>OY743224.1:34994625-36368085 GCA_963555765.1 Orthonevra nobilis
GTTAATCCAACATATAACCGCTGTCTAGAAGGGTTTGCTCGCTGCATATTTAAGTAAACCATGTCCAGGTTAAGGGATCATCACTGGTTACCACCTGATTATAAATAATCAGCAGTTTACCCTGTTTGAATTCTTTCATAACAATGCTTTCAGCGGTTATTTTACATCCTAAGAATATGCAACACTTCTTATATGATATGTGTCTGATTTAAACAAGTTCGAGACTCGAACCAAATTAACGATTTTCTTAGATGATATTTCAGTTTCGTTTAATTCAAAAAAATTGGTCCATTGTGCGAAGTTGAACGGAAGACAAGGCTTTATTTTGGCAACCTCCTCGAGTGAATTTTTCAACTGGTCCTTAAATTAAAAAAAATCGAAAAGGCTTGCCTCCAGCTTTTGAGAAAAAAAAAGAGAGCATGAGAAGCGCGCGATCGAGGAGTTTGAGAAATAAAGAAACATGAATATGTTTCGAAAATTGCACCAATAGGTAAAACGAAGCCCATGCCTACAGACCCTGGACCGAAGCCTGCAAAGATCAAAATAGAATGGAAGAACCACTTCTGCAGACTGTAGAGCGGCGATTATGAATCAAATTCAGCTCTCAGGCAGACTGAACCATTCTATAAAGACGACACAGGCCAACAATACCGACTCTCCTACTTAGACGAAGTAAAGATAGCAATATTTTAGCTTAAATCAAATAAAGCTGCTAGATCGGATGGCTTAGCTGCTCAACTCTTTAAAGCGGTGGGCGATGACTTGGTTAGGAGTATGCACCAAATTATCTGCAACTTATGGTCGAAAGAAAGAATGCTCGGTGAATGGAACCTCAGTATTATTTGCCCAAGCCTGACGGAAGAAGAAGAGGGTCTTCTGCACCAGCTATAGAGATATAGAGGTATTAGTCTCCATAACATTGTCTTTGAGATATTTTCTACCGTATGTTGTAAATGTCTGAAGCCGTTCGTCAATAACCTGATAGATCCATATCCGTGTGGTTTTACACTGAAAAAGTCTTCCATGAACCAATAATTCATAAACGATTTTAAAGCCGCCTATGACAACATCTACAGAGACGACTTGAATGGAGCCATGTTTAGTTTTGCCATCCGTCGTCAAAAACGGTTCAAGACAAGGTAATGCGCTGTCATGCGATTTCTTTAATTCCGTACTTGAAAGAAAAATGTCAAACACCCGCGTCAACACTACTACCAAGGGTTGATCACCTACTCGCATAAGTCGATGATATTGACATACTCAGAAGAAAACATTCAAGAAACATTCAATTGACGTCACATGAATCTTAAATGATTCAGAGGATCCTTCATAAAAAATCAATGTTAAAATAATGTTGCGACGCTTTGGGTACCAAGAAAGCTAACCGCTGAACAAGAGAAGAATTTTAAACGATGCTATAAATAATTTCATAGAAAGTGTGCTCACCTCGATCAGTGGTTGGGCACGTAAAAGTGGGTTGAATATCAACTCGAATAAAACAGAACTCAAAGATTCTCGAAGGTATCCTTTAATTCAGAGACATCATGTCAACTTACGAAACAATGCCCATAAGATTTCAAATCAGGCTTTATTCCTTGATTGTAAATCTTATGTCGAAATACAAGTCAAGAAGTTTCAAAATGCCTACAATGCGTGCAAAAGAATGCTTGGTACTAAAATGGTTTAGGAACCGAAAATTACTCTATATAGTTAGACTTATCATACTGTGTGATTTTTTCGTACTGTGGTAATCTCCGAAGAAATAAAATATATATACACAACAAGCGGGGATAAATAAACTAGCTTTAGGAAAAGCACCAGGTCCTTGTCAAATCCCGGACATCTTTAAAGTATCTAGAAGTATCTAGAAGTCATCAGGTCCCGGCGATTTATCTGGGCTAAAAGAATGGCGAATATCTACACTGTTATGGTTAGTGCAGAACGAGCAAAAGGATTGGGAAAAGAATTGAAATTTCATGCAGAGGTTTGAAACTCAGCTACATTTTTATTTTTTGCGAATTTGATATCGACTAATTTACATTCGCTCAATTCGCAGATTTTTTTTTCATTAGTTGATAAGCTGGAAAGTATGTTTTTTGTGGTTTTGGAAAATTTAGTTTTCACTCTGCTGTTAATGTGTAGCCCACACAGCAGAGTGAATGACATAATTTTCTATATAATTTTATAGACACGATCTAGGAACTTCAGTACGACCGCCGCCCAACTAATCATACTTCTATCGCTAGTCGATCGCTTGAGTTATTTCACAGTTCATTTCATGACATTGAAGACTTAAATGTCAAGGCATGTATACACAGACATATATGTAAGATGGAGGTAATGAATTATGGTTTCTTGAGCCGCATTCAAGGTCAGTGATTCTTCTCACTTTTGCTGATTCATGTACACTTTGATGCACTTGAGATATCGATTGATGAATAACGAATAAATATTAGGATGCAATCTGCTGTTCGCTCGCGTACAATTTATTACAAATTTACATTAAGTTTTTTGCAATGAGAGTCCGCTTTTCACTTGTTATGGTTCACATTCGAAAATCATATAAAAGGGTCATACCTCCAACGATTCCTCATCAGTTTATCCTTGAGTACAATTGAAGCTTTTTATTTAGAAATTCTATCAACATGAAGGTATGACCGTACTTGTCTATATTTGGAAAAGATTGCACTTGATTCATTTTTAAAAACTTTCATAATTACTAGATGATCCTTGTTCTCCTGACTTGCATTGTTGCTGCATGTTACGCCTATCCTTCAAACCCGCATTACGGACACTCCAATCCCCACGACAATTGGTACCACGGAATCCAATCAGTTCCCTATGTGCAACCGATGTCATATGGCAAAAGTGTGCATAACATCTACGATTCGTACAATCGGCTGAGGAGTCCCTATGTTCCAAGGAATTTATACGGACATGATACTGGCCATTACTACCACGGTTGAATCCAAACAAGCTGATGAATCGATTAAAATGACGAATTACGCATAAACTTTATTGTTAAGAGTTTTTCAAAATGTATTTAATAAAATAATATTCATGATTAGGCAAAAAAATATTGTTTATAACTTGACTCCTTACTCCTTCTTTGTTGTTTAATTCTGTAGTGCCTTAGATGTCAGGATGTTATTCTCAAATTTGTTTATGTTCCCAAGCAGTTGCAGATTTGATTTTTTTAGACCTCTTTAGTTCGGCAAAAAGAAAAATATCTGCACATCTTTGTTATTTTCGGAGTAATTCGGAATTTTGTGAATCTAGCTTATTTTTTCCTCACCGTCATTCTAATTGTGTTTAAATGTAAATATTCCAACTTGTGTTTATTTCCATTTGAATAATATTTTTATACCAGAACAGTAAGCCAATATTGGAAATTGTTTTTAGAAGGTTGCAATAAGTTGGCCGTAACTCGAAGGTATAACCTTAAAGTTGTAAGCGGACTATACGAAAAAACAACCGATTTAAGATCTACAATTCCATTACGAGTCTTGACTTAGTCAGTCAGTCATTAAGAACTGTGAGGAATTAAGAAACATCCAATGGATAAAATAGCAACTGCGGTACATAAACATGCCGTTGAATACTGAATCATAATAAAAAGTTCCAGCAGCAAGTCATTACTCAGAAAACTATCTGGTGCTGCATTATTTATGTTGATCGAAGCTAAGTGAAAAAAGACACCAGTATAATGTTATTCATAAAAAAAGAGAGTTATATTTCTGTTTATAGTGCCTGTTTCTTACTTACTCTCTGCCTGGGACACGGCAGACTTCCACTCTTGTAGATTCCGGGAAGGTTGCTTCCAGTTATCTAGTCCAAGTGCTCTGGCATCCGCGATTACTTAATCCTTAAAAAGGATGTTCGGTTTTCCTAGTCGTCTCGAGCCTAGGGGGCTGTGATTCGATGATCCTCTTTGCTGGTCCATTCGCTAGATGTGGCCAAGCCTGTGCACTTGTCGTAATTTGGCTTTTTGTAGTACATCCACATCTTGAAACAGCTCATAGCTCCATTCGCCTTCCTCGCATTTTATTCGATGAAGGATTTTTCTCTCGATAGTTCTCAAAATTCGTTCTGCCTTCCTGCTTATCGTCCAGCACACGGCTCCATATGGTAGAATTGCCAGGATCAAAGTTTTGTAGAGCATACATTTCGTCATCCGCAGTGGTTTCGTAGGGTGAGTCTTCGCCGAATCACCAATAAGGTGTCCTTCATAACATTGATATTTACTCCGAGGTAGGTGAACTCAAAATGGGAGGAGGGAATGATGCTATCGATAGTTTAAGACAATGGATGCTATCATCTGTTGCTTTGAAGTTGGTCCTTTCCAGGATTTGCCTTAGTGTGAATTTTTGGTAGATCGGCGACCTGCTGGGCCGGAAGCCACACTGCGACGTGCCGATTGCTGTTTTGCAGAAAGGCTTCAAACGTTCACACAGCAAAGTCTTTCTCTCGACCTTGTTTGATGCTCTTTATCATGTTGGGATCAAGACTATTTGCATACCATTTGCAGTAATTAGCTTCCTCAAAAAGAACAGAAAAAAGATCGTTACTTTTAAGGAGAATATCGTTGAATGAACCTCCTTAAGGTCATGATGAACTTACATATCGTGTGGTCATGAATGCTTGAATGATGAATGTTCAATATTCCTAAATCTCACGTTTCGTGTAACTCGATCAATGCTTCTACTACTCAAGATCGCGGAAGCGATTGAGTGTTCTTTGGGCAACCGTTGTCATCAAGATCAGTGCGAAGATTAAATTCATGCGTGTCAAATTTTCCAAATCATTTGCTTTGTTTAACGACGATTGAAAGAGTTCTATAATCCGTTTGTCTCTAAATTTCTAAAAATTACCATTTTTAGCTCAGTTTTCTAAGATTTTCACTCAACGTAAATTTAGGCGTAGATTTCTTCCAAAGACAGATAGATTGACAGATAGTAATGCGTTCAGCTGTTCGTCTCGAAAAGATTGGAACACCACGTGACAGAAGCGGCAATGAAGATCCTCGTTTTGACGATATCGCGAATGTTCACTCAACGCCGACCAAGCAATGTGCCCGACAATTTGCCATTATATTTTTTCTCGGTCCCGATTCAGAGGCCATATTAGACCTGCCAGTGTAGAAGGCCAGCTCTGGGTGGGACCAAACTGACCTCACTCCGCTGTTACAAAAGTTCTGATATGAAATCTTTTGTCTTTGTCTCTTTCCGTTCAATTATTTTGAGGTTTCTATTTTAATACGATATAAGTTCGCCCTATCGTGTGATTCTAATAGGACTACCGGTTGAAAATGTCGTTATTGCAGACAACTTCGTATCAATTACTCTGAGGTGAATTTAGACCATGACAGCTGACACATCAGAAACTTCATGTCATAGTCTAATTATTTCAGTCTAGGTTAATGGTCATTAGTGAAAACACACAAGTTTTTGTAAAGCCGTAAAATGTCTACATTCGTGCCATCAAAACAACATTTGCGGGAAGTTTTAATATGCTTCTTTCATGTAAAGAAAAAAGCAACCGAAGCGCATCAATTGCTTACCGAAGCTTACCCGGGCTATACTATATGGTTTAAGCGGTTCAAAGATGGTGATTAAGATACAAAAGACAAAGAACGCCCCGGCCAGGTGAAAAAGTTTGAAGACCATGAATTGGAGGCATTGCTCGATCAACATCCCTCACAAACGCAAGATGAACTTGCAAAATCACTTGGCGTCGCTCAGCAAACCATTTCCGATTGTTTGAAAGCAATGGGAATGATCCGAAAGGTAGGACATTGGGTGCCGTATGAATTGAAGCCACGAGACGTCGAACGCCGATTTTGCATGTCCGAAATGCTGCTTGAATGCTTGAAGGAAACACGGCCGGAAACGGTCGCAAGACACGATAAAGCTATTTTGCAACATGACAATGCTCGGCCACATGTTGCAAATGTCGTCAAAACTAACCTTGAAACGCTCAAATGGGATGTCCTACCCCACAAGCCGTATAGTCCAGACCTCGCGCCATCCGATTACTATCTGTTCCGATCGATGCAACATGGCCTGGCTGACCAGCACTTTTATCATTTCCATGATGTCAAAAAATGGATCGATTCGTGGATTGCGGCCAAACCGGTCGAATTTTTCAGAACGGGAATTCATGAATTGCTAGAAAAATGGGAAAAATGTGTGGCTAGCGATGGGCAATACTTTGAATATTGAATTTACATCTATTTCCCCAAAAAAGCATTGATTTTTGAAAAAATTTCAACCGGTAGTCCTATTATATCCCTTGTCCAAGCGGGCCATGTCTAGACTGCTCAGAAGTGTTTCGGCGCACAACTTGTAGAAGGTTCTGCCTATGTTTTGAAAACACCCAAAGTAAATTCCTCAAATGTATCCCAAGTAACTTCTCCGATGAAGCCTTGCAAGATTTTCAAAAGAAAGAAGTTTAAAGACTACTCTGACCTCCATTCAAAAAGATGGAACTTTCCTTTCAGCCCGGAAAGTGGTAATCTATTTTTTTGAGTTCTGTTCAAGAACTGAATTTTTTTTTTTTAGGAAAGAAAGAGACGTCCATGTCATGGTGAGAAGCGAGAAGAAGAACTGTCTTTAGGAGTCTTCCTTCATCTCGATATGTTTGACACTCCATTTCCATGTTGGATATTTATTTAGTTAAGTGCGGTAAAGATTTGATACAAATTTATCGACTACCTCCTTAATGTCCTCATGGGAGTCATCGTATAGCCAGCGGAACAGAGTCCCAGAGAGCGATTGTTATGGTTTTCAAACTAGTTCTGGATTACGGAATCAGACACTTTCCAGTTTGCAATCTTAAAGGACGATAGGTCTTTACTAAGCTAAGCTCGAATCACTTCACATTTAAAAATACAAAAACTTTAAATTTCTTTTTGCTAAATTTTTTATAATTTTTTCTTTTATCTCATTCGGATGGTAACAAGTGCATTAACTTTTGTGTATGGACTTTCTTCTAACCCAGGATAATTTTTGATGGCCTTCCAACAAGAACTGGTCGTCCAATAATTGGTCCTCCAATAATTGGTCTTCCAATAATTGGCCTTGAAAGACCAATTGGAACCAAGCCCAGTCCACTAGCGCTAACAGCACTGACTGCGAACAGGAAAACTGCAACAAGGACGGCAATGATCTAAATTGAAAAAAAAACATTCAATTAAGGATCTTGAAAGGAACAACTATGAATGAACTTACTTTCATTTTGATTAATTTTTTTTTTTGGTTGCTTATTGATGTGTAGTCAACTATCAACTGATATGGATTTTGGAAAATCTGATCTCTTTTTATATGATTTCGGGATTTATTGCATTTTACGCTAAACGTTTATAATTCTTATTGCATCAGACAATCAGGCTTCACGTTAGATGAAATTAATTATATTAAATAATTCAATGACCCCAGTTAGCGCGGCAGTTAACTGCATTTATTTATTGCATAAGATCTTTTTTTATTTTTAAATATTCCAATTGAGATCTTGTTTCGATGAACAAAGGAATTAGATAGAAACATGTTCTTAATACGATCGAAGGTTTTTCAATTCATGCGCATTTTAGTTCATAAAATAAAAAAATCATTGATTTACTTTAGAATCATTAAAAATTTCTCATTAGTTCCATTTTGGTTGATAGTATTTTTATTTTTGTGAAGATGCTTTCACACGCAAGTACTCGTTTTCTGACCGCTTTCATTGACGTCACAGTATTTCCAGAATTTCTTGGAAATTAAAATAAAAATCAATTAAACGAGGTGAATTGGGTTTGGAACTCAAAAATGTTTCAGTGGTCACAGAGTCACACGATCTGCGTCTGGATGAAGTCGAAAAGAATATCTGTTCACCTCATATTGAAATGTCCGTACAGAAAGCCTTAAAAAGGACGATGGCAGTATTGACTTAAATGATTGGATCTTAACGAACTAAGCGCAGTGGACATCGATGCGACTCTAGAAGGGCGATGGAGGAATGGGATAAAATACTTTCGCATGTTCTTCGATGATTGCTTAATGGAGCAATTTGGATGCGGAGTTGCCGTCAAGAACAGACTAAGGTGTAAGAATCCACATCAGGACGTTTAGTCCTGATATCAGCTTCGTATGATGCACCAAAGAGAAGCATAACTTTGCCTACGAAAGCGTTTTCCAAGTTTCTAGATGAACCAAATAAAGAGTGAGAAGTCGTCATAGTAACTACCCCGATTTGTGTGATCTTCAAGTGAACAAACGTTCAACTAAATTGATCACGGTGCGATCAGAGGAATACACTCTTCCAGAATCTTGTATGTAAGAACGGACAACATAATCAGGGATCAGTACTAAGCCTCTTCGAAGGTTTGTATGAGAAACGCAAAATCGTAAGAAACCGAGACTTACTTTACTGATCAATTTAATCTGATCACTTCCAAGAGATCATATGCGCCAAACCTTAAGTGCAAAAGAATATTGGCAGCACTGCCAGAGAGCAGTGTTCATCGGACCAACGTGCAGGCACTTCTATGATAGAAAATCTCAAAGCACAAACGAGAGGATAAACATTGGCATTCTAGAAGACAATATAAAGAGAGGTAATTTTGACCAGCGTTGTAGAAGAGCTACTGTAGATCCGCATCGTGTGGAAAGGGAACTTTTGCAGATAGCTAACCATATACCTCTGTCAGGCTGGATAGCTATTCATCTTTTCTTGTGACAACTGAACACAGATGTTGTAGCGGAAGTTAAAGTGCTTAGGCTGCATCATTCAATAAGAACGTTCAGCTGAAAAAATGTTTGATGCACGAAACCTCAGAAAAAATACCCTTTTTACTGCGTCAACTCTAGACGGATAAGTCTTTTGTGTTTGCGCTCACGCCTTAGCCCATTGACGACGCCTAAACCCATTTCAGTGCGGTCCTTGGCTGGAAAAGTCAAAAATGAGAGAAGTCTTTACGCTACGCTAGTTTTTAAAATGTAAAAAAAAGTCCTTGCTAAATTTTTGTCTCCTTTTCCAAACTTTTTCAGTTATGCAGCAAAATAAAGAAAAACCCTTCGCCATAATAGCATCGGTGAAGCTGAATGAGTTTTTACTCTCGGAATATGTTTATAGATCAACATTGGTTGGCATGTCTACAAGGCTTAAATTTGATTTAAACTTGAGTATAACTGCCATGTGTGAGCAGAAGCTCCAAAAATCAATTTGAGCCGGCTCGACAGAGTTCCAAGTCGAGGAGAACAAAATTTCACAGTCTATTGAATTGTTTCAACTTCGACTGAAAAAGTGATAAATAGAGCCGTGACGAATTGGGTTGAGGACAAAAATATTATTCCGGATAACCAATTCGGTTTTAGAGCAGGGCATGATTGCATACATGCCGCGTCTAACCTGGTATCGAATATCCAATGGAACAAAGGTAAGAAACAATGCAGGGGTGCCTTGTTGATTGACTTGGAAAAGGCCTTTGACACCGTATGATTGCAGGGGCTTTTTTCAAGCTTGACCATCTCGGCATAAACAAACCGCTGCTGTACATAATCTATGATATGCTCACCAGCAGAAAGTTTATTGCGAAAAATGGCAGTGTAACGTCTGCTGAGACTTTTGAAATTAACACCGGTCTACAACAGGGTGTAGTTATTTCGCCGATTTTATTTACGATCTTCACAAGTGATCTTGTAGGATCTCTCCGCCAATCCATAGCGTACCCAGATGACTTGATCGCGTAAAGGTCAAGTCCGAAGATCGAGGTCATTGTAAGTCTCTTGCAGCGTGACTTCGAAAAGGTTCAGGGATATTGCGATGATTGGAAGTTGAAAATCAATTTTCAAAAGTGCGAGACCATTCTGTTTAGGACTCTGTTGTCTGGGGCTTCTAGAAATACTAAACAGATGTGGACAAAACGGGCAGTCACTGGCGAATAGAAGTGTTGTAAGATACCTTGGGATCTGGCTAGATCAATATCTATATTAAAAAAAACATAAAGATGCTGCTCTGGACAAATAGGCTGTTTCACAGCAGTCAACTCGATGCCAAGTTAAGGTCCTGTCCTTGCCTTTGGCTGCCCCGTTTGGTTTAACATGGGAACAAGCTTTATCAAAAAAAAACTCTATAGTAATGAGGTCCTGTACAACGGGGCCAACCTGATCAGAGTGGATAACTTTCTGATAAAACTTATTCAAAGTCACATTGCAAGAGCAATGACTTCGACCAACAACTTGATCTCCGGGGCTTTTTACCCCAATGACATGCACATGGGTGCCCTTATGGCAAAAATAGCATGTCCTGTCAGCCTTGGCCGGCTTATTTATGTTTAATGTAGTCTAAGTAGTTTTTAACATTACTACTAGGTCAAGATTTTATGTTTTAGATTAGTTTGTAGTTTAGTAAAAAGTCCTTATACTAAGTTTTTGTAAATATTAATCTTTTTTCTTAGTTTTATGATTATTTTTTTTTTTTAAATTTAAATAAAATAATTATTGGTAAGTCGAAAGATATCGGTTTAATTGTTAGTTTTAGCTTAGAGCGCCCGCAGAGGGCCAGTAAGTTAGTTAATAAATAGTTAAGTTAATTAAGCTAGTTTTAAGCATTTTTTTTTTGTCTAGCATGTAGGGTAATTAAGTGAAATAATAAAAATGCATGGAAATTGAAATTGAAAAAAGGATCTTGTAAGCGATATTAAGCTGGGATATCCGTCGATTGTTTTTTGTAGATGGAACGGGTCTTATATTCCTAAAAGTGGAGAGTGATGGGAGACTTATTTCATGGGCTAGAGTAAGCTTTTCTTCATATTCTATCATGCAAAGATTTCCTTCACAGTTCTAAACCCGGGGGATTTGATTTTAGTGGTTTTGATTTTGTGTTCTTATTTCTAGAGTATGCTCAGAACCTTTTGCATAAACTCCGATATTATGGGGTGTTTCTAGCACAGAGTTATTTGAACAACGCATAACCTTGTATCTAAAACCATAGCTTGAAAGGTGCTTTTGTTTTCCGAACTCAAAATCCTATTTGAAATAATATCTTTTCTAACCATTGCTTTCTTTATTACTTAAAAAAAGGTGTTGTTTTAAAAGCTCATTTTTTCAACTAAGGGTCAGTTTTAGTAGATCTTCCTGCTTGGTACGCTGTAACCTTTTTTCAGGATTTCTTTCCTTATGAATTGATTTAGAAATTTCTTATTTATATTTAGGCGAAATGAACCCAGGCTTTTGAAAATTGCTCTAAATTTTGTCCTGCTTTTGGTATGAAGTCTTGTCTCACTTTCACCCAGCTTCGATATGGTGATTTTTAAAATTTTTACAAGTAATGCGGCAAGGATTCCTAATCCTTGTTCGATCCATCGGTTTATCTCTGACCCAGCGGAGTTAGTCTCAAAGCAAATGTTGCCTAGGAAGTGTTTTTAAAAATGTTCATGTTCCTTGACAACGATTTCTTCAGGTAGACTTGCGACTTTTTCCAAATTTTTAAGACATTCTATATTTGTTACCCATTTGCATATGAGTACTAATCGCCGGTACGTCTGGTGTATTAGTGAATGATTAATGACCTCTGTTAACCACAACCATATTTTCAGAAAAAAACATTTATATTCAAATTTATAGAATTATCTTCGCGGGGTGATTAATCAAAAAATAGTCTAAATATAGTCTAAAAACTCCAGTTATCATTATTCACAAACCACTTACCGCAAGATGCCTGATCTGGCGAGATGACTTGCCAACTTGCTAACTACCTTAACGATTGGACAAGTTTCATATTTTTCGCATAAAAAATAAGGAAAACGAGTTCTCAGTCGAAATAACTTTTTTTTTTTGATTGAAGATGTTAACGACCGCATAGATCGAAAGTGAAGAAATTTGCATAAAGTTCATGGAGACCCGGGATAAGATTCTCAGACGGTTAATTTAAAACAATGAGTCTAGACGTGGGCCTATACGAAAACAACTGCTACAGGAACTTGTTATATCGCATTCTCACAGATTAAAAATTAAAAACAAAAGTTAAACAGCACTTTGATCAATTGATTTGGATCAGCTTAACTTCATGGACTTAAGGTAATGAAAAAATTACTTCTTTACCTGTTTTATTTTTAAAAATTTGCCAATCCCTAGTGATGGTTATGATTCAAGCTTGGTCTTCTAGCTGAAATTTACAATTAAAAGAGGGAAGAAGCAAGCAATTTTTTTCTTTCAATTCAATGCATTTTTTTATTTAAAAATTCATGTTCCTTAAATGCTAGACAAAAATGCTCAAATCGAGCTTAGCTAACTTAAGTATTTCTTTAATATTTTACTGGCCCTCTGCGGGCGCTCTAAGCTAAGCCTAACAAATTAAAATAATATCTTTCGACTTAATACAATCTAATATTATATATTCAAAAAGTAAGAAAAATATTATGTAATTAAAAATCTTAATGAATGGACGGGTTGTATTTTACTTAAACTAAACCCAAAACTAAACTTAAAACTAATTTTGAAAAAAAAAATGTTAACCCAACTTAAAATAACACTAAAACTAACTAATATAGAACAATAATAATAACTAACATCACATTCTTAATTCGGCCAACGCTTACAGGACATGATATCATTTTTGCCCTCAGGGCACTCAGAAATAAAATTTAACATACGACAGAGTTTAATCTCCGTTCATCACCAAAAGTGTCGGTGTTGCCTTTCGATATCAGCTCTGTCGCGGTCTGATATGGGCCTACTGAACCGAAGAGTCCCTGGTCCCACAGCTTTTCGACCAATGTGGAAGATAAGCGGCACCGCCAGTCTATACTGCACCAGGACTTTTCTATCTAAATAGAGAAACGCTTCAGGGGAAATAAGGCCGTTAAGGCGCACTGTCTCATGGTGCATATTATTTGGGTAAAAAGCCCCGGAGATTAAGTTATTTTTCGAAGTAATTGCTCTTGCAATGTGAACTCGAATAAGTTTTATCAGAAAGTTGTCCACTCTAATCAGGGTTGCACCGTTGTACAGGACCTCATTACTATAGATTTTTTTTGTACTCAGACTCTGGAGTTCTATATAAATGGAGACAAGCCCCAAGGCATCGTCTCTCGAAAACCCGAATCTTTTCCATTAAGCTTGTTACGACGTTGAACCAAACGGGACACCCATAGGCAAGGACAGGCCGAATGAGGGCCGTGTAGCAGATCACCTTTACCTTGACATCGAGTTGACTGCTGTGAAACAGCCTCTTTGTCAAGGCAAAGGCCGCTTTGGCTCTGGCCACAGCAGCATCTATATGTTTGTTTAGATAAAGATACTGATCCAGCCAGATCCCAAGGTATCTTACAATACTTCGATTCGCCAGTGGCTGCCCGTTTTGTCCACATCTGTTTAGTATTTCTAGAAGCCCCAGACAACGGAGTCCTGAACAGAATGGTCTCGCACTTTTGGAAATTGATCTTCAACTTCCAATCATCGTAATATCCCTGAATCTTTTCGAAGTCACGCTGCAAAAGACTTACAATGACCTCGATCTTCGGACTTGACCTGTACGCGATCAAGTCATCTGCGTACGCTATGGATTGGCGGAGAGATCCTACAAGATCACTTGTGAAGATCGTAAATGAAATCGGCGAAATAACTACACCATGTTGTAGACCGTGGTTAATTTCAAAAGTCCCAGCAGACGTCACACTGCCATTTTTGCACAATAAACTGTGGGCTGGTGAGCATATCTAAGATTATGTACAGCAGTGGTTTGCTTATGCCGAGTTGGTCAAGCTTGAAAAAGAGCCCCTTCAATCATACAGTGTCAAAGGCCTTCTTCAAGTAAATCAACAAGGCACCCGTGCATTGTTTCTTAACTTTGTTCCATTGGATATCCGATTCCAGTTTAGACGCGGCAAGTATGCAATCATGTCCCGCTCTGAAACCGAATTGGTTATACGGAATAATATTTTTGTCCTCAACCTACTCGGTTAGGGTTCTATTGATCACTTTTACAAACACTTTGCTGATATTGGGAAGGAGACTTATCGACCGGAGATTTGACGGATTGGATGTGTCTTTATTCCGTTTAGGAATGGGTTGCACCACCGCTGTCTTCCAATGAGCTGGAAAATGTGCATTATTCAGCAAATTGTTCGCGGCTTCTAGAGGAAGGTGTTTAAGAACAATGTTTGGTATTTTGTCGATTCCCACAGATTTCTTACTTCTCAGTGAACCGAAAATAACCAGGAGATCTTCCTTTGATATGAATGGAGGATGTGTTCCTTCATTGGCGATGACATCATTTGCCAAATTATCGTCATTGAACATGGTAATACCAGTGTTCTCCGATCGCCAGTGCTCAATGTCATATCGCAAGTAGAAGTTGTGCAATAGGACACGATCTTCCAAGATATGGTTCGGGATAGGCTTACAAGATCCTATCAAGATACAGTGCATGATGTGAACGTGTGAAGGCTTGAAAATAATTTTTTTAAGTTCGTCCAATAGTTCGTTTGCGCAGAAGGCACTTACATCATTTCTCGGAATGAACGTGTCATAATTGAAGCTTTCAAAAGTGATCAAAAATGAGGTGGATAAAACAGAATACAAGATATTGGTCCAATGAACACCAGCTGGCCCAAAAGATCTACAACTATGGCTCCATCCGGACGAATATCAACCGAACAAACAACACTTTGGCGGAGTTCCGATGAAAACTTTTCCTATCTAATTATAATTATTTAACCAACTAGGATCAAAGCTCGAAGGACTAAAATCATGCACTAAAAAAACCCGCCTTTCAAGTTCTGTCCAGCAGAACAGATTTTAGAAACCTCTGTAAGACATGTTCTCCGTCGGATATAAGGTCCTGTTTACAATGAAGGCGCATTGAGGACTCTGCGAGCGGACTCTGCGAACTGTAGTATCATGTTGATCTAGTCCGGAAGATAAAATAACGATAGTTAAGGTTCGCGGATGCTGGGACACTTGGTGAACCCAACTGCGACCCAGAGGGATAGGCTCAGATCACCCAAGAATCGATGGCTGCTTCAAGAGAAAAATTTGATTCCCTGAAGCGAGAATTCCTTTCGACCTGCGATCGACGATATCGCTTAGGCAAAAAAAAAAAATTATCACATTTTTTATAAGCTGCTTTTAACACTAAATTTTTATTTGTCTTCGTTGTTTCATATTTTTTTCTTTTTTTATTTATAAAAATGCTTATCCTGCATAGCTAGTGCTTGGCAGAACAACCACTGGCTTAACAGCTGGAACAGACTGGACAACTGTCTTGACAACTGGAACTGAAGTCTTCACCAATTGAATTTGTGGCTGGCCATAGGCATCACCGCTGACATAGCAGACAGCAACCATGAACAAAGCGAAAAGGAAGAGAACCTAAGGAAACAAAAGGACTTTATTAGATCTGATTGAGGACATCACTTTGTCAAAAGAACTCACCCTCATATTGTATATTTGATTTGTAATTGAGACAAAAGAATCAACTGATGATGAGACTGAGACTGGGATCCTCTTTTATACACGAAAACCTGAGGGTGTGTTTTTCGAAACCCAGTTTAATGAAGTAAACAAGATACAGGTTAGACAAGTGAAACAAAGCAATGCCATGCAATTGAAGTCCAAGTTTAACAAGTTTAGTTGATTTATTGGAATATCAGCTCCAAACGAAAATGTGTCTTAAGATACTTATCCTAATAAGCTTGAGTTGAGATCGTTTACAAGAGAAGTTATTGGTCTCTAACGAGTCATTACGACGCTCAAATCGGAGTCATAAATTATTGAGTAGTGCTGGTTTGAGCTCGAATTGAACGAAAATTGAATATTTTAAACCAGTGCACGTAGTATTTTTCAAGTAATAAAACAAATCCTTTAATATAAAAAATGTTCATGCTAAATGTATGCTGATGTTTAAAAAAATTTTTATCGAACTGCCGAAATTAGACAATCCGAACATATAAAAATACAAAATTAAAAGTCATCTTTTTTGGTCCAGCATTATTTTCCTAAAAATTTTAATTTTGACATCAAATGACCTGCTGATGTTTACCAAAATTCTGTTTTACTAGTTTTAAGTCGAATTATAAACAAAAATAAAAAATTAAAAATCGTCTTTTTTTTGCAAAATTTTCGTGGACTATAGTCCATGATATTTGGCCCGATTTTTTTCCAAAAATTTGATTTGGACCTCAAATGATCAAAATGTTATTTGACTAATATAGTTTTATGTCGAATTATAAACAATCCCAACATAAAATTAAAAAAATTAAAAATTGTCTTTTTTTCGCCAAATTCCGTGGGGATGTTTTGGACCAGTTTTTTCGAATAATTTGATTTTGGCGTCAAATGACCTGCTGATGTTTACTAAAATTTTAGTTTTCCTTTTTTAAGTCGTATTATAAACAATACAAACATGAAAATACAAAATTAAACACCGATTTTTTTTTTTCGTAAAATTTTCGTGCTCTATAATCCATGATATTCGGACCAATCTTTTTTCGAAAAAATTGATTTTAACCTCGAATGACCTTCGGATGTATAACAAAATGTTATTAAACCACTTTTATGTCGAAATATAAATGTTTTATTATTAAGAACCGTTAATTTTTCGTAAAATTTTCGTAGAATATAGTCCATGATATTCGGAACAGTTTTTTGTTTTTCGAAAAAATTGATTTGACATTTGACCTGCTGATGCTAACCTAATTACAGAATTTCATGTTGAAATATAAGCAATCCAAACACATAAATACAATATATACAACAATACAACAATAAATAATGTTTCGCCAAATTTTCGTGGGCTATAGTCAATGATCTAGGGACCATTTTTATTTCTAAGAAAAGTTTGGTTTGGACGTCAAATGATCGCAATTTTATTTTACTAGTTTTAAATTGAACTATAAACAGTCCAAACATGTAAAGAATAAAAAATTTAAAATCGTCCTTTTCTTTTAAAAATTTCCATGATTTTCGGAGCAGTTTTCTCAAAAATTTTGACCCGTTTGTTTACCATAATGTTTACGAAATTAAATATTTTTTTTTTGTGAATTAAAAGAAATCCTTTATTAGAACTTCGAGACAAAGTCGCGTGCTTAAAAACCGACAAGTTGAGATCCTGATTAACGAACGAATAGAAATTTGAAGGCTTTGGTAGAAAAAAGATTTTGCGTTCAGCGGCCGGATGGTGGCTCCGTCAGGTCCAGGGATGTTTTTTGTCCGTCATACGAAAGGTTAGGTCTTTTGTGATTGAACTTTTTGCGAAAAAAGATCTTATAAAATGTCTTAAAGGCAATAAAGCTGGAAAATTCTAAGAAGTTAATCGATTGAATGCAAAGATTGACTAGCTGGCAATTATGAGTTGGGCTTAATGCGCCAATTTGGTTTAACAATAGCCAAATATTTTTCATAAGAGTACTTAAAATAAAGTTGAATGGCACTTCAATTGATTTATTTAATTTTACTTAACTATTTTGTGTGGTGATATCAAATAAAATATTGAAGATTCAACACTTAAGTTTACATGTCTTATGAACATTTCATGGCGAAATTTTGACCTGATTGTCTGATTGAGTTTATTTATAAAAAAAGCGGGCTAAGTGCGAGTCGCTCACCGAGGGTTCCGTACAAACCTGTAGGTATATAAGTAAAACTTCACCCATCATGACTGGAAGTACCCTTTAGGTTTTAATTCCCTTGCAAGTTGTTGCGAGTTTGGAAATATGCAGCTTAAATTGATGTTTCTTTTGATTGCGCTGACATTGAAGTTTGAATTTGTAACAGCCTAAAGGTATTTGGTATAAATTTAATACCTCTACGCGTTCATGAGCAAAGGGGAAGTAATTTTAAAACAATTAAAAAAATATTTTTATTATATGATGTAACTAAATTTGTACAGTTTTTTTAATTTTTCCTTTATCTGTGTTATTTCGTACCAAATTCCAAATTCAAGATTCTGAGATCACGGGAAGTACCCTGTAGGTTTTGATCCACTTGCGAGTGTCGAAAATTTTAGAAAATTTGCGGCATAAACGGCTGTATCATTTGATTGCGTTGGCTTAGAAGTTTGATTTTTTCACAGCTCCAAGGGACAGTAGAGTATTTGATATAAATTCCAGTTTGATACCTCCACGCGTTCTTGAGAAGAAGGGTCTTGATAGGAAGACGGACGGACGGTCAACAAAGTGATCTTATTAGGGCCCGAAACGATAAAATTAATTTGTGCCAAAATTGTGTACAGATAACTTGTTTGAAAGTTTTAAAGGTTTAAAACAGTTTTAACGACGAACTGGAAGATTGACGTCTTGGAGGTTTCGGCATATATTTTCTTCGTAACATCTTACTTTATTTGAAAACTAGATTATTAACTTTTTTCATTATTAACTTACCACCTGGAAGTTCTTGTTTGATTTAAATAGAACCAGTGAAATTGTCAATGTCTTGGCAGTATTTCTGTTGAGACATTTTTACCCCTGATTCGAATTTAACGAACATAATTTTAATCTGCTAATTTTGCAACTACTCTTGGAATAAAACCAATTTTTTTTTTTTTACTGTCCTTGGCCAAATAATCATCACAAACGTACATGTTGTATATATACACAGACGTCCTTCAAGATACAATGGAAACCAACTCTGGTGAAAATCGGATCCGTTAAAAGATGTTAAGTCAAAAATTGTTAAAGCACAAAAAATATTAAAATGAAAAAACATATTTTTTTGAAAGCTGCAATTTATTTCGTCCTCATTGATCCATAATAACTTTCTTTTCTTCTTTCTTAAACACTTATCCCACATAACCAGTACTTGGAACGATAACTGGAACCGCCTTACTGACTATAACAGGCTTAACAACCGTCTTCAAAACTGGAACTGAAGTCTGCACCAGTTTGACTTGTGGTTGGCCATAAACATCACCGCTGACATAGCAGACAGCAACCATGAACAAAGCGAAAAGGAAGAGAACCTAAAAGGAAACAAAAGGACTTTGTTAGATCTAATTAAGGACATCTCTTTGTAAGACAAACTCACCCTCATATTGTATATTTGTTTTTTAATTGAGACGCAAGAATCAACTGATGATAAGACTGAGATTGGGTTACTCTTTTATAGATGAAAATTCGAGGGTGTGTTCTTCGTAGTCAAATATTCTGGGATAAACAAAATACAGGTTAGACACTTGGAGCAAAGTGGTGCCATGCAATTGAAGTGCAAGTTTAACCAGTAAAGTTTATTTAATAGAATGATTTATTTAAATGTATTAAGATATTATTTATCTTTGATGTCCAGATTTTGCAGACTGATGTCATATGTGTCCGAATAGGCATGTATCGAACTTTTGCAATTAATAAACATCTATTTAAATTATTGATGTTTTCATCGTGAAAATGAATACATTATTTTTTACAAAAATAAAAACAGCTATAGCGCCATCGACTCAGCCTCAACGGAAACGCATACTCTAGGACTTGAGCCTGAGACCTATCAATTGATCTAATGGGAAACCAGGGCATACAACGTTGAACTGGACAAAATACTGGCACTGATCAGGTCAAAACCACGCAACATGACAGTGGAATTTACAGAAACATTGCAAAAAAGTCATTCAAAAATTCGTTACTACCTGAAGAAACTAGGAGTCGTTAGGAACCTCGATATTTGGGGTCCTTATGAACTAAAGCCTTTTTTTGAAAAGACTGATTGGGGGAAATGTAATTGGTAAGTAGTCTTGATCCTGAAGTGACAAGACGCCTCGAAGGAGATCGATAGTTAACGTTCATAAGAGGTTTCTGGATTAAAAGGTGTCATGTTTACTGGTTCACTCTACCATAGATTCAAATAACGAATTCCAATTCATTTCAATTTTATTGAGACAATATATAATTTTTTTTCTTTGAATAACAATATTTTGTTTATATCAACTTGTAGGAGGAGCGTTGTAAAAATGTTTTGAAGCTAAACATTCTACAAGTTATCCTCTCAGGTTAGGCAGTGAAGCTTATTCATGTTACCGGTCGCTAAGGTTCGTTAATAAGGTTGAAAGGTGAAAGGTAGTATTGGTTTAAGTCCCAAAGCGCTTTGATGACCGAATTGGTGTGGAAGGTAACACTATCCAGTCTTTTTTTTAAAGGTCTCCATCATGTATAGCAAAACGGGTGTGACTCTTGTCGTTCCATAAATTGTTTTATTAGAAAACCATTTTTTGTTCGGTCTTCAAAATTTTACACAACAATATCTTAAAATGCGTCTTTCGAACAACTCAAGCTCTTTTGATACTGAACCAACAGCTAAAACTATATGTTAATAACGGTCTGATGAGCGTTTTGTGTATTAAAACTTTAGTCTTCATTGAAACGTCTTTGGAAAATAGTAATTGCCATAGAGTAGAAGAAGCAATTTAAGCTTTATTCAGTATCTTCCTACCATGTTTGTTGAACAGGAAAACAATAAGTATGCTCAGATAGTTGAGTTCTGTTATTAGGGGTATTGTCGAATCAAATCGATTCACATTAATAGTTAAGCCCCAAGATTTAAAATAGGAAATCAGAACAGGTAATGAGTTCCTTACTTTATCAAAAACGGTGTTGTTCCTTGTTTCACTTGCTAAAATAATTGTGTCATCAGCGTACAAAACAGCACCAGGTTCGTTAAAGACAGGATCGCCTAAAGGGAAGTCGTAAACAGAGACGTTGTACAGCTTAGGACCCATAATTGTTCCTTAGGCAATACCTGAGAGTATTGGAAATTCTTCTTAGGACTCCGAACCAATGAAAATTGAAGCGGTTCGCAAATTCAAAAAACAAATTATTATTTTGATAATTGGTGGAGGAAATCTAAGATTTATTAGTTTATATTTTAAACCTTTGTGCCGGATGAAATCAAAGGCTGCTTGGAAAACATTTTCTCCCTTAGATTGCGAGTAATCCTGTTTTCCAAAGTAAAAGAGAGTGTTCTGCTGAATGACCTTTTTTAAACCCAAACTGAAATTCATTATCAGCAAAAAGACATTTTGAGTCTATAGCTTGTTAATTGTAGGGAATAGTGTGTCAAAAGAACTTTTAACTTTCGATGCATTTCATTTCGTTTAAAATGCTCGGTCGTTCGATTCCAAAAATCTTTTAAATTTTCCATATCCTACCATATAAAGGGCTTTCCTTGTCGTTTGCTTAACCTAACGTTGCCAGAAAAATGTTCTTCTAAGGATAGGCTGTATTTTTTACTGTTTTAAGTGAGTAAGGTTTGAATTTCTGTCCAAATATTGTTAGCATCATGAAGATACTCGCAAACAGCAAGAAAAAAATATATAAAAAAATGTTAAGGCATGGCTTTTAGTTTTACACAAATTTCAATTGCGATAATCAACCATGAGGGCTTGGCCCATTGTTTTAACGCATCATGTCATAATGGCATGTAGATAAAGATAATTTGAGTCTTTTATGACCCCAATTCAATCGAAAAATCAGATTCAATCGACACTTGCTGATAATATTTTCTTCTCCCAAATTCACATTACCAAACTGGTTAAACTTGCACTGCAATTGCATGGTACCAATTCGCTCCAAGCGTCTAACCTGTATTTTGTTTACCCCAGAATATTCGGCTTCGAAGAACACACCCTCGAATTTTGATCTATAAAAGAGTATCCCAATCTCAGTCTTATCATCAGTTGATTCTTGCGTCTCAATTACAAAACAAATATACAACATGAGGGTAAGTTTGTCTTACAAAGTGATGTCCTTAATTAGATCTAACAAAGTCCTTTTGTTTCCTTTTAGGTTCTCTTCCTTTTCGCTTTGTTCATGGTTGCTGTCTGCTATGTCAGCGGTGATGCTTATGGCCAACCACAAGTAAAACTGGTGCAGACTTCAGTTCCAGTTGTGAAGACGGTCGTCCACAATATTCCAGCGGTCAAGCCTGTTGTTGTTGTTCCAAGCACTAGTTATGCAGGATAAGAATTTTACAAATAAGAAAAAAAAAGTTAAATTGTGGAAAAAATGAGGACGAATAAAATTTAATGTTATAATCAGCTTTTAAAAATTGTTGTATACACTTCTTTTGAGTAGATATTTTAATCCTTTTTTATAAGGTTTTTGTATTATAGATTCTGTAGTCCTGTGATTCGGTGTATTACTCAAAGGTTATTTCTTAAGTTTCTATGTTTGAAAGCTTAAAAAAAATGCTAAAGCATTCTGAAGAACATCTTGCCTTGGATGTTTCCCTTATGACCTTCATGCTTGAAGGTTCTTTCAACAAAATAGAGCGTTGATGTTTAGATCGACACCATTCCGTTGCTTATGAAATTTTTTAATGTCGTCGGATTCATTTCAGAACTATTCAAAGGGTCCATCGATGTGATGCATCCTCGAAGGACATTGGTTTTGCCAAGGTTCTTATGGCAATACTGATG
The DNA here is from genome assembly GCA_963555765.1 of Orthonevra nobilis. Taxonomy (NCBI): domain Eukaryota; kingdom Metazoa; phylum Arthropoda; class Insecta; order Diptera; family Syrphidae; genus Orthonevra; species Orthonevra nobilis. Next base: position 35,017,003 of record OY743224.1, read on the forward strand.
TGGAGATTAGATGGAACTTTTCCACTTTTAACTGCCAATGGCATAGTTTGCCTGTGATGTCGACTCCAGGTGAATATCGCCAAAGATACAAGCCCGCGTTCCTGAGATCCTTACTGACTAAAAACGGTTTCCGCAAATGTGGTACTACATCTAAGTCTCCAAGTAACAATTTTTAGAAAAAAAATACATCTAACTTGGAACGATTTACAAGACGCTCATACGTTTCTCTGTTTCTTCATTCATGTTAACCTTCCATTAACGCTTAACACCAATCATTAGTCCTAGATACCAAGCTTAGTTTTCGAAAAGTATTTGAACCGTATTATCAAAAACGCGTGTTAAGCGTTGGGTTGGGCCCATGAAGAAGGATCTTTGTCCATTCGCATTTGTATCCGTATCGTCCGCAAACGTAGCTGTAAGGTTGCCTTCGTCCCGAAGTATGAATATCTTTCGTTTACAACAAGTACAATAATGGGCTAAGTACACTTCCTTGTGGAACTCCAGCGATAATGTCTTCAAGTGAAGAGTACTTAACCATTGAGGCATTCAAAACGAAGGAGTGTGTGTGTCTTCTAAGATAGATAGAATTTTACTTACTTAAACTATTGTGACAAAAAACTTGGCGTAGCTGATGTATCAAGCCTTTACACCACACTACACTCCAACAAACTTATTTGCATTTTGATGTTTTTTTTTCGATATCGTGGGCTTTTCTGTAAATTTTGTTAGTCGTCGAATTTTTGATTCTGAAACTAATTTATACCCGAAGGATAACATTTTTTCTTTAATATTCCGTTGCCGATGCTTCAAAATAAGCTTTTGAAAACCACTGGCATAATTGAACCGTACGACATTTAATTATATGATGATTTTCTTGGCTTAAAATGTCTTTGGCCTGTTTCCACTGAATTGAAAACTCTTGCAACCTCATCGCGTTTTTTATTATTATTATTATTTACTGGGACTTCATTTATGACATTGTGTGTATTGGCTACCATTTTATCACAAAAGATAAAAGTCTTGGCTCTGATTTCACGAAAAGTTTACCTGAAGATATCAATTTGATGACATGTAGTTGAAAAAACGCTGCCAAGTTTGAGTTTTAATCTCCCACAGAGGGTTCCGCATCATCCTACAGTATGCAACACTTTATATACCTACCTTTAATTCTAGACTTTGTTTTCTAAGTTTTAAATATTATAATTTGCCTCGCCCTCAAGACGTAGTTGCATGCGCTCTTCTTTTGCATGTGGCACAGAGCGGGCGAATAAATTTGGGGCGCAAGCAAAGAAGGACAAAACTTCACCACGGGTGACAGTATAACACTGAAACATCAAACCGCTTAAGGAATTAGTTTACGTCGGAGTAAAAAACAACTCCAAGAAAGCCACCGTAATACAGATTCGGCAAAATATGATAGATGGGCTTAAGAATACTAACTCGGAGAACGAAATGAATGCCTTACGTGGGATGACAAAATTTGAGGCAGCTGATTTGAAAAGTCCTTTTCTTGCAGCTTACATTCCGGTAGACAGGATTAAAATACGAGTTTGTTGATTTAACACGCAGTTATCTGCATTCCTCGCAGGCTACTATGTTATTTCGGGACTGTTCGATAGAGTCCTTCATGAACAAAGAGGATGCATCTCTTCTATTCCCTGATTGATGGTATGCGCGAAACTTAAGATTCCCCTTTTTTTTTTAGTCGGGAAGTCTTTGTGAGGTGAGTCACAGTAACAACCAAGCATAATTCGATGTTTTCTTTCTTTAGGGAATTGCTTCATTTTCTTGTTTGGGGACGTTTATGTCCCATGTTAGTATTTCGTTTGGTTTCTTCACTTACAAGCTTTGCGGCTTAAAAGTTGATCTTCTTTGATCTTCAAGCTTTGTAAAATGATAGACAAAGGCTGGAATATCTGCTCGCAGGAACGAATTGAACCATACTGTCTTTTAAGTTTGTCTCTTGGTATAATAGGCATCTGAAACTCTATGATGCTTTATAAGGTCAGTAGAAGAGCCCCACAAAAATCAATTTAAAAATTGCACTTAAAAATTGTGTGTCAGTTTTTGTATTCACCAAAAAATGGGGGACATCGTTTTAAGGTAAAGCAATCGCTAGAATTAAAGTATTGTTTTAAGCATTGTCTTAATGAGTTTCTCAGAATCAGGATTTCTGAAGATACGACAACGTGCCTCGGATAAGGCGATAGTGGTGTTTAAAGCCTGTGCAAATGAAACACAGACATTTGGATCTGCGTGGAGTTTAAGAACCCAAAAGAGGCCACGAGAGTCCGAGATTTATCAAAAACAGCGCCTACCTTAAGTCGCCATGGCTTTTTCGTCTAGTAGCTTCGGTCCGGTCCCTGTGAGACAATGTTCAGAATGATGCACATAGGGAACAACTTCCTTCTCGAGTTCTACGTTGGCAAACGTAAATTATTTTTCTATATATAACAAATAAAAAAACATCCTCAAAAAACTAATTTAAGCTGCTTTTATATTAGGCTTAATAAAAATGTCTGCGTGTGTCGAGCCCTTAAAATAATAAAGTTATAAAATGCTTAACTCCACTCGTCTTATCCACGAAGAAAAACCTCCAAATGGAAAGTTGCTTTAGAGCAATTTTTGAAGAAAAAAAAAACCAGTCACGATTAAACAGAAATAAATGAAGTCATTTACGACCCCAACTCCATCGAATTAAAATCAGATTCAGTCGACTCTTTACCCGAAATGATGACAATAATTACTTCTTCTAATAACTCATCACTGAACTGGTTAAACTTGCACTGCAATTGCATGGTACCAATTCGCTCCAAGTGTCTAACCTGTATTTTGTTTACTCCAGAATATTCGGCTTCGAAGAACACACCCCAAAATTTTTTTGTATAAAAGAGGATCCAAGTCTCAGTCCAATCATCAGTTGATTCTTGCGTCTCAATTACAAAACAATTATACAATATGAGGGTGAGTTTGTCTTACAAAGCGATGTCCTTAATCAGAACTAACAAAGTCCTTTTTTCTTCCTTAGGTTCTCTTCCTTTTCGCTTTGTTCATGGTTGCTGTCTGCTATGTCAGCGGTGATGCTTATGGTCAGCCACAAGTCAAACTGGTGCAAACTTCAGTTCCAGTTGTAAAGACGGTCGTCAGCCAAGTTCCAGCGGTCAAGCCTGTCATTGTTGTTCCTAGCACTTCTTATGGAGGTTAAAAATTTTATAAATAAGAAAAATAAATGAAAAATTCAGGAATAATGAGGACGAATAAAATTTAATATTATAATCAGCTTATAAAAAGATGTGATTTTATTTTTTTCATCCACACATGCCTGAATGTGTCTTTTTTTCTTGGAATCTGTTTCAAGGCACAATGGACTTTTGTAATCAGAATTTACGTGTCGATGTTTTTTTTTTAGCAGCCTGTGTTTCCCTCCGAATCTTTGATAGCCTTGAAGCTACAAATTCAAAACTGAAGCGAAGTGGAAGTTCATAAAACCGAATTGCCTATTTGCGATTCAACCACAGCAGCAAGACTTTCATATTTCTCCACAGAGGAAACGGTTCTGGTAAAATGAAAGGATGTCAATCACATCCATGAAAATATTGCTGAGCAATACTTTGGCCGTCCGATAAATTTCTTAAGATACTTCAGGCATAAAACATGCAAAAGCATCCTGCAACGATGAGAACAAACCTTCTTCATGTCCTTCAACTTCCTTGAAATTGTTAATTGCAAGAAACTATGAACTCTGATTTTGTTGGCTCTTTTAGACATCTCATTGGAATCACATTTTGTTTACTGAAACTTGGGGGTTCCATAAGGATGAAATATATCGTTATACATTTTTTCACTACAAAGACAGTCAAAGAAAGAAAAAAATAAAGGTACAGAAAGACCGGACTAAAGAAAACAAAACACAAGGGACAACAGAATTTCTTGGGCGGTCGGGTATCCTGGGAGAGTGCTTTTTTTGAAAAATAAAGACGGGTCGCAAAATTAAACGTGAGTGAGGTTTTTGCGTTGAGTGTGTCTGTGTCTGTTTGTGCAATAAAGTGAAGTCGGTCCATTTAGTAGACTAGGGTGTTTCCAGCAGGACAACGACTAGGATGCAAAAACGCTTTACAACCTCTTGGGCTGTGTCCTCCGAATCGCCTTGGTGCCTATCTTTCAAAATCTCTGTCCAGGAAGATAGTTAAACCCAAGCCAAATATCCCACCACTGGCAAATCCTAGGTACAGTGCATCCCTTTTTAGGTTTACAGTAAGGCTAGTCGAAAGGTTGATTAATGATAGAGTAGTGGTATTATTACTTTCTTATGTTCGCTTTACGTTACGTTCGATTCCATTTTCCGCTTTCTCGCTGTCTTTCCCCTTCTATTTTTCTATCTTCTTCTTCATTATGACATGATTCTCCTTCGTCGATGAGCAGGAGAGGGAAAAGAAGGACAAGGACTATCCCGTCCGACGAGCCGAACCGAGCAACAACAAGTGTACCGTCGTCCTCCTCACCTACATATATCGAAAATGCCTCCATAGCCATCCTAGCAAACAGGAAATCTCTCTCATTAAGCGGGATCTCACATTTGACTACATGGGTTGTCTGTATTCAAACAAAGGACTGATGAGGGAAGTGAAGCAGATCACTTTAACCCTCAAAATAGCATTAGGCGCTTTGACTTTGACCCAAACAGTGTCTATAAGTATAACAGTTCAAATTGAGATTCTATTCTAACCAGGTAGGAGTTCTAGTATCCCTAAAATCCCCAAACAACGGAGTTCTTTACAAAATGGGACACACTTTTGGAAGTTGGTATTCAACTGTTTTTGTATTCTTCGAGTGATGTTGCAAGGGTTTTAGTGTTTAGTGCAGAATGTAGCGAATAACTTCTTTGACTTCGAGTTCCTTTAACTCCCTTGAAACGCCAAAAAAAATCCTTTCTTTTCTTCTAAAATTATTAAGTTTCTATTTTTTTGATACTGAGCTGAAATTTTACCTGCATAAAAAGAGGTTTATCCCGGGCATAGAAAATAATAATATAATTCAATGCCAATCTTATAGTCAAAGCTATGATTTGGACTATCGGAATCTCTGTTAAGCCTTAAAATAATATCGACTCGACGCGAATCATTTCATAACAGAAGCGATCTAAGTATCACTGATCAGCTTTTAGTTCTGCGACGCCGATGGCTTACAAATCTAAGGTATCGTAGGATATCAATGCTACTTCGATTTATCCAAGCACCGATGATCAAATCTCGTTTCTTGAAAAACAAAAATCATGCTCTTTAAACCGTCGTCTTGCCAATTCCTCTTAAAAGAGCCGAATGTTCGATGATTAGAAACTTGCAAAGGAAAATTTCTTCGCTGGATAAAAGGTCCCAATTGTAAGGAAGCAAATAGAGGAATGATGCTTATCTAGCCTGGAAGACAAAAATGTATCGACTCCAAATGGCTCGGCCACAATGAATGAGATAGACAAAATGTTCAAGAAAAACCGAAACTTTGGAAAAAAGATCTCATATTCAAGAAGCTTGATCGACTGGAAGCAACGCGTCTTGAACAGACTCAAATCCTCCAAGGATCGGTGGATTGGTGAATTAGTAATTGAAGTGAAAATCTCCCCCGTGGAGCACTTCTTGAATAAAACTTACAATGGAGCTCGTGTTCTATTATACCATGACATGCATACTTCTCCGAAAAAGGATTAAAAATGTTGGTCGTTTATGTGCACGTATTAAGTCTGCACCTAAAAGAACGCCGTGAAGTCTCTCAAGCGAAAAATTATTCCAAAAGAACTCATTGCGGTTTCAACAACTTTCGCATCGGTTAAAAAGCAGAAGAGATCCAAATTTCACTCTTTCTGGGATGGCATGACTTACTTTATTCGATAGTCAAATACAACGGGCTTCTAAGAAGTGTTGATACCAGGACTTTTTTTTGTTTAATTTTACACAAAAAAAAGCTTAAAAAACCTTATTAATTCAAAAATTTAAAACCAATGATTATCCTTCAGAAATGCGCCTACCCAATACACTTACTCTATGGAATTATTTCGAAAAACATAAATGTTGCCAGTATTTCACTTAAGTTATTGAAAAGTAATGAAAACATTTTTTATACAAGGGGGCTATATGCAAAGCGCTATTGCCAGTTTTTATATCTTAAGGAATTCTTGCAGTGTTCTAAATTTATCTTTTCGGACTCAAACTCGAAAGTTGTTTAACACACTTCCTGCTGAAATACGAAACATAAAATAAATATGGGTTTTTTTTTTTAAAAAAAGAAAAACACTAATGTTAATTTTGCTGCACTTCATTATTTGATTTAAACTTGACTATGAATTTTTTACAGTCTTCAATCATCTTTTTGGGTTTTTTTTCCAATTATTTGGTATAGCTTTTAATTGAGTGGCATTGTGCTAAAATGATTTCTTAAACTGTTTACCACATTTTAAAATTTAAATTGTTACATAAAAAAAAAGGCCATAAACTATGGTCCCAAATTTCAAAACATGTAAATGAAGTAAAGATTTAAGTAAATGTTTTTTTTTGTTAATGAGAATAATGAATAAAATAACAATAACAAAAAAAAAAATTAAAAATAACAATACGTTTACCAAAATCTCACGGATCCAGCCGATATTTATGTTCCAATCACGATAAAACAGCCAACAAATGAATTATAGAAAGTTTACAATAGTAGCATGAATAAAACAAGATTTTAACTGTGGTATTTTTGAAATTTTGAAATAAATTCTAAAAATCAATTGTTCCTTTTTAAAAATAGATAAAAGTTAATTATATTAATAATTTTTTTTATTTCTTTCATTTCTGAACCTATATAAGTTGTGTTTTTCAGAAATAAATTTAAGCTTATTACATGAGCTTTACTTTTTATTTTTTCATTCCTTATTTTTTTTATCACTAAATGTTAAATAAAAGAAAAAAAAATTCTATTTTGCAGAATTTCCTTATAAGGTTTTATTTATTCATTTAATAGTACAGGACATGTCGATCTAAAGTAAGACTGTGTTATTTGTAATTTTTTTGTTTTTGTAACAAGTCTATGTCCCGGCAAAAATGTTGTTCTAGGATGGCCTGTTTTTCATAAAGTACATAAAATTTACGATAAAATTGTATTGTTGCAATTAATTTCCGTGCAGGAGCAGAATTCTGTTGCTCATTTATATTAAAACCGGGCTTATTTTGTACCTATCACTAGTTATCAAATCCGTATGAGATGCACCGGCTTACCGGCCAAAAAGTTTCTTAAAATATTCAAAGATGCAGACCAAAGCCAAGAATCTCTTTTGAATTTATTGATGGCACTTAGCTAAATATTAATAATTGACTTCTTTGTCAAATTGGAAGGTGACATCACCTTTAACAAACAGAAGTAATCTATTTAAAATTACCATAATCATGCCGATAATAATATTTAAACTGGTTAAACTTGCACATCAATTGCAGTGTAAAATTGGTTGAATTTGAATCCAGATATGAATAACTCGTATCTTGTTTGTCCTGACAATACTCAAATTCAGTATAAAAACAGCTGCAATCTACAGTCTAATCATCAGTTGATTCTTGTGTCTCAATTTCAAAACAAACATACAATATGAGGGTAAGTTTATCTCACAAAAAGATGTCCTGAATCCATTTCTAACAAAGTCCTTTTGTTTTCTTAGGTTCTCTTCCTTTTCGCTTTGTTCATGGTTGCTGTCTGCTATGTCAGCGGTGATGCTTATGGCCAACCTCAGGTGAAACTGGTGCAGACTTCAGTTCCAGTTGTGAAGACGGTCGTCCAATCCGTTCCAGCGGTTAAGCCTGTCATTGTTGTCCCATCGACTAGCTATGGAGGTTAGAGTTTAAACATGAAAATCAAATTTGATTGAATTAACGCGGACCAATAAAATTTAATATTAGTATGAGTTTTTAAAATATTTGCTTTCATTGGTTTTAGGGCACTATGTCCAAGATTATTGTTTTGGCCAAACGGATTTGACCAAAGCGATAGAGGGTGCAAAGAGCATTCACTTGTAAGACTCCTTAAAAGGCTTTTTTATAAATTACGTCTCGGAAAGACCTTCATCTTGCTACAAATCAGGCTGTCCAATGGCGTTCAGAGACGTCCATTTAAGTAGTTGTTAAGGGATATCGCACGGTCTCGAGTGCAATTTGGTTATCCCTACGGACGCATACTTACTTCAATAATTGTGTGATCAGTTGTGATTTGACGTCGTTGATCTTTTGTTTGGGGACTGCAATTAAAGACCGATGTCAAGGCAGATGAGGCTTATATATGCGGTCAGACCAAATTCGGCAAAGTATATCCTGAACGACTTCGCTTTATTCCTGGCCACATAGCTTATGTGAGAAGCAAAAGTATTTCGGCTTGATGTATCAGTCAATAGATCTGAATCAGGAACAAAGTGGATACCTATGGCACACCAGCATTTGTAATGTGAATTAAAGATTGGAAACCTTGAATAAAATATCAGATTAGTCTACGCCTTGTGCAAGCACTTTTTCGCTAAAAGATTGCCTTTGACACATAAAGCCTAAAAGCTGCAGGAAGTGCTTCGACATTTCACTGAGGAATGCTATCATATCAGCTGGGGACCTTTTGTTGCGAAAGCCATACCGCATGCCGGTCATCAACAAGTTTTCGTAGAGCGAGATATACTATATTTCGATTTTCCAGCGTTTCCCTCACTTTAGAGGGAAGGATCGTCAGTGCATTGGATCGATTGTTTCTGGCAACGGACGATCCACCTCTTCTAAGTTTGGGCTACGAAAAACCCCGAAGAGGAAGATCATGATTTCAGAAGAACAAGGGAATACCAGCTGGGCAAACGGAATATCATGGTCTTTGAATAGTTTTAAGAATGCTAAAATTGATCTGTCCTATGAAATATTTGAAGCACTCATATGCAGAAGGACACAGAACATGATCTGGGAGCGTTCTAAAGAGAACAGTGCTTGTGTCCATCGGGAAGACGGTATCCACAAAATTCAAAAACCACTAAAAAGATGTTGTTAACATAGTTCTAAAAGTTCTTCTTCAAATCGAGTCGTGTGGTTCATATGAGAGGTTCGTGTTCCTTCTCTGAGCCTAAGACTTCTTCTTTTAAAAAAGATTCAACATAAGCAAAGCTATAATTCGAAAGTTCAAAGGCATTTAAAAAATAATACAGGTCTTCCGCGACAAAATTCTGAAAATGTACGATTCGTATAAACCAATAGCAACGAAGTTTATCGAAGAAAGACAATTTATAACATTCTTAAGGAATATGAATTTAACTCTCTCCCATTTAAGACTTGCAGGCATGAAAAATGCGATCTTTTTACTGTTGGAACATGGACAAGATTTTTGGTGTTGACACGTAGATTGAGGTTATCATAAACCCTTGAAGAGATTTCAGAAAAAATATTTTTAAGACCTTTTAAAAGAATGAAATCCAAGACTTTTGAACAACTCAAAACTAGGAGTTCGAGAGTTGACCCTGCAGAGAATGCGGGCAGCATGTTTTTGTTCAATTAACATAGGCTCTGGTTTATTGAACTGTATACCACCCCATTTTTAAAATGAGCAAACTGAAGTATTGACCGAGATGAAAAATCTGCCTAACAAGCTTTTTAGAAAGTAGCTTTATTCTAGTCTAGAAATTTAAAAAAATCGATTTTTTTTTCTTATTATTATTTTTCAGTAAAACCTTTTGTCCTTTGTATTTATTGTAATACAAGAACCCAAGGTGACTTGTATCTTTAATATTTAGTGTTCACTTACGTCCAGCTGCTAACAGTCGAATTCTAACCTTCAAGCCAGACGTACATATGTGCTGTGAGTGAAATAAAAATATTGTGAAATATTTTTTTTTAATAAAATGGATAAAAAATCCTCAGCGCAAAGGATTACGCGTCCAGATCGACAAACAAAAAGGAGATTTCACGGAACAGGAAGACACCAGTTTTACGAGTGCATCAAAGCAGGCCAGCACTGCTCGATATGAAGAGAGGCGGAAAATAGTTTTTTTCGAAGTCGAGGAAGGTCCGATGTATGAAGCAGGAATGGCAGATTGAGAAGGTTAATCAACGATATCATTTCATGACTTAGACTGCGAAAAACTTTACGCGAAACTTTAAACGCGTTTTTCTCGAAACTGTCTTTTTCAAAACTATACCTACGATATCTCAGGTTCTACTGGACCGATTTACTTGAAATTTTTAGAGAGTCTTCTTTAAAGACTTGTCTATGTCCCCATCCTCAAATTTCTATCCTTTTTTTTTTTGTTGAATTCGAAAGAATTTTTTTTCAGGCAGTCGCTATTGTGTGGAAAAAAATCTTTACAGCTTTTCCATTGTTCCATACATTGCGTCATTATTCTAGATTAATAATCTTTTTTTTTATTTTCAGATTACTAGGAGGGTTGAAATCGTGGGTATCAACTTCTAATTTTTGAAATTTTCAACTTTTTTTTTATTTTTTTGTATTCTTGGATACTAAAAAAAATAATTGCCTTTTTTATGACACTTCAAAAATTACATGAAATTCATGCCTCTAGACTAGAATATTCTCTTAATGACGTAGGACGAATCTAACAAGGCTTATAATCCAATATTAATACACAAATACCTAAACCTGTCTATGCGTTCAATTTCACAGCGGCCAGTATTGCAACGAGCAAGTGAATCGAAACTTGGAAAATTATTATTTTGTGCACAAAATTATTCAAACGGAAAATTCCTTAATCCTTTTAAAATAAGTTTAAGACTGATGTACATGTAAATGACGGAACCGTTCGCTGAATAAATTAAATTTTATGAATCCAGGGAAAGAGACCCCCTTCCGGGTGTTGCCTATTATATTGCTTATATTTTTTTAATTATGATTCATTTAGTTCATGACAATTTGCAACGCAGTCAATATTTTTTTACATACAAAATTTGTATATTTTCCGAACCTGAAATTATTTTTCGTCGATCTTGACTCTGTTTAATTTTAATTTAAATGTAACTATGTTGGTTCTTCATCAGCGTTTTGTAAAATGACAGCTATTTCGTTAACTTTTGATGTAATATAGCGTCTTAAATAAGAATTTCTAGCTTGTAAAATTACCAAAGTGATATTAGGTGCTTATATTTTAGCGCTTTTGTGTCTCTTATACTTTCCTGTTCAAATTCATGGATTTAAAATGCCCTTACAAATGGAATATTAATCGCATAAAAAGGCTTAATTCTCGCATCAGCTGCAGCATGATCAAGAATATACAACTGCGTTAAAATTGCTTGTTCACCAATATAGAGTTTAAGGTCGATGATAAATTTTTCCGTGAATTCTGAAACAGTATGGCCCATTTGAACCCAGCAAAGCGAAAGCCAAAGAGCTGTTAAAAGACCTGATATTGGTTTATGAAAACTCTTTCATAAACGAGCGAGTTGTACTTTCCCCTCTTCAGAACATTGTGAAAATTTTCTGTTAGTTTTATCTCTGAAATTTTTGGCTTGACAAAATTCACAGATTTCATTGAAGAACCACAGCTATTTTCACTTATATATTTTTCGTTAAAATTTTCAATTAACTTTGATTGAGCGCTGTCAAATATTCAATTCCATTACGACTGCTTTCAAGCTCTATAGTTTTTCAGAACCACTAAACACAATCGCTTTTTAGTAATGTTTCTTTAAAAAATGTTTTGAAATATTACACGTACAGAAAAAGCACGAGTCCATTCGGCACAGTCACCTTTAAAAACTGACCCTTTAAATATTTTCAAGAGCTTTCCAAGTACGAAATAACTCTTTTTAACCAACTACCTGCAATTCAATCTTCCATCACATAAATTTAACATAATAAAGAGCAGTAATCCTGCAAAACCAAAAAAAACAAACAAAGGAGTTTTGGCTACCTGTTTCTAACTATTTTAAAGTTCGTGGGATTTAGATTTAAGTTTTTAGTCGAACCTGCTTAATGGTGTTTTTTTTCACACTTATTCATATCAGGTACATCAGATTACAGTAATTTTCAACTATACTAAAACGATCTGCGGTTTTTCCTTAATTTTCCCTAAAAAATTATATCACTGCCTATCAGTATGTTGTGTCCGAGCAGGATACCTGATACCAAACAGATTTGCCTATTAAGTTCCAAAATTTGTATAACTTTAAAATATTCAGCCACAGCGCTGCACCTTATTTCGAAGCATATTTTTTTTGCAAAACCAAAGCTCTGATTTTTATGATAAAACATAAGAATGAACCAACTTAGGCTAAAACACATTCATTAGAGCTCAAATTCAAAAGCATTTACAACTCAGTCCTCTTTGTGCATGCCCTTCACTTTATATATACACTGCCTCCAGTTAGAAATTAATCTCAAAAATTCAGACAAAATGTTGAACTATTTACAGGAAAGAAAAGGAATTACAGCCAGATTCGAACCCAGACCTGCATTTTGCAAAAAACTGGCGACGCGTCAACCGACTTCGCAACTAACCCAATAATATTCAATTTTATTTTTTCGTTGGCATTCGGTATACGAGTTACATAACTAGCGCTACATTATATGAGGATGATTATCGCAGATTTTGCCCAGTTTGTTAAAAAAACCATGAGATTCGTTTTGTTACTTATGACCAATTTTTGAATTTTATTTTAAATCCAAAGAAATGTTAAAGTATCACTCACCGTGTGTCTTCAAGGGTTTAAGAAAGAGCTAATTTACAAAAATTAAAAACAGAATAGGACCCAAAACAGATCCTTGTGGAACATCTTTGTTGATGAGAACTTTTGCACCTTCAGAGGATTTGAACTTCAAAACCCAAACTGCGAGTCACTGAATAGAATCCTTTTATGACCCTCTTCTCGAAGGGATATTGCGAACCTTTTACTTAAAAGCTGCTTTTAGTGGTTCCAGAAAAATATCCTTTTGTACACATTCTGATATTTACCAAGGGCTAAGACTCATTTTATACTTTCCACAAAACCCTACTTTTCGAATGTAAAAAAGGATAAATTTGCTTTTTTTTATATGCTCATTTATTTGTTTTTAAAAAACGGTTTCCAAAATTTGCTGTTGAAAGTTTTTTTTTTTTCGTTAATTTCAAGCGTCAGTAAGATTTATCCGCCATAGCCAGGACTGGAGATCAAAAGTGGAGCTGACTTGATGATAGGAGCCGACTGCAATTGAATAGCTGGAGCCAAAGGTAGAGCAGCAATTGGAGCCTTTATCAAGGCTGGTTGCTGGAGAATAACATTGGAACTGACAGCCACAACGAACATAGCGAGAAGGATGACGTACTAAGGAGAAACAAAAAGGATGTTAGTTTTGCTTGAGTTTTGATCCTTCGAGACTCAGCTTACCTTCATATTGAATGCTTTTGATTACTGAAACACAAGAATCAACTGATGAAGTGCCTAAGAAAGTGTATCGCTTATATACTAAAGCACATTCAATTGAAACAATGCAGTTAATTTTCTGGAAAGAAATGTCAATAAGCATAATTTAGTTTCAGGTTACAGTTTGCAATTGAAGCGCAGGTCACATGAGTTGAATAACAAAACACGATAATGACTTTCAGTACGGTCATTCCACTTTATTAAATTTAATAAAATAATGTGAAATGGAGACGATCGACTAATTTGCTTTCATAATTCTTGATTGCGGGATCAGGCATGATGATGAAATTTAGCCTGACTTGTTTTAGGTAAGAAAGTATCTTTATTTTTAGGGTGCCTTTAAATTCGAACCTCGTTCGACGCATACCTAAATTAAAATTAGAGCTTGAACTGTGTCCAGACTACTCTTTTCGTGCAACTGGTTCTGAAGTTGTAGGGTATAACAAGTTTAGATAAATAAATTCATATTTTTTTAGTTAATTACGATTTTGCATCAATTTAACTTTAATTTATTTCCAAATTCGAGTCGTACATTAAGATGGGAGATTTTTAGTAAACGCATAAGAATTGAAATAACTTGTTGAATAGAGGCCCTAGCCAGGTTAATAATTATATTGTTTACAATTTACAGCTTAAACATTTAAGTGAAACGATATCAACACTCTAAGACGAATGTAGCAATAAGTAGGATAACATTTACATCTTAAATCAAAGTGGCTATTTGAATGAAACTATGGTGTAACAAAATAAGATGATGTACATCCAATTTGATTAGAGAAATACTTCACCCATTCATAAGCCGGAAGTCTAAAATGAGTTATGGGAACAAACTTTTAATTTTCATAGCAATCTTCAAAGCCATCATGTTTTATGGTTCCCCTCTTTGGGGAAACTGCGCCAAAACACACATTTTAAGACTCCAAAGAGATCAAAATAAGGTATGGAAATCATATCAGACAGCAACTTTAATTGATACAGTACCGAGCAAAAAGCAATCTAAAAGGTTCTTCAAATATCATTTATAGTAAAACTTGATTTAAGGTTCATTCTCTCGTCAAGGAGTTGGTCAGTTGGTTGAAATAGGCGGTCGGATGAATGCCGAAATGTATCGGGAAATAAATATTAAAAGATCACATACTTCCACATTTAAGGTCAAATATGCCTGAAGACTGCTTATTTCAACATAACAATGACCCAAAACACACCAGCCGGTTGATCCGAGGGTTTTTGGACAGCGAAAATGTTAATGTTCTTGCATGGCCGCCGCAATCTCCTGATCTCAATCCCGTAGAAAATTTATGGGGCATCATAGATCGTGAGATAAGGAAGGGGAAGACGACCAATCGCATTGAACTATTGGAAAGAATAAAGTCCGAATGGGAAAAAATCTCATCGGACCTACTTATTTCCCTGGTAGACTCAATGCCCTCAAGATTGAGGGCCGTTATTGTCAACAAAGGTTATGCGACTAAGTATTAATCCTTTTATATTATTTTAGTTATTTATTATGTTAAGAAAAATGAACAAGTTGGTTGATTTTGTATTTTTTTAAGCATTTGCATTTTTTTTGCTCGCTCTCAAACTTACATTTTTAAACATATTAGCACAATAAATTTTGTCTAATTAGAATTGGAAAATTTCAACTTTGTGAAGTAAATCAAGTGCAATTTTCGAGATTTGGTGCAAAGTTTCAATGCAATACAATGTAAAAGTACAGAGATTTTGCGTAAGGTAGCATCACACTTTTTCGTTTGCATTTTTTGCACGGTACTGTATATATATTTTATGCCCAAATATTTATATTAATTATTTAAAAATCACTTTATATGTGTTCCCTGACCTTTCTTTTAATTACTTAGGCATTTATTCATAGATTTATTTATTAATGATAATGTATATATGATCTATATACAAATTAATTTATTTAGTAATTTATTTACAACCACATTTACTTTTCCTTCAATACTTTTTTTAATATGTTCTTTATTTATTCATAACTAACTTATTGTTTTATTTACATATTCATCCATTAAGGTATTTATTTTTTTATTTGTTTATATTAACATATTTAAATGTATTATTTATATCATATTATTTATTATTATATATAGTATATTTATTTTTACCTTTTATTATTTAAATATAATTTTTAGTTTTTTTCTCTAAGACTGTGAACCAAATCCTCTTCTTGCTGACCTCATCCATTTTTACATTTCCTAAGGTTTTTAAATGTAGTTTTTCCTACAGCTAGGGTTTGATAAGATTAATCTGTGATTATATTTGTACGCGATTAAAATAATTTTTAGTAGTAAGGTATAATGTGCTATATCTTTAGAAAAATGTGCAATATATTTAAGATACAGATGTATTTCATATGCTACAATAAAAATAAAAATACAATTCGCTCAACAAGTCCTTACCATCAAAAATGGTTTGAGTAAAACACGTACTCACATTGATGTGTAAAAAGAATAATGGATCCTAGGTGTACCTTGAGGATCAGTTTAAGGAGCACAACTGTTTATTATTTTATAAAATGCAATCGGTTGATTCCAATTCAAAGATTAACAGTCACAGTGAATACATTTTTAATAAGATAAACTTACATAGACCAAAAAATCATCCGTCGATTTCCTTGAAAAAAAACCTTGACTTGATTCCTAGCAAATATTAATCTTTAGTTGGACCTCCTTTGTTCTTAATGACTTCCAGCTATCGGTTTATCATCGAATGTACTTGCTTGGAAGTTGTCTCTGTGGTAATCTTCTTTCATTCCTTAAGAAAGATCGATTAAAGGTCAGTTTTGTTGGATATTTTGTGCTGCCAATTATTTTTTCAAGTAATCCCACAAATGCTAAATTGGGTTGAGATGTATGGATTTATAAATATGAATACTGACACTGTTGAGCAACCACGCTTTTCAATTAATAATGTGTGCTTGGGGTCGTTATTTTCTTGAAAATGTAGCCAAGTGAGCATTGACTCTCACCCGAAGGGTTCCGCGCCTGTGAAACACTATTTTTCTCATAGCATCACCCACAAATACTCAAGATTACCCGGACAAAGTAAAACCCGACATCAGTTTTCTTCTAATTCCACTAAGAACAAGAACTTCCGATTGGAAAATTAAATAGTTTAAACAAATAAGGATTAAAAACCATCACAAAATTGAAAGATTATAAAGGGTCCGCCAAATAACTTTTCTTTTTGAAAATGCTATAAAAAAAAACTGCTGAATATTTTCTCAAATTTCTTTTTTATTTGAAAGTACAATCCTTCCGGTTAATAATGGAAAATAATTTCATTCAAATGGCGGCCTCGGCTGGCCATGCAGTAGCCTACACGGTCGGTCCAATTCTTAAGCACATTATCGATTGTGTGCAGCTGTATTTCACCAATGGCTTCACGAATATTGTCCTTTATAGCGTCAATTGTCTCTGGCTTTGTCGGCGTAACACTTATCTTTGAGGGCACCCCACAAATAATAGTCCAACGGTGTCAAATCGCAACTCCAAGGTGGCCAAACAACATCAGCTCTGCGGCTGATAATGTGATCTTCAAAAACAAGGCGCAAAACATCGAGTGTAGCTTCGGCTGTGTGGCACGTAGTGCCGTCCTGTTGAAACCAAATGTTGCCAATATCCTCCTCTTCAATTTTTGTGAACAAAAATTTCGTTCAACACGGCCCGATAACGATCGCCATTGACTGGAACGGCCACTTCTTGCTCATTTTCGAAGAAAAATGGCCCAATTATGCCTCTGGACCAAAATCCGCACCAAACAGTGACTCGTTTTGGGTGCATCGGCTTTTCAATGTATGCGTGCGGGTTTTCTGTTCCCCAAATGCGACAATTTTGCTTGCCAAGATCAAAATGAGCTTCATCGGAAAAGATTTTTTTGGCAAAATCGGTATCTTCTGTAAGTCGATCGCAGGCCCACTTAGCGAAGCGAAAACGCATTGGATGGTCAGTTGGCTTCAACTCCTGAACCAATTGGGCTTTGTATGGCGTCACACCAAGGTCTTTATGCAAAATTCGTCTCAATGATGTCTCCGAAATGTTCAATTGTTGAGAACGACGGTGAATTGATGTTAATGGCGCTTCACGCACACTTTCTGCCACAGCAGCTATATTCTCGGGTATACGCACTGTTTTTGGCTTTTCACGCTTTGGTTTATCGATTAGGATGCCAGTTTCTTTCACTTTTTTCACAAGATAACGAACATACGGAGCTGACGGTGCTTCTCTTCTTCCAAAATCCGTTCGCAATTTTCGCACAAATTCTGCAACATTACCATGGTTTTAAAAGTAATGTCGCAATATTTCCCAGCGTTGTTCAAGCGTATACACAACCATATTCGTTCAGCGGAAGGATAAAACTAATTATCTGTCAAATCAGACATGAGCTAAGTGTTACCATTCACGAAAAAAAACCTTAGATGGCGGACCCTTTATGATGCAGTAGAAATGGGTGAATCTATGATTCTGACATTTTTTTTTTGGCAAATTCATGCAAAGACTTCATGCCAAACCGAATGAAAATTCGTTCCGATTTCGGTGTTTGTGTGAACCTCAATTTCGTTTTGTTATCGCAACTAAAGATTTTGACAATTATGGTATTTTCTTGAAAATAAATAGTGAAACACTGGTGGTAAATATTAAAGAATAAAAAAATGTTTCTTAATATCGAATATTTTTGTGTGCTTTAAATGCGTAAACAACACACACAACGTCATTCAATATTTACATTCTTCTTTATTTTGCTAGACTTTTGAAATGCGGGGACAATCATAACTCAAACACACATCAAAAACACTTGGAATACTGTTTTTTAATTATTTATTTTTGAAAAAAAATTACATTGTAATTATTTTTTTCGGATTGAGAAAAATATGGATGTGACACTTTGTTTGATTGGGTAGAAACATTTTGACATTCCTTCCATAAGTTGCAAAATGTTTTTTTTTTTTATTGGAATTTGAGCTTTTACATTGTTTTGGATCAACGAAATGCTAGCATACTTTAAAAAGTTGATCAGTTGCTCCATGAAACTAATTGGATAGGCCTTAAGTTGAGTTACGAAGTTATGAAATACTCCCATCTAACAGCGGAGGCTTAGTTGAAGGGTTACTTTGGACCCTTTGGGAATGGAACCCTAAAACCGAATATGGTCTACGTCAGGAAGGCAAAATCATGAATATGCACGATGCAATAAGAGGGAAAAAACGGAAGGTGCTCGAAGAATTTCGCCATTAGCTTGGAAAAATAATAGATACGCCAAAAACGATAAAAGGAGGATTGTTTAATATGCATAGAGCATCATCAGATCCTTTTTTGTCATCTTAAAATACGTGAGGTACCGGTAACAGCTTGAGCAAAATTTTTTAGAATTTTCTCATCGGTTCTAAAGCTTTAATTTAAGCGACGAAAAAGTTATTTGGATCGACTTTGCGTCGCAGTTACATTCAATGTATGGAGTGTTAAACGGCTAGTCGAAAGTATAATCTATAATCGTTTTGAAATTCGAAAATCAAAAGAACATTAGCCGAACCCGCAGACGTTCTAACGTTCGAACATGCCAATGTCTGTCGGGTGCGCTAACAATACATACTTAATAGGCTTTAATCAAACTTAATTTAAAATGTCATAGGATATTAAAAATGTTCCCCAATATTTCTATTCAATTCTTATTCCTATAACATCAACTATTAGATAAAATGAGACTCCAATCTTAAGCAAAAAATCTGCTCCGAGTTCCTTGAAGCTCATTTTTATTGAGAAGATTTCATTCAAAACCTGATGTGAGTTCCGTCAAGCTTCGACACAGTTCCACTAACATCAAAGTTGAGTGAACCGTATTTGTGCTTGAACAAAATATTCAATTTATATAAATCAATTTTAACTGATATGACGTGCGTTTCAATGCAAACTATAACCTGTATCGCCACCGATCTTATTGACATTTTTTCGGGTGAAGATACTTTTGTATAAAAGGGATACACTTTTTTAAACTCATCATCAGTTGATTCGTGTTTATCAGTTATCAAAAG
Source organism: Orthonevra nobilis (assembly GCA_963555765.1). Lineage (NCBI taxonomy): Eukaryota > Metazoa > Arthropoda > Insecta > Diptera > Syrphidae > Orthonevra > Orthonevra nobilis. The sequence continues at coordinate 35,036,443 of OY743224.1, forward strand.
CATTCAATATGAAGGTAAGCTGAGTCTTGAAGGATCCAAACTCAAGCAAAAGTAACATCTTTTTGTTTCTCCTTAGTACGTCATTCTCCTCGCTATGTTCGTTGTGGCTGTCAGTTCCAATGTTATTCTCCAACAACAACCAGCTTTGATCAAGGCTCCTCTAGCTGCTTTGCCTTTGGCTCCAGCTGTTGTTCAATTGCAGTCGGCTCCTATCATCAAGTCGGCTCCACTTTTGATCTCCAGCCCTGGTTATGGCGGTTAAATCATATCGAAATTTGAATTTGTATAAAGAACAAGCATAAAGAAAAATGAGAAAATTGTAAAAAAGAAAACTCTTAATAAACACTTATTTAAGATTGAGCATTGAAAATAACGTTGTCTTATTATTGTCCTGTCTTAGGACTTGAAGCCACTAAAGGTTTTCGGAGTAAGGTTCAGTCTATACGTGATAATTTTGAAGTGAATGGCAGAGTGGGGTTACGGATTAGCTTTGACTTATCCTGGACCAAAGACTCGTTCATTTATTATTTTTTATTAAACTTTTTATTTTCAATTAAATGCTATTTAGGGGATGGTATGGAATACCGGAGGTTTCGGTCTTCCTCTTTTCCTCGAACCAGGAGGCTAGGATTCGAAGACTCTTTTAGTTGAAGCGTTGGTGTTCATTCATTCGATGTGTCCGAGCCAATGTAGTCGACGAATTTTTGCCGACTATGTCCACATCGTTATACAGCCGATAGCGATCGTGATTGCGTGTTTTCCTCCATTTGCCGTCCTCGCAGACAGGAACATCCGGCGCAGGATTTTTCCGTCGAAGGACGCAAGACTCAGCTCTGCCGTCCTGCTTATCGTCAAACTTTTGGGTCCATAAAGCACGATTGGCGGAATAAGTGTTTTGTAGAGCATGTTTTTTTTACTTCCCGAAAAAGCAACGGATGCCGAGGGTTATTCTGTGTCGGGTCTAAACTTTTGTGTTGTTTTTTGAGTTCGCGATGATGCCCCGATGTAGACAAACTCCTCACACTTTAAAAGCTAGTTTAAGCGTTTTGTATCGTGTCTAAGTAGTTCTTTTAAGTAAATGAAAAAAACAAACATTCAAACTCAACTGAAGTAAAAGATTATCATTGGAGATATAAAATTTCCGGCCGCCGACCGACGTGCAAATAACTACAGTCAAAGGAACACCTCTGCCAGCGTAAAGCAGACGTAAAGCTTCCAACTTCTTTTCAGCCATGTTAGAGCCACCTTAGAATACCTTGTTGACTTAGTTGTTCCAGTCTTATTTGCGTACATTGAAACTATTGGCTGACTGAAAATCACCAGCTTGTAAAAAGTTTGGGCCCTGGTTTTGGATCTCGCTTCTGGGCATCTTGAATAAAGAATTTTGTGCCTTGCTCTGAAGCTAGAAAGCCAGTCTTTTTGAGCCAGCAATCTTTTGTTTTCGAATGAATTCAAAATTTTATTTTTCACTGCCAATGAAAAAGCAAGACTTCTTAAATCCTTACAGATGATGCCAAAAATAAATGCTTTTCGATGTCAATGATTTGGCCCAATAATTTTGCCTCCAGCTCTGCAGGAAATGCAGACTCAATGCTGTCCATAGTGTTAAACTAAATTCTTCTTTGCAGTGTTGTACTTGCGCTTATAATTGTGTATCATCTTAAAACAAAATGGGTAACCAGCAAGATTTGCGCATTAACCTTCCGCCGAATTCGTCCCACAACGACTTTTGAAAAACAAAAAAATGCATCAAAATTTATTCATACGATTACTTTTATTATTCCCAGCTTTCTTTCTTTTACTAAAAATTGTTTACTTCGCGACGTGTTTCTTAAATTTAACAGCTTTAACCCGATTTTGACATGAAAAACACATTCAAACCAAACTGCGAAAATAACAAAAGTGACCGTAATTTTAAAAATCAACCGCGAACTCGGTCGCTCTTCATGTGGCTCTTTATCTTCGGCGGGGATGGAAAAGTCCTCTTGAAGCAATGTCATTGTTCCGCATTGTGTTCCTAATCAACCATGCTGCGGATGAGCTGATTTGTGTGGTCTTCAAGACTTTTTGGTGCAATTCAACCACGAACTTGCCTATGGGTGTATCGTAAAAGTATGAAGGATCTTCCTTTCGAAGGTGTCCGTGAACCATGAATGGCTATATCAGATGGAGTGCGAAGGCGAAAGACTCTATTCTTTTCTTGTAAAGTGTAGATGCAGAGTTCTAGAATGAAAGGATTGCATGCGTTAAACAAATTGAAAGGCTCAGACTAGACCTTTTGCCGAACGTCCTTTCGTGCATATTTGGCGTCAAGATGATTCCCAGGTATATAGTCACAGTCGAGAGATTGATGGTCGTGCATCCAAGCTCAGGAAGGGATCTTATCGCTCCTCATTCCTACTGAATTAAAGCAGTGATCGGGGTAACTAGGTTCTCAGTACGTGCTTTCTTTCAATTCTTTCAATTCAAATAAAGTAAAATGTCTATCGGAGTCAAATCGTACGGTCACGGTTGTCAATTTAAATCACCTCCACATGAGATGACCATGCCCTCGAATCGCTCGTGCAGAAGATCAAATTTGGCGTTAGCTGTGTCTATATGATCCAAATCACGCTCGCCGTTGACGGCGGCTGCCTCGGCAACTTTTTCGGGATGCATTGGTCGCTCTTGGTGTATCTTTTTATTCAGATATGGACCTCATGGCTGAAGATGATTTTTCTATGAAAACTTGGGTCAGTTTCCAACTGCTCCAGAGCGCATTTAGCGAACACACGTCGCTGTCTATGGTCATTTACCCTCAGCTCCGGGGTCAGTTGAATTTTCTACGGGTTCAGGCCCAAATCAAATTGCAAAATCCGCCAAGTTTTGGTCTGCGAAAGGTCGCTCTTACGTTTCGTCGACCTACTGCGAATAGTCCTCTCGGAAGGACGATCATGGCGGACGTAAAATGGGTGAACAGAGAACAGAGAATTTGAACAGCCATTTTGATGAAACAATTTGATTATTTGCACTTCTTGTTAAACGATACATCCACCGGTAGTAATTTGGCAAATCAAACTGAGTAAATGACAGACAATTTGACAGATCTTGCTTAAACAATATAGCCGCTACCAACTGTCAAAGATCGGAGGCCACGTGATTCATGTTCTAGGATTGTGTTTGTGGTAAGAGTCAATAGCAGTTGTGAATCACTTAAAGCGTGAATGAAAACGAAAAGTGTGAGACTACATCGATGACAGAACTGATGCTCTTCACCACTAAAAGCAAGATACCCAGTTTCCCACTCCCCCGTCTGAATGAACAACCGCTTTCTCTGTCTACCAGCGCCAAGTACCTAGGCGTTACCTTAGACCCTAAACTCAGCTGGAAGCTAAACGTTGATCAGTGAGTTTAAAAGGCGTGCATAGCTTTTTACGCCTGCAGTAGAACCTTTGGCAAAAAATGGGGTCTCCAATCAAAGCTGATCCTATGGATATATACGGCGGTGGGTTCGCCCGATACTAACATACGGATCACTAGTATGGTGGCCGGCTCTCATGAAAAAATTCAATGTCATCAAACTTAACAAGGTACAGAGAACTGCATGCATAGGCACCACAGGCGCTCTACGATCGACTCCGTCGGATGCTCTGACGGTAATGCTGCATCTCCTACCTTTGGACCTACACATTAAAAACACTACTGCTCTCAGCGCCATTACGCTCAGAGAGTCTGGATGCTGGACGTCAAAACCCTATGGTCATAGCGCTATACTCGATCTTATAACGATATTTTGGTATCTTCACCTACGGACTATACGGTCCCTAGAATTTATCGATCAAATAAATTTGACACTTTAATCCCAGAAAGAGCGGAATGGAATAGTGGACAGATATTTTAGGACTTTAACTGGACAATCTACACTGACGGCTCTAAGATGGGCGGCAGAGTCGGTGCGGGTGTGTTCTCAGAATCTCTGAACATCTGTAAAGCCCGACAATTCCAGTGTTTTCCAAGCCGAACTATTTGTAATCCGGGAAGCATGTCGTTAAATCAAATTACATCCAAATATTCTGCCAAGCCAGAAGGTTGCCATATGCATTGATAGTCAAGCAGCCATCAAAGCTATTGCCTCCTTTACTTCACATTCAAAATAAGTACAGGAATGCCGAGCTGAAATAGCGTCGTTAGAAGGTAAGCTCATTTCCCTTATATGGGTTCCCGGCCACAGTGCCATCCCAGGTAATGAGAAGGCCGATGAACTTGCTAGAAAGGGATCTGCCCTTCAGCGCTCGCTTGCAGGTGAGGTTTTCATCTCACTACAAGCAGTAAAGACTTATATATCCTCATACTTGCTTGAAGTAGCAAATCTAAGTTGGGTCAGACTTACGAACTGTGCAACATCAAGGAAAATATGGCCGGAATACAAACAATCAAAAACAAAAGATCTCCTTCGGCGAGCCCGTCATGATGTTGCTAGATTAGTGGCGGTCTGCACAGGACATTGGCCGATTGGAGATCATGCCAATAAGCTAGGTATCCCACACAACTCACATTGTCGCAGCTGCAAAAACACAGCTGAGAGGGAGACCCTAACACACTTCTTTTGCGACTGTCCGGCTCTTGCTAGAGCCAGACAATGGGCCTTGCCAGACCCTTCTTCAACTCAATTAATGAGATTTCTGCTACGGATATTAAGGAACTAATGTCCTCCATACCTCGGGCCGGATTTAGAGATACCTCAAGTACACCAAAATAACATCATAAATAAGGTAACAGAGCTGTGATATTAAAACGGCACTTAGTGCTAATTAGGTTCTCACTGAACCACCACTTTTACCTACCTACCCTAAATCGATGACAGCTCAAATGACAGAAAGAGTAAGAAGGCGGATTTCAAATATTCAACTTGAACTTGATAATACCATAAAAGTTTACTTGGTTGAAATGTTCATAGAAGGATCCTCTGCACAATGACAAACAGGCGACGCAATAAAATTCACCTTTTTGGCTTAGGAGATGAACTAGACCGATTCCAAAGGCAGTGGAGATGCAGTAGATCGATATGATTATGATCCCAATAGAAACTTGCCTAGAACGAAGGAAAAGAACTGCGGTGGCCAAAAAGGCTTCAAAAATGGCCGTTGAAACACCTAATCCCGTTTCGAGTGGGTTCCAAATTAAAAAGGTCGCTCTACTGACGAGTTCTTTGAAAATTAACTGTAAGCTGATCATGTTACCATATAATGGCTTGCTAAAGTAGAATTCCACGTCATCGGCAAACAAGTGTCGTACGTATTTCCTTTATGTGGTTGGATAAAAGAATAGGACCCAAAATGCACACGTGTGGGACACCACTCGTCACTGTACAGAAACTGATCATTGATCGCCTACGAAAACTCAATGTTCCCTTTCAGCGACCTGGTTGACTGTGGCTCATTTTCTTTCCATTGCATTCCTCATGCGGTCAACCACGAGTAAAACCGCGGGTCTGAAAACAGAGTCTATGACAAAATCTTGATTTGTTCGATTTATGATTTCACTGAGAGGACCACTTTATTGGCGTCCTAACACTGAAGCCTGTGAAAGTTGAACATTTTCGTAGCTGAGGGCTGTTCTAGCTTCATGCTTCTCATTCTTATGTACATTTGCTGATATCATTGGACCTTTAAGCACAGATAATAAATCTAAAATTCTATTGTCCTTGCTTTAAGGTTCTTGGATTAACGCGCACACTTTCGCATTATCTCTGTTGAGGGCAAAGGATGAAAACTTTAATCATATACCAGACAGCGAACTAGTCTCTCTGGTCAAATTTTTCTTAAACTTGCGAACCATAGCTGAAGTTTCGACACTGTTTCGAAATTCACTTTGCATTATTTCCCAACTTTGTTTTGGCCTAAATCGTTCCATTTCGTAGGCCAATTTTTAGACCGCAAAAGAACTCATAATTCAAAAGTTGGATTGACATGATGGCCTACTGCCAATTCATTCAACAATAAGAGGACACTCTAAATCAGCACAAATCCTGCTGTTTAACTATTTTTCTGTCAAACGCAGTTCGAAACTTCGAAATCAATTAAACAAGGGAATTTTCGTGAATTTTATTTAAAAAATGTAATGACGAGTCACTCAAAATTTTTTGGAGATCAAAAAAAGCCAGCACCAACGCGATAATTTATTCTAAATACTTAAATCACGCAAGTTGAATGACTGCAACCGTGATTGCACCAAATTATCCAAAACACTTGGGACAAAATTGAACTGGTTTGACCTGCGCTTCAATTCATAACTTGTATATTAATTGGTCTTGTTAAAAATATGTTAGCGATCTTTTCCCATTCTTAAATTAAGTATAAAAGGGACTCAATTTTGTTATCAGATCATCAGTTGATTCTTGTGTTTCAGTTATCAAAAGCATTCAATATGAAGGTAAGCTGAGTTTTTAAGGATCCAAATTCAAGCAAAACTAACATCTTTTTGTTTCTCCTTAGTACGTCATTCTCCTCGCTATGTTCGTTGTGGCTGTCAGTTCCAATGTTATTCTCCAACAACAACCAGCCTTGATAAAGGCTCCTCTAGCTGCCCTACCTTTGGCTCCAGCTGTTGTTCAATTGCAGTCGGCTCCTATCATCAAGTCATCTCCAATTTTGCTCTCGAATCCTGGTTATGGCGGTTAAATCATCTTGAAGCTTGATTTTCAAAACAAACTGAAAATTTGACAAGTATCAACGAAATTGTAAAAAAAAACCAGATTTCAATAAATTTTTATTTTAAGAATGAGCATTTGAAAAAAAAAACAAAAATCTTTTATTGCATTTTTAAAGTAGAAGCTTCCAATGGTCTGCGATGATGCTAATTACCCGTCGACATAAATAAAAGTTCATAGCACACAAGACCTCTGGGGAAAACACTTCCTCAGTCTAAATTCACATGCCGCATGACTCAAAAAAGATCTTCTAAGATTCGGAGTTACCTCATCCGCTTGAGGCGCAGAGTTTTATCTTCGTCACGAGGAGCTGTAATGAAGGCAATAAAACCATAAAATTATGCAATTTCTGGCTAAAGATGGAGTTGAAGCCAATGGACCACATAAGGGGTGATCATTTAGTATTTTGGTGAGTGCCCTTGCATGCCTTGGGGTATTTTAACAACTCTGCAAAACACAAGACACTCGAACATATGCTCACATATTCAACGCCTTTCGAATTCTCTATCACTCAAGTGGTTCAAAATAAAGTAAAAAAAATGCAGCCGTGGGCTTATATGAACAAGACTTGCTATGTGATCTTCGATGATGATAGAGCTTTCATCACTGAGAAGACAATTGAAAGATTTGAGGATCTTTGTAAATGTCACATTTATGATTGCAAGTCTTTCGGATTGAGAGACTTTTGTCATCTTGATTTCAATTGTCAGGTTAAATTTCAACATGACTTCGCCAAAGCTAGAAATTACGGGTTACGTCTGAGAAAAGGATTAGTTTTTGAACTAGATCTGGTGTGCTGTGGCATTGTTATGCTTTACTATAATTTTCTGTACATTTTTGATCTTAGAACTTCTAGGTTTTCACAAACGTCGCTGCAATGTGCGTATCCGTCTGCGAAAAACTTTTAGCATGTCCACTCAGAAGGAAGTGCCTCGACCGGACACTTATTGAAAATCTTAGTTGCTTCAGTCGCTCTCAAAGGTGGTCTAAAAGTTAATTTTGGACTTATTTTTTGATTCAGAAGAAAGACTCTGCTCTGTCGATGTTATACCCTTTCAAAAGACATAATGACCGTTGTTTTGACGATACGAATACAACACGGGGACAACACCATATTCGAAAGGCACGCAGACTCAAATCCACCAGAAAAGCAGGATTTTTAGGTGCCCCTAACCTTAGCTCAGAGGAACAGTTTTCAACTGATTGAATGGTCCAACGTTCCTTGACGCTTAAGTTTAAGAAAAATCACTCAATTTTTAGCCTCTGGCAGTCGGATTTGCGCTCATAATCGTTTACCATCTAAAAAAAATTGTGGGTGAAATGGGATACCAGCCCGATTTGTGCATTTACCTTCAAAATTCATCAAAATGTATTCATGCGATTACTTATATTTTCCCAGCTATTTTTCGTTCACTCAAAATTGTTTATTTCGCGACGTATTTATTAAATTTAACAGCTTTATCCGGATTTTAACAAGAAAAATACATTCAAGCCGAACTGCAAAAATAACAAAAGTGATTGTAATTTTTGTTTTTTTAAATATTTCAAAAATCAATGGAGGATCCTATGCACCGCGTCGAATAGGCGACGCAATTAACTTCATCTCATTGGCCTAGGAGATGAACTAGAACGATTCCGAAGGCAGCGGAGATGCAGTAGATCGATGTGATTATGACCCGAATAAGATTAAATTAGAAACTTGCTTTTAAGGAAGAAAAAGAACTGCTGATTTTTGAAAAGTTTGCGGAGGCCAAAATTACCTTAAAAAATGTGCATTGAAACCCTCAATTATTTTATTATTATTACATTTGTTCCCGTTTCGATTGGGTTCCAAATAAAAAAGATCGCTTTAGCCTACTGACGAGTTCGTTGAAAATTCACTGTAAGCTGATTATGTCATCGAAGAACAAGAATGAGGCAACGTTCCTTGACGCATAAGTTTGAAAAAAATCCTTTCTAAAAAAAAAAAAGTTTCCCGCATCTGCTTTTCCATTGTTCAGCCCATATGTATCAGGGTATGTAGCCGGAACATTGGTAGAAACGGAAAAATACTTCTTAAAACTATTGAATCCAAATTTGGTGGTGTTGAAATGTGCGGTTGTGTAAAAGTATTAAATTCTTAAATTGGTCCAATTTCCTCATTAATCTGTTATTGTTAAAAAAAATACCTTTGTTATTTGTATTCTTTCAATTAGTTTAATATTGAGTTGGAAATTAGTTGAATTAGTTGAATTTTTAGGTTTGCTGGAGTAATCGAAATGTCAAACACATTTTGTTATTTGATAGTTGGTACTTCAACTGTCAACCAGTAAACTGTGGTCTGTTGAAAAATGGAAAATCAGAACGAACATTCACGTCATATTTTGCTTTTTTATTTCCGGAATGGGAAAAACGCATTGCAAGCTAACAAAAAGTTATGTGCTGTTTATGGTGACGAAGCTTTACAAAAACGGCAGTGTCAAAATTGGTTTGCCAAATTTCATTCTGGTGATTATTCACTAAAAGATGAAAAACGCTCTGGTCGTCCACTTGAAGTTGATGATGACCAAAGCAAAGCAAAAATCGATTCGGATCATCACAGTACAACACGTGAGATTGCAGAGAATTTTCATGTATCACATACATGCATTGAAAATCGCTTAAAACAACTTTGCTATGTACGAAAACTCGATATGTGGGTTCCTCATGAGCTGAAAGAAAATCATTTAACACGACGCATTAACATTTGCGATTTGTTAAAGAAACGTAATGAAAATGATTCATTTTTAAAACGATTGATCACTGGTGATAAAAAATGGGTTGTTTACAACAATGTCAATCGGAAAAGATCGTGGTCAGGTGAAACAGCTCAAACAACATCAAAAGTTGATAATCATCAAAAGAAAGTTACGTTATCAGTTTGGTGGGATTACAAAGGAATTGTCTACTTTGAACTTTCACCATCCAACCGAACGACCAATTCAGATGTCTACATTGAACAACTAACGAAATTGAACAATGCAGTTGAAGAAAAGCGGCCCGAATTGATGTATCGAGAAGATGTTGTATTCCATCATGACAATGCAATGACAACTTTCAATAATAATGATGATTTCAAATCGTCCCTGGTTCAGTTTTTTGCTGCTAAAAACCAGAAGTTTTTTGAACGTGGAATTATGATTATAAAAGATGGCAAAAGGTCATTGCTCAAAATGGGCAATGGACATTACAGAATAAAGTTATTTCGTTCCATGAAAAAATTGTCTTTTATTTTCTAAAAAAAATCCGCAACTACTTAGTTGCTAAACTGATATTAAAGATTTTTGATTTTACTTAATTTTTATAATATCAATGGTTTATGTAAAAAATTATTGCATAAGTTATTTCAAAAAATTGACCACGTACTACACTACATCCGTGTTTTATTGTTGGTCGAAAGTATTCTATATTAATCGATTCTCTAGGCATTTTTAAAAGCCATCCAAAAAAAAACACTGTTAATTGTACTATTGTTTTAAAATTAACTTTTTTTTTTCAAAATTCCATATTCCACGTTGTGAGGGCGACTTTTGGCGAGTAACAAACTTTTCTTCTGATTTACCTCAGCAAAGAATAGTTTGCGTATTGTAGTTCTTCTGTGAAAGTTCCATTTCCGAAGAGCATGGGTACCATTACTTTCCGACCGTTTTGTGTAAGGTTTCTTTGAGTTACAAGTTTTGGTGCACTAATGTCGGGCTTTTTCATTTCTTTTTCGGAGCCAATAGCGTTTGCTCCGAATACTTAAATTTGGTGTCCTGCTACAGTGACTCTTGTCTTCTTCCATAGAATTCGTTTCTTCAGACTTTTGCACTATTTTCGTTATTGTTGTTAAACTTCTCCTTATAGCTTCTTCTGAAAACAAGGCTTAATCGTTACATTATTGACGCCTGCATGCAAGTGTATCAATATCCTTGTGACGTGTCATTCAGTCTGTACATTTTTTCAATATCTCGGATTGATTTTAATAGCAATTGTGCAGTAAGTACTTCAATGAAAATAAATTAATTGAATATTTTTGTTTTTATAATATTATTACGCTGGAATTCAGAATTCGTACTCAGACATGGTGCATCTGTATATGAAATATTCAATTAAACAAAAGTGTAGTATGCCGCATAATAAAAATTTTTTCGAGACTCGATTACCGAGACGTACGTACTATTTACATAACTACAAGGTTGTGCGGAACTTGCGTTGCTCGAGTCCGACTCGCACTTGGCGGTTTTTTTTTTCAAGGAAATCGGTCGCTATTGGTTCGGCTTCCGCACAGTAACACATCATCTTCTCCGCATGCTCTGCTGAGACACTGCTGTACATTGCGGATTAACAGTGGCAGCTAAATTTTAAGTGAAACCTCTTAAGGCCTTAAACCACCTACCATCTTCATTTTATGACTTGGTGCATGCAAATTAACAGAGTACTTATTTATCCATTAAATATTGGCATAAAATAAAGTAAACGTGGTGTACGAGTTGATGGAATCCATTGCATGAATCGTCAGAAAAAGGACAGTTTCTCTTCCAAAATTAAATGTTATGCCAATGTCATTTGCATGTATTCAAATTATTGTCATCGATCTACATTCACTGACATCTACTAAATGTGAGTTTCTTTTCTTCTTGAACTCTATTCAACAACGATTTTGACAACGTTCCTGAACCTGGCACTGATTTCATCTCTTCAAACTGAAAACAAGTTGCAGCGTTGTGTACCCTGAACTTTTCGAAGCTGTCAATGTTTCAATTTTCATTGAAAAATTCAAATTAAATTTACCCCATTTGATGCGCAGGCCATTGTCAGCAATTAAGGAAGTGATTAACATCAGTCAAGCACGCACATCACTCCCAGTTAATCCCATAAATCATCATAATCCGCAACTCAATTAAGAAATTACACAAACGTAACCGCGTAATTCATTGCAGCAAATAAAAGAAAAAAAAATACACAGTACAGTACATTTTTCCAAATGCCTTCTTCTTGCTTCTCACAATTGCCGTGCACCTGCGCTTGTCCCTGTCCTGCTCGTTTACATGTACATATTCAAAATTTAATTTTAGATGAAAAAAAAAACTATTAACCATACACATCACGGAAGCACCTCGGTGCATCATTTTCTTTCACCTTCGCAGCGCCCTCGTCATCATCATAGGCTGCCTCCACAACCATCAACCTGAAGATCCACTTATGTTTCGTAACATTTGCAGAGAAACCTGTCCCCAGCGCCACATGTCTAGGAACTCTCCTTTCGTTGTCAATTGTTTTGTTGCGATCCCAAGGGGCCAGAGGCGCACTATCCACTTGAATATGGATGAGCCATAGTGTGTGTGAGTTCGATCCCAGTAACATTGTGGCCGATACCATCTCGTAGTAGCGAAATGGATCCATAATCCAAGTCTATGTACACGAGTACTTTCATTTTCGTTGTGCCAACACCATGTGCGCAGCGTAATAGATGTAATGATGTGAGAAGGCCCATCTTTAGCGTCATAACAAGAGCCGACCGAAGAAGAAGTTGAAGAGTCATTGGCGGCAACCTTCCACTACCATCGCCATCGCCATCGCCTGTGCCTTACCACCTCTCCAAGATGACGATGCCAAACGTTTGGTGGATTGCAGAAATTTCCTTAAGAGTTTTCCCAGTTAAAGGTATAAAAGAATTGGACTAAAGCGGAGAGACCATCAGTTGGTAGCTTGCGGAGGAAAATCTAATAACCCAAGGAGGATATTCAAGGAAACTGTACACACTTGGAGATGAAAGTACGCTCGAGGATAACGTCAGGAGTTCGAAAATAATGGATTTCTTTCTTTCTTAAAGGCTTTTGTTTGTCTGGTGGTCCTGGGAGTTGCCAGCGTTGCTGGTAAGCCTGGTGGTGGCTGGTCATCCAGTGGTGGAAGCGGCGGAGGTGGAGGAGGTGGCTGGTCATCGGGGGGAAGTAGTGGCGGCGGCGGCGGTGGAGGAACTGTCCAGATCATAAAAATCATCTCGGAAGACGGAGGTGGCGGTGGAGGTAGTGGCGGCAGTGACTGGTCCTCTGGCGGTGGTGGAGGAGGAGGAGGAAGCGATTGGTCTTCCGGGGGAGGTGGTGGTGGCGGCGGTGGATGGTCATCCGGCGGCGGCGGCGGCGGAGGTGGTGGAGATATTAAAATCGTGAAGGTCATATCTCTCGGTGGAGGAAGTGGCGGCGGAGGCGGTGGCGGTGGCGGTTGGTCGTCAGGAGGAGGAGGAGGAGGAGGTGGTTGGTCCTCCGGAGGAAGCGGCGGCGGCGGTGGATGGTCATCGAGTGGTGGTGGTGGCGGCGGTGGTAGCTCCACCAAGATCATCAAAATTATCAAGTTAGGAAGCGGTGGTGGTGGCGGTGGCGGCGGTGGCGGCGGTGGTGGCTGGCAATCGTCTGGTGGCGGCGGCGGAGGCGGAGGTGGATGGCAACCATCTGGCGGATGGGCATAGATCTCTCTGTCCACGTTCAGTCAAATTGAAGCGTAGTGTAAATAGCGTGTGTGAATATCTTTTTTTTTGTTATTTTCTTTTGTTTACGATTCCAAATGTAAATATTGTTTTCTTTTGTGTAATCAATTAGGTTCTTTTTGCAATTTCGATGGACCTTAATATTATGTTAAACGTGTTCTTAAGTTCGATTAAATGTGACTTAACTTGATAAATGAACTTGTTTTCTGTTTGGCTGGAAGAGTGTTTTGTTTTCAGCGCCTAAATGTACAATTTACGTGCTGTGAATTGGAATGTCTGATCGATGAAGAGTTACACATACGTGCTCGATGATTTCGAGTGCCTTCGGTTAATGAACTATGATACTTTTGAACATCGCTTGCGACATTGAAATGCAACAAATGTAATAGTAGTGCAAGTTGGGTAATGACACTTACTACACGGAAGCTGTTTGTGAAATATCTAATGATGGCTTGCATAAGAGAGTGCACTTACATGAGTTATCGACCGCCGAGCATACCCTAACTTAATGACCATTGACACGTATGTGCAGCGTCAGTATGTTCATAACTTAAGTCGACCTTCAGCGGCATGCAACAATTCAAAATTGGTAAAGTGTTGATTGCTTACAACCAAGCGGACACTTGACAGACGTACAGCCTCCATGTGGTGCCCTTGGATAGTCAACTTTAAACTTGCTGAATGTTGAACTAAAAAAATTTAGCGAGTTAATTTCTCCAGATGGCCGCTCTGCGAAGGCTAACACTGCAAACATCTTCAAACTTGATATGTAAACAAGAGGCCAAACAACTGCGAATGGATATTTGAAAATCAACTCTATAAAAAAATGTTTGTCTTCTGTCATTATTAAAATGAGAAGAAATTATGGCAAAAGAAATAAGTGACTCAAACCTGGTAATAGATGCTGGAGTTTCCGACATTTACTTCAAAAACTTGCTAGGGAAAAAATCCGATCTAATATTTTCGTATGCCAAACCATTTATTTTCAAAGACACTCATAATTCCATAATTTTTACAACGGAAATTGAAGCAGTGCTTCTTAAGTCGAAAACGGGAGAACTCCAGCTGAAGATGAAATACCCTACGAGTTCATTTGTCAACTTAAAACTTTGTAAAATTAAATCTTTTCAACTGCCGAAGTACCATTGGCTTTTAAAAAATCGTTTATCTTCCCCATTCTCAAGAAAGGTACAGTAGATAATGTCGAAAACTGTCGAGGTATCTCATTCATGATAGCAAAACTATTTTGTGGAGTACTTGTAAGTAGACTGAGGAAATGGACAGACGACAACAATATCCTCGAAGACTTTCATGCCGGATTGAGAAGAAATTTCGCCACCGTATATATGGTATGTTATATAAGCTTTCGCAGTAAAGATGTTCTAAAAAAATGTCTGCATATCATTACAGAATTGTACTTGGATACCAAAGCAGCTGCCTGGGAGGGTTCGAACCTGTCAAACTGATTCCGATTTCGCAAGGCTCATTACAGCTAAGTATGGTTTTAGGTTTTTGTGCCCTGTTAGCAGTCTCACCATTAACCGTAGATTCCTTTTGCTTGTTAGTCGGTTTGTCTTTTGTTGATCCAATGATTTTTGAATTCCTGAGTTGCCCACTCGTTTATTGCTCTTTTAATAGCTGTCAACGGGACGCCTTTTTATGCTCCAAGGTTTTGGTGTCTATTTCCTTCTCCTTTTCTAGTCAATTCGTCAGTTTTTTTCATAATTATGGGTGGAGTTACTTTTGTATTCGCTGGTGATTTCCGGCAGACAGCAAAAGAACGCGTGCAGATATTATAAAATTATTTCTTTAATCATCTCCATTATGGAGTTCCATTCAATTACCTATATGAGCGGAGAAACGACAAACAACTCTCCACAACAACAACTCAAACTTGGGGTCTGAGTTTTTTCTTCATCAAATTCGAGCATTAACTGAAGTGTAATCGTTCTAAATGGAGCTCTAGTTCGCAAAGTTAAAGTCAGTCTAACAAGTTAAAGATGCAGTATGTCCTGGTCTCGAAAAATGACTTCAACATCACGTTCAAAGGCAATAGTATCGTCAAGGAACGATACTATGAATTAAATCAACAATCTTTGCCAACTCATGAATTAATATTAAAAGTTGGTACGCCTACCATGCCTTTTAGATATTTAAGGCCTCCTTATTTGTGCAATGCTCAAGGCTTCGAATAAAAAACTTAAAAGACAATTTAATTATGGCGACAATCCTCAAACCTTCTTGAAGCCGGCCAGCTTGCAAACATCCAGAAGATTCCGATGATTACCATTGACTGGCCAATATCGTTTAAATGGTTACAGTTTCCCATGATGACATCGTTTGCAATAACTATAAATAAATCCCAAGGAAACCCCTTCTCTTCATTTGCATCAACCTACGAAAAGAGTGTTTTTCACATGGCAAACTTTAGTTTGGCTCATCACAAGTTGGATCCAAAAGGGAACCAGTACATTTTGATGTCAAAACCAAAAAATTCAACCGACGTCAAACACTATACAAAATGGTTTAAAATTAAGATATTTTTGTTTAAATTTTATATTTGTTTTGGTTGTTTTTTAGTTAAGCTCTTATGCCCAGTTTTTCAGTGCTGAGTAAACTCGGTATTAGCTAACTGCGGAAATTAAATTAACCCCGAGTTAACCCATGAATCAGTTTTTCAGTGCAGGGTTAAGTTTGACTCCATGTTATCGATTAAATTGTTTAAAAACTATCGAAATCTGTTAATTCCCATAGGTCAATTGTTAGTTGACAAAACAGTAGAACTATTTTTCTTTCCAAAAAATTTTAATTTAACATTTCAAACAATTCCTCATCGCTCAGATCATCACAAACTGAATTCAGCGGAAATATGATTTATACATTTTCATGCTTTTCTTGAACAAAATGTTCACAAAAAACAAATGACGTCAATCTGTCAAAAAACTTTCAAAAAAATCAGTTCATTTAATCCGGAGTTAACTCCACAAACTGCTGAGTTAACTCGGAGCACACTCTGTACTGAAAAACTCGTTTCTGGGGCTTAACCCCGATTCAAACTAGCTCAGAATTTACTTACCACTGAAAAACTGGGCCTTATAGTCACAATGAAATAAAAATTGTAGAAGACCACTTAAATTTGAAATTTAAATTAATAATGCATTTACTCTATGAATATTTGTATGAAAGAGGTAACCTTCGAAACCACTCATCCGATTCAGCTCCGGATTAATAAATAAAAGGGCCTTTTATTTAAACGGGACTATTTGTATTAAGCCTATGATTATTAAAAAGAACCTTTGTATATAAAGGTGAAAGAATTTTCTATAATTCGAATTCTTACAAAATAAGTAAATTGTATGTAATAATCAAAATCGCCTTCTACACATTGTTTGGCCAAAAAGCATGCTTTCGTGTCAGCGGACGGCGAATAAACCTTTTTGAGTTCTACAATAAGAAGCGTTTATTTACAGCATGCCTTCATGGTGGCATGAAACATTAAATCTGGTAGCTCCACAATTGTCTGAGGACGTTTTCATGCGTCTTGCAAACTTAATTCGGAATTATGAAAAAGAAAAAGTATAGATTTAATAGGATTCAAATTTCTTAAATCATTTTTAAAGCTCTTCCGTGGGAACGTGGATTAAGAAATAAAGAAAAAGGAACCTCAAACTATGAAATGACCTCAAGTTAATGCTCTTTTTGGAGGAAGTTGTGAGACAGGTTCGTTAAATAGTGTCCAAAATCGAGACATAGATTAAGAGAAATCTTGCAAGTAGTCTTGAGATCAATAACATTCGAAAACACTTTGAAATTGATCGATTCCATGTCGGCCAAATCGATGCAAATATGATGTGGATTTTCGACGAAAAAGGGGACGAGCCATATTTTTTAACGAAAATCATTTTAGTTCTTTGGCTAACATAATTAAGACAATTGGCCTGGTAACTCTTATATTGATGAAACTATTGTACTTCGTTAAGAATGGACTTTGAAGTTTTTTCATAAGAAAACTAATTTGATTGAACAAGGGAAATTGCCGCCCACTTTGACAACATATCAAATATAACCAGAATATTTTCAGGTGATTATTCTGCACATACGCTTCGAATCTCAGATTCGATAACTTGATTTATTCTCGAGATATGCGAGATAGATCGCCTGCCGCTTGCCCTTTAGGACATCCAACGATTGCCTATTCAAAAGCTCGGATACGATTCTATCCGGGTCGTTGGAAGGTCTGGATTTTCCTCTGCCTCTTCAACCGGACGCTTCCGTTTCAGATGGGAGAAGGTTCATCGGAGGATCGAGCCATCTTAGCTACACCTTCGACGTGTTTGCTGAAAGATGTAGACGGTAGGAATCATTGTCCTTATCGTCCCAATTGTCCTTGCCCTCTTTATCAAGTCGGCTTAGAACTTCGTCGCGTCGCTACTGAACGGCAGGTTCTAGATTTTGCTGTCTTTCTGTTCTGTTCTTGGTGTTCTTGGTCTTTGTTCCTTCGTCTTTGTCTTGCCTGTGTCAATTGTTCGCTGGTCTAATTTCGTCTTTGTATGGAGTCCGATAATATTTGGGAATTGCTCCCCGAAGGTTTATCTTGTTTTGTTTTTGATTTTATGCCTAAGTTCATATGGTCCTACGAGTAAGCCGTTGTTTAAGGGACAGTCGGCAGCAAAGTCAATTCAAGTACCAATAGGCCTTATTGATCCGCAGAAATACTAGTTAACCGGATACATCGTTCACGACAGGGCTATTGTTAAAGTGGGCCCTTAGCGAGGCGTCAGATCCTCGACACGGTTCGGTTGACACCTTGATCCACTCCAGAATCGTCGACTGTACGGCAAAGAAACAGCGCAGTTATGATGGAGTACACAAGTGAAAATAGATTTCAACCGAATCAGTTACACGGAATTGGAGCTGGCTGGAGAAACTTATAGTTCAAGTAAGAAAGCTTTTATTATAATATCGATCATTCAAATTGTCTGCTTTCGATAAGCTGATTAGATTTAATCTAAAAAGTAAACCACTTAATCTCTGACAACTTCTGAATTTTTTCCCTTCTACTCAATGTCGTTGACTGATGCAATCAATCAGTCTTGTACACGAGTCTTCAATACCGTTTTGCAAAGTGACACTTTTTTCCTTTCACCAGCGCAAAATGACAATCCATCATCCTCCTAAGCCATTCAATCTCATTTTCATGCGAAACAATCAAACAACAAATACAAAACATGATGAATCGTTCCCCAAACAGCAGCAGCATCGATTTCACTTGAATTCAGCATATTATTTTCCGTTTTACACTTTCGATTAAAAACAAAAAAAGCCCAACACTAAAAGCCCTACCTGATTGTTGATTTCATCAGAAGATCACCGGCCTTGAGACTTTCGTTTTTTCTCCTATGCTCAAGGCCGTTCAAATATGCATCCATTGCAAAATCGATCTGTCAACCACTCGATTATGTTGTATCCCACATAAAATCAATGCAACCGGACCACAACGAAACAGATCAACCAACTGGTTGCAGTCATAAAAATCAGTTCGAATTTGAATTTCGAAATCGATTTTTGTGTGTTACCCGAGTCGAGCTCTCAGCCAATTGATTATGGATCAATTCAATTACTTAACGGTGATAAATGGCAAGCCAAACAAACAATAAAACATGCAGGCAACATTTCTGGGTCATCCCTGGTCTTATAATGACTCAAAAAATTCATCGATACATAAGATATCGACGGTTATCGAGTTTGGCAACAACGTCAAAATAAAAAGAGAAACAAATGAAATATTTTTTATGCAAATTTGGCGCACAAATTTGTTTTATTTTTGGAAAAAAATAAAGAGCTTAAAATATTTATAAGAAGAAGTTTCCTAATGAAGGTGTCGGGGTACAACGAAAATGACAGTCATCGATGGAATCACATTTATCGAGTCTAACATAGGCTCATTGCGACATCGCTTTTGGGAATGATTCTAAATGGTTCTAAACTTAACTAAATCTTAGGTACGAGTACACCGAGAGTTTGTTTGGTTAATGACTTCGGTAGCCTTCCGGGGAGCCTCGCAATACCCGAATGTAGGTTTCCTTTGCCTTGGGCGGCGGGAGATACGCATTTTGCGTTGGCAACTCCACTTCTTTGTGATCGTTGAAGATTTTGACAGTTTGTAGGATGCCATCTGGGTGAGGACCTTTGCTTATGATGCGGACAACGCGGTGATCACCCATGGGATCCTCGTTGGAGTGGCCGAGGATTTTGAAGGTTTTCACGCCACTTTTGTCGGCTGTCTCGAGGACTTTGATGTTCCTCACTGTGTTGGTGTGACTGTTGATGATCTGAATGGTGCGGACGTGACCGCGTTGTTTTTCAGCGACAAGCTGAGGTTCGTCGATTTCCTCGTTTTCTTGGAGGCCAAAAAGCTCCTCGAGGGGGAAGGCTGAGTTGTCTTTCGATGGTGAGTCTTCGACTTCGACTGGAGCTTCGTATGCCATGTCGGGGGCATAGGCTCTGGTGGCTGACGTCTTTTTGAACATAGCGGGCGCTGGTGGTGGTGGGTTACCCTTTTCGTGTGGTGGCGGTGGTTGCGGGTAAAGTGAGGATCCGTATCTATTATTGGGGTGGACCTGATTCATGTACGTCTGGAGGCTTGTGATCTGATTTTTGCTTTCAGGTTTGACGGGCGGCAGGTACCCTCGGCCATTGTCCTCAATGGGTTGTTGATGATCGTGGGGCTGATCTTGCTGTTGAGGGCGGACATTCAGATTTTGTTGCTGACTGAACTGGGCATTGTTTGGTGGCAAGTAGGCGCCTCCCGAAAAGGTATTCGGAACGAAAGACTGATTTTGCTCTTCGATCTCTTCGGAAGCTTCCGTTTCGTCATTTGATGGACTATCTGGCGGGATATATCCCTGTTGATTGAGGTTCTGTTGTCGCTGTTGATTAACTGGGCGATTGTGATTTGGTGGAGGCAAATACCCCTGACCATGTTGATTGAAGTTCACGAGAGTGTGCTTTGGCGACTGCTGACGAAGTCCACCAGCACCGGTTTGATGGATTGGTGTCTGCGGACTGACCGGTTGCAGTTGATCATGAACCGCGTGTATGCCTTCTCTGAGTGAATTCTGGAGCGTTTCTATGGATGGCGTTATAACGTAGCTCGATGACTTCTGTTCAGGAACACGATTTGGCTTTTGTAGGAGGAAAGACCTCGTATACTCGGGAGTGGATATACGTTGTGTTGGTTGAGGTGAAGGTAGTTGTGGCCTGACGACCGTTGGAATATTAAGTGGCTGTCTAAGATTCTGCTGTTTTACCTCGTTGAGGCTGGGAACTTCTTTTACAACTCCAGGAATGAAGAAATATCCAACTTGGGGAATTGGCAGAGGAACATTGACATGACCTCTCACCTGGAGCTGGTTTCTTGGAGCTTCATTCGATTTTTTAAGATCGTTTAATGGTGGAAGGTAGTTCTGTTGAATTTGTTGCTGTTGTTGTCTTATTTCATTATGTCCATTGGTAACGAGAGTGCCTTCAAGTTGGGAACGAGTTTTCGGTCGACGGTTAGGTTGCGTCCCACTGTTCGTCTGAAGTGGAGGGAGATAGTCCTCGTGCTGTGAGTTTTGTTGGTCATTCACAAGAGGTGAATTCTGTTCAGATTGAGAATTTTGTTTCCATGGACTCGGGGGCAAGTAGTATTGATTGAGATTAAGATTGTCGGGCGGAAGGTATCCCTTTTGCGAGACTTCTTGATTCACATTTTTTCCTGGAATGACCCCTTGGTTCGGTGGAAGGTACTCCTCCTGTGATTGCAGATTTTGGTCATAGGTCGATTGAGTTGGCGGCAGGTAGTCTTGATCCACAGGCTGAACTGATGGATTTAGCTGATTTGATTCTACCGGGTTTGGAGGGAGATATCCATTCAATCGTCCTTGCTGAAGTTCATTGCGGATAACTGGACGTTCGGTTACTCTCAATCCTTGATTTGGATACAGAGAATCCGCTGATTGTGCTGGTGGAAGATACTGGTATCCGTTGTGAGGCGGCGGCTGAACTATTTGACGCGAGCCTGCGACTGGACTCAAAGGAGTCGAGTTCTCTTCACGAGGCGGTGAACTAAATGGACGTGGCGTGCTTCTATGTAAGTTGTTCTGCTGATAGGGAACCAGTGATATTCCTTCACCACGAGATGGTTTCACGATTGGATGAGCTTGGCTCGGAACATTGTTTTGAGGTCCAGCCGTAGGAGGCAGGTACGCCTGTACGGGAAAATTCGATGGAAAGATCGGCTCTAGCTGCTGCTGATCGATTTCAACATGATCCTCATACGAGTCGTCATCCTTTTGTTCCTCCGACTGATCATCCTGTTGATCACTTTCGATTTGATCATTTTGTGGGCCACGAATTGCATAGTCGTTGTGATAGGACACTTGTACACTAGGATTATAAGTATCCTTATATTGGCGTTGCGACCAATGATCGTCAGGATTTCGATGTTGATGCTGGCTTTGGTACGGCGGCAAGTATCCTCCGTTTGCAGTTCGTTGTCCATTCAACGGCGGTAAGTATCCAGCGGCGTTGTTCGACTGCGAATCTAACCCATTGTTATCCTGTTCAATGGGTAAATTCTGTATCGGCGGCGGTAGGTATTGATTGCGAACACCATTCCCCAAATGCGACACATCAGCCGATCCATGACTAAGGAGTAATCCAAATAATAGTAATCCAATTGCGTCCTTAAACAGTTAAAAATACAAAAAAAAATAAATTTCAAAATAATCATTGTCTATTGGCGGCGGCAGGAAAACTCACTTTCATTTTAACGTTGGCCTTATAGAAGGGCTACAGTAAAAGGTAGCAGCAACGGCAGCAGCAAATGTCCAACAGTTAATGATTACGAGTCAAACCCGCTCATCACATTTTATACCGAAATTATAATTTTTACCAATCTTCGTTATCATAAGTTTGCGGCAGACACATTCGAAAAGACACGCCACAATGTGAAAGGCCCCCATGAAGACACAACACCACACCACACCAGAGTGCATTGTCTCGGTGACCTCCAGTGGCTTGATCGGAGAAAAATCTATTCGAACTTTTTCAATTTGTCACCGAAGAAGATCAGTTCGATGGCAAATGGCGCGGCGGCTTGCCGATCTTGCAGTAACTTTTGGCACCGAACTATTCTGCAAATTTGTGAGCTTCGAAAAACCGACGACAGTCTCACGGGCTAATTCAATACACGAATACTCTACTTTCTAATGTAGCTCAACAGAATTTGATAATACGTATAATTACGGCACCTTGTGGGTCTTCACTTTCGATATCATTAGGCAGCAGCAACCAGCGTCAGATTCACACATAAAAATTAGTTGGCTGATGTAATGGTCCGGAGGAAACGACATGTAATTCTCGCAGCTCGCAAGACGCAATCGACGCGACGCAAGTTTTGAGCGGAAATGCCGAGACAAGGTCAGGTGCATCGATGGTGCAGACGATGATGACGAGTTCGGGTGGGTGATGGACGGTGAGAAATTGGGTCTTGGGATTGGACAGGCTGTTGCACTTCCGACAGCGATTAAATTTTATAAAAATTAATGTTTTCGGGGGAATTGGTTAATCGATTTGCAATAGAAGCGATGGGAATGAATTTACTAAACCACAAAAGGGCCAACACAGTCACAAAGTGAAAGGTGTGTGCGCATTGGCATCAAACAAATTGCTTCCAAGAAAGGGTTTTTTTGTTTTGCTTTTTAGAAAATCAAGATGCCTTTTATGGAATGAAGAAGTCCGACGTCCGAGCATATATAATTGCGCACTCTTGTCGTCGGGTAGCACTCAATTAAGACGCATTGTACACACACCTTGTGAGTTTTCTTCCATGGCATTGTGGATCCTTTCAAAATCATGATCATTTTGCGAACCCTAAAAGAACCAGTTCAGGTACAGCTGTAGTATCTTCCCATTTTTTCACATTTTAGTGTAGGTTGCCGATGAACGAGTGATAGGCGCTTCCTTTGCCAATGCAGTCCGGTCTTGTCCTGGTATGTATGCAATATGGAGCCTATTGCTTTTGAAAAGGTGGTCGGCGATATTAACACATTCTCAAGATATTCTGGACCCAATACAATGGGAGTTGATGACGCCAATACAATGGGAGATGACGAATACATTCACGAGTACCACTCCGAAGTGCTGTGGTTTTTTAAATATTGGGTCCAAAGAACACATCCCAAAGATACCATCATTCTGGTGGCTCAAATATTGGATTATCTTGAAACAGTCTCAAGATTTATAGATTGCTAGTTAGATTGCTCTGATGTGACAAGCGACGCTGCTGACTTATTTGTTTTTAGGCCTTGCGTTTGTTCTGTTTTGGCCTCCAAGCTAATACGTCATTTAGTGATCATTGGCTTAATAGTCCAGTAAAAGGACCAAAGGATCAGTTTGGGTTTGATACCAAAGTTCTTATCTTAATAAGCTTCCGTACCCAAAGGGTGCCAACGGAACTATATTAATAAGCCTCCGTTATTCGTCCGACCGTCTATCACTTGCAACATTTTATTTAGATTGCGAAAATAAATAATAAAAATAATGGGGGCATCCCCATGCAAAGAAATTTGTTTATCAATATCGCAACTCAAATTTACGCTTAAAAAAAGGCCAATGAAAAATTAAGAATTTATTGAAAAAGTAACTCAATTTTGTATTGTATTATCGACGGATGTATCATGTTTGGCCAACGAGTCGTCATTCCGAAGCTGTTTAGGAAACGAGTTCTCAAAAAACTCCACCGTGGATCCATCCAGGGATCGAAAGAACAAAATCTGTAGCCAGAAGTTTTGTTTACTGGCCAAACATTGACACTGATATAAAAATCCTTATTCAAAATTGCAACAACTGCGCGTCTGCAGCAAAGATGCCAACAAAAGCAACACTCCAGCCATGGCCAACACCAACAGAGCAATGGGAACGCAGAAACACAACGGAATGAGAGCAAAAACGGAGCAGAATAGCAATAAAGCATTTTGGGCAGAATCCAAAAGCATTTTCGTCACCAACAAAATCGATCCAGCACAGCGAAAGTACATCAGCGTCAAGATTAATGGTACAAACATATCAGAGGAAAACTTTAAAATCCTCGATGTTCTCACTGCCAAAGAAGTCATCCACACAGCCAAAAATTGCAACTGGCAAACTACCATTATCAGCGCTATTTGATTGCCACGTCACGTTCAGAGCGAGACAAGCACATTCAACATGCTTTGTCACTCCAATCAAAAATTTAAACGTCATGGGACTTGACTGGATCAATTCACTTAACCTAATTGATATGCCCATTAGTGAAATCTGCAATCAAGTCACAGTCGAAAATCGGGAAAGTGATAATTTATCTATTAAAAACAATATTACACAATTAAAACATTCTTTTACGGATGCTTTCAACAATACACTAGGCTTGTGTAACAAAACAAAGGCGCAACTGGTGACAAAGCCAAATCAGCAACCAGTTTTTCGACCAGTTGCTTATGCTGTCAAAGATCGTGTTGAAGCAGAACTACAGCGACTGCAAGACGCCAATGTGATTTTGCCAGTTAACTACTCGGATTGGACCGCTCCGATAGTTGGTATCAAGAAGTCAAACGGAAGGATAGGCATTTGTGCAGATTTTTCTATTGGCCTAAACGACGCCCTCGAAACTCATCAAAACCCACTCCCATTGCCAACGGATATATTCGCAGGGCTAGCGAATGCACAATACTTAAGTCACATCGACCTATCAGACGCATTCTTACAAATCGAAGTCGACGAAGAATCCCATCCTCGTCGCCACTGTTGTGATTCTGTGCGATCACGTAAAATTATGAAAATTGCTTGAAAGGAAAGAGCACAGTCAATATTAAAATTCAGATGGTTTTATTATGTACATCTTATCAGTCCAAGAGGTCAGAAAGTAAAAGACGGAAATGCTAGAGTAAGAATCTGTCAAAAATAACGAAAAGAGTTCCACTATAGGTCCCACAGAAAGGAAGGCGTTGCCAACACTATGTATGTGCGTATTCGAATCACCTTTTCTAGTGTGTATTCTAGGTGAGTTTTTTAACCAGCCTTTATTTATGGATGTTTTCACTCATTTAATTGCCTTACATTTCGTTTTATTGTCTGAAGATAGGATAGTGGTTTGCTTGTTTCTTTGCCCTGGCACCGTTCTTAGATTGTTTTTACGGGCGGCGTCTGCATTTACTCCAGTTCACACTTTATTGGAACAACAAGAACGTCGTTGTATCGTAAGCATCATAGTTTAAAGACTTTTCAGGGTATTTGCCATTCGCAACGTTAGAAGCCAATTTATAATAGCCCGAATTGGGACACAGAATTTGATTTCGATTTTTTAGGTTTCTCTTCATTCGCAGTATTTTATTCGACATTAGTTTTGATAAACCTGAATATTTTGAAGATTGTCACGAACACTCTGCTATCGGCGATAACACATCACATACACAAACCACTATCTTAAACAACACGAATAAAGAATTCTAGCAACCGATACAACAACCACTTCAACAACACCACCACCTATCCATAATTTGATTCCTATGGCAAATGGTGCGCTATTAAGAAACTCTTTTCTAATGAATTGATCAACGTTTTTCTTAAGGGAATTGATCCTCATAGGCATGCATGTTTTCTCTCACTTTCGTCAAAAATTTACAAATCGCGACACCAGCATATCTGATCCTTGTTCTATTACAAAAAATTTCCAAAAACTGCAATTAAATATTTTAATTGAACCCATAAACCCATAACTCCGCGGTTGAGTAGCAATACGAAAGCTTTTGTAATAACTTTAAGACAAACTCAACCTGTTAGATTGGAAAATGAGAGTTAAAGTACCGCAATCTGCAACGATGCAATCTGCAATATCACGAAGTTATAATTTACAGCCACAAAATTGTACTTGTGATTCACAACCTCAGATTCTCCGTTTTTGTTTAACAAAAATGCAAAAATTTTCTGGAAAAAAATGTTTTAACTACAAGAAAAATGAGCGTCAGCCATGACTGGATTCATTCAACCAGTTTTTCACAGTGCTAGAGGATGGTGCTTCATCGCCAAACAAAGATTTATGTTCTTCAATGCACTCTTGTCGTGTTAATCCACTTCGAAAGTTGTGAAAAACGATCGCACGAAAGTGTTCACGAGTTAATTCAATTTTTTTGCCGAGATGAATTTCTCAAAACAATTCACGATTAAATGCCAACACGTTCTGAGTGATGTTATGCTAAAAAATGTCAAACTTTCCAATGGAAATGTCAGATTGCACCTGGCAACACTAAGTGTTGCCTAGGCCAGAAATATATCTAGCAGCCTACGGTAAGCTACAGTGAGAATCTCCAAACTACGGAAAAGGTAGCAAAATCCAAAAAATCACGTATGATTAATGAATCGTTCGACTTGCCAAAAAAAGATCCATTTACATGTGCTAAACATATTCAAAAATATTTTTTTCGTGAGGACCCGAATGCCCTTTCAGCACATTTTATAGGGTAACGATTGAATGAAAGCCAATATCGTTACTTTCCCCTAAAAATCAAAGAGCAGGATTGGCCTTTGCGAAGAAACTAAAGGATTTCTGAGTGGGACAAAATATTATGATCGTATGGTAAAGTAAGTCTAAAAATGAGACGATGAGGCAGAACTGCTCTTAGTTGGTCATTAATGTAAATCTCGCTCGCAAAGAATTCTGTCAATGTTTTAGATTAGATTAGATTAGATATTTTATTGTGGCCAAAGTAAGTACAATTTGATTTTTCTTACAAAATATAGTATGTTAGAGGATTTGGTTTACATACCTTACAACTAAAATATTTGTATAAAGCTTAAATATATATCACAGAATTATAGTTTTGAAGGAAAAGCCACTAGAAAAACCTCCATCACATTTAAGTTGCCCAGGGCAAGAGAGAAGAGGATTCAGATCAGTTGCTGAGATAAATACAACTTGATTCCAATCACAAAGTTGGTAAATAAATTAATAAATAAATATAAAAATAAATAAATAAATAAATAAATAGATAAATAAATCAATAAATAAATAAATAAATAAATAAATGAATAAATAAATAAATAAATATATAAATAAATAAATAAATAAACAAATAAATAAATAAATAGATAAATAAATAAATAAATAAATAAATGAATAAAATAAATAAATAAATAAATACATAGATATATAAATTTATAAGTAAACAAGTAAAGTAAATAAATAAATAGATAAATAAATAAATAAATAAATACAGTGAACAAATAAATCAATATATAGATAAATAAATGGACAATATAGACTAGATGATAAGAGTTTTACAATGCTAGATTTGAAATCAAGTCGTTATCAGCTGACAAACAAGAAATATTGTATTTAGCGGCGAGTTTTGCAATTCTCGCTTCCACAGTTTCAATTTGCGCCCGGTAGTGTAATTCATTTGTTGAGAAATGCCAAGGAAGGTTCAAGATCATTTTTAGTGTCTTGTTCTGCGCGACTTGTAATTTACGTATATGTGTCTTAGCACATTTGCTCCATACAGGGGATCCATAAAACATAATTGCTTGAAAAATTGCTTTGAAGATCAGTAATTTGTTCTCGTTGCAAAGCTTAGATTTTCTGTTGATAAAAGGATAAAGAGTCTTTATAGTGATGTTAACCTTGTTAACGACCTCTTGTATGTGGAGATTATAGGTCAAGCGTTTGTCCAAGTGAACTCCAAGATACTTCGCTCGCGATTTCCACTCGACCTGGGTACCGTCTATTGAAAGTCTGTTGCTTGGAAGCAGACAAGCTTTTCTTTTACATGTAAAAAAGATAGCTTGGGTCTTAGAAGCATTGATTTTTATTTTCCAATTGTTATAGTACGCTTGGACTGTATTTAAGGCAGATTGTAGGTTGGTTTCAATATTAAGACCAATTACATCTGACGAAAATACACAGGTATCATCTGCAAAAAGCGCAAAATCACAGTTACTCAGGTGAGGGAAGTCAGAGGTGTATACATTGTAGAGAACAGGACTTAGCACTGATCCTTGAGGAACTCCATCTGGAATATGGAAAATGTTTGGAAGGACATTATTTAACGAAACTTTGAAGCTGCGAGAACATAGAAAGGATTGGATGATTTTTACAAGGTACATCGGAAATTCAAGATTGAGCATCTTATGTAGTAACCCATTGTGCCAGACAGTGTCGAATGCTTTTTCAACGTCAAGCATTACCATTCCTGCGCTTTTGCCTGTATTAAGACTTTGTTTTACGTATCTTGTCAAACGATGAACTTGGTGGACAGCACTATGAAAAGGTCTGAACCCGAATTGTTCAGAAGGTAGAATGTTTTTTGTGTCTATATAAGACACAATTCGATTTTTAATTATTTTCTCGAAGCACTTGCTTAACGAACTCAATAAGCTTATGGGCCTATAATTTGAGGGGGAAGTAGCTTCCTTACCTGGCTTCAAGATGGGTATGACTTTTGCTACCTTCCACGCACTAGGAAAATACCCTATCTTTAAGCAGTCGTTAAATAATTTCTGAAGGAAACGTAAGCCAATGTTCGGAAGATTCTTTAGGCAAACATTTCTTACCCCGTCAAAGCCTGGAGCCTTGCGAGTTTTTAAGTCTGCCAGAGACCTTGCTAGTTCAGTAAGAGAAACGGTTTTTATGTTGTCCATTGGCAGAGATGAATTTAATAAGTTCACGGAATGCCCTACAGAATCCAGAATATGATTTGCCGGGGTAATAGTGCTAGCAATTAAGTGGTTTCTGAAAAATTCATTAGCTAGAGCGTCAGCCTTCTCAGAGTTTGATAACAACATGGTGCCCCCCACCTTAAATGGAGGGATATGGTTACGCTTTTTTCTTATAACTTTTGCAATATTCCAGAAAGGCTTATCGCCTTTCTTCAAGCTTTGTAACCTTCGATTCCAAGATTGGTTCCTGAATGCGGATATAGCATCTTTCACTATAGCATTCAGAACTTTCATTTCGGTAAAGTAAGCAGTGATTCTGGTGCTAATCCATCTACGGCGGAGACTATTTCTTGCTTTTATTAGCTGTAAGATAGAGCGGGGAAGAATGTTTGCACTCTCCCTCAAAGTCGTTATCTTAGGAACTGAGTGTTCGATGCTCTCCAGGACAGCATTGGTGAACAAAGCTACTTTTTGGTCTAATTGCGCATGTTCAATTTCACCTTCTTCGGGAAATTCACGCAATTTCGCTCCTAAACGTCTCTTAAAACTAGGCCAATTTGCGTGTTTAAAGTCGAAAACCTTATTCAAAACTTTGATAGGTGAAAGTCGGACCCTGCAAAAAATAGGTAGATGGTCCGAACTTAGCTCGTTAAGCGTCACTGGGGGGGTGAAAAGTTCGGGCATATTTGTTAAAAATAGATCTAAGTTGGAAGGATTCATGCGACTGCTAGACGGTATGTAGGTAGGATTTGGAGTATGAAGAATACTAAATGGATGACTAGCATTTAGATCTGCAAGGATGTTACCCCAACTATTGGCCCTTAAGCATCCCCAAGACCTATGCCGGCAGTTAATATCACAGCCTATTAAATATAAGTCAGTAGTCCTGATTATTTTTTGAAGGTCGTTCCGGAAATCGAGACGCCTTTGAGGCGTTGTTGTTTTATATGTTTTATAGTGGCCATCATTAAATCCTATCAAAAAGCTTTTGCTATGAACTTTAAGTCGAAAGAGGCAAACACAAAGTAAAAAATTTGAATGAATTATTTGAAGTCGCAAGGACGACACGACGCGAGGACATAATAATTCCGAAAATAAGCAAACATTTTCATAACGTTCGTAAATAAGTCGCCAACCATTTCGAAACATGTAATTGAATTTAAATAGTGTCTTTTGTTTATAGCTTGTTGTTCTTTTCTTTTCGTACTTTTATAACACAGTAACAAAGTTGAAATATAAAAACAATAAAAAACAAAATGCTTGGCCTGCTTTAGAAAACAGGGCTTGACTTCACCATTTTTTGAACAAAGGCTGCTGACTCCTTACAGCCGAAACAGCTTAATCGTGTTAGTTGAAGTCCTTGTCAATCCCTCGTGACCGTGGAAAAAAAGCCAAATGTTCATTTTCGGATTTGAATCCGGCACATGGTGTTTAGCAGTCTATTGGTTATAGCTGTCACACAAAACTGGATGCGGTTGTTCGTAGGAAATGGGCAACGCTCAATTTAAACTGCCTGCATGCTGATCACCGATCGCCTGGCTATGATACACATAAAAACAGCACTTCAAACTACCAGAGCTTGATATGCCCAACCTACAAAGCAGAGATGATTTACATGACCACTTGGACAGAGACTACCATACATCTCTGTTGTTTAATGTAAAAAAATAATACTTAGGTATTTCAGTATTGAAATCGTTTGGTGGATTGTTCCATAACCACAGCATCTAAGGCACAAGAGCGATTTCGCAACAGTTTTTTTTAGATTAAGCAATAAGAAGCACAAAGTTTTCAGGGATACGAATCCAAACAGCAAAATGAAGCTTTGCATATATTTGAACACGTGCTAATAGGTTCGATGAAAGTATCTAACATTCTGAATGTGTAAACTTCAAAAGCGGCAATGGCCTCTGACCATTGTCTCACATTCTACTCGTGCACACTCCCGTCCATAAGAGTTAGACATCTGCTTCAAAGAAGAATCCAACTTGTATTTGGAACATTTTGTCAACTTTTAAATGATCTCCTAAAATTTGTTTTTCGATGTTGGACACTGTTTTTGAAGTTCTCTCTAAAGCAGTTCTATTTGGTTGAGGTTAGTTATTGGCAGTGGGCATTTCATATTTTATTTTTTTTTATTTTTATGTCATTCTATCGTTTAACAACAATGTGAAAAAGGGGTATTAATCGTAAGCCCCATATTGAGGAGCATTTTTCTGATATTTAAAAATACTTTTCCTTTTGTTTGCTTTCACCGGAGCGGAGCATTATTAGACCATTATAGAGCCATCGTTAAACTTGACTGTAGGAGCCACAAAGATAGAGGTCAGCTTTGCTTCAGCAATCGATCGGAAGTTCTTAATTTAGACATTGACTTTGTCTTAAATTATCCATCAATCTTCTAGTGTGGCATCTCATTTGGCCAACGTTTTGCTAGCTGTTGTAGCCTAACTTTAATCAGCAACCTTCATCTCAGGAACATGTAGAATTGTCAAGTTGAAATGTAAACCAAATTCTTATGACTGCAGTCCCTCGAAAGTGTAAACAAAATTCAGTATAATGAAAACCTAAAGAGTACTAGAGACAAGAAAAAAAACGGGAAAAATTTTTGAGACTATTTCCTTGATAGACAAAGAGATGTTATTTGAAGGTTATTTGCTACCAAGTCTTTGTGCGTCCAATTTTGACTTATGCGAGTCCATCTTATATGGAAAAGTTTAGAATATTCGAACGAAAGTGTCTGCGAGCTTGCACACGGTTGTACAGAAGCGCACACTCCGACTTTCGGCATTACGTCTCTAACAAAAGACTATTGGATGTTTCCGGCGTGTCTAGGATTGACAACGTTATCCTGGATCTTGTGAGGAATCATTTTGCGCGGTCGGCGAATATTACTGAGAATGATGGTTTGTTTTATCCTAATCTTAAAATTCATTAGAAAACGGACATTTACCACCTGAAGCATTCCTGTATCTGGACGCACATGGCTACTTATCGGGCTCAAACAATGTTCCTATTATATACCATGCTGCTAGAAGGGCAACAGACAAAAGGGTTCACGGTGTGCATTCGGGGATGGATCTGCTGACTGGAGGTACTGCATGAGCGTGCCTGAAAGAGATTTAAGTAACATAAATAGATTAAACAGAGCAGAATATTGGTGACTTGACTGGGTTGAAACTAACGCTTAGGCTTAGTTAGGTTAGGTTAGCTTAAATTAATTTAGTTTTTTTTGTAAGGAAAATGACAATAAAAGGAGGAATTTTTTTCTAGCTCCCCTTTTTTTCTAGAGTTCAAGATTATTATAAATAAAAAAAATATATTGTTAATTTAATACTGGTTACACATAAGTATCAATTTATAGATTTTATGTGTTGCGAACCGATCTTCGGTCTTACACGTTATTTTAAAAGTTATTGAATTAAGTATTTCTCATTTGTATTTAAAATTTTATTGTATTGATTGTGGAAAATAAATGAGATTAAAACAAAAAAAAGTATTAACATGCCAACAAATTTGTACGGAACCTTCGTTGCGCGAGTCCGATTTTCAGCTTAGTCTTAATTGCCGTCTTCTCATTGAAAGCAACCGGACGCCCTTCGAATTGCCAAAATTTTGAAGATTCATTTCAAAGCCATTCAACTGACGTGATAAGATTTTACCTTTTTTATGAGTGGTAGAGTCCTTGTTGTTGTAAAAACGTCTGAAATTGCGGATAAGTATTTTCAAAAACATGAAAAAAGGCTTACCAGTAACTGAAGTTAAACCAAACGATCTGAAAAATTAATAATAAACTAGACGTAACCTAATTTTTTATAGCTTTTCTTTTCAGTTGGCTTATCTTCATGCTAGAACCAGTTCCACATCTCGTATAAGATCTGACTACAGCTCACCCGAATCAAATTCATTTGAATAGACTCTCATTAAAACCGTATCAATCTGATTAAGCTTAATGCGAGTTAAAACAACAATCAATTCAAATGAACAAGTGTCAGTTAAATGCCTTTAACTACATAATTACTAAGCTCTGAGATAATTTGCCACTTTTGAGGCTCTCCAAAGATAACTTACCTTAGCTACGTAATCGTCTGACAGTTTTAATTAACTACAGCTGCATCTGGAATTTGGTAAAAAACACAAAATAAAATGTAGAAATAAAGAAATATTAACCAGATGTCAAAAAATAATGACCAAAATTATTTCTTCACTCTTCAGCAAATGAATATTCAGCAAGTTTGACACTGTCAAACTTTTGTTTAGAAAAAACTTTACTACTTAACTTGTTTGACAAATCTCTTGG
Organism: Orthonevra nobilis; assembly: GCA_963555765.1. Lineage (NCBI taxonomy): Eukaryota > Metazoa > Arthropoda > Insecta > Diptera > Syrphidae > Orthonevra > Orthonevra nobilis. Next base: position 35,069,650 of record OY743224.1, read on the forward strand.
GCATTCATTCGGTTATTTTCCAAGTTTTCAAGCTTCTAGCGGATCCGCACCGTTACAGATACTTCAAGCATCTGGTCTATAAGCCTTTGACAATCTATTAAGAGAAATGTCAAATGTAAAATGTCAATAAATTATTTGTTTATTTGCATAAATGTGCATCAAGTGACGGGGAATTTATTTTTTTTGTTTAGAGATTTAATGCATTTTTCGAGAAATGGCATCAAATCTAAGACCTTCCATTTCGTCTTAAACCCTTTCATAAATATCATTAGTAATTTTTTTTTATTTTATATTTGTTTTTATCACTAATGACAGATGTTAAAGATATTCAGGCCGATACATAAAAGCGACAAAAACAAAAACTAATAAACAATATTCAGGTATGACTTGCGCAAATTCGTTAAATATACAGAAGGGTAGACCTATTTTCACGGCTGGCTTTATTAGATTAAATTTACGGCTTGGCGTTGTGTCATAGCTTCCAAAGGTCTTATGTCGTCGATATGGAAAGTTCGGCAGCAGAGTGCCGCTGACATCAGATATGCAGATATTTTGTTTGACTTGAATGTGCGGTGGCATTTGGTTATTCATTATGGAATTACTTATTTGAGTTACTTTCAAAGATATTTGCAAGTTGGATTAGTACTCACAGTCGTAAGTCTGTCAGTTGTCAAATACGAAAGTTAAATCAGCCGTAAGAGAAAGCATCATAAGTAGGTTTCGTTGTATCTTCCAAAATGGGAAGTCCAAATTGGCCAAAGAAAACGAAAAAAAAAACAAGATACAAAAATTTATGATAAATAATTTGGAAGTCAGGGTTTAAAGTAGTGACTGCTAGGAGATCCTTAAGGCTGACATGAGTACAAGCTGAGTTGCAAAGGACTAAGTCGAAGGAGAGTCTTTGGATGCATGTTTTTTTTCACTTTTCAGAAACTCAAAATAAATAATTTTAAATGTAAAACTTTACTATTTTTTTTTATCATAATATTTCAAAATATTTATATTAAATTTTATTAAGTTGTTGGTCCGATTTAAGGGATTCAAAATGTACTAGCGTGTGAATTTTTTCGTCTCGCATACGTAGGCTGCTAGTTATATTTCTGGCCCAGGCAATAATAATTGTGACATTTCCATTGGAAAGTTTGACATGTTTTAGCATAACATCGATCAGAACGTGTTGTGACTGTTCCGCTTGAGCAACGTAGAACGGTCAATTCTGAGTGGTACACCACAATTTGTTTGCCTGGAGTCTTCGGAAAAATTCGAAAAACGAAGAAGAGAAGACGAATCATTGTTCACCACGACAATGCGAGCTCTCACACATCGGCTCAAACTAGCGCCTTTTTGACCGGCCAAAACGTCGAATTGACGAGTCATCCACCGTACAGCCCTGACTTGGCACCCAATAACTTCTTTTTATTCCCGCACTTGATGTGCATGGTCAAATATTTTCGTCGCCAGAACATGCTGTTGAAGCATTCAAAAACCATGTTTTGGAGGTGTCTCAATCGGAGTGGAAAACGAGTTTCGACAATTGGTTTGGGCGCATACAAAAGTGTATAAATCATGCTGGAGAATACTTTGAAAAACAATAAAACCACTTTTAATGATAAATATTCACATTTTCATTATTAGGCCAGAAATATATCTACCAGCCTACGTACTGTTTTGGAATTACTCCTCAGGTTACATGAGTTTAAAATAGGGCTATTCAGATATCTCGCCCTCTTGAAAAATACTTTCAATACTTTAAAGTAATGAAGGTGTTTTAAGTGAATTGAATAGAACCATGATGTGAGCTCGACGGGTATCTTTTCTTAATAAACATTTCTGAAGAACAGAATAATTTGGTTGAGTTTATGACGGTAAGCGCCACCCCAACAAATTATACCATGTTGCAATTTTGAGTGAAAAAATCCGTAATAAATTATTTTTAACAGTATTTAACCAGAAGATGAATGCAAAAAATAGATGACTGAAAGAACTGTTTCTGATTGGTGAAATATGTATGTTGGGACCAGTTCATAATTTGGTCAATGGAAGCACCAAGATATTTTAATTCTGAAGCAATTCCCTCTGCAAATTATGATGCTATTCAGACAGGAGCATTTTTAAGTAGTATAAAAATAAAATGTTCAATATTTGAATCAGTCTAAAATACATTAATTTAGTTCTTTTGCTTACCAATAGTTTGTGATACACAAACCAGCATAATTATGTGTAAACATCAATATTAATATCTGCAATCAAATTAAGAGGACTATCTGCTCCCTAGGTTATAGCGACATCATCAGCAAAAGCTATTACATACTTTACCTCTGAATTGCTGCCCGAAATAAAGGGTTGATGCATATTCAAAATAACACTGGGCCAAGTACAGACCCTTGCGGCACACCGAAATTTATAACTTTGTTGATCTTTGGTTTTTTTCTCTTTGCGCTCTATCTTTCAGAAATGATTCAAACCATTTCCGTATAGATCCCCGGAAACATGCTCTTCGTTAGTTCTCCAAAAAACATGGAGTGATCAACCGTATCAAAGGACTAGCGCAGAATTTTTTCTCGTCCAATTCCTTGTAGAAAGATGAACAAAGATCAAAGAGAGCATCTTCTATGGTAAGCCCTGCTCTTAATCCAAACTGCATGTTGGTTTTCGATTTTCGATTTTTCGCGTTCTATCATTCAGAAATGTTTCAAACCCTTTTTGAGGAGAGAAGTCACGATTGCACATTTGAAAGCATCTAGAATTACTTCAGATAAAATACTAAAATTAATTTTGGTAAGACAAAATATCTATAATATTTCTATCGCACCAAATTAGGCATCTTAGCCACCATAACCGCAAGAATGCCAAATATTCAGTGATTTAAGTATTTTTCCCCGTGGTTTTGTTTCAACGAAGAAACTATTCCCGGAATGCAGGCAATTTAGATCACCACCATCAGTGTCTAGAAAATGCCAGTTAGGAAGGTAATGGCATTTGTTCGACTGATGAAAAATATTCCCTGAATGTGTTAGCTTCATCTTACAAAACAGAGCAAACAAGACCATTAGGTGGCCTTTTTTAGATGGCCCAAAATGTATCACCCGGTTTAAAGATGCAATAACTTCTACAAATTCCGCTTACACTCAGTTTTGTTTTATTAATTTTAAAGAAAAGATATAGAATATATTTTGTCAAGCCATGAAACGTTTTTACTCACGGTTATTTCTTTTTTTACGAATTAATTCGTCAGTGAAAAAGCATTTGTGTACCAACGTTTATGCAGTTGTTGGTACTTTCTAATTCTGTACCTCTTAATAAGCAAATGGCTTTTTACACAGAAGCCTGCGATACAAAACCGAGAAACATTTTCCTTGAATGATACATTTGAAATCGGTTTGCCACAGAATCACTTGGTTGCCTAAAAATTTCATTCTTTTACCTTTTCAATTTCGAAAGTTTCTTTTAAATCCTAGTAATGTCACGACTAAGTGGTTGACTTTTTATCACCACTCCAGATTGTAGAGAGGTCTAACGCATTGTAACAAGCTGGAAACAGATTGTATCCGAAAAAAAATATGTGTATAGTGTATTTATTGACTTGAAACGAGCGTTCGAAACAATCGATCGATCTATTTTGTTGTTAAAACTTGAAAAATACGGAGTAAGAAATGTCAAACTTAACTGTTTTAGAACGTTTCTATCGAATGGAATTCAAAAATTATTTGTTAATGGTCATTATTCGAATCCGAAGCTTGTTGAAGTGGGAGTGCCACGAGGGTCTGTGTTGGGAACATTGTTGTTCATCATCTACATTAATGACATGGTACATGTTTTAAAATACTGTGAAATCGCATTATTTGCTGATGATGCGTTGATGTACATCGCTGAAGAAAATATAGATGAATGGCACAAGAAAATACAGGAGGATCTCGACAGTATTTATATGTGGTTGTGTCAAAATAAGTTTAAACTAAATGCAAGCAAAACAAAATGTATGATTTTGGCCAAAAATGTAGATAAAAGCTTTTGCTCAAATTTAATAATTGAAAACCAGGTCATAGAAAGGGTTAAAAAAAATAAAATACTTGGGCATAATCATAGATGACAAGCTAACTTTTGAAGAACATATCGAATATATAAGTAAAAAAATTTCTAAAAAAATTGGTTTTCTCAAAAGAGTGCGAAGAGATTTAACTATACTAACAGCAATTCGCATTTATAATGCAATTGCAAAACCTCGTTTTGAGTATTGTTCAACAGTTTTATATTTATGTAATGAACGTTATATCGAGAGGCTTCAATTATTACAGAATAAAGCCATGAGATGTATATTAAAATGTACTCGCAAAAACTGTATGTTAGAAGCTTTGAACTGGCTAACAGTGAAACAAAGAATTATTATGAATATGTTACTATTAGTCTTTAAGATTATAAATAACTTTATGCCAATTTACTTGACAAGATATGTTGTGTATGTCCATGAAATGCAACCATATTGTTTAAGAAACAGAAGTGATCTAAGACTGCCAAAATTTTTAACAAACAGAGCTCAGAATTCCCTGATTTATAAAGGTTTTAAAATTTTTAATGAATAACCAAGTAATATTAAAAATGAAACAAATATTAAACGATTTAAAAAAAAAGGAGTTTTCGTCTGACGTCGTGGGGTACACTCGTGTCGGGAACTTTTTCTCTTAGTATTCCTTAAACTAAAAGCTACTACAAACCATATTTTACAATGGCGTGCGTTATATGTAAATCGAAAGTTGAAAGAACTGACTTAAAAGTTGACTGCTGCGCCTGCAATAAGTTTTTTCACGCGAAATGTGCAAAACTAACATCCACAGACTTAGACTTTATGAAAAAATCCAAAAAAAAATCTGGAGGTGCCCAAATTGTACCACGCAACGGCGCAATTCTGTCTCGAGAGCGACTCTAACTCAACAATAACAAACAGATTTATTCACCACGATGTCTGTTCCACTCTCACCGACCACACTTCACCCAAGCTCTTCAACTCCAACAACACTGGAAATGGTCTACGCTGAAATTCTTTCGCTGAAAAGCATGCAGACTGAACGAATTGCGGCACTCCAAGCCAAAAACAACAAAAGCTGAGAAATTGGATCGGATTTCACAAACTGATTAATAGCGAAAAATTTAAAATTATGTCTTTCAAGCTATCAGGGAATGTTTCAACGAACTTCAACGTTTTCTATCACTCACACGACTGTAGAATGTTCTGTTTGCCAGTACATTCGTGCGGTCGGCACTATTTTATAAGAGACAATCATTGCTCAAATAGTTGCTTCGAAATCGAGTCTGTAAATTTTTTAAGTATTTAGGGGTTTTCATTGACTGTAATTTGAATTGGAAGATTCATATTCAATCAGTAAAGTCTTACATGATGATGCTAACCCGTAAAATGTATCTTCTAAGACCATATTGCTCGAGAAATGTTTTGAAAATGATTTATTATGGTCTTGCTAATTCCAAATTGCAAAAGGGCATTACGAGTTGGGGAAGTTCTTACATGAACAATTTCGGGATCCTTTTGAAGGCTCAGAAGTACTTGATTCGAATTTTATGTGGAAAAATCGGTATACGCATAGTTGGCCTCTCTTTTGTGAACTAGGCATCTTTATGTATTCAAAGTACTCAAGGAATTCTTCAAACAAAGTGGTAATACTGCAACTAGAAATTCTAGAATATACAACCTACGCGTTAATAATATGACTCTTGTCGATTTCCAATAGCACACAAGACTCACTTTTCAAAATTTTACTTAACGGCTTCACCAATGGTTTTTAATAAACTTCCGATATCCATAAGAACCACGAGCAATTTTCACTCATTCTTAAGAAAAGTAAAAAATTGGCTTTTTATAATGGATTTAGAATGTATTGATCAGTTTTTAAGAGCAGTAATATAATGATGTCTGGAAAAGGATTCTTCAGAAACTCTCCACTTTTATAATATAAAGAATATTTTGTTTGTTAATAAGTTTAAGTGCTGATGAATAAAATGTATGAAATGAAATATAAAAGGATAATTGATTATGTTAAATTGAAATATTAATTAATGTAGCTATTGTGATGTTTAGTAATAATTGTAATACTGATTAATGTATATATTGTTATATGTGATAATTGTAACTTTAAAGCCATCTATTGCGCTAATAAAAATATATCTATCTATCTATTAAACTAGGTGCACCAGTGTACAAGGAACGATTGTAAGGCCTATCGAATGGATTTCACATTGAACGACATGCCTTGCCTATCGAATTTCCCACACACACTGCTTGTCCTATGACATTCAGAAAATCTCCGAAACTCAAAATTGTTAAATCATCCTGTCCGCTCCCATTCAGACACTGTTACGTCGTCGTCCTCAATTGAATTTTATTTTTTCTAACAACATTTCGCGCACGTGTAATTAAATTTAATCATTATTTATTTGTCACCGTTTCACGATATGAGAATGCCAATTAATTTGTTTTTCAGGTTCTTCGATTTTGATATAAATAAAAATGCTCCTGGCCTGGTACAGGACAACAAGTCAACAAGTTCAAGACCAAAAACCTTATCAAGTCATTGAACTTTGCTGCTTATTTTCTGATGCAATGTTAATGAGCTGTCGCATCAACCCGATGCTAATTCTTATTCTAACTGGAACGAGATGCTGCCTTGCAGCTTCCACAAGTCCCACAAGCTGGCCAACCAGAAAAATTAGTGACTTATGCATTTGGCAACTGGTTTCGGTCGATATTACAAAAGTCGCTCATCAAATCGACTAGGCAGAGTTCAATCGGACAAATTAGATATGCGCCACTTTAAGGCGCTGATTTAGACGTTTGACGTGTAAAAACTGTCAACAATTATTTGTGGCTACTGCTATACGAGGTGAATTTGCATATTTAATTTTTGTTGTTTGCAGAAATCACAGTGCACGTGGGCGCGGCTACGGATAGGCTTAGGAATTTTAATTTGAATCTTGATTTTTATGGTTCATAAGATATTTGAGCTTGATACCATTGTTTATTTGAATATAGCGTTAGTATTTGTTTATGACTCTTCACAGGTCATTGTGAAGCTTGTAAGCATTTCGTAAGTCTTTAAAAACAATCTTGCATCTCATCATCTCTAATTTAATTAAACAGCCAACAGATGGTTCGATATGTTCACCAATTGTTGCTTTATCGAAAAGAGTAAACCTTTAAATAGACTTTGGAAGACCGCTTGTCAACTTTATTTCGATGTTGCAGCACCATTTTGACGATAAGTTTGCCTAAATCGTATCTAAATGGTTGACATGACATCGATCTTTACTCGCACCACTCGAAACATATTGTTGGAAACATATTTGAGAACTGCTTGTCAGTTGTCGCTAGTCGGTTGGCTTGTAAAATTCGAATCGCAACCTCATTTATACAGGTCGATAAAAAGCACAGGTGAATTATTGATTTTGCATAAAAATTTGGAGCAGAACAGGAAAAAGGGTAAGGAAAGGAAGAATCGGAAAGTCTGACCAAAGGATTTTTCACATTGTGTTTCGTAAAATTTATTCTTGGGATTATCTTCAGAGTACCCTGATGGATTAAGCAAACGTTTACGATGCCATTGTTTTTGTTTTTGCTCAAATTTCGTTTGTTATTTAATAATTGTTTATTTTTAATTTACAATTGAATTAAAACAAATTCAACAAAAAACTGTATTAGCGACCTGTTCTTAAAATGGGCAAACGGAAAAGCTGCACACCAGTGTCAAAAAAGGTTTTTATTGAGCTGCACAATGCTGGACCTCGTATGAACGCATTGCAACCCAGTTAAATTTTTCGAAAATCATGGAGGCCGTCTAAGACCACAAAACACATTGATAAAAAATTGGTTGGATTTCAAACCAATAAAAATTTATATTGTGGAGTGACGTGACAAAGATAAATCGCATTGGCCCCTCAGATGGTGTAACAGACCATAACCAATTGTTTTGTACGTATATTTTAACTTTCTCCAGTGTTTTAGCATCTTCTACTTCGCAATTAAGAGTTTTTGAGTCTCATGATTATGTTGCTATACAATTAGCTGCGCAATTCTTATATTGGAATACCTGTTTTTTTTACCCCTAACCTAAATGAGAAGATAACTTACATACAGTCTTCATAACAATATCTTTTTAACAAACATGTCCCTTTGAAAACCATTATTGTTATCATAGCAAAAATTATCTATGGCTTACTACAGAAAATTCCTGATGCTTTTAAATTCCTCATCAAATCTCACTCCAAATGGAAGCTTCTTTCAACTGACTTGAATTGGGAATATTACTGTCAATTTCGCAACTATGCTTCACTTGTGACCCGGAGAGCCAAACAACGATACCTCCTCCCTTAAATTGACCTGCAATTAACCGTCCTCGAAACTTTGGCGAAAATTACGTTCTATTGGAATTGGTAAAAAGAAAACAAATCCAGCACCGTACCTGACCCGGGTGAACTCAATGAGGCTTTTACCCCCGAAGCCACCGTTGACATCCTCTTTAGATTTTATCCTCAGCTCAATGCCCATTGATTTTGATTTCAGAGTGGTTTCGGAAATTAAAGTGGTAGAAGCTATTCGCGGACTCAAGTCGGATGCTGCAAATGAAGATAGAGTGGCTATTCATTTTGTTAAAGTTGTTCTTCCACACATGTTAAGATATATGTCTCTCCGTAAACATTTCCGGAGGTGTAAAAATCTGCAAAGGTTATCCTTGTCCTCAAAAAGTCACAGCCTGTTTCGACAGCGGATTACTACCCAATAAGCATCCTACCATGCCTATCGAAGATTTTTGAAAAGTTGCTTGCAAAACAGATCTCTAGTTATCTCGATCGCAACAACTTATTGTCATCGGTTCAGTCCAGCTTTCGAGCAAACCACAGTTGTTCTACGGCAGTATTAAAAATCCTTGATTACATAAGAATAAACTTCGACTAGGTTTACTCGACGGTGCTATGTTTGCTAGATTTTTGTAAATCTTTTGATAGAGTGAATCATGATGTTTAAGTGTATGAGCAGTCGCTCTTTTGTGGAACTATTTGAATGACAGAAGCCAAAGCGGTAGTAGCGTGGCAGAAAATTTCTCTGCCGAAAAAAACTCACAGCTGGAGTACCGCAAGGATCAATCTGAGGGCCTAATTTGTTCTGTATGTTCATTAATGACTCACTGTCGGTATTTATCCGTTCATCTCTACGCTGATGGCATGCAGATTAACCTGGCGAAACCGATTGGCTAAGTTCACGATCGTATTCACGGCATGAACGAGGATCTATCAGAAATATTCAAATGGTCTGTGAATAAGCGTCTTTCACTTAACGCTGCCAAAACCCAGTTCATCATGATCTCAAGACACGAGAATGATGCGAATAGTCCATCTCATATTTTCTTGGCAGATGTAAGGTTTAATTATGTGGATACTGTTGCAAACCTGCACACAAGCCTCAGGCTTACTAAGGCCTTACTTATCCCCCTTATTGACTGCGCTGGAGTTAACTTGACTCGGTATCATAATGTTGTGGCAAATATGATCACGTATCCCAGTACCAGAAAAAACTGCTCGGATGTACTTTGCAACAATTCTTGTGTGCTCGAGCTTGAATTTGTTTGCATAGAATTTTAAGAACCATCGACTCTCTCTTACCTGTTCGAAGAGCTACAAATTGCTCAGTCAGCTGGATCACATGCTCCTCCAACTATTTGAACACTTCCCGCCTGATCATCTTCACAACCAAGCTTTGGAACTCACTTCCGACTGCCTTGAAACAGATAAAAGAAGACACAAATTTTAAACACGCAATAATCAACATGCAGCTCTCCTGGTTTTCCTTCTTCTTCTTTTATATTTTCCTATCTTCATCTCCCTCCCCACCCCCTTATTGATTATAATAAGAAATATTTTCATTTAAGTTCATCACTTTCTTTGATATTTTATTTTGCCTTTGTGTTTCTTTTTATTATTTTTATTTTATTATAATATAACTTTGTACCTTAAATCAAAATAGCCTTTTTTTGTTTTTCTTACAGTTTTCTTTTTAAATGTAAAACCTCACTTACTTTCTAAAAAAAGACTTGAGCGGGAAGTACGTCAAAGGCAAAGAACTCACTCTAATATAAACCTCACCAGTAGTTTAACATGGTGGAGGATCAATTTTGATTTAGGAATGTTTTTCGTCAATCCAGTGACCACCAAAAATACGGAAAAGAAGAACAAAACAGATTTTTGATTGAAAGTCCCGACCTGAATTCCATCGAAAATCTATGCGCTGATATTAAAAATTAAATTTTATTTATTTTTTCTGATGTTTCTCATTCGGTGTCTCAGTTAAATGTCGACTCGAATTATAAAAGACATTCAAGACAACATGTGCCAATAAAAACGACATAATTTTTTATTATTTTTGTCAAAAAAAACTATCGATAATAATGATCAAAGCAAATTAATATGAATTTCGTTTTTAATTATTTGTCAACGGCTGTTTATTATTTTTAATCATTTCCACAACGCAAAACGACTTTTCGCAGCAAGCGATTGCCTTGGAATGATCATTTGAACGGTCGATTTAAGTTACCTGCCGCATAAGGCATGTCATCGCACGGCCAAAAATCGGTTGCTAGTCTTCTTTGGAACTTTTGAGCTTGAAATCTGCGACCTAGCTGGATAGCAATTAAGACAGTCGGCTTTCGCCGTGCGGCTTAAATCGTGCGGATTAGGTCATCCCTGTAAGTCCCTCTATAAGAAGCTCAACTAAGGACAAACCTTTAAATAGCAGTAAAATTTCGAACATTCCTCGATATTGCTCTACATTGAATGTGACCGCCACTCTTAAACCACACCAAAGTGCCATACGTTTAATATGCATTATGTTCTGAGCATAATTGTCATCAAATTCATTCTTATCAAAAACCAAACCAATGATCCGATATCTTTGTGCTGAATTCTCCTTACAGTGTATAACTGCTGTGATTAAAAAGTAGCCAAGTGAGAGTTGATTGTCATATGAAGGGTTCCGCGCCGCCTTAGAGCATGCAACACGATATTTCTTTCATATAAAGATTTCTCATAGCATCGCCCATAACGATTAAGCCAGACAAAGTTAAAGCTCGACATCGGTTTTCTTAACTTTATCTTTGACAATTGTTCAAATTTTATAAGAACTTTAAACGATCACAAGATTAAATGATTATTTGATGCAAACTTATTGAAAAATGTGAGACAACGATCCTGAAATTTTTCTTTTGGCAAATTCATGCAAGGAATTCATCTCAAACCGGGTACAAATTCGATCGAAATTCTTTGATGAATGTCAAAATTTAGTGGTGTTAGTGCGAATTAAATGTTGTACAGTTCACTACCCAATCAAACGAAGTATCACATCCAAATTCGTCTTTCGTTGTCCCACCGATTTGTTGTAGCGGTACTAGATACCTTCTGTAGAATTGCAATCGTCTCCCTATAACGGTTTAGGAGATACTGCTCTGTGACAGACGTACGGAAGGACGGACGGACGGACAGCAGAGGCTTTTTTTATAGGGCTCCTTTGGTCTCCTTGGGTACGGAACCCTAAAAACAATGTAATACATTCGACACTTGTTCTTAAAAAAAAATTAAAATTAATTTATTGTAACCAAATTTATATATTTGCAAACTTTTGAATTGTAGATTGTAAATTTTTCTAAGACGCAAAAGCATCCCTAAATAATAGGCAAAAAAAAAAAAGATTTCTTAAAATCTTTAATTGTGTTTTCTTAAAAATATTATTAAATATATTAAATCTGAATTGTATTGTTAGTGTAATAATAATAATTTAAAAAAAAAACATTATTTTATAATAAGAAGGCACTACGCTCATGTTATCGCCGTATATACATTTCGTATTGAAAATACATTTCGCACCTCCTTAACCAATCTATTCAATGCCGTTCTCAGCAATTCGGTCTTCTACTTAATGGTGTAGAAATTGATGCCAATTGACCTTAATTTGCGTCAGATGTATGCCCTGTGAATGGAAAGAAAATCAACTGGAAGTTATCCGAGTTTTAAACGAGTTTTTTGGCTTTAAAAATTCTCATCAGATTCTCAAGACTTGTCGTGAATAAGTCACTGGCGCCGTTTGCAAAGTGGAGTTATAATTGGCCAATTTTTTCATTCAAATGGACCTAACAAATGGTCGCCTAGGTCATGTGCTTTGACTCCTTCGGACAACATTCTGTTTAATCGATTTGCCGACTCCGAATCACACTGGTATTTGCTGATTTGTTTGTTAAAAAAAATGGCTTAAGGCGGACAGGATTTTTTAAGCGAATGAAAGCAACGATTTCGTTTCGTTAGTTGTTGCCTTCTTTGTGGATGAAAGAATAAAACTTTCACAAAAGTCATCGGGCAAGGTTTAGTCTTTCAAAAAAACGCAGGTTTATTAAAAAAATTATAGCCTATCTGAACCTACAGACACTCTCTCTGTTGGAAGTGCTGCTTGAAAACATCCACATTTACACATGCAAAGAGGTTTCTGGGTTTCATTTTTATAGAGATTTGGCTTCGGGTCCTAGTCTCTGATGAGTATGTATGAGCTGAGACTCTGAGTTGTTGATATTGGTGATATTGAATCCCTTGCTGTGGCAGCTTTTTAGTATTTGACGGTGGCACTTATAATTGAGCTGCAATCAAATTCGACACAAGCTCCTGTAAACGTTCATTCATCTAAAATTTTTCATGAGAGTCTTGAATCAATCAGTACATAGTCGATTGGCAGTTCGATCATCTGGGAATAGCGAGGTTGCGATAAGGATCTTTTTGTCAATCAAAAGCCGCCATCTGTTGTCGTGTCATAGTCGGCTGTACATTCCGACAACAGAGCTAAAAGTGTTTTCTAACTGGGTAAAGCAAAGCAGGCCCCAAGTAAGATTTTGGCGTAGTATTTTGAACATGGTCCTTATGCTTCGACCAAGAATTCGTGATACTAATCTTCCATAGTCTTCAGCTTCCTCGTTGAGAGCATGTGCACCTCTTAAATTGACCTCGTAAGAATTTGCCTCCACGTGGGTCGCAGGCAAATTCTTAGCCGTCAATTTAAGTCCCCATTTAAAAGATCATTACGCATTTTGTCCCGCAAAAAGATCCATTGTTTAACCAGCTGTGTGGCGTCGTCATTCTGAAAATCTAGACAGTCAATCAAAATCGTCAGGAAACGCAATTCATTCACCAAAACGATCACACCCAAAAAGCTAATGTCTTGCATAGTATATTAAAGGACAAGCAGGGCAAAGGCCCTGCTCCTCTGTTGAACTTTTGAAAGGAGCCACCATCGTGCATTAAGACCATGAAACATTTCCAAAAGGCTAACTCAAGACTCTATACGTCAGTTGAAAGCAATTTAAGTTCAGTTTCCTGACTAACACATTTCAACCAAAACAACTCGAACTCTAATGTCACTTTGCACGTGGTAAAAAAGAAAAACATTTATTGACAATTAAAATGAAAAACACAAACAAGAATAAATTCCTAAATAAAAACTGTAGCCTTAAACGGCCTCACCAATTCCGGGTCATTTGAATTGCCTGCAATATTACTGGTATGTCCTTTTCATCATGGACACCCAATTTCTTGAGATCGTTCTTCGTGAGAATCTTGAAGACCTCCAAGTCGATTTCTTCCTTACGAAAGATATCGCTGTACTTTTCCTGACCGATTTCCTGTAAGATTGACAAGACCCTTGGACTCATTGGAATCGGTGACGCTCGCGGCGAGCGCTGGAAGCAAGTGAACCTTTTTGAACTTTTATTGCAAGTGTTCGGTGTCAAATCGATTGACTTGACTGTCCGCCTTGCGTCTGGCGTGAGAATTCTTTTTAAATTTTGCAAATAATTTGATTTGCCAACGGATGTTGTCTCGGGGGAAGCAGCCTTCTCCGATGACAAGATGATCTTTACTGGGCTTGGCCGATGCGACAGCGGTGATGGTTTATTTAAATGGGAACGTTGCCTCTTCGGAGTTGGACACTTGTCGAGCACTATTTTCTGAATTGGCACAAGACTGGGTGAGTGATCCCGTAGGGTTTCCCTCAAGGTAACATCACAAACTGCTCTCAGTGGAGTGAGTGGCGATTGCGGATCTGTGAAAGAAAGAAAAATTTTATGACTTGGTTTAGTCTTGGACTAAGGATTAAGAAATCCTTTACCTCTGTAAGCGCATCTATAAGTTTCCATTTTTATGAGAGAGCAGTTCAAAAACACAAAAAAAAAACAATTTTCTACAAAAATACTGAACAACGAAGGTTAGGTTAAGTTCGATTGAACTGAGTGTTTGATGGCTAAACAAGGATAGTTGTATATTTGGGTTCAATATGTTTATCTTGTTTTTGCTGATGATCTTTGGAGACCTTTTGTAAAGCAGATGAATTTGAAGGCAGAGCAATAGAAACGCAGAAGAAAGTTATTTGTACGTTTCCAAGAACAGGAGCGGTTTCAATTTTTCTTGCGCCTGTGGGAAGTCGCCCAATTAAGGCAGGAAATCTTTTAATCCGAAGTGAGCAGTGAAGTTTGTCTTTTTTCAAGAGTGTGGGTAAGATTCTTGATTTACATTGACCCTTTCGGAGTGATTTACGGTTGGTCCACTATTTGTTTGACGTTTTTCTGCGTTTCTATTTTGTATTTATAAATGTTTTTTAAATGAATAAAACACAAACCCTTAACTATTTCAAACCAATCTTTGCTGCTCGCTCAAAAAATATGATCCAAGCTGTGATAGAAATATTTTTACTTAAATAAACGAAGACTGTTTAATATAAACATACCTTCAGGATGCGGCTTAGTGACTTTCATAAGTTGAACTTAGTCAGCAGGGTTTTTATTTTCAAAATCAAGGAAAGACTCAATCGACGCCACAATGGAGACAACCGATATCATTTATATACAAGATGACAGAATACGGTAGCCAACAAAACTGCATCAAATGTTGTCATTATTTTAAACCCTAGCAGTGGGCATCTCGTAAATAAAGAAGTGATAAAACCCCTTCAAACAAAATCCCTCAGCAGTAAAAAATGAAGCATGTTCTATTAGGCGGCAAACCGAGGTTGTCATTTACGAAAAGAGGTCTTACCGATTTGGTTGTTTGTGGCCATCGTGGTATAGTGGACAACTACTTTAAACTTATGCGACCACCGAATTCTTTAAACATTTTCAATCAACTTCTCTGATCGCCTGACAATGCTTCTTGTGATCTCAAGTTGAAAATGCCCTTGAAAGGGACTAGATTTCAGAGTGAGTGAGGGAGTTACGTAGCGCAACAGCTCCATTGAGGGCCAGGGCCTAGCTTCACCATTTGTGTGTGAGCCTTACATTTTTCTTGACAGTTTTTACTCATTGGAGTGATTGTCAGTCACTCGTGAAAGGTTTCAAACCAACGAAGCTTGCACAAGAGGACTACCCTCAATGGAGCTAGGGTAATACAATACCAGATTGCTGGCTTCGAACCGGCAGAGCAAAAAATTTGAAATTCTACTTCTAATTGGACAAGGTAACCAATTTACCAATTGAGCCGCGGAGATTTATTTATTTAACTATTTATTTATTTATTTTTTGGATTTTTAATTTTTCTTTTTAATATTAACGTGAATATAATTACATATATGCACATACATTCAGGTACTTTACATGGCCATACCAATGGTTCGAGCAGGAAGATGCTTTATAATTATTTTTTTATTATCTCTTAGTCAGGTTGTTCTGAATCAGACATTATTATATTTTCTTGTATTTTTATTATTACTTGTTTTAACATTTTGTTGTGAAGGTTCAATGAATTCTATTCGCTACAATAAGAACAATACAATTATAAAATTAAAGTTTGAATTATTCTTCTAATAATTTTCATGAATTGAGTTGATTTGAATTTTACGTTTTTTTAATTTATGGATTTTCGACTTTTCTCTTAACAAAACTGCGGAATATTTTTCAACAACAATTTAATACCTTATTTCTTCGTCGAGCAGTGACACTAAAACTAGTTCATATCAGTACATACTAAATGTTGGTACTCAAATTGGTATTAAGTCATTTGTTCACAAAGTACTAACGCATTTATCTTCTGAATTCGGTACCGGGTATAAGTTTGCATTCGGTATCAGATGAGCCCCCTGAGCCAAGCCCAATTTCATTCCTTAGTCAAGGAAGAGATTACTCGATTTTCACATGCGAATTGATTGCAAATTTCATTCAATTCAAAAATATAAAAATTCACAGAAGATGAATTTTTATGTGAGTTTAATTGTGAAGTTTTTGTCAATTCTCAAAGTCACTCATGAATTTTGGAAAATTGATCAATAATTGAATTATATGAACGCCAACGTCAAGTCGTTATGCACCAAGAATTTCAATTTCTTCTCCGTTGTCGATTTTGTCACATTTACGTTCAACTGACTGTTGACTTTTGAATATTTTTTCCTCCAAATACAGTCCACTTTTTCACCAAATGGCAATGAGTTGTCCAGTCTGGGGTAATATTGCAACATCCCACGTTAAACGTTAACAATTGTCACAAAACAAAACACTTAAAATGATGCTGAACCTACAATGGCATCACTCGACGAATGATCTCTACAAAAAAGCAAATGTTGAATTGATCTATGAAAGAATTGAAAAACTCATAAGGAATTTTTTTCGAGCTGGACTATTGCTAATAATAACCTCGTTAACCAATTGAATAGTTAATTGCAAACCAAAAAAAAAGAAAATCCTTGTGTTCTATCATACTTATTTATTTTCGTAGTTTTTCTTTTTTTTTATTCGTGGATACATTCATATATATAATTACTTATTTGCTTATTCTTTGTGTATTAATTTATTTATTTTTAAAGTAATTTTTTTATTTATTTATTAACATTTATTAATTAATTTATTTGTTTATTCACTTATTTGGTTTATATGTTAATTCTTTGATTTACTGTTGATATATTCAATAATTTTTCTATAACATTAAGAAAATATTTCAGTAGAAAAATACAGAAGTTTTGTATCTCTGAATTGTAAAATTTGCGGTAACAGCTACTATTGTAACATTTATTTTGAATATAGTATAATAAATCTATATAAATCCACGGGCTCTTGAAAAATCGAAGCCGGCTTACTAGTTAGTGCTTAGAATTCTGAAAGGGGCCAAATGCCAATTTGATGTCCAAATTTGACCAGCTAAGACGCATTAAGTCCTAATATTGGATGATGAATTTAGATCCGGGACTATGTATAAGGACCAGCCAGACCGGGTATTAAGCCGACTTAGTACTCATGTTAAGAAATCGGCCGTTTTTTTTCTCATCTGGATCGATCATTTTCGACCCCTTTTTTTGCCTGGAAATAATTTAAAAAAAACTCTAATATGTAATTTCAGCGCTTTACCAACGTTCAAAGCTTCCCCTTTTCTTATTATTCGAATATTCGATAATATTCAAAGATTCTAACGTAAACATATTCTATTAAAAAAAAATAGCACTGCCAATTGGAACGTTCTTCTATTTGTCAAAATCTACAAATTCTAAATATTTGCCTTGACTAGTTACTTCTTAAGTCTCGTTTACTTCGAAAACATTGTCTGTTCATAGTTCAATTCAAATTTCGGCGAAACAAATTAAAAGCGCCCAAAAGAAAGTCTTATCAATAGTCCACCCCTGTAGTCGGTGTCGCACAAAGAAATCGAAAGATTTTTTTTTAAGTCTAACGGCAAAATCAAATCTTGCATACATTTAGGATCGATCGTCAAATAAGATCGCCGTGAAACTATGATCGAATGGAGTCGATCATGCCGTCGACTAAACAATGAGCAATTCTGTGAAAATATGCTACTCTGAGCGGTTATGTTTGAGCAAAGACCTTAGCAGCTTTCAGGGCAGCATAGCGTCTTCAGTCGCTTAGCTTTTGGTTCTGGAAAAGCAAAATTAACATAAAAAATACTATACAGTGGCTCACAGCCAATCGCGGATAGTAAAGCGATAAATAACTTGTTTAAGCCAAATAAAATAATAAGAAACTTTTTCGAGTAACTAAGTCAAAGAATTGATGAAATCAAAACAAAAAGTGAAGATCCACTTTTTGGCCAGCAATAGGAAGTCTTGAGGCAAATAATTTTGTTCAAGCCATGTTTTGAGGCGTATTGATTATTGACACATTTAAATAAAGACGATTTTCGAAGTTGGTAGATTAATTTTTCATTCTTGTAGTTTAGCGGAGAAGGGGCACCTTAGGACAGGGGTAGATTTTGATATTTAACTCCTAAGAAAAAGTATGCATGCGCATTGTCTTTTACCGACTCACGCCCCCTTCTTCAACCGCTTTACCCATTCAAACATGCATGTTTTCGACCTGCACGATTCTCCGTACAGCACCTGTAATTTTCGCCAGATTTACCGAAAAATTTAATCACAACACGTTGCTTGTCCAGTGCGTCACTTATTTTTATTAGGCCGCTCAAAAAGTGTCTTTCAAAAATTACGCTCAAAACACAAACCAAACGTACTGCAGCCCTTAGCCATGGACTGAAACTGACAGAAAAGACATTTAACATTTTAGGAAAAAAATCGGACCCAAATCGATTAAACCTTAAAAAACGTGAGTGTATACTACACTCAACTAAGAAAATGTTTTATTTAAATTTTCTTTTCAAAAATATTAAAGAGGACTATTTTTTCTATTTTCGTTCCTCAAATTCTAAGCAAATTCCGCCGTCAAGCGCCCCAAGGAAGTACGTTGGATGCAACCGATTATCAGTTCTCGTTTTCGGATTCAACGTCACATTGAAACTCTTAATAATCTCAGCCACAGCAGCTTTGAGCTGAGTGAGGGCAAACCTCATGCCTAAACAAATTCTTGGACCATCACCAAACGGATAATAGACGCCCATTTCACGGAATTTCTTAATGCCGCCATTTTCGGGATTAAAACGCTCGGGCAGGAATTTATTCGGCTCCGGGAAATACTGCTCGTCATGATGGAATGCATGAACAGGAATCATAACGATATCGTCAACATTAAGTTTAAGTTTGTTGCCATTCTTGTTGGTGAGCTCAATTGGTTCGGTGCAAAGTTTCATGCTGAAGAGAAGAGGTGGCGTGATCCTAATGGCCTCTAGAAGAATAAACGCAAAAAAAATGTATGTGCACTGAACCAATGATTTTTTTTTTAACTTACCGTGAACACATTGATCCAAGTAAGACATTTCATGGAGCTTCTCAAACTCGATTTCGCCTTCCGCATTGATGTTAGCCAATATTTCTTTTCGCAATTTTTCCTGTACGGTAGGGTTTTTGGCAAGCTTAAAAAAATAAAAAAGATAAAAAAGGATGTCTTGAAAAGAACTATAAGTTGGGTATATGAACATAGGGTTTCCTCTCGAGACTCTCCAGACCCGATTATATTCCGAAAACTAGCAGTTTCATGCAGTAAGTATAAAATAACATTCACGTGGTAAAGGACATTTCGAAACAAATCTCAACTTCATAAAGGACAACTTGGTGAGACCTAACCTTAATCGACAAAGTTGGACTGATTGTGTGCGATTTAGCAGAGGGTTGTAGATCACAAGCCCTAAAGATGGTGTGTGTTTCCAATAAAAATCTGTTAGATTGTTCCCAGATTAGAATCTTTTGTTCCTCGAATCTTTTCAGACTTTCTGGTCTTATGGATTTTGGAAGAGAAGAAGGAGTATATACGAGTACTGACAGCATTTTTAGGGCACTACGAGCGCCTGTGTCAGCTTCTGCGTTTCCTGGGAAACGAACATGCCCGGGTTACCATATGAGGGTCATTCTTGAGGAAGCTCGCAGTGAATTTATTCCATGCTTTTTAGTGATGGGTTTTGGAGGTGCTTCAAATGGCGTTGAGTGAGTCACTCCAAGTCACTGTATTTGCGAAATTTAAAGCTTCTATGAGAGTTATCACCACATCCAGTACACACGTTTTTATTTGGGTCGGAAAGCCGTATAGATAGTATAGATTTTTTTTCGCATTTACTGTGAAGTCTGTTAACACAAAAGCTGGTACTCTTTGGATGCAGGAAGCATCAGTACATAATATGCATTTGAAAGGATCCCGTCTAAACAGTTTTGTGAACTGCTTCCTCTAGGTTTCTACCAGAGTTCGGCCATTCCCGTTTTGAATTCAGAGAGGCGTTGAGAAGAATATGTGGAAATAGCCACGCTGGGGTTGTTGTCGTACAGCAGACCGGATCTGCAACATTTATGTTATCAGAACTCTTATTAAGCTCATAAGCACTAATTAAACCTGTTCTGGATATTTCGTGCAAAGAATATTCCTTATCGAAAAGGGCTTAAGCCCTTTGACCCGTGCAATCTAGTGTGTGTAGAAGAGGGATACGATTATGGGATACGATCATCTTCTCCAGTGGCCAAATCGATTTTCAAGAATCCATTTTAATCTGTTTCCTTTTGGAAACAACAGAAAGGAGTACGATTGGGCGAAAACATTCAAAAGAATATTGGCCAGATATAGGCTTTGATCTCGGAATTAGATATGCCTTTTCCGTTCGGAAAAATTTCTGTTTTGAAGATATGATTGGACAGAATAATTAACAAAAATTGGACATTTACTGATTGGTCCGTTACCATCTTGTATATAACTAAATGATGCTGTCATTACCGCTAAAATACAACCAGAAACCTGCGAATTGGCAATATTAAGGTATAATTTAGGAACAAAATTCAACCCTTCTGGGTTTTCTTCGGCAGATAAATCTAATACATTCGGAACAATCTGAATAACCGCGCAAAATGTGAAAATTTAATTTAAGAAATACCAGAACCAGTCTTGAAAATTTTCTTCGCTGCTTTCGGCGTTTAGAAGTACCTGACTCAGAGGTGGAAATCGTTACTTCAAAACTCTGACTCAAGTAGGATATAACAACCTTTCAAAGCTAAAGTTTAACAATGTTTTTTAATATAATATAATAATAATAGAAGTTTTATGAATATTATGGCATTTGCTCTGCCATGGAGGCATAACACTGACAGCAGGATTATAAGCAAATTTTTGAAAGCATTAAAACTGTCCTTTCTAAGATATAAGGCAATGGAAAAAATACTGTGAAGTAAACGAATGTAAATAATTGTATATCACTCTCTCCGCCCTAGCGTTTGAAACCAGATCATGGTTTTGGAATCATTGAAAATGCTTTCACTTGATACGCTACAAACCAGCAAACCAGTGGAGCCATATTTAACTCCAAAGGAGCCTTTTCCATCCCGGTTGAGCCATTCTGTTCAGAGCGGGACATGATCGCATACATGTCGAATATTATGCTATCGGATATCCAATGGAACAACGGCCAAAAACAATGCACAGGAAAAAGACTTTGACAGCGAATGTTTGCATGGACTCTTTTGCAAGTAAGATGTGCTGGGCATAAACAAACCACTGCTTCATATGATCTTTGATCTGTTCACTAGCAGATAGATTATTGTGAAAAATGGTAATATGACGTCTTCAGGGATCTTTGAAATAAACAACTGTCTGCAACAACGAGTAGTTAATTCGCCAATTATACTCATTACATTCATAAGCGACATTTAAGCCTCTCTTCACTGCGCTTAACGTACGCACATTCGTTTATTGCGCCCAGGTCAGGTCCACAGATCGAAGCTATTGGAGGTCTTTGTATCGTGAATTGTACACCTATAGTAAGTCCTTTGTCAGTTTTACTTTAATCAGCGTAGAACTATTTATGGTACACCCAAAGGACGAAGGATTAAGTGCGGTTTTATTCACTCGACGTTGAACTCAACTTGAGGATTTTTTATTTCAACTTGTGATTTTCTTTTTACTCACAATAACTTGACAATTTTCAACTCTTGAGTTAGTTAGCTTTTGATATTCTCCACTTTACGAAACAATCGAAGTTAATGGAATAAACTTGGGGTTTTCTTTGATTTTTTTTTTTTATTCAATCTAGTCGTTATGTGTTCATTATCGATGGCGTCAAAACCGAATTTTTGTAAAGCGTGCCTTCTATTATGTGAATGGAAATGTTTCGTGATTTTGAGAAGATTGGAAGTAAAGATGAAGATGAAGAAAATTTGCATCTTGGCCGATCGTTCTCGATCCAGCTCACGCCGTTTGCACTCAATTGCGGGTCGTTTGATATCTAAAGCAGCTTTTTCGTGTTCTCTCTCGCCCTCCAATTTATCAATTTCAATTTTATGCTTTCGTTCCGTGAACTCTTTCTTCACTTTTGATGACATAAAATTTTAATTTTGTATTTTTTCCTTTTCCATTTTGCGTCGGTTCTGCAATAAGGTCGTTGGACAAAAACGCATCATTTAAACAAAAAGTCACATCGTTATCGTCGACAATGATATTTTCTATTGAAATTTCTTGCATCTGACCTGAAGATAAAGTAATTTTCTGGTTAGCACATTACAGTGCCGACTTGTTAGGTTTAAATTTATCGTTGTCACCGGCCACAAGACCCCGCGTTGAACGTGTCATTAGATCTACTAATTTTTGAATTGGTTCGCTCAATGCTGGTATTTCTTCGTTTATGGGTCCATCACCACCTGTCTTTTTGGCACCTCTTCAAAAATAAAACGCACAATTCTTCAATGTCTCTCTTCTCTTCTCTTTATCCCGATTGGTAGCCAAGTTCGTCTTATTATTTTCGTTTGTCGAACGTCACTCACATGCGTTTTTCACCAGCCAATCATCTTTTACGACTTTTTCTGATTCAAGAATTTCATTTTTTTGTTGCTTTTCTTTGGAATTAAAACTTAAATGTCAAAGATTGCTACGCTATGTTTTCGGTTTGTCTTTTCTTATTCTTCTTCTTCTTCTTCTTTAGCAATTTCAAATTTGAGACTGAAATTTGATGTGTAAATTACCACAAATATTCTTGCAAAAGGGTTTGAAATTTAGAGTCGAAATAGTGAACAGAACCAATTTTCAACTTGTCGTTCAACTCCCGAGTTGGGACAAACTATTGATTTTCCCGTAAGTTGAACAATGGTGAAGAAAACCACCCTAAGACTTCTCGAAATTGATATTCTTGAGCATTAAGATATGTTCAATAATTAGATATTATTGGAGCATCGTTTTGCAAATGAATCCAAAGCGCTCCAGTCGGAATGATTATGGATATCCTCAAATATAAGTAAGAACTAACAACATCGTTAATGGATGAAATGAACAATAGAGGACCTAGATGACTACCATGAGGCCCACCTGAGGTAGCGTTTATTGTATAAGAGGTCGAATCCCTTCTCAATGCTTGATACGTTCGTCCGTCAAGTTACAAGCATATCCACTCCACAAAAGATATGGGTAAACCAAGAAAGTTGATTTTAAAAACAATTAGCTCATGAGAAAGCTCAATTAAGGCCTTACTGAAGTCAGTGTCTACGCAGTCGACTAGATTTTCTTCTTCTTTGATTTTATTAGTAAATGAAGTAAACTCCAACGAATAAGTCACAGTGGATTTGATTTTTACAAAACCATGTTATTTGTCAGTAAGGAAAGGTTTGCAACTGAAATAAACACTTTCGAAAATGAAAGCTTCAAAGAGTTTTACAAAACAAGAAAAGCTTAGCTTTAGGTCTAAAATTTGTAATAATGTAAGAAACCATTTTTCCATAATTTTTGAAAAACCTTTTGGTTAAAACAGAATTACAATAAAAAACCTAACACCTTAAAGGCACATACAATAAAAATTATAAGTGTTAAATGTAGTTTTAATGTCAGGGAAAGTTTTACGTTTTTTAAATTTTTTTAAGAATATATATTGGCTAAAGAAAAATGTTAAGTTTGTTTCTACGAATGACATAAATTCTAATTGAGGTTTATCTTAGAGCAAGACCAGTTAGGAATCTCAAATTGATATTCTTGAGTTATTTAAGCTAGTTTTAAACATTTTTGTCTAGCGACTAAGATTTAAGTAAAATGCCTGGAATGTTAAGTAGCAGAATTAACGAATCGGTACAGGCCGCCAAGATCATTTTTTGATTTCAAAAAATTGTTAAATGTGGCATGACGGCGAAACATACAAAAACCGAAAAAGATTATTCATTCGCTTATAAAATACAAAAAAAAAAACAAGTATTATAGTCGGGCATGTAGAGCCTTTTCTTGGGCTTTATCACGGAAAACGTGTCCAATGAGTGCCTGTTTTTTTTTTCTACCTCACCAAGGCACACTTGGTAAAGCGAACCATATTAGTACTGGACTATTTATAGACGCCGTGAAAAAAATAAATGTTTCTATCATGTTGACATTGAAAGCGTGCCGAATGACGCGTCAATCTCATTATCTTCATACCAACTGACCAAAATTTGGTCAGACTAAAAAAGTACTCACCTGATAAAGTGTTATCGCAATCACACTGGCCGAAGTTTCGAAACCGTCCAATAAAAATGTCATTGTATGTGATGTCAACTGAATATTACTGAGGTTTTTCTTGTCCTGAAGCTGAAGGATGAAATTCAAAAAATCCCCACGATCAGTATGATCGGCCATTTGTTTGCGTCGCATGTCAAAAGCTGAATTCATCAGATCGAGGAAAAATTTTTCGGTGCCCTTCGTGAAGAATCTGGCTTTGTAAAACCGTTTGATTTCTGGCCAAAGACCCGCTAGAAGGCCGTAAACTGTAAAGAATGTTGTCTGTTCGAAGAGTTTCTGGACCGTTTTCATTATTGGTGTTGGATTCTCCGTCAAACTGTCGGCATTAAGACCAAGAACGCAATCGGTCACCACTTCGGTTGTGAATCGTAGACATAACTATGTGTAAAAATGTAAATAGCATCAATTCATTTTGCAAGCTGATTAAACTTACATCTTTTCCATCGATTCCTTTGCCATCTTTGGACTTGCACCTGGTTTTAATGTACTGCACCAGCTTTGTGCAGATTTTCTTGGTGACTGGATAAACTGCTTTTATCTTCAATTCGAAGAGTTATTTGAGTTGAAGATGTAGAAATACGAACACATACCCTATTTGAGGTAAGTCCAGGTGTGATTTCTTGACGGCGTTCCTTCCATGCTTCGCCACGCAACATGAACGGATTATTGGCCAGAATAATGTCGTTCTTCTCATCAACCTTTGAACAGCAAATTTGTAATGGGAAATTCTAGACTTAGCCAAGCTTACCCATGTTGCAGATTCATTATCGTGGAAATACCTAAAGTCCGTCACAAATACCTTACGCGCAAGTTCAGGACTAGTGATCATCAACTGCGGTGTCCGAATACTGAAGACGCCTACGAAATCTTCGTCGTGATGAAATTCCCTGCAATCATCCAAAAAAAAAAAATTTCAAAATTCAATGGCTTCAAAAAGGATTCGATTCTGCGTACTCGTAAATTCTTTGAACATCATATGCCATGTGATTCTTTTGTGTGACAAGACCGGGGAAGCTGCCAAGAAAGGGTTTTGGCTTGGGACCTTTTACGCCCCGTTTCTTCCAATAATCAAAGTTCCATACTAGAAAAACGTACACCAATCCCGCGAATACACCGACAGTCCCCAACGTTAATAGAACGGGTGATATCATATTCAACGACCTTGAGATATCCAATCAATTCTGATTCCAACAACACTCTAGCAGGCGGCACCTCACTGTTTGTGATTCTTTAAACGACTGAGGCTGCCTTTTGCATGGGAGCTGCTTTGTATTCACGCTGGTCTCGACACCAGAACGCCGCTCCACTCAATTGTCTAGATTAGCTTTTGAAAAGTATCTGTATCTGCATAATCAGTAAAGTGCTTCTAATGTTGTTCATAAATACTTGCCTGCGAAGTGGACAACGAGATAGAAAGCTAGTCTATCTGTGCGTGTACTGTATCTGTACATATTTGTTTTGGAAGCAAAAATTTGTGTCTGTTTGTTTTTGTTTTATCGAATGAAGAGAACAAGTAGCCCGATAAAGGCAAGCACTTGGGCAAAAAATTTAATTATAACATATCGGATGGTGTAATAGATTTTGCATGTTATCCCAATCAGTAATGGATTATTATTTATCGCCTGAACAGTGTGCCTCCAGAATAAACATGCGATGTTTGCTTATCTAGCCAAGCTTCCATCTCAATACTTTTTAGTGGTACCAGGTACCCTTTCAGGCTTTCAGTCCGGTATCATTTCGGTGCCTCTCATGTTCATATTCGTAAGCGCAGCTTCTGCAGATATCGTTCTTTATGGTTTGCAATTTACGGAGCACATTTTAAGAGGCAAAGTGTACCGTGCTTACTTGAGCGAGAATATTTAGAGTCTTATTGTTAGAGTGAGTGTTTCTTTTAAGGTTCCGTTCCTCATAAGGAAAAACAGAATTATTTTAGCATCACTCTGTCTATCACCGGCTTTTTTTTTCTCGAGAACGCTTTTTTCACTGCGGTCTCTGAAAGTTGTCAAGCTTCTAAAGCTTGAACCGTAAGAGTTCTACATACAAACAAAAGCGAGAAATACACTTCAATCCTACGAAAGTTTTGAGTCAAGACGGTTTTAAAACACTTAGCCCAGTCGAGGGGTAGAAACTCTTGCTTCTGAGTAAAAGGTAGGGTTCTGCTGGTAGGCAACATGAAATCTTCAACTCGTGCAATGAGAGCAAGTTTCGCGGAGGGATCAAAGGTTGGTCCTGTACTTTTTAATATTCTAACGTCGGGCCAACCCGGGACGAGCAATTCAACAAAAAGCTGCTTGTACGCGGACGACTCCCTTACGTATGCAAGCACACTCCAGGATTGTCTAATCCACATCAATCTCAGGAAAACGGAGCTGATGTGCTACCGTAGACCAGCCAACTCCCGGAGAACAAGAACAAGACGGAACATTTGTCAAGGCCGCGACAAAGGTTTAATTACTTGAAGTGAAGTTCACTGAGAAGCTGAAGTTCAACTCTCATGTGGATGCCATTCTTAGAAAGGCTTGCTTCGCCTTTCATCGGGCTTACCCTTTGATACGCAAGCAGAACGGCCTCAGCCAGAAGACTCATCAGGCCGCACAGTGGTCGATTTATGATCGCTAGCTGGAATTAAATATTAAATGAAATTTTTTTTTAATTTTTTCAATGCAGAATTTTTTTATTTTTTTTTATAACAACATATCTAATGCTTCAGGAGGCAAAGATTTGCTATTTTTTTTTTTTGGAAGATGACTTATATCACCTATAATAGGATCGGAAGAAATGAGTAAATTATGAAGTACATCCTCATTGGTGGAGACCCGTGACATCTTCCTTGAAAAGCTTTCCCTGTAAATCTTGTAATCCTTTTGACGGGCTTCTAAAACATCCTCCGACAGTTGGCCAATAGGAATAGCGAAGTTCTCAATTACTTCAGCACTATGAAGAAGTATTTTATGGACGTTCACAGGCATTTTGTACCAATTATATTTGCTGACAAATAGTTTGGCTGTATCTAAGCAATACTTTCGGAATTTGTTAGTGTCAATTTCCATTCCAGATGAAAGAGTTATCAATACTATGGCAAAACGCTACACAAGTTCATACTCAACTTCTATTATTCCAGCTGTTTTTGCCGGGTCCTTGAAAAATTTGCGAGCAGTGTTTCCATCATTCGTGTTGCCCCCTCCTTGTTTCGGAAAATCTACTAATATTCCCAACTGTTTCCTTCAAATTTTCTTTCTTTTGCAAATTCAAACCTAACTGGACGACGGTATCTTCGTGATGAAGTTCTTGAATTTATCCATAATTTCGTACATTCATTTTCAGATTTCTTCTTGATTTCTAAAGGCACAATGCATGTTAACAATATGTCGGAATCACTTGCGGCAGGATTTACCAAAAAGTTTTGCTTATAGCGGGAGTGTCCTCCACTACCATCAACTCCCCACTTCCAATTACATTCGAAAGTATCACCATTTTCGCATCCAAAATCAAAACGCTGTGCTTCTGAAAGACGCTGTACAATAAAATCCAGTAAAGGCTGTAGCTTGATTTCAGATAAAGTTTCTGTAATCGTTATTGATGTACTAGGTGGATACATTTTTTTTTTTGCTTCAAGTAGAGAGTTATAGCGAGGGTATTTATTCACATTTCTTTCTTTTGCATTTTTTTGAAGATGTTTATACTGATTTTAATTCAGTTACTAGAGCTAAGGCTTCTTCTGGTGTATACGGGATTGCTGATTTCGTGATTACAGGTGCTGTTAGTTTTTTCAGACTTTTGGGTGAGCTGACAACTGCTTTTTTTTACGACCTCGGCCATAAAACGTTTACCTCCTTGTCTAAGCTTCGATTCCGTGGCAAAGGACAGTTCTTCCGAAGACTTATTCATGAGTTTTTAAATTTTCCTTTTTTCAGACTTGACTCCACTTTGTTGAAATGTTTTCTCTGGTCTTCCAAGTTGAGATGTTTTCGTGTTTTCTTCTATTTGAGTGGGCATTTTAAATTCCTTACATATCCAATTCTCTTCTGAATTTCAGAACACATAAAGCGTACGTTTCTTTGCCACCCACTTTTTAAAAATTAATGATACCAAATTGTTGGTGTATTTTTGACATTTTTTATGCTGGTCATAATTAATATCCAATATGGAAAGCTTTGAATACACAAACTTTATCACTTTATCCGCACATTCAGAAACGGAAGATTTGAAAAGTCCGTTTTCGCGCATAAGAAAAACATTTCTCTTCTCGTAAGTAACGGCCACTCTGTTGGAAGAGCAATGCTACCTTTGAAAAGGAAAAAAAAAATATTTTATGGCGGATTTTGGAACGTAATTTTAACATTTAATTAATGTGTAAGGTTGATACTTAATAGCAAAATGACTTTCGTAGTCAGACTATGTCGGACTTTTTTTTATCATTCTATAAACAAAAAAAAAATTGATTCGTTTAGATATCATTAAATGACTGCATATACAACACCACTTTCACATCGAATTTTTTATAACTATTAACAAAACTTTTTTTTTTTTGTAAGTACTTACAGTGAGGACTTTGCGACATACTACTGTGTCCAAAAAATAAGGTGACATTGTATTTATTTTGAAAATTCTTTATTTATTCTTCCAAATCAATTTCATCCCCTTCAAAGTAATCCCCTCCCGATGCAATGCACTTATGCCAACGGATTTTCCAATCTTTGAAACACTGGTTGTAGTCACTTTCCGGGATGGCCTTCAGTTCCGTCTTCGCTGCGGCTTG
Source organism: Orthonevra nobilis (assembly GCA_963555765.1). Lineage (NCBI taxonomy): Eukaryota > Metazoa > Arthropoda > Insecta > Diptera > Syrphidae > Orthonevra > Orthonevra nobilis. Next base: position 35,098,819 of record OY743224.1, read on the forward strand.
AATCTCCTCTATCGTATCAAAACGGTGTCCCTGGAGCGGTATTTTGAGCTTGTTGAACAGCCAGAAGTCGCACGGCGCCAGATCAGGTGAATACGGTGGTTGCGGAACGATATGGGTTGAGTTTTTGGCGAAATGATCACGAATTACGAGTGCGGTATGCAATGGTGCATTATCGTGGTGTGAAAACCAAGAATTGTCTTTCCACAATTCCGGCCTTTTTAGGCGGATAGTGTTACGCAAACGACGCATAACGTTCAAATAATATTCCTTGTTGACTGTTTGCCCGGTTGGAAGGAATTCATAAAGCACAACACCACGATAATCGAAAAAAAAAAGTCAACATGACCTTGATTTTTGAGCGACTTTGGCGCGGTTTTTTTGGTCTCGGCTCTCCTTTGGCACGATATTCGCTCGATTGATCGGTTGTTTCGGGGTCGTAAGCATAGATCCAAGTCTCATCAGTTATAATGCGTTTCATGACATTCTGGTAGTCGGAAAGCATTGTTTCTCACACTTCAACGCGACGTCTTTTTCCCAAAAAAATCAATGTTTTCGGTACCAGTCGAGATTTGACGCGCTTGAGGCCCAAAGCATCCTTCAAAATGGTATTGACTGAGCCTTTCGATAAGCCAACTTCATCAGCAAGGTCTCTAATCGTTAATCGATAGTTTTTCAACACCAAATCTTTGATTTGTTGGACGTGAGCTTCTTCGGTTGAGGTTGATGGTCGCCCAGAACGCTCTTCGTCTTCGACACGTTCACGGCCGGCTTGGAAATCACTATACCACTTGTAAACATTTATTTTAGACATAGCCTCATCATCAAAGGCTTTCTGCACCATCCTCAACGTATCCGCAGCAGAAAATTGATTCCGCAAACAAAATTTAATGCAAATTCTTTGCTCAATAAATTTCGACATCGCAAAAAACGAAAAACTCACTTTTAGCAAACACTAAACAAACACTATGAATATATTTTGACATGAAATTTCACATAGATGTCACTGACAGTACTACCAACCTAAAAAGAAAGAAAAATTTTCAAGTCCTTCGACGCGAGCAGTTTAAATTCATATGTCACCTTATTTTTTGGACACAGTTGTATTTGCTTTTTTGGATATTCTTTTTTAATCACTACAAGACTTGTACTTACAGTGACAATGCAAACTCTCAACGGAGACAGATAATAACAAAGTGAGCTTAAAACTAGATCATTGCGGTGCTGGTACAGTTGCAAATTTGAGTGTTGGCCTCTTTTGTTGTTTTGATCTTGTTATTTGTATATTGCTCTCTGGATTAAAGGCTAAAAAAGTTAAAGAAAAACATGTTCATTTTTGACTTATGACCAGCTAGTGATGTTCTTAATCGTCCACTGTGGGCTGGTGTTAACATATGGATTCCCCATATGCTTCACAGCTTTGAAGAACCTTGCCACATTCGAGAGGATCATCTTGCGGATCTGTATTGGCCTTCGTCTCAACAGGATCACCATGAAACATGTCAGTAACAGAAGACACAAAAGCGAGTCAGCAAGGTTCATGGTTTGCTTATTCCAAGAATATCTAGCCACCGCCAAGGACCATCCAAATCGACTTGTCAACAGCATGGCAAACCGAGCACGCATTGCCGAACACCGTTCCTTAAACGCCATGGCATTGCTGCAAACGGGCCTCTTTCCCCCAGTTGCAGATGAAGAACCAGCATTCTTCGAAGACACGGGATTCAGGCATCTTCGAGGATATCTTTTTACACCAAACCACCTTAAAGGATCGACATCAAAACCCAGACTTGTACACTCTGTGGTAATAATTTACGTACACTTAAATATTAAAAATAAGTTTTTTTTTCACCAATTCATGTAAACCATTTCTGTAAACTTCATTCCAACCATTGGGCCGCTATCATTGAGCCAACAAGTATACAAATAATACCAATGTAAATATATTTTTAAGAACAACAGTAAATAGTATTATAAGTTCTATAAACTAAATGTAATGTAAAAAAAAAAAAACTTGGTGTATATCGTTTTCTGTAAAGAATTCGAGGATAGGTATGGGACTCAAGCCATTCAGAGAATTTGCAAAAAAAATTGACAGTAAAATCAAAAAATACCGAATTTTATATGAATTTCTCTGACAGAATGTTTTGTTCCGAAACTTATGAACGGCAGTGTATATAACTGTCCCTTTTTTTAAGTTATTTTGTAATGAAATTTAAGCCACCTTATCAAATTAAACGAAGTCCTTTTCAAGCGTTCATTTTGCAAATACCATGAAGTTTTCGTTTTCAAGATAGGCGAGGCGAAAAAATACGCACACAGAGACATCCTTCTAAAAATAATGGAATCCGACTCCTGAGAGCTCGAAATCAGAAAAATTACAAGAACTTCTTCCTTGTAAGTGAGAAATATAACCACATCCTGTTCAACAAATCCTCTCTCGGTATCACGCGGTTTAGAAACTACAGGAATTGTCAACTTACCTTAAAAGTCTAACGATTTCGATTTATTGACTGTCAAATGTACTAAGAACCTGAAACGATGTTCACCATGACCATCACCTGCTAGAATCATACCAGCGTAAATCTCACCGGAAAGTTGGTAAGCAAGAAAGCTAGAAGCTAGCTGACTGCGGACGTACCCTTAAGCGTGACACTTTTAGTCTACCATGGCATTTCGGTCAGTTCGTCAAGTGTTTTGAACTGTACGTGTTCACTCATCAGCCTTTGTTTCCTCGTATAACTGGAGGACATTGTCCTTGTCATTGGTTTGATTATTAGAACCTTCCTGGTTCAGTAGCCACTGTAATAGTTCCAGAAGTTGAATTTATTTTCTTACCAATATGGCTCGAACATTGGACACTTGTGTGGCTTAAAACGTTACTTAGAAAACATTTTCTTCAAAAAGATTTCGGCACTTTTGCAGCAGCAGAATTTCAAACTTATTGGTTCAATTAAAGTCTCACATTTTTAAGGACGAGAAGACCATCTTTATTCAAATGTTTCAAAAGAGCTTCGGCACAAGTATAGAGTCTGTTATTGCGTAAGTTTTTCAAAATCGAGCCAAAATCCACCGTCGAGAAAGCCAAGGAAAAATATCGGATGCAACCGATTGTCAGTCCTGGTTTTCGGATTCAATTTAACATTGAAACTCTTGATTATCTCGACGACAGCAGTCTTTGTTTGGGTCAAAGCAAATTTCATGCCAATACAAATCCTCGGACCATCGCCAAACGGATAGAAGACTCCCATTTCGCGGAATTTCTTAACGCCACCATTCTCAGGATCGAAACGTTCCGGAATGAATTCATTCGGTTCCGGAAAGTACTGTTCGTCATGATGGAATGCATAGACGGGAACCATGACAATGTCATTCACATTCAGATTAACTTTGGTGCCATTTTTGTTGACCAACTGAATTGGCTTGGTGCAGATTCTCTGAGTGAAGAGCAAAGGCGGTATGAGTCGCATTGCCTCTGGAATGATAAAACAATTTTTTTTTTAAACTTTTCCAAATGGCTTGGCAGTGAAACTTACCATTGAAACATTGATCCAAGTAAGGCAATTCATGAAGCAGCTCGAAATCGATTTCCATTTTGTCATTTAAGTTGGCCAAAATCTCCTTGCGGAGTTTTTCTTGTGTCTTGGGGTACTTTGCAAGCTATAAAAGAAAAATGTTCGCTGTCATAAACAATCGGATTTTGTTATCGAGATACTTCAAGGATAATTTTGCTGAAAAAAGAAGAGAACGAGACATTAATGGCAAAAGATGGTCTGATGGTGTAGTTAGTATATAGAGATAAGTTTTACTTCTTGAAGCATAAATGACATTGGCTAAGTAAATGTCCTGTATAAGCTTTGTAGCACTACAAAATTTACTAACGAAACGTCACAACTAAGGAACCTGCTGAGTTAAGCAACTGCGTCAATTTCATGCCGAAAGAAGGCTCAAAATAATTTATGGAACACCACTCTCTGGCCTGCACCGAGACTGCAAATTATCAGAGACGAAAAAATATTATTAGCACTTAATTTAAGCTTACCGCACCGATATGCAGTATAATAAGAAAAAATTTAGTAAGTTTTTATTTTTCCTTTTTATTTTCTGTCTTGGTGAAAAGACACCTTGTAATTTTAGGATAGGGACATAGTTTGGGCTAAGCGACTAAGTGCTCTTGGCGCTTTTATATTGATTTGTAAGAATCATTCAACAATTTTTAGGGTCCCGTACCTCGAAAGAAAAAAACGGAAAAATCAAACTTCTAAGCTAACGCAAATCTTCGACACTCGCAAGGGAATCAGAGTACTTCCGGTGAATTTTAAATTTGTTACGAAGCAAAGTCTTATAGCACAAATAAAGGAAATATTGCGAAAACCGTAAATTTTTAGTTACATAATATAATAAAAATTCATACCAAATACTCAGGTCTAAAATACCTTTAAGCTGCAACAAAATCAAACCAAAAGTTCCGAAGCTTACCATTCTGCAAGGCAGTTACCCCAAGTGACACGTAAAATCAAACGTTGCCGAAAAATAACGAAATGTTAGAGCAATAAAAGTAAAGACGAAGTCAATTGGCCTAAACTATTTAGCCACAGTGGTATTTAAGTGAAAGAAACAAAAGATAAAATGACAGTCTTAGAAGCAGACAAGTCACTTATACCTTCAATTCGAAACTTGTTTAAAATACACCATAGACTGAGTCGGACTCGCGCACTGAAGGTTCCGTACAAACTTTTAGGTATGTTGATAGTTCGTCCATTACGGAAATCGAGGTGCTATTTCTTTTCTTTTTTTTTTTATACTTATAAATAAACGGTTTTTGGATTTTTCCCTTTGCTTATATCGTGGTTCCACATCAAAAGTTTTGATTTTTTAGTAAGTATCAAAATATGCAGTAAAATCAGCCATATCTTCTGAATGCATTGATATAGGACGTTGATTTGTTAACAGCTTTGAGGTATATTACTATAGTGATCATATAATGGTTCTGTTTTTCCTTTTGTGTAGCGGAACCTTAAAAATAACAAACAATGGCCTCACCCATGCTAGGCGAAATGCGCGCCATTAATTGTAAATCCTTTAAAACGAAATGTGCCGAAGCTGAACTTATGAAAATGAAATTGAGACTATTGAGCATTTCATTACTCAGCAGAGTTAAGCCAAATAAGACCTTACGTTCTTCAAGTAAAATGTACACACAAACCACGTTTCTGTTGGGTATTTTTGAAGCCGTGGTTCTAAAAAATCAAGCAATAGAATCTGGAAGCTCCCAAAGAGAATAACAGAGAACTTGCCGAAAATGAAGGCAAACTTATTTAAAATACGCACAAATGGTCATGGCAAAAAACTCAAGAAAAGGCATATCATTTTTATGAGATTATATCAACAGGTTGTAAAACTTAAAGAAAAATAAAAAGGAACAAAGAACGTCGAGTAGGTGATTAAGTAACTCGAAATTCAAAGTTCTTATTCGTTTTTATCTTTTTTGACGAACTCATTTCGCATTATCGCCCATGCTGTGTATTTCACGTGAAAGTGAAATCGAATTTCAATTTAACTCAAAGTGAAATAAGGTGTTCTGTAATCCGAGTGATTTCGAGTTTTCTTAATCCACTTCGAACAAATTTTCCCAATGTCAAAATCAACAGTTGTTTTAGAAAAAGATAAAAGTATCCTTGGATTTTTGATTCAAATTCAAAATTTGACCGTGAAAGTTGCTTGCTTTAAAAGTATGGTGGTAAAAATAGTGAAGAAAGAAAGAATGGAACGAGTTCAAATATTTTTCGAAAAAAGTCGATTCAACTGATTCTTTGCTGATTCAAAAACAATTTTAGTGTAGATTCAGGGGTGAAGTCAACATATATTCTTCTGACACACCAACTTGCAGCAACGCTTCGAATTCTGGTTACCACAGCTCAATGGAGTAAGACTTTCACATTGGGCATGGCTCATCGAAAGTCAGCAAAATTAACGACGAGACGTTAAAACACTGACATTCCGGTGGAGGCTGGAAAGGGGATGTTTCGATGGAACACTCCGATATATTTTTTTTTTTAGGAAATGATATTTAGGCACTAGTGTGCCTAAACTATTGGCAATTTGTTGAAAACCCTAAACAAGCTAGTTCAAGCTGCAACTGTGTAAATCTTTATTTTTAGAATTCGACAAAAAGTCAGAGTCTATTGTTATGAACATGGACAGCATTTTGAGGAATCCAGGAGGATAAAGAGCTTTCATGCACAAAATCCGTTCAGTAAAAATAGAAAATAATTTAATTTGTTTTTTCATTTTAATGTAATGTGACCTCGTCCGCCTAACTCACTGTCCTGTGACGGCAAAGCGAACTGATTGTCCAAAAATTGATACAAAATTTCCTGACTACTTTTAAATACCATGACAGATTTAAATTAATTTTAAATAAATATTGTACTATTTAAAATTCATGTTTTAACCTTATAATATAGAAATGTGTCTTCAGGGACTTTTTTATAAAACTTTTCAGTTCTAAAATTTGTCCTTATACAGCAAGTTAATGCATCTAACTGTAATGACAGCGTTCGTAAAAAACTACAACCATTTCTAAGACTCTACTAAAATAATTGATCTGAATGTCCGTTGTAAGTATTGGGGGAACAATTTTTGAAATCGGGTGGATCGTGTCGAAAATTACCTCCTAGATACAAACTCGGAAATTTGTACTCTTTATATAATTGTCGAAACCGATAAGAGGAGGTTCTCCTTTGTGACCCAATCGCAGGCGGACGAAGTGCGATACCACGAGGATGTATTTTACTGCCATAAACTCTCGTATAGTGATGATTTTACGTAGACCAGTGAGCTTTCTGTTCTGAATAATTTTGTTTTCCATTTTTAGTTTACCGGCATATTCATTTCCTTCAATGCCAGCATGGCCGAGTACCCATATTATAAACATCGTGTTTGGTGATCTAATAATTATGTCTCTGATTTTCGATTCGGGCCATGATGGCTCGAATGACTGAACGACCGACGGTGGATATTACTCATCGCCCTCTTACGTTGCTTGTATATTTTGCAGCTTCCAGAAGCGCAATAGCTTCGGCAGGAAAAAATTGTTGAATGGTGAGGTAAGATACCGCATCTTATCAGACTCACATCATTTTTGACAACTGCAAAACCCGTGTGATGATATGTTTTCGAGCCATCGGAAAATAAAAATCCCCATTCCTTTGACTTCAGTCCTTCTTCCAGACTTCTAAATATCGGCCGGTATACGCCTGTTGGTGTACGTTCCTTTTTATACTATATTTTGTCAATGTAGTTTCGAAAGAGTTCAGACTGAAAGACCAGCTTATACCTAGTTTGGCTTAATTTTGTGCAGTAAGCTGTGTTCGTGAATAGATTTCAGAATTCGAGGGATAGCTGGCGGGACTTTTGGTTGTCGCTTGGACTTAATGGATGCTATTCAATCTTTCGTCAGAACAAATGTGGCCGGAAACAAAATTTTAACGGAGAGTTTCCTTATGACTGCTTTATACCTGGCGTCGAGTGAATGCAAGCCGGATTCAACTAGGATATTGAGAATTGGTTTTGGCTTAAACTATTTACATTCGGAAGATGTACATTATTCATATTAACAGTCAGGCTAGTACATAGTATTTTCCTTCAAATGTGAAAAGTCTTAAATTTCAGCAGTGAAAGATTAGCACCAGATATTTTGGACTAGTTCTTGATGTCAAGCAAAACGTTGGTGGAAATTGTTTTTGTTACGCCGAGATCATTGCTAATATCATTAAATGCTATAGCAAACACCATAAACGATTGAGGTGAACCTTGGCGGATGCCATATTGTAATGAAAAGTGTTCGAGTATGTGTTGTCCGTTCACAAAATTTTCTGTTTATAAAAAAAAATAAAAATTTCTTCAGCCAAATACTTTCGGTCTTATACCGCAGTCTTTAAGTTTTTCCAGGACAAGGTGAATGCCAACCCTGTCCAAAGCCTTTTCGAAATCGAGCAAAAGAACAGAGACATGATTTTTGGCAGAGATAGCTTTTGTCACATAATGTTCAAAGTGAAGGAGTGCATCAGTGCAACCTCATTCTGATGAGGTTTTTGATTTCTGCATACCAAAGAAGACGTTTCGCTACTATTTTTGGATATTCATGGAAGTAATGAGATCGGTCTGTACCCGTCCACGTTGTTGATGTCCTTTTTGGGCTAAGGGAGTGGAATGATAGTAGTGCGTTCCAACTTTGCGGGATGATACCCGTGTCATGAATCTTATTGTAAATATTAATAAGAGTATATTTAGCATTAAAAGGGAGGCTAAGATACATTTGATATGAGAGTCTATCCCTGCTTGGTGTGCTGCCTTTTAATTTACTGAGGCATGAATCAAGCTCGATAAAAGTTTGTCGACAAGTTTACTTGCGCCATTAGAATCATAGGGTGATGTGCTACTATGAAAATTGATTTCCATAGAATATTCTGACAAAGTTTGAGCACGAATGTTCGAAATTTCTGTGGGAGTAGTGTGTACGAATTCAAGTTGATATTAATCTGAAAGGTTAATGTAGTCCTGCTGAACCACTGATTAGCTTGATTTTATTCCAAATGCTGAAAATTGAGGAGCCTGGATTGATGAAAGCAGTGAATTCGTTAAGGCTATTTGCTTTGTCTATTTTTAATCTCCTGCTGATCACAGAAGTTGCCTTTTTAAAGCGAAAAATTTGTTGGTATTCTTGTTTCTTTTCCATATAAGCTTACAAATATTATCTCTTTATTATATTGGTATAAATATGAAAAAAAATAGGTAGCTCACTATGCCAAACCTTTAATTTGCGACGCACGTTAGGTATTCATTTTTACATTTGTATACTTAAAATTAGGATAGTCACCTGCCTTTGTTTTTTTTTTTGTTTTAAAATTGAAAAATTAGTCACACATTTCAATAAAATAATGCAAAATCAAAAAAACGTATTCATTGTTCAAATTTCAAATAAGATGCAGAACAAAACAAAATTCAATCCACAAATCGCAAATTCGTAAAGAATGCTTAACTTTTTAAAAGTCTTTTTGCGAAGACCGTGATACTTGCTGAATATTATCACAAATGGATAATTAAGGTTTATTTTTCACACGAAAAAAGAAACCTTGTTATATTCCCAATAACCAACTCAGAATTAATGGTACCGAGCTAAGGTGGGAAAAAACCATTAAATACTTAGGCATACACCTTGATAAGAGGTTAACTTTAAGTGATCATATCTCAAAAATATTGAATAAAATTAGTATCGCTACTAAAATGTTATACCCCTTCATAAATAGAAAATCGAAACTATCATATGATAACAAGATTATTATCCACAAAGTCGTATTCCAAGCTATTCTGCTTTATGGTTGCCAAGTATGGGATAGCTGTGCCAAAACACACATTAAGAGATTGCAAATATCGCAAAACAAACTCCTTAAGATGATGCTCAATTTACCTTGGCACTATTATACTAAAGAACTGCATCTAAAAGGGAATGTTGAATTGATTTCTGACAGAATTCGGAACTTTGTTCATTAGTTTAGTATTCTAGTCAATCAATTGTCTAATTAACAAACTATGAGTTAATATTACATGAAATGTTATTTATTATATGAATGTACGTTTTTTATTTATTTATTCTCTTACTTATGTATACATTTGTTTATGATTGTTAACTGATACATTTTGTTTAAAATATTTTCGCGTTTGTTGGATTAATTTTTTCCCTATATTTACCTCATATTGCTTTATGTTTCATAACATATTTTTCTTCTGTGATATTTTAGTTGTTATTTATTTACATAGATATTGATAAAATTATAAATTTATATATTTATTTATTTACCCACTTATTTATTATTTATTTATTTATTTATTTATTTATTTATTTATTTATTTATTTTATTATTTATTTATTTATTTATTTTATTATTTATTTATTTATTTACATATTTATTTATTTATTTATTTTTCGTTTATTTATTCATTAATCTTTAGTTTAAAAAAAATTCTTTACTTATTGACTTCAATTTAGTCGTCTTTTTTTTGTTTTTTGTTTAAAGCTAATTATACCTAAATATTATTATTATTTTTTTTTTTTTTTTGCTGTTTAAATTGGAGGTTTTTCTGGTATTTTCCTTCAGAATCTTGATGTTGTGTAATATAATAAATCGCTTTTCTTTATAAAATAAAATTAATATTTCAGTAGAAAGATAACATGTAAATTATCATATCTCTGAATGTTAAATGTGCGGTAACAAACCTACTTGTAAAGTTTTGTGATACCAAATAAAATATCAAAGTCAAGTCTCCGATTTGTGTGCTTTCGCCAATTTACAAATTTCTTAGATCACCTAAAGATTAATTTTCAATGGGACGAAAACGAATTTTAGTTATTTGATCACAAAAAACACCTTCATTTCAGAATTGTTATTTTCCTGTGTCAATTTGAAAACAAAGAGGAGATTCTCAGTTAATATTCGAAATATTTTTGCTTTCTGTTTAGAAATAATTATTTCCCATGTTAATCGACTTAAATTGCTCTCTTTTTGTTTGAAAGGGAGTACCTAAGAGGTGGAAATTTGTTGTTCAGATATGGTCGCGTTTTTTGAAGCCTCAATGATATTCCATCTTTTTGTCAAATTTCAAGTTTCCGGTTTGACTTCACACTTACATGCGGACACGAATTTATCCTTAAAGAGTCTTCTTGGCCATATTATAACGCCAGCTTGTGAAAATCATTAAAAATCATTAGACTTTAAAACCATCCCAACAAGACAATAATTCGTCATAGCATGGCAAATTAAATGTGTTCGATTACGAGGCAAAAACGAATTAAATATCATAGGTACTACTCAATCGAGCCCATTAGTCGAAAGTCATGGAATGACCTACTCGCCATTATCGATAAATCCTCTTAAGCACGGTGATATGTTTGCTGCCTCAACGAAGTTCAATGCAAGTTGCCAAAAAAAAACTTCCTGTTCCTATTTCAAAGCGACCCTCTATAAAGCCGTAGAAGTGTAAATGAAACCCTTCAAAATAAGCAGCAAAATTTACGAAAACAAAAACCTCAGTAAATCTTTGAACGTTGGGACGATCAAAAAATGTATATGTTCATATCCCCCAAATCAAGTACTCACCTGATAAAGAACAGTCGCAATCACATTAGCCGATGTCTCGAAGCCGTCTATCAAAAAAGTCATCGCACGTGGCGTCAATTGAGTATCTTTCAGATTTTTTTTTTCCTGAAGTTGAAGCAAATAGCTCAAAAAATCTCCCCGATCAGCATGTTCAATGGAGTTCTTGCGTCTCGTATTAATAGCATGAATCGTTAGACTTTCGAAAAACATTTCCAAGTCCTTTGTAAAGAATTTCGCCTTATGGAATCGTTTCAATTGTGGCCACAGTCCCACCAACACTCCATAAATAGTAAAAAATGTGGTCCGCTCAAAGAGTTTCTTCACCATTCCAATTATTGGTGTTGGATTTGCCGTGAAGTTCTCTGCACTTAGACCAAACGCGCAATCAGTCACCACCTCAGTTGCGTATCGTAAGCCTAACTGGAAATTAAGGCACAATCGTAAATCAAGTTGATTGAATTTTCTCTTTCTGGCTTACATCTTTTCCATCGATTCCAATGCCCCCAGTAGAGTTGCACTTGTTCTTAAGATACTCCACCAGCTTAGCACAGATTTTCCTTATCACTGGAAAAATCAATTTTGTCTTAAAAGAAAAAAATAACACCGCCAATTTCACAAGCTTCGTCTTGATATCTGGTAGAAGACGTTTACCTTTGTTGCTGAAATACCCATTGCGATTTCTTGGCGACGCTCTCTCCACATGTCTCCTCGCAGCATAGATGGATTATTGGCTAGCAGTCTGTCATTCTTCTCGTCAATCTGTGCATTTCAAAACAATGAAGAACGAACGCATTTTTAACCCAGACTAACCTACCCAAGTAGAGAGCTCGTTGTCGTGGAAACTCTTGAAATCCCTCACAAATACCCTGAGTGCCAATTCGGGACTCGTTATCAAAAGTATTGGTGTCCGAATGTTGAAAACACCAACGAAATCTTCATCCCGACGAAATTGCCTGCCAGAATCCAAAAAGTTTATTGTTATTTAAAAAAATATATCATTTCGATTTTATACTCGTAGATTTTCTGCATGTCATTGGCCAGGTGATTCTTGTATGTGACAAAACCTGGAAAGTTGCCATAGAAGGCGGTGGGTTCGGGCCCTTTAACACCCCGTTTCTTCCAATAGTCGTAGTTCCAGATAAGAAATACGTAAACCAGTCCCGCAGCTACTCCGACCAGTCCCAATGTCAATAGTATTGGCGACATCATATTCAATGATCCGTACTCAATCGTCTGCTTATTAAAATCCAACTGAGACTGAAGTCGCCGTTTATGGAAATTCTGTGATCACTTCTGAGCGATGAGAATCGATGTGTAAACGGCGACGCCGACGCCGAGATAATGGACCAATACATTTAAAGATGAATTTTGGGAGAATGATAAGTATTCTTGTTGCTTCAGCTGTTCTGTTTTGTTATTTTTCGGTTGGTGTATTTTCGCTTTTACCGCTGAAGCCCTGAATCTTGCTGAAATTTTTCTCATGCTTCAGCAGCGTCACATACGAAGAACTTTATTTATGAAGTAAAGGGTTTTTCAACAGGAACGCTTCAAAAGTAGAGTGACAGGGACAGCAAACGACGCCATATTTCTTGCCGCTCTTTTGACATTTCTCTTCAGTAAGCGAGCCAATAACAAGTCGAAATTATTTAAATTTACTACCGCAATTCGGAGTCAGTGGCCTCAACGTTAAGAGCGCTACTACGAATTTTGCGAAAAGATCTTGGCCTAAGTTTTAACAAGATTAAATTGACGCAAGAACTGAAGCCGCTTGACCACCAGAAGCGTCGTATGTTCGTGAATTGGGCTGAGCAACAACTTGAAAATGATTCGGATTTTCATCGAAAAATCATCTTCAGCGATGAGGCTCATTTCGGGCTGAATGGCTCCGTCAATAAACAAAATATGCGGTACTGATCAGGCAGCAATCCACACGTACTCCATGAGTCATCATTGCATCCCGGAAAAAATTACGGTTTGGTGTGGTTTATGGGCCGGCGGCGTCATTGGGCCGTACTTCTTCCGTGATGATCAAGACCAGCACGTTACTGCGAATGGGGATCGCTACCATTCAATGATAACCGAATATTTTTGGCCCCAATTGGATGATATGGACTTGTAGGACATGTGGTTCCAACAGGACGGCGCCACTAGCCACACAGCGAATGTTATAATCATTTTATTGGAAACCAAGTTTGGAGAACGTGTTATCTTCCAAATGGTCCAGTCGCTAGGGCCGCCTCAGTCGTGCGATTTGACGCCGTAAGACTTTTTCCTGTGGGGCTACGTCAAGTCTATGGTCTATGCCAACAAACCAGCGACGATTGATGAACTTCGTATGAATATCGAACGTGAAATTGCAGCAGTATCGGCCGATTTATGCTTGAAAACCGTCGAAAATTGGGTTCAGCGTCTGGACTTCTGAAAGCGTGCCCGTGGTGGCCATGCAAAAGAAATCGAGTTCCATACATAATGGCATCGAACGTACTTTCACAGGAATAAAGAATTTCATTGATATCCAAAACCGTTTTTGTTTTATTTAAAAAAAAAGAAATTGTAGCGCTCTTATTGAAAACCCCGATATTTGAAAAACATTTTCGATTCTTTTTTATAGAATTTTGTCTTGTAAAATCGCTTAATTGCTGGCCAAAGTCATCTTATTAATCAATGCCACTATTGTTGACGGATATTCAAGCTTATGCCAGTGACGTAGTCACCCAATCTTATCAGGAGTAAATCACAAACTCGATATCTGAAAGTTATTTTTTATTTTAATATAAAAAAAAGTTTGTCCGTCTGAACGCGGTAAACTCAAAAACTACCGAACGGATTTTTGGATTCGATAGCTTAATTTGTTCTAGTTAATTTATAATCTCATGGCCACAGAAATTTGTTGGCTTCGCCCCCATAGCAGAAAAATTTAAGATGGTCTCTTGATTATTCCGACAATTCCCAAGGTCAGTAATGTTGATAATGACGATGTGACTATCGTTATTATACATTTTAACAGAGCGAGTAAAAGGATTAGGTGAAATATAGAAGATTGATAAGTGATTTCAAATTCAGATGTTTTTTCAGGCAGAGCTTTTTTTCAACGGACTTTTTTGCAGTCACCCAATTCGCAGTATATTTGTTCCCCAGTAGTAAATTTAACAGCACGTTTGGTACAATTGTTTTTTGGAAGGTTGCTTCTTCACTTTACGGTGACTTAAAAACAAGATAAAAGTTGAATGTTGAACCTGAAACCTAGTAATCGATTAAATTGAAAGGCACCTGCTTTTTATAAGTGAGGGTTTTGCACTCTTAAAAATCGACTCAGCAGGTTTCAATTTGTTGCTTATTTGAGCAAAACATGTGAAATAAAAGTATCTTCGATGGATAATGCTAGAGATAATATTACGCTGACTTCCCTCCTTCGCAAAAAGAAGAAGCGAGCCTTTAAACTTCAGAGAGATAAGTCTTCTTAACAATAATTGTCTTCCTTTCATTGTGATCGCTAAAAACCCCTCGTCAAGGAAGTGATAACTCCATATCAGTGTGACTTTCTGCTAGTAATGTCCACAATTGATCAAATCATTCAATTCAACAGATCTGTTTGAACCGAGCTAGGTTTTTGGCATCCCTGCCATACTCACAATGCTCGCTGCTGCGTAAAGGTCGGTTACGATGCTTTATTGTAAAAATAAGACAATCGGCTAAGACAAGACGATACGCTATAATGCATAATATTCATCATCATTCTCGAAAGACTGTTTTGAAACTCACATGCCAACACTTGAGCTTTAATCTTTTAAAAAACTGTCCAGTTATGGCAAGTATCGATCCCGAATTGCCATAAATATGGAACTCAAGGTGTATGGAGGTAATTGTATGTCAAGGTTTGTGATGGAGAAGTTTAAACGAAGATCTCAATCGACTGCAAAGCGTTATGAATCTATCCAGAATGTTTCCAGAAAAACGACAAACGACATAAGCGAACACTGCTTCTTTTAAGAACTTTAAAGATAGATCAGACATACTTCTGTTCAGCCATGAATCAACGTCAATAATACACTTACATCTTCAGAAATCTTGTTGAACTTGGTTTTAGTTCAAAAATAAAGTTAACAAGAATCTTTTTTCGCCACAGATTCAGCTCGAATCCTAGAGTTTGTCTTGACATCTGTCCTCAGTCCATGTGGATAACCATGCTGTAGAGATTTCTTCATCGGTTTATCATGTTGGAGCTCTAAGTTAAAATGGTTTGTTTTTGACTCTACTTCGAGGACATAATACTGACAGTATAAAACAAAAGTAAAACTATCGACTTATTGTGAATATAATACTGCGAACTGTGTGAATGCAAATAATTTGATATCAAACTTTTCGTCCCCGTTTGAACTCCACACAAACAGCAATCGAAACCAGAGCATAATTGAATTTCAAAACCATAACACAATATTTTCTGTTACATGCTTTCTCGGTATAAGGGCACTCAAAATCCCTTGAGATCGAATTAACATTATTTTAATTCAGGAAATTTATGGGTTCCAGCACTGGCTGTATTTTTTTTTTTATCATTTAAAAATGTGCTGTTTCATAAGTTATCCAAACTACCGAAATTTCAGAAAAAACCCTGCCGCAGATTATATAAACAAGCGTGAAACAATTTTGAATAAATAATTTTATTGTTGAAAATAAGCAGCCATATGAATAAATGCTTATTTCAGTTCTGTATTTTATTTGCAACAAATCGAACAAGTAAATGCGTATCCGAATTTATTCCATATTGTCAACTGTCTTATTGATTTCTGGTGACGAGATATTCTTGCATATTTATAAGCTTCTTCGGAGACGTATTCAATTTTGGCTGATTAATTTGTAGGCTATTAATTTATAACAAGATTTGGCAAAATTTATACCGTCATGTTATTAAATATGTATTTATCTTACTTTTTGAAAAAGCTGCATGATGATGTTGTTTTATGAATTTCTCTCTCATTGTTATCAAACAGTTCCAGTTAGTAAACACTGCCATCCATTAGTTTTCAGACAAATCATTTTCCTGTGTGACTTAAGTGAATAAGCCACTTTAAAATGCAAATAATAATATATTTTGTACTTAACATTCCCGGGCTGAATTGTAAATCCTTTTTGACGAAGTGATTGATTAAATAATCGCTTGAAAATGTGGGGTATTCATTTTAAACTGAATTATTTAATATCAGTATAACCCAAAAATAGCAAGAAAAAAACTCGTAAAGAAAAGTCGAGTGTCGTGGAAAACAAATATTGTACGATGAAGAAACATCATTGACGGCTTACAAATAAAAAAAAATGTGCAGTGTTCGACCATTTGCTGTTAAATTAAAAAATGCGTTGCGCTGATTCAGAACTTCGAGGCTTTTGTTACGATCTCAAAAGAAGAACACCACGATTGATGTTCGAAAAGAAGAAAAAATGTGCTGCGGATTTGTCTCCAGAGCTTCAAGGTCTCATCCATATCGATGGAATCATGATTAAGGAAAAGTGTAAACAAATATTATAGGGACTAAACTAACCTTCGGGCAAGATAATAATTCGTAATATTTATTAATCCTAGGCAACCGTTGCTTTGGTTCGTCAAAACAATAAGGATCCAAACTTCTAATAGGACTACCGGTTGAAAATGTGTTTTTTTTTTTTCAAAAATCAATGCTTTTTTGCGGAAAAATAGATATAAATTCAATATTCAAAGTATTGCCCATCGCTAGCCACACATTTTTCCCATTTTTCTGGACGCAATCCACGAATCGATCCATTTTTTGACATCATCGAAATGACGGAAGTGCTGATCAGCCAGGCCATGTTGCATCGATCGGAAGAGATAGAAATCAGATGGCGTAAGGTCTGGACTATACGGCGGGTGGGGTAAGACATCCCATTTGAGCGTTTCGAGGTCAGCTTTGACGACATTTGCATTGTCATGTTGCAAAATAACTTTATCGTGTCTTGCGACCGTTTCCGGCCGTTTTTTCTTCAGTGCTCGGCTCAAACGCATCAATTGTCGTCGGTAGACCTCGCCTGTGATTGTTTCATTCGGTTTTGGCAGCTCATAATACACAACACCCTTCGTCCGTCGATGTTGAGGTATGTCCGGGGTATCCATACGTTGCCCGACGTTTTGGATTATCGTAATGTACCCATTTTTCATCACCAGTGACGATTCGATGCAAAAAAGACTTCTTTTTGTGGCGTTCAAGCAGCATTTCGGACATGCAAAATCGGCGTTCAACGTCTCATGGCTTCAATTCATACGGCACCCAATGTCCTACATTTCGGATCATTCCCATTGCTTTCAAACGATCGGAAATGGTTTGCTGAGCGACGCCAAGTGATTTTGCAAGTACTTCTTGCGTTTGTGACGGATCTTGATCGAGCAATGCCTCCAATTCATGGTCTTCAAACTTTTTCACCTGGCCGGGGCGTTCTTTGTCTTCGGTGTCGAAATCACCATCTTTGAACCGCTTAAACCACCGCTGACACATTCTAACGTCTATAGTATAGTATAGCTTCGGTAAGCAATCGATGCGCTTCGGTTGCTTTTTTCTTTAAATGAAAGAAGCATATTAAAACTTCCCGCAAATGTTGTTTTGATGGCACGAATGTAGACATTTTACGGCTTTACAAAAACTTGTGTGTTTTCCCTAATGACCAATAACCTAGACTGAAATAATTAGACAATGACATGAAGTTTCTGATGTGACAGCTGTCATGGTCCAAATTCACCTCAGAGTAATAGATATGAAGTTGTCTGCAATAACGACATTTTGCTAGTCTACTTTTATGAAGCCGAATACTGGACGACAAGCAATACACTTGGCCGAGTATTGTAAACAAAAATCCTTCCTCAAATATTTGGCCGTTACGTATGAGAAGGCATAACCGCAAACATTCCAAGCTGTCAAACATATGGATAGCAAGAATCCGTCAACTATACTGGCTCGGCCACATCGACAATAACGCTCCAGCCAAGAGAGTCTTCGATTCCAAGCGACCAGGATCAAAAATAACGGCAAGACCGAATCTCCGGCTCAACGATCAAGTAATCGCATAGGGTAGAGAATTTGGTTCAGGAAATTGGAAGCAGGGTGCTAAGGACTGTCAGGGCTGGACTGGGCCATATGAGAAGAAGAAGATGATTGATAAAAGCTTTATCAAGGATACCAGGATTAAGCAGAACAAAATGAAATTATAATCATCTGACCTCATCCCAATAGGGCTGCTTTGGAAGGAACTTGATAGAGTAGTTTAAAAACAGTATCAGACATTGGAAAACACATTTTGGGAGATCTCTCTAATAACCTTATTGCCAATATTGTTGGAAACAATCAAAATGTGCCAGTTTTAGACAAACTTTTCTTCCAAATTGAGACCAAGCTCTATTTAAATGCCCGAGTCATTTTTATTTATTGGATTCACCTAATTTCTCATTTGATTGTTAAAATGAAAAATATAAATTTTTACGTGAATTTCTCTGACCGTCCGAAAATTTTTAGATGACAGTGTATGGATGGATTTTCCCTACTGCTGCTTCCTATCTCAGTTCACTGTTTAAATTACGTACATGCACATATGCCATTGATTTGAAGCATACTGTCAACAATCATCTTAAAACAAATTTCAAAAGAAAATATTTTGTTTTTGGATTACAATTTTGGGTCAACAACGAATTTTGTACCCAAATTGTCCAGACGATGCAATCTATAATTTGTCAGCTTAGTTGGCCTGATAAAGATGACCAAACATTTCTCTAGAACCAGCGGAACATTGCCCCTCTTGTGATTACAATTCAAGTTATCGAAAAGACACTTAGTCAAAGGTAAACCCTTAAATCCAATCGTTAGTTGTTGACGTTACCACGTCTCTTTTACAATGGAAATACTACAGAGCCGGTTTGGATGGCAGATGCAAACGTAAGCTTCATCATGAATGGGTGAAGATGTTTTTATTACGACAACCATTCATGAGAAACTAAAAGCAAAACAACTTGTTAGAGGAGGAACGAAATTAGGAAATCAAATAAATCCGATGAGTCATAAGGTGAGTGTAGTACTTTGGACCATGTGAAGACATCTGGGGTTCCCAGCACAGAGAGATTATTTATTGTGATTAAGAAAGAAAAAGAGTATTTCTTATGATTTTCGAATGGACTTCAATTAATAGAAGACGAGAGTATTTTTAAACTTAATATAAAGGGTGATTTTTTAAAAGCTATAGGAAAGTTTTTTTCAAAAAAAAACACATAAAATTCAGAAAAATGCATGAAATCTTTATTTGAATCGATAGTACGGTCCATATAATTTAATGTTTGAAGATTATTTCATGCAAATGTTGACCTTGACTGCGCCTCAAATGGTCCATCCGCTAAGTCCAACTCTTTCTAACATTTCGACTGGTATCTCACGAATAAATGCTTCAATATTGTCTTCCAATGCGTCAATTCAAGCGGGCTTTTCTGTATAGACATGAGCTTTAACATAGCCCCACAAAAATTAGTCTAAAGGCGTTATATCGCACGATCTAGGCGGCCAATTGACCGGTCCCGAACGTGAAATAAAATGTTCACCGAACTCGCCTCTCAATAAGTCCATTGTTGCGCGTGCTGTGAGGCATGTGGCACCGTCTTGTTGAAATCACATGTCATGCAAGTCAAGCTCTTGGTTGGATATCATCTCACGGTAGCGCTCACCATTCACAATTACGTAATGATTCGCATCATCTTTGAAGAAGTACGGTCCAATGATGCCACCAGCCCATAAACCGCACCTGGATGCATTGGCAGCTCTTGCAATGCTTCTGGCTGATATTCACTCCAAAATCGACAATTCTGCTTATTTACGTACCCATTGAGCCAAAAATGAGCTTCGTCGCTGAA
This sequence comes from Orthonevra nobilis, assembly GCA_963555765.1. Classification (NCBI taxonomy): domain Eukaryota; kingdom Metazoa; phylum Arthropoda; class Insecta; order Diptera; family Syrphidae; genus Orthonevra; species Orthonevra nobilis. The sequence continues at coordinate 35,118,868 of OY743224.1, forward strand.
CACAATTTTTCGGTAAAAAAGTGCATCTTCGGCCAACTTTCCAAGAGCCCATTCACCAAAAATTTTACATTGCGGTAGGTCGTTCGGCTTCAGTTCTTGCACCAGCTGTATTTTGAAAGGCATCACACCTAAATCCTTCCGCAAAATTTTCCACTTTGTTGAGTAACAGAGGCCCAATTGCTGCGAATTGATAATTGATGGTCATCATTAACACTGGCCGATACAGCTGCGATTCTTTTTTCTTCAGTTCGCACTCTACGTAAGCGTGTTGGTGGTTTTGATGTCCAACAATGTAAATTTGGTGCGAAATTAAGTCACAATAGCCCGAAAAGCCGCTTCAGTAGGTCGATTAAACTGACCATAAAATGGAAGAAGTGCGCGATGAACTTTCTTAAGAGAGCACGGATTTTATTAATAAAATTCAATAATTTGCAAGCGTTGCGTTCGTAAGACGATTCATGGTTAAATTATAGACCAAACTGATGATGTTTGGCAGTGAAACAAAACACGAAACGTGCGTCAGCTGTTTAAACCAGTGTTGCTAAAAAAATCACCCTTTATAATTCGAGACCAGTTGCAGTTGGGGCATTATTCCGACACAGCTCCAACATTGAAAGTACATAACTAAGCAATATTTACTTTAACGTTCTTCAAGAGTACATCCATTGATTTCGTACTGGGAAAAAAAAATTTATTAAGTTTCTGCCAAATTTTTGAGCATTTTTTAAACATAATTCAAAAGGAAGTCAACAGATGGCCAATCTTTTTCAAAAAAAAAAGCATGCGTTCTACATGAGACTTCTGCTTCCTTCTATTCCAGGCACGCTTCTTTGATTGACTTTAATCTTAAGAAGTAGTCGACGTGTTTCGGAACATTTAGTTTATGCGCATATTGAATACGTTGAAACCGCAAAAAACCTGGGAGTTGCTTTCAACCGTTTTTTTTGCGTGGGATAACCATATTAATGGACACGTCGGCAAAGTTTATGACGTACTTCGTTCCTTTCGGGTAACTCAGTCATTTACACCGTTAAAAACCAGCTTGCTTCTTGCGAAGACGTTGGTCTTTCCTATCCTTTTATATGGTTGCGAGATCTTCTGTAATTGCAATTACATTAGCAAGCATAAACTTAACGTTGCATTTAATTCAAAGATTCGGTATGTCTACAGTCTTCGTAGATATGACAGCATTTCTAGTTTTACCACGTGCCTCTTGGGTATGCCTCTTGATAAATATCTCGATTGTCGAAGTTTGATCTTGCTTTCAGATATACTCTTTTTTCGTCAACCACAGTACTATCTTGACAGGTAAGATCTGTAACCACGCATAGATCTCGTCAACCAATTGCCCCTCGCTATACATTCTTAACATCTGAGCGACAATTTTTTGTTAATTCCGTCCGTCTTTGGAACTCTTTGCCACGGAACATTAAAGAAGACTAACAAGCTTTAAAAATTAAAATTTAAAGCCTTAAAATCTTATTTCATTGAAAATTCGTAAATGTATATTTAGTAATTGTTATTTTAACTCTTTCTTAATAATATCAAATCTATTATTTTGTATATATAACTATAGCTCTACTTTGTAAAATTAGCTTAAGACTACCTTATAAGATTTCAAATCTTACAGTTTATTAAGCAATCACGTAAATAAATTAAAGAGTAGAGTCCGTGGTTGCATCAATGGGACCAACTATTCGGCGAAGAACGAGTGCCACACGGAATGACATTACAAAAGAAAATTACATAGAACTGCATATCACAAACAAGCGCTGTGTTATAGTAGCCTAATCGGCTTATTTAAATTCGTTCAATTCACAGTATTTTTTTTCGCCAGTATTTGATCTCCTTACAATTGCAATTTCGTTGGGAGATTGCACTCGTTGCATTTTTACATGCTACAGCTCTTCGTGAGTAAACTGGACTAACTAAACGACCATCCAAGTTAAGAGATAAAGAATATCAACCAGCAGATCGAGCTATCATCGACAAAGAGATTCGAGGAGACCATAAATTAGTACGAGACTTAGTTATGATATATTCACAGCTGGGTGGCGAAATTGATAGAGCGCCTGCCTATCAATTGATTCAATTGATAGGTCCAAGGTTCGATACCTAGAGTGGTGTAGTTTTTCCGGATCTGGTCCAGTCACCATTTGCCATTGGAATCAAGTTAATGGCACTATCACTGGTAGTCTGACTGAGGGTGGCGTTGTTGTAGTGGTTGTTGTATCGGCTTAATACCTAATTCGTGTTTTCAAAATAGTGGTTTGTGTAGATTGTGTGTAGAGTGCACTGCTGTGAAGGCATAACACTCACTGCGGTTTGTAAACCTAAATCTTCCAAACTTTCACAGTTCATATATCAAAACAATTTTCGAATAAAATCCTGGGAATTAGGTGAAAGCTTATAGGTCGATATCAAAATCCTCCGTCCCGTTTCGAGTTCCACCCACGGAAGAGAGTTGAAACCAAATACACCTCAGTTTCTCAAACCACTACAAAATCTTTCATTCTCCTCCTTATTCTTCCGCTAGCTCTGTGCTACACGCATTATAAGAGTATTAATATCCTCTTGAAGACCGAGCAAATGATTAAAAAAAAACTGAAACAGCAAACAGCCGGTATCTTCTTTTTTCTAAAAAAATAATCTTCAAAAACAGTTTTCAAAATCTTTGGAAAATTGATATAAAATCAACTTTTTGTGAAAATATAGTATTATATAGAATTCTCAAAAGCAAATAAGTCGGGTCCGCATTTCAAAATTTTACGTTAATTATTTGTTAAAACGATAAATAAAAAATTCTAAATCTACTCAGTCGCTAAAGCAATGACAAAAAATCTTTTTGATTTTGACGGTTTTTGGCTCCAAGCAATCAATGAGTAGATCAGAATCGGGAACTGGATCGAAATTATGGTACATTTTTACCCAATTTATAAGCACGTGCTAAACCAACTGTACTACTCAGCTTTTGTAGAAAAATTATTCGTAAATGGAAATTTTGCAAAATCTATTTGACTTAGAATCATGCTGACACCGATGGAGATAGGCTTTTGGCTGATGAAGATGACGAGAGAATTCAATAAATCTCTTCATTGATACAGTTTTCTTAAACACAGCAATAATAATGATGTCATTATTATGACAACAAAAAGATAAATCGAAAATCCATTTGCCTGCGATATAAGAACGAAGCTAAAAAGCACTCATCTTCATATTAATCGCCATCGAAAACAACTTCGATAAACAAATTGAAGCAAAACATTTCCATGTGCGTATCTGAGCAATGTTTTGGCTTCATGAACGATCGCCAAGTTTCGGGTTTCAAGTCACGAACAATCAATTTAATGTCCGCAATCTGAATGTGAAACAAGAAGCAATAAAAGCTATTAAAGTTGAGGTCACACGCTTCCCCGGAGCACAGCTTTGGCATCTTTGATACGTAGTTTAGACGTGTGCATGTAAATTTCACGCATGGACATTTTCCATCCGGGGTTGCCCACTCTCTCTTTGTAGTAAAAATGAAGCTGTAATTGAAATGATTATCGTCAAATGTAGGCCGTTTTATTGCCTGGAGCGTCAAACAATTTCTTGGAGGGAATTTTTCAAGCTTTGTGTTTAATAAGGTTCGGTCTTCCCATTTTTCGTGAACCTCTTGGCTGGGATTCAAAGACGCTCTAAGCTTAAGTATTTTTGTCCATTGACGCGATATTCCAGAAGAATTTTCTTTTTTTTTTAAGCTTACAAGGGGTACGATTAGTACATAACCCGAGTGAAAGGGATCAGGGAGGAAATAGGGATAAGTACTGATGCACATTGTTTTTGAAGTTCTGCAGATTGTAATGAGTGGGAAATATCGATCGTAGTAGAGCGTTCCACATTCGTGTTGTGTGGCTAATACACGAGTCTCTGTACTTGATTGTACAACCGAAATTGGGCTTCTAGTTCTAGTCGATCTACATTATTGTGCAGCTCTTATAGATTTGAAGAGTTTGCGGTTGTCCTTCGAGTTGAAGTTTTGATCACAGTTTTATTTCAACGACCTAAAGAAGCCTCGATAGGCTAGGATGAGTCTTCTTTGGATCTCAATTTCTTGATAACATCATATTTTTTGCTGTATTCTCAGTTTAAAGATCGAGTCTTCTGGCCTGTTCTGTTCTGGATACGAGCTATCATCTCAATATCGACAACTGCCTTTCACGATATATGTTCAGGAATTCTTGACTTGTACATTCAATTTGATCTTTTTCGGATTTATCGGGCCGGAAGCTCCATATGTAGATATATGCCGATTTCGGTGTTGCAGAAAGTCCTCAGCTCAGTTTTAACAGACTGAACTTAGAAAGGACGTTAACAAGGAAAGGTGTGTTCTGGCATATCGCATAAGCGTCGGGCATGCTTTCTTTGTCAAAAAAAAACTTACAGATGCTTTGGGGCTTGCTCCATACCACAACAGCTCCACGATATTTAAAAAGTTCAACTTGAATACCATTCAAACATAGAGCTGTTTTCTGGAGAACTACCAGATCGGTCTGGATCGGTTTTATTCATAACACACCAAGTTATCGTAAAGCGTATTTGTTTTGTAGCCTTCGACAAGGCTGTTGGCTTTTTTTTTAGAATAACGTGTTAAATTTTTATGTTGCTTAGACTCTTCAAATATATGCTTGCGAATCATTCAGTAGCATTTAATAAAAAGAGCCATGTCATGGCCACTAAGAGTTCACAGCCTTACTTATCAAAATCGTATCTCATATACAACTGAGCCACGGCATCCACTGTGAAACAAGCAGAGCCTTCAGAATCCAATATTCATTCAACTTTTTATTGGCTTAAGTCACAATTGTGTTAGTGATTCATGATATGGTTAATACTTATTTACTTATTCACTTAAGATGACGCTACAGTCCGAGGTGGACCTTGATCTCACCAACCAAGAAGCTTTTACAACCAGCTCTGTCCGTGCATCCGCTTCCACTTGTGTACGCCACTTGAGTTGCGCAGATTTTTCAAGTCGGAGCATTGGTGTCTATTCGGTCTACTTTACCGAGCCATCTCAGCCTTTGGAATTTTATTCTTTTGGTTATGCCGATGTGGCTGTACAATTTGTGCACTTCGTCGTTGGATCTCCTCCTCCACTCGCTGTATTTGCAGATGGGACAATAGATCAAGCGTGGAATTTTTCTTTCGAAACAACCTAAGGCGCTATCATCCGCTTTGGAAAGTGTTCATACTTCTGACCAATGAATCAGGACCTGATGATGAAGGTCTTATAGAGCAACACTTTAATTTTCGTGAGAGGGCTTTACTACTCAAGTGATTTCTTAGCCCAAAGAATCAGCTATTAGCAAAAGTTTTTTTTCGTTTGATTTCTTATAGATGATCCCCGTTGGACAAAGTCCCTACCTACCTTTAGTGACGTTATGACCAGAACGTCAGTGTTGCGTGTCCTTTTTTGATGACAGCATGAACTTCTTTTTGCCATCTTTGCTACCTCTGTCTCAATACTCGCAAAGACACGTATACGAGTAGTTGAACAGACGCTTAAAAGAAAGTGCCTCAAAAGTCCTAATACGGGAGTTGTGCACTACCATCAAGTGCGATGTTGATTTCACCGCAGGACTGCGCATCACTTATAAAACCCTTTTGAAAACAGAGGAGTCGGCAATATCTTTGCCAACTATCTTGGAGCGTGAGATTTTATAGACTTTCTGTCATTAAAAATATATAAAATATATTTTATTATTTAGTCTTTTTGGTTTGGCAGGCGGACGTCTACTAGACTGACATTTTTTTTGGCTTCATGGATACTCTTATAATGCGTGTAGCACAAAGCGAGCGGAAGAATTAGGAGAAGAATAAAATAATATGAAGTGGTTTGAGAAACTCAGATGTATTTGATTTCAACTCAGCCGAGCTGGAAAAGGAACGGAGGATTTTGATATCGTCTTATTAGCTTTCGCTAAATGCGCGGGATTTGATTCGACATTAGTTTTGATATTTGTACTTTTAACTTTTAAACACCCCGGTGTCAGTGTTATGCCTTCAGAGCAGAGCCATCTGCACACAATCTACGCAAACTACTAACACGAACTAGGAATTAAGCCGATGCAACAACCACTACAACAACGTCACCCATTATTCAGACTACTTCCGCTAGGCAACCAATCCAGTGATAGTTCCATTAACTTTATCATAATGGCAAATTGTTACTGGGCCAGATTCGAAAAAAACTAGACAACCATAGGAATCGTACCTGAGACCTATCAATTGAATCAATTAAAAGAAGCTTCTCCGACATTCTTTTAGGCTGGGGACACAATACTATAAAGAGGATATATATCCTCACGCTCCTTAAGGGTACAAACACTAAACAGAATAGAAAGTTCTGGAAGGTGCGGGATATAATTTAGAGGTAAGAGTTCCCCTCTTTTTTTAAAAAATCATGGTTATCATATCGGTTGGCTTGCACAATCCACGCTGCGATGCCTTGGCTTCATTTACGAATTAATCGTACAATCTTCGACATGTTTTCTCCAGAAGGTTTCTTAAGTTTTTTTGACATGGCTCTATACAGCTCGTCTCAGTAGATGCTGTCATAGTCGGCCTTGAAATCGATAAAAAGGTGAGGGGTGCCGATTTAAAGCTTCTGAGTATTTTCTAGGACCTGCCGCCATGTGAACTTTTTGTCCATGGTGAACTTTTCTGTTTGTGGAGCCACAATGATATCAACATATCAGGTTATTGACGAACGGCGTTCACAGAATACGGCAGAAAAGACCTTACAGGCAATATTAAGGAGACTGATGCCTCTATAGTTGGTGCAGTAAATAGGGTTTTCTTTCGTCAGGATCAGAAAAACAATACTGAGGTTCCATTCATTGGGCAAGCTTTATAGAGTATGGCAGCAAAGTCGTACGCTCCATTAGCATAATGACAAAAAATATGTAAATATAATTTAAACAATCGATTTCGAGTAATGTGCAGTTAAATTCAGCATTTTCATCAAAAAGGACATCGCCTTTGTTGGCAAGTATAAAAACCGCGATCCTTTCAATAGACATGGTAACTGTTGCTGAAAATTTAACCATCATTAAGATAAAGCTACTTTCAAATAATATTGTCTCTCATGATCAGCAAGATGATTATTATTTTGGCTCTGCACCGGTTCCTAGAATTCAAACAATGTCTTTTAGTTTTTTCTTCAGGCTGAGCTGCTGCGAAACAATGTTACATTGTTTGAAAGATCGTAGTTCAGGTTAAAAAAAGAAATGCCATTCCAGATGTCAGTTTTCTTAGAACGTTCAAAAAACATTGGATACCCAATTGTCTAAAAAGGACTCCAAAATTCCATACCACATCATTCCAAATAGCGAAAGTCAATTCGATTCCCTTAAGCACAACTCTCTAAACTAAAGTTATAAACAAATGTAAAAGAATGCAGAAGAAGACGCAAGTTTTAACGACCTCACGCGTGGATTAAAATGGCAGATAAGCCCTATCAGCCATTCCACAGGCATCTAACTGCGTCATTAGTTGGCCGAATAACCAAACGCAGGTACTATATATCGGCTTCAAAGAGACCCCAGCCGATGGAATGGACCGCATAACACCTACCGACCAATCGATTGGTCAATCATTTCCGAACCGTGTAATACTTTGTTACACTCGCAACAAGCCACGAGATTCCCAGACCCATACAAATTGTAATCCATTTCAATTATTATGCAACAGCCAACATGCGGCTCGAAGCGAAGTCAACTCAAACCTCGATATGCAAATTTTCAAATCATCAGCAAATCATTTATGTTATCTCACGTCTATTTTCAAGTTTACGCGGGAAGGAAGGTTGCATCTTATGATGGCTCTCGCACGCACACACACCGGACGGGCCATTATATCAGATTTGTTGGCCGAATTAATGTGGGTAACGTTTAACCGATACTTGCGCGCATTGTTGCAGATACATTTGGCAGCAACACCAGCGTCAGCGTGGTCAGCAGATTTATTTATTTAGCTTTCACTGTGTGTGACACAAGCTTTTTGGCTAGTCGCTTTGTACCGATTGAGAAATGGTCCACACAGACAAGAGCGCGCAGCCCATTGGTCTTCGGAATTCATCAATGTAACGACATTGCATGCGACAGATACACGTAGCTTTTCTATGGGTCTTTCGGAATTCCGGATCTCTGATTCGAAGTGGTGTAACCGTAACCGATAGCCCACCATCGTGTGTCGCGCCGGTGGTGTATCAGGTGGTGGAACCTTATTTTCCTGGGTATAAAAACGAATCTATCTGTTGGTGGTGGTATCAGTTTAGCACGTCGAGTTGTCATTGAAATTGGAATAAACCGTCAGACGATCGAAATGAAGGTAAGGATCCCAAGGAGCACGCAATTGTTTTTCTGTTTTTTTTTCTGGAGGATAACATTTTTATTTTGTTGCCACAGGTTCTACTCAGCCTTTTGGTTACAGTTGCCACCTGCAATGCTGGATTACTCTCGGGGGGCAGCAGTGTTCAAGTGGAAGTACAGCCTCAACAGTTGCAGCATATACAACAGGTGCAGCATGTGCAACATGTGCAGCAAGTTGCTCCTGTTCAACATATCGCCGCGGTGCCTCAACAACAAATCAAGATCATCAAGGTCCAGAATCTAGGAAGCAGCTACTCTGGAGGCATTGGTGGAGGATACTCATATGGTGGTGGCCATGGATCATCTGTGTCTTACGCTCAGCCTCAAATAATCAAAGTTATCCATGAACAGGCAGCGCCTAGTGCTGGATATGCCATCCAGGGATACTCAAACAATCATGGGGCATCGTACGCGCCCAGTTATTCATCCTATCAAACATCCTTGGAGTCGATTCTGCCTCAAATCCTGCAGATCGTATTGGGAGACTCGAATTCCGTTGCCAATCAGTTGATCGATGTGTATGGAACGAAGGGACATGCCATCATCACTAAGGGCGGCCAAAGCTCAGATTACCTACGATCGGGACATGTGGTCGAAAAGGGCCATCTGGAGGTTGTTAAAGTGAAGCAGGAGACGAGGAATCGCGGTGGTGGTGGTGGCGGCGGACTAGCTGCGTTGTTTGGAGGCAAATGGTAGACGAGTGTATATTATGCTGCCCTCTGTGGAGAAATTCTGGAATTAGCCAAAAAATATGTCATTTAATGTCATTTAGTCAAATTATTTATAAACATAAACACTTTAAGCTTAAGCAAATATATCTGTTTCTTTTTTTAAAAAAAACGTATTCTTTAATGCTTTCAAGCTTTGTCAAAAGTCTTTTGTGCAGCTTCTCTTCCTAACGTAATTTCCGATTGAGCTCCCTTCTGAAGGTAATGGTATGCAAAAAGCCTCAGGCATAGTTGCGGTAGTGAAGCACGTGCCAATCGGTAAACACCCATCGCTATTTTATAATAAAACTTTTATTCAATAGGCATCGTGGGAAACCGATGAATAAGCTTGAAGTGAGCGTGCATTTTAGAAATATAGCCTCTGGGAATGATGTAACTCAGCGAAAGGGGGAAAGTATTTGGTAGGCTTCGCGCCACATGAAATTTGGTGAGAATTGATGACCGAAACTGGCAAAATGTTATTTTTCTATTTTCAGCTCAAGGCACTTCTGTCTGAGAGACAAACAAAAAAACTTCAACTCCGAAGGTAGTCCCGAAAGTACCCGACCTAACGCGGACCGCCACTGAGCTATTTTTGAAGTAAATAGTTCCAATTCGACGCAAAAATGTGGGTTTTCTTCATTTCTGGCGCCATGACTTCATCTGGTAGACCGCTGCGACCTCGTTTAAGTTCTGTCAAGTATTTAACTGAGAATGAACCGTCATCAAACTTCAAACTCAACTTTAAGAGGTTATAACGAGTACTGCCCAGTTTTTTAAACAAAAAAAAACTCTCAACTATCGGCTATCCTAGTAGCTTGTACAACTTAACTATGCTTACCTTACTTGTCTTGGCCTTTCGGAGTCTTCCAAGTATATCCTTTTTCAATTTCTGGAAGTTCTTGTAATTTGTCCAATTTTCGGAAATCCGAATTTAAATATAACTCCATGTGTCGAGGACCCAAGGGTGGTTGGCAACTAAGTCATTGCGGGTTTCACTCATAGATGGCTTTAGTTGAATTTTTAGGTTTGCTGACGTAAATGAATGTCAAATACATTTTGTTATTTGATAGTTGGTACTTTAACTGTCAATCAGTAAAAAAATGTTTTTGATCGGTTGTGTTTTTTGTTTGGCGTCTGTTAAAAATGGAAAATCAAAAGGAACTTTTGCTTTTTTATTTCCGGAATGGAAAAAACGCGTCGCAAGCTCACAAAAAGTTATGTGCTGTTTATGGTAACGAACAGCTGGGATGCGAAATTTGTAGAGTGCCTGCCTTTCAATTGATTCAATTGATAGGTCCCAGGTTCGATTCCTAGAGTGGTCTAGTTTTTCTGAATCTGGTCCAGTCACCATTTGCCATTAAAATAAAGTTAATGTCACTATCACCAGATTGGTTGACTAGCGATAGTAGTCTGACTAATGGGTGGCGTTGTTGTAGTGGTTGTTGTATTGGCTCAATACCTTATTCGTGTTTTCAAAATATTCGTTTGTGTAAATTGTTTGTAGATGGCTCTGCTGTGAAGGCATAACGCTCATAGCGGGGTGTTAACCTTAATCTTCCAAACTTTCAAAGTACATATATCAAAACTAATGTCGAATAAAATCCTGGGAATTAGGTGAAAGCTAATAGGTCGATATCAAAATCCTTCGTACCGTTTCGGGTTCCACCCACAGAAGCGAGTTGAAACCAAGCTCAAACCACTGCAAAATCTTCCATTCTCCTCCTTATTCTTCCGCTCGCTCTGTGCTACACGCATTATAAGAGCATTTATATCCTCTTGAAGAATTAAAAAAAGAAAAAGAAGCTTTGAAAGAATGGCAGTGTCAAAATTGGTTTGCCATATTTCGTTCTGGTGATTTTTCACTCGAAGATGAAAAACGCTCTGGTCGTCCAAATCAAAGCAATAATCGATTCGGATCGTCACGGTACAACACGTGAGATTGCAGAGAAACTTCATGTATAGTATCACATACATGCATTGAAAATCGCTTAAAACAACTTTGCTATCATTTAACACAACGAATTAACATTTGCGATTTGTTAAAGAAACGTAATGAAAATTGTTTACAACAATGTCAATCGGAAAAGGTCACGCCAGGTGAACCAGCTCAAACAACATCAAAAGCTGATGTTCATCCAAAGAAAGTTATGTTATCAGTTTGGTGGGATTGCAAAGGAATTGTCTACTTTGAACTTTTATCCAACCAACCGAACGATCAATTCAGATGTCTACATTGAACAACTAACAAAATTTGATCGAATTGACAAATCGAAAAGGTGCTGTATTCCATCATGACAATGCAAAGCCACACGCATCTCTGGTTACTCGGCAAAAATTTTTGGAGCAAAATATGCGGCATTGGTCAGGCAGCAATCCACACGTACTCCATGAGTCATCATTGCATCCCGGAAAAATTACGGTTTGGTGTGGTTTATGGGCCGGCGGCGTCATTGGACCGTACTTCTTCCGTGCTGATCAAGACCAGCACGTTACTGTGAATGGGGATCGCTACCGTTCAATGATAACCCATTATTTGATAAGGACTTGGAGGACATGTGGTTCCAATAGGACGTCGCCACAAACCACACAGCGAATTTCACAATCAACTTATTGGAAACCAAGTTTGGAGAGTTTGGAGAACGTGTTCGGTCGTGCGATTTGACGCCGTTAGACTATTTCCTGTGGGGCTACGTTAAGTCTATGGTCTGTGCCAACAAGCCAGCGACGATTGATGAACTTCGTATGAATATCGGACGTGAAATTGCAGCAGTATCGGCCGATTTATGCTTGAAAACCGTCGAAAATTGGGTTCAGCGTGCCCGTGGTGGCCATGCAAATGAAATCGAGTTTCATACATAATGGCATCGAACGTACTTTCACAGGAATAAAGAATTGATTTTAGATTTTGTATTTTTAGACAGAAGCATAGTTTGGATTAACATTCGATACATTTATTTATTAAACGAAATAAGTCGAAATCGTGTCCCTATTCATCGTAAAAACACTAAAAAATATAATCATATTATTTGCTTGAAAATTTATTACATATCCAAAATAATCAAAAACCAAATACTATACAAAGCCGAACTAACGACATCGACAAAACTAGCAACTCCGATTGAACTCGAACATGTGATACAAAGTACACGACAGGATCATATAACAGTATGAAAAGTTGGGAATGGCTTGGGACTAGTGACCCACCGAAGATTCGGTTTCGGCCAAAAAATTTATTTCGGCCACAGTTTCGGTTTCGAAATTCGGCGGCGCCGAAACCCAGTCTTCGTGTAGTGTAGCGCGTGGTTCGGCTACACAAGGCACAAAGCGTTTTGGCCCATTGTTATACACCGAAGGTTATGTGGATTAACGTATCTAACTTTGTTGGGAGGGTATGGGTTTTGGGAGGGTTTCCTTCTGGGTGGGGAAGATGAAGGGAATTAGTTTGTTTCACTAATGAACAGGGCGAGGTCTTTTGGGTTTGCTTAAGCAAGTTGGTTCAAAGCTATGAAGAAATGGGAACATATGAAGATTTCTTTGTCTTAATATTGCTATGATCGGGCATTCGGTGAGGGGATGAGTGACATTCTCCTTTTGCAGTCTGTCAATAAGACAGTGTCCCATGAGAAAAGATATGAACACACCTAAGGAGTTGCGACTCAAGTTGTGTAGCTTTCTGGTATTCTGCTTGTAAAGGTTTTAGGTTTTTCTGGTGATGGGACGAAATTGTTCAATTCTTAGTTTGACCATACCTAACGGGGTGTCAATATTTTTTGAGGAGCATCTGTGCTCTGCAGTTTCCGTGTGTATCCCTATGTCCTGGCAACCCGACAAGGTGAATCTTGGGAAAGTCCACTATCACCTTAAGCGAACCCCGGCGTTCCTTGATAAGTTTAGATGTAGTGTCAAGCCTAGGGAGAGATTTTATGGCAGCTTGACTGCCGGCGAAAATGAATATTTCCTTTTCAGAAATGCTTTTATACTGCAGCCACTTTGCTGTCGTGGTAAATCGTAAAAGGAGAGTTCTAGACTAATATTACTCGCAAAGATAAACTTTTACTTTTTGTTCCCGTTTTGAGTCATCGGTTGATGTCGTGATGGAAGCGGTGGATATCGAAGAAACCTGCATCCCACAGCTCACGGTGCAATAAAAAATAATTGGTGAAACGACAGCCTTTTTTTTAAACCAGAGCGTGTTATTTTTTCTGTAATTGACGAAGGTTAGACCAACAGATTATAGCTGACTCCAAAGGAGCCCAGCTACCTTATCTTGACAGTTGTACCCATCGGAGGATTGTTAGTCAGTCGCGAGGTGTTGGGCCGAGGCAAAAAATGCTAGATGGTCTTACCTGTCACACTTTCCACTAAGCCACGGGCACTCACCAGGGTATACGGTTTTCGAAGTTGGAGTAGAATTTTGTTGTTGCTAGCTTATAGTCTATAGCTGTTGGAGAGGGGATATTTTTTCCAAAGATTGTGGAGTGACCAAAATCAACTCTAGTGCATGGTGAGATTGCATTAAGTCTAACCAGAAAAAACTTTGTTTATTGTTTGACTGTCATGGTGAACTTCGTGCAAGTTTTTGGTCCGTGAGTGAGCTTTTCGAACGAGATAACTTTCTCTGTGTGTAAAAATACACTAAATTGATACAATACCAATGCCAACATGTATAAATAAGTTTCGGTTTCAGCCGAAACTAAGACCGAGGCCGAAGGTTCAGTTACGGTTTCGATTTCGGCTGAAAATCCCGTTTCGGTCGGAAACTACTTGGGACTCAGTATTCATCCAAGAACTGCTAGCAGAAGGTGTGAGGATGTAGTTATTCAGTGCTTTAAGGCTGCGAAGAAACCATTTGTATCGAAGAAAAATAGGATAGCGCGCATAAAGTTTGCGGAATAGCATCTTAACTGGTTGATACAGAAGTGGAGAATGGTCAGATGAGTCCAAATATAACATCAAGGGATCAGATGGAAGATGGCACGTAAGGAGACCGAAAGAAAAATGCTTAGACCCAAAGTATTGACAGCGCACAGTAAAACATGGTGTGGGACTGTCTCTCCGGCCAGGGAATGGGGCCTTTCTACCAAATGAGGAGTATTTTAAATAGTAAAGTGTACAAAGATATACTGAAGTACATTATGTATCCAAACGCGGCTGACAACATGCACTTGCGCTGGATATTCCAACATCACAGGTCTAGGCTCGTCACTGAGTGGTTAAATGCGGCCGGATTGTGTATTTGTGAATGGCCAGCGCAATCACTCCAAATCAATCCCGTAGAAAATCTATGAGAAATTGTAGATCGAAAAATTCGGACTCAAAATTACTCCTCCAAGGCCTCTCTTTTTGTAGCTATAAGACAAGAATGGTGGAACGTCGCATGCCCCGCCGATGTCAATCAGTTTTTCAAAATAATGGATATCCAACAAAATATTGATTAAATCTATTTCTTAAGTTGCTTAAGTTGTTAAGTTGCTTTAGTTGTGTCTATGCCTAATAAAAAGATGGTTTTGTTTTCGTTGAATTTCATATAATAAATTACATTAAAATTAGTAAAAAATAATATTCTTTAGGAAAGAATATTCAAAGTGTCTCTATGTTTTGAAATTTTAAATTATAACTTTTTCAGATAAATTTTTGTTCTCGTGAAAAGTAGAAAGACAAATAATATACTAAAAGTTGCTTTAGTTTTTTCAAACATTGTTAATAACATTTTAGCAAACATCAACAGGTTATTTGAAAATCATAGACTATAGCCTACTGAAAATTTTGCAACAAAAGTTATGATTTATGATTTTGTATTTTTAAACACAAGCATTGTTTGGATTGGAAATAAAATTATCACTTTGGAAAATATCAGCAGATCATTTGAGGAATCGAATTTGTCGAAAAAACTGGTCTGAAAATCTTGGACTTCAACCCCCAAAAATTCAAATCATGTGATATACTTCTACTACTTCTTTTCCATTAGAAAACGTACTTGAATTGAATAGAGCAAGTAAATAGGTGAAGCTAAAAGTCGAATCCATTACAAAAACTTCCAGATGGGAATTTAAAAATCTTCCTTCATTTTTATAAGCCTTGTTATGAGTAGAAATGCGAGAATATGTCCTTAGAAGTTTCCTAACTGCCCATACCCATCTTCTGCCGACCTAATTGAAAATTGTCATCTAATTCATTTTAATTCCGGATGCAACGTTAAAAAAAAAACGACAACTGTGACCCAAAGTCAAATCTAGTGCTGAACTTGCTCTTGCAACAGTCTGATGGCCACTTTATGCCACACCATCATTTGCATTTTGATTCTTATGCCACAACCTAATCACATCATTTATCTTTTAAGCCCCGCATAACTATTAATTCTCAAACTTGTTTCATCTCCCAAGCATAGTAGGCTTATTTTGAAACAAACAAATGTGATGATAGTGCATCTGACCATTCTCCAAAAAAAAAAAAAAAAAAAAATGCAGCAAAGCGATGCAGATGCGACCATCTTGTATAAATACCAAACCTTTGTCAACAATCATCATCATTCGATTGGAACTAGTTTAACAAACCTAAGCCAAACTTTATCCAACATGAAGGTAAGGATTTTTAAGGGCTTACAACTTGATCCTTGGACCGATTGTTTTTTGGTTTTTGCAGACTTTTATTTGTGTGCTTGCTTTGGCTGTAGCTGTGAATGGTGGCGTCCTGCATCATCAAGTGCCACAACCCTTGGTGCACCATCATCATGAACCTTCACAAATTGTGAAAGTAATCCATGAACACGGAAATGGAGGAGTAAGTCTGGACGGAGGACTCGGCGGAGGACTTGTATCACATGGCGGTTTCGGTGGTGGACTTGTTTCGCATGGGGGCCTTAGTTTGAGTGGAAATGGCGGCCATCACAGCGAACATTTGGTTAAAGTTATCCACGAGGCTCCAGCTGTTCACCATGCTCCTGTTGTCCACCATGCTCCTGCTATCCACCATCAAGAAGCTCAACTGATCAAGGTTGTACATGAATCAGCACCAGTAGTTCACCATGCTCCTGTTGTCCATCAAGCTCCCGTTGTTCACCACCAAGAACATCAGCTGATTAAGGTCATACATGAGTCCGCCCCAGTAGTACACCACGCACCTCTTGTTCATCACGCTCCAGTTGTGCATCATGCTCCAGCCCAACATGTTAAGATTGTGAAGGTCTTGCACGAAGCGCCATTGGTTCATCACCATGCCCCAGCCGGTTGGTAACTGAACAGATTAGAATTCCCTCCCCTTTATCCCTTTATCCTACAAAACAGAGATCCTTGGATATCTACGCCATACATAGTATAAGTCCTTTAAGGAGTTTCCTAACTATAACAACAATGTAGTCCAACAATAAATATATAAAATATGTAAAACAAAAATTAACTTTTATATCTTCACCGATAGATGGCGTTGCATTAGACATTTACATTTTTAGTACACTTAAATTTGACACTATTTGCAATAATAACTGAAACCTTATCACATAACTTTCAAGACGAGGCTCCAGTATAGAGTTTGAGGGCTAGAGTTTCCCCCTACTAATTTTCTTGATTAAGTTTTGATTTTGTTGCTCCAAAAGCTGAAACATACTTTCGCTTCTCAGTCGAATCAATTTTATATTGAATCGGACTGACCTGCTTCCAATGAGCAATAGTATGTCCTCTTTGGAAAAGGCTCCGTGAGGGACCCATAAGACTAGTTGTTGGAAAAACTATGAATATAGCCTGATTTTTAGGGTTCCGTTCCCAAAGGTTCCAAAGTACGTCCGTCTATCGCAGAACTCTATCTTAACCTGTTATAAGGAGACACTTGAAATTTTCACAGAAGATGTTCTGCTATTGCCGCACAACAACAATTAATAAAAGTGATATAAAATTAAAAATATATGAGGATCACCATACAAAGAAAGTGTTTCATAAAATCGCAACTCAATTTAGCGCCTAAAAGTAGACAATGATCCCGTTTCGTGCAGCAACTTAACAACTTTTTAAAGTATGCAATGATTTCGGCGATCCCAAACAATGTAAAATTACGAATTTCAATAAGAAATCAACAAAAAATATTTTTGAAAAAGTTCAACCGTCGGGATTTTGCTCAATCCGAAAAAAATTACAATGTAGTTTTCTAAAAATAAATTCAAAAAAAAATTATTTCGTGTGATTTTGACGTGTGTTTAAGTTATGATTGTCCCAGTATTTCAAGAAACCACTTAAAACGAAGGTTTGAAAAAAAGAAAAACGTAAACATTGAATGAGGTTGTGTGTGTTGTTTACGCATTTAAGGCACACTATATTCAAATAAATTTGCTCTTATTTTTCAATATTTTTCAATGACAACCTCAAGTTAAACACGCTCCAGAATCACATGAAATTGAGAAATTGAACTTTGCAATAATACCACTTCATTCTGGCGTTGGTCAACGAATTCCGAACGAGTTTTAACTCGAATTGAGATGAATTACTCGCATGAATTTGCCCAAAAAAATTTCAGAATAATAGATTAACACATTTCGCATTAATCTTTATTTTTTTAACTTTTTAGTTTCCCATCTCCAAGTTCTTGTTTTTATTGGAATAACAAGTAAACCCATATTGAGCTTTTACTTTGCCTGGCTTACTGGCTAACGTGTTTATTTATTTGTGGCCCGGGGAATTACCCCGGACTTAACTTAAAACAAGCTGGCTTAAAAACTAAAAACTACGATCTAATTATTGAGTGACAAGGGTGATTAGTTGGAAAGGCCGTTTTTTAGGGTGAGTTTACTTAGGTGGAAATCAAATTTGGTAACATAGGGGTTGGAGAACCCCTTGGACCATCGTTTTACATATCCAAGGGCGGAGTTAGCTTTGTTAATAATGGAGTCAATGTGCAAGCGAAAGTTGAGTTCAGATCACGTAAAGAAGAGACTGAAGGGACAGGTTCGTAACAGATGGAGTAATTTCTGGAGGATTGTGATAGACGCTTTCGAGTGTATGTTATGGATTGGCATTTTGATATATTAAGTTCAAGGAAATTTTTTTTGCACCAAATTGAAAACCTTGTTAGGTCGTCTAGCAGGAGGGAATGGTCATCTGGAGATGATATTGGCATGTATATTTTCATATCGTCGGCGTAAATCGATATATGTGAGCTATGGATGATGAGGTCAACATCGTCAATTGTGAGAATAAAGAGCAACGGACCTACATGGCTACCTTGGGCGACGCCTGAGGTTGCTGTAAACAAATCAAATTTAGAGGATCTAAAGAGCACAACGTATTGCCTATTTTCAAGGTAGGACTTAATCCATGCATGGAAACCAGCGGGGAAACCAAGGGCTTTAAGCTTAAGAAGGATTATTTTATGGGAGATTTTATCAAATGCTTTGCTGAAGTCCGTGGCTATAACATCAACTTCTTTTCCTTCTTCTAAGGCACAAAGAGTTCGGGAAACGAATTCTGTTAAGTTGGTAGTTGTCGACCGCCCTTTTAAGAATCCATGTTGATTTGGAGGAACAATCGACTTACAATGAAAAAACACTGTATCGTAGATTATACTCTCGAAAAGCTTCGGAATACACGTTCGTTTTGCGATAGGTCTGTAGTTCAAAACTGCAGCATCTTTTGAGTACTAGCCGGCAAACCGTCCGGACCAGAGGAGTAATCATCTTTAAGTTTTACGATCTTCTCTCTCTTAACTGTTCCGGCGTGATTTCTACAGAGGAAAGGGTTTTAGGAGTGACATTGTTAAGTTTACTGAAATACTCTAGGTCGGGTTCCTGATTATGGATCGCGTAAGATTGGCTTAAAAAATTAGCGAAAAAATTTACAATAATATTTGGGTCTGCTGAAGTTGTATTACAGTATTTTAGTGTGGATGGGTATCCATCAGATTTACTTTTGGCGTTGATGAATTAGTAAAAACGTCTGGGTTCATATAATAGACTCGATTGCATTTGGTTAACATAATCAAGGTAAAGAGAGTTGCAAAGCTCAGAGAATTGGGTGTACGCGAGTTGGTAGAGGAAATAGTCAGAGTTAGATTGTGTTTTAAGATATGTTTGCCAGAGTCTATTCCTTTTGTTCCGAAGTGAGCGTTTCGTACCAGGGTGGAGATGAAGACACATTTTTTTGAGGCAAGTATGGGACTGATTGAATGAAGCAATCGTTAACTTCGTTGTAGAAATTCGCCAGAGCACTGTCTATTCCGATGGAGCTCCAGTTGAGGACGTCGAAATTAACGTTTTTGAGAAGGCAGTTCAGTTTGTTGTAATCTGCTTTGCGAAAGTTGAAACTGTAGGAATACTCGTGTTGGGTAGGCCTAAGCTCATTATTATATGAAAATGTGAGGTAGAGAGGTGTTCCATACTCTTAGGAGGCGCGGAACCCCTCGTGTGAGAGTCAACTCTGACTTAGCTATTTTTTTATTCATAATTCCATTGCTGATGGGAACAAGCATCAAAATATTTTTGAAAACTGGCTTGTCGGTCCTTAACGGGCACGTTGCTTTGCATAGCTTCCTGGCATCCACAATCGCTTGTTCTTGTAGACGGAGGTTTTTCTATCCCTTTGTGTTGAACCAAGCAGCTTGGATTTGAAAGCATTTTTAGCTGTCAAGACATTGTAGTCGAAAGGTTTTTGTCTTCCGAGCTATGTTGATCCTAATCATAGGGTTTTTTCAATGGTCCCTTAAATCTGTTCTGCTGTCTTGCTTTTTGTCTTACATTCAGATTAATAAACTCGTAGTTTTCTACTGACAAATTGTGTGTTTTGAAGGGCATGATTTTGGATCCATCGAATTACGAATTTTGATCCTAGTTGTTTGGACAAAACGAAGTAGCATGCATGGTATAAGACAAATCGATTTCTTGACGATGGCCTCTTCTTCGATCGCCGTAAATGTTTCAATGATGTAAGCAATGATGTCAATAGATATCAATCTGACATGACAGCAAATCTTCTTGCCAAAATTCGGTACAAGTCCGGCTTTGGGTCCAAAGTGTAAGGTGTTTCCGATGTGCAAAGGCGTCTAATGTTGAACCTCCGTATTGTTGCCTTGTGATGTTTTCTTGTATTGGAAAGCCGGACTCTAAATCGAGCTGCTATTTAAAAGTGTTCAAGTTCTCTAAACATTCACATATCCAGAATGTTTGACGAGTGTTTTGCGTCACTCAGCAACTGCTCGATTTGCAAAAGTCGGGGGACAACCACGACAACTTTAATGCTATTCGTCTCAAATGTTAAGAAATGTTTGGAAAATGTCTTGATTTACAGATTCTTCATCCACAATTTTGATGTGGTAAGCCGCATGAGAATCCTGAACCTTTTTGACCTCCTCATGCATAAAAGTTCACTTCTGTGTGGATTATTTCGAGTTCGTTTGTGACTCATAGAGCCGATGGATATGTGTTTCCAGTCCCGGGGCCACGATGCACGGCAACGTTGAGCTCGACAAAGAGATCCCTAAAACAAAGCCGACAGTGCGCGAAAAGGACAATGTTATACGAGTACGCTTCTGGGATGTAAGAACACTCTACAAAATTTGGAATTTATCCTCACCCAGTATAGGATAGGGTAGAACACTGGTTAGGATCGAGATTAATAAGAAGCACAAACCGAATAAATTCGACATTAATGATGTGGATCCAGTCCGTCAACTGCAACGGCTCGCCCACATTGTGCGAGTGAACAACAACGAAAAGTTTCACTTTTGATCATCAACGCAAGATCAGGTTATTTACTCTTATTTACGCCCATGCCCGCGGACGCAGCTCAACAGATCTGACCTTGTAAGATGGTTTCTTCGAAATCAAACGAAAATGTTACAAAAAGAAAGGGCCATAAAAGATGCATAATCCCAAACCGGTCCAAATATCGCCCGACATCGATCGGTGATCGCCCATTGAGACCGCATCTTGCTTCCAATAAAATTTAAACAAATTCATTTTCATCATCTCTGGTTGGCCTAGATAAATAAAACTGGCATGAAGAAAGAAAGCCTCTCACCTTAAGGCGCAGCACAAACATACTGCATCTGAGTAGCCACACCACAGTTTACTCAGTCGCATTAAAGCATCTTCCAACTCCCAACTCCGAGCCAACACACCGTTTCCTCATCAATATTCAAATGCAGGGCCCTAATCCAACCTGTCACAATGACAAATTCTCGTTCGTAACTTTTCCTACAAAATAAACAAATAAAATCGCCAGCCAACGATCAAACGCATTTCATTTGCGCTGATGATCAGCGGCGCGGCGTGCGCGTTAGGTAACTACTGTTACATCAAATGTAAATACAAAAAGATTATTGTCTTGCAAAATCGAAAAATTAAAAACAAAAGACTCAAAGAGAGACTCTTGCCGGTCCTAAATACACGAACAACAGATCCAATCGAAGATCATTTGAAATTATGATCACCGCGTTTGTCTTCGCCTCGAATGCGTTCGGGCAATTACGAGTATGTAAATGCGCGTTGGGCTGAAAAAGCGAAAGACTTACACTTTTCCCAAACGACGCTGGTGCGTCGTCATCGACGTCGCTTTTACTTCAAATTAATCAACGCGTACGCAGTATCCGCAGACGCTGTGTCGTTGTGTCGTTGGTATAAAACTGTTTTGTCGTAATACTTTACGACATTTGGTTCCAGTGTTTGTTTGCCAGAGCCACGTGCGTTAAATACTCGTACTCCAAATGAAGGTAATGTGCTACAAAGTTTGACATTTACTTGACGTAACACGCTTTAGTTACCGGTTTTTCCTATATTTTCTTTTATTTTCTTGTCTTTTCCGACATTTTCTCTTGCGACGTTAGACGTTTGTGGTACTTCTTGTCATGTTTGCAGTTGGAGTGGATGCAGGTTTCATGCCACCGATAGTCAACAAAGGTTTCACTCCGATAGCTGAGGGATGGCACAGTTCGTTTGAGGAGTTGGACGATCCAGAGAATTATGATTTCAATCAGCATGACTTTGAGGATAGCCCGAAGACCGTACATGTACATGAGGATTTTGGGCATCATGACTATCATCATTTTGAGAGCAGTCACGAACATCATGAACCGACGGTTATAAACTACCATGAACATCCGAAAACAGTTCACATCATTGAGAAGCCGGAAGTGCATGTTGTCAAGGAATTGCCGAAGAGGACCGTGCATGTGCATGAGCATCATCATCATCACCATCATCATGTGAAAACATTGCCGGTGTCCATAATCAAAAAGACAGTTTACATAAAGCATGGCTAATGATGAGCACAGTGTTGTTTGTGGATCAAGTGTTATGTCTCAATTAAGACTGTGTAAGCTTATTTAAAGGTCTAGGATAAGTGGTTCAATTTAAGTTGTACATAATAAAGTGTGTCGTAAAAGATATTGTTATTGTTATTTCGCGGTTGAATTAAGATTAACTCGTGTCTTCGTGTGCGTATGTCAGTGGCAAATGTTCGAATCCGGAAAAGAATGCCTTGTATTTCCCTGCGAGAGTACAGCTGGCAGGTTCAACCCTCGAAATTTTTGCGAAAAATACGAATTTAAAACTGCTCCATTTTTATCAACGTTTGTTTTTTTTTTTGAAAACGGACTTGCTTCGATTTGATCGGCAGGAAATCACGATGTTTTAAATTTTTTTTCGATGGCTGCCTTGATTTCAAAATAGCTTTACCAATATTTGACTTTACTTTTATTTTTCGAAAACATTTGATGAATTAAACCACTCTTTACTTCAGCACGAATCAAAAAATCAGTTTGCTTTCGAGGACTCATTACAACATTTCGTTGAGACCGAACCCAAGGTGTGCATATAACACTAAGTTATCAAAAGTTTTCTGCACTCGCGGGTATGCCTCAAGGGTCTGTTTTAGGTCTTCTGTTGTTTACATAGTTTATCAACGATTTCTAAAAATCCATGCCAACACCAAATACGAGTATATGCGAATGATGTTCAGATATACAAAGAGATACGCAAAAACTGATCAATCCATGACGATTGCCGATTTTAACGCAGATTTGTATTCCATATATAATATGTGGTCAAAACTTAACCAATTAGAGCTTAATTCATCTTAAACTAAAGCTATGCAGATACATGGAGGTCGGGTAGCATCTTGTTATAAACAACACAGCAATCGAGCTCATTCAAGGACCTCGGTAATTATTTCAACCAGTACTTAACTTGGGATGTTCATATTAACCAAGATTTATGGCATTCTTCGTGGTTAAAGTCTAACAAAGCGGTATCTACTTAAAGAGATGAAAGCCAAGTTGATCAAATCCTTCCTCATCCCATTGAAATTTTTCCAAATCTTGACGCAGCTTCTGTTCATTAAGTGAACGTCGCCTTAAATAGCTGTGCATGACATATTTTCAACCTGGGCTGATGCAATCACACCTCAGCTTTTGCAAAACAAAAAACAAGCTGTCCTTTAGGTTCTTATCTAAAGTTTCGGACTGTTCCAGCTATACACATAATTAAAATTGAAATGCCCAGTTACTTATTTTCCAAAATCAAATGCGCGAACTCGGACAGAACTCATAATGTAACTAAGCAAAGACACAAATACCAAGTTTGCAGTCTTCATTTTTTAATCCATGCGACTCATTTTTAGATCTTTTTGCCCTAACATAAAAAAAAGATAGAACACCAGAAACGTTTTTAAAACAGAGCTTTTTCAATCAACGTATCGATGACAGTTTTCTCTTCTTCTTTCACTATATGAATCCATATTTCTCCATTTCTATTTTTTACCTCAGTACTTTTCTAATAAACTAAATACTAAAGTGCTATTTTGTAGACTTAAAGGCCGCTTTCGATACGGTTAACAGGAAATCGCTACTAAATAAGCTGTCATTAATAGGTCTGTCCAGTAAATTTATAAGAGTTTATGCGAAGCTTATCTCAGGCACATCCGCTACTGTGTGGGCTTTGCCGCAAGGATGTGTATTTAGTCCTATACTATTTTCGCTCTTTTTTGACGACATAGTTGATTATTTACCGGGTGGTTGGTCAAATTTGGTGATGTTGAGGTAAAAGTTCTCCAGTTTGCCGATGATTTAGTCATTTTAGCCGACAATCCTTTAACTCTCCAGATCCAAATAAATGAACTTAAATGCTACTGTGACCTCTGCGATCTTAAAGTGAACACGTCTAAATCAAAGATCATGGTTTTTGGACCTATATGTAGCAGACCAACACGACAGGAAAAATAGACTATAAGCGATGAGCCAATTGAAGTTGTTAAGCAATTAAAGTACTTAGGGATGCTTGTTTCTTCGAACCTTTATCTCCGCCCCCATATTAACGAAAAGTCGAAAGCCGCTAAGACGGTTATAAATCTCATGTGGAGAAACTTTTTCGGAAACAAAAAGTTGACACTGTGTCTTTTATGCTTGCCTTTGTTATGCAAATCAGGTTTTTGGGTTCCAAAACTTCGACGAGCTAGAAATGGTGCAACGCTTGTTCTTTAAGTGTATTTTTAAGCTTCCCTCAACAACGCCAACAATTTTCCATTCATATTGAGTCCGGCCTACCTCAAATTTATTTACGCAATCTGAAAGCCAATGCCGACTTCATATTTAGTAAGAGTGATGCGCAGGCCAATTGAAAATCTTCAAAAACGGTTAATGAAATTTGCATTGCACCGTAACTTGTCACCTTTTGTGGATTGGGACGAAATTTAGGTCTAAATTCTACGATTGTATTGGGCAAGTGGACGATTGTTTGTACCATGTGAGCACTAACCGGACTCAGACTTCCCCTACTCGGCTTATTTATAGAACTCTCAATTATTCACTGGGCCCAAATAACTATTTTTCAAAAGATCTAAAAGCTGACCAAATAAGTCTGATCTTTAAAGCAAGGACAGAGCTTCTAAACCGTAACTACATCCCGCACAGACAGGACTCAAGCTCCAATTGCACACTCTGTAACCGAAATGAGGTAGAAGATATTTTCCATTTCATCGCACTACTTAGTGAATTGCGTTTACTATATTTCTCGAGAGGGTCCCTTACTCGCCTATATGGTGACCAGGGTTGGAACCTGCTTTTTCGATTTTGTAAACATGCCCTAAATTATCGCAACAGTTTTAATAACTTGAAAGCCTTTTTTGTTTGGTTGCCTTGAATTTTTTGATAATTAAATAAATTGGTAAACATTCTCGACCCTTAAGAGTCATTGATTAAAACAAAGCTGCATTCCATTGTCACAATAGCACCAGCTGTCAACAATTTTGGCAAACAAAAAACTACTTCGGCAAACCTCCTTGATGTGAGAAATGCGCAGGAGAACACAGCATCGTAATCTGCCCCAAACCCTTAACGTGGATGTCCATTTGAGATCACTATCGCTAGGTAAACTTTCGAGAGCAGCTCTCAGGAGGCTGTCCATTCGCCAAAAAATGTTGTGCGATTTTACTTTGGGGTGTCATATGCGAGCATTATGTGGACAAACTCTCGGTGAAAGCTGACAGGCCCGTGTCCACTTAGTTTATTTTTGTTATAGTGATCCATTGGTAGTTTTAAAAGTGACATTATGACATCTTACAAGTGAAAAGTTGCAGCAGCTTTTGTGATGATTATTATTCAAAAAAGAAGGACCACAACAATTCATGAAGTACGAGTACCGGCTGAAAAGTAGTGAGGCGGAGTATTGGTCTCCAGAAATTGAAGCTGTTCTGAAGATGATGATGTTGAGGCATTGATTGCAATCTTCGTCTTCAATACGGAAAATAGCCTTACAAATCTCACGTTTGAGATTTCGTTTGAAAAAATCATATCGCAAGCCCCGTAGTTCCTGGGCAACATACTCTCAAAATTGTTTATGCTCATCCGGTTTTAATTGATATAGCAACTTTGAGAAATTTCTACTCTTCAATTTTATATTTCCTTTTCTTGGTTGGGGATTGCCTAAGAATATGAAAGCCGTTAAAATCTCTTCATTGCACATTGAAATGCGAACTCCAAATAATAGTGGAAGTCAGGGATTCATACAAAACACAATTCATTTCTTCGATCCGGAACAACTTCTTGGTAGAAACATATCAGTCCCCGTGCTAAGAAAAATAAAATTTTATCGTTTTAGATCACTTAAGCTATTCGAAGGGCGACTTCTCGTCATCCTCAGACGACGAAGATCTACCTGTGTCCCATCATGACGAATCGAATGGTCTAAAGGACTCTGAAGAATGCCTTTGTACTGGTTGTGGGCAGTATTATAATATTACGGCAAAGAGGATGATTGGTTGCAGTGTATTCTTTACAAAGAGTATTCTCATGACACATGTTCAGCTTATGCATACAGGTGTAGTTAAAGTTGATGAAGCTCAAACGCGCCATGTCACTCTAAAGGGTGCACCGTAACACGCGCCCTCGTGGGGGATATATATTGTTCTGCAGGCAGCATATTTAAAACAAAAAAATAAATAAAAGAAAACGAAACAAACAAAAAGTCAACGTACGTATGTAGCTGACTCAGAACAACAAGACGCCAATGCACTCATGTTGCTGATTCCACAGTTGACCCAATTAAATCCATATCTGGTCATTGGTCATAATGGTTAATTTTATCTGTCAGCATATTTTAGGCTATTTATAAGCGGGCAGGATATTGAGAAGTCGAAGTGGTATCGAGAAGTCTAAGAAGTAGAGTTATTCGTTTTGCTAAAACCTAATTGTGAATTTATAACTTAATAATAATAAAGTACGAAGTTGCTTTTCTGTAAAACCAAGAAATAAGTCATTTTGTGTTTATCAAACGATGGTTATATTCTCCTCAATTTAACATTTTGAGAAACTTCATCGGTCATCTTTACTCGGCATTCACCGAAGATAACGCCAACAATCCGAAGAACCCGGAATAACAAGTTGGCCCGACGCGACGAGAGGTTTTTTCGAAGATCAAATTCAATTTTTTTTTACGTACGTGTAAATCCGAGGCATAACAATATATTTTTTTAGTTTTTTTTTCATTTAAGACTGAATTCAAATGCGAGTTCCCTTTTTATTATTTGTTTTCGGCTGAATAAAAAGTCGGCCCAAAAGTCTTTTGGTTTTGGACTTTAACCTATACAAGCTGTCATATTTTTTTCTTTCGAAAAATGGATGTGCTCTCAAAGCACATGGGGGTTTCATTGCTTCACTAAAAATACTCCTACTTTAACGTGAGTGGTTAGGGAGGACGAAAAGCTGCATTTGAAAGTATTTATCGCATTGAACCATACAAAGGCTGAGTTCAAAATTCCGATAAAACCGGTCCGGTTATGTCGCACACGGCAAGAAAACACCCAAAACTGTGCAGTTCGAAACCACTAAAATATTTTGCATTTATTACGATTAAATTTTTTTTAACATTGTCTTTTAGAAAAACGTTATAGTAATTTCATTAAGATTTCAAATATTAAACGGAAAATCGAAAATAAAATAAAAGTATAAAAGAAAAAAATTATAAAAACAAAACAGAAAAATATGTTTACTGCAAATTTTCAAGATTTAAATTTTTTAAATAGCGACGTAGTTCCCCTTCAAGGCTATTTCTATTGTTTGGTCTATTAATATTATAGTAACAGAGTACCCAAAAAATTGTTTTTTGATTGTTTAATTTAAACTTAGGTAAAACGAAAGCATTGTTGCGTGTTGAATTCGCTTTTACGAACCTTTAGAAAAGGTATTTGGGCTTTTCACTAGACCTGAGATCGAACAGGAACATAATAGTTTTCAGATCCAAATATTTTTTAAACGATATTTGTTTATTCAGGGACATGGTCGAACTTTCGTAAACTGTTTACAAATCACAAGGTGTTGTTAGACGCAACCTGATTTCTTCGGTAAAATGAGTTGTCTAGGTCATAAAGACTAGTTAAGCATAAAGCGGGATGGGTAATAATAGTGAATGGATTAATATCATTTTACTTTTCATGTAAAACCTAGCTCACGCAAGGTTAAGAGCCCATAGTCTACCACACATTTTTCCAACTGTATTTATCACATGGCCAGTCCAAGTTAACTTGAAAATAAACGTCCAGATTTTGGTCAGCGTAAATTTAAATTTTGAAAAACAGTAATGACTATTGCTTGACTTATCTTGGAATTAAATTCTATGTGGTTATTCTTCGACTAGCGATAGATCATCATTTATTCGGGCTGTCGCATCATCAGCCATACCAACAGGATAAATGAGAAATAGTTGTGCATCGTCTGTTTACATTTGTATTTTTCAGTTCTTTAGGACACGAGGATGATCGTTATTGAACAAAGTGAAAAGTGAAGGTCTGAAAACAGATCCTTGAGGGATTCCTGAATTTGTTGTTAGAATATCTGGCAAGCCTGCGCCTGTAGAAACAGCCTGATAGGTAGGAAGGTAAAATTGATGTTTCAGTAAATATCACAGCTCTGTAACCTTATTTATAAGGTGTATTTGAGATATCTCTTAACCCAGCCTCAGGTATTTTAAAAGGGCATAAGTTCCTTAATATCCTTAGCAGAATTCACATCAATTGAATTGAAGTGAAGTAAAGCAAATGAAGTGTCTTAGCGTCTCGCTCTCAGCTGTGTTTTTGCAGCTGCGACAATGTGAGGGGCATGCTAAGCTTAACGACTTGATCTCCAATCGGTAAGTGTCCTGTGCAGACCGCCACTAGTCTAGCAATATCATGACTGGTAAGAAGATCTTTTGTTTTTTATTGTTTGTATTCAGACCATATTTTCCTTGATGTTGCACAGTCAGACTGGCTCATCTAAAGTTTGCTACTTCAAGGAAGTATGAGGATATATTAGCCTTAACTGCATGTAGTGAGATGAAAGCCCTCCCATACAGGCGAGCGCCGAAGGACAGATCCTTGCCTAGCAAGTTCATCGGCCCTCTCATTTCCTGGGATGTCACTGTGACCGGGACCAATATAAGGAAAATGAGCTGACTTTCTAACGACGCTATTTCAGCTCGGCATTCCTGTACTTATTTCGAATGTGAATGTAATTGAGGCAGTAGCTTTGATGGCTGATTGACTATCAATGGATAAAGCAACCTTCTAGCTTGGCAGGATATTTGGATGCATTTTGATTTGACGAAATGCTTCCGGCATTGCAAAAAGTTCAGCCTGACTTCTTCCGCTCAGATAACTTGCAATTAACCTTCACACTGTTGTAACTTCTGTAAAAAAAAAAGCTTATTCCAGAATTGCACCGTATTCTGGAGATGCGATCTCATGTGATTGCTTCAACGTTATCCTTGAACAGATATTGCCATGATTAGCTTGACATCTATTGACATCATCAGCATTGCACTCAACGTGCCGCCATTTAACATTTTACAGCGATTGAAAAAGAGGTCTGAAAATGAATGTCGATAAAACTAAATACATGCTTTCGAGAAGAAATCGATCCTTTGAACACCAATTTGCACAAAAAACATCACCACAAACGGCACCTTGATCATCCGATAAATACTCATCGTAGACAATCGATGCTACTTCGATTTGCCCAAATATCTAGTTTCTAAACTCCTGGGACGATAAATAAGATGACAAAAAAGAGTCCACATAGGATAGGACACGATGCACCGCAAAATCTCTGAGCTGTACAAAGATGTGTATCTAGAATAGAAGACATAACTCCGACGTCTTTAATGGCCCGTCACATTGAGCGAATGGACAACAGTACTCCAGCTTAGAATGTCGTCAAATCCAAGCCACCAAAAAGGGATCAACTCGGCTTCAGGCTCAAATCCTTCATGGACATCTAGCCTGATTAGGTTCGTGATGATAGCAAAATAATCTTTTGTATAATAAACTGGTGGGGGTGTAAAAGTCCTTCCCTAATGGCAAAGCGCTTATAAGACCTGCCCTACATTCACTGCGTGAAACTGTTCAAAAGAGTTGTGAACCTATTTATATATCACAGTCTTTTTCGCAGCATAATTTTATAACTTTGCATTGAATACATCAACGGCTCGCAAAACTTTTATCAGTTGTCATACATATTCTATTTATCAGGCCAGCCTCTGCACTATTGTCCAGCTATTGGACGTTTCATTATGTCAATTATTTGCATTTTATTTCAATTCATTCCATCTTTCTTTAAAACGCACTTAACAAAGCAAATTCGCACGTTTAATTCATAATGAGATACTTTCACCTTTTTCTCTGCGGTTGGAGCTATAAAAGTCAACTTTGTCTTGGATTCTGTATCAATACATCCAAGTTACTTCAAGCCGTCCCAAAGCACATTATTCGCACAAATCGAAAACATGAAGGTACCAACAGGACATTAATTCTCCCAACACCATTGGACTTCAAAACAACTGCCTTTCTTTCCTTTCAGACTCTTATTGTTTGCATCATGGCTGCAATCGTCGCTTCATCCAATGCCTTTTGGTTCAAGCCAGCACCTGAGGAATTCGTTCATCATCATCACCATCATCACGAGGTTTTGCACAAATCTTTTGCAGCTTTGCCTCATCCAGTTGCACATCCAAACTTTGCACCACATCCAGTCGAAATTCACGCTCCGAAGATTCACATAATCAAGTTTCTGCATGAACATGTCCCCGAACAACATCAGCTGGGATACGGCATTGAACACGGACATGGCCTGGTTGTTCAACCAATTTTGAATAAGAACTTTATTCATAGCCAACATGAGCATCATTACCATCAAGTTCCTTTGGCTCCAGTCCATCATCATGGATGGGATTAGGCGCGATGCAATTGCTAGACGTCTCGATGCAATCCTAAAGAGTTTATTCAGTTTTATGAATTTTAAATAAAGTGTGTACATATACGAGAAGAAGAATTTGTTTTTTATTGATTTCAGCACAGAACTCTACCGAGCGATGAGGTCTAGATGGTCAAGCAAAAAAAAACTGCCGCATCTCAAGTTCCAAAATCCAAAAATCGTGAAACCTCTCCATCCATCCAACCAGTGACAGTTTGTACGGCTTTTCAACTGAAAATGTCATTGGGCCATATTTTTTTGAAAACTGAAATGATCTGACCAATTCAGTGACTGGATTACCGAACGATATTGATTGACTTTTTTCTTCTTTATATCGATTCTACAGGGTGGCCCAAAAACCCTCATTCATTGTTTTTTTTTTCTTAACGTTTAGATTTTTAATTTTTCTTTAATAAAATGTTTATTTTAGGAATATTCAGTTTAAATAATTGCTGTATGTTTAAGAGCCCAAGTGTTTTAAATGTGTTTTGTTGAGTCTTGTACGATTGTGTGTTAATTTCATTTTTCTTTTGTAAAGGGTCCGCCATCTAACTTTTTTTTCAACTAGTGCTTATTTCGTGAATGGTAACACTTAGCTCATGTCTGATTTGACAGATAATTAGTTTTATCCTTCCGCTGAACGAATATGGTTGTGTATACGCTTGAACAACGCTGGGAAATATTGCGACATTACTTTGAAAATCATGGTAATGTTGCAGAATGTGTGCGAAAATTGCGTACGGATTTTTGGAAGAAGAGAAGCACCGTCAGCTCCGTATGTTCGTAATCTTGTGAAAAAAGTGAAAGAAACTGGCATCCTCATCGATAAACCAAAACGTGAAAAGCCAAAAACAGTGCGTATACCCGAGAATATTGCCGCTGTGGCCGAAAGTGTGCGTGAAGCGCCATCAACATCAATTCACCGTCGTTCTCAACAATTGGACATTTCGGAGACATCATTGAGACGAATTTTGCATAAAGATCTTGGTATGACGCCATACAAAGTCCAATTGGTTCAGGAGTTCAAGCAAACTGACCATACAATGCGTTATCGCTTCGCTAAGTGGGCCTGCGATCGACTTACAGAAGATGCCAATTTTGCCAAAAAAATCATCTTTTCAGATGAAGCTCATTTTGATCTTGGCGGGTATGTAAACAAGCAAAATTGTCGCATTTGGGGCACAGAAAACCCGCACGCATACATTGAAAAGCCGATGCACCCAAAACGAGTCACTGTTTGGTGCGGATTTTGGTCCAGAGGCATAATTGGGCCATTTTTCTTCGAAAATGAGCAAGGAGTGGCCGTTACAGCCAATGGCGATCGTTTTCGGGCCATGTTGAACGAATTTTTGTTCACAAAAATTGAAGAGGAGGATATTTGCAACAATTGGTTTCAACAGGACGGCGCTACGTGCCACACAGCCGAAGCTACACTCGATGTTTTGCGCCCTGTTTTTGAAAATCGCATTATCAGCCGCAGAGCTGATGTCATTTGGCCACCTCGGAGCTATGATTTGACACAGTTTTTTCTTATAGCATCTTCAAAAAAAAAGTTATTTGGCGGACCCTTTATTAGAATTTTTACTATGTGATTTTTAATTTTTTGTAATTCCAGCAAGTAACTTTGTGTAGTGTTTCCCCATGCTAGAATCCCGTACCTTAATAAAGACTCCACTAGTGAATAGCAAACCTGTTTCAATAATTTGTAGTTGCTGTAGATACTCATTGATGCAGAGCTTTTCTAAGCTTTTTCCCAAGTTGAGCAATGTGTAGATCCCATTTAAAATAGCAGTCAAGTTCAGCACCGAGGTACCTAAAATGCTGCACATTTTCGATGAAGGAGTTAAAGTTGTAGTCACAATTAAATCTTTTTTGGCTAGCATTTTGATGTAGGCATTTAGTTTAGGTGGAATTTTATATTAATTTGGGTTTTTAATGTGGATAGGTCTAATGTGCTTTATTTAAGTTTTCTTTTCATTAATTATTAGTCCAAAATCATGACACCATCGTATCAGAGAGTCGAATTCCCATTGCATTATGCTGGTTGCAGTTGGTAGATCTCTATGGGCCACTATTATTGCAGTGTCATAGGCAAAAGCAAAGCCAGTGCTATTTCCTAAAACAGATAGCAATTGGTTTGCATATATTATGTAAAGCAATGACCCTAAAACTGATCCTTGCGGTACCCCCTGTTTCAGATTCTTTTCTTGGCTTTTTGCATTCATTATAATAACTTTCATTTTCCTGTTTGTAAGATAGCTTTTAAACTAATCCAATATAAAACTCGGATTCCAATTTTTTTTTGAGCAGAGTATTATTTCATTACCAACCTCAGAGACTTATTTCAAAATATAACCACTTTTTATTAAAATTTTGTACTTTTCTATTAACGTTAAATGGCAACTCTTACTATTTAAATGTTGCACAGTCGATAAAAGTCTGAATCAACAATTTTATGTTATCTGGTGGTCATAAATTTGAGCACATTCATGATTGAAAGTGGAAGGTGTTCAACAACACCTGGAAGGGAACAAAAGCGAACCTCGTTTCCGTCATTCTTTCTGTTCAGTGTAAACATGTATCTACGGAAGATATCTGAGAATGAATCGGAACTTCACATTTAATGAAGAGTGCACCATCTTTTATGACGGGATGTGACCTAAAACAAAAAACAACCCATTAACATACTATATATGAAGTATTTATTGTTTAATTTGCTCACTTAAAATTTATTTGAACAAGTTTTGAAAACAACCAAGTGGCCGCCCCTATTTCCCAAAGCTAATTGTACCATTTTTGCTGAGTTTTGCATAACATCTTCGAGTATATCGGGCGATATAGAGATGATTTTTGCATGAATGTTAACATTGAGCTCGTCAATGGTCTGAGGCATGCTGGCATTCAGTTTACTTTTCAGAAGAAATCTTGACATCTGGGTGGCCATTCAATGTCACTTTTCTTTGACACGCACACGTCCAGAGAATTGTTGTCGCAGAAACTGCATTGTTTGATCTGCAGTGTGGCATGACTCTCCGTCTCGTTGAAGGCAGCGACCCAACCGATATAATGAGCCCACATCCATCGGTATCGGTTTTGCGCCAACGCCGGTTGAAACAGTCACTTTTGGATATGGATCTCGTGTGGATTCTCCATGCCCCCCCAAATGCCCGTTAGCCGCGTCGGAAAGTGAATCGGTCATCAAAATTTGCTTCCAAAAATCCGGTTCAGTATCGCCCATAAAATCGACTGTTTGTCCATATTTCAAGTGTGGTGGATGGTCTGTCGCCAACGTTCTTTGAGTCAATTGCACTTTTTAAGTAAAATATAAATCATCCTTCAAAATGTCGCTATAGGTGTTTTCACTCACGCCGAAATACTGAGCGCGGTGACGATACGAAACATGTGGGTCCCCGATAACACTTCTACCGCTTCAACCAGTCCATTGAAACGTCTTGGGCGTTGATAAACGGAATGTCGACGATCTCACATTGTCCCGAACTGAAAAAAAAAAAACCCGCCGTCAAAAGGCGAATAGTGTCGTCAGATGACGCCTGTTGGCCACGATATATTCGCCGATATGCTCGTTGAATTAACACAGCAGAACGAATATTTTCTGTGGTAAGCGATTCATGGTTAAAATTGTAATGATGAAACATTTCAAAAACCTGTCTTCTCAAGTCCATCGGTAGATAAATTTTAAGGCTATTTAATGTTTAAATTCCGACAAAGAATATGGCACCCCCGTGCTAAATGCAAATTTTTTACCAACCGCTCCTTCCTACCAACTTGTTAGCGAAACAGTTCCTGATCTTTACGTAATTGAGAATATCCGGCATCTCTTATTGCCTGCTACGTTGTTTACCTTAGAAAACCAAGCTTTGTCAAAATGGCGAACATGCAACAAATGAATTATTAATCACAAAGAAACATGTTCCATTGAAAATAAATAAACAATAAGTAATTAAAACTAAAAAGAGATATTCATTTTTATAATAATTGTCTTATAACTATTATAAAAATGATTATTAATATAAAAATTGAATAATTCATTTAAATAAAGAAGTTTTAAAATGATCGTCGAAAAGACGAATGATTAGCTTTTCATAGTTGTTCAGGATCGTTAGATTTATAGGATGTCGATCCTGTATGGCAAGGCAGTTGTAAAGCAGAGTGTTAAAAATCGCATCTTGATAATTAAAAGCACAATCTCGGCAGATATGGGTGCTTGGTTAACAATTTTCGGAGCATAGTTCTAGAGAGCCAGCTTTCGGCATATTTATCCAAGGTTTTAATGTCGCACGATGAAAGAACCAAAGAAAAGACTCGGTTTGGTATTTTGGAATCGACTGTCCACATTAAACTCATAGCCTCGCAGCGTACGATCGACACCAGTTCTATTTTAGCGTCGAACTTACTACACGTAATAGTCAACCATACGAGTAAGTACACATAAAGGTCCTACTTAACATACCCATTCTGCGGTTTGCAATTCGACATCGTGCCTTGCTTATGTGATTAGTGCGGACTTCAGCTTGAAGCACACAGATCCCGCTTTTCTCAAAATCTTTTTTTTTAACAACATGGAAAGATTGCATTGGCAATGGTATCAAAATATTCATATATATATAGTGGGTTTCTTGACCTTAAACGCGGCACGGGTTGGATTGATTCAACACCTATCTTTGAAGTCGAAAACGTGTGTGAAAATATGTTTAATTTTTTAATTGTGTGATTAAAAAAAAGTGCTGATTGGTGTTCCGCAAGGGTCGCTGTTGGGAGCTTTTATTTTTTTCATTATCTACAAAAACTGTTTTCACCGTGAAATTCAAAAGTATTTGTTCAGAGTTTACCAGTGGCTTTTTGTCAAAACAAGCTAAAAATTATTACTAATAAACGAAATGAAATAATAATGAGAAAAAATTATAATTTTAAAACGAATCTGAATATTGATATCGATAGCATGGGCCTAGTTTATTGCAAGGCAATCGTAGCGATGTGTCAATTCTTACTGCAATTAAGATAAATCACGTGCCGGTAAGACCACACTATGAGTATTGGTCATCTACTTTATTGTTATTTAATGAAGGTCTTACCGCAATTAATTTCACGCTGAATATTTTAAAGTGGTTACCTGCGAAATAGAGGATTGTCCTAAATACATTAAATTTGCTTTCATTAATAAGGGTTTTAAACATTTTAGTATTTTACCAGTACACGTAAAGATTTTCGGATGCAAATGGAAAAAAAACGTAGTTGGATTTGAAGAACTTAAATATTAAAATAATAAATTCAATCAAAAAATGGAAAAGGACGTTCTACTATGTACTAAATAAACTAAATAATCAATCAATCAATGTTTTTTACAATCCATTTACATCAAAGTCTGGAATCAAGCTTATTATCAGTCGAGAAGTTGATTGATATGCTTTCGAGCTAAGTTAGGGTGGAGCTGGAGATCTTGTTCTTTCTGGCAAGAAGTGTCAGTTCGATCTTCTGGCTATTTTCATGTGTACATGCCGGGTGGATTTCGACACATTGGTTGTCGTTGAAAGGCAGTAACTAGTGATCGGTGTACCTTTGTCATCTGAATAAACGACTCTCTTCATAAACCTTATTAAAAAGACCACAAGGATAAGTTTCACAATAATGATAAAATAATTCAACCTTTGGTCAAGAGAACATCAAGGCATGTGGTCTTTCTTGCAAAGCCTTTCGCAATATTATGGTTCAGGATAAGACTCAACTTTTCGTCAACGGAATCCTTGGCATATGTATGCTTCATCTTCGTCGTTTAAAAAGCCAATTTGTTTTTAAATCTTCTGCCAAGCGTTTGATTTCGTCTCCTGTGTTTAAGCCCGCTTCACGGTAACGAAACAAATTCTTCTTGATTGTTAGTTGTCTTAGCTCAGAAGCCCACCAGATGGCGCTTTATTTGTTGAGTAAATTCATAAGTTTTTTTTTTTATTTTAATTATTAATTTTTTTCATATAAGTTAAATACAAATAAATAGTTCATTATTACATAAATATATATAGTTATAAGTTATATTATAGACATTCTGTATTTTGTTAACATAGTAGAAAAATTTTGCTGAAATGTCTTTTTAACAATTTAAAAAAAAGCGATTATAAATAAATATTGGTTGGGGTGACATTTTAATAAATGACAAAAGCTTTAAAATTAAATCGATTAATTTTTATCAGATTATTAATGATATTTTACATGAAAATTCTAAGAAATAAAAAGACAAAATTTTAAAACAAATAAATTTTACAATACCAAT
This sequence comes from Orthonevra nobilis, assembly GCA_963555765.1. Classification (NCBI taxonomy): domain Eukaryota; kingdom Metazoa; phylum Arthropoda; class Insecta; order Diptera; family Syrphidae; genus Orthonevra; species Orthonevra nobilis. Next base: position 35,155,968 of record OY743224.1, read on the forward strand.
TAAATATTATATATTATATTTATAATTGTGCTAAAGCAAACTAAGGGGGCATTCAAGTATTACGTAACGCAATTTAGGGGGAGGGCGGGTTTGTTAAACGATACATGGGTGTGAGGTAGAATTCAAATAATGCGTTATGTAGCAACTTGCAAACGCACAATCGTTACCTGCCACAGTGACTTGCTAACAGAAGGACAATTGAGTTTCTCTTCATGCAACAAATGTAACAGCGCGTTATATGGGGGGAGGGGGGCGTCTAAAATCTTCACAAATTGCGTTACGAACGATCCCTAAAGACTGAAATCAAAAACACATCAAATCAGTAAATGAGGAAGGAAAAATTCAAGCCTGGTAAAATCAAACCGAAGCAGTATTTAACGCGTTTTTAAAAAAAACTCCTTGTAATTGTTCTGAACAACTGCGGAAGTATATCGAAAAATAGTAACCATATGCAGTTGTATGAAAAGATGATACAGATAATAGCTACAAATATATTAATCTTTAGAAAGAACTTCGAAAATATAAACCTATATCTATACTAATATTATGAAGAGGAAAAGTTTGACGGTTTGTATTGAAGAGGTAATCTCCGAAACTACTCATCCGATTTTTCACATACTTTCACCAAAATTTCGAAGCGATTTTCCATGTGGACATAGGATTGTATTATCCCATTTAAATAAAAGGGCCTTACGTGGCCTTACGTGGTATAGTCGATGAAAAAACGGTCAAACGAATGTGTGTTTTCTTGAAGGAAAGAGATCTTTAAATGCTTTCTATAGAAAAGTTGTAGAGCGTTAACTATATATTAAGATTTATACACAAATTGTAAAAATATGACTAAAAAATAAATTTAAAATTTATTTCAATCTGTCACGGGTTATATTTGTTTTTAATGTTAGGTAAATCTTATCAAATTAGTTTTAATTATTGTCGAGGAAATAATACAATATTGTTTGCGGAATATTCTTTTTTGAGATCTACAACTTTTCTAAGTACACGAAGTCTTCACGGAAGAAGTTGCAGATGACTGCTAGTATATACTTGAAAAGGAAAACTGATTCCAATTTTTAATGACAAATTTAAGAAAAAAAATTGTATTATTAGTATTATTACTATTATTTATTAAACTGCATTAATGGAACAGTTTAATATCTTATAACTACAGCACTAGCTACTGGAGCTTTCGGATGGGATCATAAAAAATATTGTACAGTAGAATTACAATATGTTGAATAAAGTTAGATTGCGTTTGCAATTTCTAGTTTCTGCAAAAGTTCGTATACATTTGATATAATTAGTTCAAAAGGGACTTGCAAAATGGATTTTAAATTTTTCTTATATAATTTTATGCATAAATCATGTATTTTGCAGTCTATAGTCAGATGTTTAATGGTTAGTATGTTGTTCGAATGGCAAAAGTAACATATCGGAGGTGTGTCTTTGTTGATTAGATGTTTATGTGTTAGGCGCGTGTGTCCAAGGCGAAGTCTAAGGAAGCAGGTATTCATTTTGGAAGAGGTGTTTTTCGTTTCCAATATGCAGTTGTCATTTTGAGCAAATCGCTTTTTGTCGGATGATATTTTTTCGTTTCAATGTTGGAGTTTATTGAGATCTTTTTCGCTTCCTGATTTGCCAGTTCGTTGCCTTTTATGCCAGTATGTCCTGGAATCCAGGTTAGCTTTAGCCTAGGTTGAACAGTGGCAATGTTGTCGCGTATTTTATTGATGACTGGGGAGCGGTGATTAAAGTTGAGCACTGCTTTGAGAGTGGAGAGGCTGTCGTTACAAATGAATCTTTTTTTTTATGGTTAGAGATTCCTATTTCTGTTGCTTTGAGTATTGCTTATGCTTCTGTAGAGAAAATTGAAAAGTAGTCGGGAAGTTTTTCAGCGGATATAACTTGGCCATTTGCTAGAATGACTGCATATCCAGTGCCTTCATTATTTTTTGAACCATCGGTATACAGTATATCCCAGATACTTTCGTTATAGATCTTAATCTTATGTGTCGTTATGTGTAGTATCTTTGAGATATTTAGCGATGTCAGTGTTGGCTGTATCCGTGGGAAACAACCAAGGCGGATGTTTTTCAATAGCTACTTTTTCGATGACTGGGTCGATGCCGATCTTCTGTGCTAAAGCTAGTGCTTCATATTGTGTTGATTGAATTTTTGGGACCTTTTCTCGTGACAATATTTTGACAGCGTCTGACTGAATTGGAGAGCTATACGAATGGCAGATTTTTGGAACGAGGCGCGATAATAAGGTGTCTCTACGGTCTTCGATAGATGAGAAGCCACCTTCCGTCAGCATATTTTTAATTGGCGTTTTAAGGTGGCTCGAATTGCAGCATGTTAAGATGGATGGATGATTTTCAAAGTTGATTTGGCACACTTTCCGTATATTACTAAGCCGTTCTTGATTTTTGAAAGAAATATTATTTTTGTTTCATTTATAAGAGTGTTTATATGTATCTGACTATATTTTGATGACAAATGTCTGATTATATTGAGCCTGGAGGCTAATTTTTTTTTTTAAATCCAAACAATGATTCTTTAAACTAAACTTGTTGTCAAATGATATGCCTACGATAATTAGGTTGCTAACATGTGGTACTTGTACTTTATTGTTTATTTTTCGACAAATGTGCAGATATTTACATTTACTGGTCATTCACTTACGAATTGAATTAAAGCATATACTCGATATAATTTTTCATATAAAATCTTTCTGGAAATATTTTAATAGAATTAAACCTCCAAACGCAAAGAATTGTTAAAGTTATGCATTATAATAATATCCAACTGGTTACTTCGCGTAAAATGGTCACTTTTATAGTTAAATTTATCTCCAATGAAACGAGATGAATCTCAACTGAAAAGTCATAGATAAAAGTATCTACATCACTGTTCCACGCACAAAACGAGAGGGTTAATTAAAACACAGGCACTTTACAAGTATTTACGTTTAATCCGGGACCATAAAAAAAATTTCAGCAAAAAAGAATCACACAATATTTACTTTGGGAATGATTTTAATTTTTCAAGTCAAAGTAAACACCCTGTATGAGGGACATTCCGTAAAGTCGTAATGAAGACTGTAATAATGCGTCTATAGAACTATCTGCGACTTTTCTGAAAGCAGACAGATCTCCTTCCTAAGACTACTGAGCTTAAGCTTTGAACTTACCACATGCTTTCTAAATGGCCAACTTTTCGTCTGAAAATGAACTCAAAACTATCATTTAAGTATGACGCAACCCACATAACAATTTTATTAGCGTGAACCGAACTATTGGACCAAAGCAAAATAACATCACACCCTCTTGCTATCCTACATCCATATATGAATTAATAATCGAAATCCACCAACAAATCTTCCACATTAAATGGATTACAAGCGAAATTTAATTTTAATCGATTAAGTCTGGCGAATCTCTTGTGTTTCGTCAGCTCGATGTTGAATCCAAATTTGCAAAGTGTGGTATAAAAAGCCCCGCTGATACATCATTCAGTTATCACTTGCAATCAGGCTCCGCTAACGAAGACCCAATCAAAGCAAACACAAACATGAAGGTAAGAGCCGAATGGGCTCCTTGAAGACATTGAATTTTTTGACAATATTGCTTATTTTCAATTTCAGGCTGTCATCTGTCTTTTGGCCATTATTGCTGGAGCAAATGCTGGATTATTCTTTGGTGGACTCGGTGGTGGTGGTGGTGGCGGTGGAGGTTGGGGTCCGGCTCCAGTTCCAGTGACTAAAGTTATCAAAGTGATTCAGCCACCCGTGCAAATTGTTCAACCTGTCCCAGTGCACATCGTTAAGATTCTTCATCAGCAACAGCCAATCATTGCTCCAGCTCCATTGGTGAAGATCCTTAAAGTTATTGAACAACCAAGTTACTCTGGTCCTGGCTGGGGAGGATGGGACTAAAGAGTTTCATGTGTGAGTTCGTTTTACTTTAAGGATTTTATGAATGTGTCATGTTATTGTTAATAAAAATTTGAAAACTACAAGTTTAACACACTTTTATTTTTACTTAAACGCAAAGAGTTCAAGTCGCATAAGTCTGAAACTTGAAAGTTTAGAGGCTCGAATTATCAAGGTATTTTTTGAGTGATCCAAAGTAGCAAATATTTCTACCATGTTTCTGCATTTGTTCATTGAATAGTTGGAAAAAAGGTATTAACAAAGAACAAATAATGCTCTTAATTTAAGGGTTCCGTACCCAAAAGGTGCCAACGGAAACCTATTACTAAAGATCTGTTGTCCAGCGTCCGTCCGTCTGTCTCAGGGCTGTATCTTCTGAACCGTAATAGGTAGACCCTAGCAATTTTCACAGATGTGTATATCCATAGCGAGGTCCCCATACAAAAGCAATGTTTCAAGAAATCGAATCACATTTATGCGTAAAGAAGTAAGCTACGAGAAATTAATAATAAAAAGAAATTCCAGATGGAAAATTACAAAGTTTGAAAAAATAAGGATTAAAAACGATCATAAGATTAAAAGCTTATCTGATGCAAACTTACTGTAGAAATGTGTGAATCTACGAGTATGAAGTCAAAATGTAGTGGTATTTATTTTTTTGTACGTTTTTTGCTATTGCAATACTTTATTTTTACAAACTAGCATTGTAATTATTTTTTTCGGATTGAGAAAAATCTTGCTACGATGTGACACTTCATTTGGTTGCACCACTTCATTTTTACAACCGTTCGATGACGGGATCATTGCCTACTTTGAAAATTCTTATATTGCCGCATGAAACGGGATCATTGTCTACTTTTAGGTGGTAAGTTGAGTTTAGGTTTAATGAAGCACTTTCTTTGTATGGTGACCCCCATTTTTTTTAACTTACTATAATTCTTATAACTTATTGTTGTACCGGTAATTTCAGTTCATCTTCTGTGAAAATTGAAACATTAAAAATTCACATATTCGGTTTGTGACTTTTGACAGAAAAACGTCTGTTCTGTGATGCTTCGTACGTTTTTGATGATACATTTCTTTTTGGCCAAATGGCGCACTTCCAAAGTGAAAAATGAAGTCGGATTATTGTTAATAACAAAAAAACTGTCAATGTTATAAAAATCCTCTGTATTTTAATAAAAGTTTTGAAGTATTTGAAGATGAAATTTTGAGTAGTAAAAAATCATGAATAATTTTGCAAAACCTTTAAAATTGAAGTTCGAAAACCGAGTACTTACAAATTTTTCTCGACCATCTTTTGGGACATAATTTTTGAGGTCTTAGGGAACAATTTAAAAGAAATCGATTTTTCGAAAATGCTGTTGGCGTAACATTTTAAAGCTTTTTTACGTAACCTTACGTTTCTGAACATGCCTCAAGTGTTTGATTGGGTTGTTTTTGGAAAAAGTCTTGTCACTTCTCCGTTTTTGAAGACTTCTTAAAGTTAAAGAAAGCACGTGTCATTATACTCGTGATACCACTAAACGGTACCTTATTTTTTGTCCATCTCTTTAAACCTTCATGGTTCCATTAACGCAGAACGGCAAACATTGCAAAACCATTTAAGGATGCTTCATTATCTTGACTATGACTCTGCACTTGTCCATTAAAGCTTTCATCGACTGACCATCGCATGTATTTTTTTTTTTTTTTTTTTTAAATAGTGCGCAAGTGCTCAAGGGATTTGAAGTGCCACTAAAGGGTTTTCTACACAGCACGAGCAGAAGCGGAAGGGAGAGAAAGGAGGTACCAGTGCACATTGGTTTTAAATTGTTGTAGGTTGCAGTGCAAAGGAAAAATGGAGTGAGGCTTATAAAAGCATTTCTAAATTTCACAGTGCGCCCGAAAGTAGGCTTTAGGGTAAACTTGTGAGCATTCGATGATGTACGGGTGTTGCGAGTGAATTTCTGGAGGGCGGAATGCAATTAGCTATTTCGACGGAGCATTGGTGGTAGAAATAGCGATAAAACAAAGTCAAGCCAGACACATTTCGACGGTGTTCCAGCGAGTGAATTGTTTTCGATATGTTGTCATCGTCTATAAGTTTTATAGCTCGCTTTTGAATCCTATCTAGGAGTTGCAAATTGTCGCCATTGTCAAATAAGCAGTTTTGAGTTTTTGCTGGCTTTTTCTCTAAAAAACCTTTCTCCCACATCTTAGGTCTTGTATGTAGAGCACTTTTTTAGCCATGAATGAGAGCATCCTATTTTGAGCGAACTCTGAGATAAGCCCTTCTTCATCCAATTCAAATATTTACCTTTTTCGTCTTGAGTTCATTTCTTATAGAATAATGTCGTCCACTTGGATGTTTGCAAATCGAGCAAAAGACTTCTTGAGTCTCTTCAAATCAATTGGGCCGAACTTAGTCATTTAAAGTGATTTCAAAACAAAACTTACCTTATAGAGCTCGAAATCCAAATTGGTATATGACCTCTTTTTGATGGGAAAATCGACCTTCTGGTCCCCTTAAGAATAAAAATTCAGCTGAAAATATTTGTTTCGTCGTATATTAAGAACAAAGATATCCCTTGGGATGACCCTCGTGAAAGTCGAACTAATAACTTTGGTCTTAAGTTTTGTTTCCATTTTCTTAAGCATTGTAACAATCCTATTCGGCAAATTTTGGACACGAAATACCTTGAGCAATAAAGGTGTTTTTGCTGATAGCTTTCCAGCCCCCAAGGATAAGCGTCTATTAATTCGTAATGGAATGAATCCATGCATCCATCCATATAACCCATTCCAGACTTCGATAAAAAATCTCACATCTACATGACAGATTTCAGGAAGAAAGGAGTGGCATGTCAGAGCTGGCTTTCTAGACTGACAGATCCAAGACGAAGCTAGGTGTCTTGTACGAAGAGTTGTACGTCAATGGCTCCTTCAGGATCAGTATAAGCAATTTTGTTCCATATACGTTGAAAGTCAATATGTGCCCACAAAAACTAAAGATTTGTCAGAGGACAAACGATGGCCATATGTTGGGAGCCAGGACATCAGGATATAGGACGGAGTAGAGTGTCACAGCCTAACAACTTTGGCCAACGATTGACGGAAAAAGATCATATGATCTCGTTAATCTGTGTCCCAAAGGTATCCAACTCGTATTAGGCATAAAAAAAAGCTCCTTTTAACCAAGAGGAAGCATGCGGAAAGATGCGGGACACTCTACAAAGAAATTTACAGAAGTTGCAGAGCCGAAGAGGAAATAAAGCCCATCACATGATATGCTCATGTCCTGCACAAGCTGCAAGAAGATAGAGTACTCCAGGGAATATCTTCTTTCAAAGGATACAGAACCTCAAAAACTTTTATCTTAGGCAACAACTTTTGAGATTCTGATTTGCAGCGGGCTCACCTTCTTTTGTACAAATATCTTCCAAAGCCAAACTTGGCATAGCGAACTTGAATTGAGTGTAAAGATTCGAACGATTGTGAACTTTTCTAACCTAAAACTTCATTAATATAGTCTTACATCAAAGCCGACTTTAAGAAGACATATTCTCTACGGATAGCGTAGTTAAGAAGGTCACACTCTGGTCTGCATCTTGGACTACAAAATTGATATGCTGAAAGAAAGCCTAAGGTATCGTCGAATCTCCATAAGAAGAACAACCCGGTTAGACAGAATCCTGCCGCACACAAATTAAAGGACATCCGCGGAGGCAGCTTTTTAAGTTTTAAGTTGGTTGATAAAATTTAAATGGTAATTTTGACACGTTGAACTGATCAACATCTCCAATCCTCTTATCATTACCAAGACTATTCAAAAAACTCGAGGCCCTACACATTTTCTTCCGCGACTAAAGTCTATTGAGTCTGCTTTTCTTTTCTCAAGTCTAATTAGTCAAAAAAGACACTTCATTTTATTGTAAACTTTAAACTTTGGTTTATTTTAATTTTTCTAAATGTGTACCCCATAACAAACGGGGCATGGTTATTTTCTATGTTTCTGGTGAAATGATGACTTCAGTCAGTCCTCCTTACCAACCAGCTGGTTGTGGATGCACAGCTTGCTGATGCAAGACCTTCAACACCTGCACATGAGGCGCAGGAGCATGATGCACAAGTGGAACATGCTGAACCAATGGAGCCTGCTCATTAATAACCTTGATCACTTTCACATGCTCCTGATGATGGGCCACTGGAGCATGAACAACTGATGAGTGCACGACCGGAGCATGATGATGAAGAACTGGTGCTTCATTGACCACATTAACCAATTGGACTCCAGATGCACCATGCGATAGCCCACCATGTGACAAACCGCCAACAGCTAATCCACCGTGAGACAATCCAGAAGATTCATGAATAACCTTAATCACCTGTTCCTGGTGTCCAACGGCAGCATAAGAAACTGGAGCTACAGCCGGTGCTGTATGATGGTAGATATTGACAATGTGTGGTGCATGCCGGACCACTGGAATCGGTGGTGGTAAGGGTGCATGGTGTCCTCCGTGATGTCCCCCATGGTTTCCTCCATTATTAGAACCACCGTTGAGAAGGCTAGAAAGTGTTGCATTAGCAACTGAAGCCAGAGCAAGGACACAAATGAAGATCTGTCCAAAAGTAAGTAAGAGAAAATCTTTTCAAAATCCATACGAAATACGTTATATTCTTTAAAATCCTTACCTTCATGATTCTAGGTATTCCACTTATGATGAGTGTCCAACAATACTAAGCAAAGTGATGCCCTACTGAAATTGTGCGTTGATATTTATACAAACGACATCTTAAACGAGCCTACGCGCTTTTCACCTAAAGAGCGTTGCGCTCCTATTGTGCATCTATTATTATTAAGGCGTTACGCATGTCATTTGTTGGACTGTGAATGTAAATAAGCCCTCCAGAGACAAACCTTTTTTTCACAGAAGATGTAAAGATCGTTGACATAATAATAATATTAATAAAAAACTTGCTTCTTATGAATTTTTCACAATACATCACCGAATGAATTCGTGTAGACTGGGCTAAAACGATGCCCACCAAAATTTACATATTGCAATCAGATGCGTGCATGTAGGAAAACCGGAGTACGACTAAGTCGAAAATTCCAACACTTTCTATAGCAGATCGTAAACACATTACAATATTACAACAGACAACCTGGATTAACATTCGTGTTTGATTGAAAAATCTAAAAAAAAAGGTGGCAATAGATTTACTGATCGCAAATCTGGGTAATTAAAAGTTCATATTTCTTTTTTAATTAATTTTCACTCAATCAAAATATGAACGGTAAGCATTTTAAAATGTTTATCTCCGCGATTTATATTTTATAGAAGGTTCGATTTTTGGACACTTTTCAGTCTTCAAAGCGTTTTATTACCTGGCAATTTTCCTGCCGCCAAAAAGACCGTGGAAAACAGTAACTATGAAATATGATACTTTAAGCTAATGTTATAGTTTATTTTATTTATTTTAAAGATAATTTATTTTTTATTTTAAAGATAATTTAATGCCATTACTGTTTAAACATGATTTCGGGCACATGCGCGTCAAGGCTAGCTTGGATGAAGCGCTAGCTCGACAATTTTATCGAGCTACTGCGCCCGTATATCAGAAATGACACGGCGAATGTTAACTTCTTCAGCTCAGCAAATGGCCACGTTCAGTTTTCTAGACGCAAGCTAGACAACCGGCTCTGATTGGTCGAGAGCCCGTGAATTTGACAGCAAAACTTGTGGACAATTGGTGTAGAAGTGTACTAGATTTGCAGCCAAAAATATTTGACTGCATTTTGCAGCCACTTAACTTAACGTCAAAAAACAGCTGATTTGCAATAATGCGTTTACAAGACTTTACTTCACTTCACTTCACTTCAATGCCGTTCAACTGAGGAACGATGAAGTCAGAAATCATATTTCTACAGCACTCTCTATTGACAGTAACATTTTGATCGGCATCTTCCTTAAAGAAATATAGGCCGATGAATCCATCGTTTTAATGGATGCGCCTCCAAATTCGGCGATTTTGCTTTTTCTTTACATATCCATTTAACCAAAAATGGGCATCATCGGAGAACAAAATTTTACATTGAAAATGAGGATCAGGATGAGATATGACTTCGACCCATTCACGGAACTTATGACGCGTATAATGGTCATTCGGTTTCAATTCTTTCAAAGGCTAAACTCTTAAAGCTTTTAAGCCAAGAGCGTGTCGTAAAATCTTCCAAAAAGTGGACGGGCATAGCTCCAATTGCTGTGCACGATGGTGAATCGACGCTCCTCAACGGCAATAACTTCTTCTGTTTATCGTCTCTGCGGATGCGTATTATCCACTTGCTCAGATGGGCGAAATTGTCGACAGTAAATTGGACGAAGCGCACTATACATTTGGCGAACCGAACTTTGGTTTTCAAAATAAATCACAAATCAACGTTCAACTGTCAAATTGACATTTTTGCGAAACAATCACCCTTTACGTTCGCGACACATCAGGCAAGTAGGGAAGAATTTTAACTACAGCAGTTTTGTGATCTGGCATTTGTTAGGACCATTAGACTTCACTTCGGTACCTGGTCACAAAGAAGCACAGCGGTGGAGGCTACCAACAAAAAGGCAATCAACCAAATTAATATGGAAGCAAGAAAAAAGGACGACTAAGCACGGGTGGGAATATATGCCCAAAAGACGGCGATGTTTTGGCCCCAAAACAGGATAAGTCGCCAACGCAATTCACCTTGGATGACGACGAGTCTTTGAGCTAGAAGATTATCCATAAAGAAGACAGAAATTGAGAAAAAAATGTTGAAAGACGGCGCTTCCGAGCGCAGCAAAGAAAAAGGACCGAGCAGACGGCTAAAGATGAAAAGTTCTGGGTATCTCAGGAGGACGCCAGAAAAAGCTGCAGCAAACCTTTTGTTTTAATTGAACCCAACTATGTAGAGATTCAACATCTCACTGCATTACGCCTTCTAGCAGCAGAGGAAATGACACCGAAGCGAACTAAATCTTCCGAAGAAGTGGAAACTGGACGACTAAGTCTTTATACATATTAATGTATTTATATCCTTGGAAACAGGACCGTGCATCCGATGGAGAAATTTTGTTTTAATTGATAATCTGAAAGGGATTTGTAATGCATGATTTTTGTCCTTCGAGTTAGATGGTTTGATCCTTGAAGTAGTTTCGATTGCCTTCGATGAATCTTTGTCGGATCGTTTTTTGTTATTCTTCCCGAGAAAGATAAACTCTTTTACTTCCTCAATATTATACAGTGTGGGAGGAAAGGGTATTGTCATAATGTGAATGAGCCATATTTTTTGCGAATGAAGTCAAATAGCCATTGGCCGTATGATCTCCCGTTTTGTGCTATTGGAACTGGTCGGTCAGATAGCTAGATCAGACGGCGTCATTCCTCTTTCTTATAGGCTTTTAAATATATCGCGTGACCCACAGCAAACCACAAATCTTGCAATTAAAACTTTGACAACGTTTCAAGACCAAATTTCGAGAAGTCACATGAAAGCGCATCTCCTTTCCTGAATGCGGAGCACATCATACCGCTTATTTTTCTGGTGTTTTGCAGTAAAACTGGACCAATTTTCCAATGATCCCGAAATCGACCAGTGCGATGAATATGTACATTAACGATTCCTTTCGGTACTTCGACAGGTCTAACTTAAAATTGCATGGAAGCTGGGTGCCTTCTTTGTAGCTTCTCATCAGCTTCTCATCAGCTTCTTATCAGCTTCATAAGTTTTTCTTTTAAAAACTGTTTGTTAGTTTTGTAGATTCTTCAATAGCCTTGAGCTGGGAAACTGCATAGGATCTTATTACATCCCTTTGTTGAGGCGTTCAATATTGAAGCTCCTTACTGTTTCCTGGTGGAGTTTTCCTGCATTGGACAGTCGGACTCTTAATCAAGTAGCTACAAAAAAAGTTGTCAGAGTCTACAGAATAACCTTCAGAGATTCTTCAAAGCAGAATATTTGACGAGTGCGTTGCATCAATCACCACCTTGGTTGGTTGGGGTCACAATTTTTTTCAACCCATTTGTTTCCGCTATAAACAACATTTTAAGATGAAACAAAAACAAGAAAAAGACTTACAAACTGACTAAACTAGTAAATAAAATGCCGCAAAAATTAAATAGTGTGGCACACAGAACGTGATGTTAATAAAGTTTTCATATGATTGTCTTTATCTGAACAAATATTGTAAATAGGTAAGGCTTGTTAGTTTGTATGTATGAGGTAATCTTCTCAAATACGCATCCGATTTCAAAAAATCTTTCATCAATATTTACAACGGATCTTCGGGATGAACAATGGCTTCAAAGTATTATTATATTTTAGTTAAGTTGTCGAAAAAGCGGTAGTTTTGTACGAACGCTGACGTTGCGGTAAAATATAGTACATTTACTTGCTTTCTAAAGAAAAGTTTTAGAACTGAAAAATTTCTATAAAAGTCCGCCATGCCAAATCTTTATTTCATACCATTAATACACAAATTTTTAAAAAAGGACTTAAAAATAAATATATAATTATGTTTATAAAAAATATAAAAACATATATTTAAAATTAAAAGTAGGGAGGAAATTAATAAAATTTTTTGGACAATCAGATCGCTTTCGTATCACAGGGCGTTGAGTTAACCTTTTTGGGTCCTACAACTTTTCACTGTACACGAAACCCACGCAGACGAAGTCGCAGGACACGGCTAGTTACAATATAATTTTAGAGAAACTCAAATGTGGAAGGAAAATGTCTCTTAATAAGCCACCAGTATTTTTTTGCGATTTTTTTCTAAATTCATCACTTGTATATTGTTCGGGTTCGCTGATGTAAAGGGTTTTTCAATAAGAGCGCTACAAAAGTTTTTTTTAAATAAAGCAAAAACGGTTTTGGATATCAATGAAATTCTTTATTCCTGTGAAAGTACGTTCGATGCCATTATGTATGGAACTTGATTTCTTTTGCATGGTCACCACGGGCACACTTGCAGAAGTCCAGACGCTGAACCCAATTTTCGACGGTTTTCAAGCATAAATCGGCCGATACTGCTGCAATTTCACGTTCGATATTCGTACGAAGTTCATCAATCATCGCTGGCTTGTTGGTATAGACCATAGACTTGACGTAGCCCTACAGGAAATAGTCTAACGGCGTCAAATCGCACGACCGAGGCGGCCAAGCGACTGGACCATTTCGTGAGATAAAACGTTCTCCAAACTTGGTTTCTTGGTCCTGTTGGAACCACATGTCCTCCAAGTCCATATCATCCAATTGGGGCCAAAAGTATTCGGTTATCATTGAACGGTAGCGATCATCATTCACAGTAATGGCTGGTCTTGATCATCACGGAAAAAGTACGGTCCAATGACGACGCCAGCCCATAAACCACACCAAACCGTAATTTTATCGGGATGCAATGATGACTAATGGAGTACGTGTGGATTGCTGCCTGACCAATACCGCATATTTTGTTTATTGACGGAGCTATTCAGCCAGAAATGAGCCTCATCGCTGAAGATGATTTTTCGATGAAAATCCGAATCATTTTCAAGTTGTTGCTCAGCCCAATTCACGAACAAACGACGCTTCTGGTGGTCAAGCGGCTTCAGTTCTTGCGTGAATTTAATCTTGTAAGGATGTAGGCCAAGATCTTTTCTCAAAATTCGCGACAACGACGTCACAGAGATGCAAAACGCTTGAGAATGACGTGTGAGAGACACATTTGGGCTTTCTGAATCTGAGGCACTTCTTTGTCTCATTGGCACGGGATCATTTTGTACTGTGCCTGTGGATTCAAAATCAATTGTTGATCTGCTAAGATGATTTGGACGACCATAAATTGGACGTAGCGCTCTTAACGTTGAGGCCACTGACTCCGAATTTCGGTAGTAAATTTTAATAATTTCGACTCGTTGTTGGCTCGTATATCTTTCCATCATGAAATGGCAAACCTTACTGAAGAGAAATGTCAAAAGAGCGGCAAGAAATTTGGCGTCGTTCGCTATCCCTGTCGTCCTACTTTTGTAGCGTCCCTGACATTAAACACGTCTCCCGAGTGGGCAGGCACGTGTTGGATTATGTTGTCTGTGGCCCTTCTAGCAGCATGATATATAGTATGTTACGAGGAACGAACGAGTCCGATATTTACCCCTGAGCATCCAGATACAAGAACGACTCAAGCAGTATGTGTCCTGTGTCCAATTGACAATGCATTCGAGTTAGGCTAACACAAACCTTATGAATTCGTTCTCAAAAACATCCGCCAAGCGTACAAAATGATTCCTCACAAGGCCCACGATAACATTGTCTATCCTGGACACACCGGAAAGTCGGAATTAGCGCTTCTGTGCAATCTCATACTGGCGGGAAGACATGGTAAGATGGGTTTATGTTTCACGGCCAGGTTGCCGTGTGAATTTTTTGTTTTGCGGAATGTTTCGCTAGCTTGTACAAAGCCTGTCACTCGAAAGTCATTTTCTTCTTTCGTTTCGTACAGGCTATTATGTTTTCTTTACCGATCTAAGGATTTATGTCTCCAAGTTCAATTTCGACTTTGTTCTTCGGATAAGCTCCGTAGGCTTCATGTCCTGTCCTTCATATTCCTCATCTTCTTCGGTGGGGCACGAGTTCGAAATTCGCGAATCACAGCAAAATAATTATTCTAGCATCTTTCGTCATATAAATCTAGGTGGAGAAAATGGACGGCTTGGGTCCAAATACAAAAACCCTCTACTGCTCTTTTAGAGCGTTTCTATTTTCCGAACATTCAGTATACGTTTTAAAGGTGCAATTCGTGTCGAAATCCAAGTGAATACCTTGAAAATCAAAACGATATCTACTGCATAGCAAAATATACAACATTTTCTTCAAGGGACTTGCATATGAACATACGATCTCCAACGATTCCGATGTAAATCCGATTCAAACCACGCCAGGTGCCATTTTGGGAATTCCAAATTCATTCGCCCGAAATCGCTGGCCATTATTCAAATTTGAATGATTAATCAATTAAATCTCTTGTATTGACATCTGTTTTGCTCCATGCCATCCATCGGTGTGCCATTAGGTGAAGATGAGACCAACTAATCATCAGACATTAATCATAAAACTAGCCTCCCTATTTATAGACAAACCTGACCTCGGGCACAATAAGGGGAATGTGATCGAATTTAGTAGAACTCAAATAGATTTCGATTATGGCCTTTACGACCGACTTTGATACGAATCTGTGAAACCTGATTTGTTGCTGGTCACATCAAAGTGCAAGCAACCTGACGTTGACACACTTAATCCATCGGATCATCATAAACGTTTTGAAACTTTGCCCTACAAAGCTGACAACTTGGATGAAAACAAGTTCCCTAGATGTGTATCAATTTGGTAAAAGTTGCCCAAAAGGGCTACTCATTTGGAGGCGTAAAAAAATGCGAAGCAAAATTGATTCCATATAAAAACCTATGCAACTGTCATGGGTGCATCATTCAAATCTTTGAAGTCCAATCAATCTAATTGGAAACTATCTGAAAATGAAGGTACAACCAGGAACTCCATCAAAGGGCAATCCAAATTTTTATAAATTGTTTGTGTCTTTTTTTTCTCTAAGGCTTTCATCTGCTTCCTTGCTTTGGCTACTGCCGCTAACGCTGGACTTATTCATCATGCTCCAGCACCATTGGCATTGAGCCACGGAGGTTCTTCCCTGATCCATGGAGGTGGTCTATCTTATGGAGGAGTTCTCGATGGAGGTGTAGCACTTGGCCACGGTCTTGGTCTGGGCGGAGGTGTTGCTCTTGGAGGTCTAGGCGCAAGCCACCAGGTCGTAAACGTTGTCCATCAACAACCAGCTCCATTATTGTTGCAAGCTCCAGTTCATCACAGCGCTCAATTGGTTAAGGTCATCCATCAGCAACCAGCTCCAGTAAAAGTGATTCGTGTCATTAACGAAGCTCCACTTATTCACCATGCTCCTTTGATTCACCAGGCCCCAGCTCATTTGAAGGTTATCAAAGTCTTGCACCAAGCACCACTCCTTCATTCCGTTCCAACTGGATGGTAAAAAGTAAAGGCTCCGTTTGATCCTTCCCCACAACGATGTCCCTCCACCAGCTATGTGTTCAAAATAAAATCCTAATAGGAGACATCACCTGCAATTTTTGGATTTTTTTTTTTAACTTTCCATTTCACTCTAGGGTCACCTTTTCCAAAGACAATTTATGAAAATCTATGCAAATGACAGTCGAATCGCGACTAAAGCTAAAATCAAAAAGACCGTCCGTCTTTGGGTGTTGAAAGAGCTGCTTGTTGTGATAACGAGATGTCATAATTGTGCCAGATTTTGTTGGTGAGGTGCGAGGTGCCAACGATGTCGACTTCTTTGTGTGGTTATCTAACGTTGAACTTGGTTATCATGTTATTTATTGGATGGGCGGCTCTCGTAAGTGCACTAAAGATTATTCGTCAAATTTATAAGCTCAAAGAAATAGATGAAAGTTAGACTTATATCAGATGATGAATAAGGTGGTGAATAAATTATGAGTGAATCGTTAATATTGTGTAGCTTACGAGATAATCAAAGATTCAACACGGACTGAAGCTTCTTGATTTGAAGTCAGCCTTTCGGCATATCCAGCCCTTCTTGTTGTCTTGTTGTAGGTTCGATGACTACGTTTGTACTAAAAAATTTTTCAAAATTGAGTAGAATGCCATCAAAGTACATAAAAGGTTTGAAACTCCGATTGGTTGCGATTTTTACTTCGTGGATTGCGTCCGAAAAGAGACTGGGAACATAGTGTTGACTTTTGTCATTCGTTACAGTTCATTGTTTTATTTTTGGTCCAATATATATGAACAACCGATATTGCATGATCGGGTTAGGTTAGTTGGGATCACAACGCAATAATTTTTAAAGCAATTTCAAATCATATTATTACCCTATAAAATGAGTCTCATAACGACGCATTCTACCTCTTTCAGGCTTTCAGAAAAGTTGACTTCATGGAAACTTTTGCCGTTTGCGAGCAATTTCTTGACATTCACGTGAGCCATGCGAAGTGTCGCCTATGACGACTTATGCCTCAGTAAGCTCGAGTCGATGTGTATTTAAAACTCTATTTCTCTGTATGCTAGACTTCGCTCAAATTATCTAGAATATTTGGCATTCCCTGCACCAGAGCTTGACGAGTCCCCTCTAGTCTTTGAGAGCTCATCAGCACTACCTTCAACGCAGGCTGATCCGGCGCCCAACATAGTCTGACACGGTTCATTATGCGATAGTTCAATAGCAGTTTCGTTTTACCGGTGCAAAAGTTCAGTCTGTATTGTATTGTAAAGTGGGCCTTCGTATGAGTGCATAAAATGCGACCATAAGTTAAGGCTATGGTGAACTTTAAGTTTATTCTAGGATCTGGGTTCCATATGTCCTCATGTCTTAGCTATTCCGTGTCCATGCGGATTGTTCTGCTCTGCACAAGCTGATCTCCCCACAGATATGATTTATTGTTACCAGGCTTGGTTTCCTTATGAATTCATTTTCCATGCATATCTTTTCTTAAAAATATTTTCAAACTTGGGTAGAATAATGTTTTTTGAAATCGGGTAGCTTAACGTACGTAGGTGGAGCATTGCTCCAAGTGATGTCGTAGCTCCAGCTGGAGTACAGTTTTTTTTATTAGTTTTCGCATTTTGGACTACATACTTTGTTTTTGTTCACCATACAAATGTCGGAAAGGTGATCATAGATTTAACTATGGTTTTCTCTTAAGTTTATCACATGCTTCATGTGGCCGTTCTTTCAAACTCTACTTTCCATTTTACCTTTTAATGGAGCGACTTCCCCCATTTCTCTAATTTTCAATGTCTTAATGAATTTACTGAGCCCTCATTTTTTAGGGTATTTTGAAACATTTTTAATTATTCTCAGGACCAGATCATAACAGAGATGTCTTTTTGATATAACCTCGATTATAGTACCGCATCCAACTATATGTATATATATTATTGCCTCTCTTAATGAAAGTTATTTAAACAGTTTGCCTATCGAAGTTTCAACTTTCATCGACACATGAGTCGAGTTCATAGTTTCCTCCTTATGATTAATGAATTAATTTTAATCCGACCCTTGAAAATTTTACCTTCCCGGAGTCACATCGGTTTTTCTTCTCACGTGTTCTTGATCTTGGGGTAACAATAAGTAATCATTATTTACATGTTAAAAGAATTAAAAAAACAAAAAAAAAAATTTGGTGTAAATGTAAACATATTTACAATTCAAAAGGTGTGAACATTTATTTAAGGGGGGAAATCACAGTAAAGTTTTCAATTTTTCGAAAAAAAATTTTTATCGCTTAAAACATGCTTTAGGGTCTTAAAAATAATATACGAAATGATGACGGTAACGATCGACTTGAAATTTTGACAGTAGCTTCGAAATATCTATCGCCAAGGAGCTACGTAGGATTTTTTATTTTATATGGCTTAATTTTTTTTTTATCGACGATTTTATGGCGTTTTTTTTTTTTTTGTTAAAAATTTAACTTTATTTTCAAACATGCACCATTTTGTAAAAAATCAATATATCGAAAAAATCCTACGTAGCTCGCTTGCTGTTGTTATAAGAAAACTAAAAAATGTTGATGTTTTCTTCCAGGTCAAAAATTAAGGAGTCTACGTCTTTAGCCATTGACACGCTTTCAAAAATAGGGTCCTTGGGGCATATGCTGCGCAGCCGCCATGCATAAAAAATTTTTATTGAAAAAATTTAATTTTGTACTTTTTTAGTATTGCTATAAAACCTACTTTATAGATTTTCGATTGATAATTTTATTCAGCCAAAATTAATTCCCGAAGATATGCCTATTTTTTTGTGTGCTACTGTGATTTCCCTCCTTAAAAGGAGAAAACTGCTCATAGTTGGCACGATCTATCGGTAAACGGGTCTTGCGATCCAAGTCCTCTCAAAGCAAATCAAAAAAATCTTTTTTGAAATCTCTCAATCCAGTCGACAAGCACATTCGAGGATCTCTTAGGAAATTAAATTGGTGTGCTATTTAAACTCAAGTCTCTGATCCATAAAGCAAAAATTTAGTATGATCAACAATACACATTATCGAACAATTCAAATTGTACGCGCAGAGTAGAAATAAACTTTTTCGTATAAAATTAATAACATAAGACTCGTTGACATTTAAAAACACCACAAATAAAACGCCTCGAGATTTCGCCGGAGATCATGACAGTTTCCAATCTTCTAAAAGATAGTAACATCGTCAGTATAAATAAGATATTTTGAGCTCTTTAAAATTGATGGTAAATCTTTTACAAACAAAAATGAATAATAACGGACCCAAGTGGCTACCTTGTGGTACCGCCGAATTAATATTAAAATAGCTCGAGTAACAACGATTGAAAATTACTGAATAAAATCTATTTGACAAAAGTGACTCAATCCAAATTGATAACTTTGAGCTGAAGGCAATTTTATTAAAGATGCCGTGGGAAAGCTTATCAAAAGCTTTACTAAAATCATTGAGTAAATCAGAATAAAATCTGTTTGATTTTTTAATTTAAATGAGTCGTCGTAGGATTGTGTGAGTTCATGTTGATTAGGGACAATTAACCACAGCTTCGCCATCGGACGATAATTGTGGATGTCATCTTTCCGCCCCTTCTTACATAAAGGATTTATAAACGATATCTTCCAGGCAATAGGAAATTTGCAATCATACAAAGATTGATTGAACAAAACAGAAAGTGCACTTTACAAATAACCAGCACACTTTTTTAAAACAATAGATGGTACACCATCTGGACCTGCTATGTTGTCATTAAGATCGGATACTTGGTAGTCGCAATATTATCAGAAATTATATTAAAATTAATGTTGGTCAAGTGGATAAAAAAATTCAAATGACCAAAAATTTGCTAATTTTCGTCAAGATTATCACAACTAAAAATTAAAAAAAAAGTCAGAAAACAGACTAGCTTTAATTCGAGGGTTCTCATTATTCTCTTTTTTTTTTATAAAGTTCCAATATTTCTTTGAAATAATTTTTAATTCACTTTGTATTGACTACCGGTTGAAAATGTCGTTTTTTTCAAAAACCAATGCTTCATTGAGGAAAAATAGATATAAATTCAATATTCAATGTATTGCCCATCGCTAGCCACACATTTTTCCCATTTTTCTGGCAATTCATGGATACCCGTTCTGAAAAATTCGACCGGTTTGGCAGCAATCCACGAATCGATCCATTTTTTGACATCATCGACATGACGAAAGTGCTGGTCAGCCAGGCCATGTTGCATCGATCGGAAGAGAAGGTAATCGGATGGCGCAAGGTCTGGACTATACGGCGGGTGGGGTAGGACATCCCATTTGAGCGTTTCAAGGTAAGTTTTGACGACACTTGCAACATGCGGACGAGCATTGTCATGTTGCAAAATAACTTGATCATGTCTTGCGACCGTTTCCGGCCGTTTTTCCTTCTGTGCTCGGCTCAAACGCATCAATTGTCGTTGGTAGACCTCGCCTGTGATTGTTTCATTCGGTTTTAGCAGCTCATAATACAAAACACCCTTCTGGTCCCACCAAATGCACAGCATAACCTTCAGGCCATGAATATTCTGAACGGCCGTCGATGTTGAAGCATGTCCGGCGTATCCATACGTTCCCCGACGTTTTGGATTATCGTAATGTACCCATTTTTCATCACCAGTGATGATTCGATGCAAAAAAGACTTCTTTTTGTGGGGTTCAAGCAGCATTTCGGGCATGCAAAATCGGCATTCGAAATCTCGTGGCTTCAATTCACACGGCACCCAATGTCCTACCTTTCGGATCATTCCCATTGCTTTCAAACGATCGGAAATGGTTTGCTGAACGATGCCAAGTGATTTTTCAAGTTCTTCTTGCGTTTGTGACGGATCTTGATCGAGCAATGCCTCCAATTCATGGTCTTCAAACTTTTTCACCTGCCCGGAGCGTTCTTTGTCTTCGGTGTCGAAATCACCATCTTTGAACCGCTTAAACCACCGCTGACACATTCTAACGTCAATAGTAAAGCCCGGGTAAGCTTCTGTAAGCAATTGGTGCGCTTCGGTTGCTTTTTTCTTTAAATGAAAGAAGCATATTAAAACTTCCCGCAAATGTTGTTTTGATAGCACGAATGTAGACATTTTACGGCTTTATAAAAACTTGTGTGTTTTCCTTAATGACCAATAACCTAGACTGAATTAATTAAACAATGACATAAAGTTTCTGATGTGACAGCTGTCATGGTCAAAATTCACCTCAGAGTAATAGATATGAAGTTGTCTGCAATAACGACATTTTCAACCGGTAGTCCTATTATTTTATGTATTTTAAGCTTTATGCTCTTATGAAAATATTTTTTGCATTTAAGCTATGAAGGTCACGCGTGGAGACTGAAATTCGCTTCTAAGGTTAAGATGGTAATGATTTAGAGAGTTACTTAGACCCCGCCTATTGACATGGCGTTAGAAGATTCAAACTTCTGAGTAAGGAGGAACATATAACTCCGCTTTGTGAATTTGGAATCACAGAAGCCGCCTTTTTTTTGTCCAAAAATTGTTGGGAAGAGGAATTTTGAACTCATTATTAAAGCTATTGGAAACAGAGTTTATCCTTCACATCAGAAATTATAGGGTCAACCGAGTTACATACATCCTGTCAAACATTTGTGCTCTCTTGGCGACAGGGATATTAAGTCTATATCACTCTGGTTCTTTAAGGAGCAAATCCATACGATTCTACTGAAAAAAAAACTTATAAAAAAGGGAAAATCTTTCCATGAAATGCACTTATGGGATATCAAAAAATTATCGCATCAGATGAGGCACATTTCCAAAATCACCGCATTTGACGCTCGAAAAATCAGCACATACGACTAGTCAAAGCAGCCAATTCATCCCGAACATGTGACTGTACGGCTGTTGTTTTTCAAATTGCTTCGCGTTACTTTGGCACCTAGCATTTGACCTACGGAAGTTCAAGACGCAGCAGGAGGAATATAACAAGCTTGACTACGTACGTACATCTAGACCACCAATGAACAACCGACCTTTTTACATCCACCTCATGAACAACCGACACAAAAGATCTTTCACAATTAGACCCAGTGTCTTGAAGAACTTTAAACCAGTTCAACGTTTTCTTTGATCCAAATAAAGACTTGTCTTACGAACAAAGCCCAAACTGTTCTTTGACTTAAAACCTTTTATTACACCTAATCAGACTTACACCATAAAAACAAGAAGGATATCACCACATAATTGCATGACTTACTGACTTCTATCAGTTCCATCCCAACTTGGTTGGATACACTGTAGGCTTAGCTAACACTTTGATCAAATTTACCGTTGAGCTTGGCGTTGAATATCCGTGACCATAGCTGCTCGCATAGATTGGTGCAGGTCCTTGTGATTCAAATGGCAAGGAAACACCACCACTGGAACCTAGATGCTTGTACACCTTGAAAACTTTCACGTTTTGAGCGTCGGCAGGGATAGGCACAGGATGAGGATTACCAGCCTTTTGCTTGATAATCTTCAATATTTTCGTGCTGTGCACTGGAGCCGGAACGTAGTGCTTTGGGGCATACTCCTGCACAACCTTCAAAAGTTTGCTGCTGGTTGGGGCAACTGCAACAACCGGAGGTGGCTGTGAAATCACTTTGATTATCTTAGGTGGTGGAACTGGTGCCTGTTGGATAACTTTAATAATTTTCGATGGTCCAGATAGAGGTGGTGTTGGTAAAACTCCATTGCCGCCCGAATCATGGAGGATCTTGATAATTTTAAATGAAGCCGGTGGCAGGGCTACATTAGGAATGGAAGCAGTGGCGGAAATCAATTTGATGACTTTACTCTCTGGAACTTGATGCGATAAGCCAAATAGGGGAGCTTCCAAATGGGGTAGAAAGCCTCCATGAACTGCCACCGTAAGAGCTAGTATGCGGAAGAAAACCTAAAAAAGATAAAAGGCTTAGTTAAAGTACGACCGCAATCGTAAAGGACACACCTTCATTTCGCGTCTGCCACGAAAAAAGTTTTGATCGCTTCAGTACAAAGTTATGACAGAAATGATGACCACATTTGTGCCGTTATCTGTTTTATACTTCACGATGAGAAGCTATCGAAAGATTATCGTTTTAAAATTCAAAATAAATTACAAGCGTCGCTCCAGTGGTGGCACAATGATGGCCCCAGTGGGACACAAAGTACACGCATCGTAAACGTGGCACAGTGGAGCTAAGTTTGCTAATCGTATACGAGGCGTTTGTTATAGCCCGACAGGTAGACAGACGCGTGCATAATCGAATGACGCATTATTTTTTTTATTTCTTCAAATAAAATTGCATGAGGGTAAAATTTATAGAAACAAAAAAGGTGGGATACTTTTTTTTTCCAAAAATCGTTTAATACAAGAAGGCTTGTGAAAAAGTGTTGTTGAGTGATGATCGCTCAAATTTTTTTATTCAATTTTTAAAAAGAAAATTCAACTAAAATCATAAATTCGAAAGTATACACTACGGTTCATTATAATGAAGGAAACACTTTTATTTTACTAAACAAAGAGTAATGTAACGGTCATTCCTTTCACAACTTTAATTTTTGAATGGAAACAAAGCTTAGAATATCTCAAAAGAATGCAGAGTTTGCAACGAGGGTCGGAAAAGTAAGTTAAAAAATCGATTCCGATGTATAAAGGCAAGGGTAATAATCAAGGAATATTTGTACAATGTAACTTAATTTATTATTTTTTGTAATTAATAATTCAACAAAGAAGTTAGTAATGTGTCTAAGCTCCGTTCTTTTGAATTCACATTAAATATGTGCTCTTGAAGTGAGTCGTACAAAGATTTTATGTAATTAAGCGATATTTCGGCTCAAGCTGATCTTACACCCCGGAGAAAAGATTGATTATTGTCGCACTGCTTCCCTCCTTCGTGCGAGTAAGCCATCGCCAAAACATTTTGTATAATATTCAAGTCAGGTGAATATGGCGGCCAAGTGATCATTATCAATTTTTGGCTTTCAAAAAACGACTTTACTACTCGTGCAGGATTGGTGCGTTATGCTATTGCAAAATCTCCAAGGCGAAGGACCAAGAAACTTAGGAAAAGCTGACTCTAATATTCTTTATTAATTATTCTCGTCACTTATATTGTGCTCTAAACATTTGTCTAAAGTGATTCATAATAATTTATCGGATCATAGACCATATCTCTACATTTTTGGCTTTGATGAGCCGTTGTTCTTCGATGAAAATATCATAAAAGTAATAGCCACCAGGCACATTGTAATAGAACTTCTATTCATCCACGAAAACAACCATTCGCTTGTCATTCTTAATTTAACTCTGGCCTTTGGTTGGTTATGTTGAAAGGGATACCTCTTTCTGGACCCATCAGAAACTATGTGCTTTTTAGAACATCGTTATGACTCCTGATGAAACTGAAAACGTCCATTAATTCGGAGACTGTGCGAGTTATTAATGTGCGACAGAAGACTCTAGTTCTTTCTTCCATTGGTGAAGATTTGAGTACCTGGTGCTTCGGTTAGGAAGCTTGATGCCTTCTTGATGAAGTTTTAAGAAGGAGGGATCGCATAATCAGTCCTTGCGTTTACCTCCATCGTCCTGAAATATCTGAGTATTGAGGAATGCTCATAGAAGGCTTCCTTCCAAGTGTAAGATTCTCTCAGTCGAATAGCACTTTTAGATAGTGTTCATCAGATTCCTGAAGATATATGGGAACTCAAACATAAAGCTTCTTGGGAAAAATTTAATGCCGTTCCATTCATTTTAATGTGAGCGTACTCGTCTTGTTTCTTTTTTTCTGTTGAAGAAATCAGGATTGGCGCTAAAACCACTTGAGTCTGCACACAATGTAAGTTCATTAAGTGCTGCCTCTTTAAGTTTGCTGATAGCAGCTACATACTTTCCTGTCACATCATCGGCATATGCTACTGCATTTATGCCCTTCGATTTGAGGGTTGTCAGGACTTTGTTGATCACTATGATCCCAAATAATGTTGAAATAACACCACCTTGTGGTGTGCTTCTGCTTGTCTTTTCTTGGCAATGCTCATGAAACTGTGAATTTATTACTCTACTTTCGAGTTTGTTCGTTATCCACAGTCTGACTCTGTTGTCTGTATCGACTTTCTCCAAAGTAAATTCTTATCCGACCCGGTACGCTCCTTACTCAACACCTAGTCTTCTCAATATTTTCTTAGTTTTTGACCCGTTTAATGTTTTTCTCGATGACCAATTATGATTTGACGGAATATCTGATCATGACTTAATTTTTTGCACATACAACATTGACTTTTCGCATCTAGTATTCCTTTAACTTTCGAATTCAAATATTATAAATCAATTGATCTCGAATTTTTCAATCTTAAAGCTTCTTCAATGCTAAAAGAACGCACGTATTTTTCCAGCTCAAATGAAAAGTTAGAATTTCTCCATGCGCAAATTAATAATCTTATTGAAAAGTTTATTTCGCTGCGTACAACGCTTGTTCGCGACTCAAAATGCCCTAGGTTGACTACGGATGTTCTGGATCGTATCAGAGAACAAAGGAAGCTTTGCGGTAAAGTAGAATGCCCCATTGATCCAAATGTTCTAAACAATTCCTTTATCTCCGATTATAATAACACAAAAGGGGTTTCTCTTAACAATCGAGTGTGAAGTGAATTTCAACAAGATTTTGAGACTGTTACCGAAAGTGATGTTGCAAAATGTATTCAAATTCCTAAATCAAATGCAATTGAAAGGAGGATGCTATACATCTGCGTTTCGTTAAGCTATTAACGCCATACATAATCAATCCACTGACACACATTTTTAATTTTTACATTGCTCCATCTTCTTTTCCCAACAGTTTGCAGATTCCAGAAAGTTGTTGTGGGAAACATTTGCTCGGAAACTAGATATCTACTTGCTGGAGTACCTCAAGGATCCATACTATGTCCTATCCTTTGGACTACACTTATATTTTTCCAGGCCAATGATTAATCGTTTTCGATTTTAGAACAGAATAAAGAGAAAAAGACACAAAGACTGGGGAAGCAAGAATGGTAAGATCCTTATTAATCGCACAAAATTGTTGAACACTTTTGGATAAACGACCCCACTTGGATCACAAGTTTATTTCTTTTCGATTTGAATGTTGATTCTCCGTACACAGAACGCCAGGGACACTAATTTTAAGGCTAATTGTTAGACTTTTTATTCAAGAGCTTTTACAATTGCTTCAGCGCATTCGACGGCAATGGCAGCTTCAGCTTTATCCTAAAAAGAAAACAAAGTAAAATAATAAAGTGTTGCAGTATACTGAAAAGAATACCACCATACCAATTCACTGGTGGAGGAGCTCAATTTCCGTTGCCACTCAGCCAGCTGATTTTTGGATTCGGCCAAATCCAAAGATGCAAGTTCATGAGCTTCTTCTGCTAAAACCTGTACTGAAGAATCTTGATTGACAGTAATGGAACCGCTGGAAACAAAGAACTTTTGTGTCTTGCCGTCTTCCTCGACGACTTGTACAACACCCGGTTTCAAAACAGCTAAATAACGAAGCAATGCAAAGTCAATTCAAACCCTTTGAACAATCATATGAACAACATACCCAAGGTGGGAACATGATTGGCGAGAATACCAAAACTACCGGAGAACGATGGAACATCAATTTGTAGAACTTCCTTGTTGTCGTAGTAGGTTCTGTTAGCAGCGGCAAAGGTGAGTTTCATTTTATCGGCGTATCCGCGGGACTGGAGCATTCTGGAGCCTTTGGTGGCTAAGAATCTAGCGTTCTTTACAAAAGACATTTTCCTATAACCAAAACAAGAAATGAAATTAACAATTTAAATGGAAAAACTTGAAAAATTAAATTATGTAACTTTTAAGGTTAGGCCAATGGAAGCATCGGCGGAAAGATTACGCAGATAATGATAGAAGATTTTTGTTGTTTCTATGAATAAATTCAATTAACGTTAAATAAAATACCTTATAAATGGATGTGGTTTTGTCCAATTGGATAAATTCTATTGAGAAATGAAAAGAGGAAAAGTCTGCGATGCTCAGCCGATTTCCAAAAATGCAAATGTCAATTCGTCAATGATAATTTGCAGACAATTGTCAAATATGTCACTGCACAAGTGATACCAATCCCACTTTGTAAAAAAGTCATAAATTTATAATTGTTTTTTGTAACTGTGTGATTGGCGGGCGACAAAGATGCAAATTACGAATCTGAAGATTATTTTAAAATTAAACTCATTTTGAATGCTATTTAGTCATTGCAAGATTGTAAGTTTACCCCCACAGCTCAGCGAAGGGAAGTGGCTTCACTGAGCAAAAGTGTAAAGGATTAAAATTCCATTTTGTAGTGCTGAATATATGAGAACGAAATACTGAAAATTGTGACGTACGCAAATTTTAGACCGCTTGCGAACGATGATCTCTTGTAAATTTCTGGTGAAAACGTCAATGATTATATTGAAAAACTTAATATTGAATGAATTCTTAATAAACTAAGTTTGAGCATAGCAACAGCAAAGCTCGATTTCAATCGAAGAATTAGTACTGATAATGTAATTTTAGATTAAGTAGATGTACTCAATTATTTAGGAATTATTACAGACTCTCAAGTAGATTTTTGATTGCATATCTAGAAAATAAACATAAAAAACAAGAAAAAGAATATTAATGGTATATGCGATTTATGTTTACAATATTATCATAAAACCACACTTTGAATTATGTTCTATGACGGATATATTTCAAATGCTACAGCACAAGGCTATGTTAATAATTTTGAAATGCAACTGGCTAACACCGATTTCTTATATGATACATGTTTTAATATGGTTGAGTATTAATCAGAGAACTAAAATGAGTGTGTTGATTTTGATGTTTAAAATTAAAAATGGATTGTTTTCCAGTTACTTGTATAATTTAAAAGCTTTTATTTTTCCTCCAAAAAACAGTTGTTCTTAGAAGTCAAATACAAAAGAATGAATAGATACAGATTTGATTAGCTATGTCATCCACTTCACAGCAGCATGTATCGGGTGATTCCGCGTTTTAACACCATATAGTTTCAGAACCGAATGTTTTCCTGCCGTTTTTTCCGTAGCAATGGAACAAATCGTGATTTCTTTTTTTTTTCAACATTGTAAGTGCAGCATCAATATTGTCTGTAAGCTATCAACAGTAAATTTATGAACAAACTTTTACAATTTTAATTTAAGAATTTGAAATGAAACATCACCACTGACACATGATTTGATGACCAAAAACTGACTTTGATCAAGAAACGATCTAGATTGTTTTCAAACGAACTTCGGCTATGACTACATTATTCTGCGTAGTTTGGCAGTACTGTAGCTGGAAAACACTGATTGACTCTGACATTTGATATTGCAAGAGTTGAGACGTCAATCCTCCAAACTTAGGAAAACACCCCCATTGTAAAATATTCGAAAAAAATATATAATTTATTGGGGAAAAAACTGCAGTATTACTTTTCGTATTTATGTTCGCAATTTCATAAAAGTGATGTTAATTCCAAACTTAGCATTTATTATACACTCAAAATGGAAAACATCGACATAAGCTTTACAAATTTAAACAGACATCAAGTGATAACAAAATACATTGAAAATTTGCGTCAATTAAAGTCTATTGCTGAACAACATTGCAATGTTCGGGCGTTCCAATTCGACCATTATGTGCTCTTTCAATATTTCGAACCAAATCGATTAACAAGCAATAGCAATGCGAACATCAACAACCCCAACAATAATAACAATCATGTAGCATTTATAAAAACTGAAATCTTAAAGCAAATTATCGACCGAAAGCGAAAAATTCTATTCTGGATATTTTATTTGGCCGTGGCTTGTATATTCATATCTTATAAGAATGAAGCATCCACAATTGTTTTACGCAATATACAGACGTTCATTTATCCAGGGATGAAAGTTTGGAGAAAGATTACACTGCCAGTGATAAAAAAGTTTCCCGGATTGACGGAACTCTATGACGAATCATGCTTAATGATGAATCCGTTCTTTCAAGTTGACGATATGAATTGTGATCCATGTACGAATGTGAATAATGTTCTAGATTTGACGAACATGGAGAAGACGACTGAGTTTGTGCCTTTTGTGTTTAAGGTTCATATATGGTACACACTGTGGAAACAATTAGTTCATTTTTGTTTCTACTATTTTTCAGATACAACAAGATTACATTCATCCACGGGATTTATATGAACTGTACGACAGCAATAGAAACATCTTTCAACGTGACGCATACCGGGTACAATCTACAAATCGGGGGATTACTAATCTTGATGAACTTTTTCACGACTTCAACCACACCCAGCGCACACAGAGTCACAATTTATGGCGATGTAATAGAATGCAGCCTGCCAGACTTATTCGCCAATTGTTTGTAAGACCGGAACGTCTTCCAAAAACAGGCATTGCATTGGAACGTTTCGTTGTGATGGATACTCCAAATGCTGCAACATACACTCTGCCAGATACGGAATGCTCAAATATGTACGTTCAACAAGCGCTGGGCTCACGCTTTATCGTTTTGCGGCCCACTCCCGAGTGCCGACATAAATGCCGTACATTATCCGTTCGTTTGCCACAATCGTTTGTTTGTAAGATTGGGAAAACAAATATTTGTGTTTATATGATTCATCATAATTTTGTTTTTCTTGCAGTGAGCTATAATTGGTGGTACTGGAAACCTATATCTGCGCCAGTTCCATTGACAGAGACAGTTTCTATTAGCCTCATAGGATCGTATTGTTAAGAGCGACCACTCTATATACCCGCATATCTAAAATGCTTATTTTATAACTTAAACAAAAATATCCTAGTCACTAAGTTTTGCAAGTCCTTTCCCAGTGTATTTTTTAAACATCGAGTCCTATACATTTTGCAACACTTAAATTATTATTTTGTTTATTTCTTTTTTTACAAACTAAAGTATCCATGCTTTGTGTGTATGCTAGATCAAAGCACAAAATTTAGCAATAATACTGTGCTGTAGTCATATCTCATTTCTGTATTTAAACATTTTTTCGGCACGGCCTGTATTTGAAAATAAGTACCCCAAATTAGACTGTACCAATTTAAATTTTTTACGACTGATACACATGTACGTGTAAAAATATGATTCCGAAAAGTAATTCCCTTTTCGAATTGAAGAAGATGAAACTCGTTAAGTGTGGAACATGAGTGATAGATATACGAGTATGTACTGCAATTTTTTTAAATGATTGTAAATATTTTATGATTTTCCAATTGTTTTTTATTTTTTTTTTTATTTTGAGAGCTTAAGTGGTATATTTATTTTCAAGGAAAGAAAACATGAAAGATATTGATAAAAGAAACGTGTGAAAATACTATATTTTTGCTTCGAACATAGCTTGTTATAAACATTTAAAATATTAAACAATATTAATGTCTACGAAACGATTTCAAATTCTGTCTTTTTTATTATTTTCAATATATTTGTACTCGTATGAAAATATGTCGGGTAACGTGGTTGTCAATCAAGGAGTGCAGCAAGGATCAATTTAAGGAGCTCTTTATAAAAATTATACTTGAAGTTGTAAAAATGTGCAAAATAAGGTCAAGGATAAGGTCAATTTTAAAGTAGCACAGCTTAATGATTGAACTAAATTGATGGAAATAAATCTAATTTGGGAAACAATACACAAATCGAGATAAATGGAAGAAAAATAGAGAATGTAGAAGGTACATGGGACACATCGAGAGACTACAGAAGTAAATTGCAAAATAAGATCTAACAAGTGAAGTCAGGCATGTGACTGAAGCTCAACCTTATCATCTACGGAAAAGTGATAGCGTAGAACTAAGTCAGCAGAAATCAACTCACTGACTTAATGGCCTCCCGACCTGTGGAGAGTCTAAGCCTGAAACACGACAGTCTTCCAATCTTGTCGATCCCATGCACTTTGCTTCAAGTTATCTAGATTTAAACATCGGCATACGTGATTGCTTGGCCTTAAAACGCAGGTTCAGTTTCGCTTGTCGCCTCGAACCTGTGAGGCTTTGATTCGAAGATCCTCATTGCACGAGCATTATTTTGTATTCGCTCGATGTGGCTGAGCCAGTGTTGTCGTCGTATTTTGGCTTTTTGGTCTACATCCAAATCTTGATACAGCAAATAGTTTGTGGTTATATATTCTTCTCCAGTCGCCCTCCTCGCATAATGGACCAAATATTCGACGAAGAATTTTTTCTCTGGAAAGTATTTAAAATCTGCTGTGCCTTCCTGCTCAACATAGTATTACTGGCAGGATCAAAGTTTTGGTCATTTCTGAATTAGGAGTTTTGAATCCATTTCTTTCGACAAACGCAAATAGCAGCGGTGTCCTAGGGTGAGTCTTTGCCGAATCTACACTAAGGTTTCATTCGGGGAGTTGAAATTTACCCCAAGGTAGGTAACCTTCGCGTATACATTAACTCTCCTTAACTACCTCGAAATTGCTATTGCCAAACGTGATATTTTCTCCTAGGAAGTGGACAGATATTTCTTTGTTTGTTGACATGTACTTGGTTTTGTACTTGTTAACTTCAAGGCCAACTTATTTTGCTTGTTCTCCGATAGACATAAAAGCCTCTATGACGGCACACTGAAAGCGATCGATGATGTCGGTATGGACAGATTTTTTTGAAGATTATGCATTTCGGGTTTACACCTGCCCTGCGCACTTTCTTTTATCGGAATTCAAAGCCTGGTAGAAATACTTTAGTTTTTGCACCCTTTTATTATTCAATATGTTAGCAAATAATGTTTAAAACGATTAAAATATTAGAAGATGTAAAATAAAAAGCATAGTACTGCAAAATGTATATGTATTCACATTGGCTTTGAAAAGTATAGAAAATACTAATTAAGATACTTACTACTGCTTTACCACGTCCTTACATAAAGCCTTTGCAAGAAACTAATTAGAAAGCTGCCATGTTGACCTTAAATTGAGTGCTTGGAGCAAAAACTTTGCATAGAAAAAATTGCCTCATTCTGATTTTAGCCAAAAGAACATAATATCAACTTTTACTTTATTTTTTATATAATACATCCAAATATGCGACCGTCATTAGGTCTTCTCTTTTTATTTGAAAAACTTCCATCAGTTCTTCAGCAAAGGCCTGGCCTTCTTCAACCGTTTGATCCGGTTTAAGGCAAACTTCGAGTTCGATAAAATTTCCTAAATTCTCAACTTTATCCAGATGAATTCTGGTGCACTTATATAGAAACAAATATCTTTCCTTTTTCACAATGCCCTGTACACCGTTGGTAAGGGTTAGCATCTTTTCCAATGTTTCTGGTTCGTCGACTTCAATTTGATTATATGAGGAGAGTTTTGGACCTTTAACGTCGGACCGCACGTAGTATATTAACTGAGATGGTGTATCCTTTAGGTAACGCAATTTTAATCGACCACTTAAAGAATTAAAAAACACATCCCTCTGGACAATGAGAAGGGCTTCACATAATGTTAATTTCCTGGCAATTTCCATTCTTTCTTCAAAAACGTCATCCGAACCAAGTCTTGCTTTGATTTCGACATTCCTTTCATCAGGTGGCATTGTTGTTGCAAAATGTTTAAGCTTTAATAGAAACAATATTAACTGCATTAAATCGTGCTTTTAATAATGATTCAGGTGAGTTCATATAATTTGAATAATATCAATAGACAGTACTGTTTTTAAGAAAGCAGGGCAGAACATTCTTCTTATCATGAACATCATCTGCTGGGGTGTGATTCAGAATTTATTAGACGAAGAATTTAAGCAAACTAATTTTTTTGATTTAAATGACTGTTTAGAAATAGAACACCGAGTTTTTTTTTGTAAAGATAATGTATTTATCTACACGTCCATAATATAGTTTTACTCCTCTAGGTGTTTCAATTTAATAAATAAAATTGTAAACATTACATAGTTTTAGGAAACTAAGATCGTTTGTATATAAAATTTGATTTACCTTATTCGATGATAGACGGCACGACACGTGCTTATTTAAACTTTTGAATTTAAACCAATTTTTTTAAAAGATATATCATACGGAAAACAGTGACAGTTCATTTGAATGTACTGGGCACGTCCAAAAACACAACGTTTTTTTACTCGTAAAGTATATTATGATATGAACGGTTTCTTTTTTTAAATTAAATTCATTCATCAGCCTTTTCGCTAAAGATAATTGACAGCATCCACTCTATTCGTTGATGTATGTGGGAAGGAAATAAACGAGGATACTTCGTTCTCAGTGATGGCAGAATTATGAACATGATGTTATCTATTCGATAAACTACGCGTAGTTAATCGAGTAAACTACATATTTCATTTGTATCGTTTAGTAAATACGTTAACTACTTCAAACGTCGAGTATGGTTTACGGTTGAGAAAATCAGAACGTACTAATTTAATAAAAACGTCTTTAGAATCAATATTTATCATTGATAAGTGAATATTTACAAATTTCCTTAACCGATCGTAAGTTATGGTTGACTCCTACTTTTCGTGTGGACGCATGACCATTGGGGGAAAACGTACCCAATCGCTGCTGACGGCGCGGGAATATTTGTTTTACCATCATCGTCACCACCGCTCAGTTTTTTTTTTCATGGTATTGAATATACCCTGACAGTTCATGCCAGATCTTTTCGTGCTTGCAAACAGCTTGCGAATTTTTGCAGCTCATTCCGATTTAGCCGTTGTTGAATCATCGCGGCGCTTATTTATAAGATTACATACCGGGTCGAAGATGCAAATCATAAACAGATTGAATGAAGTTCTCATCAAATAGTAATTTCTTGACATTTGGCGTAAAGGCACTCTCTATCAAATAATTGTTGAATTTTCTTCCTCCTGATCTGGACATTTTTAGAATGACAATTGAAAATGCACAACTGATATTGCAGTGCTACATTTGAATACGTTAACTACAATAAATAAACTACATAACGTAACGACAGACGTAACGAATGTAGTTATTCCAAAAAATTGTGGATTTTTTTTTTTTCTTCTTTTATTACATTTCATGTTGAAGACGTTATTGCTTCAGTTTTTTCTAGATGATAAGAAAATCATTGTACATCTACTTTGCTGTCAAAGTTGCTGCTGCTGTTGATGTGTCAATTTTACTTCAGAAATTATGTCAGTATGTTAAATTGGTTTGATCTAGTTCATTTATTTAACGGATATGCTACTATTTAACAACAGTTTACATCAAAATCCATTAGAATATTTTAAGTTTAAATATTTAATAAATAAATAT
Organism: Orthonevra nobilis; assembly: GCA_963555765.1. Classification (NCBI taxonomy): domain Eukaryota; kingdom Metazoa; phylum Arthropoda; class Insecta; order Diptera; family Syrphidae; genus Orthonevra; species Orthonevra nobilis. The sequence goes on from OY743224.1 coordinate 35,190,264, forward strand.
TTATATATTTAAGACAAATTATATATTCCAGATTGATGTAGGTTGGCATACCATATATGTATTTAACACATAGACCTAGTGTGCAGGGTGCTTAAATTTTCGATTGTACCATTTTCTTGAACGGCTCGTTTGGACTGTCGTACATGACAGCCTGACAGAATTCAAATAACAACAACAAAACTCACGTGTTGAGTTCTTTCAAGTCAAAAGAAAATACATTTTTGTCAGTGCTCAAGGAATTATTGTTAAAATATGGCTAGAAAACGAAAAATACCAACAAGAAAGCATCACGGTGTTCGTGATCCTTTAAAACAGCAAGCAGAAAGATTGGCAAAGTATTAATATAGACGGAGATTGGACTCTCCAAAAACCACTTACAAGACAATTCTTATTACAGACTGAAAGGTGTTACAAATAATCCACCAGCCAAAGGAGGAGACCAGAAAATATCTAAAAAATTTGCCGAATTTCTAAAGCTGACCAACAGTGTAAAGAGGGGGAAGAAATTTAAAAAGATTCAATGCGGAATAGAAGACAAACCCAGGGCAACAAATCCGAAAAAGTCATCAGCAGCTAATGGGACTTCTACAAATAAAATAAGGCCAATAAAACAGCTTTCAGGTGAAGACGATGAAGACTATCTGCGCCGTGTGAACAGAATGACAACAGAATCCCTCAAAGAAGCCGAATATGAGAAAAAGTATGGTGTATCTGTTGTGAGAGATACAAAAACCGGCAATATAACGATACAGAAAAAGCCGCCAAATGAAATTGATGAGTTAATTAAAAAGAAGAAGTCCAGGAAACCAATAGAAAAGAAATCTACAAAAATGGATCCAAAACTTGCGAAAGAGCTCATAAAGCAGGCAATCAAAGAAGTTAAAGAAGAGGTATGGGAATTAAATGTTTTTTAAATTTATTTCAACTTATGTGCAGCACCGTATTTAAAGACGAAAGAAGACGATATCAAAGACTTCAAGAAAGATGTTTTCAAATTTGGTGAGGTGGTGCATGCACCTCCAACGCTTACCACATTGCCTCGCAAAGCAGTACGTAGTGAAAATGCACCACGGGTAAGACCCAGAGCATCATTGTGTAATTCCTTATTCATGCAAACTTTCACGTTTTATTTAAAGCCCGGAAAAAAGGACAATCTCTTGTTGAAATCCCTTCTCAATAATCCCACAAAGAACGATAATCCAAAACACGAATCAGGCACGACGCAACCACATAAAACTATAAAACGATTTAAAGGAAAGTTGAAAGGGAAACGCAAGGATTTACCCGCGGCAACAAGAATGATGATTGAGCAGGAACAAAATAAAGTCATCGACTTATACCGGACGCTAAAGAAAAACAAAACCAAATCTTTCGGGACTTAAGAGCCAAAGTTATTATTGTGTTTGCTTTAAAGAGCGACTCATAATTTACAAAAGCAGCAATGGTATCTTTGATATTATTCTAAACTGTAACATAAACTGAATTGTTGGTACAAATTTGTACCAACCCTTTTTTTAAAAATAAAAAAAAAATAAAACGAGTAGATTTACATTCCGTTCCTGCTTTTCTGTATTTTTTCAGCGAACCGTTTTGTTATCAACAACGATGTATCAATAAATCGGCCAACGCAGTTGCTAAGGCACATCTCAGTACTGTTGTCTAATTTAGAACCTGGTTTTCCAACACATTTATCCCAGCAAATCTCATTAAACACGTGAACCTGAAAAATAACATACATCTGATGAAATAGTTTCAATTTTTAACTGATTCCGATATTACGTGCGCATTGGCTTGTGCCATTTCCTTTGCGACCATTGCAAGCTCTTGGTACTCCTCTTCAGAAGCAATTGTATTAATTGAATCAAAGTCGGACATGTTTGTAATTCAATTTAAAATTTTTATTTGGAAACCTAAACCTACTCGTTTAAAGATAATTTTGTAATGGAAAATTGACAACTGATAGTAACCTACAAAATTTATCAGTTACGTCACAAGCGGTAAAAACATACTGACTGTGTTCAGAAATAGGCAGGCGAAGGTGTTTCAATTTTTTTGTTGAGTACTTCTAATGCAGACAAACTTAAAATCTTTACTTGTCCATTCACATGTTGAAATATGATAAATCTTAATATATGAATACTTTTGTCACTTTCATTGATTTTAATCTGGAGTTCTCTCAATCTGATGTCAAAATAACTACGCTCAATTTTAAGTGAAATCATTTAATTTTCGAACTTCAGAAGATTTCTTTTTAGTTTCGTTGTTTTCAGTATAAATGAACATCGATATATTGACTATTAAAATTTATCTACACATAGAAGTGTGCAAATATACAAACATCATAATATTTCTTCATGTTCAAAAATGTCGAGCCATAGGAGTTTGAAAATTTTCAAGTTCCAACAGCACCTGTTTTAAGTCTGAACGGAAGCTAAGCTAACAACTATTGTAGTAGATTAATTCAGTGTATAAACTAAATACAAAACAATTCACATCGTGAACACTTCCAATCCGATTCTCGGCCATCTGCTGTCATAGTTTGATAAAATTCTCCGGCATTTTTCACAAAAAGAAGCGAAAATTATATTCTTTTAATTCCAGTGTGAATTCAAACTGGTGAAAAAAATAAACATAAAGTTTGCAAAATGTCCTTCAGCGGTCAGTCTAACCCACCATGGCAAAGGAATTCAATGAATAACTCGATGCAAGGTAATATGCTGCACATTGTTAAAAGTGATCGAACCCCAATGTCTTCATCTTACTCAGGTATGGGTTTTCATCAAAACTCTCAAATGTTTATGAACCAACAATCGAGTCAGCAAAATCAAAACATGCAATATAATCAAATGGCATCGAGCAACATAAATCAAATGCCCTCAAATCAAGTGTTTCAACAGCAAGGTGTCGCATATCCAACAAGGACTGGCTTAAATCCGGTTGCATTTCCTAACACCGGCGGTGGCTCTGGCCAAAACCAATCGAACAATGCCGGAATGCATGGTCAAAGCCGACAAAACTACAATTCAATGGGCACCGTAACCAAGATTAGTAATGATTGTGGCCTGGTTAATGATGAGGTATTATTTTATAAAAATATTTGCAAGGGTGTTGTCCCCAAAGTAGGGGATCGAGTGCTCTTTGAATCAAACTATAGTCAGGGCGCACAATTCAAATGGAACGCAACGAGAGTTCAGTTGGTATCGCAAGCTTCGGCTCCGGTTCAGGCGCCTCCGCCACCCTTAATGTCACAAAATGTTAAATCTTCTGGATATAATGCTGTGCCGCCACCAAATGAATATCGGGCATCATTAAATCAACGGCGGCCGTCTCCAGGTGGAGGAAGGCGTGGATCACCGGGCAGTGATCGCCATTCAAATCGAGATCGAAAGGATGTTGCTAGAGGACGAGATCGAAATGACCGCAGTGACGTAAGTACAACAAAACAAACACTTTATTTACATAGAATACGTTTGGTGCTTGATTTGTAGATTTGAATGAATTAGTTTGCCATTTTTTTGTTTTTGTTTTTTACTGACAATGAGATAAGATCTGCATGCAATGCAGGAAGTAGAAAAAAAAACAGCCGCGAGTGTTTATTATTATTAGCAACCAAAATAAAAGGAAGAGGCAAGCATATACATTAATGAGTAATAAAAATATGGAATTTTGTTTTGTTTGTGCTGCTAACAAAAAATAAATAGAATCGTATCGGAAATTTAGCATGATAATTGGATTCATGTGCAAATTGTTAAAATAACTTGGAATCTAAATCTTCTTGTACGCAGCGCAGGCTATTATCTTTGGTCAGGAACATAAAATTAGCAATAGGGGCAAAAATGCACGAAAAAAATAGTTTTATTGATTTAAGATATTTTGCAGTAAGATATCTTGCCTCTTCCAAGTGGATTAAATAAAATGTGTTCAGCGGGAAATGATTCAGGTTTTTAAATAAAAACATGAAATGAATTTATAACTTAATTTTGATTTTTATTTCGTTAAAACGTTTGTTTTTTTAACTTCATTGATAAAATACTATTATTTACTTACTTAAGTTTGTGAGACACGCCAACCTTCCACTCTTGTCAATCACGGGCACGCTACTTCCAGTAATCTAAACCAAGCGCTCTTGCATCCGCGATCGCTTGATCCTTAAAACGGAGGTTCGGTCTTCCGTGTCGTCTCGAACCTGGCGGCTATGACTCGAAGATCCTCTTTTCTGGAGCATTATTGTCCATTCGCTCGATAACTATATCCACATCTCGATACAGCTCATACAGTTCGCGGTTATATCTTCTCGTCCATTCACCCTCCTCGCATACGAGACCTAATATGCGATGAAGAATTTTTCTCGAAAGAGTGCTCAAAATTTGCTTTGCATTCCTGCTTATAGCCCAGCACTCGGCTCCACAAAGTAGAACTAGCAGGATCAACGTTTTGTAGAGCACACATTTCGTCATCCGAGTAAGGAGTTTTGAAGTAGCACCGGTTTCCAAGCGTGAGTCTTTACCGAATCTCCACTAAGGTGTCATTCGTGAAGTTGGTATTTACACCAAGGTCGGTAAATTCCTTCACAACCTTAAAATTACTGTTGCCAGCAGTGACGTTTTGTTGGAAGAGTTCAAAACGATGAATGCTGATAAAAACTTCAATTTAAATGAAGTAATATGCAAAAAACAAAACGTATTTTTTTAAACATATTAGGAGGAGATTGTACGATACAACACCATAATAAAACCTCACTTCGAATATTGTGCAACAATTCCTTATGCGAGAGGCAATCAAGAACAACTGGATACAATGCAAAAGCTGCAGAACAAAATCATGCGAAGCGTTTAAAAATGCAACGGTTACACGGATATAAGAGGGGTGCTGGAAGCCGTTAAAGCGTATGACAAAAGCTAGAGCTAAGCACCCTCACTTCTTTTAGAACTAAATCTCATAACCAGAAATATCAACCGGGGAAGAGGTATACCACCATACAACCTGCGCAATGATTTTGCGAGCACAACGAGAGATCAAAACTCATTTCTCTTCATAACCAAATGATGTAAAGTTTTGCAAAAGATGTCGTATTAAAACATAAATTAAGCAATCTAAATGTAAATATTATCGAATGTAATGAATGAATGTTATTAAACTTAATCTTATGTTTTTTAAAACATAAACGAAATTTATGTACATAATTGGACTCATTTATATAAACTTAACTTATTATATTTAGGCAGGGAAGGTTTGGCTGTTGAACTGCAACACAAAATTTTTTGGAAAGTTAAAATTTTAGAAAATGTTAGAGCAATATGTTTTTCCATTGCAGTTTGACGCTGATCGTAAAAGACGTCGTGATGAGAGCCCTAGGAGTCGTGAACGTGATAGACGCGAAGATAAACGAGACATAAGCCTTGACAAAAAAGATCGTGACCGTAGCCCGGTTAGGCGGATATCTCCTAAACGAAGAAAAACCCGTGCAATTCCACGTTATGTCGTCCAAATTCCAAAAACATTGCTAACATTGTAAGAATACGCGTTGTTTATTGACAGTGTTTCCTGTTAATTTTTGCCATATTTAATTTCAGTAAGAGCGCTGGAGTACAGGAAATCAAACGACGCTATTCAAATCTATATATTCCTTCAGATTTCTTTCATACCAAGGTTAAGTGGTCCGAGACATTTACTCCAGACAATCCATTTCCAATGCGCCGCCCCTGCTCATTCCACATTTTGCACAAAGCTGTTGAGCCACCAAACAAATCAGATTTCAAAGCATACACTGAGCCTGAAGATGCGGATTACACTTTTTCGGCTAAGGTTATGCTATTGGGATGCCCGCCAATTTCTGAATTGTACGAGAAGTGTTTTAATCAAGATGAACACGATGATACTCACCACTGCGTCCATCCATCGCGTTTGATAAATTTTTTGGTTGGTACAAGAGCTCGCAACGAACCAATGGCCATTGGGGGACCATGGAGTCCATCGTTGGATGGTGATAACCCCGACAAAGATCCAGCCGTATTAATTCGTACTGCAATTAGGACATGCTTGGCATTGACTGGAATCGATCTTTCCAATTGTACACAATGGTATGTATGTTTTATTATATATTTAAATTCAAAACTGAAATTCGGTTTATGTAGGCTATAAATGTTACGTAAAGTGCCAGTTCCAAAATTTCAAGGTCCTATGTTTTTATTTATAATACACAGTCAAATATGAACACAATCTTAGTCTTCAGACGGTTGAGTCAATGTTTTTACAGAAAAGCACTATCAGAATAATTATTTGCAATTAAAGTCAATTTCCCACGCCACGGTATTTTGTCTTCAAATATTTCGAATCAGGACACAGTGTCCAACGCTTTATGCAACCTTGTTATCGCCTATGCGATTCGTGGTTCGAAAATTTTGTTTTAAACTCACACCATTTCATTTTCAAAACGATTGATGTCTAGCAATCGTTTTTACATAAAGCAGAGCTGATACCAGTCATATCCAAGATTTTTTCAATCTGAAAAAGCAATGGTTTCGGTATTTATTCGACTGAGCTCCAAAACAGCATTATTTGATCATAGTCATATAAAATCTCTGCACGCTACATAAAAAGTTATGTTGGGTATTGCTTTGTAATTGAATTTAGAAACGAACAAAGAAGAGAGGATATGATATTTTCTTAGACATACGTCAGGCTTTTTGTCAGGCAAGGTACCAAGCTGATAGAATAGTCCATTAATTCGTTATGCTCATTTAGAAATCGGTCTGTGCTATGAAAAGAGATTTTGTTTGTGTATTTCTTCAAATTTGAAATTTTGGCCATTGATTTCACGAATTTCTGTGAGTCTTTTGTGAAAGTTTGCATAAAATAAAAGTTTCGAATTTTAGCGCAAAGAATGAAAATGGTAGAAAATATTAACGTTTCTAGTAAAAATCAATTTAAACATTAATTTAAGTTTTATTTACAGTAGCGAGGACTGAAATTGCAACAAGAAAAACAATTTCTCACATCTCTTTTTAGTTCTTCGAACTTAGTTAATGACAAAAAAAAACAGAGAGCCAATAAATCTTTTGCAATAATTGTTTACCAACTTGTAGCCAATAAAACTGCACAAAGAACTATTTGCAGCACGTTCAGAAACTCGGTGAATTGGGATTTCCAATAATTGGTGGAAAAAAGATCAAAATTTCCTTTCCAATAGGTAGCAATCCTGTTCAGAATTTATTGAATATTTAAGGACACAAAATGAACATTTTGGATTTCATATACAAGAACATTTGTATTCATACAATTGGTTTACATATTAATACTTTTAAGCGCCTCCTTTATTTTTTTTCTTGACGTAATAAATTAGCTTTGGGATTGAATCCACTAAGCTGTGAAGATGTTCTGCGGGTATTTCAGTTTACCAAGCTTCTTCAATCACTTCATTGAGCGTTTTGCCAGCTTTTCGCCGCACGTACTGGATTCCATCTGATCCGTTTTTGCTGAATTTGCTCTCATCGGAGAACATTACTGTCCGAATTCTTGAGGCCTTTGACGCACTGTATGTACACTAATTTAAGTTCCGCTTGACTCCACAAACTCTGCTGTAATTTGTACCGCTGTTGCAATATTACTTGAAACACTAAATTGGCTCTAATTAACTTATTATGCACTTATATACCTTAAGAGAATGGAAGTCATTGCGTACAAGTCGCTTTCTATATTATTAAAGATTTTTCTGCGTAAAATGGATGTTAGACTTTCTGTGCTCGCTACTGTAAATAATATCCCCGAAAAAAAACTACATTTATCCATCCACCTAAACTTAATTTGGCAATTTGATTTTATTTTAATTTTATTCGGCCGATTATCAGATTCAGGACACTGACTGTTCGTCTATTGGCCCTGGCTACTGTTTTTGTAGAGCATGCTGATCGGACTCGCTTTCTCATATCAAATTTGATAGGATTAACACATGCCCATTTCTGAGCTGAGTCTTTGTCGCTTCATTTAATCCGAAAGGTTCATCGTTCTTCGACGAGTAGAAATGATTTTTAAAATTTCGAAATAAGCGCACAGGCTTTACTATCAATATATTTTGGAATTGGAATTTTCCTGGAGCATAGTTTGTTATCTGTATTTATGTGTATATCAGCACATCCCTTGGTAATTTTTATTTTAATTTTTTTTATTGCTATGGATTGCATATTTTGTTTGATTGTAAAATAAGAGACTACTGACAGATTTTTAAACTCCAGCGGGGCGCTATTTACTTTATCATTTCAATTATATCGTTGTGCATATACATTTAAACTTAACCATTTTTATATAAGAAAATATATTTATAACTATTTTGATATGTGTTGGAAAATTTGCTAAAACAAAATCAAAAAATGGGTTGCTTGGTTGATCATATGTTTAGGTACCGCTTCGTGGAGCTCTACTACCATCGGGCCGATTACACAAGCAAGGGAAAATCAATACCATCGCGGGTGGAAACTGTCGTTATATATCTTCCAGATATAAATTCTTGTATGCCGACCACAACTGCATGGGAGTCCCTTGCTGTCGAATACAAAACAGCTGCAACCAATCATCTAAATCGAATTAAAGCTGCTGCTCAACAATCAACATTGGCTGCCGCATCCGAAGGGAAAAAATCAAATACCATTGGAGCAAAAGATGCAGCAGCTACTGTTCCTGATTCTGCAACATCGTTGGCAAATTTAGGTGGAGATGACGGAGACCAACACCAAGATGAAATTGGACATGAAAAGGCATTCTACCTTTTATTTTTTTATACAAAACAAAAACAAAAATTGCAATTGCATAGATTAAGACTTTTCTTCTTTTTAAACACTTCTTTCAAAAAAAAAAGTTTTGTGAGAATTCTTAAGCTTATGACCGGTGAACATTAAATTATACAAAAGAAACTAAATTTAAATCCTTTAGCGAGTGCTGCAACGAGAGAAATCATTTTTACAATTTTTTTTTCGTAACTAATAACAAGTTCAAAATTATTAACGAATTCGGTTTTTACTATCTTTTGTGCTCTTATATAATATTAAGAGTACGTATAAGGATATAAGGAACGAATTTGTATTGAAAGTTGGAAACAATATCCCTCTAACAGACGAGTATTAGCGCGAAGAGATCTGGTTTTTATTTATATTTTATTAATTACAGGACGAGATTAAAAAAGAACCCACACATTATTCGAAACTTGATCCAAAAACAATGAAAATCCAGGAAATTCGGGATGAGTTAATTGCTCGCAATTTGTCCTCGAAAGGTAAAACAAATTGAATTTCAAATGTAAATCATCAATATTGAGTAACAACAAAAACAAAACGATTGTGTTATTACAAATGAAAGGCCTTAAGCCACAGGTATCAGCACGGTTGGCAAAAGCCTTGGCTGCTGAAAAGGAAAAGGAAAAACTTGGTGAAAAACTAGATGATAAAGATGAAGATGATGAAAACGAAGACGTAAAAATCATTGAAGATGGACACCAAGAAAATGAAGCGAAAGATGATGATGGCGATGCTGATGTCGATGCCGATGCTGACGCCGGCATCGAAGTTGATATGAGCGATATTGTTATTCTTGATGAGTACGATTCCAGCAAGAATCCAGAAGCGGACAACGTAGAAAAGGTTTGTTCTTTTTTATGTTTATGTTTTTTGTTTTTTGAATATAATTGAACGCTTCAAGATAGTTTAGATCATCAGACCAATCTTTCTTGTTAATGTCTGCAAGTAGAATTATATTTATGTTTGCTTTGTGCAAGTATCTTTAAGCATATTTTCGATTTTCATTTTATTTATTTAGCAATGTTTAGCTATAAATTAACAATATTTGTTGCTTAATGGACCTCATTTTTCGAAAATAATTACAACATTTTTCTTAAATCTAACTATCTTATTTTCACAATTCAATTGGTAAATCGTTAAACATTTTTAAAACTGCAGTGACGCAAACTTGATGATGATGTTGAGCAGTCTGCCGCTTCTTTTCTTTTCAATTGGTACCACCACCGATATTTTCCATACCTCTGCAAATATACCTCATTCATCGACTTCTTCATTGTTTCAAATAATCATGCTTATCATATGCGTATCTCTTTTGTTCTTCATAAGATTTTTAAGGTTTTGAATTGTTATTGGTTTGGATTTAAATATCTTATTCACCACTTGAAGTAAATTCTTATTCGGGACCAACGGAATTGCACGATTCAACACCTTCAACAAAGAAAGTATTCAATTAGCTTGGCGACTCGCGCATTGAACTTTATAAGTCACAAATTACTTTTCTTTTTTTTAAATTTGCATCTAACGTTTCTGCAATTTGCCCAATTACTTGACTGGAAAGCCCACTGATTTTGTTATATCTCAATGCTTTAAATGCGTTATTGAACCACACAACCTTCTTCAACATTTCTTCACACACAAATGAAAAGGGACCTCTACAAACTACTTGGGGCCAACTAGATAAGCCTTCAAAGTAAGTGAAATTAGTGTACACAATCAACGAAATATGCGAAAACGATTTTGTGTAATTGCCTGGTTTGCTGAATAAGTATATTGAACGTAAAAGTGGACAAAAGCCATTTTTGAGTGTCACTTATAATATGTTCATTCTTCTCTCTTCTTTTTGTAGCGTAAAAAGTGTTGATTTCAACCTTTCTTGTGGAGTTTCGCTAGAAGGTCAGATTTTTTCCTTTTATTTGTACGTTTTCAGCTTTACCTTTGGTGTCATCATGGATATCTTTCTAATCCCGCTTTTACATCGAGATAGAAACATACCACTTCATGTTTTCGTTTTTTCAGGTTATTAGACACCGTTTAATTTCGTTTACTTTTCAATGAAGTGTGAAACTATTGTTGTTTCTGTTGCAGTAGAATTTTTAGTTTCTTTTCTTCTGAAATGCCGGTGTACATTCTTCTTTCTTCTAGCTGCTCTCCTCATTGTCTGTGGTGTACAAACATATGAGTGGAACTAACAAGCTCATTTTTTTAAAACCAAATTCTTTTAGATCATCTTAGTTTTCAATTTTATGCCTCGCGAACTCACTTCGATTTAAAAACTCTGCCTCCTTTCCGATATTCTATATCTCCTTCGCTTAATCGGTAGCTAATTTTTTCCAGAATGAACTTAAAACTACAACATGATCATTCGAAAACATCATTTCCGTCGAAAACATATTTTACCAATAATATAGAAACCGCTGATGATACATAAAAAAGTTATTGAATCATATTGTTTTATGTTTTGACTTCAGGAGCAAACTAAGGAGCTGGATGAAAAGGAACGCAAACACTTAGAACGGCGATACGTTTTGCCTGATGAACCACACATCATTGTATATCCATCAAAGACGGCTAAAGAGGGAAAGTTTGACTGCACCGTCATGTCTTTATCAGTCCTATTAGACTATCGTCCCGAAGATACTAAGGAGAGGTTTTTCGAGGCATGAACTACGATACTAATAGAAGAAATGCGCCATTAATAAAATTTTAATCACATTTACAGGTTTCCTTATTTGCTGAACTGTTTAATGAAATGCTCATGAGAGACTTTGGATTTAACATATTCAAAGAACTTTATTTCATTAAGGAGTCGACATCGGAGAAGGATGAAGCGAACTCCAAAAAGGATGAAAATAAGTCCTCATCCAAAGATGATGACGAAAAATCAAAGGACAGCAACAGTCAGGATCAAACTTCTTCGGAGAAGAAATCACAGGCTGAAACTGAAAAACGAGATAAAAATCAACGCGATCGTCGGGTAACAAAAAGATCTCAAGATGATGAAGCTGACGACGATGACTTTTCAATTCACTCGAGTGACCGAAAGCGCAAATCCGATAAGAAAATGTTTGTCGCCAAACCGCAATTGCTACTTTCTTTTATCTACTTTGACACAACTCATTGTGGATATATTTTTGAAAAGGATCTCGAGGATTTATTCACCATTTTAGGATTGAGTCTATCACGTGCCGAAATTCGCAAGGCTCTGTCTAAAACTATTTCACGACATGCACTTTATTATAGGTTTGCGCATTGTGCCTAATGAAGGGATGAACATACTTATTGCAAATTATTTATTTTTTTTTAAAGAAAACTTACCGATGCAGAAGTAAACCTAGAAAATAATTTTAAAGATCTTGAAGAAGTTGATGATGTTACAATGGAGGAGCTTCGAAAAGTTGCACTGGGTAACAATTGTCTTTTGCCTGTCTTCAAAGACGACATTGAGGATAATCAAACAAAAACCGCAACAGCTAAATCTCCAGATCAAGATGGTAAGTTTTCATCACTTAATCAACATGTGGTTCAAAAGACTATAGCAAATAAATTTCCACAGGTATGGTTACGATTAATGGAGTTTTAGTGCATCTCGGGAAATTATTTGAGCAAAATAAACGATACGAAAAATCGTATTCCGAGCTGGAGCACATTTACAATGAGGTGAAGAAACAAAATGCTGAATTACAAAGCACCTCCGCGAAGGCAAATAATAAAATCAAAGATCTCCAAAGTGAAGTCAAAAGCTTACTAAGAAAACTAAGTGATGCAGATCAAGATCTGTTCACTCTAAATGTAATATTCAACAGCCTTTCTATATTCTCTGTTATTTTAATGTGTTTTCTTCGCAGCGAAAATATAATGATCAACATTCAGCGCTTACATATGCTTACGACAAAATAGCACCGTTTATCTCGAGATCGGAGAAGGGCCACAAAACAAGTGACGGGTAAAATCAAGTGTTTTGATTTATAGCATTATAATTTTGACCTTTTATATTCAATTTAAATAGGTCAAGAGATCGCGAAAGTGTGAAAGAAAAAGACAAAGACAAGAAAGAGGAAAAAGAAAAGGAAAAGGAGAAAAAAGTTGAAAAAGTAGAAAAGGAAAAGCCTGACGAAAAAGAAAAGATCGAAACTGAGGAGGCAATAGAAGACGTAAAGAAGGAAACGGAGTAAATCGATTTAAAAAAAAAATCCACAGATATTTTTCATTGGACTTTTTATTTTCTTGAATAATAATAATTTATCTGCTCCGCTGACTTGTAAGGCAATTTATATTAACATTAAAATAATTTCGAATCCTTATATATATTTTTTTATTCAATGAAACAAGATCTAAAGCGATTTGGCGCTTGCTCATCTTTCACGATTGTAGCAATGGTAGGCAACAACTTATCTTGAACACTCGTAGATGAATCGAAAAGTAAAAGATCATCATGAGTTTGCTTCAAAATCATACAAGACAACAAAAAAAAAAAAAATGCGAAGTCAAACCCCACGGTTGCAAAATCGACGTAGCTTTTCTTGTTTTTTTCGATTTTATTATCTTCCGTCATCACTTTCACAGCAACAGCCTTGTCGCATCAGTTCATTCATTGGTCCGATTCTCGTCGTACGGGTGCGGAATGCTATCCTGCATCTCCCACTCATAATTATATTAGGGATACTCATAACCCTTCCGCCTCGATAGACGTTTCCTTTATTTGTTTGCTAAAATAAAAATCATTTATGAATTTATAACAAGACTCCGTGATAAACAATATTTTTGGTTTTTCATTCATGTGCGATCATAAAACACTTGATGCACACCACCTATGTCCTTATTGTTTTTCTGAATAGTTTAAAAGAAAAACCAAGTAAATTGGTTGAAAATTACGGAATTATCGTGGTAAAGCACAAAAAAAGGCATCGAATCCGAGCTGAAAATTGCCTACCGATGCAAATTTGTAATAAATCGTTGACGCTTCTAAAACGAAAGAAGGAGCAGCTTTCGCCGTTGTCAATGAATAAAGTCTCAAAGGATTGCTGCTATATTAAACCCTCTATAGCGTTAGTGTACAATACAATACACACCGAATCATCCGTGGTTGTGTAGCCAACGGAAAAAGTAAGCCATGACAAACAAAGCGCTCTTCAGCTTTACCCTAAGTTTGTTTATGTGATTTTGACGAAGAAAATGGTCATCTATTATAACACCCAAGTATTTGTGGCCTTTGGTTGTGATGGTGTTTGAACGTGCTTCAACTTCGTTTTGCTATGATTGACAACAAGACCATTATCGTGACACCTCCACGAAAGCTTGTCGAACTGCTCTTGCATAAGTTGTGTGGGAGGAGCAAGGTATTTTTGCTTGACAACGATTGCGATATTATCCGCATATGCATAACTTGTCTCTCGTAGACGTGAAGTAGTTCGTTCGTTAACAATATAAAGAGAAATGGTCCTAGTTTAGAACCTTGTGGTACCCCAAAGTAGCTGCTCTAGAATGTCATCTGCACTTCCCTCTTTCAATAAAGTAATTCCAGCAATTCAAACTGCAAACCGTAAGCGAGATAACAATTGCCAAATAGTCGGCACATGATAAAAACTAAAATATTTATAAATTAAAGTTGAAAAGATCGGACATTATAAGAAATTCAAATTGAATTAAGTTTTTTTTTTATTAAAATCAACGATAAGAATTCACCTTTATAAAAACAAGATCGCCTGCGCACTGGAAGGTGATTCTGTAAGTGAAAATGGTCTCGCCTTTGATGATAGTCGTTTGGCAGATCCTGATTTTGACCCAGATTCGTTTGAAGAGTCATCGATATGGACGCGTTAGAAGACAACTTTACTAGACAACCAACCTGGACTAGTTTAAACCTTCCGGATTCTTGAGGTCTCTCCGTAAATCGAGAAACGCATGAAACACAAATGCACAGCAGCTGGCTTTATTGGACAACATGTCCTTGAGTTCTGATATATTGGATCATGTAACTCCTTTACAGTTCTGTTTTTATGTATCTCCACCAGAATAAATAGAGAAGAGATAAACATCTATTTGGTTCAGAAAGATCCGAACAACAGATACATTTATGGATGTGGTGTATATAATGTCACTGTCTCAGCTACTCAGAGTGACTAACCATTTGAGCTCCGTCCTAGGTAAACATCTAATTCAACAGACCATGACTTTGAATTTGAAAAGACCAGACGATATCAACATTTAAATCACAACACTTCCTAGGAATCACCCTGACGCTCATAGCATTTTCAAAATTCGTCCAATCGTTGATGCCTTGAGCGAAGCATACGCCAAAGTTCCATTTGAAACACGACTTTGCGTAGATGATCAAATGTGCTCTACAAAAGCGCGGAATATGTTAAAAAGGTACAACCATAGATAGCGTCCTAAGTGTGGTTAAAATGTATATGTTTTGAGTGGTGTTTCTGGGTTCGCAGATACGACAGGGGTTGATAGTAGTTGAAGGAGCCGACGAACGAGATTAAGGAGCCTCATCCAACGTCGTAGTGAGATTGTCTAGTATAATTCCGCGACTCCAAAATGACAGGCTCTTCTTCAACAACTACTTCACATCTTTGCATCTTTTGGAATATTTGGTATTTTTCGGCTAGAAACTATCACCAGAAATAGAGTTCCTGATTGGCAGCTGTCGTCTGAAAAAGTAATTATAAAAAAAATCCGAGGATATTCAGAAAAGTACAAAGCAAATATCAACATCAGCAAGGGGAATCAAAACCTTTAGCAAGAAACAAGCATCAATGTCTTATAGCACAATTAAAAGGGAAAAATCAGAAAACAGCACATTTGTAATCGCAACTCAATCATAAGGCAAGTATCGTCGTTTTCATAATTTTTTTGTGCCCATGATATTGAATGTATTTTTTCATGATTTTGAATTTCATCTTAACTGAGCTATGGATCGTCACAGGAGCTTCAAGCTCAGCACATATTCAGTGAATTTGAGGCAACTAAATACAAACAAATGCGATTACCGTGAAGGACGAACTGTTAACATACCAACAAGTTTAGATGGAACCTTCGCACTTTTTGCTTTTTACAAAGGTCATTTTGATAAGCAACCATCTTGATTTCAGTGCAAACTATTTTTTAAAAATGCATTTTAAAATGATATCACTTACCTTTAAAACTTGTCGAGAGTGAAAAACATATCCTTATAATATTTTGAACAAGTTGAACACATCCAAGGATTGTCACTAAATCTCGAGAGCTGGACGGTTCTTTTTTTCCCCTACAACTGCTTGCAAAAGGTCACCGATTGAAACATCCACAAAATTCCTTCTGAAGGAGTTACTTTATTTCCAAAAAAAAAAAATTCAATTACAATATCATTACACTTTTTTTAATATTATATTTTTGTTTCTTTCTAATTTAATAGCTAAAGAAGTTTATTTCTGCTTTTCGATTTATTTTTGTCAAACAAAGGAATGAACTTTTATATATTTTGTACAAAGAACCAAAACAAGTGTGGAGAAATATTTTTGCCTTTCATGTGTAGTTTTCAAACCATGCAACGCAATATAGCACACTAATTCATATTCTTATATATAAGATAAAGTAAAATGCATATATAACAAACAGTTAATAAATAAATCTTTATATTTTTGTGTTTGCGAACATAAATTAGTGAACCATTGTTATTGAAAGTTTTAAATAACTTTTTTTTTATACATATAAACTGCATGTAATGTTTTCCCATGTTTCCAACGTTTCATACAAAAATATGTTTTCCAATTTATTTTCAATAGATAGACGTGTTTACGGTTTCATCTCTCTCCACCCTTTTTTCAACCATTTAAATATACCCTTTTTTATTTTCTTTTAATTACTTTTGTTACTGATTGGCTCTGTTCTCTAAATTTGATTTGGCGTTTATTTTTTTTTGTCGCTTTATTCTGAGTTGATTAACAAATTTCTAAGAATGAATTTTCCCTTAACTATAAATTGTTATGAAAAATATGAAACAAAAATGACAAAATTCATTTATAAAAAACACAAAATAAATAAAAGATAAAACAAATAACTTAATGTGTTAAATACAAAAAAATATATATAAATAAAAAATAGAGACAGTCTTGCAAAAATATGATTTTTATATTCGAATTTTATATTTTTGTTTATCACTAAATTGTATTTTAAAATAACTCTTGGACAGATTGTTTTAAATTTCTTGGTGTATTGTATGCATTTCAGATACTTGCGGAATTTTTTGTATATTAATATTTTCTTTGCTTGATTGGATTAAATCATCTCCTTCTCTAAGTAAAATGGACGTCAACATTATTTTTTCTGTTTAAAAATAATTTATTCTCTTATTTAAACTGATTTTCGAGGTTTCTTTATCATTTTTTGTGTAGACAAAAAATTAAAAAAAAAATGTATTAATTTCAAGCACAATGATGGTTAAGTTCTTTAAAATAAGACGTAAAGGAAATTTAATTTTTATCCTTTTAGGTACCTGCATTTAATTTTCAACTTCGCAACTTAACATACGTTTAGAAATTTTAAACAAACAAAGGTATTCTTCCCTACCTTCTTAATTACTTAACCAAAAAAAAAAACTTAAAATTCGTTAAGTTTTTTTTTATCAACCTAAGTTTTATGAGCTTACGTAGTCCATGTATGTAAATTCGAGATGACTTGATTTTTTTTTTGTTTGCCCTTGGTGTTTTGAATTTGTAAAATAAATAAAATGAGCGTTTCATCGGTTTAAGCTTCCTCGACCCGACCGATTGGACGCAACACTATCCTTGGATCTGGATCTAGCATGCGGTCAGATTCTTCAGCACTGCTTAGGCTAAAAATGTGCAAATGGGAGTTTAATAATCCAAAAGCTTCTATATGGCTAATTTGTTATGTTAGAATTTTTAGTTTTATTTAAAAAAAAAGCGCATCTTTCTTGTGCAGAACGATTTGGTAAGGAAAGTTTACCATCGCAATTCCAGACTTTTAATGCTCTTATTATCTGCGCGGTGTTACACATTATCATTCAAATGACTCAAAAGAAGGTATCAATTATGAAAAATAAATAATAGAGCAATGAAAATAAATATCACCGACCTTCCAAAATTACCGATAAATATTTATTATCATAATTTGTCATCAAACGTTAGCACCAAGTGCATAGAGGCTTTTCACCAAAAATTCCATTTCTACACAATTCTGGTGCCTCAATATTCGGAAGGGATTTTAAAAGAAATCTCTCAAAGCTCGTCAAGAGTTTTGGTTCAGTTCATATCTAACAACCTACCATTCCTTATTATCAGGCATCAAATTCCGTCGTTCTTCGTCTTCTAGCCTGGGCGGTAATTCCGATACTGGAGCGTACTGAGTATGAGACACCAATGGATCCGTTGAAGGGTTCAATGCTAGAATCTGTCCGCCACTATTACCCTGTAATTGCCGTCCTAAGCTTTGCTTCTTGCTGAAGTAACAAGGACAAACACAATTACGTCTCCAATCAGCTACCTTAATGTAAAGGCCTTTAATGAAATGTAAGTCAGGTAATACAATTTAATTTAAATATTTCGCAATTATACCAACCAATTAAACAGAATCCAATTATTGTCATAAAAACACCGCCAGTGACGACACCAATGTCGATTCCTTCACTTGTCTCAACTGTTTCAATTCCTAACTCTTCTTTATGTTCTTCACTGTCGGCATAGTCGGCAGCACCACTGGCTATCATAGCCACTCCAGCAGCAATGGAAATCAAGGCGAATAACAAGAGTGCCACCTGAGGCATAGGTTTTTTTAACACTTTCATTGGAGAGACTGCAGACGTTTGTCCCAGTAATCCCCCAGGACGGGTTTCATACGAAACCGTTGTGGGCTGATACACGGGTCCACCGGACGGCATTCTATTAACAAATACATAAATTTTTGAATCTCTAAGGCGAAAGTACAAAAAAAATATATAAAAACGTGCACAGAATAATTAAAAGAGGTCTACGTTGGAATTGTGTGGCACTAGAATGGCTCAGGCACACGAAATCGAAATCGAAATTTAATACATTCAATCACTTTTAAGTTTTTCTTCTGAACACAACGCATAGAAATTGTCACAATTACCGCGGAGTAAACATCAGCATTAATTAAATTTCACAAGTCATAAAATAAGGCGTTCTTCCGCTAACTATGCGCCTTCATAAATAAACGTTTTTACTTTATATGGTCTATGGTCGCGAAGTTCTCATTGCTCACTATTGGTTTGCATAGTTTATTTTTTCCCCCAACATAGCAGGTTTCAGGTTTCAAGTAACGTCTGTTGTGTTTGGTTTGCATATTGTAGGAATCGATTTTCCACCAAACCAAAACAACCAGTTCTACAAGTTCTAAGCTTACACATTCCCCGTTTTAAATGGTTATGGTTTAATTGATTGACCGCGAAGGTTAAAGAGGATGCTATAAATACAAACTTTGATGTAAATGCACAATTTTCAAGACAAACCAGAACAGAAGCTATGTTTTTTTTTTCTACCTTGTTTAAGCTTCTTTCAAAGCACATTTTTTCTCACCTGTTTAATGCTATGTAACTATGTTCACAATGTGAATTAAAAAGACGTTTTTTCCTTATTTTGTTTCACCAATTTCCACCTTTGGTATAAATTTATTTATATATTAATAGGCGCTTAATAACATATTAGTTCAAAATTGTCATAAAGAGCTCTCCTCGCAAACGCAAAGAGTTCTAGTTGTCTACAATTTGTTTGTAGTCTGTGTGAGCAAAAGAGACGACATGAATTCTTTTATTTTTCTTACGTCAAAACATTGGATTGAGCAATTGGATAAGGACACGATAACATTGATACTGATACTCAGAAGCTTAAGCTTTGTGACTATTGAGGAATTTTGCCAACACAAATGAGTCTTAAATTTCATTTAATTTATATCTTTTTTATTTTACAATGTGTAATCGCATAATTGACACAATTTTTCATACACACATTTGACAATTTTATGTCTTACCACTTAAAAATAGTGTAACATATTTTTAAATAATATGTTAATCTAAGAATAGAGAACCAAATACATATTTTGAGGAAAACAAAGAGAGAAAAAACACAGGTGCTAAATAAAATAACATGAAAATATACAAACTAACAAATATGTAAGTTAATAATAACGAATAAATTATACGATTAATAAGTATTTAATTGGTTGGTCAATAATTATTTAATTGGTTTATTAGGGGATTATCAGGATAAGTTCATGAATCAAATATCTACGGCTTAAAATTGACTCTAATTTGAATTTCAACGGTCACGTTGAATACATATCAAATAAGATAAGTAAAAAGATTGGATTCTTAAGGAGAATTAGAAAAAAAATACCAACATTAAGTGCAATAAATATTTATAACGCAATCATTAAGCCACAATTTGAATATTGTTCAACAATAATATATCTAAAAAATAACTCACTGCTGGAAAGACTTCAAAAATTTCAAAATAAAGCTATGAGGGCTATATTAAAATGTTATTGGCTAACTCCAATTGCAGATATGTTAAGTGCTCTAAAGTGTTTAAGTGTGAAACAAACAATTTTTGTATACAAAATGTAAAACAGTATGTTACCCAACTATTTATGTGATAAAATAATACATGTTAAAAATGTTCATGAGTATAATATTAGAACTAAAAATTATAAACGTCTTCCGCTGTTTAAAACACAGAAAGCCCAAAACACAATTTTTATAATGGATTTAAAATATTTAATGAACTACCTGAAAAACTCAAATCAAAAAATGAACTTGTAGGATTTAAGAAAAATATTATCTCGCATGTTAAATTGAAGTATAACTAGAATATATAGATATTTAAATGCTGTATATTTTCTTTTTCTTTTTAGTTTGTATTTTAATTTAACTGTAGCCTTATATATTATTTTATTATAACAATTGTATTAGAATAGCTATATATATTGCTAAATAAACAACAAATTCAATTCAAAAAATTCAATTCAATCATTGAGTATGCAAATTATTAAGGAGATCAATTCAACACTAGCTTCTGTGTGTTCATCTAATATAGAGCAATGCCAGCGAATAATAAACACAATTTGCACAATCACCTCAAACATGGTATCCGAAGAGAAGTATGAATAAAAATGCCTTCTCGTTTGCGTTTGTATTGATTGTTTGTATTTTTTCGGCATTTAGTTTGGTTTTCCACTTTGTATAGTTGTTCTGGTGTATTTCAATCGCATTTTTGAAATTCTTCTCAACGTTGAGTGGGGTTCCATGACCTTGCCTAAAACTTAATTGTTTTGCTGCTCTTCCTTTCTGAAACTTTTTGATAAATTTTGCTAACATTGCTCAGCAAAACGGATTTGTACAATCTTAACCAGTTTCTATATTTCTGACAAATATTTTGTCTTTGATCCTCTCTTTACGTAACTTCTTTAGATACATTTTTGATTTATTTACAATGCACTTTATGTGTCTTTCCGAAACAAACTCAATGAGAATCTAAGAAACATACATAGTCGAATATACGTCGATAAATCGATGCGATCTATTGAAAAGGCGAATAAAAAACAGTGAGCTCAAATATGACTTCAGCCTATGGTAAAGGATCCAATCATTGCTAGATAGCTTCGCTTTGCCTATTGGAAGCATATTGTCTAGCACAATATAAAATCCTAAAAACCACTTACCAAAATGTGTCTGGCTAAGGTAACACATAAGTTGAAGGCCTCGCTTTTTTGTAGCAGATTTTTTCTCAAAGATTCCTTAGCGGAACTCTATATCAAATTTATGTGGGGCATATTTAAGAAAATAAAGTAAATGTGTATATTGTCAAACAATGGACATTCTGTGCTTAAACAGGTGAAATTAAAATTTCTTTTACTTTAAGAGTAGAACACTTCGCAAGGTCACAACAAATTGGGTTTCAACAGTGAATGTATGGAACGAGTTCATTGCCTGTTTTTTTATTTGATAATCTTTGGGGCTTACTGTCTTTGCTAGTTTGCTTAATATTTTCGGGGCTTGCGATTATCATAGAAAAGCCATTCCAGAAATGTTTTTTTTGTAAGGCAGTGTGATGCTAAGAACTTTGCTTCCGAAAATAAACAAACAGAACTTGGGCCAATCATGGGCCAAAACTACTTTTACCAATTCCCTTTCTTTAAATCAAACAGAATTTTAATAAAATACCGAATAAAAGTAACGTTTTGCCAAATGTCTCCACTTTTCAGTCGCCAAGATGAAAATAAATCAGTGTTCCTTGCCGGTGGGACATTTCGGAATAATATTCTAACATATTTTTCCTAATCGATTAGTAAAAGTATAACGCCGGCCGCTCAGATTGTATAGTTTTATTAATATTTTTTATGCAACATTAAATCAATTAAAATATGCTTGATGGTTGTGCTTCGCAAATATATTATTTCATTTTCATCATTTGCATTTCGAATCTTCTGAGTCCTCTCTTTGAATTTCGATCCAACACTTTTACGAAAATTTAAGCTTTAGTTCTACTGAAAAAAAATGTATGCACTTAAATAGGTCTTGGCATTTTGTATGAGCTTCCCAATGGAGGGTGCGTCAAAATTAGTAGTAGAATCAAATATCTACTGGAGCTTGCTTGTTTGCTCTTATTTATATACAATAGATATTTAAAAATGTATGTTTTCATAATTTTCTTGTTATGCAACGGGTTACAATTATATGAAGTCGTTTTCCAATATCCTTAGAATAATAGCCTTCAAAATACAGTAGGTAGAATGAATATTTGCATGAAAATTCATATGCATATATATATAAACATCGCTTTGGACAAACTGAGAGTAATGTAAGGATCCACTCTACAGTAGTGTGAGCAATATTCTCTCTCAGACTTACAATCTTATTAAGGAGCTCACACACCAGAGCGGTACGCGGAAGCGGTACGGATACCAGTAGAAGTGCGGTAGCGGTATACCGCTTATCCGTTCATACTGGCGGAATTTTGTATGCGGTATTCACCTTAGTAGTTGCTTGTTTTTCAGGATGGACGGAATGTGTTCTTCAGACGAAGATGAACTAATTTTATTAGCGTTATTGGTAGATGAGGAAACAAAATATTTATGTACATTGTTTTGAACACATTAAAATTTTTTTTGTTTTACCTTAGCCACTTACCTTCTTGGTTTAACTCCTCGGCTATATTTTTCCATATTTTGTCTTTTTTTCCCGTATTTTTGAACTCTGAATGAGTTAAATCAAATAAAATAGGGTTTATTTTCACCAACTCAATTAGTTTTTCGATACACATTTTGATATGCAGTACGCGGTACACGGCGGTCAACTGTGCTTGCTGCGGTACAAAATTGTATCGCTGCAATACCGCAATACCGGTTGCGGTATACCCTTGCCAATGTGTGCATCTATATTTACCGCAAAAGGATTACGTACCGTTGTACCGTAACCGCTACCGCGTACCGCTCTGGTGTGTGAGCTCCTTTACTTGGAACATGATCAAATATCACATTTTTTAAAATTTATCTGCAAAAATTCATCCCTCGTCACAATGCACAGTGTTGATATGGAAAATATATTTTGCTCGAAAATTGTTTGCACTTCAAAATCGTTGCATGGAAACGTCTGTACCAAAAACAGCTATGTGGAGTCAACATTTTCAGAAGTACAGAGAACAATTTTTTTTTTTGTTCATCGAATTTCTCTATGTACATACGTAGTGTTTTTTGCCAAGGGATAATTCGACCCGCTTCAAACACTTAAATCTATTGCATAACACTATTGTCTCCATTAAAAGACAACATGAGTTATGTTGAAGTCATATTAACAAACATGAAAGAACATCCGGTAGCTTTAGTAGTTCGCTCATCGTGTCGAGCGCGTCAGCATCGGGCAATTTAGAAACTCTCCAATTCCAATCGTACCAACTCTCCAATTTTCGTACACATCACACAAAAGCAAACGCTCTACACTACTCCAATAACAACCCATGTGCACAAACATGGCCTTCTTGGGAGCAACATTTTGCCGGTCATTTGTACAACCGCAGTCACAATCGCGCTCGTTCGCCATCTTAATTCAGAATTCGAATCTAGTTTCGAGTCAGTTAGCGTTCGGTTTGTTGTGTCGTCGACAGTTCTGTAACAAGAAAATGGGTTTACCTCGTGTGTATTTTGATATGACTGCTGATAATCAGCCCGTCGGTCGTATTATTATGGAAGTAAGTACGAACTAATTAATTATTTTTTTTGAAAATAATTCAATTCGATTTTTCGAATTCTTTTTGGGGAATTTCCGTGCGATTATTTTTTCTCTGGGCCTCCCTGCCATTGCTGTGTGTGTGTGTGTGATAAGTTGCACATATTTATATGATTTGCATAATAGGGTGGTGTGTGGAATTATTTAATGTGCATGTGGTCGTAAAAATTTTACGGATACAGCGAGTTAGGAATTCCATCGTTTTCATTGATTTTTTTTTCTTTCTATCCTTTCAAAATGATCTAAATTTGTTTTTCCATTTTTTGTAGAAATTGTTTTTCTTTTGAGTGTTGAAAAAAAAATATTCATCTAAATGTGATTTGAGGTTAGGAAAAAGGGGCAACCAGCCTGGTTATGGGGAGACAATGCCGGCCTGTCTTTTTTTGTTCCTCTCTTATTGCACATATGTGTGAGTGTGTAGAAGTTTTATTTGTAGGTAGTAAAATTAAAATGCTTATTTTTCTTTGCTTGTAAGAAATAGACTGCATTTTTTTGTACATGCTGGAAAGTTCCAGAAAGTTCCATCTTAGTGGGCCCACTAATTGTTGGGTCTGATCTAATCATTTTTGAAAACAGGCTTTCAAAAAATTTCAGGTGTTGGCACGGAATCGAATTTTTATTGTTTAATGGTTTTTTCAATAGAAGTTTATTGATTAAATTGCATTTACGATGAGAGACAAAGTTAAAAAAAAAGTATGACCTTGAATAGAAACATTTTCTTTTTTTGGGTTCTATGGGGGATTGAATGTATGTACCCCACTATATATAACTTCAATTGTTACCACATTGAGATAAAAATGATTATCACTTGATGTGTGTGTAAGGGGCAGGCAAACGATTACACCTTTAAGTGCTTAATGGAGACAAAAGCGAATTTGTAAAGTTTATGGCTTTGTTTTACCGGCGGGCTGGCGGGGGCAACTGGTTACAGTTGAGTTTGAGTTCGATTCAACTTTGAGTGAGAAACAGAGGCGGGCTTGGGTTTTATTCGATCATAGCACAAAAATATACTTCGACTCAACAGTTTGCATTGATGGTTATAATTCTTTTAATTGGTGACGTGTTTTTAGCTAATTCTTTCCAAAGTAACTTGCACCAATCGCACATTTATGTATGTACATCTGATGCTTAGATGGATACCTACAAGAGAATACTTAATTTTTTCTACTCTTGTGAATGATTAAAAATCCATGGAGGTGTATAACTTTTTAAGAGAAGCTATAGATCGGACCTACATAGGCTTCTTTGTCTCGTGGTGCTGGCCATGCGAAAATATGGCGCTCCATCTCATGAAAAGCGCCTGTAAATTTTTTGCTTCCAAGTACGATGATCTTTTGAAGCTGTAGTTCTTGCACTTACTGTTAAAATGCCTTGAAAAGTGGAGAGACAAGTGTAGATCTTCCGGGATAATTTCACTACCTAGAGCTTTTTTCGGGCGGGCGTCAGCTATTGATTTTTTTTCAAAGACAGTGGACGACGATATGCCCTCCAGCCAATAATAAATGAGAAGTCACATTTTTATCGCGTCTTTGTACCTACTTCCACTCTGCGAATTGCTATTTACACTTTTCTCGTTGTTTCCAGCCAGCCAGCAAACTTTCTGTTTTGTCCCTACTATCCATTGCCTCAATAAACAGGATTACCCTGAACTGAAATATTAATTAGAATATTCGGAAATTCAAATATTACAGCTCTGCAGAATATTTTTTCTCCAATCACACAATTCGTTGAAAAGAATTCACAAAAACTAGGGCAAAAAAATGTGCTGCAATTTACCTTGAGTACAAAATTAATACAAAAAGAAACAGAAATATCGAATATACAAACAGTAAGCGACAAAAATATTGATACGACCCTTTGTTCAGGAAGTTTACTACGAGTTCCAGCGTAAAAACATTTAATTAATTAATTTTAATTTAAGTACTAACGTATAAACCCATGCACAATTGCAATCAAAATCAAACTGATTTATTAAAAAATAAAAATAGTAACAGAATGCCACGAAACAAAAGTACTGATACACATTAATGCATCCTCCAATAATAAAAAGGTTAAGACATCTGATTAATTTTTACTTACAAATAGCCTACCTAAATCCTTGTTTTGAGTAGAAGGTGTTGGCATTCTGCCTTGGAAGAGAGGTAAAGAATAATTATATTACACGCAGGACAGTCTAACAGAACTGTTGGTAAAAATTGTTGAAAGTAGTTTCGCAACAATGATGAAAAAAGTGCAAAAGTTGTTTAAAAAAACGAATAATTTGAAAAACAAGTTGTCTGAGCGGCAGATTACCAAACTTTGGTATTCCAAGCAACCGCTATAGGTCCGAGAAAGGGGGAAAAAGTCCAAAATAAGTGCACCAAAACTTGTGACTCAACTGAAAGAAACATTGGGAATATCGGTTTTAGAATAGACCTTGTGTATCCTGGGGAGTTTGTTTACGCTAACTGACATTCCATCCTTCTGATGGTCTTTAATATTCGATTTTCTAATGTCTAATGGGGAGCATATCTCTATGAGGAAGAAAAGTCTTCTTAGCCAAATTAGAGCTGGACGTACACAAAGAATGCGTACAGCCGTTTCGGGCGTTTCTTAGTCTTCAAAAATCATCGTCTACTACACAGTAAAATTTTTGAAAAAAACTGTTTTTTCCGGGGTTGTGGGAGTGGGCAATCTGATGATCCAGTGCTGAAAAATTGAACGGGTAACATGTTCCAGTCGGAAAATGACCGCAAGCACATTGCTTGATGTGACTGCTGTATTACACGCCCAAAATGCTCAAAACTCCGCCGTTATTTTGGTTCACAAAAAAGGGGTTTCAGAGCTTCTAGGAAAGAATATTTAAAACATGCTCTTCGGGAAGAAGTTGGTGGAATCGTTGTACATCTTCCGTTCACAGATTTTTGCTTTCTAGGTGTGTAACCATTTAAGATCTAATTCATTATTAAATGTTTTCATTTTGAAGCCTCGAGTTTAATTAAAAAGCAATTTATCAGAATACTTCTCCATTCCAATGGTACCCAACTTTGTTTTGAGGATGCTCCATTAACATGTCTGTCTATTACCTTTCTTTAATTTGTTGCAATTCTTGCTAGTATTGCATAAATAAATTTCCCTACGAGAGGATTTAAACGTATAATTTCGTTCTCTTTGATCCCTTCAATATATTCTGAGGTTAGACCCTCTTTCCTGTCTGCGTATTCTGAAAAAAGCATTTTAAAAAACTGACCGCTGTTGTTTTTTGTATGTCCGTAACTTTCTTATTTCCCTGCTTTGAAGTAAAAAAGAAAGATTTCAAATATGATTTTTATGTGTAGTCATGATGTTAATCCAAAATTTGTAAATATAAGTCGCGGCAGTACAACTCGAAAAAAAGATCCACTGATGACCTGATGGAATGTCCCACCGAAAAGTGGTACCACTCTGCATCTTTGAGGTGAAAGAAGACTTGCTATTAATATTTCAGAAGCATTTTAATTCAAACATCGTCAAACGATCGGTTCGAATACGAAATTCCAAATTATAAATACTGGTGTACCCGTGGCCTTTTGTTTTGTCGTCGATTCCATTTTTATTCTTAACCAATGATCTTTTCTATGGTCAGATTAACGACCCTCGCCCTTCGGACGTGAAAACGTCAGTGATTGGAAACCTCATTTAATTCCGATGTTATTTAATATTAAATTATACTGTGAAATAAAATAGTTTCCAATACTCAATATTGGCTTTTGTCTCTAAAGCTAGACATATAACACGCAGCCATTATCCATGAATGGCACTTGCCTGGCAGAAGTCGACAGACTCAACCATTGTCCACATAAGCGATGTCGCCAAAAACGCGTTAAGGTTTCCTTAAGCACTGAAAGAAATATTGAACCAATGTGTCTTCAATACTTGAAAGTTTAAATTCATCCCAAACTAGAACATACATAACTACCACGTCTCTGCCAAATATCACTTTAAGCTTGATAAACATGGTTCAAAATCGAAAGATAACTGCTGGGCCTGAAGTCCGCGATTCATGTGTATGAGCTAAGATATTATGTCTGGTGATTCATGCAATTCTGTATGATTCATTTTGTTCCAGTAACCGGTTCACACGTTTTGTTTTCTTTCACTCAATTGAATACATCCAATAAATGCGAACGCTTAAAATGTATCAAATAATGATATCACGTTAGGGTCTAATTTGTCATTTTGTCAAACGTTATTTACAATATTCCACTGATGGTAGTCACATGCAAGTAATGTAAGCAAAAACAAAAATAACCTGAAGAGAGAGTGTACACCCACCTAATAGTGATGGCCTTGGCCAGTAAAGTGAAGTCATTTTAGTTTGGGTCTGCTTTGTTTGTCATTAGGATTATACCCATATATACTTTACTGTTATTGAGGAGGGATTTCACTCATTATGGCCTGGTAGTGTCGAAAGATAGTAATTACCTTTAAAAGGATAACTACACAGGGAGTCCAGTTAATCGATAGTCGTTAGTATTTTATATTTCTCAATCATTTTCGAATCAATAATCTGTATACTTAATTTGTTTTTTTCTTTTTGATTTTTTATTTTTAGCTGCGTTCGGATGTTGTTCCAAAGACTGCTGAGAATTTCCGTGCTCTTTGCACACACGAGAAGGGATTCGGCTTCAAGAACTCAACATTCCATCGTGTCATCCCGAATTTCATGTGCCAAGGCGGTGACTTCACCAACCACAATGGTACCGGTGGCAAATCAATTTATGGCAATAAGTTCAACGATGAAAACTTCACCCTCAAGCACACTGAACCTGGCATTTTGTCAATGGCCAATGCTGGTCCCCACACCAACGGATCGCAATTCTTCATTACCACCGTAAAGACAGCGTGGTTAGACAATCGTCATGTTGTTTTTGGCAAAGTCGTCGAGGGTATGGACATTGTCAAGAAGATTGAATCATTAGGTAGCCAATCCGGCAAGACAAACAAAAAGATCGTTGTTGCCGATTGTGGTCAGCTTTAAGACCCAGCCGCAATTAACCACAATATAATAAAAATTCATTTAATCCCCTACTACACACAAATAAAAAAGAGAGATACAATTTAAACACAACTATATTATATAAACAGTAATTAAGTGTTCGAACAACAAGAAAAATGAAAAAAAAAATATTGAATTAAAACAAAATTATTAACTAAACACACAGACTATCTTATTCCTTTTGAATGTTGCATTTCTCTTTAAACAAAAAAACATTAGTGTTCGGGACTGCGCAAGATAAAAGATACTTTCTTGTGCTTCTTGAATTTTTAGAGACATACCACAAGTTACGTATTGAATAATTAGAACGAGTATGTTGTAATGTTTTTTGGTAGGTCTTTAATTGAATTTTATTAGCATTGGAGTATAGCAATTACACAAAAAAAAAACAAAACAAAGCAAAACAAAAAATTTCCTCCTAACTTGTAGTTATTTTGTACTTTGAAATTTCGTTAAATTTCCTTTAAATCTTCTCTTTTTTTTATAGAAGATTGTTTGAAACATGAAAGTAATAATAATAATAATAAAGATGTCTATGAAACTGTCTATATTCTGTATATGACATTTAATGGAATCGTTGCTGTTTTTTTTTTATTGTAATGAATGATTTTTCTGGGAATTCGTATTCCTGTGAAATGTCTGTTTACCAAGCCTATGAAAGGTAATCAAGAAAAGCAAAACATGGATTTGTTCAAATTGATTGTGACGTAGACATAGCAATGATATGGGAAAGCAGCTAAACTTGGCCTTAATCGGTCAACTATCTCCTTGAAATTTAAAAGTAAGCGAATCAGGATGTGCTATCATTTGGCGGAGTCACTTTTTTTTGTTCGCAAACTCCGCCATAATTCGTAGTTAAACAAATTTAAGGAAATGGGTCTGAAATTGTCTCAGGAAAAGTAGACGAACATGTTGAGCCCAAACATTTTTCCGCAGGGTCGGCGTTCCATGTAAAGATGCAAAAATTTTTTCAAAATTTTTGTCCACAACAAATATTCTTGAATTGGAGGATCATAGTTTTACTACAGAGGTTCGTTTTAATTTTTAATGTGTGCGGTTTTAGCAATTCCAGTATTTCTCCCAATAGTGAACATCACGAAATATACTTATTTCGGCTGTGGTGTCGGGTAGGTGGAAAATATCATTTATCCAGGGCTGTCCCTAAAAAAGACGAATTGTCTCTTACTCTGAATAACAGATCCATAGCACTTATGTCCTTTCTACTCAGGGTGATAGAAACGCTGGTAAATCATCAAATAAACAAATTTTAAAGTACAGACTCTCACATTTCCGTCCCTGATGATGCCTTTCACTCTTAGAGGATATTCTTCCGGGACTAAACAGAAACAATGATGGGCTGCTCTCCTCCTTGATCTTATAAAGTCATTTGACTCAGTTTATCATAAATTACTAATCAAGATACTTGCGATATACTAGTTCCAAAACGTGAGTCCTTTAAGGATCAGTCCTTGTTGTTCTTTATATATATAAATTAAATCTTTAGATTGCTTTTAAATGGCAATATTCGTTCTTTTGCTGATGACTTGGGTATCTCATATACAGTGTCTTGTGTAGACACTATTCAACATCATCATCCTTTTCACTCAATTGAGTACTGAGTACTATTCCAACGATACTGATGCTTGCATTAAACTTGAATCTTTTTAAGAATTCAAATATCTAGGAGTAACGAGGGACTGCAATCTGAATGGGAAAGCACATATAAATTATATTTAAAGAATGTGTATATACTCGTATAGCTTGAAATAAAATATTGCATTTCTTCGTGAGGAGTGATCTTTGAAGGTGTCACCACGAGCCTTCAATCGGTAGATTACTTTGCGGAACATTTTCTGCCTTACTACGTCCTACGTAGAGTTTTCTTTTTTGTATTACTTGTCTCTACAATGAAATCAAAGTAAAAAATACCGTCACAAAAATAGAAGCCTTTAATAAAAAAGGAACGTTTCAAGATTTCACAATGCTCTGACAATGTAAGGACTATCCGCAAAAATGGTAAGAATCTCGCCCATTCAGATATTTCTATCTTCAAAGATTTAATATGCTATATTGATGCGATAGTTTTTTTTTTGAGCTTTTTTCATTTAAATTTTGTGGCATCACCTCAGGGAACATCGTAACCATATAATCTGACGGCACAAAAAAGTACACTTTAGTCATATGGCCCATATCGGTATGATTTCAGCAAAGCATCACTTGGATTCTGATGGTCCTGATGCTTTGCCACACGATTGTCATAAACAGCGGGGAGAATAGTCTTGGATGAGCCAATGAAGAAAGTGAGTAGAACCAACCAACCCAACCTTGAATAATAAACTTGTCTGCCTTTGTCTCTCCGTCTATTAACTTTTCTGATAATAGACGATAGATAAAAGTTAAATCTGATTTGTAGGGTTTACTCCAAGCAAATAACTTGTGGTTAGAACTTATCAGTCTCGTTATTAGAATTATGTATGCATGTTCTGTGGCGTTGGTGGCAACGAAATGATGCAATTAAATGACGCATATTGCAACAGAAATTCTTTTAAAGCATACAAAGAATAACGACTTGTTACATTAAAGTGATTGCTCCAAATAAGTTGATTAAGAATAATTTTTGGTAAATCCAGATTAATTTTTGCGATCGCTTAGAAAAGATCAATATTTTTTATCTTGATCAGCGTTGATAAATCTGGATTCATTCCAGATTTGTGCTTACCTTCAGTCTAGGAAAAACGGACAATTGGTACTGCAGTCTCCGATAAGATCAATCCCCTAATAGATTAACAAGTAAATAAGTAAATTAAGGTGAATTGAATACACAACCCCCCAAACTCAAAAAAGGTATGTCTTCTGACTTCCTTCATAGACATGTATGCGAGCGAGCTTTGATTACGGCGGCAAAATATTTCTAACCACATTATCAGGCTCAAATTGGCCCGGCCATTCATGTAAGAACAACTTTAAGGGGGAAGCTTGGGTCAATTTGAGTAACAGCGTTTTTTAAAGATCTAACTCTAAATGCTAAAAGGATATTCAGCTTTGCCTTTATTTTACAGCCATACCGATGGCTCTCTCCGTTTTGTTTCTCGTTCTTACACTTTTTGTAAAAGCATTTTATGACATTCTGTAAGGGTTTTTTCTTTTGGAAATATCTGGACTGTGTTATTATTTTCAACGAATATTGAAAAACTCGAACCCATCTCAATTGCATATACAATGTCGTGAATCCTATCCCGACAAAGGACTTAACTTATTTCTACCAAGACCTCGCCTTGTAATTGCAACACCCTCGAAGGAAAGATTGTGTAGTATTTTCAAATGATTATCTTTTTTAAACAAATTTTTATTACATTGATATTGATAACCCAATAGAGACGTACAATGTTCTAAAGATTGTTTCATGCGCCTGAAATTCGCAGTAATTTGGTCATCAATAGACCCCAGTTAAAGTATCGTTATTTTAATTCCAGTGACCTATAATTGACAAAACTCGAAAACCAAATAAAAATTCAAGATTTCAAATGACATTTGAACCTCTCAGTGAAACAAATCGAAAACAAAGGATCTACCGCCAGACTGTTCTGTCTCCATAACATACGTCCTTTATCTCATAGCACATATATATAATATTATAACGATAACGAGCCTTCATAACAGAAAACAAAACAGAATGGGTTTTTTTTACAAGTTCAAACGCCGAAAATGGCCAAGACCGGACCACAATATCCCTCAAAGCTCGCAGACTAAAAATCTAGCTTAATTTATCCTTAAGTTTGTTCCATGAATGTGGAGAGAAGTGAAACTAGAAGTTGAGGAAGACTTCAGTGAGTCGTAATCTCTTAACTCTGGTAAGAAAAATTATCCTTCCTCGAATAATAACGGTGAGCCAATATTGTTCTTGAGTGCCTGAATCATTTCTGGATTTTAACATCACGCATAATAAAAGCCGAACTGCTTCAATTCACAGCCCATGGCGGCCACCAAAACAAATTTTGAGCTAAGTGTGCAATAAATCGATTGTAAGACGGCTTGTGGGGCACGGAAGCCCAATTTTCGAAAATTAAAGCGAAAGGTAACAAAAGATCATGAAGGGTAGCGCGTGGCTGCAATTTCAATAGATAAATAAAGGGAACTCAAATTTCCTTTGCTGGTAAATATTACGAAATCTTACTTCTATGCCTGAGTCTTATTAGCGAATAATCCGCGATCTTGTTGCAAAATTTTCCTCAGTGGGACTGATGTTCAGTTTTTGAAATCATTGTCGGCTTGAGTTTGTCGATTTAAAGCGCACATTTTCGACAATAGCTATAATGCTTTTCTTTTCATCAGCAGTTTTGAAAATATATTGTAAATTATAGATTCAAAATCAAACCTACAGTTGGCCCACCTTATATTGAACCTAGAGGAAATGGAATACACACTTTCACAAGGAAAATCAAAATTGATGCCTATAAGCTACTCAAACTCTGAGGCAAATATCTAAAACTATCCCATGAATTTCAGCACCTTGGTTCCAAGCTATCGTGGAAGCAAAACATTGAAATAAGTGTCAACAAAACACTTTTATAAAAACTTGCTTTAAGCCTGCAAACAGAAGTTAATCCGTCCTACACCAACTATGCTCGACCATATCTCCCCTAAGTATGATGGTGTGATGAAAAGCAGGTAAAGATCAGTTTTACTAAGAACATTACCGAGATGCAAAGATCGGCCTACTAGGCATGATAAAATTGAGAATTAGATAAATTATATTGAGAGATAGAAATATAGTTGCCCTTCAGCCTTGACGGTCCTGAACACACTTTCTAGCTTTCGCCATTGGTTCATCCTTGAACCGGAGGTTCGGTCTACTCATTCTTCTTGAAGCTGGATATTTGGATTCGAAAACTCTTTTGGCTGGAGCGTTACTATCCTTTCTCTCGATGTGGCCAAGACAGTGTAATTGAAAAATGTTTGCCTTCCTGACTATACCCTGCTCTCAGAGTAACTGCGATATGCCTACTCCTCCATTCGCAGTCCTCGCAGATAGATATCCGACGAAGGATTTTTCTTTCGTAGAATCCCAATATTTGCTAAGCCGCTTTGATTATCGTCCAGCATTCGGCTCCATAAAGCAGGACTGGCCTTAGAGCAGTATTTTTGTTTTTCGTGTTAGGAGTTTAGATTCTAGTTGTAAGGAAAAACTGAAATCTTCGTCGGATCTGCACTGTGGTAGGCGTCATTTGAGGCGGATATTTGAACTCCTTTACTACCTCGAAATTGAAGATGTCAATGGTTATGTTTTGGCCAAGATAATACTCGACCGATCTATTTTTGGTTGACAGCATATATATAGTATTTGATTTGTCCTCATTGATTCTAAGACCCACCCGTTTTTCATGTTCTTCAATCGCGTGAAAGCTAGGTAACGTCAAAAAATTTAGTATTTTATTATCACTATAATATTATAAATAAATTTCAACATGTTAAATGATTGAAATTAAAAAAATAATATTATATACAGAAAGTAAAAACAAAATTAAAATTGTTAAATTATTTTAAGGGGGTATTCTAGTCTAGAAATTTAAAAAAATCGTTTTTTTTTTATATTTTCAAAGTTTAACTATTGAAGAATATGTCTACAAGAAGATTTGTCAAAATTCAAATTATTTTCGGTATTATGCTGATCCGGCATCCAAACTGGTTCGGCCGGAACAAATCGAACAAAAGACATTAGGGATTCTCCGTCTACCTTCAAACCACGTGGACGTACATATGTATGTGTATTTTTTTTTTAATAAAATAATAAAATTACGCGTCCAGGTCGTAAAGGCTCCGAGATACGAGCATCCAACACATCAAAGGGGGCCAGAACTGCTCGATATGAAGAGAAAACTGCAGAAAATAGTTTTTTCGAAGTCGAGGAGGTCCGATGTAGATAGACTATAAAAAACTTTACGCGAAACTTTAAACGCGTTTTTCTCGAATTGTCTTTTTCAAAACAATACCTACGTTTTCTCTGGAACTATCCACATCCCCAAATTTCTTCACATTTTTTTTCTTAAATTCGAAACAGTTCAAAAAAGAGGCACAACATTTTTTTTCAGGCAGTCGCCATTTTGTGAAAAAAAATCTTTCCAACTTTTCCGTGGTTCCAGACATTGCGACATTATTCTAGATTGATAATCTTTTGTTTTTTTTTGGTTTCAGATTGCCAGGAGGGTTGAAATCGTGGGTATGGTTACGCGCCAATTGTTTGAGACCCCCACTTCATCAACTGATAATTTTTGAAATTTTCAACTTTTTTTGATTTTTTTTCTGTATTCTTGTTATGTTAATAAATGACTGAAAAAAATGGATATTAAAAATATTAATTGCCTTTTTTTATGACACTTCAAGAATTACATGAAATTCATGCCACTAGAAGGGGTAATCTACCCTTAAAAAAACTACAGATGTCGAAGCTTTGCATCGATAGTACCAACTTACTTATGAATTTTGTCCCACGTGAGAGTTGGAATATAGCGCCTAATTATTGATTAACTTCTTTGAAAAAACAATCGGATTTTATTTGATAAACCTTAATTCAAAAGTGTAGATTTCTTTGAGTAAAATAACCTTGACGACGACGTAACGTAAAAGTGCTTTAAAATAAAACAAAATGCTACTCTCGTGGCATGCAATTATTTGTGTCGACTATCGCGATGATCGCTCGACAACAGTGTGATTTAGGAACATGATGTATAGATGATAAATAAGACAGTAATTGTTTACTTGTTTATCTTTGAAAAACAGAAGTTTCGTCTTCATGATGGGAGCCTTTGATAAATAAGAGTAAATCCGTACTTTGTTATTATTTTTTATTTTGTTAATTTTTACGATACGCGTCCCAGCGTCGAGCTTATTTATAGTTGAAAACAATGCCGATATCCAGTTGCAATAGTTGACTGCAGTCGCTGGAAGCATCTGCTTCACCGCAAGTATGGCGAAATTGGAGGGTCAAAGGGTGTCGATCGACGAGGCGCTCGAAGAAACTAGTAAGTTTGTTCGACAAACGTTTTTCTCATTTCAATCAATCTATATTATTTTGTCTAGAATTTGGACGATTCAACTATTGCCTGATTATCATATCTGGATTTGTGATGATAAATGTAGTATTGGAATGCCTTGGCATAAGTTTTGTCTTGCCTGTGATGGATTGTGACATGAATCTATCGTATCAGGAGAAGGGATTCCTTGGAGCTGCAGGTTTTCTTGGGATCATCACTAGCTCTCACCTTTGGGGATTTTTAGCCGACACAACTGGTCGAAGGAATGTCATAAGGATCACTCTTCTTGCTGAATACATTGTTTCTGCGATTTCAAGTTGCTCACCAAATCTCTTGACACTGGCCGTTCTTCGATATGTCAATGGGTTCTTGTGGGTTATTCTGAGCAAAGTTTTATTTCGCAAAACTTAATGTTGATTTTAATTTTAATAGGTTGTCCGGGGGATCAGCGACTATTTACGCTTACCTTGGAGAGTTCCATTGCAATAGACTGAGAAATCGTGCGCTTATGTCGGCGGCGTTCATTTCAGCTACAACCGCAATTTTCCATCCACTCGTAGCATGGGTAGTCATCAATCAGAGTTGGTATTTCTATAT
This sequence comes from Orthonevra nobilis, assembly GCA_963555765.1. Lineage (NCBI taxonomy): Eukaryota > Metazoa > Arthropoda > Insecta > Diptera > Syrphidae > Orthonevra > Orthonevra nobilis. The sequence continues at coordinate 35,226,939 of OY743224.1, forward strand.
ACCGATAGTGAATATAGTCTTCAAGCCATGGCGTTTGTACATCTTGGTTATTGGTCTATTGGGCTTACTGTGCGGGATAGCCCTCTTTCACTTTCCCGAAAGTCCGAAATTCCTCCTTTCCATTGGCAGAGAAGAGGAAGCCATAAAAGCCTTGCAAACCATATACTCTAGAAATACAGGAAACAGTGCTGATAGTTATAAGGTCAGGAAAATATACCAATTGTTTAATTTGAACTCAAAAACAGTTTTCTCATGATGCAGGTGAATTCTCTCATCCCAGATAAGGAGGAGGTGCAGCGATTAAACTTGCAGAACGATGATAAGAAGCGATCATTTGGTTCTATCATGAAGTCCATGTGGAACCAGACAGCTCCACTCTTTAGTCGCGAACACTTTCGAAAGACTGCACTCGCGTGCATAATTCAGTTTTGGATATTTTTTACAGCCCATGGCTTATATATGTGGTATCCTTTTATGTTGAACAAGGTAATGCAACTAACTGGCGAGGATCCCACAGTGCGACTAGAGCTATGTGAAATTCTATACTTAGTGGAAGGTGAAGCATCTCCTTTGACCAATTCAACAACAGGGATGGTAAGGAGTGAGCTTTGTCATCAAAATAAAGGACTTGCATCTAACTTCAAACATTTTTAGGGTAGTAAATGTGTTGAGCATTTAGAGTTATCAACGATCGAGCATACGTTATCCTTGGAGTTTATTTATGTTGGGCTCTTTCTGGGGGTTGGATACTTTACTGAGAAGCTCGGTCGTGTGCCAACTTTTTGTATGTTGACTTTGTTGATTTGAAATGTCTCCCAAATATTAATTTCAGCTTTCCATACTTTCGTTTAAGTTATAATATTACTGGTTTGTGGAGTTTGTGGAATTTTGAGTGCAGTTATCACCATACCAATTATAGCCATTTACATGCTGGTTATCCTTCTGGTTTGTGGACTGGCGACCACCGTTCTTAATGTGATTACTGTGGACTTATTTCCAACTCATTTGAGGTGTGTATTTTCAATCTTGATTAAGTTGAATAACTATTGAACTTCTTTGCACAGAGCTATGGCGGTTTGTATTTCGTTAATGATGGGGCGTATAGGAAGCGTGTCTGGAACAAGTGTGTTTGCAGGATTGCTGGAGAATCACTGTAAAGCTGCATTATTAACTTCAAGCGCGGCATTAATTTTAAGTGGACTCTTAGGCTTTCTATTGCCAAGAGGAGTTCAATCAAATCCTCTGGAGAAATCCAAAAATAAGGCGTAGTCAGAGTCAGAAAAAGTCCATTTTTTTTATACACAAATTTAAACTTTTTTTTTACCTTTAGGAATACATGAGACAATAAGATTTAAAAATTTGTTTAGATAGCCTTCAGGTTATTCCTACTTCATTTTACATACAAATATCTCAGGCCAGCGACTAATGGAGGCTGCCTTTCATCCATGACTGTTCTGGGCGCGCTGCGTTCAGTTGCCAAGACCAAGTAGTCTTGCATTTGCGGTTACTTGGTCTTTATACAAGAAGTTCGGTCTTCCTCTTCTTCTCGAACCAGGAGGCTCGGATTCGAAGACTTTTTGAGCTGGAGCGTTGGTGTTCAATGTGGCCGAGCCAATAAAGTCGGCGGATTTTTACCATCCAGACTATCGTTGAACATCGCGGTTATGTCTTCTCTTCCATTAGCCTCCTTGCGAATATCCGACGAAGGATTTTTTCTTCGAAGGAGCCAAGTATCAGCTCTATTGTCCTGCTTATCGTCCTTCTTTATTTTATTGCTCAAAATTATATTGTTTGTAATGCCGAATTTGTTCACCGGAAACCGATTTAAAAATGAAACTATTTTTGTGTGTTTCTTCAGTAGACGCCACGTACAGAACGCTTTTATTATGGCTCAAGGATCAAAGACCAAGAGTCAATTTAATATTGTTTTGCTGCAATTTAATTGTTTATTAACTTTTCCAAAACGCTTAATCTGGATATACGCAGGATAATCTTATTCTTATTTAAATCAGCCAAAAACTAAACCGAAGCAATAACATGAGAAAGGATTTTAATACCATTACTTTTGTTTGAGTTGTAAAAAACTGATAATTGACAAAGGAAGGCTTTACTTTCAAGAAATAGTTTTTTTTCCTTCTATGAAGCGAAGAATACATTACAAAATTGACTTCGGCTACCGCCCTTAAAAATTTAGGTGAACACGGGTCCGGAAGTATTGTAGACTAGCAGACGCGGCTGAGTGTACACACGGCGTCGGTATTTTCGAAGGTAAGTGAACGGTGCTATTTTTTTTTTTTTTTATTTTCTTCACTTTCTTGCTTTTTTTTTCTTTCTAAAGACCATGCTTTTCAATGATATCATTGTCGTCCTGACAGTTTTTGAAGATGAGGGAAAGAACTACTATAAACAATTTCAGGTGTTTGAAAAAATCAGCTTTTTTGAGCCGAAGCCAAAAAGACTACATTCCTTTGAAACATTTTTTTTAAATATTCGTTCATAATTATGAATTTTTCAAAAAAATTTAGTTTTTCCCGCTTTTTGGTCTTATGTTAGATTTTTATTAACAACGGTTTCAAACCTTTTGCAATTGGCAACTTCTGGGGGAAAGACACTTCAAAAAGTAGCCCGGATCTTGTTTTAAGTATTCACGGACACCTAGAAAACTTTCAAAACATGACCGTTCCTTTGAAATGAATTTCTCGCATGAATTTGCCAAAAATTGTCAGAATCTTATTTATGGGTTATATAAAATTAAATTAATATCATACTCTTGGGAGGCGAGGAACCCTTTGTGTGAGAGTCAACTACCACTTGGTCATTTTTTTTTGTGGTGTAAATGAACCGTTGCAATAAAAAATCAAATAAGCACAATATTCTTCTTATACCAAGGGCGTCTGAAGATGACGCTTTCTCTTATTTGCTTTTGATAGAGCAAATTGACAAAAAATATGCCTTGGTGATTTAGATAACACCGAACAAACATGCAAACAAGCACGCGTGATTTTATTTACGAGCATCCAACTTTAGATTGGGTTCAGCTTTTCTCGCGGCAGTGCATTTGATTTGATATTGCTTAAGATGTTCCAAGTTTTCTGTCCCGATTCAACTTGGCTTACAAAGTTATTATGTAAGAAGTTATCCAAGGATTTTGGATATAATAAATTAACTCAAAGAAGGATGGGGTTGGAGCAAAATTCTTTATGTGCTGTCAGCGGCCACACATAAAATCGTGTTATAATTATTAATTATTGACAGGCAATTTAAATTACATGTTACTAATAAGATCAACGAGCCTAGCTTTAAGGACTATTGGCTCTTTAATGTAACAACCTTACATAATAATATATACAAATTGTTTTATTCAAACACGTACAAGGGCTTATGAATACCCTTATAATGTTTACACAACGCGAGTGGAAGGGATCAGGGAAGAAGCAGAGAACTAAAAAACAAATCTGTTTACTTGACTCTACGACCGTTTTGTTATGTATGGTGAAAGTGATGAAGGGAGGAATGCAACTGCGAATTTGCTAGAACACTGCTTTCGATAAAAGCAATAAAATATGCCAAGACAGGAGACGTTACGACGATGGTGAAGAGAGTCAATTGACTTTGTTATAAATTTGTGTCCTACGAGTTTTATCGTACGATTTTGGATTCTGTCAAGTAGGCTCAAGATGGTCTTGAAGCACCTGTCCATAAATGAGAGTTGTACTCTAGTTTAGGGCGAATGTTAGCTTTATGTATGGCAATCAGATCAGATGAAGTAAAGTATTTCTTGCATCGCTTCAGGAAACCTAGACATATCGCATATTGGAAATGTGTTCATTCCAACAAGGATTGTTATTAAGTATTGAAAGTCTTTCGGCTTCGGCAATGCAAGTGCCATTCATGGATAATGATCGATGAACCATTGCTTTTGCAAGAAAATCGGAGATCTTATCAATATTTTTTGGGCTAGGGTTCATAACTACTTCAAAAATTGGTTTCTTTTTAAATACTGTTTTAAAAATTGATTTAAGTACGGATCAGTTTTCTAAAAAATTTGTTCAATCCAAACTGGAGTCACAGGAGTGCTGTTTTTGGTAAACCGGTGCAGATGAGAAGCTAAGGTTTATCCAAGTCGTAGTCGCACAAACTTAGAGAATTATTTCTTAGGCGTGTTGTGGACGCAATTTTTTATAGTGATCGTGATATTGGCTCCACCCATTTTTCATGTAAATCTCCTCGGCGTCTTTAATGAGTGTTTTCAGGTCTCGTTTGCTGTAGTTATTGAATCTATATATATTATTTTTTTACTGAGTTAGCTGCACTGTCTGCGTTTTCGTTTCTATGTACCCCAACACATCCAGGAGTCATCACTTTCATGTTATTTGGCGACTTGAGGAGTTGATATTTGATTTCAGATATGATTGTTGTTGTTATGGTTTTTAAAAGCTTCAAGTATAGATTTGTTGTTGAAGCATATTATATTTTTCCTAGGCTATTATTTACTGTCTTGGTGGCTTGAAGGATTGCGATCCTTGTGGCACTTCAAAAGATCTTTATGGAAGAAAACTGTCTACCCATCCCCAGGGTATAGTTTTCTTTGTATACTGCTGGAAATCTAAATTTTGATCGGCCAAAATCAGGGTCGTAGCTCTTTTATAAGCTGGAAGTCGAGTTGCATCTATTGCAGTAAAAAAAAATAAAGGAGAAACAGCTGGATGATGCCTCAGTGACATACAGAAAGGATGACAGTCTTAGGCAAACAGGTTGATCAAGACAATCCCAACACAATTATGTTAAATTAAGGTTAAAATTTAGGATTGAATTTAGCTACATTGACAAGTATTAAAAAATAAATTTTTCAACATCCTTTTCGTATATATTATGTATATTAATTATCTCAATACAATTACGGTAATAATAATTATTATTTATTATAAATATAAACATACGATAAAAATTTAAGTATATCCTGTTTATGATTTTTTTTTTTTTTTGTGTTTCCTTTGATCGTATATTGTTCTGTATTCCAGAATTATTATCAAAAAACGTCAAACAACTACGGTATAACTCGTAAATAAAGTTTAAAAATGTATTAATCTTTTATAAATTGTCGGCTAAGAATTGTTTGACATATGGCTACTTAATTAATTCAATAATACAGAATATAGCTTATATAAAATAAAGTCTTTCTTTTTTTTTTAATTCAGAAAACACATAATTAGAACAAATATTCGAATGTGATTAAAACGAAACAACACAGAAAAGACGTAAAAACAATTTACATTCTTTTGCTTATTGCATTTCCCTTATTTCTCTGTTTCACCAACTAAAAAAATTGCAAAAATTATCAAAACTACTGTGGTATGCCGTTTTCGACCGTTTGACTTTCTACGTGAACGAAATTTTAAGGCGAAACAGACGCTGATTGTTGGATTATTACACTACATATATCTGTCCATTCTTCCTAATGTTACTATTACTCGTGTCGAGTAGTTCGGCTTCTTTGGCGATTTCGACAATGCCATCGGTGTTTTTTTGTATGTCGTCTTCAACGATTTCTTCAGCACTATCTAATTTATCTGTTCCAGAGCTTTCCGATGTGTTACTGATGGAGATCTTCTTTTTATTTGGAGTTGTAGCTACTTCAATGTCCGCATCACCTCCTTCGGTGTCGGAGCTATCGGTGTGGAATGCTGCTGTACTCTGCGGAGCAAAGGCCGTTGTCGGTGGAGCAGTGGTTATCGATGACCACCAATTTGAAAAGGCGCCCTTAGCTTGAGAGATAGCACCACCTTGTAATGGAACAAACAAATTATTATAAATCTGAATAAAGATCGGGTTGATGCATACGTTTGAGACATTCTCAGAAACCTTGAATTAATTAAAAGTTCCTTGAAAAGGTTAGTCGATTTATGTTCATGGCAAAATACTTGGCCCACTTGGCTGCAAAATAGTTGGTCTAGGCCTGATACAGTCTCACTCTAGCTTGGCATGTTTTGATTATTCTTGGTATATTTAAATGTGGTTGTATCAAGTGAGGCAATTTCCAAATATAATTAATTAATTCGAGAGGACCGGAAATTTGAGCCCGCTGACGAAAACTCGAAGACCATCAAATGCTACAAATCATGATAGAAGGGCTTAAAAAATTCTCAAGAAAGATCGCCGTGTGCTACAAAGTCAGGAGCACCTGCATTCGAGAGAATGGAATAGAAACTATGTAAGGTAGTTATTATTATTTTTGGATTTATTAAACTGTTCATTCATCTTCAGACAGAAAATTAAAAGAAAGAATTAGAAAAACCACTTTGCTCTTCTTTGTAAAAGAGAAGCGCTTAAAGTGGATTCGTGGTCATCAAAACTGGCCGTTTAAACAATGGAGAAGTGCAAAATGGAACGACGATGTCAGACAGCTTAAGCACTTCACCAAGATTGCCCAGTAATGGTCAGGGGATGTATGTTAGTTCAAGAAGTGGGCAACCTCCGCTTCATCGACGAATCAAGACATATTAGAGCAGCAACTTGTAAATCAACAAATAAGCCTGTCATACAGCCAAGCGAAATATGAGCTGGCTTCGAGAGTACAAAGATCTAGTTTTAACGTAACCTGCAATTATCGTCGTCCTGTCTCTTATTGAGACTTTGTGGGGGAAAATGAAAAAAAAAAACGGCTAAAAACTTGAGTGAATTTTATGAGAGCATCCAAGAAGTTTGGAATGGCTTTACTCCTGAATCCGCTTTAATTTAGTGAAAACACTCGTCGAATCACGTCGAAAAATCAGGGTTCAAGCTGGATGAAAAGACACGACTGTGCATCATAACCGAGAAAAATTTGACATAAATTTCATACTACAACAAGATAACACAGCAATCAATGCAGCCCGGAAGCTTAAAGAATACTCCGAGTGTAACAACGGGGGACATCTCTCCAGAGCTCCATAGCTCTCCATATCAAGACAAACGACAATTCATAAACGTAGGAGACCTTAAAGATGCCATTAAAATTGAATGGGACTAAATCTCACGAATATTGATTAAAAAAAATTTTAAATCTCCACTACTACTGCACAAAAACTAGGAGGACAATTACATTGTACGCAGCCTTTTTTCCGAATATTTCCATTTCCGATACGTTTTTCCCGTCAACTTATTTTTGCATTTACAGCCATTGACAACTAATTAGAAACGATGACATTGTGTTTGCTTATGCCCAAATTTGTTTTGTTTATGGTGAACTAACGGCCCTTTTTGGCGCTTGTTGTCTTCTATCTTTCTTCCTCTTTAAAACAATTTGCATACGCAATTTGACAGCTTACATCTATGTCACAGCGATAACAATTCATTTGAGACGTGTGATCTTTTTGTTGACAGCTAATTAGAAACGATCAAGACTTATTCCTAATAATCCTAATTGTCTGATTTATACCCGAAAATTTTAGTAAGTATATATTATTTGTGTTGGAATAAATACAAAGCTGTTTATAAAATGGACAAACGCAATAGTTGCACACCAGCGTTGCGAAAGGCTATTGTTGAGCTGAACCATGCTGGATTCTCGTATCGACGCGTTGCAAGTCAGCTGAATTGTTCTTAAAAGATGGCATTCAACGCAATTTCTCATTTTCGTAAATATGAGACCACAGAAGATGTTGCACGTCGAAAGAGGCCGCGTAAAACCACAGTCCACTTTGATAAAAAAATTGTCCGATTGTCGAAAGCAGATCTCAGGAAAAGTGCCAAAGGAATTCAGCGGAAAATGTTGGATATGACTGACATCAGAATATCAACGGGAACCGTGGCACGTCGTTTGGTGGAAGCTGGACTTCACGGAAGACTCGCACGCACAAAATGGTTGGTTAAATCGACCAATAGAAAACGGCGCATTCAGTTTGCTAAAACACGTATCCGTTGGATGTCAAATCAATGGAAATTTATATTGTGGAGCGACGAGACAAAGATAAATCGTATTGGCCCGATGGCAGAAAGTATGTCTGACGCCCAAAAGTTAAAGAACTCGATCCCATATACACCTCACCAATAGTCAAAAATGGTGGCGGATCAATTTTCGTTTGAGGATGCTTTTCATGGAACGGCGTTAGTCCAATTCATCGTATTGAGGGAACTATGAAGGCAGATCAATACGTCGATATATTGGAAAATGTAATGCTACCGTGGGCCGAAGAAAAATGCCGGTTATTTGGTAATTCCAGCAACACAATGACCCCAAACATACCGCCAAAAGAACAAAACAGTTTTTTGATCGAAATGCCATGCGAGTACTTGAGTGGAAATAGCAAAGTCCCGACCTGAGTTCCATCGAAAATTTATGGGCCGATATTAAAAATGCCGCCAGCACACAAAATATCACGAATTTAAACGATTTGTTTAAGAGAGTGAAGGAAGCTTGGTACGCGATTCCAGTGGAACGATGCCGAAACCTGATCAAATCAATGCAAAGACGATGTGGATCAGTGTTGAAGTGGATTTTTGTATGTTTCTCTATTATTTTTTAAGTTTTTTTTTCCATTTTCTTTATTTTTTACTTGCGTTTCTAATAAGGTGTCTCAGTCAAATGTGGAGTCGTTTTATTAAAGGACATTTAAAAATACATTTACATTTACATTTACAATAAAAAAGACCATCAGTAGCTATGTTCAAAACAAATAAATATGAATAATTAGTGGAATAAGAAAAGAAGTACACAACATTGAAATCAAAAATATCGTTTCTGATTAGTTGTCAACGGCTGTATCTCTTTTATTCAGTCTATCAATTGGATTATCCACAAAAACATATTTTAATTATCTTTTTCACTGTGGAGAGGTTTTTTTTGTGAAACAAAAAGAAATTTCAGGGGATATTGTTTTCAGACGAAATTTTGCATATTTGGATTGAATGGACGATTGTGGTTGTTATTTTTGTTTTTTGTTGTACGAATAGCTCATAATTTTTAATCAAATCGCCCGTTTTTTATCCAATTGTAAAATGCTGCATATCTTGTACGCAGACTTTTTACACTAACTGTATAAACAATTTCAACAGATTAATAAAGAGAAATCTTTCAATAAAACGTATGCGTGTTCAAATGCATTTGAACTTATACATCAACCTCATGTTTTGTAGTTTTTGTATACTCACCAACAGCTCGACTTGTGGTGTTCACGGCCTGATTTATTTTTCGTCCACTTTCGCTGTTTTGCATTGTTCTAAAAAAGGGGAATATCATTGTTCAAATTCCAATTGAAATTCAAGACACTTACTGAGCAATTTTGAGCTTCATATCGGCAACCGATAGCGTTCCGGAAAAGGGATGTCCAGAGGGCAGAATTTCAAAAAAACCCGATTCCGGCCGAACATCATACCATTCTTGGTAACATTGTGTCCTTTTAAAAGCGCTCATAAAACTGCTATTAAAATGATCACAATCTTTGGGATTATCTAAAGAAAGTGACGATTTTTGATTTGTGCTTTGTACATCTGTTGAATTGGTTTACCTTGAGAGACAGAAGTGCGTAGAAGGGCCAACATGTAACCTTGAAACTGTTCTCGGATCCAGTACTCGCTGCCTTCAGCGTCCTCTTTTGGATTTTGAACATGTCGCGTTAAGTAATCGATAAAACGCAGATCCTCCGTGGTTAGAATAAGCTGTCGTCTGAGTTCAAGATCATTGGCTTCTATTGTACAATTCTCCACGTCCACTTGTATGTCGGCCAAGTTTCGCTTTTGCTGAAAGAGGACATTTGACGTTCCTATGACGTAGCTGAGAACTGAAGGATCCGACAGCAGATCCATGTATGGCAATGAGAGATACGGTAGGCAAAGATTTCCACTTGAGAAAATCGTTATAGGTGAGCGGTATTCATCTGGATTGATCGACGACAGCGCAAAGAGGGTAGCTAAAACGAAACCACTGCTGATTGTATGAACTTTGATTGATGAACTACAATTTACTTACAAGCCAGAGTGTCCATACTTGCCTCGCGCGTCAGCGAATTCGTTCGTTCTAACCTTTTGCCGACTTCTGTGCCGTTGGTATCATTAGTACGGAGAAATTCACGACTCGATTCCGGACTGCTCTTCACCGGAGAAGACGACGAAGAGACACTTTCACTAATATCTTCTAAGTTCTCGTTGACTGAGTCAGTGGTGGCGCCGACATTGGCACTATCGCTTTCCATATTAGTCGAGTTGGGTGCTTCGTCTTGATCCTTGTGTTGTTCATCGTCATTTCTGTGCGTTTTTGAAAAGTCTGGCATGGGTGACATTGGACGCGATGTACGAACGCACACGACCTCTTGAAAACCCTTTTCTAAGAGACGCGGTATCAACGACGATATCCCCAAAATCAAACAACACATTCCACGGACGGGCGAACCAAAGAAAACGACCCGACGTTGAAGTAGGAAAAGTTTAAACAAAATCAATGTCTTATGGCGCCAGCGAAGAACTATTTCTCGAAGCGAGATACCGACATAAAAATGACGCAGTGGCCGCGGTTCATCGACCAGGCAGGCATTCAGCTGATTGTAGGCCTTGACTAGAATTTCCGTACACGAGAAGTCACCTTGGTCGAAAAATGCATCGGCAATGAGGGAGAGCTTCACTTCAATATAGCCGTAGATGGGCAGACGTGATAAAATACAAACGGACTTCTGGACCGTACTTCTTGTCACATCTGCTGTCCGAATTTTGAGTTTCTTAAAGGAGAACATTTAAGGTGGGAACAAGGTGGTTAAATTTGTAGGAACTTACTTCAACTGGTATTTGACGATAGCAGGAGACTCCAAATATACTCTCAGTTGGGTCCATGAGGCTTGGTAAGTTGAAGAATACTGTGTCCTCGATGAAATTGTGCGAGCCGTCGGGCAATGCCAGTGTCGGAAGGTATTTCCACCCCGATGGACACTCATTCTTGCCTTGAGTGCCGGTTATAAGTGGGGGATAGGAAAATTCAACCTTAAACAAAGATTATCTCAGTTGATTGTATTTTTTTCATATCGAAACAAGAAAGAAAGAATATTTTAAACGGAGCTAGACTTTCATTCTTAGTCATCAAGCTGCAATATATTTCTTATCGCTTTGGGCAGATTGTTTTATGGACTCCTTTGGAAACAATCTGTGTAATATGTACATCGTTGGAAAATTTTATAAAGGAAAGCCATTTATAATTCACAAGGTCGAGTTATCACTTTATGACGACACAGGACTGTGTGTACCTACAGAACCGGCGGACACTGATAAAAGGCAAATTAATGGCTTGAAACAATTTCTTTTGCATATCAACACGGGTCAGAAGATATATTCTTTTGATTACTGCTTATTTCTAGTCAAAAACTAACTTACGCCATTCAAACTTTTTAAATTTTAAACAAAATGCAATTCAAACCCTTCGACGATAAATCAATAAAATAAAACAATTTTGATTTTCATACAAATGAAATTGCCACGTTTTAGAGAAAATAATATTTACGTCGTCTTAAGCTCAAAATCCACATTGTATGTTGAACACAATTTTATCCAAAAAATCTTAAACAATTCTTTTGCAAAAAAAAAACACCAAAAATGAAATTTACCTGGCAGCCGAGTTTGTGATGGAATCCAAGAACCAAAATATGCAAAATCGGTGGCTTTTCAGACATTTTCACTACTGTCGGACATTTATTGAAATCACATAATATTTATTTACAATAAAGAAACTTATTTTGTAGAGTAATCTTTTTTGTTTTACGTCTTTTGCAAAAGGAAAATGCAGTATCGTAGAAAATAACAAAATTTCGCACAATCAAAAGAGTACTTTGCAGATGTCGACTTGACGTTTTGCAATGACGCTTATATGTCAAATATAGCTTTTTTTCATTAAGAGTGAAGTCAGATGCTGTGGTAGAGCTTTTACAATTTTAAACTTAAAAAAGGGTTTTGAGAAAACGTTAGAAAAAATGGAGCAAGGATGAAGGAGCTCCGGAAGGATTTTTATTTATTTTCTATCAATTTCATACTCAAATTTGGTGTGCCAAATGTTAATGTTTTCTTCTTTCTATGTAAGCTGTTTCGCTGAGGAAAACGCGCTTCAATTATAGAAATTCAAGCGTTACCAAGCGATAAGGAAACCGATCTTCCGTGAATGAAGCTATCGCGGATGCCAATGTCTTGCAGACTTCATAATAAAGTGGTTTCATTCTAAATTTCGATTGTTAGCCGCATAATCAGGCCAGTATTCATCTTATCTCAAGCCTAGTCCTCTTTTATATATCATACTAGCCGTTTGTCATTCATTACCTCCAGCGTGGAAGACCAGTTCCATAGAAAGGATGATCTGGCTATGCATCCGCAGAATTGTGCGGAGCGCTTCCTTTGACGCTATTTCGATCCGTTAAAATCTTTCATGACGTAGTATTCAGGAAATAATTGTTTTTGTCCAAGTTATCGAGAAGCCTTAACGTTCCCACACTATGACCCAACATGATACGAATTGAGGGCTTTTAGAGAAATTTGGCTGCATCTTGGGTATCTTAAACATCTTCAATTTGTTTTAGGATATCTAGACAGATAGTGAAATAACCTGCTTAACGTTAAATTTATTTAGAAGGTGAAAATGTTTTTAATGGTTTTACCGGAAGGTTAGGTTAGGTTGAAAGGAATGAACTTCCTTAAGTTGGAAGTAACTATGGTTGCCTAAAAGGTCCATTATGACACCCCATCACAAACTTTTTCCTTTTAAGAATTTTGTTATGGCTTCTGGTGAAACTCATCACTCCTTGAGTGGTAACTTTGCTCCCAGTTCACTGTGTGTTTTTTCTCCCGAGAGCCGAAGTCGTCTCGTCTGTCAGTTGGGGCATTCGTACAGGAGGTGCCTAATGGTCTCCATTTCCTCTTCATCCTGGCATTGGGCCCATTGCTCAATGCGTCGTCAGGACACCTGTCAGCATGCGTAAATCTTTCTTGTTGATAGCCAGAAGGCCTTTGCTTCTCTCGTCCATAGAGTTCCATATTTTATTGCAACGTTCTCGAGTTACTATGTCTATTTGTGTGGTAATCTGTCAATTTTTTTCCAATGTTCCTTTCTTGGTTAGTTCATCTGCCTTATCGTTAGATTCTATTTTACTTTGGCCAGGAACCCAGATGATGAAAACTTAATGGCGATCGGTCATTTCATTTAGAACTGTAATGCAGCTGTTTACTGCTTTCGATTTTATGGTATCCGTGTTTATTGCTTTTATTGCCGCTTGGCTGTCCAAATAGATGTTCAGTCTTGTAGGAGTCTGTATCAGTTATTGATGTACAACGTATTGCAGAAGACTCCAGTCAGTCCCTTCTTCCATATTTGATTTATCGGTGAAGTTTTGAATACCATGAGCTTCGGTCAGGAAGCATGATGCCCAACCATTTCTACTGGAGACAAAGGTGGAGAACTTTTTTCTGAAGTTGTAAGAAGAGATCGCGTAATCAGTCCTCGAGTTTATCTCGATCGACCTGAAATATCTAAGTATTGGGGTATACCCGCAGGAGGTGTCCTTCCAGGTCTAAGATTCCCTCAGTCGAATCGCACTCTCAGCCTCAATTCTCTTCAGATACAAGAAGATATTGGGGAGGTCTAGAATAATCTGGGGACCTCATGATAAGTGATAATAATGATGATACACAGACAGGCTAGCCTTTGTGCATTATTCACAGGCACAGGTTCTCTTGCATAGGTAGAGAGCACAGTTTGCCGTGTTCACTCTATCTACAATGTTTCTTTTGCACGTAAGCTTCGAGTTCAGTATAACACCTCGATATTTAGCTTTTTGGTCAAGTTTCAATGTTTTTCCATTCATTTTTGGGAGAGTTTACTCCTCAAGTTACCTTTATCTTGTTAAAAAAAAAAACAAGTTCCGTCTTATAAGGATTTACGCCAAGGACGCTTGTATCCAGCCACAATACAATTTCTTTAAGTGCTGCCTCTATAAGACTGCTGATAGCAAGTAAATCCTTTCCTGTGACGAGAATGCATTTATTTAGGATCCAAAGTAAGGTTGAAATTACAGTACATCCATAAGTTTCCTCTGCTTGCCTTTTTCTTGGCTTGGAGCTATCTACTGTCTGACACTGTTATCTGTATTTTTGGTAGCCTGCCTAAGTGTCATTGGTTCAACTGATAACTCGGTCAGCATTGATTATTTTATTTTTCTGGATAATGGCTCAATTCCAAAACAAAACGAGCTCCAGAACACAGGTTTTATGTCGTTAAAAAATGTTTATGTCAGAAATAAAATGAAGGCCAGCAGTCGGAACACATACAATATATCCTAGGAGCAGGAATTTATTTTCTAACCGTGGCTTTCCCTAAGCCTGTTCAAGATGCTATAGGCGGAATAGACCTGAAACAGCCTTAAGGTTTTATTTGATTACTATACTTAAAGAAAAAATTTTATGAAAATGAGAACAAGCCAACACAAATCCGTAGACATATGTACATGTTTTAATTTTCTTTATTCTTGTTGTATCCAGAAAATAGCCATTTGTCTCACAATTGTAAATTTCTTATTTTTGTTCTTTTTTTTCAAGGGTTTTTCTTCCAACCTTACACTTAGTTTCTCAGTATACACGAAAATAATAAAGATCTATCTTCTTCAAACCAAATACAAAGTGTATTTACTTTATATATATATTTTTTTTTGTACAATGCTTTCATAAAACGTACAAATTTTAAAAATTTTATTTTAAACATAGTTTACATAGTTAATCTCTATATCAATTGTAATTTGTTTTATGAAAATTTTCTTTAAACATATTATGTTGTCAACATTTTTTTCTTTAATTTTTGTTTCCGTTTTTTCATGATAAAAAATATTCATATCTCTTAAGTGTGTAGTTTTTTTTTTAATCTTTTTTATTTGTTTTAGTTTACATATGTCAATTTGTCTAAGTTAAAATATATTAAGTTATCCTTTTTCTTTCTATCTTTCTTTTTTTGTTGTTGATTTTCAACATTTCGTTTGTAACTATTTACATTTGTTATTTAGTTTTTGAAATTATATCAAGGTTTTCTATTTCTCATAAATTGTATTTGAATTAAAGAAAAACTAAAATTGAATACAGAAATTATGATACATAATTTTAGGAGATTTATTTTTCTTCAATTTTTTTAAAATATTACAACAAAACGTTAACTACATATCAATTCCAATTAAATTTGACAACACACATTGTTGTGAAAGTGAAACCTCTGTTTAAGTAAGTACTATGAAATAGTATCCTTTCCAGACGTTGTTAAGGAGAGTATAAAACAGAGAGAGGACCATGTGCAAAGCGAGGATCATGTGTTAAATGCAGGAAATCCCACATAAGGGCTACCATTGATGGGATCTTCTCAGATTCTTTTGTGACGACTTCTATTGGCCGTTGTCTGCACCGAGTCTATATTCAACGGACATTAGCCACTGGTATTAGCCTAATTTTCCTGGCGATCAGGAATAAGCCAGATGCTCGCGATGAACAGAAAAATTCAACATTCACGAATTAGACTTGGGGGTTGGGGAACCTAAAGAATGCCAAATGAAGCAAAAAATAAAAAAGAATCAGTTTCGAGAAGAAAACAAATTGTAGAGAATTACAAAGTTATGCCCGGTCATCAAAGGAACTTGTCCAACGATAAGATAAGCAACCATCTTAAATCTGTCATGGGTTTATGAGGAGTCAAAATGTGAAAAACGCGTCAAATTATTCCTGTAAAACAGTCATTAAAATCTCAATTGCAATATAACAAGAAATTGTTTTCGTAAGTGGTCATAGAGCTACTCCTTTTCGAAACTAAAATTATTTATTCCAGTTGATTTGAAAATTTATTTCTTTGCTAGAATAGATGAAATAAAAACTTTTCCTTGGATAATGAATTACCTTTTTACAGACTTTCGGAGAGTGTATAATAGATCAAAGGGATGTATCTTAAAAAGCCCGCGTGCACTTGTTCAATAAAGCAGATTTGTTGTACGTTTTACAGCATTAACGCTTATTTATGGGCTTTCTTTCTTTTAGAATGTGCGCTCCTCTCATCGAGACTTTAATAAGCAAGATGGGACTCAAGAAGAGTGGAGGCACTAACTCGGAATGTGCTATCAACAAGTGACGACAGCCAACTATGACTCATTGGACAAAATGATACAATAGAAAAACATAACTTCGAGGTAGTCACGCAAGTCAGGAAACTCTGTATTTAACGACTTATTTGTCTAGTTTATAGAGCAGATGAATATCATCGGCCTGAAAAGTTTCTTCGAGTCTATACCGTGAAACATGCTACGGTGCAAGAAGACCTTATCGAAGGTAACTTGTTCGAATAACCATTTGGAAATCACTACTACAACTAGCTTGCAAAACATGCACGGAATAGCTTTTCAGCTCTTCGGTCTACAACTATTGCTTTCCAAAGTACATTTTCGAAATAAAAATTTGTTTTTGAGTTATTTTAGGAGAAAATTGGCATACAATTGAATTTTTTGTTTCAAAAACATAAGTATTCTATTCAATAGGCAATGGTGGATGTAACCAATAAAGTTTGAACCTCAAAGCAGTGAAGCCTTAGATTCAAAGAAAGGAAAACCACTCGTAATTTCTGCACCAACAACGAAACGTTCACCTATTCGAGTTTCTTATATTAAGCTGCAGACTCATTTTAATTTGAAGTACAACAAGTTCCCTATAACTTAAGTACATGCTTAAGAACCTAGGCAGCCTTATCAAATCTTCTCTAGTTTGAGCTCCTCGTTCTCCGTATAGACTAAAAAAATTAATGCCAATTTTTTTTTTAAACAAGGTTCATCAAAGGTAACACTAATCACACCGCTAGCACACTAGTTTGGATATTTGGATATTTCGATCAATATATGGATTTAATTAAGGGAGGATAGAGATATGATCTTAGTTCCAAAGCGTTTGATACTAAAATTAATAGTTGTGAGCTTAAGCCAGCAATAGTATGCGTGTTGTTTCTCAGTATCCAAACAGTGTGAACTTATATAATAAAACAATCTAGTTTGTAAGCCAGGTTTATCCTGTATTGTAATTTACTTTAGCCGAAATAATTGTGTATATTTTGCGAGTATTTTTTTTTTTTGTGAATGAACCGAAGGGCAGTAGAAGAGAATGAATGCTTTAAACATTGTACGACAGTATATTGTGCATTGAAATCTCGGGCAATGTAATATTGCTTCTCTCATAACATGAAAAAGTGTTTCCTCTCCTCAAAGCAAAAACAAGTCTTAAGAGAAAGAAGAAAATTGAAAAGAAATTTTATAAATAATGTTATTTTCAACTGAATTTATTAATCTAAAGTAAATTTAACACAAAAAGAACTACCGAAAATGCAAATATAGCATTGGTCATCAAAGAAAAAATAAAAAAAACATCCTAAAAACAAGTCTACAATGCTGTTAATGATATATTAAAAAAAAAAACTTAACACAATTTTCATATGTAATCCTTAAGAAAACTTAAAATTAAATTTTACGTTCGGTAAAAAATATAATTATATAAGCTTTATATAGAGAAAATGTACATAATCATATAAAACGATAGCATTATAATTAAGATAATTATTATCGTAATAATTCAAACAAATAAACAAACTTAAAATACATTTTGCAAATATATAAATGTATACATACATGTTTTTGTTTTCTGTTAATCATTTGTTTTTTGTTTTTTTTTTTTTACAACTAAAATTAAATAATTTTCTTAATCAGGTTTAGGCCTTACTCAATCATTCTTCGTCTGACAGTACAATTCCTTTAGCGACTTCAATTCTTCAATAAGGGCCTTGTTTTGGTTCTCTAGCACCGCCACCCGATTCTCCAGGCACTTGATGTACTCCTTCTTTTTACGCCGGCACTCTCTGGCTGCTTCGCGGTTCTTTTGCAACCGAATCTCTCTTTTTCGGGTTTGATCCTCGGCCATGACTGTGTTATCTGTTAAACGCATCCGTGTGAATGGAAATCACATATAGAGGATATATGGGGTAACAAACACAAACGCAGCAGAAGACATACACAGGCACAGGAAAAGGTTGAATGTAATACAGATAGCGAGTTTAATAGAGAGAGAGAGAGTGAAGATAGAGTGTGTGTGCGCGGAAGAGTGTGGCGAGGATATTAAGATAAAAAAAAGAAGAAAGAAACGTAAAAAAAAGAAGAAAACGGGAAGAAAAGGAAAGAAATAATCGCAAATTAATTGATTTTTTTGAAAATTCAAATTACTGGTATTGATTTTATTGATCCTACTAGGTAAATAAAATGCTGGTGCTGTATCCTGGGTCAATTGGATTAGTGTACCGGTCGTACCGCCAGTCGATGCGATTGTGGGTATTCCGCCGCTTTCTTGTATTTGCAAAGTCGTTCCAGCTACGGAATTTCGTTTCGATTATTTTTCGATTATCAATCAATCTTAACTATTGAAAAACTTAGTACAAAATTTTTTTTTTATGAGGTTGTGTTTTCTTACAAACAATTTTCATTTGAATTTTATTTTTTGTTTTAGCTTATTTTTAGTGGTGGTAGTAGCTTGAGAGATGTGAGATGATTTAACTGAATGAATTTGATGATTGATTAAGCAGCTCATTCGATATGATATTTTGTTTAAGCTTTTTTTTTTGTTTTCTTTTCCAAGGAAGATGATGATCAAGGTTAGCTGTTTTAACATTAATTATTTTTTTGTTTTTTTCTTTTTGTTGGTGGTATTTTTTTAAAAGGAAGAAGCATGTGCTGAACGGTTAGAAGACATATCTTTTTTTATATGTTTTTAAACACAAGCAAAAGTGTATTTAATTTAATGAAGCTTGTGTTATGTTTTTGTGACTTTAAGTGGAACATACTGTGCACAGACTGACAAAAACACTATGAACTGTTTACATTTATAATTAATAATACAAAAAACAAAACTACTAATTGTTTGTGGAATTATTTTTAACACAACCTGACTTAAATTTTGACACCGAACAAAAAAATATCTGCATTATTAGTTTTCAATTATATTAAGGCACGTGATAAAAACTACGATTGAAGAGTTTGGTTGCATTCGTTGTGTTTTTAATGAGAACTTCTGTAGGACTCAAATAAATCCTTTTAGAACTCGTTCTTCCAAGTCTTTAATGCCAGAGACTACAAATCAATTGAACAAGCGAATCAAATTTCGAAACGATGTGTAAGATTGTTGGAAAACGGATATGAAGATGATGTTAACCGAATCTCGTGTTAACAGACAAGCCGATAAAATTCCTCACCTATGACCGAGCAAAGAGCAAAGCTCGGCCTCAAAATAAAAACGCAATGATCTGAACGCTGAACGTGAATGTGAAAAGAAGAGTTATCTACATGGATGTACATGAATCGTTTGTCGAAGAAATCTTCCTTTAAAAATATTGTTAAAAAAAATGCATCTAGTTAAGAATGAAATTCAAATCCAAACTATTCGACAAAGTTTCGCTTTAGTCCACTGCTCCAAAGGAAAAATACGTCCTTTAACATGTTTTGTATTTTTTGGAAAGTGAGACGAGTACTCCAGTACAGTCAAAAGATTACTGTTTGCAGCAATTCATATCTCTTAGCATGCCACTTATTTTTGCAAAGAGAAGGTGAATCATCTCCTACGAAAGGAGATTTGTGCTTATTAAATTTGAAGTACTTTTCAGCTTTTTTTTTTTGTTTACCATTCTGGATTTTTCAAGTAGTGCAAGGGCTCAAGGGATTGGGAGTACCCATAAAGTGATTGCTGAAACAGCACGAGCAGAAGAAAAAATTAGAAGGAAGAGAAAGAAGTTAGATGAAGGTGAACGCATTCCACATATGTAGTGTTTGGTCTAAACAAGAATCTCTAAACTTCATCGTTCGCTCGAGCATTCGATGATGTGCTTGTGTAATGCATTAAGATATTTCTTCAGAGCATTGGTGGTAAAAGCAGCGATAAAACAATCACAAACAGGATATTCCAGCGTGTGCATTGATTTTGCTCTGTTACTGTCATTAATGAGTCTTATCGCACGATTTTGTATTCTATCTTGTAGGTGCTATGTGGTTTGCCCCGATGTGAGCGTAATACTTTATTTTCGGCCGAATAAAAGCCTTAAATTGTAGCTTAGTCAGAAGGTGTAAAGTATTTCTTACTCCGAATAAGGAGTCCTAAGCATTTCGCTCCATTTGGTTAAATCGAATATGTGGACATTCCAGCGCAGTCTTGAATTTACGCGCATACCGAGCATTTCGATTTCATCGACGCAAGTGCTGACAATGGAAGAGTTTTGTTTCGACGAGATAGGACAGCATTGTGTTTTGGAAGTATTAAATTCTACTCTGTAAGACTAGCTTACTGTCGAAAAGCAAATGTGTGAGGTCCACAGCGACAAAAGTTATTTGAGAAACTTTGATATTTAAGACATGATTACTTCTAATTAAAATGTCTTGATTTTCTTGAATATAAAGCAGTAGAAGGCAAACAAATTTCACGCAGGTTCAAAGCCAATTAGGTTTTTACCGAGCCTTAACAACATTGTCAGCAAAGTGGTGAATACCTAGTGGAACAATCGTCCCAAAAATGGAGGAATTGCTTCGAAAGAAGCAGTTTTAACGTGAGTCTTTTTATCAGTTTGTTTAGTTTTTTTTACAGAAACACAATGGATCCAATGGAATCGTGCAAACTGTATACTTTTTGCAAAAATAAATTCCAAAACAATTAGATTTTTTTTCTTTGTGTGTTTTATCAAAAGGACAACATTGATATGAGATTATGTTGCTTAAAAGAAGAATGAAGTGCAGGTATATTTACAAAAAACAAACATACAAAACTGAGTTACACCGATCTTCAAAAATGCCCACCAAACGGAAGAAAAAAAAATATTTATATATAGAAGGATAATTAAAGCCCTATGAGAGTGAATTTATGTAACGTAAAATATAATTCCTTTTTTTTTTAAGGAAACACACAACATTATGCACAATAGAAAGAGAGACGAATATTAGTATCAAATTAAATGATTGATTAGAAACTAGTATGTACTTGACTTTGCAATACCAACACAATTCGAAAGAACATACAAATGAGATGAGTCGAATATTTCTTTTTTTCTTTTCGTTTTTTGTTTTTATGGAAAGGATGTTGAGTGGTTTATGTTCGTGATGAAGTAGTGTGTTTTTTTTTTGGATGGGATGAGGAACAGCGCAGCATATTTGTTAGATAATAAAGAGATCTATGTACATTTTAAAATAGTGGTTAATAATTACCTGCTATGTCTGGACCACTTATATCATTTAAGATTTTATGGTATGAAGGTCGCCTTGTAAATTCTCTTTGTCTTCTAGGTGAATCATCATCAGTGAGACTCTCTTCACTGTTCGAATCCATGATCTGTGTGTTGGGTTCGTGTTTTATCTTAAAGTGCACAAAATATTTATTTAAAATAAACAAAAAAAAAAAGTTGCGATGAGATTTAGTTTCAACTAACTTGCACTGTATTCCCTAATGTTGTGTGAATCACGGTGTTGGGTTTACTCACATAGAGTACACCTTTGGACATAGTCACTGGTTGAACATTCGCTGTCGCTGTTTGTATTACCGATGACTGATTTGCCTGAATTACAGATTGGGGCTGGAATTATTATGTGGTTTTTAAAAAATGATATGTTGAGAAGAACTTTATTGGGTTTCGATAATCACCTGGATATTGTGTGTTGGCATGAATTGAACAACGTTCGATCCGGTCGTCAGGACGGTGGTCGTCGTTGTGGAATTAGGTGTGTTAGATGATGCTTGCGTTATGCTCACGTCTGATAGTGAGTCTATGTTGGAATTGTTGCCGTTTTCCTCACCGATGCTGTCCATTTTTTCGATTTTCAACAGCACCGTCGCTTCCGAGAGTTGCTTCAGTTTGCCGATTTTACTTACAACTTTTGGTGAAAGCTTTGATTTCAAACTCGGTTTACGCACTCTGCTAAGGTTTTTCTTAAAAGTCTGAAATTATACAAAAAAACTTGTAAGAAATCAAATCCATAACAGATATTTGGTTTACAATTGGCTAAACTATATGACTAAATGATATTGGACGAATTATTCACAGTGCTACGGTTCTGGACAAGGTCAGAAATACGAGAAAGCCTTTGACGACGAGGCATCGCAATGTGGACAAATTTGTGTGAGTCGATTCCTTTTTGTATATTTTTTCGTGAATCAAATTTCAGTGAGTAGACCCCTCAAATTATCTACGAAAAATCTCGGTCTTTCACAGAGCTGACATAAAGGATATTATGTCTTGCGTCTTATTTTCATTTTCGACCATCCTTAGCCCGAGGGAAGAGTTCGCTCTGTTTAAGATTAGATCAATATGCGATGGCAAAGGACACCAAGATCGCACATCGAATCAACTAGTGGTACATGAGATCCGTTGAAGAAATATGTACGCGAAGGTTGTAGTAGACGTTTGTGAGAATTTGTAATGCATTTGCATTTGTCAACATTCAATTCCAAAAAGTTTTTACTGCTGTGATCGATAAGAGAATGAGAGATGTGTTAAGAGATACTCATATCGTCGGCGTTAAATGACAGGTCAGAGTCTTAGGACGCATTCAACGTCGTGAGTAGTAAGAATAAAAATGATGGGTCCTGAGTGGATACCTTGAGGGACACTTGAGATGGGAATAATAGGGTTGGACACTTCAAATCTAAAAAGAACTTGATGCTGTCGATTTTCTTAGTAAGAGTTCATCAAGCGATGAAGGTCGAAGAAAATCCAAAGCAAATGATTTGATGTGAAATTTTATCAAAGGCTTTGCTCAAGTCACTGATTATTGCATCCTTTTCTTTGCCTTTTTGCAGAGCTTTAGATACGAATTCGGTTAGATAAGTTTTTGTGGATCTTCCTTTTACGAATCCATGCTGCTTAGGGGAAATTATTGGTATGCAGTGAAAATACAGAGTCTTAGACAATACTTTCGAAGAGTTTGGGCATAGACAAGAGATTAACTATGGGACGGATATTCGAAAAAAGCGTCCTAACATAATTTAGGGCAGACAGATTGTGTAAGGGATAACTCATATGAGGTCTTGTGTGTAGAAGATAATGTGTTTGCGTTTCTTTTTAGATCTATTGTCATCAGGACCTGGTGAATAGTCGTCCCTTATTCATTTTTACAATCACCTCGACTGTCTGAATATTGATTGAAGCTTGGGGAGTTTGTGAAGTTTGTGAGCAGTTGTACAGGTAAGATAAATAGTTGGAATCTGGACAAAGTACATGGTAAGTAAACGATTGACTTAACAAGTTTGCGGAAAGATTACTTATAATTTTAGGGTCTTGAGAAGATGTGTCCGAGAGTTTGAGGGTAACCATTGGGAAACCATTAGTCTTATGTTTTGTGTTAATAAACCGATAAAATTATTTGGGATCGGGAAGAAGAGTGAGCTGCGTTCGATTAAGATATTTATAGAAAAGAGACTCACAGAGATAGAAGAAGGGAGTATGAATGCTGGTGGTTATATAAGAAGAGAGTTATGTAGCGATATCCAATATGAAACAAAGGAGAAATTAATGCAACAAGAAAGAATAAAAAAAATTATTATTTTTCATTGGTTTGTGCGTTTTCCAGCATTTTTTCATTACATGATTTAATAAAGGTTGTAGGGTGTTGTAGGTTAAATACCTTGCATCTAGCAGTTAAAAAATTCTTCGATCAAACTAGTCTTTAGTGAAATAAGCACATAACTTTCACAGTATGGGAGTCTTTAATTGAAGGACGTGTATGCATCCAATAAAAATTTCCCTTTTTGGATTCAATCCGGAATAAAATATGTGTCATTTTTACATGCTTCCACCTCCAGCGATTGATTGACTGGCTGATTCTGGTCCTGGTAGAACCAACGTTATACACTGCAAATCAAAGACAGCTAAACTTATTTATCAATGAATGCTTATTAACGAGTATCGTATTTTTACCATGCGCTAAAATTGATTGGCCAATTTATGGGTGTTAAAAACATTGTACTACTTTTGTCCGGCAACCTATTCCCGCCACATTTCAAAAATTGTATGATACATTTTTTGCGATCAGACTAATTATTTATGACTCACAGAAGCACTCGTAAATATACAAATTAAAAAAAAAAAACTCTTTACTGTAAGATTGTATTATTTAAACACAGTGCCTGTTAAGATGCACAACTAATAAAACAAAATTTAAATCTTGAAGATTGCTTTCAGTTTAACTTAACAGCTTCAGATAAGATAGTTGTTCGTTTTGAACAAAAGAAAACAATTTCATATAAATGAAAGGTTTTAACTCAAATTGCCACCGACTATTTAGTTTGTACCACCAATAGAGAGCAAAGTTTTATGGAACTTGAACTGGTCAACACTCGAACAGCTTAAACAGATGTGATATCAATAGTCGCCATCTAGATCCTTCAACAATGCCTGCCTCAATAGTGTGACAAGAAATTATGGATATCCCCGCGACTAATTTCACGCGGCATTATCCCTACAAACAGGGAGGCGTTCCAAACACAATCCTGGCTGACCTTGCACACACTGCAAACTTAAAGGTTAAAGTATACTCTGTTTTTTTTTTGCGCGTACGCTAAGCTACATAATAGTACTCCCAAGTATTTATTGCAAGAACAATAACAAGTTTTATTTTAATAAATACATAATGATGAAGTAATGGTCATTGGTTTGGGTTTTGATATTTCTTTTTACAGATGACGTCATAAGAGGCAGAACCGTGGAAAACTTATTGAGACTTCCTGGTCTCGCTCTCTTGCTGCCGTTTGCATATCGCATTCAAACAAATACCATTCACTTATACTCATTTTCTACAATACTGTTTTATTTTTATTTTGTTTGTTTTTTTTTTGCTTTCACATCTACCTTATTGCAATCCATATCAATCAAAAGCAATCAAGGAAAATTCACAAAATTTCCCACAAATCAAATGTAAATGAAACTTTTCTGATGACATCACTAAAAATTGTTGTAAACAAAATGTCAAAAAAAAAAATAATGTGTGTATGACTTCTTTGGTATTATTTTTTTCTGTGCTTTTTGGGCAAAATTGAATTGCTTACAGTTTTAGCGCATTACACCAATTCGGGCACGAAATCACGTGTTGCACGAAATTGAATAATCACTAAGTAAATTCTCAATTTTAATATGAGTTTTTCCGTGTGAAAAATCGCGAGGGAAAAATTTTCTCCTTCTACAAAGCAAGACGGGTAGAAAAAAAAACACACATACAACTCGTTTCTACTCACTGGACGACGACAACGACGAGGACGGTGAACAGAAACGCGATGGAGATGGATGGACGGTCGAAAATTTTATCAATAAAGGGGATATTTTTTTTCCTTTCTCACCACGCTAACTGTCAAATTTGATAGGTAATGTCCAATTCTCACCCCAGAAGTACACTTTTTTTTTTCTAAAACTCATACAGAGGACCTGCTCTGGCCGGTTGTGAATGGGGAGCTTAGACAGAGACAACTAGGTACGGCATCATATCCACTGTGCTTTGCAAATGTCAAAAATACCATAATCAACATAAGTTTTCCGATGGTGGTGATAAAAGTAGTAGTAAGGGGTTATTTTGAAAAAGAAAACGTTTCTGAGTGTTCACAAAGGGGAATATTACTTTTGCTTTATTATTAATTGGAATTTAAAACACTATCGGTTGATTGACAGTAGAAACTTTGACAGCTATTTTACCATGTCCGCATGATAAAAATAGATGACACCCCCTAAATAACACACGCTCTCCGTAAAACAGCGGGAGGAAAATAAAAAAAAAACTAGAATGAGAAAAAAAATAGGCAATTCTGCAGCACAAATTTATTTAATTTATAAAATGCATTTAAAGCAACACGCCAACGTTTTGCTGATGTTTACAAAAAAAAAATAAACGAAGAAAAGAAGAGTAAAATAAAACTTGTTAGGGTAACTGACACTAGACGTAATAATAATATTTATGATGGTGTCGATATCAATGATGTTTATATTGCATATAGTATATTATATAGTTACCATTACCACATTATCTATCACCTTCCACTTTGTCAGCGCGTATACAAGTGACAAATCGTACAAAGATTCTTTTTTCCTCTTTACTCAAATTGCGCGAAGTGACAGCCAGCTAATAAGCGGCAGGTACGTAGGTACTACTGCCAAACCACTGGCACTTTGAAAAACAACGTCAAAATACGTAACGAAAAAGAAAAAAAAATATTAATGTACTAACGAACCATTTTAGTAATAATCGGTGCGGAGTAAGGGGGCAATGTATGAATTTTGTTTTTGTGCGAATAACCAAATGCCTGACTGAGTAAACCACCATAAGCATCACCAACTGAACCTAGTGATTACGTCAAGAGTTTCGTATTCGTATGCGACTACGGCCTGCCGCCATCAGAATATACAAACACAAACACAAAAATTCTCTACTACAACCGTACACAACCCTGTCGAGCGTGATATTCAACAACTTTCGTCGTCGTCGTCGTCGTCGTTGTCGTCGTTGTCGTACCCACGGCATGGCAGGCAATTCAGCCACGTCAAATCATAGAAATGTTTCTCGTTTTTGTGTGTTTTGTTTGCACGTTAGCACTTTTATCACACATTGTCGATTCATTGACAAGGGGGGATGCGCGGGAGAAATAGGGCCGCGCAATTGAGATTGTTTCGTTGTCGGTGTCGTTGTCGTTGTCGTCGTCGTAGTGTCGTAGTCCATTCGTCAGCTTTAAGTATTTATTGGCAAATATGATTGTGATTAGATAAGCGGTTAGCTGCATGAGTTTGGTGGATTTGCCAATGCAAGTTGTCCTACACAAATTATTCCTGCTTAAACTTTTGAGGGTATTAAATGAAATTCCGTTTTTTATGTATTTTAGAAATGATTCATTATTCAGTTGTAACCAGAAATAGTTCGTACTATAACGGCTACTAAATTCTTCAAGGTACTATCAGCATTTTTCAGTGATGCCAAACCAGTGAAAGGAAATGCTAAAAACATAATTTTCATATGAAGAAAAATTAACAGGATAGGGTATTCCCACACCAAGTGTTATTTTTTCGAAAATTGAGACAGGTATAAGGTAAGAGAAGGGGGTAAACGAAAGAAGCCACATATACAATGAAAGAAAAGGCATTTTTGAACCAAATAGTTAAAAAAAGAGAGTGGCTACCCATACAATTAAAACTCTGTGTAATTTTGTAATTTACGGCGAAGTAGCTTAGTTTAAACAAGGATGATATTGGTGCAAATGGCTTTTCAACACTGCAAAACTTTTTTGAAAAGTTTTTTTTTTTAAATAAAACAAAAACGGTTTTGGATATCAATGAAATTCTTTATTCCTGTGAAAGTACGTTCGATGCCATTATGTATGGAACTCTATTTCTTTTGCATGTCACCACGGGCACGCTTGCAGAAGTCCAGACTCTGAACTCAATTTTCGACGGTTTTCAAGCATAAATCGGCCGATACTGTTGAAATTTGACGTTCGATATTCGAACGAAGTTCATCAATCGTCTTGTTGGCGTAGACCATAGACTTGACGTAGCCCCACAGGAAATAGTCTAACGGCGTCAAATCGACTGGACCATTTCTTCAGGTAACACGTTCTCCAAACTTGGTTTCCAATAAATTGATTGTGACATTCACTGTGTGGCTTGTGATGCCGACCTGTTGGAACCACATGTCCTCCAAGTCGATATCATCCAATTGGGGCCAAAAATATTCGGTTATTATTGAACGGTAGCGATCCTCATTCACAGTAACGTGCTGGTCTTGATCATCACGGAAGCCGTAATTTTTTCGGGTTGCAATAATGACTCATGGAGTACGTGTGGATTGCTGCCTGACCAATACCGCATATTTTGTTTATTGACGGAGCCATTCAGCCAGAAATGAGCCTCATCGCTGAAGATGATTTTTCGATGAAAATCCGAATCATTTCCAAGTTGGTGCCCAATTCACGAACATACGACGCTTCTGGTGGTCAAGCGGCTTCAGTTCTTGCGTCAATTTAATCTTGTAAGGATGTAGGACAAGATCATTTCGCAAAATTCGCCGCAACGACGTCACAGAGATGCCCAACGCTTGAGAACGACGTGTGCGAGACACATTTGGGCTTTCTGCAACTGAAGCCTCAGCGGCAGAATATTCTCGACACTACGGGCACTTCTTTGTCTCACTGGCACGGGAACATTTTGTACTTTGCCTATGGATTCAAATTTTTCCACTAGACGCTCAAGTGTTGATCTGCTAGGACGATTATGACGACCATAAATTGGACGTAGCGCTCTTAACGTTGAGGCCATAAATTGTACGTAGCGCTCTTAACGTTGAGGCCACTGACTTCGAATTTCGGTAGTTAATTTTAATAGTTTCGACTCGTTGTTGGTCGTTTGCTGTCCCTGTCGCTCTACTTTTCTAGCGTCCCTGTTGAAAAACCTTTTTACTTCTCGGGCCATCGATTCTTGCAGGTCCTGAGTCCGAGCTGTAGCTGCTTTACATCTCACACGATCGCTGGCACGCTGCTATCAATTGGTTAGATCCAAACACCTAGCAATTATATATCGACTGAACTTATTAAAAGTGGGTCGATTGTTGTAGATTCATTAAATGTGGCGGTGTTCTTTATTCCATGCGACCCAAATCCATATTTTTGCGGTTGTAACTTCTTCTCAATTCGCTTTTATCACAGAGAGGACCATATGTCCGACATATAACAGACCATATATCTGCTTCGCTGCTCACTCAGCTTCCATCATAGAGCTCCTTGCCATAGGCATTTTCTACTCTATATCAGGCGAAATTTGGTGCTAACTGTAGCGAAATTAGCCCTCACCTGCAGTTGATAAATGCTGCTATATGCAGTTTCAAGTTCAACGAAAAGCGTGGCGGTTAGACATTGGCTTCCTATAAGTTATCCATACAGTAGCTAATTCCTAAGATTCCTTCATGGTGCAAGAAGGTTCGTTATTTTTGTATTGCAGGCTACTTAAACATAACGATTTTTTAAATAAAAATTAAGCAAAACTTCAAATATCAAATTGTCCCTATTATTACTTTATTAGACTCGAAGCGTTCATTATAAGTATTTTTTTCCCGAAATAGTTATAGAAGTGCGAGCTTGTTTTTGGAAGAAATTTTAAAGAAACCAAAACTTCTAAATTTCAAATTTCGTTACATAAAAAGTAACAATAATGTTGGACAGTAAATGCAACTTTTTCTATGGTACGATGCCGCACCAATTGTTGGTCACTCAAAACGACTATCAGACTCGAAAAGTTTATAATACCTGATTTCGTTTTTTCCGAAATAGTAATAGAAGTGCGAGCTTCGTAAAGAAATTTTAAACAAACCAAAACTTCTTAAATCTCAAATTTGATTGCTCAAAAAGTAACAATAATATTGGGAAGTAAATTCCAATTGTTGATAAAATCGGCGTTTAAAGCATGCATTTTTCAAACACGTTTGGTTAGAAGAGGTTTCGTCTTCGTCATAAATATTTAACCTTTAAACTATGAAGCAAATGAAAATACATGTAGTACAAAAAAGGAAATGGGTGAGTCTCAGGTGCGTCATAAACACGAATTTACATATCAAGTAATTTGATATGACGTCATGTTATGACAACACCATACATGTGCAAATAAATCTGGATACACAGATTAAAATGTACACCGGAAAAAATTATGTGGCCTTTTAAAATTGTTTGCTCTCTCAAATCGCTTTGGTTTTCTTCTAAAAATAAATAGTGAAATAAAAAATAATTTTTAAATGTTTAAAAAAGGTGACAAAAAAATCATTGTTTAAAGAAGTGAATACTTCATTGACTTGGTTTTTAATCGAGATCACCAAATGAATAATCTAAACAACAGCTTCCGCCACAGCAGAAAGATGCTCTGGTCAAATGGACTTGTTTATTCACTTCAATTATTGATATAACCTCTTAATTTTCTTTTATTTGTTATTTTCATCTAAAAAGTTTTAACTAGTCGGGAGAAGGAAAATTCCAAAAAATTGTACCATTGATTTTATTTCACAAAAAAAAATTGTTCTTCGGTTTGACGCATTAATTAAAAAAGAAGAAGAAGAAAACACTTGATACACGCTAGAAACAAACTTTCTTCGTGCCAGTCGTTTAGCATTTTGCTTACGTCTCGACAGGACATTTATCTGCCCGCTGAACGACAAATGGAATACCAACATAAGTCGGACAGATTTTTTATTCTATTACAAAAAAAAAATATCCTAGAATGTGGTTTGATTGTTCGGTCGAAATGATGTCGATTTTAAGTCAAAAACGACAAACGTAATTGGGGTGACAATGAAATATTTAGCGGTGCACTGTTTATAGCGATCAACAAAAACTGACTGAATAGAGGGCAGGAATTTAAAAATAAGAGACTTAACGTATTGTTTTACTAACTCATGGAACAATACAAAAATTGGGTCAGATTTGATTGGTAGTTTTTTTCATTTTATTAGAGTAGAAATTCTTCTTCCCTACTCTAAGGAATTAGAAATGGTAGAAGGGTATTCATAATCCTCGCTTGAGAGCCAGTTTATACTTATCGACGCTCATATTTGATTAATAGTATGTTCGACAACGCGAAAAAGCTTAAGTGAATTTCGAAAATTTGACGGAACTTTGACACCAGGAATCGAACTAAAAAAAGAGGCTGCCGGATATGAAGCACGCCGAAATTAAGTTTCAATACTCGACGAAGAAAACTTTAGGTCCAACCCCCGCTATTTGAATGAAAGTTACATAAATAACGTGCACCCGTGAAGCTGTTGAAAAAAGATCCTCGTATTTACTTGAGAATGGAACAACTTGCCCAAACTCATTGGGTTCTTTAATTCACATTTTATTTATAGCCTGACAAATTTGACAACCTTCTTGCTTGTTTTTCTGAGAATAACTTTTCCAAGTGGCTGGCCGAAGCCCTCGTATTTCTGGAAAACGTGAAGTCCACGAACTACAGTGGCATGAACTACTCCACGCAACTTCTGATTCATATAAGGATTCGCCTGTCAAATAGTTTCCATTTGTTAGTAATTTTCTATGAGAACAAAATCCTCTTTACTACCTTGTTACGGAATTCAATGATCTCTGGGCTTACTAGGAACTCCTCGTCAGGATCCCAAATGCAAAAATCTGCGTCGTAGCCTTCTTCAATTTTCCCCTTGAAATTTTGAATGCCACACATTTTTGCTTGATTCTCGCACATCACTCGGCAAATGTCCTCAAGCCCTAATCCGTACTTTTGGCAATGTGTCCAGAAAACAGGTAGACCTTGAGAATGAAAAAATATATATGGATTGGTTGCAGCAAAAAGCGGGTTTTATTCTGCAATTGGTTACCAAATTGAAGCGAAGCTACACCAGGCCAAGCCTTCAGAAAATCACCCCTAGCTTTGCCGTACGTAAGACACTTATTCCCAGGAGTAGCTGGAGAATGATCAGAGACTACCATATCTATGGTTTTACTCTGAACAGCCTTCCATAAGCCTTCTTGATTTGACTTGGATCGAATTGGTGGACAGGTTTTGAATTCAGTGCGACAGTCTTCAACCTCTTCAGCAGACAGTGTGAGGTAATGATGACAGGTTTCAACTGTTAGATTGCTTTGGTTTTGCTTAGCTTTCTCAATAAAAGGAATGGCTTCGCTTGAGCTAAGATTCAGGATATGCAGGAACTTTCTAAAAGAAATTGAACAAAGTCCGACACAAAAAAAGTATAGTCTTACTTGTTATGATTCTCTGAAAGATTTGCAATCCATCGCACTGCTTCCACCTCCATTGAAGCTGGTCTCGTTCTGAGAAAAGATTCGTACTTTTTAGGTTCTTCGTTATTTGCTCTGATGGCCACATCCATTGAAAACTCCGCATGAAACTACAAGAACATCTCTGGAACTAAATTAATCTTAATTAAGATTCTTTTCTTACAGCAACAAGAGCTCCATCGTCCAGCTTATTCAAAGCTTCTTCCACTTGACATTTAGTTAGATGTTCGAATTCAGGAAGATCCGTAGGACAAAGAGAGCATTGGAAACCTATTACCCCACATCCTGCTAGCTCTTCCAACTCGTCATTATTGCCTGGAACTATCCCTCCCCAGAATCCCACGTCCACGTAAATCTTTCCTCTAGCTGTAGTGGTTTTTGCTT
The DNA here is from genome assembly GCA_963555765.1 of Orthonevra nobilis. Lineage (NCBI taxonomy): Eukaryota > Metazoa > Arthropoda > Insecta > Diptera > Syrphidae > Orthonevra > Orthonevra nobilis. The sequence continues at coordinate 35,259,111 of OY743224.1, forward strand.
TCAAACTGGCAGCATTCGTTGTCGGTGGAATAGCATTCCTTAAATACAAGGTGGATTATGAGTCAGTTTTAGTTCAAACATGATCTTACGTACGTTGCACGATCGATTATTGTGGTGAATCCGCCAGCTGCAGCTGCTTTCGTCGCCGTGACAAATCCTTCCCAATCTTTCCTTCCCGGTTCATTGATGTGGACATTGGAATCCACGAGTCCTGGCATCAGAACCATGTTTTCAAAGTCAAAAACCTGTAATAATATAGTTCCGTACAGTAAATAAATACTTTACTCTTACTTGGGCATACCAACCGATTCGGATTCTGTGTTGTAGAGATACGAATTGACCTCTTGTGCAGATCGTAGGACTGTGCGAATAATTCCATCTGTGGAAACAATAATTCCGCCATGTATGAAGCCCTCGCCTTTTCCAAGATATATTCGCTTGCTAAGGAACAAAATATCCATTTTTTTTCACAACAAACTGAACTTATATAAAACGTAAATAAACTCTGCTAGCCGCAATAGTTTATATATTTAGACGCTAGACGCTCGTGACGCGGCGGCAGTTTTTTGTTTTGTCAAACAAATAGAGCTGTTATGCGGTTGCCGGTTGTAGATACACTAAATCCGAACCAGCTCTCCTTAGCCATAGCTAAGAAAGATATCCGAATTTTTTAAGAGTGTATAAATAGGATGTGGCCTCTCTTTGAGTGCTCTGTCGTGAGTGATAATGAACCATAAACATTTTCCATGTGGAAGAATCAATTTTAAAACTTAAATTCCGCATCTTGTTCGCGAGAATGCCAATGGTCACTATTTCCGCCATGATCGCTGTTGGTCATGAGAGAAACATTACTCTGATTAACTAAAAGATCAGTCAGCACCTACTTATCATGCCATCGATCCTCGGTGGATCTGATTTTGGGAAAAAGCTACTTTCCATCGCTCACGTTCAAGATCAGGTTGATTCCATTTGGTTAGTTCAATCACATATTTGTGATTTCGGGAAAAAAGTGCATTTTGAATTTTGCAAAAAAGCCTCGGATTTCATATCTCAATATTTTCGTCATTATATGGTTCATTATATGGAATTTGTGTTAAGTTTGATAAGCTCATGAATATCCATATCTCAGATATAGATATTTGTGATTTCGGGAAAAAAGTGCATTTTGAAATCATGGGCTATAGTCCAGCAGAATTTTGCAAAAAAGCCTCGGATTTCATATCTCAATATTTTCGTCACTAAATGGTTCTCAGAGCTAAATTTTGGAATCTGTGTTTAGTTTAATAAGCATAGGAATATCCATACCTCAGATATAGATATTTTTGATTTCGGGAAAAAAGTGCATTTTGAAATCATGGGCTATAGTCCAGCAGAATTTTGCAAAAAAGCCTCGGATTTCATATCTCAATATTTTCGTCACTAAATGGTTCTCAGAGCTAAATTTTGGAATCTGTGTTTAGTTTAATAAGCATAGGAATATCCATACCTCAGATATAGATATTTTTGATTTCGGGAAAAAAGTGCATTTTGAAATCATGGGCTATAGTCCAGCAGAATTTTGCAAAAAAGCCTCGGATTTCATATCTCAATATTTTCGTCATTATATGGTTCATTATATGGAATTTGTGTTAAGTTTGATAAGCTCATAAATATCCATATCTCAGATATAGATATTTGTGATTTCGGGAAAAAAGTGCATTTTGAAATCATGGGCTATAGTCCAGCAGAATTTTGCAAAAAAGCCTCGGATTTCATATCTCAATATTTTCGTCATTATATGGTTCTCAAAGCTAAATTTTGGAATTTGTGTTTAGTTTAATAAGCATAGGTATATCCATATCTCAGATATAGATATTTGTGATTTCGGGAAAAAAGTGCATTTTGAAATCATGGGCTATAGTCCAGCAGAATTTTGCAAAAAAGCCTCGGATTTCATATCTCAATATTTTCGTCACTAAATGGTTCTCAGAGCTAAATTTTGGAATCTGTGTTTAGTTTAATAAGCATAGGAATATCCATACCTCAGATATAGATATTTTTGATTTCGGGAAAAAAGTGCATTTTGAAATCATGGGCTATAGTCCAGCAGAATTTTGCAAAAAAGCCTCGGATTTCATATCTCAATATTTTCGTCATTATATGGTTCATTATATGGAATTTGTGTTAAGTTTGATAAGCTCATAAATATCCATATCTCAGATATAGATATTTGTGATTTCGGGAAAAAAGTGCATTTTGAAATCATGGGCTATAGTCCAGCAGAATTTTGCAAAAAAGCCTCGGATTTCATATCTCAATATTTTCGTCATTATATGGTTCTCAAAGCTAAATTTTGGAATTTGTGTTTAGTTTAATAAGCATAGGAATATCCATATCTCAGATATAGATATTTGTGATTTCGGGAAAAAAGTGCATTTTGAAATCATGGGCTATAGTCCAGCAGAATTTTGCAAAAAAGCCTCGGATTTCATATCTCAATATTTTCGTCATTATATGGTTCTCAAAGCTAAATTTTGGAATTTGTGTTTAGTTTAATAAGCATAGGTATATCCATATCTCAGATATAGATATTTCTGATTTCGGGAAAAAAGTGCATTTTGAAATCATGGGCTATAGTCCAGCAGAATTTTGCAAAAAAGCCTCGGATTTCATATCTCAATATTTTCGTCATTATATGGTTCTCAAAGCTAAATTTTGGAATTTGTGTTTAGTTTAATAAGCATAGGTATATCCATATCTCAGATATAGATATTTGTGATTTCGGGAAAAAAGTGCATTTTGAAATCATGGGCTATAGTCCAGCAGAATTTTGCAAAAAAGCCTCGGATTTCATATCTCAATATTTTCGTCACTAAATGGTTCTCAGAGCTAAATTATGGAATCTGTGTTTAGTTTAATAAGCATAGGAATATCCATACCTCAGATATAGATATTTTTGATTTCGGGAAAAAAGTGCATTTTGAAATCATGGGCTATAGTCCAGCAGAATTTTGCAAAAAAGCCTCGGATTTCATATCTCAATATTTTCGTCACTAAATGGTTCTCAGAGCTAAATTTTGGAATCTGTGTTTAGTTTAATAAGCATAGGAATATCCATACCTCAGATATAGATATTTTTGATTTCGGGAAAAAAGTGCATTTTGAAATCATGGGCTATAGTCCAGCAGAATTTTGCAAAAAAGCCTCGGATTTCATATCTCAATATTTTCGTCATTATATGGTTCTCAAAGCTAAATTTTGGAATTTGTGTTTAGTTTAATAAGCATAGGTATATCCATATCTCAGATATAGATATTTCTGATTTCGGGAAAAAAGTGCATTTTGAAATCATGGGCTATAGTCCAGCAGAATTTTGCAAAAAAGCCTCGGATTTCATATCTCAATATTTTCGTCATTATATGGTTCTCAAAGCTAAATTTTGGAATTTGTGTTTAGTTTAATAAGCATAGGTATATCCATATCTCAGATATAGATATTTCTGATTTCGGGAAAAAAGTGCATTTTGAAATCATGGGCTATAGTCCAGCAGAATTTTGCAAAAAAGCCTCGGATTTCATATCTCAATATTTTCGTCATTATATGGTTCTCAAAGCTAAATTTTGGAATTTGTGTTTAGTTTAATAAGCATAGGTATATCCATATCTCAGATATAGATATTTCTGATTTCGGGAAAAAAGTGCATTTTGAAATCATGGGCTATAGTCCAGCAGAATTTTGCAAAAAAGCCTCGGATTTCAAATCTCAATATTTTCGTTATTTAATCGTTCTCAGAGCTAAATTTTGGAATTTGTGTTAAGTTTGATAAGCTCATGAATATCCATATCTCAGATATAGATATTTGTGATTTCGGGAAAAAAGTGCATTTTGAAATCATGGGCTATAGTCCAGCAGAATTTTGCAAAAAAACCTCGGATTTCATATCTCAATATTTTCGTCATTATATGGTTCTCAGAGCTAAATTTTGGAATTTGTGTTTAGTTTAATAAGCATAGGAATATCCATATCTCAGATATAGATATTTGTGATTTCGGGAAAAAAGTGCATTTTGAAATCATGGGCTATAGTTCAGCAGAATTTTGCAAAAAAGCCTCGGATTTCAAATCTCAATATTTTCGTCACTAAATGGTTCTCAGAGCTAAATTTTGGAATCTGTGTTTAGTTTAATAAGCATAGGAATATCCATATCTCAGATATAGATATTTGTGATTTCGGGAAAAAAGTGCATTTTGAAATCAGGGGCTATAGTCCAGCAGAATCTTGCAAAAAAGCCTCGGATTTCATATCTCAATATTTTCGTTATTTAATCGTTCTCAGAGCTAAAATTTGGAAATTATGTTAAGTTTGATATGCTCATGAATATCCATATCTCAGATATAGATATTTGTGATTTCGGGAAAAAAGTGCATTTTGAAATCAGGGGCTATAGTCCAGCAGAATTTTGCAAAAAAGCCTCGGATTTCAAATCTCAATATTTTCGTTATTTAATCGTTCTCAGAGCTAAATTTTGGAATCTGTGTTTAGTTTAATAAGCATAGGAATATCCATATCTCAGATATAGATATTTGTGATTTCGGGAAAAAAGTGCATTTTGAAATCAGGGGCTATAGTCCAGCAGAATCTTGCAAAAAAGCCTCGGATTTCATATCTCAATATTTTCGTTATTTAATCGTTCTCAGAGCTAAAATTTGGAAATTATGTTAAGTTTGATATAATCATGAATATCCATATCTCAGATATAGATATTTGTGATTTCGGGAAAAAAGTGCATTTTGAAATCAGGGGCTATAGTCCAGCAGAATTTTGCAAAAAAGCCTCGGATTTCAAATCTCAATATTTTCGTTATTTAATCGTTCTCAGAGCTAAATTTTGGAATCTGTGTTTAGTTTAATAAGCATAGGAATATCCATATCTCAGATATAGATATTTGTGATTTCGGGAAAAAAGTGCATTTTGAAATCAGGGGCTATAGTCCAGCAGAATCTTGCAAAAAAGCCTCGGATTTCATATCTCAATATTTTCGTTATTTAATCGTTCTCAGAGCTAAATTTTGGAATCTGTGTTTAGTTTAATAAGCATAGGAATATCCATATCTCAGATATAGATATTTGTGATTTCGGGAAAAAAGTGCATTTTGAAATCAGGGGCTATAGTCCAGCAGAATCTTGCAAAAAAGCCTCGGATTTCATATCTCAATATTTTCGTTATTTAATCGTTCTCAGAGCTAAAATTTGGAAATTATGTTAAGTTTGATATGCTCATGAATATCCATATCTCAGATATAGATATTTGTGATTTCGGGAAAAAAGTGCATTTTGAAATCAGGGGCTATAGTCCAGCAGAATTTTGCAAAAAAGCCTCGGATTTCAAATCTCAATATTTTCGTTATTTAATCGTTCTCAGAGCTAAATTTTGGAATCTGTGTTTAGTTTAATAAGCATAGGAATATCCATATCTCAGATATAGATATTTGTGATTTCGGGAAAAAAGTGCATTTTGAAATCAGGGGCTATAGTCCAGCAGAATCTTGCAAAAAAGCCTCGGATTTCATATCTCAATATTTTCGTTATTTAATCGTTCTCAGAGCTAAAATTTGGAAATTATGTTAAGTTTGATATGCTCATGAATATCCATATCTCAGATATAGATATTTGTGATTTCGGGAAAAAAGTGCATTTTGAAATCAGGGGCTATAGTCCAGCAGAATTTTGCAAAAAAGCCTCGGATTTCAAATCTCAATATTTTCGTCATTATATGGTTCTCAAAGCTAAATTTTGGAATTTGTGTTTAGTTTAATAAGCATAGGTATATCCATATCTCAGATATAGATATTTCTGATTTCGGGAAAAAAGTGCATTTTGAAATCATGGGCTATAGTCCAGCAGAATTTTGCAAAAAAGCCTCGGATTTCATATCTCAATATTTTCGTCATTATATGGTTCTCAAAGCTAAATTTTGGAATTTGTGTTTAGTTTAATAAGCATAGGTATATCCATATCTCAGATATAGATATTTGTGATTTCGGGAAAAAAGTGCATTTTGAAATCATGGGCTATAGTCCAGCAGAATTTTGCAAAAAAGCCTCGGATTTCATATCTCAATATTTTCGTCACTAAATGGTTCTCAGAGCTAAATTTTGGAATCTGTGTTTAGTTTAATAAGCATAGGAATATCCATACCTCAGATATAGATATTTTTGATTTCGGGAAAAAAGTGCATTTTGAAATCATGGGCTATAGTCCAGCAGAATTTTGCAAAAAAGCCTCGGATTTCATATCTCAATATTTTCGTCACTAAATGGTTCTCAGAGCTAAATTTTGGAATCTGTGTTTAGTTTAATAAGCATAGGAATATCCATACCTCAGATATAGATATTTTTGATTTCGGGAAAAAAGTGCATTTTGAAATCATGGGCTATAGTCCAGCAGAATTTTGCAAAAAAGCCTCGGATTTCATATCTCAATATTTTCGTCATTATATGGTTCTCAAAGCTAAATTTTGGAATTTGTGTTTAGTTTAATAAGCATAGGTATATCCATATCTCAGATATAGATATTTCTGATTTCGGGAAAAAAGTGCATTTTGAAATCATGGGCTATAGTCCAGCAGAATTTTGCAAAAAAGCCTCGGATTTCATATCTCAATATTTTCGTCATTATATGGTTCTCAAAGCTAAATTTTGGAATTTGTGTTTAGTTTAATAAGCATAGGTATATCCATATCTCAGATATAGATATTTCTGATTTCGGGAAAAAAGTGCATTTTGAAATCATGGGCTATAGTCCAGCAGAATTTTGCAAAAAAGCCTCGGATTTCATATATCAATATTTTCGTCATTATATGGTTCTCAAAGCTAAATTTTGGAATTTGTGTTTAGTTTAATAAGCATAGGTATATCCATATCTCAGATATAGATATTTCTGATTTCGGGAAAAAAGTGCATTTTGAAATCATGGGCTATAGTCCAGCAGAATTTTGCAAAAAAGCCTCGGATTTCAAATCTCAATATTTTCGTTATTTAATCGTTCTCAGAGCTAAATTTTGGAATTTGTGTTAAGTTTGATAAGCTCATGAATATCCATATCTCAGATATAGATATTTGTGATTTCGGGAAAAAAGTGCATTTTGAAATCATGGGCTATAGTCCAGCAGAATTTTGCAAAAAAGCCTCGGATTTCATATCTCAATATTTTCGTCATTATATGGTTCTCAGAGCTAAATTTTGGAATTTGTGTTTAGTTTAATAAGCATAGGAATATCCATATCTCAGATATAGATATTTGTGATTTCGGGAAAAAAGTGCATTTTGAAATCATGGGCTATAGTTCAGCAGAATTTTGCAAAAAAGCCTCGGATTTCAAATCTCAATATTTTCGTCACTAAATGGTTCTCAGAGCTAAATTTTGGAATCTGTGTTTAGTTTAATAAGCATAGGAATATCCATATCTCAGATATAGATATTTGTGATTTCGGGAAAAAAGTGCATTTTGAAATCAGGGGCTATAGTCCAGCAGAATCTTGCAAAAAAGCCTCGGATTTCATATCTCAATATTTTCGTTATTTAATCGTTCTCAGAGCTAAAATTTGGAAATTATGTTAAGTTTGATATGCTCATGAATATCCATATCTCAGATATAGATATTTGTGATTTCGGGAAAAAAGTGCATTTTGAAATCAGGGGCTATAGTCCAGCAGAATTTTGCAAAAAAGCCTCGGATTTCAAATCTCAATATTTTCGTTATTTAATCGTTCTCAGAGCTAAATTTTGGAATCTGTGTTTAGTTTAATAAGCATAGGAATATCCATATCTCAGATATAGATATTTGTGATTTCGGGAAAAAAGTGCATTTTGAAATCATGGGCTATAGTCCAGCAGAATTTTGCAAAAAAGCCTCGGATTTCATATCTCAATATTTTCGTCATTATATGGTTCTCAGAGCTAAATTTTGGAATTTGTGTTTAGTTTAATAAGCATAGGAATATCCATATCTCAGATATAGATATTTCTGATTTCGGGAAAAAAGTGCATTTTGAAATCATGGGCTATAGTCCAGCAGAATTTTGCAAAAAAGCCTCGGATTTCAAATCTCAATATTTTCGTTATTTAATCGTTCTCAGAGCTAAATTTTGGAATTTGTGTTAAGTTTGATAAGCTCATGAATATCCATATCTCAGATATAGATATTTGTGATTTCGGGAAAAAAGTGCATTTTGAAATCATGGGCTATAGTCCAGCAGAATTTTGCAAAAAAGCCTCGGATTTCATATCTCAATATTTTCGTCATTATATGGTTCTCAGAGCTAAATTTTGGAATTTGTGTTTAGTTTAATAAGCATAGGAATATCCATATCTCAGATATAGATATTTGTGATTTCGGGAAAAAAGTGCATTTTGAAATCATGGGCTATAGTTCAGCAGAATTTTGCAAAAAAGCCTCGGATTTCAAATCTCAATATTTTCGTCACTAAATGGTTCTCAGAGCTAAATTTTGGAATCTGTGTTTAGTTTAATAAGCATAGGAATATCCATATCTCAGATATAGATATTTGTGATTTCGGGAAAAAAGTGCATTTTGAAATCAGGGGCTATAGTCCAGCAGAATCTTGCAAAAAAGCCTCGGATTTCATATCTCAATATTTTCGTTATTTAATCGTTCTCAGAGCTAAAATTTGGAAATTATGTTAAGTTTGATATGCTCATGAATATCCATATCTCAGATATAGATATTTGTGATTTCGGGAAAAAAGTGCATTTTGAAATCAGGGGCTATAGTCCAGCAGAATCTTGCAAAAAAGCCTCGGATTTCATATCTCAATATTTTCGTTATTTAATCGTTCTCAGAGCTAAAATTTGGAAATTATGTTAAGTTTGATATGCTCATGAATATCCATATCTCAGATATAGATATTTGTGATTTCGGGAAAAAAGTGCATTTTGAAATCAGGGGCTATAGTCCAGCAGAATCTTGCAAAAAAGCCTCGGATTTCATATCTCAATATTTTCGTTATTTAATCGTTCTCAGAGCTAAAATTTGGAAATTATGTTAAGTTTGATATGCTCATGAATATCCATATCTCAGATATAGATATTTGTGATTTCGGGAAAAAAGTGCATTTTGAAATCAGGGGCTATAGTCCAGCAGAATTTTGCAAAAAAGCCTCGGATTTCAAATCTCAATATTTTCGTTATTTAATCGTTCTCAGAGCTAAATTTTGGAATCTGTGTTTAGTTTAATAAGCATAGGAATATCCATATCTCAGATATAGATATTTGTGATTTCGGGAAAAAAGTGCATTTTGAAATCAGGGGCTATAGTCCAGCAGAATCTTGCAAAAAAGCCTCGGATTTCATATCTCAATATTTTCGTTATTTAATCGTTCTCAGAGCTAAATTTTGGAATCTGTGTTTAGTTTAATAAGCATAGGAATATCCATATCTCAGATATAGATATTTGTGATTTCGGGAAAAAAGTGCATTTTGAAATCAGGGGCTATAGTCCAGCAGAATCTTGCAAAAAAGCCTCGGATTTCATATCTCAATATTTTCGTTATTTAATCGTTCTCAGAGCTAAAATTTGGAAATTATGTTAAGTTTGATATGCTCATGAATATCCATATCTCAGATATAGATATTTGTGATTTCGGGAAAAAAGTGCATTTTGAAATCAGGGGCTATAGTCCAGCAGAATTTTGCAAAAAAGCCTCGGATTTCAAATCTCAATATTTTCGTTATTTAATCGTTCTCAGAGCTAAATTTTGGAATCTGTGTTTAGTTTAATAAGCATAGGAATATCCATATCTCAGATATAGATATTTGTGATTTCGGGAAAAAAGTGCATTTTGAAATCAGGGGCTATAGTCCAGCAGAATCTTGCAAAAAAGCCTCGGATTTCATATCTCAATATTTTCGTTATTTAATCGTTCTCAGAGCTAAAATTTGGAAATTATGTTAAGTTTGATATGCTCATGAATATCCATATCTCAGATATAGATATTTGTGATTTCGGGAAAAAAGTGCATTTTGAAATCAGGGGCTATAGTCCAGCAGAATTTTGCAAAAAAGCCTCGGATTTCAAATCTCAATATTTTCGTTATTTAATCGTTCTCAGAGCTAAATTTTGGAATCTGTGTTTAGTTTAATAAGCATAGGAATATCCATATCTCAGATATAGATATTTGTGATTTCGGGAAAAAAGTGCATTTTGAAATCAGGGGCTATAGTCCAGCAGAATTTTGCAAAAAAGCCTCGGATTTCAAATCTCAATATTTTCGTTATTTAATCGTTCTCAGAGCTAAATTTTGGAATCTGTGTTTAGTTTAATAAGCATAGGAATATCCATATCTCAGATATAGATATTTGTGATTTCGGGAAAAAAGTGCATTTTGAAATCAGGGGCTATAGTCCAGCAGAATTTTGCAAAAAAGCCTCGGATTTCATATCTCAATATTTTCGTCACTAAATGGTTCTCAGAGCTAAATTTTGGAATCTGTGTTTAGTTTAATAAGCATAGGAATATCCATATCTCAGATATAGATATTTGTGATTTCGGGAAAAAAGTGCATTTTGAAATCAGGGGCTATAGTCCAGCAGAATCTTGCAAAAAAGCCTCGGATTTCATATCTCAATATTTTCGTTATTTAATCGTTCTCAGAGCTAAAATTTGGAAATTATGTTAAGTTTGATATGCTCATGAATATCCATATCTCAGATATAGATATTTGTGATTTCGGGAAAAAAGTGCATTTTGAAATCAGGGGCTATAGTCCAGCAGAATTTTGCAAAAAAGCCTCGGATTTCAAATCTCAATATTTTCGTTATTTAATCGTTCTCAGAGCTAAATTTTGGAATCTGTGTTTAGTTTAATAAGCATAGGAATATCCATATCTCAGATATAGATATTTGTGATTTCGGGAAAAAAGTGCATTTTGAAATCAGGGGCTATAGTCCAGCAGAATCTTGCAAAAAAGCCTCGGATTTCATATCTCAATATTTTCGTTATTTAATCGTTCTCAGAGCTAAAATTTGGAAATTATGTTAAGTTTGATATGCTCATGAATATCCATATCTCAGATATAGATATTTTTGATTTCGGGAAAAAAGTGCATTTTGAAATCAGGGGCTATAGTCCAGCAGAATTTTGCAAAAAAGCCTCGGATTTCAAATCTCAATATTTTCGTTATTTAATCGTTCTCAGAGCTAAATTTTGGAATCTGTGTTTAGTTTAATAAGCATAGGAATATCCATATCTCAGATATAGATATTTGTGATTTCGGGAAAAAAGTGCATTTTGAAATCAGGGGCTATAGTCCAGCAGAATCTTGCAAAAAAGCCTCGGATTTCATATCTCAATATTTTCGTTATTTAATCGTTCTCAGAGCTAAATTTTGGAATCTGTGTTTAGTTTAATAAGCATAGGAATATCCATATCTCAGATATAGATATTTATGATTTCGGGAAAAAAGTGCATTTTGAAATCAGGGGCTATAGTCCAGCAGAATCTTGCAAAAAAGCCTCGGATTTCATATCTCAATATTTTCGTTATTTAATCGTTCTCAGAGCTAAAATTTGGAAATTATGTTAAGTTTGATATGCTCATGAATATCCATATCTCAGATATAGATATTTGTGATTTCGGGAAAAAAGTGCATTTTGAAATCAGGGGCTATAGTCCAGCAGAATTTTGCAAAAAAGCCTCGGATTTCAAATCTCAATATTTTCGTTATTTAATCGTTCTCAGAGCTAAATTTTGGAATCTGTGTTTAGTTTAATAAGCATAGGAATATCCATATCTCAGATATAGATATTTGTGATTTCGGGAAAAAAGTGCATTTTGAAATCAGGGGCTATAGTCCAGCAGAATCTTGCAAAAAAGCCTCGGATTTCATATCTCAATATTTTCGTTATTTAATCGTTCTCAGAGCTAAAATTTGGAAATTATGTTAAGTTTGATATGCTCATGAATATCCATATCTCAGATATAGATATTTGTGATTTCGGGAAAAAAGTGCATTTTGAAATCAGGGGCTATAGTCCAGCAGAATTTTGCAAAAAAGCCTCGGATTTCAAATCTCAATATTTTCGTTATTTAATCGTTCTCAGAGCTAAATTTTGGAATCTGTGTTTAGTTTAATAAGCATAGGAATATCCATATCTCAGATATAGATATTTGTGATTTCGGGAAAAAAGTGCATTTTGAAATCAGGGGCTATAGTCCAGCAGAATCTTGCAAAAAAGCCTCGGATTTCATATCTCAATATTTTCGTTATTTAATCGTTCTCAGAGCTAAAATTTGGAAATTATGTTAAGTTTGATATGCTCATGAATATCCATATCTCAGATATAGATATTTGTGATTTCGGGAAAAAAGTGCATTTTGAAATCAGGGGCTATAGTCCAGCAGAATTTTGCAAAAAAGCCTCGGATTTCAAATCTCAATATTTTCGTTATTTAATCGTTCTCAGAGCTAAATTTTGGAATCTGTGTTTAGTTTAATAAGCATAGGAATATCCATATCTCAGATATAGATATTTGTGATTTCGGGAAAAAAGTGCATTTTGAAATCAGGGGCTATAGTCCAGCAGAATTTTGCAAAAAAGCCTCGGATTTCATATCTCAATATTTTCGTCACTAAATGGTTCTCAGAGCTAAATTTTGGAATCTGTGTTTAGTTTAATAAGCATAGGAATATCCATATCTCAGATATAGATATTTGTGATTTCGGGAAAAAAGTGCATTTTGAAATCAGGGGCTATAGTCCAGCAGAATTTTGCAAAAAAGCCTCGGATTTCATATCTCAATATTTTCGTCATTATATGGTTCTCAGAGCTAAATTTTGGAATTTGTGTTTAGTTTAATAAGCATAGGAATATCCATATCTCAGATATAGATATTTGTGGTTTCGGGAAAAAAGTGCATTTTGAAATCAGGGGCTATAGTCCAGCAGAATTTTGCAAAAAAGCCTCGGATTTCATATCTCAATATATTCGTCATTATATGGTTCTCAGAACTAAATTTTGGAATTTGTGTTTAGTTTAATAAGCATAGGAATATCCATATCTCAGATATAGATATTTGTGATTTCGGGAAAAAAGTGCATTTTGAAATCAGGGGCTATAGTCCAGCAGAATTTTGCAAAAAAGCCTCGGATTTCATATCTCAATATTTTAGTTATTTAATCGTTCTCAGAGCTAAATTTTGAAATTTGTGTTAAGTTTGATAAGCTCATGAATATCCACATCTCAGATATAGATACTTGTGATTTCGGGAAAAAGGTGCATTTTGAAATCAGGGGCTATAGTCCAGCAGAATTTTGCAAAAAAGCCTCGGATTTCATATCTCAATATATTCGTCATTATATGGTTCTCAGAACTAAATTTTGGAATTTGTGTTTAGTTTAATAAGCATAGGAATATCCATATCTCAGATATAGATATTTGTGATTTCGGGAAAAAAGTGCATTTTGAAATCAGGGGCTATAGTCCAGCAGAATTTTGCAAAAAAGCCTCGGATTTTATATCTCAATATTTTAGTTATTTAATCGTTCTCAGAGCTAAATTTTGGAATTTGTGTTAAGTTTGATAAGCTCATGAATATCCACATCTCAGATATAGAAACTTGTGATTTCGGGAAAAAAGTGCATTTTGAAATCAGGGGCTATAGTCCAGCAGAATTTTGCAAAAAAGCCTCGGATTTCATATCTCAATATTTAAGTTATTTAATCGTTCTCAGAGCTAAATTTTGGAATTTGTGTTAAGTTTGATAAGCTCATGAATATCCACATCTCAGATATAGATACTTGTGATTTCGGGAAAAAAGTGCATTTTGAAATCAGGGGCTATAGTCCAGCAGAATTTTGCAAAAAAGCCTCGGATTTCATATCTCAATATTTTAGTTATTTAATCGTTCTCAGAGCTAAATTTTGGAATTTGTGTTAAGTTTGATAAGCTCATGAATATCCATATCTCAGATATAGATATTTGTGATTTCGGGAAAAAAGTGCATTTTGAAATCATGGGCTATAGTCCAGCAGAATTTTGCAAAAAAGCCTCGGATTTCATATCTCAATATTTTAGTTATTTAATCGTTCTCAGAGCTAAATTTTGGAATTTGTGTTAAGTTTGATAAGCTCATGAATATCCATATCTCAGACATAGATATTTGTGATTTCGGGAAAAAAGTGCATTTTGAAATCAGGGGCTATAGTCCAGCAGAATTTTGCAAAAAAGCCTCGGATTTCATATCTCAATATTTTAGTTATTTAATCGTTCTCAGAGCTAAATTTTGGAATTTGTGTTAAGTTTGATAAGCTCATGAATATCCACATCTCAGATATAGATATTTGTGATTTCGGGAAAAAAGTGCATTTTGAAATCATGGGCTATAGTCCAGCAGAATTTTGCAAAAAAGCCTCGGATTTCATATCTCAATATTTTCGTCATTATATGGTTCTCAGAGCTAAATTTTGGAATTTGTGTTTAGTTTAATAAGCATAGGAATATCCATATCTCAGATATAGATATTTGTGATCTCGGGAAAAAAGTGCATTTTGAAATCAGGGGCTATAGTCCAGCAGAATTTTGCAAAAAAGCCTCGGATTTCATATCTCAATATTTTAGTTATTTAATCGTTCTCAGAGCTAAATTTTGGAATTTGTGTTAAGTTTGATAAGCTCATGAATATCCACATCTCAGATATAGATATTTGTGATTTCGGGAAAAAAGTGCATTTTGAAATCATGGGCTATAGTCCAGCAGAATTTTGCAAAAAAGCCTCGGATTTCATATCTCAATATTTTCGTCATTATATGGTTCTCAGAGCTAAATTTTGGAATTTGTGTTTAGTTTAATAAGCATAGGAATATCCATATCTCAGATATAGATATTTGTGATTTCGGGAAAAAAGTGCATTTTGAAATCATGGGCTATAGTCCAACAGAATTTTGCAAAAAAGCCTGGGATTTCATATCTCAATATTTTAGTTATTTAATCGTTCTCAGAGCTAAATTTTGGAATTTGTGTTAAGTTTGATAAGCTCATGAATATCCATATCTCAGACATAGATATTTGTGATTTCGGGAAAAAAGTGCATTTTGATATCAGGGGCTATAGTCCAGCAGAATTTTGCAAAAAAGCCTCGGATTTCATATCTCAATATTTTAGTTATTTAATCGTTCTCAGAGCTAAATTTTGGAATTTGTGTTAAGTTTGATAAGCTCATGAATATCCACATCTCAGATATAGATATTTGTGATTTCGGGAAAAAAGTGCATTTTGAAATCAGGGGCTATAGTCCAGCAGAATTTTGCAAAAAAGCCTCGGATTTTATATCTCAATATTTTAGTTATTTAATCGTTCTCAGAGCTAAATTTTGGAATTTGTGTTAAGTTTGATAAGCTCATGAACATCCATATCTCAGATATAGATACTTGTGATTTCGGGAAAAAAGTGCATTTTGAAATCATGGGCTATAGTCCAGCAGAATTTTGCAAAAAAGCCTCGGATTTCATATCTCAATATTTTCGTCATTTTATGGTTCTCAGAGCTAAATTTTGGAATTTGTGTTTAGTTTAATAAGCATAGGAATATCCATATCTCAGATATAGATATTTGTGATTTCGGGAAGAAAGTGCATTTTGAAATCATGGGCTATAGCCCAGCAGAATTTTGCAAAAAAACCTCGGATTTCATATCTCAATATTTTAGTTATTTAATCGTTCTCAGAGCTAAATTTTGGAATTTGTGTTAAGTTTGATAAGCTCATGAATATCCATATCTCAGATATAGATACTTGTGATTTCGGGAAAAAAGTGCATTTTGAAATCATGGGCTATAGTCCAGCAGAATTTTGGAAAAAAGCCTCGGATTTCATATCTCAATATTTTCGTTATTATATGGTTCTCAGAGCTAAATTTTGGAATTTGTGTTTAGTTTAATAAGCATAGGAATATCCATATCTCAGATATAGATATTTGTGATTTCGGGAAAAAAGTGCATTTTGAAATCATGGGCTATAGCCCAGCAGAATTTTGCAAAAAAACCTCGAATTTCATATCTCAATATTTTAGTTATTTAATCGTTCTCAGAGCTAAATTTTGGAATTTGTGTTAAGTTTGATAAGCTCATGAATATCCATATCTTAGATATAGATATTTGTGATTTCGGGAAAAAAGTGCATTTTGAAATCAGGGGCTATAGTCCAGCAGAATTTTGCAAAAAAGCCTCGGATTTCATATCTCAATATTTTCGTCATTATATGGTTCTCAGAGCTAAATTTTGGAATTTGTGTTTAGTTTAATAAGCATAGGAATATCCATATCTCAGATATAGATATTTGTGATTTCGGGAAAAAAGTGCATTTTGAAATCATGGGCTATAGCCCAGCAGAATTTTGCAAAAAAACCTCGGATTTCATATCTCAATATTTTAGTTATTTAATCGTTCTCAGAGCTAAATTTTGGAATTTGTGTTAAGTTTGATAAGCTCATGAATATCCATATCTCAGATATAGATATTTGTGATTTCGGGAAAAAAGTGCATTTTGAAATCATGGGCTATAGTCCAGCAGAATTTTGGAAAAAAGCCTCGGATTTCATATCTCAATATTTTAGTTATTTAATCGTTCTCAGAGCTAAATTTTGGAATTTGTGTTAAGTTTGATAAGCTCATGAATATCCACATCTCAGATATAGATATTTGTGATTTCGGGAAAAAAGTGCATTTTGAAATCATGGGCTATAGTCCAGCAGAATTTTGCAAAAAAGCCTCGGATTTCATATCTCAATATTTTAGTTATTTAATCGTTCTCAGAGCTAAAATTTGGAAATTATGTTAAGTTTGATAAGCTCATGAATATCCATATCTTATATATAGATATTTGTGATTTCGGGAAAAATGTGCATTTTGAAATCATGGGCTATAGTCCAGCAGAATTTTGCAAAAAAGCCTCGGATTTCATATCTCAATATTTTAGTTATTTAATCGTTCTCAGAGCTAAAATTTGGAAATTATGTTAAGTTTGATAAGCTCATGAATATCCATATCTTAGATATAGATATTTGTGATTTCGGGAAAAAAGTGCATTTTGAAATCAGGGGCTATAGTCCAGCAGAATTTTGCAAAAATCCTCGGATTTCATATCTCAATATTTTCGTTATTTAATCGTTCTCAGAGCTAAATTTTGGAATTTGTGTTAAGTTTGATAAGCTCATGAATATCCATATCTTATATATAGATATTTGTGATTTCGGGAAAAATGTGCATTTTGAAATCATGGGCTATAGTCCAGCAGAATTTTGCAAAAAAGCCTCGGATTTCATATCTCAATATTTTAGTTATTTAATCGTTCTCAGAGCTAAAATTTGGAAATTATGTTAAGTTTGATAAGCTCATGAATATCCATATCTTAGATATAGATATTTGTGATTTCGGGAAAAAAGTGCATTTTGAAATCAGGGGCTATAGTCCAGCAGAATTTTGCAAAAATCCTCGGATTTCATATCTCAATATTTTCGTTATTTAATCGTTCTCAGAGCTAAATTTTGGAATTTGTGTTTAGTTTAATAAGCATAGGAATATCCATATCTTAGATATAGATATTTGTGATTTCGGGAAAAAAGTGCATTTTCAAATCAGGGGCTATAGTCCAGCAGAATTTTGCAAAAAAGCCTCGGATTTCATATCTCAATATTTTAGTTATTTAATCGTTCTCAGAGCTAAATTTTGGAATTTGTGTTAAGTTTGATAAGCTCATGAATATCCATATCTCAGATATAGATATTTGTGATTTCGGGAAAAAAGTGCATTTTGAAATCATGGGCTATAGTCCAGCAGAATTTTGCAAAAAAGCCTCGGATTTCA
Organism: Orthonevra nobilis; assembly: GCA_963555765.1. Lineage (NCBI taxonomy): Eukaryota > Metazoa > Arthropoda > Insecta > Diptera > Syrphidae > Orthonevra > Orthonevra nobilis. The sequence goes on from OY743224.1 coordinate 35,276,964, forward strand.
TATCTCAATATTTTAGTTATTTAATCGTTCTCAGAGCTAAATTTTGGAATTTGTGTTTAGTTTAATAAGCATAGGAATATTCATATCTCAGATATAGATATTTGTGATTTCGGGAAAAAAGTGCATTTTGAAATCATGGGCTATAGTCCAGCAGAATTTTGCAAAAAAGCCTCGGATTTCATATCTCAATATTTTAGTTATTTAATCGTTCTCAGAGCTAAATTTTGGAATTTGTGTTAAGTTTGATAAGCTCATGAATATCCATATCTCAGATATAGATATTTGTGATTTCGGGAAAAAAGTGCATTTTGAAATCATGGGCTATAGTCCAGCAGAATTTTGCAAAAAAGCCTCGGATTTCATATCTCAATATTTTAGTTATTTAATCGTTCTCAGAGCTAAATTTTGGAATTTGTGTTTAGTTTAATAAGCATAGGAATATCCATATCTCAGATATAGATATTTGTGATTTCGGGAAAAAAGTGCATTTTGAAATCATGGGCTATAGTCCAGCAGAATTTTGCAAAAAAGCCTCGGATTTCATATCTCAATACTTTAGTTATTTAATCGTTCTCAGAGCTAAAATTTGGAAATTATGTTAAGTTTGATAAGCTTATGAATATCCATATCTTAGATATAGATATTTGTGATTTCGGGAAAAAAGTGCATTTTCAAATCAGGGGCTATAGTCCAGCAGAATTTTGCAAAAAAGCCTCGCATTTCATATCTCAATATTTTCGTCATTATATGGTTCTCAGAGCTAAATTTTGGAATTTGTGTTTAGTTTAATAAGCATAGGAATATCCATATCTCAGATATAGATATTTGTGATTTCGGGAAAAAAGTGCATTTTGAAATCATGGGCTATAGTCCAGCAGAATTTTGCAAAAAAGCCTCGGATTTCATATCTCAATATTTTAGTTATTTAATCGTTCTCAGAGCTAAAATTTGGAAATTATGTTAAGTTTGATAAGCTCATGAATATCCATATCTTAGATATAGATATTTGTGATTTCGGGAAAAAAGTGCATTTTCAAATCAGGGGCTATAGTCCAGCAGAATTTTGCAAAAAAGCCTCGGATTTCATATCTCAATATTTTAGTTATTTAATCGTTCTCAGAGCTAAATTTTGGAATTTGTGTTAAGTTTGATAAGCTCATGAATATCCATATCTCAGATATAGATATTTGTGATTTCGGAAAAAAAGTGCATTTTGAAATCATGGGCTATAGTCCAGCAGAATTTTGCAAAAAAGCCTCGGATTTCATATCTCAATATTTTCGTTATTTAATCGTTCTCAGAGCTAAATTTTGGAATTTGTGTTAAGTTTGATAAGCTCATGAATATCCATATCTCAGATATAGATACTTGTGATTTCAGGAAAAAAGTGCATTTTGAAATCATGGGCTATAGTCCAGCAGAATTTTGCAAAAAAGCCTCGGATTTCATATCTCAATATTTTCGTCATTATATGGTTCTCAGAGCTAAATTTTGGAATTTGTGTTTAGTTTAATAAGCATAGGAATATCCGTATCTCAGATATAGATATTTGTGATTTCGGGAAAAAAGTGCATTTTGAAATCATGGGCTATAGTCCAGCAGAATTTTGCAAAAAAGCCTCGGATTTCATATCTCAATATTTTCGGTATTTAATCGTTCTCAGAGCTAAATTTTGGAATTTGTGTTAAGTTTGATAAGCTCATGAATATCCATATCTCAGATATAGATATTTGTGATTTCGGGAAAAAAGTGCATTTTGAAATCATGGGCTATAGTCCAGCAGAATTTTGCAAAAAAGCCTCGGATTTCAAATCTCAATATTTTCGTTATTTAATCGTTCTCAGAGCTAAATTTTGGAATTTGTGTTAAGTTTGATAAGCTCATGAATATCCATATCTCAGATATAGATATTTGTGATTTCGGGAAAAAAGTGCATTTTGAAATCATGGGCTATAGTCCAGCAGAATTTTGCAAAAAAGCCTCGGATTTCATATCGCAATATTTTCGTTATTTAATCGTTCTCAGAGCTAAATTTTGGAATTTGTGTTAAGTTTGATAAGCTCATGAATATCCATATCTCAGATATAGATATTTGTGATTTCGGGAAAAAAGTGCATTTTGAAATCATGGGCTATAGTCCAGCAGAATTTTGCAAAAAAGCCTCGGATTTCAAATCTCAATATTTTCGTTATTTAATCGTTCTCAGAGCTAAATTTTGGAATTTGTGTTAAGTTTGATAAGCTCATGAATATCCATATCTCAGATATAGATATTTGTGATTTCGGGAAAAAAGTGCATTTTGAAATCATGGGCTGTAGTCCAGCAGAATTTTGCAAAAAAGCCTCGGATTTCAAATCTCAATATTTTCGTTATTTAATCGTTCTCAGAGCCAAAATTTGGAAAGTATGTTAAGTTTGATAAGCTCATGAATATCCATATCTCAGATATAGATATTTGTGATTTCGGGAAAAAAGTGCATTTTGAAATCATGGGCTATAGTCCAGCAGAATTTTGCAAAAAAGCCTCGGATTTCAAATCTCAATATTTTCGTTATTTAATCGTTCTCAGAGCCAAAATTTGGAAATTATGTAAAGTTTGATAAGCTCATGAATATCCATATCTCAGATATAGATATTTGTGATTTCGGGAAAAAAGTGCATTTTGAAATCATGGGCTATAGTCCAGCAGAATTTTGCAAAAAAGCCTCGGATTTCAAATCTCAATATTTTCGTTATTTAATCGTTCTCAGAGCTAAATTTTGGAATTTGTGTTAAGTTTGATAAGCTCATGAATATCCATATCTCAGATATAGATATTTGTGATTTCGGGAAAAAAGTGCATTTTGAAATCATGGGCTATAGTCCAGCAGAATTTTGCAAAAAAGCCTCGGATTTCATATCTCAATATTTTCGTCATTATATGGTTCTCAGAGCTAAGTTTTGGAATTTGTGTTAAGTTTGATAAGCTCATGAATATTCATATCTCAGATATAGATATTTGTGATTTCGGGAAAAAAGTGCATTTTGAAATCATGGGCTATAGTCCAGCAGAATTTTGCAAAAAAAAGCCTCGGATTTCATATCTCAATATTTTAGTTATTTAATCGTTCTCAGAGCTAAATCTTGGAATTTGTGTTAAGTTTGATAAGCTCATGAATATCCATATCTCAGATATAGATATTTGTGATTTCGGGAAAAAAGTGCATTTTGAAATCATGGGCTACAGTCCAGCAGAATTTTGCAAAAAAGCCTCGGATTTCATATCTCAATATTTTCGTCATTATATGGTTCTCAGAGCTAAATTTTGGAATTTGTGTTAAGTTTGATAAGCTCATGAATATCCATATCTCAGATATAGATATTTGTGATTTCGGGAAAAAAGTGCATTTTGAAATCATGGGCTATAGTCCAGCAGAATTTTGCAAAAAAAGCCTCGGATTTCATATCTCAATATTTTAGTTATTTAATCGTTCTCAGAGCTAAATCTTGGATATTGTGTTAAGTTTGATAAGCTCATGAATATCCATATCTCAGATATAGATATTTGTGATTTCGGGAAAAAAGTGCATTTTGAAATCATGGGCTATAGTCCAGCAGAATTTTGCAAAAAAGCCTCGGATTTCAAATCTCAATATTTTCGTTATTTAATCGTTCTCAGAGCTAAATTTTGGAATTTGTGTTAAGTTTGATAAGCTCATGAATATTCATATCTCAGATATAGATATTTTTGATTTCGGGAAAAAAGTGCATTTTTCAATCATGGGCTATAGTCCAGCAGAATTTTGCAAAAAAGCCTCGGATTTCAAATTTCAATATTTTCGTTATTTAATCGTTCTCAGAGCTAAATTTTGGAATTTGTGTTAAGTTTGATAAGCTCATGAATATCCATATCTCAGATATAGATATTTGTGATTTCGGGAAAAAAGTGCATTTTGAAATCATGGGCTATAGTCCAGCAGAATTTTGCAAAAAAGCCTCGGATTTCAAATCTCAATATTTTCGTCACTAAATGGTTCTCAGAGCTAAATTTTGGAATCTGTGTTTAGTTTAATAAGCATAGGAATATCCATATCTCAGATATAGATATTTGTGATTTCGGGAAAAAAGTGCATTTTGAAATCATGGGCTATAGGCCAGCAGAATTTTGCAAAAAAGCCTCGGATTTCAAATCTCAATATTTTCGTTATTTAATCGTTCTCAGAGCTAAATTTTGGAATTTGTGTTAAGTTTGATAAGCTCATGAATATCCATATCTCAGATATAGATATTTGTGATTTCGGGAAAAAAGTGCATTTTGAAATCATGGGCTATAGTCCAGCAGAATTTTGCAAAAAAGCCTCGGATTTCAAATCTCAATATTTTCGTCACTAAATGGTTCTCAGAGCTAAATTTTGGAATCTGTGTTTAGTTTAATAAGCATAGGAATATCCATATCTCAGATATAGATATTTGTGATTTCGGGAAAAAAGTGCATTTTGAAATCATGGGCTATAGGCCAGCAGAATTTTGCAAAAAAGCCTCGGATTTCAAATCTCAATATTTTCGTCACTAAATGGTTCTCAGAGCTAAATTTTGGAATCTGTGTTTAGTTTAATAAGCATAGGAATATCCATATCTCAGATATAGATATTTGTGATTTCGGGAAAAAAGTGCATTTTGAAATCATGGGCTATAGGCCAGCAGAATTTTGCAAAAAAGCCTCGGATTTCAAATCTCAATATTTTCGTCACTAAATGGTTCTCAGAGCTAAATTTTGGAATCTGTGTTTAGTTTAATAAGCATAGGAATATCCATATCTCAGATATAGATATTTGTGATTTCGGGAAAAAAGGGCATTTTGAAATCATGGGCTATAGGCCAGCAGAATTTTGCAAAAAATCCTCGGATTTCAAATCTCAATATTTTCGTTATTTAATCGTTCTCAGAGCTAAAATTTGGAAATTATGTTAAGTTTGATAAGCTCATGAATATCCATATCTCAGATATAGATATTTGTGATTTCGGGAAAAAAGTGCATTTTGAAATCCAGCAGAATTTTGCAAAAAAGCCTCGGATTTCAAATCTCAATATTTTCGTTATTTAATCGTTCTCAGAGCTAAATTTTGGAATTTGTGTTAAGTTTGATAAGCTCATGAATATCCATATCTCAGATATAGATATTTGTGATTTCGGGAAAAAAGTGCATTTTGAAATCATGGGCTATAGTCCAGCAGAATTTTGCAAAAAAGCCTCGGATTTCAAATCTCAATATTTTCGTTATATAATCGTTCTCAGAGCTAAAATTTGGAAATTATGTTAAGTTTGATAAGCTCATGAATATCCATATCTCAGATATAGATATTTGTGATTTCGGGAAAAAAGTGCATTTTGAAATCATGGGCTATAGTCCAGCAGAATTTTGCAAAAAAGCCTCGGATTTCAAATCTCAATATTTTCGTTATTTAATCGTTCTCAGAGCTAAAATTTGGAAATTATGTTAAGTTTGATAAGCTCATGAATATCCATATCTCAGATATAGATATTTGTGATTTCGGGAAAAAAGTGCATTTTGAAATCATGGGCTATAGTCCAGCAGAATTTTGCAAAAAAGCCTCGGATTTCATATCTCAATATTTTCGTTATTTAATCGTTCTCAGAGCTAAATCTTGGAATTTGTGTTTAGTTTAATAAGCATAGGAATATCCATATCTCAGATATAGATATTTGTGATTTCGGGAAAAAAGTGCATTTTGAAATCATGGGCTATAGTCCAGCAGAATTTTGCAAAAAAGCCTCGGATTTCAAATCTCAATATTTTCGTTATTTAATCGTTCTCAGAGCTAAATTTTGGAATTTGTGTTAAGTTTGATAAGCTCATGAATATCCATATCTCAGATATAGATATTTGTGATTTCGGGAAAAAAGTGCATTTTGAAATCATGGGCTATAGTCCAGCAGAATTTTGCAAAAAAGCCTCGGATTTCAAATCTCAATATTTTCGTTATTTAATCGTTCTCAGAGCTAAATTTTGGAATTTGTGTTAAGTTTGATAAGCTCATGAATATCCATATCTCAGATATAGATATTTGTGATTTCGGGAAAAAAGTGCATTTTGAAATCATGGGCTATAGTCCAGCAGAATTTAGAAAAAAAAGCCTCGGATTTCATATCTCAATATTTTCGTTATTTAATCGTTCTCAGAGCTAAATTTTGGAATTTGTGTTAAGTTTGATAAGCTCATGAATATCCATATCTCAGATATAGATATTTGTGATTCGGGAAAAAAGTGCATTTTGAAATCATGGGCTATAGTCCAGCAGAATATTGCAAAAAAGCCTCGGATTTCAAATCTCAATATTTTCGTTATTTAATCGTTCTCAGAGCTAAATTTTGGAATTTGTGTTAAGGTTGATAAGCTCATGAATATCCATATCTCAGATATAGATATTTGTGATTTCGGGAAAAAAGGGCATTTTGAAATCATGGGCTATAGTCCAGCAGAATTTTGCAAAAAAGCCTCGGATTTCAAATCTCAATATTTTCGTTATTTAATCGTTCTCAGAGCTAAAATTTGGAAATTATGTTAAGTTTGATAAGCTCATGAATATCCATATCTCAGATATGGATATTTGTGATTTCGGGAAAAAAGTGCATTTTGAAATCATGGGCTATAGTCCAGCAGAATTTTGCAAAAAAGCCTCGGATTTCAAATCTCAATATTTTCGTCACTAAATGGTTCTCAGAGCTAAATTTTGGAATCTGTGTTTAGTTTAATAAGCATAGGAATATCCATATCTCAGATATAGATATTTGTGATTTCGGGAAAAAAGTGCATTTTGAAATCATGGGCTATAGTCCAGCAGAATTTTGCAAAAAAGCCTCGGATTTCAAATCTCAATATTTTCGTTATTTAATCGTTCTCAGAGCTAAAATTTGGAAATTATGTTAAGTTTGATAAGCTCATGAATATCCATATCTCAGATATAGATATTTGTGATTTCGGGAAAAAAGTGCATTTTGAAATCATGGGCTATAGTCCAGCAGAATTTTGCAAAAAAGCCTCGGATTTCAAATCTCAATATTTTCGTTATTTAATCGTTCTCAGAGCTAAAATTTGGAAATTATGTTAAGTTTGATAAGCTCATGAATATCCATATCTCAGATATAGATATTTGTGATTTCGGGAAAAAAGTGCATTTTGAAATCATGGGCTATAGTCCAGCAGAATTTTGCAAAAAAGCCTTGGATTTCATATCTCAATATTTTCGTCACTAAATGGTTCTCAGAGCTAAATTTTGGAATCTGTGTTTAGTTTAATAAGCATAGGAATATCCATATCTCAGATATAGATATTTGTGATTTCGGGAAAAAAGTGCATTTTGAAATCATGGGCTATAGTCCAGCAGAATTTTGCAAAAAAGCCTCGGATTTCAAATCTCAATATTTTCGTTATTTAATCGTTCTCAGAGCTAAAATTTGGAAATTATGTTAAGTTTGATAAGCTCATGAATATCCATATCTCAGATATAGATATTTGTGATTTCGGGAAAAAAGTGCATTTTGAAATCATGGGCTATAGTCCAGCAGAATTTTGCAAAAAAGCCTCGGATTTCATATCTCAATATTTTCGTCACTAAATGGTTCTCAGAGCTAAATTTTGGAATCTGTGTTTAGTTTAATAAGCATAGGAATATCCATATCTCAGATATAGATATTTGTGATTTCGGGAAAAAAGTGCATTTTGAAATCAGGGGCTATAGTCCAGCAGAATTTTGTGCATTTTGAAATCAGGGGCTATAGTCCAGCAGAATTTTGCAAAAAAGCCTCGGATTTCATATCTCAATATTTTCGTCACTAAATGGTTCTCAGAGCTAAATTTTGGAATTTGTGTTAAGTTTGATAAGCTCATGAATATCCATATCTCAGATATAGATATTTGTGATTTCGGGAAAAAAGTGCATTTTGAAATCAGGGGCTATAGTCCAGCAGAATTTTGCAAAAAAGCCTCGGATTTCAAATCTCAATATTTTCGTTATTTAATCGTTCTCAGAGCTAAATTTTGGAATTTGTGTTTAGTTTAGTAAGCATAGGAATATCCATATCTCAGATATAGATATTTGTGATTTCGGGAAAAAAGTGCATTTTGAAATCAGGGGCTATAGTCCAGCAGAATTTTGCAAAAAAGCCTCGGATTTCAAATCTCAATATTTTCGTTATTTAATCGTTCTCAGAGCTAAAATTTGGAAATTATGTTAAGTTTGATAAGCACATGAATATCCATATCTCAGATATAGATATTTGTGATTTCGGGAAAAAAGTGCATTTTGAAATCAAGGGCTATAGTCCAGCAGAATTTTGCAAAAAAGCCTTGGATTTCATATCTCAATATTTTCGTCACTAAATGGTTCTCAGAACTAAATTTTGGAATCTGTGTTTAGTTTAATAAGCATAGGAATATCCATATCTCAGATATAGATATTTGTGATTTCGGGAAAAAAGTGCATTTTGAAATCATGGGCTATAGTCCAGCAGAATTGGGCAAAAAAGCCTCGGATTTCATATCTCAATATTTTAGTTATTTAATCGTTCTCAGAGCTAAATTTTGGAATTTGTGTTAAGTTTGATAAGCTCATGAATATCCATATCTCAGATATAGATATTTGTGATTTCGGGAAAAAAGTGCATTTTGAAATCAGGGGCTATAGTCCAGCAGAATTTTGCAAAAAAGCCTCGGATTTCATATCTCAATATTTTCGTCACTAAATGGTTCTCAGAGCTAAATTTTGGAATCTGTGTTTAGTTTAATAAGCATAGGAATATCCATATCTCAGATATAGATATTTGTGATTTCGGGAAAAAAGTGCATTTTGAAATCAAGGGCTATAGTCCAGCAGAATTTTGTGCATTTTGAAATCAGGGGCTATAGTCCAGCAGAATTTTGCAAAAAAGCCTCGGATTTCATATCTCAATATTTTCGTCACTAAATGGTTCTCAGAGCTAAATTTTGGAATTTGTGTTAAGTTTGATAAGCTCATAAATATCCATATCTCAGATATAGATATTTGTGATTTCGGGAAAAAAGTGCATTTTGAAATCAGGGGCTATAGTCCAGCAGAATTTTGCAAAAAAGCCTCGGATTTCAAATCTCAATATTTTCGTTATTTAATCGTTCTCAGAGCTAAATTTTGGAATTTGTGTTTAGTTTAGTAAGCATAGGAATATCCATATCTCAGATATAGATATTTGTGATTTCGGGAAAAAAGTGCATTTTGAAATCAGGGGCTATAGTCCAGCAGAATTTTGCAAAAAAGCCTCGGATTTCAAATCTCAATATTTTCGTTATTTAATCGTTCTCAGAGCTAAAATTTGGAAATTATGTTAAGTTTGATAAGCTCATGAATATCCATATCTCAGATATAGATATTTGTGATTTCGGGAAAAAAGTGCATTTTGAAATCATGGGCTATAGTCCAGCAGAATTTTGCAAAAAAGCCTCGGATTTTATATCTCAATATTTTCGTTATTTAATCGTTCTCAGAGCTAAAATTTGGAAATTATGTTAAGTTTGATAAGCTCATGAATATCCATATCTCAGATATAGATATTTGTGATTTCGGGAAAAAAGTGCATTTTGAAATCATGGGCTATAGTCCAGCAGAATTTTGTGCATTTTGAAATCAGGGGCTATAGTCCAGCAGAATTTTGCAAAAAAGCCTCGGATTTCAAATCTCAATATTTTCGTTATTTAATCGTTCTCAGAGCTAAATTTTGGAATTTGTGTTTAGTTTAGTAAGCATAGGAATATCCATATCTCAGATATAGATATTTGTGATTTCGGGAAAAAAGTGTATTTTGAAATCAGGGGCTATAGTCCAGCAGAATTTTGTGCATTTTGAAATCAGGGGCTATAGTCCAGCAGAATTTTGCAAAAAAGCCTCGGATTTCATATCTCAATATTTTCGTCACTAAATGGTTCTCAGAGCTAAATTTTGGAATTTGTGTTAAGTTTGATAAGCTCATGAATATCCATATCTCAGATATAGATATTTGTGATTTCGGGAAAAAAGTGCATTTTGAAATCAGGGGCTATAGTCCAGCAGAATTTTGCAAAAAAGCCCCGGATTTCATATCTCAATATTTTCGTTATTTAATCGTTCTCAGAGCTAAATTTTGGAATTTGTGTAAAGTTTGATAAGCTCATGAATATCCATATCTCAGATATAGATATTTGTGATTTCGGGAAAATAGTGCATTTTGAAATCAGGGGCTATAGTCCAGCAGAATTTTGCAAAAAAGCCTCGGATTTCAAATCTCAATATTTTCGTTATTTAATCGTTCTCAGAGCTAAAATTTGGAAATTATGTTAAGTTTGATAAGCTCATGAATATCCATATCTCAGATATAGATATTTGTGATTTCGGGAAAAAAGTGCATTTTGAAATCATGGGCTATAGTCCAGCAGAATTTTGTGCATTTTGAAATCAGGGGCTATAGTCCAGCAGAATTTTGCAAAAAAGCCTCGGATTTCAAATCTCAATATTTTCGTTATTTAATCGTTCTCAGAGCTAAATTTTGGAATTTGTGTTTAGTTTAGTAAGCATAGGAATATCCATATCTCAGATATAGATATTTGTGATTTCGGGAAAAAAGTGCATTTTGAAATCAGGGGCTATAGTCCAGCAGAATTTTGCAAAAAAGCCTCGGATTTCAAATCTCAATATTTTCGTTATTTAATCGTTCTCAGAGCTAAATTTTGGAATCTGTGTTAAGTTTAGTAAGCATAGAAATATCCATATCTCAGATATAGATATTTGTGATTTCGGGAAAAAATTGCATTTTGAAATCATGGGCTATAGTCCAGCAGAATTTTGCAAAAAAGCCTCGGATTTTATATCTCAATATTTTCGTTATTTAATCGTTCTCAGAGCTAAAATTTGGAAATTATGTTAAGTTTGATAAGCTCATGAATATCCATATCTCAGATATAGATATTTGTGATTTCGGGAAAAAAGTGCATTTTGAAATCAGGGGCTATAGTCCAGCAGAATTTTGCAAAAAAGCCTCGGATTTCAAATCTCAATATTTTCGTTATTTAATCGTTCTCAGAGCTAAATTTTGGAATCTGTGTTTAGTTTAGTAAGCATAGAAATATCCATATCTCAGATATAGATATTTGTGATTTCGGGAAAAAATTGCATTTTGAAATCATGGGCTATAGTCCAGCAGAATTTTGCAAAAAAGCCTCGGATTTCATATCTCAATATTTTCGTCACTAAATGGTTCTCAGAGCTAAATTTTGGAATCTGTGTTTAGTTTAGTAAGCATAGGAATATCCATATCTCAGATATAGATATTTGTGATTTCGGGAAAAAAGTGCATTTTGAAATCATGGGCTATAGTCCAGCAGAATTTTGCAAAAAAGCCTCGGATTTTATATCTCAATATTTTCGTTATTTAATCGTTCTCAGAGCTAAAATTTGGAAATTATGTTAAGTTTGATAAGCTCATGAATATCCATATCTCAGATATAGATATTTGTGATTTCGGGAAAAAAGTGCATTTTGAAATCAGGGGCTATAGTCCAGCAGAATTTTGCAAAAAAGCCTCGGATTTCATATCTCAATATTTTCGTCACTAAATGGTTCTCAGAGCTAAATTTTGGAATTTGTGTTTAGTTTAATAAGCATAGGAATATCCATATCTCAGATATAGATATTTGTGATTTCGGGAAAAAAGTGCATTTTGAAATCATGGGCTACAGTCCAGCAGAATTTTGCAAAAAAGCCTCGGATTTCATATCTCAATATTTTAGTTATATAATCGTTCTCAGAGCTAAAATTTGGAAATTATGTTAAGTTTGATAAGCTCATGAATATCCATATCTCAGATATAGATATTTGTGATTTCGGGAAAAAAGTGCATTTTGAAATCAGGGGCTATAGTCCAGCAGAATTTTGCAAAAAAGCCTCGGATTTCAAATCTCAATATTTTCGTTATTTAATCGTTCTCAGAGCTAAATTTTGGAATCTGTGTTTAGTTTAGTAAGCATAGAAATATCCATATCTCAGATATAGATATTTGTGATTTCGGGAAAAAATTGCATTTTGAAATCATGGGCTATAGTCCAGCAGAATTTTGCAAAAAAGCCTCGGATTTCAAATCTCAATATTTTCGTTATTTAATCGTTCTCAGAGCTAAATTTTGGAATCTGTGTTAAGTTTAGTAAGCATAGAAATATCCATATCTCAGATATAGATATTTGTGATTTCGGGAAAAAATTGCATTTTGAAATCATGGGCTATAGTCCAGCAGAATTTTGCAAAAAAGCCTCGGATTTTATATCTCAATATTTTCGTTATTTAATCGTTCTCAGAGCTAAAATTTGGAAATTATGTTAAGTTTGATAAGCTCATGAATATCCATATCTCAGATATAGATATTTGTGATTTCGGGAAAAAAGTGCATTTTGAAATCAGGGGCTATAGTCCAGCAGAATTTTGCAAAAAAGCCTCGGATTTCAAATCTCAATATTTTCGTTATTTAATCGTTCTCAGAGCTAAATTTTGGAATCTGTGTTTAGTTTAGTAAGCATAGAAATATCCATATCTCAGATATAGATATTTGTGATTTCGGGAAAAAATTGCATTTTGAAATCATGGGCTATAGTCCAGCAGAATTTTGCAAAAAAGCCTCGGATTTCATATCTCAATATTTTCGTCACTAAATGGTTCTCAGAGCTAAATTTTGGAATCTGTGTTTAGTTTAGTAAGCATAGGAATATCCATATCTCAGATATAGATATTTGTGATTTCGGGAAAAAAGTGCATTTTGAAATCATGGGCTATAGTCCAGCAGAATTTTGCAAAAAAGCCTCGGATTTTATATCTCAATATTTTCGTTATTTAATCGTTCTCAGAGCTAAAATTTGGAAATTATGTTAAGTTTGATAAGCTCATGAATATCCATATCTCAGATATAGATATTTGTGATTTCGGGAAAAAAGTGCATTTTGAAATCAGGGGCTATAGTCCAGCAGAATTTTGCAAAAAAGCCTCGGATTTCATATCTCAATATTTTCGTCACTAAATGGTTCTCAGAGCTAAATTTTGGAATTTGTGTTTAGTTTAATAAGCATAGGAATATCCATATCTCAGATATAGATATTTGTGATTTCGGGAAAAAAGTGCATTTTGAAATCATGGGCTACAGTCCAGCAGAATTTTGCAAAAAAGCCTCGGATTTCATATCTCAATATTTTAGTTATATAATCGTTCTCAGAGCTAAAATTTGGAAATTATGTTAAGTTTGATAAGCTCATGAATATCCATATCTCAGATATAGATATTTGTGATTTCGGGAAAAAAGTGCATTTTGAAATCAGGGGCTATAGTCCAGCAGAATTTTGCAAAAAAGCCTCGGATTTCAAATCTCAATATTTTCGTTATTTAATCGTTCTCAGAGCTAAATTTTGGAATCTGTGTTTAGTTTAGTAAGCATAGAAATATCCATATCTCAGATATAGATATTTGTGATTTCGGGAAAAAATTGCATTTTGAAATCATGGGCTATAGTCCAGCAGAATTTTGCAAAAAAGCCTCGGATTTCATATCTCAATATTTTCGTCACTAAATGGTTCTCAGAGCTAAATTTTGGAATCTGTGTTTAGTTTAGTAAGCATAGGAATATCCATATCTCAGATATAGATATTTGTGATTTCGGGAAAAAAGTGCATTTTGAAATCATGGGCTATAGTCCAGCAGAATTTTGCAAAAAAGCCTCGGATTTTATATCTCAATATTTTCGTTATTTAATCGTTCTCAGAGCTAAAATTTGGAAATTATGTTAAGTTTGATAAGCTCATGAATATCCATATCTCAGATATAGATATTTGTGATTTCGGGAAAAAAGTGCATTTTGAAATCAGGGGCTATAGTCCAGCAGAATTTTGCAAAAAAGCCTCGGATTTCAAATCTCAATATTTTCGTTATTTAATCGTTCTCAGAGCTAAATTTTGGAATCTGTGTTTAGTTTAGTAAGCATAGAAATATCCATATCTCAGATATAGATATTTGTGATTTCGGGAAAAAATTGCATTTTGAAATCATGGGCTATAGTCCAGCAGAATTTTGCAAAAAAGCCTCGGATTTCATATCTCAATATTTTCGTCACTAAATGGTTCTCAGAGCTAAATTTTGGAATCTGTGTTTAGTTTAGTAAGCATAGGAATATCCATATCTCAGATATAGATATTTGTGATTTCGGGAAAAAAGTGCATTTTGAAATCATGGGCTATAGTCCAGCAGAATTTTGCAAAAAAGCCTCGGATTTTATATCTCAATATTTTCGTTATTTAATCGTTCTCAGAGCTAAAATTTGGAAATTATGTTAAGTTTGATAAGCTCATGAATATCCATATCTCAGATATAGATATTTGTGATTTCGGGAAAAAAGTGCATTTTGAAATCAGGGGCTATAGTCCAGCAGAATTTTGCAAAAAAGCCTCGGATTTCATATCTCAATATTTTCGTCACTAAATGGTTCTCAGAGCTAAATTTTGGAATTTGTGTTTAGTTTAATAAGCATAGGAATATCCATATCTCAGATATAGATATTTGTGATTTCGGGAAAAAAGTGCATTTTGAAATCATGGGCTACAGTCCAGCAGAATTTTGCAAAAAAGCCTCGGATTTCATATCTCAATATTTTAGTTATATAATCGTTCTCAGAGCTAAAATTTGGAAATTATGTTAAGTTTGATAAGCTCATGAATATCCATATCTCAGATATAGATATTTGTGATTTCGGGAAAAAAGTGCATTTTGAAATCAGGGGCTATAGTCCAGCAGAATTTTGCAAAAAAGCCTCGGATTTCAAATCTCAATATTTTCGTTATTTAATCGTTCTCAGAGCTAAATTTTGGAATCTGTGTTTAGTTTAGTAAGCATAGAAATATCCATATCTCAGATATAGATATTTGTGATTTCGGGAAAAAATTGCATTTTGAAATCATGGGCTATAGTCCAGCAGAATTTTGCAAAAAAGCCTCGGATTTCAAATCTCAATATTTTCGTTATTTAATCGTTCTCAGAGCTAAATTTTGGAATCTGTGTTAAGTTTAGTAAGCATAGAAATATCCATATCTCAGATATAGATATTTGTGATTTCGGGAAAAAATTGCATTTTGAAATCATGGGCTATAGTCCAGCAGAATTTTGCAAAAAAGCCTCGGATTTTATATCTCAATATTTTCGTTATTTAATCGTTCTCAGAGCTAAAATTTGGAAATTATGTTAAGTTTGATAAGCTCATGAATATCCATATCTCAGATATAGATATTTGTGATTTCGGGAAAAAAGTGCATTTTGAAATCAGGGGCTATAGTCCAGCAGAATTTTGCAAAAAAGCCTCGGATTTCAAATCTCAATATTTTCGTTATTTAATCGTTCTCAGAGCTAAATTTTGGAATCTGTGTTTAGTTTAGTAAGCATAGAAATATCCATATCTCAGATATAGATATTTGTGATTTCGGGAAAAAATTGCATTTTGAAATCATGGGCTATAGTCCAGCAGAATTTTGCAAAAAAGCCTCGGATTTCATATCTCAATATTTTCGTCACTAAATGGTTCTCAGAGCTAAATTTTGGAATCTGTGTTTAGTTTAGTAAGCATAGGAATATCCATATCTCAGATATAGATATTTGTGATTTCGGGAAAAAAGTGCATTTTGAAATCATGGGCTATAGTCCAGCAGAATTTTGCAAAAAAGCCTCGGATTTTATATCTCAATATTTTCGTTATTTAATCGTTCTCAGAGCTAAAATTTGGAAATTATGTTAAGTTTGATAAGCTCATGAATATCCATATCTCAGATATAGATATTTGTGATTTCGGGAAAAAAGTGCATTTTGAAATCAGGGGCTATAGTCCAGCAGAATTTTGCAAAAAAGCCTCGGATTTCATATCTCAATATTTTCGTCACTAAATGGTTCTCAGAGCTAAATTTTGGAATTTGTGTTTAGTTTAATAAGCATAGGAATATCCATATCTCAGATATAGATATTTGTGATTTCGGGAAAAAAGTGCATTTTGAAATCATGGGCTACAGTCCAGCAGAATTTTGCAAAAAAGCCTCGGATTTCATATCTCAATATTTTAGTTATATAATCGTTCTCAGAGCTAAAATTTGGAAATTATGTTAAGTTTGATAAGCTCATGAATATCCATATCTCAGATATAGATATTTGTGATTTCGGGAAAAAAGTGCATTTTGAAATCAGGGGCTATAGTCCAGCAGAATTTTGCAAAAAAGCCTCGGATTTCAAATCTCAATATTTTCGTTATTTAATCGTTCTCAGAGCTAAATTTTGGAATCTGTGTTTAGTTTAGTAAGCATAGAAATATCCATATCTCAGATATAGATATTTGTGATTTCGGGAAAAAATTGCATTTTGAAATCATGGGCTATAGTCCAGCAGAATTTTGCAAAAAAGCCTCGGATTTCATATCTCAATATTTTCGTTATTTAATCGTTCTCAGAGCTAAATTTTGGAATTTGTGTTAAGTTTGATAAGCTCATGAATATCCATATCTCAGATATAGATATTTGTGATTTCGGGAAAAAAGTGCATTTTGAAATCAGGGGCTATAGTCCAGCAGAATTTTGCAAAAAAGCCTCGGATTTCATATCTCAATATTTTCGTCACTAAATGGTTCTCAGAGCTAAATTTTGGAATTTGTGTTTAGTTTAATAAGCATAGGAATATCCATATCTCAGATATAGATATTTGTGATTTCGGGAAAAAAGTGCATTTTGAAATCATGGGCTACAGTCCAGCAGAATTTTGCAAAAAAGCCTCGGATTTCATATCTCAATATTTTAGTTATATAATCGTTCTCAGAGCTAAAATTTGGAAATTATGTTAAGTTTGATAAGCTCATGAATATCCATATCTCAGATATAGATATTTGTGATTTCGGGAAAAAAGTGCATTTTGAAATCATGGGCTACAGTCCAGCAGAATTTTGCAAAAAAGCCTCGGATTTCATATCTCAATATTTTCGTCACTAAATGGTTCTCAGAGCTAAATTTTGGAATCTGTGTTTAGTTTAATAAGCATAGGAATATCCATATCTCAGATTTAGATATTTGTGATTTCGGGAAAAAAGCGCATTTTGAAATCAGGGGCTATAGTCCAGCAGAATTTTGCAAAAAAGCCTCGGATTTAATATCTCAATATTTTAGTTATTTAATCGTTCTCAGAGCTAAATTTTGGAATTTGTGTTAAGTTTGATAAGCTCATGAATATCCATATCTCAGATTTAGATATTTGTGATTTCGGGAAAAAAGTGCATTTTGAAATCATGGGCTATAGTCCAGCAGAATTTTGCAAAAAAGCCTCGGATTTCAAATCTCAATATTTTCGTTATTTAATCGTTCTCAGAGCTAAATTTTGGAATCTGTGTTTAGTTTAATAAGCATAGGAATATCCATATCTCAGATATAGATATTTGTGATTTCGGGAAAAAAGTGCATTTTGAAATCAGGGGCTATAGTCCAGCAGAATCTTGCAAAAAAGCCTCGGATTTCATATCTCAATATTTTCGTTATTTAATCGTTCTCAGAGCTAAAGTTTGGAAATTATGTTAAGTTTGATATGCTCATGAATATCCATATCTCAGATATAGATATTTGTGATTTCGGGAAAAAAGTGCATTTTGAAATCAGGGGCTATAGTCCAGCAGAATTTTGCAAAAAAGCCTCGGATTTCATATCTCAATATTTTCGTCATTATATGGTTCTCAAAGCTAAATTTTGGAATTTGTGTTTAGTTTAATAAGCATAGGTATATCCATATCTCAGATATAGATATTTGTGATTTCGGGAAAAAAGTGCATTTTGAAATCATGGGCTATAGTCCAGCAGAATTTCGCAAAAAAGCCTCGGATTTCATATCTCAATATTTTCGTCATTATATGGTTCTCAGAGCTAAATTTTGGAATTTGTGTTTAGTTTGATAAGCTCATGAATATCCATATCTCAGATATAGATATTTGTGATTTCGGGAAAAAAGTGCATTTTGAAATCATGGGCTATAGTCCAGCAGAATTTCGCAAAAAAGCCTCGGATTTCATATCTCAATATTTTCGTCATTATATGGTTCTCAGAGCTAAATTTTGGAATTTGTGTTTAGTTTAATAAGCATAGGAATATCCGTATCTCAGATATAGATATTTGTGATTTCGGGAAAAAAGTGCATTTTGAAATCATTGGCTATAGTCCAGCAGAATTTTGCAAAAAAACCTCGGATTTCATATCTCAATATTTTCGTCATTATATGGTTCTCAGAGCTAAATTTTGGAATTTGTGTTTAGTTTAATAAGCATAGGAATATCCGTATCTCAGATATAGATATTTGTGATTTCGGGAAAAAAGTGCATTTTGAAATCATGGGCTATAGTCCAGCAGAATTTTGCAAAAAAGCCTCGGATTTCATATCTCAATATTTTCGTCATTATATGGTTCTCAGAGCTAAATTTTGGAATTTGTGTTTAGTTTAATAAGCATAGGAATATCCGTATCTCAGATATAGATATTTGTGATTTCGGGAAAAAAGTGCATTTTGAAATCATTGGCTATAGTCCAGCAGAATTTTGCAAAAAAACCTCGGATTTCAAATCTCAATATTTTCGGTATTTAATCGTTCTCAGAGCTAAATTTTGGAATTTGTGTTAGGTTTGATAAGCTCATGAATATCCATATCTCAGATATAGATATTTGTGATTTCGGGAAAAAAGTGCATTTTGAAATCATGGGCTATAGTCCAGCAGAATTTTGCAAAAAAGCCTCGGATTTCATATCTCAATATTTTAGTTATTTAATCGTTCTCAGAGCTAAATTTTGGAATTTGTGTTAAGTTTGATAAGCTCATGAATATCCATATCTCAGATATAGATATTTGTGATTTCGGGAAAAAAGTGCATTTTGAAATCATGGGCTATAGTCCAGCAGAATTTTACAAAAAAGCCTCGGATTTCATATCTCAATATTTTCGTTATTTAATCGTTCTCAGAGCTAAATTTTGGAATTTGTGTTAAGTTTGATAAGCTCATGAATATCCATATCTCAGATATAGATATTTGTGATTTCGGGAAAAAAGTGCATTTTGAAATCATGGGCTATAGTCCAGCAGAATTTTGCAAAAAAGCCTCGGATTTCATATCTCAATATTTTCGTCATTATATGGTTCTCAGAGCTAAATTTTGGAATTTGTGTTTAGTTTAATAAGCATAGGAATATCCGTATCTCAGATATAGATATTTGTGATTTCGGGAAAAAAGTGCATTTTGAAATCATTGGCTATAGTCCAGCAGAATTTTGCAAAAAAACCTCGGATTTCAAATCTCAATATTTTCGGTATTTAATCGTTCTCAGAGCTAAATTTTGGAATTTGTGTTAGGTTTGATAAGCTCATGAATATCCATATCTCAGATATAGATATTTGTGATTTCGGGAAAAAAGTGCATTTTGAAATCATGGGCTATAGTCCAGCAGAATTTTGCAAAAAAGCCTCGGATTTCATATCTCAATATTTTAGTTATTTAATCGTTCTCAGAGCTAAATTTTGGAATTTGTGTTAAGTTTGATAAGCTCATGAATATCCATATCTCAGATATAGATATTTGTGATTTCGGGAAAAAAGTGCATTTTGAAATCATGGGCTATAGTCCAGCAGAATTTTGCAAAAAAGCCTCGGATTTCATATCTCAATATTTTCGTCATTATATGGTTCTCAGAGCTAAATTTTGGAATTTGTGTTTAGTTTAATAAGCATAGGAATATCCGTATCTCAGATATAGATATTTGTGATTTCGGGAAAAAAGTGCATTTTGAAATCATTGGCTATAGTCCAGCAGAATTTTGCAAAAAAACCTCGGATTTCAAATCTCAATATTTTCGGTATTTAATCGTTCTCAGAGCTAAATTTTGGAATTTGTGTTAGGTTTGATAAGCTCATGAATATCCATATCTCAGATATAGATATTTGTGATTTCGGGAAAAAAGTGCATTTTGAAATCATGGGCTATAGTCCAGCAGAATTTTGCAAAAAAGCCTCGGATTTCATATCTCAATATTTTAGTTATTTAATCGTTCTCAGAGCTAAATTTTGGAATTTGTGTTAAGTTTGATAAGCTCATGAATATCCATATCTCAGATATAGATATTTGTGATTTCGGGAAAAAAGTGCATTTTGAAATCATGGGCTATAGTCCAGCAGAATTTTACAAAAAAGCCTCGGATTTCATATCTCAATATTTTCGTTATTTAATCGTTCTCAGAGCTAAATTTTGGAATTTGTGTTAAGTTTGATAAGCTCATGAATATCCATATCTCAGATATAGATATTTGTGATTTCGGGAAAAAAGTGCATTTTGAAATCATGGGCTATAGTCCAGCAGAATTTTGCAAAAAAGCCTCGGATTTCATATCTCAATATTTTCGTCATTATATGGTTCTCAGAGCTAAATTTTGGAATTTGTGTTTAGTTTAATAAGCATAGGAATATCCGTATCTCAGATATAGATATTTGTGATTTCGGGAAAAAAGTGCATTTTGAAATCATGGGCTATAGTCCAGCAGAATTTTGCAAAAAAGCCTCGGATTTCAAATCTCAATATTTTCGTTATTTAATCGTTCTCAGAGCTAAATTTTGGAATTTGTGTTAAGTTTGATAAGCTCATGAATATCCATATCTCAGATATAGATATTTGTGAATTCGGGAAAAAAGTGCATTTTGAAATCATGGGCTATAGTCCAGCAGAATTTTGCAAAAAAGCCTCGGATTTCAAATCTCAATATTTTCGTTATTTAATCGTTCTCAGAGCTAAATTTTGGAATTTGTGTTAAGTTTGATAAGCTCATGAATATCCATATCTCAGATATAGATATTTGTGATTTCGGGAAAAAAGTGCATTTTGAAATCATGGGCTATAGTCCAGCAGAATTTTGCAAAAAAGCCTCGGATTTCATATCTCAATATTTTCGTTATTTAATCGTTCTCAGAGCTAAATTTTGGAATTTGTGTTAAGTTTGATAAGCTCATGAATATCCATTTCTCAGATATAGATATTTGTGATTTCGGGAAAAAAGTGCATTTTGAAATCATGGGCTATAGTCCAGCAGAATTTTGCAAAAAAGCCTCGGATTTCAAATCTCAATATTTTCGTTATTTAATCGTTCTCAGAGCTAAATTTTGGAATTTGTGTTAAGTTTGATAAGCTCATGAATATCCATATCTCAGATATAGATATTTGTGAATTCGGGAAAAAAGTGCATTTTGAAATCATGGGCTATAGTCCAGCAGAATTTTGCAAAAAAGCCTCGGATTTCAAATCTCAATATTTTCGTTATTTAATCGTTCTCAGAGCTAAATTTTGGAATTTGTGTTAAGTTTGATAAGCTCATGAATATCCATATCTCAGATATAGATATTTGTGATTTCGGGAAAAAAATGCATTTTGAAATCATGGGCTATAGACCAGCAGAATTTTGCAAAAAAGCCTCGGATTTCATATCTCAATATTTTCGTTATTTAATCGTTCTCAGAGCTAAATTTTGGAATTTGTGTAAAGTTTGATAAGCTCATGAATATCCATATCTCAGATATAGATATTTGTGATTTCGGGAAAAAAGTGCATTTTGAAATCATGGGCTATAGTCCAGCAGAATTTTGCAAAAAAGCCTCGGATTTCAAATCTCAATTTTTTCGTTATTTAATCGTTCTCAGAGCTAAATTTTGGAATTTGTGTTAAGTTTGATAAGCTCATGAATATCCATATCTCAGATATAGATATTTGTGATTTCGGGAAAAAAGTGCATTTTGAAATCATGGGCTATAGTCCAGCAGAATTTTGCAAAAAAGCCTCGGATTTCAAATCTCAATATTTTCGTTATTTAATCGTTCTCAGAGCTAAATTTTGGAATTTGTGTTAAGTTTGATAAGCTCATGAATATCCATATCTCAGATATAGATATTTGTGATTTCGGGAAAAAAGTGCATTTTGAAATCATGGGCTATAGTCCAGCAGAATTTTGCAAAAAAGCCTCGGATTTCAAATCTCAATATTTTCGTTATTTAATCGTTCTCAGAGCTAAATTTTGGAATTTGTGTTAAGTTTGATAAGCTCATGAATATCCA
Organism: Orthonevra nobilis; assembly: GCA_963555765.1. Taxonomy (NCBI): domain Eukaryota; kingdom Metazoa; phylum Arthropoda; class Insecta; order Diptera; family Syrphidae; genus Orthonevra; species Orthonevra nobilis. Next base: position 35,299,138 of record OY743224.1, read on the forward strand.
TATCTCAGATATAGATATTTGTGATTTCGGGAAAAAAGTGCATTTTGAAATCATGGGCTATAGTCCAGCAGAATTTTGCAAAAAATCCTCGGATTTCAAATCTCAATATTTTCGTTATTTTATCGTTCTCGGAGCTAAATTTTGGAATTTGTGTTAAGTTTGATAAGCGCATGAATATCCATATCTCAGATATAGATTTTGTGATTTCGGGAAAAAAGTGCATTTTGAAATCATGGGCTATAGTCCAGCAGAATTTTGCAAAAAAGCCTCGGATTTCAAATCTCAATATTTTCGTTATTTAATCGTTCTCAGAGCTAAATTTTGGAATTTGTGTTAAGTTTGATAAGCTCATGAATATCCAGAATATCCATATCTCAGATATAGATATTTGTGATTTCGGGAAAAAAGTGCATTTTGAAATCATGGGCTATAGTCCAGCAGAATTTTGCAAAAAAGCCTCGGATTTCATATCTCAATATTTTCGTTATTTAATCGTTCTCAGAGCTAAATTTTGGAATTTGTGTTTAGTTTAATAAGCATAGGAATATCCCTGTCTCAGATATAGATATTTGTGATTTCGGGAAAAAAGTGCATTTTGAAATCATGGGCTATAGTCCAGCAGAATTTTGCAAAAAAGCCTCGGATTTCAAATCTCAATATTTTCGTTATTTAATCGTTCTCAGAGCTAAAATTTGGAAATTATGTTAAGTTTGATAAGCTCAAGAATATCCATATCTCAGATATAGATATTTGTGATTTCGGGAAAAAAGTGCATTTTGAAATCATGGGCTATAGTCCAGCAGAATTTTGCAAAAAAGCCTCGGATTTCAAATCTCAATATTTTCGTTATTTAATCGTTCTCAGAGCTAAATTTTGGAATTTGTGTTAAGTTTGATAAGCTCATGAATATCCATATCTCAGATATAGATATTTGTGATTTCGGGAAAAAAGTGCATTTTGAAATCATGGGCTATAGTCCAGCAGAATTTTGCAAAAAAGCCTCGGATTTCAAATCTCAATATTTTCGTTATTTAATCGTTCTCAGTGCTAAATTTTGGAATTTGTGTTAAGTTTGATAAGCTCATGAATATCCATATCTCAGATATAGATATTTGTGATTTCGGGAAAAAAGTGCATTTTGAAATCATGGGCTATAGTCCAGCAGAATTTTGCAAAAAAGCCTCGGATTTCATATCTCAATATTTTCGTTATTTAATCGTTCTCAGAGCTAAATTTTGGAATTTGTGTTAAGTTTGATAAGCTCATGAATATCCAGAATATCCATATCTCAGATATAGATATTTGTGATTTCGGGAAAAAAGTGCATTTTGAAATCATGGGCTATAGTCCAGCAGAATTTTGCAAAAAAGCCTCGGATTTCATATCTCAATATTTTCGTTATTTAATCGTTCTCAGAGCTAAATTTTGGAATTTGTGTTAAGTTTGATAAGCTCATGAATATCCAGAATATCCATATCTCAGATATAGATATTTGTGATTTCGGGAAAAAAGTGCATTTTGAAATCATGGGCTATAGTCCAGCAGAATTTTGCAAAAAAGCCTCGGATTTCAAATCTCAATATTTTCGTTATTTAATCGTTCTCAGAGCTAAAATTTGGAAATTATGTAAGTTTGATAAGCTCATGAATATCCATATCTCAGATATAGATATTTGTGATTTCGGGAAAAAAGTGCATTTTGAAATCATGGGCTATAGTCCAGCAGAATTTTGCAAAAAAGCCTCGGATTTCAAATCTCAATATTTTCGTTATTTAATCGTTCTCAGAGCTAAATTTTGGAATTTGTGTTAAGTTTGATAAGCTCATGAATATCCATATCTCAGATATAGATATTTGTGATTTCGGGAAAAAAGTGCATTTTGAAATCATGGGCTATAGTCCAGCAGAATTTTGCAAAAAAGCCTCGGATTTCAAATCTCAATATTTTCGTTATTTAATCGTTCTCAGAGCTAAATTTTGGAATTTGTGTTAAGTTTGATAAGCTCATGAATATCCATATCTCAGATATAGATATTTGTGATTTCGGGAAAAAAGTGCATTTTGAAATCATGGGCTATAGTCCAGCAGAATTTTGCAAAAAAGCCTCGGATTTCAAATCTCAATATTTTCGTTATTTAATCGTTCTCAGAGTTAAATTTGGAAATTATGTTAAGTTTGATAAGCTCATGAATATCCATATCTCAGATGTAGATATTTGTGATTTCGGGAAAAAAGTGCATTTTGAAATCATGGGCTATAGTCCAGCAGAATTTTGCAAAAAAGCCTCGGATTTCAAATCTCAATATTTTCGTCACTAAATGGTTCTCAGAGCTAAATTTTGGAATCTGTGTTTAGTTTAATAAGCATAGGAATATCCCTGTCTCAGATATAGATATTTGTGATTTCGGGAAAAAAGTGCATTTTGAAATCATGGGCTATAGTCCAGCAGAATTTTGCAAAAAAGCCTCGGATTTCAAATCTCAATATTTTCGTTATTTAATCGTTCTCAGAGCTAAAATTTGGAAATTATGTTAAGTTTGATAAGCTCATGAATATCCATATCTCAGATGTAGATATTTGTGATTTCGGGAAAAAAGTGCATTTTGAAATCATGGGCTATAGTCCAGCAGAATTTTGCAAAAAAGCCTCGGATTTCAAATCTCAATATTTTCGTTATTTAATCGTTGTCAGAGCTAAAATTTGGAAATTATGTTAAGTTTGATAAGCTCATGAATATCCATATCTCAGATAAAGATATTTGTGATTTCGGGAAAAAAGTGCATTTTGAAATCATGGGCTATAGTCCAGCAGAATTTTGCAAAAAAGCCTCGGATTTCAAATCTCAATATTTTCGTTATTTAATCGTTCTCAGAGCTAAATTTTGGAATTTGTGTTAAGTTTGATAAGCTCATGAATATCCATATCTCAGATATAGATATTTGTGATTTCGGGAAAAAAGTGCATTTTGAAATCATGGGCTATAGTCCAGCAGAATTTTGCAAAAAAGCCTCGGATTTCAAATCTCAATATTTTCGTTATTTAATCGTTCTCAGAGCTAAATTTTGGAATTTGTGTTAAGTTTGATAAGCTCATGAATATCCATATCTCAGATATAGATATTTGTGATTTCGGGAAAAAAGTGCATTTTGAAATCATGGGCTATAGTCCAGCAGAATTTTGCAAAAAAGCCTCGGATTTCAAATCTCAATATTTTCGTTATTTAATCGTTCTCAGAGCTAAATTTTGGAATTTGTGTTAAGTTTGATAAGCTCATGAATATCCATATCTCAGATATAGATATTTGTGATTTCGGGAAAAAAGTGCATTTTGAAATCATGGGCTATAGTCCAGCAGAATTTTGCAAAAAAGCCTCGGATTTCAAATCTCAATATTTTCGTTATTTAATCGTTCTCAGAGCTAAAATTTGGAAATTATGTTAAGTTTGATAAGCTCATGAATATCCATATCTCAGATGTAGATATTTGTGATTTCGGGAAAAAAGTGCTTTTTGAAATCATGGGCTATAGTCCAGCAGAATTTTGCAAAAAAGCCTCGGATTTCAAATCTCAATATTTTCGTTATTTAATCGTTCTCAGAGCTAAAATTTGGAAATTATGTTAAGTTTGATAAGCTCATGAATATCCATATCTCAGATGTAGATATTTGTGATTTCGTGAAAAAAGTGCATTTTGAAATCATGGGCTATAGTCCAGCAGAATTTTGCAAAAAAGCCTCGGATTTCATATCTCAATATTTTCGTTATTTAATCGTTCTCAGAGCTAAATTTTGGAATTTGTGTTAAGTTTGATAAGCTCATGAATATCCAGAATATCCATATCTCAGATATAGATATTTGTGATTTCGGGAAAAAAGTGCATTTTGAAATCATGGGCTATAGTCCAGCAGAATTTTGCAAAAAAGCCTCGGATTTCATATCTCAATATTTTCGTTATTTAATCGTTCTCAGAGCTAAATTTTGGAATATCGTTCTCAGAGCTAAATTTTGGAATTTGTGTTTAGTTTAATAAGCATAGGAATATCCCTGTCTCAGATATAGATATTTGTGATTTCGGGAAAAAAGTGCATTTTGAAATCATGGGCTATAGTCCAGCAGAATTTTGCAAAAAAGCCTCGGATTTCAAATCTCAATATTTTCGTTATTTAATCGTTCTCAGAGCTAAAATTTGGAAATTATGTTAAGTTTGATAAGCTCATGAATATCCATATCTCAGATATAGATATTTGTGATTTCGGGAAAAAAGTGCATTTTGAAATCATGGGCTAAAGTCCAGCAGAATTTTGCAAAAAAGCCTCGGATTTCAAATCTCAATATTTTCGTTATTTAATCGTTCTCAGAGCTAAATTTTGGAATTTGTGTTAAGTTTGATAAGCTCATGAATATCCATATCTCAGATATAGATATTTGTGATTTCGGGAAAAAAGTGCATTTTGAAATCATGGGCTATAGTCCAGCAGAATTTTGCAAAAAAGCCTCGGATTTCAAATCTCAATATTTTCGTTATTTAATCGTTCTCAGAGCTAAATTTTGGAATTTGTGTTAAGTTTGATAAGCTCATGAATATCCATATCTCAGATATAGATATTTGTGATTTCGGGAAAAAAGTGCATTTTGAAATCATGGGCTATAGTCCAGCAGAATTTTGCAAAAAAGCCTCGGATTTCAAATCTCAATATTTTCGTTATTTAATCGTTCTCAGAGCTAAAATTTGGAAATTATGTTAAGTTTGATAAGCTCATGAATATCCATATCTCAGATGTAGATATTTGTGATTTCGGGAAAAAAGTGCATTTTGAAATCATGGGCTATAGTCCAGCAGAATTTTGCAAAAAAGCCTCGGATTTCAAATCTCAATATTTTCGTTATTTAATCGTTCTCAGAGCTAAATTTTGGAATTTGTGTTAAGTTTGATAAGCTCATGAATATCCATATCTCAGATATAGATATTTGTGATTTCGGGAAAAAAATTGCATTTTGAAATCATGGGCTATAGTCCAGCAGAATTTTGCAAAAAAGCCTCGGATTTCATATCTCAATATTTTCGTCATTATATGGTTCTCAGAGCTAAATTTTGGAATTTGTGTTTAGTTTAATAAGCATAGGAATATCCGTATCTCAGATATAGATATTTGTGATTTCGGGAAAAAAGTGCATTTTGAAATCATGGGCTATAGTCCAGCAGAATTTTGCAAAAAAACCTCGGATTTCAAATCTCAATATTTTCGTTATTTAATCGTTCTCAGAGCTAAGTTTTGGAATTTGTGTTAAGTTTGATAAGCTCATGAATATCCATATCTCAGATATAGATATTTGTGATTTCGGGAAAAAAGTGCATTTTGAAATCATGGGCTATAGTCCAGCAGAATTTTGCAAAAAAGCCTCGGATTTCAAATCTCAATATTTTCGTCACTAAATGGTTCTCAGAGCTAAATTTTGGAAATTATGTTTAGTTTAATAAGCATAGGAATATCCATATCTCAGATATAGATATTTGTGATTTCGGGAAAAAAGTGCATTTTGAAATCATGGGCTATAGTCCAGCAGAATTTTGCAAAAAAGCCTCGGATTTCAAATCTCAATATTTTCGTTATTTAATCGTTCTCAGAGCTAAAATTTGGAAATTATGTTAAGTTTGATAAGCTCATGAATATCCATATCTCAGATATAGATATTTGTGATTTCGGGAAAAAAGTGCATTTTGAAATCATGGGCTATAGTCCAGCAGAATTTTGCAAAAAAGCCTCGGATTTCAAATCTCAATATTTTCGTTATTTAATCGTTCTCAGAGCTAAAATTTGGAAATTATGTTAAGTTTGATAAGCTCATGAATATCCATATCTCAGATGTAGATATTTGTGATTTCGGGAAAAAAGTGCATTTTGAAATCATGGGCTATAGTCCAGCAGAATTTTGCAAAAAAGCCTCGGATTTCAAATCTCAATATTTTCGTTATTTAATCGTTCTCAGAGCTAAATTTTGGAATTTGTGTTAAGTTTGATAAGCTCATGAATATCCATATCTCAGATATAGATATTTGTGATTTCGGGAAAAAAGTGCATTTTGAAATCATGGGCTATAGTCCAGCAGAATTTTGCAAAAAAACCTCGGATTTCAAATCTCAATATTTTCGTTATTTAATCGTTCTCAGAGCTAAGTTTTGGAATTTGTGTTAAGTTTGATAAGCTCATGAATATCCATATCTCAGATATAGATATTTGTGATTTCGGGAAAAAAGTGCATTTTGAAATCATGGGCTATAGTCCAGCAGAATTTTGCAAAAAGGCCTCGGATTTCAAATCTCAATATTTTCGTTATTTAATCGTTCTCAGAGCTAGGTTTTGGAATTTGTGTTAAGTTTGATAAGCTCATGAATATCCATATCTCAGATATAGATATTTGTGATTTCGGGAAAAAAGTGCATTTTGAAATCATGGGCTATAGTCCAGCAGAATTTTGCAAAAAAGCCTCGGATTTCAAATCTCAATATTTTCGTCACTAAATGGTTCTCAGAGCTAAATTTTGGAATTTGTGTTTAGTTTAATAAGCATAGGAATATCCGTATCTCAGATATAGATATTTGTGATTTCGGGAAAAAAGTGCATTTTGAAATCATGGGCTATAGTCCAGCAGAATTTTGCAAAAAAGCCTCGGATTTCAAATCTCAATATTTTCGTTATTTAATCGTTCTCAGAGCTAAGTTTTGGAATTTGTGTTAAGTTTGATAAGCTCATGAATATCCATATCTCAGATATAGATATTTGTGATTTCGGGAAAAAAGTGCATTTTGAAATCATGGGCTATAGTCCAGCAGAATTTTGCAAAAAAGCCTCGGATTTCAAATCTCAATATTTTCGTTATTTAATCGTTCTCAGAGCTAGGTTTTGGAATTTGTGTTAAGTTTGATAAGCTCATGAATATCCATATCTCAGATATAGATATTTGTGATTTCGGGAAAAAAGTGCATTTTGAAATCATGGGCTATAATCCAGCAGAATTTTGCAAAAAAGCCTCGGATTTCAAATCTCAATATTTTCGTCACTAAATGGTTCTCAGAGCTAAATTTTGGAAATTATGTTAAGTTTGATAAGCTCATGAATATCCATATCTCAGATATAGATATTTGTGATTTCGGGAAAAAAGTGCATTTTGAAATCATGGGCTATAGTCCAGCAGAATTTTGCAAAAAAACCTCGGATTTCAAATCTCAATATTTTCGTTATTTAATCGTTCTCAGAGCTAAATCTTGGAATTTGTGTTTAGTTTAATAAGCATAGGAATATCCATATCTCAGATATAGATATTTGTGATTTCGGGAAAAAAGTGCATTTTGAAATCATGGGCTATAGTCCAGCAGAATTTTGCAAAAAAGCCTCGGATTTCAAATCTCAATATTTTCGTTATTTAATCGTTCTCAGAGCTAAATTTTGGAATTTGTGTTAAGTTTGATAAGCTCATGAATATCCATTTCTCAGATATAGATATTTGTGATTTCGGGAAAAAAGTGCATTTTGAAATCATGGGCTATAGTCCAGCAGAATTTTGCAAAAAAGCCTCGGATTTCAAATCTCAATATTTTCGTTATTTAATCGTTCTCAGAGCTAAAATTTGGAAATTATGTTAAGTTTGATAAGCTCATGAATATTCATATCTCAGATATAGATATTTGTGATTTCGGGAAAAAAGTGCATTTTGAAATCATGGGCTATAGTCCAGCAGAATTTTGCAAAAAAGCCTCGGATTTCAAATCTCAATATTTTCGTTATTTAATCGTTGTCAGAGCTAAAATTTGGAAATTATGTTAAGTTTGATAAGCTCATGAATATCCATATCTCAGATAAAGATATTTGTGATTTCGGGAAAAAAGTGCATTTTGAAATCATGGGCTATAGTCCAGCAGAATTTTGCAAAAAAGCCTCGGATTTCAAATCTCAATATTTTCGTTATTTAATCGTTCTCAGAGCTAAATTTTGGAATTTGTGTTAAGTTTGATAAGCTCATGAATATCCATATCTCAGAAATAGATATTTGTGATTTCGGGAAAAAAGTGCATTTTGAAATCATGGGCTATAGTCCAGCAGAATTTTGCAAAAAAGCCTCGGATTTCAAATCTCAATATTTTCGTTATTTAATCGTTCTCAGAGCTAAATTTTGGAATTTGTGTTAAGTTTGATAAGCTCATGAATATCCATTTCTCAGATATAGATATTTGTGATTTCAGGAAAAAAGTGCATTTTGAAATCATGGGCTATAGTCCAGCAGAATTTTGCAAAAAAGCCTCGGATTTCAAATCTCAATATTTTCGTTATTTAATCGTTCTCAGAGCTAAATCTTGGAATTTGTGTTTAGTTTAATAAGCATAGGAATATCCATATCTCAGATATAGATATTTGTGATTTCGGGAAAAAAGTGCATTTTGAAATCATGGGCTATAGTCCAGCAGAATTTTGCAAAAAAGCCTCGGATTTCAAATCTCAATATTTTCGTTATTTAATCGTTCTCAGAGCTAAATCTTGGAATTTGTGTTTAGTTTAATAAGCATAGGAATATCCATATCTCAGATATAGATATTTGTGATTTCGGGAAAAAAGTGCATTTTGAAATCATGGGCTATAGTCCAGCAGAATTTTGCAAAAAAGCCTCGGATTTCAAATCTCAATATTTTCGTTATTTAATCGTTCTCAGAGCTAAATTTTGGAATTTGTGTTAAGTTTGATAAGCTCATGAATATCCATATCTCAGATATAGATATTTGTGATTTCGGGAAAAAAGGGCATTTTGAAATCATGGGCTATAGTCCAGCAGAATTTTGCAAAAAAGCCTCGGATTTCAAATCTCAATATTTTCGTTATTTAATCGTTCTCAGAGCTATATTTTGGAATTTGTGTTAAGTTTGATAAGCTCATGAATATCCATATCTCAGAAATAGATATTTGTGATTTCGGGAAAAAAGTGCATTTTGAAATCATGGGCTATAGTCCAGCAGAATTTTGCAAAAAAGCCTCGGATTTCAAATCTCAATATTTTCGTTATTTAATCGTTCTCAGAGCTAAAATTTGGAAATTATGTTAAGTTTGATAAGCTCATGAATATCCATATCTCAGATATAGATATTTGTGATTTCGGGAAAAAAGTGCATTTTGAAATCATGGGCTATAGTCCAGCAGAATTTTGCAAAAAAGCCTCGGATTTCATATCTCAATATTTTCGTTATTTAATCGTTCTCAGAGCTAAATCTTGGAATTTGTGTTTAGTTTAATAAGCATAGGAATATCCATATCTCAGATATAGATATTTGTGATTTCGGGAAAAAAGTGCATTTTGAAATCATGGGCTATAGTCCAGCAGAATTTTGCAAAAAAGCCTCGGATTTCAAATCTCAATATTTTCGTTATTTAATCGTTCTCAGAGCTAAAATTTGGAAATTATGTTAAGTTTGATAAGCTCATGAATATTCATATCTCAGATATAGATATTTGTGATTTCGGGAAAAAAGTGCATTTTGAAATCATGGGCTATAGTCCAGCAGAATTTTGCAAAAAAGCCTCGGATTTCATATCTCAATATTTTCGTTATTTAATCGTTCTCAGAGCTAAATCTTGGAATTTGTGTTTAGTTTAATAAGCATAGGAATATCCATATCTCAGATATAGATATTTGTGATTTCGGGAAAAAAGTGCATTTTGAAATCATGGGCTATAGTCCAGCAGAATTTTGCAAAAAAGCCTCGGATTTCAAATCTCAATATTTTCGTTATTTAATCGTTCTCAGAGCTAAATTTTGGAATTTGTGTTAAGTTTGATAAGCTCATGAATATCCATATCTCAGATATAGATATTTGTGATTTCGGGAAAAAAGAGCATTTTGAAATCATGGGCTATAGTCCAGCAGAATTTTGCAAAAAAGCCTCGGATTTCAAATCTCAATATTTTCGTTATTTAATCGTTCTCAGAGCTAAATTTTGGAATTTGTGTTAAGTTTGATAAGCTCATGAATATCCATATCTCAGATATAGATATTTGTGATTTCGGGAAAAAAGTGCATTTTGAAATCATGGGCTATAGTCCAGCAGAATTTTGCAAAAAAGCCTCGGATTTCAAATCTCAATATTTTCGTTATTTAATCGTTCTCAGAGCTAAAATTTGGAAATTATGTTAAGTTTGATAAGCTCATGAATATCCATATCTCAGATGTAGATATTTGTGATTTCGGGAAAAAAGTGCATTTTGAAATCATGGGCTATAGTCCAGCAGAATTTTGCAAAAAAGCCTCGGATTTCAAATCTCAATATTTTCGTCACTAAATGGTTCTCAGAGCTAAATTTTGGAATCTGTGTTTAGTTTAATAAGCATAGGAATATCCCTGTCTCAGATATAGATATTTGTGATTTCGGGAAAAAAGTGCATTTTGAAATCATGGGCTATAGTCCAGCAGAATTTTGCAAAAAAGCCTCGGATTTCAAATCTCAATATTTTCGTTATTTAATCGTTCTCAGAGCTAAAATTTGGAAATTATGTTAAGTTTGATAAGCTCATGAATATCCATATCTCAGATATAGATATTTGTGATTTCGGGAAAAAAGTGCATTTTGAAATCATGGGCTATAGTCCAGCAGAATTTTGCAAAAAAGCCTCGGCTTTCAAATCTCAATATTTTCGTTATTTAATCGTTCTCAGAGCTAAATTTTGGAATTTGTGTTTAGTTTAATAAGCATAGGAATATCCGTATCTCAGATATAGATATTTGTGATTTCGGGAAAAAAGTGCATTTTGAAATCATGGGCTATAGTCCAGCAGAATTTTGCAAAAAAACCTCGGATTTCAAATCTCAATATTTTCGTTATTTAATCGTTCTCAGAGCTAAAATTTGGAAATTATGTTAAGTTTGATAAGCTCATGAATATCCATATCTCAGATATAGATATTTGTGATTTCGGGAAAAAAGTGCATTTTGAAATCATGGGCTATAGTCCAGCAGAATTTTGCAAAAAAGCCTCGGATTTCAAATCTCAATATTTTCGTTATTTAATCGTTCTCAGAGCTAAATCTTGGAATTTGTGTTTAGTTTAATAAGCATAGGAATATCCATATCTCAGATATAGATATTTGTGATTTCGGGAAAAAAGTGCATTTTGAAATCATGGGCTATAGTCCAGCAGAATTTTGCAAAAAAGCCTCGGATTTCAAATCTCAATATTTTCGTTATTTAATCGTTCTCAGAGCTAAATTTTGGGATTTGTGTTAAGTTTGATAAGCTCATGAATATCCATATCTCAGATATAGATATTTGTGATTTCGGGAAAAAAGTGCATTTTGAAATCATGGGCTATAGTCCAGCAGAATTTTGCAAAAAAGCCTCGGATTTCAAATCTCAATATTTTCGTTATTTAATCGTTCTCAGAGCTAAAATTTGGAAATTATGTTAAGTTTGATAAGCTCATGAATATCCATATCTCAGATATAGATATTTGTGATTTCGGGAAAAAAGTGCATTTTGAAATCATGGGCTATAGTCCAGCAGAATTTTGCAAAAAAGCCTCGGATTTCAAATCTCAATATTTTCGTTATTTAATCGTTCTCAGAGCTAAAATTTGGAAATTATGTTAAGTTTGATAAGCTCATGAATATCCATATCTCAGATATAGATATTTGTGATTTCGGGAAAAAAGTGCATTTTGAAATCATGGGCTATAGTCCAGCAGAATTTTGCAAAAAAGCCTCGGATTTCAAATCTCAATATTTTCGTTATTTAATCGTTCTCAGAGCTAAAATTTGGAAATTATGTTAAGTTTGATAAGCTCATGAATATCCATATCTCAGATATAGATATTTGTGATTTCGGGAAAAAAGTGCATTTTGAAATCATGGGCTATAGTCCAGCAGAATTTTGCAAAAAAGCCTCGGATTTCAAATCTCAATATTTTCGTTATTTAATCGTTGTCAGAGCTAAAATTTGGAAATTATGTTAAGTTTGATAAGCTCATGAATATCCATATCTCAGATATAGATATTTGTGATTTCGGGAAAAAAGTGCATTTTGAAATCATGGGCTATAGTCCAGCAGAATTTTGCAAAAAAGCCTCGGATTTCAAATCTCAATATTTTCGTTATTTAATCGTTCTCAGAGCTAAAATTTGGAAATTATGTTAAGTTTGATAAGCTCATGAATATCCATATCTCAGATATAGATATTTGTGATTTCGGGAAAAAAGTGCATTTTGAAATCATGGGCTATAGTCCAGCAGAATTTTGCAAAAAAGCCTCGGATTTCAAATCTCAATATTTTCGTTATTTAATCGTTGTCAGAGCTAAAATTTGGAAATTATGTTAAGTTTGATAAGCTCATGAATATCCATATCTCAGATAAAGATATTTGTGATTTCGGGAAAAAAGTGCATTTTGAAATCATGGGCTATAGTCCAGCAGAATTTTGCAAAAAAGCCTCGGATTTCAAATCTCAATATTTTCGTTATTTAATCGTTCTCAGAGCTAAATTTTGGAATTTGTGTTAAGTTTGATAAGCTCATGAATATCCATATCTCAGATATAGATATTAGTGATTTCGGGAAAAAAGTGCATTTTGAAATCATGGGCTATAGTCCAGCAGAATTTTGCAATAAAGCCTCGGATTTCAAATCTCAATATTTTCGTTATTTAATCGTTCTCAGAGCTAAATTTTGGAATTTGTGTTAAGTTTGATAAGCTCATGAATATCCATATCTCAGATATAGATATTTGTGATTTCGGGAAAAAAATTGCATTTTGAAATCATGGGCTATAGTCCAGCAGAATTTTGCAAAAAAGCGTCGGATTTCAAATCTCAATATTTTCGTTATTTAATCGTTCTCAGAGCTAAATTTTGGAATTTGTGTTAAGTTTGATAAGCTCATGAATATCCATATCTCAGATATAGATATTTGTGATTTCGGGAAAAAAGTGCATTTTGAAATCATGGGCTATAGTCCAGCAGAATTTTGCAAAAAAGCCTCGGATTTCATATCTCAATATTTTCGTCATTATATGGTTCTCAGAGCTAAATTTTGGAATTTGTGTTTAGTTTAATAAGCATAGGAATATCCGTATCTCAGATATAGATATTTGTGATTTCGGGAAAAAAGTGCATTTTGAAATCATGGGCTATAGTCCAGCAGAATTTTGCAAAAAAGCCTCGGATTTCAAATCTCAATATTTTCGTTATTTAATCGTTCTCAGAGCTAAATCTTGGAATTTGTGTTTAGTTTAATAAGCATAGGAATATCCATATCTCAGATATAGATATTTGTGATTTCGGGAAAAAAGTGCATTTTGAAATCATGGGCTATAGTCCAGCAGAATTTTGCAAAAAAGCCTCGGATTCCATATCTCAATATTTTCGTTATTTAATCGTTCTCAGAGCTAAATTTTGGAATTTGTGTTAAGTTTGATAAGCTCATGAATATCCATATCTCAGAAATAGATATTTGTGATTTCGGGAAAAAAGTGCATTTTGAAATCATGGGCTATAGTCCAGCAGAATTTTGCAAAAAAGCCTCGGATTCCATATCTCAATATTTTCGTTATTTAATCGTTCTCAGAGCTAAATTTTGGAATTTGTGTTAAGTTTGATAAGCTCATGAATATCCATTTCTCAGATATAGATATTTGTGATTTCGGGAAAAAAGTGCATTTTGAAATCATGGGCTATAGTCCAGCAGAATTTTGCAAAAAAGCCTCGGATTTCAAATCTCAATATTTTCGTTATTTAATCGTTCTCAGAGCTAAAATTTGGAAATTATGTTAAGTTTGATAAGCTCATGAATATCCATATCTCAGATATAGATATTTGTGATTTCGGGAAAAAAGTGCATTTTGAAATCATGGGCTATAGTCCAGCAGAATTTTGCAAAAAAGCCTCGGATTTCAAATCTCAATATTTTCGTTATTTAATCGTTCTCAGAGCTAAAATTTGGAAATTATGTTAAGTTTGATAAGCTCATGAATATCCATATCTCAGATGTAGATATTTGTGATTTCGGGAAAAAAGTGCATTTTGAAATCATGGGCTATAGTCCAGCAGAATTTTGCAAAAAAGCCTCGGATTTCAAATCTCAATATTTTCGTTATTTAATCGTTCTCAGAGCTAAGTTTTGGAATTTGTGTTAAGTTTGATAAGCTCATGAATATCCATATCTCAGATATAGATATTTGTGATTTCGGGAAAAAAGTGCATTTTGAAATCATGGGCTATAGTCCAGCAGAATTTTGCAAAAAAGCCTCGGATTTCAAATCTCAATATTTTCGTCACTAAATGGTTCTCAGAGCTAAATTTTGGAAATTATGTTAAGTTTGATAAGCTCATGAATATCCATATCTCAGATATAGATATTTGTGATTTCGGGAAAAAAGTGCATTTTGAAATCATGGGCTATAGTCCAGCAGAATTTTGCAAAAAAGCCTCGGATTTCAAATCTCAATATTTTCGTTATTTAATCGTTCTCAGAGCTAAAATTTGGAAATTATGTTAAGTTTGATAAGCTCATGAATATCCATATCTCAGATGTAGATATTTGTGATTTCGGGAAAAAAGTGCATTTTGAAATCATGGGCTATAGTCCAGCAGAATTTTGCAAAAAAGCCTCGGATTTCAAATCTCAATATTTTCGTTATTTAATCGTTCTCAGAGCTAAGTTTTGGAATTTGTGTTAAGTTTGATAAGCTCATGAATATCCATATCTCAGATATAGATATTTGTGATTTCGGGAAAAAAGTGCATTTTGAAATCATGGGCTATAGTCCAGCAGAATTTTGCAAAAAAGCCTCGGATTTCAAATCTCAATATTTTCGTCACTAAATGGTTCTCAGAGCTAAATTTTGGAAATTATGTTAAGTTTGATAAGCTCATGAATATCCATATCTCAGATATAGATATTTGTGATTTCGGGAAAAAAGTGCATTTTGAAATCATGGGCTATAGTCCAGCAGAATTTTGCAAAAAAGCCTCGGATTTCAAATCTCAATATTTTCGTTATTTAATCGTTCTCAGAGCTAAATCTTGGAATTTGTGTTTAGTTTAATAAGCATAGGAATATCCATATCTCAGATATAGATATTTGTGATTTCGGGAAAAAAGTGCATTTTGAAATCATGGGCTATAGTCCAGCAGAATTTTGCAAAAAAGCCTCGGATTTCAAATCTCAATATTTTCGTTATTTAATCGTTCTCAGAGCTAAATTTTGGAATTTGTGTTAAGTTTGATAAGCTCATGAATATCCATATCTCAGAAATAGATATTTGTGATTTCGGGAAAAAAGTGCATTTTGAAATCATGGGCTATAGTCCAGCAGAATTTTGCAAAAAAGCCTCGGATTCCATATCTCAATATTTTCGTTATTTAATCGTTCTCAGAGCTAAATTTTGGAATTTGTGTTAAGTTTGATAAGCTCATGAATATCCATTTCTCAGATATAGATATTTGTGATTTCGGGAAAAAAGTGCATTTTGAAATCATGGGCTATAGTCCAGCAGAATTTTGCAAAAAAGCCTCGGATTTCAAATCTCAATATTTTCGTTATTTAATCGTTCTCAGAGCTAAAATTTGGAAATTATGTTAAGTTTGATAAGCTCATGAATATCCATATCTCAGATATAGATATTTGTGATTTCGGGAAAAAAGTGCATTTTGAAATCATGGGCTATAGTCCAGCAGAATTTTGCAAAAAAGCCTCGGATTTCAAATCTCAATATTTTCGTTATTTAATCGTTGTCAGAGCTAAAATTTGGAAATTATGTTAAGTTTGATAAGCTCATGAATATCCATATCTCAGATAAAGATATTTGTGATTTCGGGAAAAAAGTGCATTTTGAAATCATGGGCTATAGTCCAGCAGAATTTTGCAAAAAAGCCTCGGATTTCAAATCTCAATACTTTCGTTATTTAATCGTTCTCAGAGCTAAATTTTGGAATTTGTGTTAAGTTTGATAAGCTCATGAATATCCATATCTCAGATATAGATATTTGTGATTTCGGGAAAAAAGTGCATTTTGAAATCATGGGCTATAGTCCAGCAGAATTTTGCAAAAAAGCCTCGGATTTCAAATCTCAATATTTTCGTTATTTAATCGTTCTCAGAGCTAAATTTTGGAATTTGTGTTAAGTTTGATAAGCTCATGAATATCCATATCTCAGATATAGATATTTGTGATTTCGGGAAAAAAATTGCATTTTGAAATCATGGGCTATAGTCCAGCAGAATTTTGCAAAAAAGCCTCGGATTTCATATCTCAATATTTTCGTCATTATATGGTTCTCAGAGCTAAATTTTGGAATTTGTGTTTAGTTTAATAAGCATAGGAATATCCGTATCTCAGATATAGATATTTGTGATTTCGGGAAAAAAGTGCATTTTGAAATCATGGGCTATAGTCCAGCAGAATTTTGCAAAAAAACCTCGGATTTCAAATCTCAATATTTTCGTTATTTAATCGTTCTCAGAGCTAAATTTTGGAATTTGTGTTTAGTTTAATAAGCATAGGAATATCCATATCTCAGATATAGATATTTGTGATTTCGGGAAAAAAGTGCATTTTGAAAACATGGGCTATAGTCCAGCAGAATTTTGCAAAAAAGCCTCGGATTTCAAATCTCAATATTTTCGTTATTTAATCGTTCTCAGAGCTAAATTTTGGAATTTGTGTTAAGTTTGATAAGCTCATGAATATCCATATCTCAGATATAGATATTTGTGATTTCGGGAAAAAAGTGCATTTTGAAATCATGGGCTATAGTCCAGCAGAATTTTGCAAAAAAGCCTCGGATTTCAAATCTCAATATTTTCGTTATTTAATCGTTCTCAGAGCTAAAATTTGGAAATTATTTTAAGTTTGATAAGCTCATGAATATCCATATCTCAGATAAAGATATTTGTGATTTCGGGAAAAAAGTGCATTTTGAAATCATGGGCTATAGTCCAGCAGAATTTTGCAAAAAAGCCTCGGATTTCAAATCTCAATATTTTCGTTATTTAATCGTTCTCAGAGCTAAATTTTGGAATTTGTGTTAAGTTTGATAAGCTCATGAATATCCATATCTCAGATATAGATATTTGTGATTTCGGGAAAAAAGTGCATTTTGAAATCATGGGCTATAGTCCAGCAGAATTTTGCAAAAAAGCCTCGGATTTCAAATCTCAATATTTTCGTTATTTAATCGTTCTCAGAGCTAAATTTTGGAATTTGTGTTAAGTTTGATAAGCTCATGAATTACCATATCTCAGATATAGATATTTGTGATTTCGGGAAAAAAATTGCATTTTGAAATCATGGGCTATAGTCCAGCAGAATTTTGCAAAAAAGCCTCGGATTTCAAATCTCAATATTTTCGTTATTTAATCGTTCTCAGAGCTAAATTTTGGAATTTGTGTTAAGTTTGATAAGCTCATGAATATCCATATCTCAGATATAGATATTTGTGATTTCGGGAAAAAAGTGCATTTTGAAATCATGGGCTATAGTCCAGCAGAATTTTGCAAAAAAGCCTCGGATTTCAAATCTCAATATTTTCGTTATTTAATAGTTCTCAGAGCTAAATTTTGGAATTTGTGTTAAGTTTGATAAGCTCATGAATATCCATATCTCAGAAATAGATATTTGTGATTTCGGGAAAAAAGTGCATTTTGAAATCATGGGCTATAGTCCAGCAGAATTTTGCAAAAAAGCCTCGGATTCCATATCTCAATATTTTCGTTATTTAATCGTTCTCAGAGCTAAATTTTGGAATTTGTGTTAAGTTTGATAAGCTCATGAATATCCATATCTCAGAAATAGATATTTGTGATTTCGGGAAAAAAGTGCATTTTGAAATCATGGGCTATAGTCCAGCAGAATTTTGCAAAAAAGCCTCGGATTTCAAATCTCAATATTTTCGTTATTTAATCGTTCTCAGAGCTAAAATTTGGAAATTATGTTAAGTTTGATAAGCTCATGAATATCCATATCTCAGATATAGATATTTGTGATTTCGGGAAAAAAGTGCATTTTGAAATCATGGGCTATAGTCCAGCAGAATTTTGCAAAAAAGCCTCGGATTTCAAATCTCAATATTTTCGTTATTTAATCGTTGTCAGAGCTAAAATTTGGAAATTATGTTAAGTTTGATAAGCTCATGAATATCCATATCTCAGATAAAGATATTTGTGATTTCGGGAAAAAAGTGCATTTTGAAATCATGGGCTATAGTCCAGCAGAATTTTGCAAAAAAGCCTCGGATTTCAAATCTCAATATTTTCGTTATTTAATCGTTCTCAGAGCTAAATTTTGGAATTTGTGTTAAGTTTGATAAGCTCATGAATATCCATATCTCAGATATAGATATTTGTGATTTCGGGAAAAAAGTGCATTTTGAAATCATGGGCTATAGTCCAGCAGAATTTTGCAAAAAAGCCTCGGATTTCAAATCTCAATATTTTCGTTATTTAATCGTTCTCAGAGCTAAATTTTGGAATTTGTGTTAAGTTTGATAAGCTCATGAATATCCATATCTCAGATATAGATATTTGTGATTTCGGGAAAAAAATTGCATTTTGAAATCATGGGCTATAGTCCAGCAGAATTTTGCAAAAAAGCCTCGGATTTCATATCTCAATATTTTCGTCATTATATGGTTCTCAGAGCTAAATTTTGGAATTTGTGTTTAGTTTAATAAGCATAGGAATATCCGTATCTCAGATATAGATATTTGTGATTTCGGGAAAAAAGTGCATTTTGAAATCATGGGCTATAGTCCAGCAGAATTTTGCAAAAAAACCTCGGATTTCAAATCTCAATATTTTCGTTATTTAATCGTTCTCAGAGCTAAAATTTGGAAATTATGTTAAGTTTGATAAGCTCATGAATATCCATATCTCAGATATAGATATTTGTGATTTCGGGAAAAAAGTGCATTTTGAAATCATGGGCTATAGTCCAGCAGAATTTTGCAAAAAAGCCTCGGATTTCAAATCTCAATATTTTCGTTATTTAATCGTTCTCAGAGCTAAAATTTGGAAATTATGTTAAGTTTGATAAGCTCATGAATATCCATATCTCAGATATAGATATTTGTGATTTCGGGAAAAAAGTGCATTTTGAAATCATGGGCTATAGTCCAGCAGAATTTTGCAAAAAAGCCTCGGATTTCAAATCTCAATATTTTCGTTATTTAATCGTTGTCAGAGCTAAAATTTGGAAATTATGTTAAGTTTGATAAGCTCATGAATATCCATATCTCAGATAAAGATATTTGTGATTTCGGGAAAAAAGTGCATTTTGAAATCATGGGCTATAGTCCAGCAGAATTTTGCAAAAAAGCCTCGGATTTCAAATCTCAATATTTTCGTTATTTAATCGTTCTCAGAGCTAAATTTTGGAATTTGTGTTAAGTTTGATAAGCTCATGAATATCCATATCTCAGAAATAGATATTTGTGATTTCGGGAAAAAAGTGCATTTTGAAATCATGGGCTATAGTCCAGCAGAATTTTGCAAAAAAGCCTCGGATTTCAAATCTCAATATTTTCGTTATTTAATCGTTCTCAGAGCTAAAATTTGGAAATTATGTTAAGTTTGATAAGCTCATGAATATCCATATCTCAGATATAGATATTTGTGATTTCGGGAAAAAAGTGCATTTTGAAATCATGGGCTATAGTCCAGCAGAATTTTGCAAAAAAGCCTCGGATTTCAAATCTCAATATTTTCGTTATTTAATCGTTCTCAGAGCTAAATTTTGGAATTTGTGTTAAGTTTGATAAGCTCATGAATATCCATTTCTCAGATATAGATATTTGTGATTTCAGGAAAAAAGTGCATTTTGAAATCATGGGCTATAGTCCAGCAGAATTTTGCAAAAAAGCCTCGGATTTCAAATCTCAATATTTTCGTTATTTAATCGTTCTCAGAGCTAAATCTTGGAATTTGTGTTTAGTTTAATAAGCATAGGAATATCCATATCTCAGATATAGATATTTGTGATTTCGGGAAAAAAGTGCATTTTGAAATCATGGGCTATAGTCCAGCAGAATTTTGCAAAAAAGCCTCGGATTTCAAATCTCAATATTTTCGTTATTTAATCGTTCTCAGAGCTAAATTTTGGAATTTGTGTTAAGTTTGATAAGCTCATGAATATCCATATCTCAGATATAGATATTTGTGATTTCGGGAAAAAAGGGCATTTTGAAATCATGGGCTATAGTCCAGCAGAATTTTGCAAAAAAGCCTCGGATTTCAAATCTCAATATTTTCGTTATTTAATCGTTCTCAGAGCTATATTTTGGAATTTGTGTTAAGTTTGATAAGCTCATGAATATCCATATCTCAGAAATAGATATTTGTGATTTCGGGAAAAAAGTGCATTTTGAAATCATGGGCTATAGTCCAGCAGAATTTTGCAAAAAAGCCTCGGATTTCAAATCTCAATATTTTCGTTATTTAATCGTTCTCAGAGCTAAAATTTGGAAATTATGTTAAGTTTGATAAGCTCATGAATATCCATATCTCAGAAATAGATATTTGTGATTTCGGGAAAAAAGTGCATTTTGAAATCATGGGCTATAGTCCAGCAGAATTTTGCAAAAAAGCCTCGGATTTCATATCTCAATATTTTCGTTATTTAATCGTTCTCAGAGCTAAATCTTGGAATTTGTGTTTAGTTTAATAAGCATAGGAATATCCATATCTCAGATATAGATATTTGTGATTTCGGGAAAAAAGTGCATTTTGAAATCATGGGCTATAGTCCAGCAGAATTTTGCAAAAAAGCCTCGGATTTCAAATCTCAATATTTTCGTTATTTAATCGTTCTCAGAGCTAAAATTTGGAAATTATGTTAAGTTTGATAAGCTCATGAATATTCATATCTCAGATATAGATATTTGTGATTTCGGGAAAAAAGTGCATTTTGAAATCATGGGCTATAGTCCAGCAGAATTTTGCAAAAAAGCCTCGGATTTCATATCTCAATATTTTCGTTATTTAATCGTTCTCAGAGCTAAATCTTGGAATTTGTGTTAAGTTTGATAAGCTCATGAATATCCATATCTCAGATATAGATATTTGTGATTTCGGGAAAAAAGAGCATTTTGAAATCATGGGCTATAGTCCAGCAGAATTTTGCAAAAAAGCCTCGGATTTCAAATCTCAATATTTTCGTTATTTAATCGTTCTCAGAGCTAAATTTTGGAATTTGTGTTAAGTTTGATAAGCTCATGAATATCCATATCTCAGATATAGATATTTGTGATTTCGGGAAAAAAGGGCATTTTGAAATCATGGGCTATAGTCCAGCAGAATTTTGCAAAAAAGCCTCGGATTTCAAATCTCAATATTTTCGTTATTTAATCGTTCTCAGAGCTAAATTTTGGAATTTGTGTTAAGTTTGATAAGCTCATGAATATCCATATCTCAGATACAGATATTTGTGATTTCGGGAAAAAAGTGCATTTTGAAATCATGGGCTATAGTCCAGCAGAATTTTGCAAAAAAGCCTCGGATTTCAAATCTCAATATTTTCGTTATTTAATCGTTCTCAGAGCTAAATTTTGGAATTTGTGTTTAGTTTAATAAGCATAGGAATATCCGTATCTCAGATATAGATATTTGTGATTTCGGGAAAAAGTGCATTTTGAAATCATGGGCTATAGTCCAGCAGAATTTTGCAAAAAAGCCTCGGATTTCAAATCTCAATATTTTCGTTATTTAATCGTTCTCAGAGCTAAATTTTGGAATTTGTGTTTAGTTTAATAAGCATAGGAATATCCGTATCTCAGATATAGATATTTGTGATTTCGGGAAAAAGTGCATTTTGAAATCATGGGCTATAGTCCAGCAGAATTTTGCAAAAAAACCTCGGATTTCAAATCTCAATATTTTCGTTATTTAATCGTTCTCAGAGCTAAATTTTTGGAATTTGTGTTTAGTTTAATAAGCATAGGAATATTCGTATCTCAGATATAGATATTTGTGATTTCGGGAAAAAAGTGCATTTTGAAATCATGGGCTATAGTCCAGCAGAGTTTTGCAAAAAAGCCTCGGATTTCAAATCTCAATATTTTCGTTATTTAATCGTTCTCAGAGCTAAATTTTGGAATTTGTGTTAAGTTTGATAAGCTCATGAATATCCATATCTCAGATATAGATATTTGTGATTTCGGGAAAAAAGTGCATTTTGAAATCATGGGCTATAGTCTAGCAGAATTTTGCAAAAAAGGCCTCGGACTTCAAATCTCAATATTTTCGTTATTTAATCGTTCTCAGAGCTAAATTTTGGAATTTGTGTTAAGTTTGATAAGCTCATGAATATCCATATCTCAGATATAGATATTTGTGATTTCGGGAAAAAAGTGCATTTTGAAATCATGGGCTATAGTCCAGCAGAGTTTTGCAAAAAAGCCTCGGATTTCATATCTCAATATTTTCGTCATTATATGGTTCTCAGAGCTAAATTTTGGAATTTGTGCTTAGTTTAATAAGCATAGGAATATTCGTATCTCAGATATAGATATTTGTGATTTCGGGAAAAAAGTGCATTTTGAAATCATGGGCTATAGTCCAGCAGAATTTTGCAAAAAAGCCTCGGATTTCAAATCTCAATATTTTCGTTATTTAATCGTTCTCAGAGCTAAATTTTGGAATTTGTGTTAAGTTTGATAAGCTCATGAATATCCATATCTCAGATATAGATATTTGTGATTTCGGGAAAAAAGTGCATTTTGAAATCATGGGCTATAGTCCAGCAGAATTTTGCAAAAAAGCCTCGGATTTCAAATCTCAATATTTTCGTTATTTAATCGTTCTCAGAGCTAAATTTTGGAATTTGTGTTAAGTTTGATAAGCTCATGAATATCCATATCTCAGATATAGATATTTGTGATTTCGGGAAAAAAGAGCATTTTGAAATCATGGGCTATAGTCCAGCAGAATTTTGCAAAAAAGCCTCGGATTTCAAATCTCAATATTTTCGTTATTTAATCGTTCTCAGAGCTAAAATTTGGAAATTATGTTAAGTTTGATAAGCTCATGAATATTCATATCTCAGATATAGATATTTGTGATTTCGGGAAAAAAGTGCATTTTGAAATCATGGGCTATAGTCCAGCAGAATTTTGCAAAAAAGCCTCGGATTTCAAATCTCAATATTTTCGTTATTTAATCGTTCTCAGAGCTAAATTTTGGAATTTGTGTTAAGTTTGATAAGCTCATGAATATCCATATCTCAGATATAGATATTTGTGATTTCGGGAAAAAAGAGCATTTTGAAATCATGGGCTATAGTCCAGCAGAATTTTGCAAAAAAGCCTCGGATTTCAAATCTCAATATTTTCGTTATTTAATCGTTCTCAGAGCTAAATTTTGGAATTTGTGTTTAGTTTAATAAGCATAGGAATATCCGTATCTCAGATATAGATATTTGTGATTTCGGGAAAAAAGTGCATTTTGAAATCATGGGCTATAGTCCAGCAGAATTTTGCAAAAAAGCCTCGGATTTCAAATCTCAATATTTTCGTTATTTAATCGTTCTCAGAGCTAAATTTTGGAATTTGTGTTTAGTTTAATAAGCGTAGGAATATCCGTATCTCAGATATAGATATTTGTGATTTCGGGAAAAAGTGCATTTTGAAATCATGGGCTATAGTCCAGCAGAATTTTGCAAAAAAACCTCGGATTTCAAATCTCAATATTTTCGTTATTTAATCGTTCTCAGAGCTAAATTTTTGGAATTTGTGTTTAGTTTAATAAGCATAGGAATATTCGTATCTCAGATATAGATATTTGTGATTTCGGGAAAAAAGTGCATTTTGAAATCATGGGCTATAGTCCAGCAGAGTTTTGCAAAAAAGCCTCGGATTTCAAATCTCAATATTTTCGTTATTTAATCGTTCTCAGAGCTAAATTTTGGAATTTGTGTTAAGTTTGATAAGCTCATGAATATCCATATCTCAGATATAGATATTTGTGATTTCGGGAAAAAAGTGCATTTTGAAATCATGGGCTATAGTCTAGCAGAATTTTGCAAAAAAGGCCTCGGACTTCAAATCTCAATATTTTCGTTATTTAATCGTTCTCAGAGCTAAATTTTGGAATTTGTGTTAAGTTTGATAAGCTCATGAATATCCATATCTCAGATATAGATATTTGTGATTTCGGGAAAAAAGTGCATTTTGAAATCATGGGCTATAGTCCAGCAGAGTTTTGCAAAAAAGCCTCGGATTTCATATCTCAATATTTTCGTCATTATATGGTTCTCAGAGCTAAATTTTGGAATTTGTGCTTAGTTTAATAAGCATAGGAATATTCGTATCTCAGATATAGATATTTGTGATTTCGGGAAAAAAGTGCATTTTGAAATCATGGGCTATAGTCCAGCAGAATTTTGCAAAAAAGCCTCGGATTTCAAATCTCAATATTTTCGTTATTTAATCGTTCTCAGAGCTAAATTTTGGAATTTGTGTTAAGTTTGATAAGCTCATGAATATCCATATCTCAGATATAGATATTTGTGATTTCGGGAAAAAAGTGCATTTTGAAATCATGGGCTATAGTCCAGCAGAATTTTGCAAAAAAGCCTCGGATTTCAAATCTCAATATTTTCGTTATTTAATCGTTCTCAGAGCTAAATTTTGGAATTTGTGTTAAGTTTGATAAGCTCATGAATATCCATATCTCAGATATAGATATTTGTGATTTCGGGAAAAAAGAGCATTTTGAAATCATGGGCTATAGTCCAGCAGAATTTTGCAAAAAAGCCTCGGATTTCAAATCTCAATATTTTCGTTATTTAATCGTTCTCAGAGCTAAAATTTGGAAATTATGTTAAGTTTGATAAGCTCATGAATATTCATATCTCAGATATAGATATTTGTGATTTCGGGAAAAAAGTGCATTTTGAAATCATGGGCTATAGTCCAGCAGAATTTTGCAAAAAAGCCTCGGATTTCAAATCTCAATATTTTCGTTATTTAATCGTTCTCAGAGCTAAATTTTGGAATTTGTGTTAAGTTTGATAAGCTCATGAATATCCATATCTCAGATATAGATATTTGTGATTTCGGGAAAAAAGAGCATTTTGAAATCATGGGCTATAGTCCAGCAGAATTTTGCAAAAAAGCCTCGGATTTCAAATCTCAATATTTTCGTTATTTAATCGTTCTCAGAGCTAAATTTTGGAATTTGTGTTTAGTTTAATAAGCATAGGAATATTCGTATCTCAGATATAGATATTTGTGATTTCGGGAAAAAAGTGCATTTTGAAATCATGGGCTATAGTCCAGCAGAATTTTGCAAAAAAGCCTCGGATTTCAAATCTCAATATTTTCGTTATTTAATCGTTCTCAGAGCTAAATTTTGGAATTTGTGTTTAGTTTAATAAGCATAGGAATATCCGTATCTCAGATATAGATATTTGTGATTTCGGGAAAAAGTGCATTTTGAAATCATGGGCTATAGTCCAGCAGAATTTTGCAAAAAAACCTCGGATTTCAAATCTCAATATTTTCGTTATTTAATCGTTCTCAGAGCTAAATTTTTGGAATTTGTGTTTAGTTTAATAAGCATAGGAATATTCGTATCTCAGATATAGATATTTGTGATTTCGGGAAAAAAGTGCATTTTGAAATCATGGGCTATAGTCCAGCAGAATTTTGCAAAAAAGCCTCGGATTTCAAATCTCAATATTTTCGTTATTTAATCGTTCTCAGAGCTAAATTTTGGAATTTGTGTTTAGTTTAATAAGCATAGGAATATCCGTATCTCAGATATAGATATTTGTGATTTCGGGAAAAAGTGCATTTTGAAATCATGGGCTATAGTCCAGCAGAATTTTGCAAAAAAACCTCGGATTTCAAATCTCAATATTTTCGTTATTTAATCGTTCTCAGAGCTAAATTTTTGGAATTTGTGTTTAGTTTAATAAGCATAGGAATATTCGTATCTCAGATATAGATATTTGTGATTTCGGGAAAAAAGTGCATTTTGAAATCATGGGCTATAGTCTAGCAGAATTTTGCAAAAAAGGCCTCGGACTTCAAATCTCAATATTTTCGTTATTTAATCGTTCTCAGAGCTAAATTTTGGAATTTGTGTTAAGTTTGATAAGCTCATGAATATCCATATCTCAGATATAGATATTTGTGATTTCGGGAAAAAAGTGCATTTTGAAATCATGGGCTATAGTCCAGCAGAATTTTGCAAAAAAGCCTCGGATTTCAAATCTCAATATTTTCGTTATTTAATCGTTGTCAGAGCTAAAATTTGGAAATTATGTTAAGTTTGATAAGCTCATGAATATCCATATCTCAGATAAAGATATTTGTGATTTCGGGAAAAAAGTGCATTTTGAAATCATGGGCTATAGTCCAGCAGAATTTTGCAAAAAAGCCTCGGATTTCAAATCTCAATATTTTCGTTATTTAATCGTTCTCAGAGCTAAATTTTGGAATTTGTGTTAAGTTTGATAAGCTCATGAATATCCATATCTCAGATATAGATATTAGTGATTTCGGGAAAAAAGTGCATTTTGAAATCATGGGCTATAGTCCAGCAGAATTTTGCAATAAAGCCTCGGATTTCAAATCTCAATATTTTCGTCATTATATGGTTCTCAGAGCTAAATTTTGGAATTTGTGCTTAGTTTAATAAGCATAGGAATATTCGTATCTCAGATATAGATATTTGTGATTTCGGGAAAAAAGTGCATTTTGAAATCATGGGCTATAGTCCAGCAGAATTTTGCAAAAAAGCCTTGGATTTCAAATCTCAATATTTTCGTTATTAAATCGTTCTCAGAGCTAAATTTTGGAATTTGTGTTAAGTTTGATAAGCTCATGAATATCCATATCTCAGATATAGATATTTGTGATTTCGGGAAAAAAGTGCATTTTGAAATCATGGGCTATAGTCCAGCAGAATTTTGCAAAAAAGCCTCGGATTTCAAATCTCAATATTTTCGTTATTTAATCGTTCTCAGAGCTAAATTTTGGAATTTGTGTTAAGTTTGATAAGCTCATGAATATCCATATCTCAGATATAGATATTTGTGATTTCGGGAAAAAAGAGCATTTTGAAATCATGGGCTATAGTCCAGCAGAATTTTGCAAAAAAGCCTCGGATTTCAAATCTCAATATTTTCGTTATTTAATCGTTCTCAGAGCTAAAATTTGGAAATTATGTTAAGTTTGATAAGCTCATGAATATTCATATCTCAGATATAGATATTTGTGATTTCGGGAAAAAAGTGCATTTTGAAATCATGGGCTATAGTCCAGCAGAATTTTGCAAAAAAGCCTCGGATTTCAAATCTCAATATTTTCGTTATTTAATCGTTCTCAGAGCTAAATTTTGGAATTTGTGTTTAGTTTAATAAGCATAGGAATATCCGTATCTCAGATATAGATATTTGTGATTTCGGGAAAAAGTGCATTTTGAAATCATGGGCTATAGTCCAGCAGAATTTTGCAAAAAAACCTCGGATTTCAAATCTCAATATTTTCGTTATTTAATCGTTCTCAGAGCTAAATTTTGGAATTTGTGTTAAGTTTGATAAGCTCATGAATATCCATATCTCAGATATAGATATTTGTGATTTCGGGAAAAAAGTGCATTTTGAAATCATGGGCTATAGTCTAGCAGAATTTTGCAAAAAAGGCCTCGGACTTCAAATCTCAATATTTTCGTTATTTAATCGTTCTCAGAGCTAAATTTTGGAATTTGTGTTAAGTTTGATAAGCTCATGAATATCCATATCTCAGATATAGATATTTGTGATTTCGGGAAAAAAGTGCATTTTGAAATCATGGGCTATAGTCCAGCAGAGTTTTGCAAAAAAGCCTCGGATTTCATATCTAAATATTTTCGTCATTATATGGTTCTCAGAGCTAAATTTTTGGAATTTGTGTTTAGTTTAATAAGCATAGGAATATTCGTATCTCAGATATAGATATTTGTGATTTCGGGAAAAAAGTGCATTTTGAAATCATGGGCTATAGTCCAGCAGAATTTTGCAAAAAAGCCTCGGATTTCAAATCTCAATATTTTCGTTATTTAATCGTTCTCAGAGCTAAATTTTGGAATTTGTGTTTAGTTTAATAAGCATAGGAATATCCGTATCTCAGATATAGATATTTGTGATTTCGGGAAAAAGTGCATTTTGAAATCATGGGCTATAGTCCAGCAGAATTTTGCAAAAAAACCTCGGATTTCAAATCTCAATATTTTCGTTATTTAATCGTTCTCAGAGCTAAATTTTTGGAATTTGTGTTTAGTTTAATAAGCATAGGAATATTCGTATCTCAGATATAGATATTTGTGATTTCGGGAAAAAAGTGCATTTTGAAATCATGGGCTATAGTCCAGCAGAGTTTTGCAAAAAAGCCTCGGATTTCAAATCTCAATATTTTCGTTATTTAATCGTTCTCAGAGCTAAATTTTGGAATTTGTGTTAAGTTTGATAAGCTCATGAATATCCATATCTCAGATATAGATATTTGTGATTTCGGGAAAAAAGTGCATTTTGAAATCATGGGCTATAGTCCAGCAGAATTTTGCAAAAAAACCTCGGATTTCAAATCTCAATATTTTCGTTATTTAATCGTTCTCAGAGCTAAATTTTTGGAATTTGTGTTTAGTTTAATAAGCATAGGAATATTCGTATCTCAGATATAGATATTTGTGATTTCGGGAAAAAAGTGCATTTTGAAATCATGGGCTATAGTCCAGCAGAATTTTGCAAAAAAGCCTCGGATTTCAAATCTCAATATTTTCGTTATTTAATCGTTCTCAGAGCTAAATTTTGGAATTTGTGTTTAGTTTAATAAGCATAGGAATATCCGTATCTCAGATATAGATATTTGTGATTTCGGGAAAAAGTGCATTTTGAAATCATGGGCTATAGTCCAGCAGAATTTTGCAAAAAAACCTCGGATTTCAAATCTCAATATTTTCGTTATTTAATCGTTCTCAGAGCTAAATTTTTGGAATTTGTGTTTAGTTTAATAAGCATAGGAATATTCGTATCTCAGATATAGATATTTGTGATTTCGGGAAAAAAGTGCATTTTGAAATCATGGGCTATAGTCCAGCAGAGTTTTGCAAAAAAGCCTCGGATTTCAAATCTCAATATTTTCGTTATTTAATCGTTCTCAGAGCTAAATTTTGGAATTTGTGTTAAGTTTGATAAGCTCATGAATATCCATATCTCAGATATAGATATTTGTGATTTCGGGAAAAAAGTGCATTTTGAAATCATGGGCTATAGTCTAGCAGAATTTTGCAAAAAAGGCCTCGGACTTCAAATCTCAATATTTTCGTTATTTAATCGTTCTCAGAGCTAAATTTTTGGAATTTGTGTTAAGTTTGATAAGCTCATGAATATCCATATCTCAGATATAGATATTTGTGATTTCGGGAAAAAAGTGCATTTTGAAATCATGGGCTATAGTCCAGCAGAATTTTGCAAAAAAAACTCGGATTTCAAATCTCAATATTTTCGTTATTTAGTCGTTCTCAGAGCTAAATTTTGGAATTTGTGTTGAGTTTGATAAGCTCATGAATATCCATATCTCAGATATAGATATTTGTGATTTCGGGAAAAAAGTGCATTTTGAAATCATGGGCTATAGTCCAGCAGAATTTTGCAAAAAAGCCTCGGATTTCATATCTCAATATTTTCGTCATTATATGGTTCTCAGAGCTAAATTTTGGAATTTGTGTTTAGTTTAATAAGCAAAGGAATATCCATATCTCAGATATAGATATTTGTGATTTCGGGAAAAAAGTGCATTTTGAAATCATGGGCTATAGTCCAGCAGAATTTTGCAAAAAAAACTCGGATTTCAAATCTCAATATTTTCGTTATTTAGTCGTTCTCAGAGCTAAATTTTGGAATTTGTGTTAAGTTTGATAAGCTCATGAATATCCATATCTCAGATATAGATATTTGTGATTTCGGGAAAAAAGTGCATTTTGAAATCATGGGCTATAGTCCAGCAGAATTTTGCAAAAAAGCCTCGGATTTCATATCAAGTGGCTTTCGAGATCTTTGAATTCGAGACTCGGTCTCGGTGGCTGGGACCTGAAGAAAAGTTTATTTCTTTATATTTTCCACTTGTTGTAGTCGACGGATTTTTGCTTTCCACAAATTTCGCGGTTGTCCCTTCTGCTCCCAACATCCTCCTCGCAAACAGGATCGTATATTTGATGGATAATATTTTTGTCGAAGGTTCTTAGAATCAGAAGAAATGGTCATCCAACTGAAGTATCATCGACTCTCAAGAATGTATCTTCATCGGATCCGTACCAAGGTGTCCTGTTGACATTTGTCCCGAGATAGACAAAGTTGGTGCTATAGCTCAATGGTAAGTGCGTGTGTTCATGAGCGTGGAGACACGGGTTCAAATCCGGGTAAGAACATCTGACATTTTTTAAGGTTCCACCTCTCGCGAGTGATTGATGACTCCGATGAGTACAAACTGTCCAGAAAAGCTTCTGGGGGCGTTCGGAGTCGGCAATAAACCCCCGCGAAAATGAAAGACGCACACACAAATGGTGAAGCTAGGCCGTGGTCCTCAGAGGGACGGTGTTTGACGGGTCGATATTTGTTTCATCCTCAATAATTTGAATACCAATATTTCCGACCGCTTCCTCAATCGGCGTGACAGCTCCAGTAACGCCACGTCTGCGTATCGGACAGACTCTTAAATATATTGCTTTCCATGTCGCAATAAATGTTTTAGAATAAGACTAAAAAAATCACATGACCGGAATCCGATGCACATCTGGAATATTCGCAGGATCAAACTTTACACAACGTCGGATATGCCTGGTAATTTGATCAATTTCATCAAAGTGCAATGAGTGCCGCACTGATATTGATCGATATCACTGGATAGGATCTTGTAAGCGACGTAAGGGATATGTCTCGATAGATCATCTTATTTGTAGATGAGACGGATACAGTAGAGATGTGGTGCACGCTTCCTACCAAAAAATCTTCATATTTAAAAACTAAAGCGTGAAGACTTTTTGAACCCGCAGCTTTGCTGATTTTCAGCTTTTATGGCTAAACCAAGATTTTCTAAAGCAACGAAAGAACTTGCCTGGAGTTCATTTCCTTCATACCCATCTTACTTTAATCTCTATTTTTCAATATCGTAAAGCTGCTGGCGGAAATGCTACTTTAAGAGATACACTATTCTCTGTGGATTGGTGTCAAGGTGTTTTGTATTGTGAAACAAGGCTTTTTTTTCTGTAAACTTCTTCGTCTTGCAAGGCAAGCGTGCTTTTTTTTGCCTTCTTGTTGTTACCTTCATCCTCTGCCAACACTCGTCATCGCATCACATATTAGTTGTCAGTAGTGGATGGTCTCGCAATAAAATATATTGGACTTAATAACTATCAACGTTTCCAGGCTTTGGGAATCACTCCGTATGTTATTCCATCATCACAGTTGAGTAGCTACTGAGGAATTTGACAAGGCAATAGCCTTGGAAGTGGAGGACTTTACCCAACGAACATCCGCACTGGGTTCTTCACCATTAAGCGGTTGCTCAAGTGGCTATCTAGGGGTGCCAGGTGGTAATCTGTATGTCAACTTAGATTTCTTAGTGTCGGATCCATTAAGGATCTAAGGACTTCAGAAAACTATTATTATTAAAAAAATCGGACCACTTCTTAGTCTTAAGGAATTCCGAAACGAATTGGAGCAGTTTTTGGTTCATTGGAGGACCTTTGCGTGCGGTGGGATAAGCATTTAAACTGGGAATAGTATGTAAAATATTTGTCCAGTTAAGATAAGCATTACTAAGCTATAAGCTGCTTTGAGCTGGGAGAGGAAAAGGGTAAAGACACTTTAGTTAAAGGCATTAAAGCATACTTTTTTTCATTTAAGCGAAATGCATTAACCCAAATGGTCTTCAGCTCAGAGCGCCTGCCTGAATATTGATGGTATGTCCTGGTAAAACTTGGAGTTTAATTCAATATTCTAAAATATAGGGTGATTTTTTAGCTATTATCTTTTTGGCAATACTGGTTTAAACAGCTGACGCATGTTTCGTGTTTTGTTTCACTGTCAAACATCTTCAGTTTGGACTATGATTTAACCATGAATCGTCTAACAAACGAACAACGCTTGCAAATTATTGAATTATCAAAATGCGTGCTCTGTTAAGAAAGTTCATCGCGCGCTTCTTCCATTTTATGGTCAGTTTTATCGACCCACTGAAGCGGCTATTCGGGCTATTGTGACTAAATTTCGCACCAAATTTACATTGTTGGACATTAAACCACCAACGTAGCTTACGTAGAGTGCGAACTGAAGAAAATATCGCAGCTTTATCGGCCTGTGTTAATCATGACCATCAATTATCGATTCGTCGCCGTACGCAGCAATTGGGCCTCTGTTACTCAACAACGTGCCCAAAATGCAAGAGCTGGACTTGCATGACATGTGGTTTCAACAAGACGGTGCCACATGCCACACAGCACGCGCAACAATGGACTTATTGAGAGGCGAGTTCGGTGAACATTTTATTTCACGTTCGGGACCGGTCAATTGGGCGCATAGATCGTGCGATTTAACGCCTTTAGACTATTTTTTGTGGGGCTATGTTAAAGCTAATATCTATACAGACAAGCCCGCTTCAATTGACGCATTGGAAGACAACATTGAAGCATTTATTCGTGAGATACCGGCGGAAATGTTGAAAAGAGTATGCCAAAATTGGACTAAGCGGATGGACCATTTGACGCGCAGTCAAGGTCAACATTTGCATGAAATAATCTTCAAACATTAAATAATATGGACCGTACTATCGATTCAAATAAAGATTTCATGCATTCTTCTGAATTTTATGTGTTTTTTTTTGAAAAACTTTCCTATAGCTTTTAAAAAATCACCCTTTAGAAGAACTCCACCTTGCACACACAAAAACAACGCATCAGTCTAGCAAGAAAGCATTTGGGCTTTGGTTTAGAATTATTTTGGTCCTTAACCCAATATTCTTATTTATGCTTTGTACTGATTTATTATGCTTCTCAGGCTGTCATTTTGCCTTTCGGAGTATTCCACTAAGGTACAAGTCGGTTTTGCTGCCTTAGATAACTTGAAATGGCCTCAGATCTCACAGTTTTTGTACGCCTTTCGTGCTAGGTCTTTTGGATTCCACATATTCGCATTATGTTTTGAAAAAGTGTTTTAATGACCCAAAACTTAGGATTTCCAGGTTTGCTAAGAGCATGATTACTTCAATGATAGTATCCCTAGTGTAGGCCAAAGCTATTTATATAACTTCTTAGAGTCCACTGCAAATATCGAGGATCATTTTAAAACTTAACGCAGACGACGATCACAAAAGTTTGCAAGAAAACAATGTGACTAAATAATAGTTGAGTGAGTTGATGAAAAAAGTGGCCAAGTGCGAGTTGGATTTGCAGTCCCTTGAAGTGTGGCACAACAAATTCCAATAACGACAATGCATGGGGTTTGAAAAGTATTCTTGAAATATAAAGAAAGATTAAAAGATAAATAAGACTAAATCTGTTTTACTATATGTTTGTAAACATTCGGTACACCATTTCATTTATTGTTAGCAGAGCAACGCACGAGATGGAAAGTTGCTGGTGTCTGTTCCACAGGAAAGAGTAATACATATTCGAGGGTTTTTTGGGGGGTTTGGAATTAATAGGACAAGGGCTGTTCAAGTTCCGAAAGACCATAAGTTTGATACAATTTTATTTTTGGGTTCAACAAGCGGATCGCCGTCCACTATGGGCACACGTTGCTAAAGATGCCACTGTTCCTCTTTTTTTAATCGTTGTCGTTTTTAAAGATGGACGATCAAAAAAGGTGATTTGCTGTTTTTAAAAGCCTATGAAACAGCGGCAAAGAATCGTTTTCATCAGTTCGAATTAAAGTCTTTGACTGGTTTTGAAGTTAAAATCACCAAACTTATCAAAACATTTTTGGCTATCAAAGGCTCAATTTATTTCGCTTCATAATGTTGACATCTTTTTCTTAATTCGGCTCATCGAAATATTGATTTTTGCCATGCTTTTTCTTTTTTAGAACCACTGTGTATTTTGTATAAAATAACGAATGCAAATTCGTTTGTTATGCGAGCCATTTACTGGATATAACGGGTTTTTCCATATTTCTTGCCGCTCTTTTGACATTTCTCTTCAGTAAGGTTCGCTATTTCATGATGGAAAGAAATACGAGCCAACAACGAGTCGAAATTATTACAATTTACTACCGAAATTCGGAGTCACTGGCCTCAACGTTAAGAGCGCTACGTCCAATTTATGGTCGTCATAATCGTCCTAGCAGATCAACAATATCCGTCAATAAACAAAATATGCGGAATTGGTCAGGCAGCAATCCCCACGTACTCCATGAGTCATCATTGCATCCCGAAAAAATTACTGTTTGGGTTGGTTTATGGGCCGGCGGCGTCATTGGGCCGTACTTCTTCCGTGATGATCAAGACCAGCACGTTACTGTGAATGGGAATCGCTACCGTTCAATGATAACCGAATATTTATGGCCCCAATTGGATGATATGGACTTGGAGGACATGTGGTTCCAACAGGACGGTGCCAAAAGCCACACAGCGAATGTCACAATCAATTTATAGGAAACCAAGTTTGGAGAACGTGTCGTGCGATTTGACGCCGTTAGATTATTTCCTGTGGAGCTACGTCAAGTCTATGGTCTATGCCAACAAGCCAGCACCGATTGATGAACTTCGTACGAATATTGTACGTGAAATTGCAGCAGTATCGGCCAATTTATGCTTGAAAACCGTCGAAAATTGGGTTCAGCGTTTGGACTTCCGCAAGCGTGCCCGTGGTGGCCATGCAAAAGAAATCGATTTCCATACATTATGGCATCGAACGTACTTTCACGGGAATAAAGAATTTCATTAATATCCAAAACCGTTTTTGATTTATTTAAAAAAAACTACTTTTGTAGCGCTCTTATTGAAAAACCCTGTACATATCTGAATTTTTTTTTATAGAATAGGTAAGAGTTAATAAATGATAAATAAATGACGATATTGGAAATAATTTCTGTATAAACTTAAAACATCATTTCTTTATATCAGCTAAAAGATATTGGTGACGGACGGGAGGACTCGCTTGGTGAGGCTCATTCATACACGAACGACAACGCTTTAAATTGAGTTACTTAGAAATGGTGAAGCTAGTATGAAGACGAGCCGTGAAATAAAAAAAGTAACCAAGTGAGCTGACTCTCATACGAAGGGTTCCGCGCCTCTATATGCAACACTATATTTATTTAACTTAAGATAAATATGTACAGGTAAGCCAGACAAAGTTAAGGCTCGACATCGGTTTACGTGTAATTCCAATAAGAAAAGGAACTTCCAGAAGGGAGATTAAACAGTTTTTTTAAAATCAGGATTTAAAACGATCACAGTTTTAAAAGATTATTTGATGCAGACTGATTGTAGAACTGATTGAATCTATGATTCTGACATTTTGTTGGCAAATTCATGCGAAAAATTCATCTCAACCGAGTGCAAATTCGTGCGGATTTCGTTGACGAATATCAGAATGCAGAAGTGTTAGTCCGAATTCTGATTTCCGACCGTAATGCTTGTAATATTGATTATAATGGTATTTTCTTGAAAATAAATAATTAAAGACACGCGCATTATGTGATTTTGGAGCGTGTTCAATATATAATTGTCGACGTAATCAAGACATTGCTCTTAGGAATGGATTGGAGAATATTAAACAAAAAAAAAAAATAAATTGAATATCCTTGTAAGCCTAAAATGCGTAATCAACACACAAAACGTCATTCAATGTTTACATTTTTCTTTATTTTTCAACCTTCTGTTTAAAGTGATTTATGGAAATGCTGGGACAATCATAACTCGAACACTCTTCAAAATCACATGAAATGCTTTTTTTGATAATTTATTTTTAGAAAATGATAGAGTAATTCATTTTTTTGGATTGAAAAAAAAAATGCCGCCACGAATGCAAAATACGTATACACGGATGTGACAGTTCGTTTGGATGTCCAGAAACACTTTGACTTTCGTTCTACAAGTTCATTTGCAATTTTTTTTTTTTAAATTTTTCCTCATTGGAATTCGAGCTTTTCCATTCAGTTTGATAGAAAAAATGATTGCACTTTAAAAAAATTGTTAAGTTGCTCCATGAAACTCATTGTCTACTGTTAGGTGTTGAATTGAGTTGCGATTGAATGAAACACTTCCTTTTTATGGTGACCCCCATTTTTTTTACTTCATATCATTTTTCAAAAAAGCAGTTCACCTTCTGTGAAAATTGCAATTGTACAACGCTTTAGGAGATACATCTCTGTAACAGATAGAAGGACGGACATCGGAGGTCTAGTTAAAGGTTTTCGTTGGACCCTTTAGGAACGGAACCCTAAAAACACAATTTTTATACCCTGTGCTATACCTGTAATTGAGTCTGAATAAAAAATTAAACACATTTTACAATAATTGATCGTGATTTATTACCACCACAAGCTTGTTTTAATTACATACTCGTACATTTATTAAAGAACATAATACCTTGACGCTGCGGACACTTTATATGTACTTAACTTGAAAATATTATGTACACCGAAAATTTGTAACAATGGATATGTTTTAATTAATAAGTACTATAAAACTAAGAAACTTCATCTTAGGTAAACACAAAACAATTAATCAATAAGTACGCGCGTTCTTTTCTTATTTATTAATGTTGTAATTAAGTATAAATCTTTTTAGCTATAGTAAATACCATAATTTACATAATTTTTTTCCTCCAGTACATAATAAATGTGTCTTTTATCATTAAATGTTTATAAATAATATAATTGGTATTTCGTTTAAAGTTTTTTCTATTCGTAACGATTTAAAACGATCGTCGCACTCTTGCGTCTGCTTAAAATAATAATATTAATTAATTTTATCGTTTCGTATCGAATGATTAATTAAATTTCGTTTCTGTTTGAATCTTTCACACCTAATAAATCACAGTTTGTTATTATAAGTGTCTTTTTATTTAATTTTTAATTACAAATGAAAACGATACAATTGATGAATATGGTCTCTTTGAAAGTTAATTAAATTTGTATGTTTAGCAAAAAAAAAAAAAAACCTTAATATTTTTAGCTTAATAATATTTTTTTTTTAAAATTAAACAATACTGAAATAATTTGCAGGTATATAATGTAAATACCTGCATTCGAAATATACATAATAAGAATTATTAAGGAAAATTACAATTTTCAATATTCATACGGATATTGATAAACAATATATACTTGTGTATTTTTTTTATTATTTAAATAAACATGTTTTGTAGCTTAAGAGAGATAATTTGAAATTATCCCTGAATATGGTGGTTAGCAGTCTCCAAATGATAGTTAATTATTCTTTGATTTGTTCAACACGTCCTTCGAACATTGGTGGCACTTCGTAAAAAACTCGAAGCCCCTTAAAGCCTACAGTCACACTTTTGATGCATGCGCCTGTGCACTCGGGTGGTGAGGCGATGATGATAGCTTATGCACCTGCTGATATGTTGGTTGCTGCACATGACCATGACCATTGGCGAGAGGAGACGGTACATTGTGCAGATGTGTTTGGTCACGAATGGTTACTTGGGTGACAAAGGGTCCCTTGCTACGGCCACTGCTGTTGAGCGTCGCTGGACTGAAGCCATTTATGGTTGCCGCTTTCCAATGACGATGTTGCTGTTGCTCAGCTATTGATGGTATATTATTGTTTGCGTGCTGTGGCTTTTGGTTGTTGTTGTTGTTGTTGTTGTTATGGCTACGAGACACATTGTGCTGTACTGTTTCATATTCGTAAAAGCTTGAGGCTGGACGTGCACCGGGTGCGCCCAAATGAGATTGATGCAAATTTACTTCGGGACTTCGTGCACTTCGCTGAGAGTGATAGTGTTGATGACGGCGACTAAAATAAGAAGAGGCTCATTTAAATTTGTTGAAAAATGAATACGAAAAGTAGGAAAAGGTGAACAGAAAGGATGATCTATGTAAGCAAGAGAAAGCGTTATAAACAAGAAGAAGACAAACTAAATAATAGCAGTGATATAATTAACCTTAAAAGTATGGAAAATATTAAGAGGTTTGGAAAACAATGTGATAGGCTGTGCAGGTAGGTTTTAAAATGTTCAGTAATTAAAAAAATATATTAAATGTGTGCACCCGCTAGTTCGATTAATTTTTAAGTGATTTTTTTTTATACAAAAGGAGGACCTCCTCTCTCTTCAGATTTTTTCTTTTTCGTGTTATTACTCGAAAACCGCGTTGCCAATTTCAGAGATTCTTTTTATGTAAGAAAGGGGCTTCTTCAGACGAAATCCCATTTAAATTAAGTCAAAGGCTGATGTCTGGATTCGTGGAAAAATTTCGAAGACTAAGTTTGAAACAATAAAAATAATTTTTAAGTTCGTACATAGAGGTAAAGTTTTAAAGTTTTCTTATCGTCTTAAAAAATATCTGGAAAGAAATTGTAAGTTGTAATCTTTCTTTTTCCAAAGAACGTGACGGGAAAGCAACAAAAATTTCTGATGAGGTGGAGAAGTTGATAGATTTAGTGCGCCCGAATGAGAGATGTATCAACAAATATTAAAACCCTGTTTTATACTTAAATGCTTTTATAAAGTCACTCAAAAAATTATAACGTTGAAACCTGTCAACCCGACCGCGGCGGGAAACAGCGCATTCTGCCCGCGCCGCT
Source organism: Orthonevra nobilis (assembly GCA_963555765.1). Taxonomy (NCBI): domain Eukaryota; kingdom Metazoa; phylum Arthropoda; class Insecta; order Diptera; family Syrphidae; genus Orthonevra; species Orthonevra nobilis. The sequence continues at coordinate 35,337,910 of OY743224.1, forward strand.
GGCCCGCGTTCTGTTTTTACGGAGCCTTCTGTGTTGAGTTTTTTATTGGATATTATGTAGAAAAAATAAAGCATAGACTGATAAATATTTTATATTGTTTACTGGACATACAGATTTTAACCGATTCTGAACGGCCTCAGAATTTTTCCTTATAGTTGTTCTCATTGGTGGGATCAGTTCCTCGTGAGGGGTTGGGCCGTGAAAAAAATACGGATTTGAACACAGGTCCTTACGGTCAGCAGCTGACGCACTTACCACTGAGCGCTACGGGCACTCACAGTTTATAATATCATTGAATTTTGAATTGATTATATTTAAAAAAAACATAGTGCTGCATACTTTTGGTCAAAACTGTATAAGTAGATTTTTCTCTATCCAAAAAAAACTTTAAAAAACAAAATACAAAAAAAATCAAGCGCAAAGAAATGTTATATTTTAAGAAATCAACAAACAAAGCTTAAAGTTATAAAATTCAAATAAATCAAATTTAACCGCTTCAGCTTGTAGGAGACTATAGAATTTAAATAAACAACAAAATACAAAAAAGATGTTTTTAAACAATTAGACTATCTACACAAAAGCAAATGCAAATTAAAATTCAGAAAGCTAGCAACACACTATTTGTACACATTCTTGGTGGAGTTTTTGTGTTGGAACATTACCTCTCCGCTTCGACCTTATTTCGCTGTCGAATGACTTGTTGTCGCATGCATTCTAACGTCGATTCGGACAAAACATCCTTACTCGGTTCATCACTATACGTTATACGAAATAATATATTCAAGGAAAGGAATAAACAAAAAATATTGTGCAAATGAAATAAACAAATTGAATAAAAATACACATTGTGTTAATATAATAGAGTAAGAAATCTGAGGTGAATGAGGAAAGATTGTATGAGTTAATAAAATAATTTTCACCATTTTAAACACATTTAAAAAAAAATAGACCATTTTAAACTGATTGCTTTGGGGGTTTTTATTTTTGAAGGACTCATTCTCGAGCCTACATTCTACATGTAACATGGGCTAAAAAGTTCTTGGGGTTTGTTTATAGGTAACTCATTGCGAGAGGCCCATCTGACAGTAGTTTTTGAACGATGTTTCACGACATTCCGTCCATTCGTTTACTAGCCACAGTCCTAGGAGTGACGCTTCTTTCGCCGTAATAAAAATAATGGAAAAACAGGAGTAGGGACAAGCTTTCGAATATCCATTGGAATAATGAATTGCAGAAATGTTACCTCACATTTGTTCCTTCGAGAACAAAAAATGGGTCGCACAAGGACCGAAGACGTACCTCGTTCAGGAAGGCCAAAAGAGGCTACGAATATGAAAATCGCGTGAACTAAAAGTGGAGTTTCGGAAGTAAGCTTACGTCGTGGGAACACTGAAAAGAACCAGGTAAAGTTGCACGCTGTTTTGGATATGGGAAAGCTATCAACGCGATGGGTTTCGTATTTGCTGATCGTCGAACAAAACCAGCAGCGCGTTGATGATTCAATGGTTAGCGTTGTTGCAGCGTAATCGAGCGGACTTTTTTTTTCGACATCTTGTGACGATCGATGAAACGTGGGTTTATTACCATAAGGCTGAGTCCAAGGCAGTCTGCAAAGTGGCTGGAAGGAACGAAAGCCGACCATAGCTCGACGGGGAAGGTTTTGGCGTCCGTTTATTGGGATGAACATGGCATAATCTTGATCGATTATCTGCAGAAGGAAAGAACACAAGGAAGTTGTGTGAAAAACTGAAATCGTTCAAGAGCTTCTGAAAATGTTGCTTATGCATTTGTCCAAATGGGGCTCAGAAGAAGAAATGATTATAGATATATCTTTCTTTAATTTATGAACAGGAGGCATCTAATTTCTAAAATGAAGCCCTGTCGAACCATGCTCAATTTAATCTTATGGTAGAAACTCAAACGTATGGAACAAGACGAAGATATATGTCACTTAAGTGAAAATAGACAAATTGTTGCTCAAAATTGGGTACCTTAATCCTGCGACTTGCTTATTTGAACAAGATAAAGAGCAAGGGTTATTTAAAAGGCTCGTCACTAAATTGAGGCACTTAGTCAACATATATGCAGTTATCAAGTTAATTCGAACCGCATGTATGTGATTTGACTGATGATACGAGGGTGGAATCCAAAAATAATTTTTATGATTCCAGGGAGTATCTGCTTCTTCATATTCCACCGGCGCACGCTGAACAAAGGATTTCAAACTGGGAAGAGTATCCACTAAATATGAACACCGCGAAAGACGTCCATTCACGTCTCTGACTTAAGTCAAGGAAAAAAAAAGTCGATGAGGTCGTGTTCTCAGTGAGAGTGACCATCAGGCATGTAGCTGAGATTACAGAGATCCCGTAGGGCAATGTTTGAAAGTGGAGAAAGGATCTGCACGTTGGGTGCCGAGAATGTTAATGGAAGAGCAAAAGGAAGAAACGATTCAAAATTTCGAAGATGAATCTCGAAAAATTCGAGGCAGATCAGGAGCATTTCTGGTTACGCTTTCACGAGCTGTCACATGACTATGGGCGAGACTTGGATCCATCATTTTGATACAGAACTCAAACAGCAATCGATGACCTGGAAGATGCACTCTTCAACGATGCCGAAGAAAGTGAAATTGTCGAGTTTGGCAGGGAAGGTCATTGCATCAGTTTTTGGGACGCTGGAGGGATTATTACGGTGGAATATTTGGAAAAACGAGCCACTTTATCATCATCAAGACAATGCACCAGTTCAGAAAGCTGCACTGCTTGAACACCCGCCTATATGCCAGATCTAGCTCCCATTGACTTCAATGCAAAAGTCAAGACAAAGTTGGAGTGTACTAAATGTATTATGTTTAATTTATTACATAATATCTGTCTTTAACTGCTGATGCTTGGCTGTTTTAAAACACGATCAGATGTTCCCCTTCCTGCAAAGCAATCGGCTTTATTTTTAAAACCTTAAAACCTTCAAACAACTTAATTTCAATGTGCTTCGAATGGATCTGTTGTGAAAACAGAATATACCAACTGTTTAAACTTACCTTATTTGATGGTGCTGTAGATCTTCATAATTCGCATAGTGCTGATATCGATGGTTGAATATATCATTCTGATGTATAGCAGTGGACGAATTCGCAGATGAATTATTTTGTCCACTGTTCGACGAAGGCGGAGGCGGAGGCGGTTGATAAATAGGCGGCGCTATTTTTATACGGTCAATACTCAAAGCTGCCGTTGGTATTGAGCCATTCGGAGGCGGAAGTTGTGGAGGCACGTTACTTCCACTTCCCATTGTGTAGTCATTTTGTGTTTCTATTGGAGCAACACCATCTTTACGATTCTTTCCAAATCGAAACATATGACCAATGCCGCGGAGTATACTGGGTTTCTTGGCGCGACTTTTATTTTTCCCATCATTGAGGGAACTTTGAAAGGGACCATTGCGATTTGGGAAACCACCTTCCGAATCGGCCTCCTCAAGCAACCAGTGCTTACGAGGTTCTTCAAATAGTAAAAAAAAAATAAAAACACATTTAGAACCAATTAGATGACTAAATTTAGAAAAACTTACTATTGGCATCATGTTCTCCGACAACGGCTGCCCTTAAGCTATCCTCTCTGCCACGACCGCGTGGTGCTCTTAAAGCACTTGGCCCTCTCGTCTCATCGGACATTTGGATTTCCTGAACCATTGTCTGAAGAGATTCTAAACTTGAAGACTTCTTCAGACCTAACGACGGTCCCAACTCGCCCAATTGATCTAAGGCCTCAGCTCGTAAGTCGTTTGATTTATGGTTTTTACCACTTGCCATCTGGTGATTGGCATTTGCTATTCTTGTTGACAGTGATTCCACTGATCCACCGAAAACTGCAGATTTAGTCAATTGCAGGCGTCGTTCCCTTTCGCGATCCTCACGTAGCTTTTTATTTCGTTGATAAGTGCCTGTTTCTCGGGCATCTAAAGCTGCATGATGCTTCTCCGAAATTGATCGGCGACCGACTGCATCGCGACTAAAGTGATCGGCACCAGAGTTATTTGTTTCCAAACTCAATTGCGATGAGTAAGTCACATCGAAGTTGACGCCATTCGATGTTGTACTTTGTTGTGTACTAACTGAATCGTTGGGTCGATGTGGAAGTGTCCTGAAATTGTAATGTTTCCTTGCTTAATTTAAGTTTTCTAAATTTCCGACAGTATCAACTATTTCTCAAATCAAATTCAACAGCTCGAACTTCATTGCTTTAAAACACATGAACTAGATACTGTACTTACGGTGACATTGGCTCTGGATCGTCTTCGATTAGCACAGAGTTGTTCACATGACCCATATGCATGTGGGCAGGTTGAAGCGCCGGCGACCATGTATCATTTGTTGCCATATAATAACTGTCGTTTCGTAGCCCATGCGGAATTGTCTTCGACATTGTTGGCGGTGGGCGGCGGTTCTGATTTGAATTCGATGAGCAAACACCTCCGGTTAAACGATCTAATACGGGATTGCTCCATCTGTATAAAGGAAAAAACCATATAAATTGAGGAAATTAAATTAAATTACAAATAATGGTTGTTTTTTTTAGAGGTTTGATTTTTTAACTGGCAACACTATTTCTACAGATTTTGTAAATACGTTTTGTCATTTTACGATGAACAGATTAACGCCAGAACAACGCGTGGTTATTTTGAAAACCATTGTTCGGCTCCCCGAACTTATCGTGCGATACGTCCATTTTACGGTATCGATATAGTCGTCCATCTGATCAAGTTATTCGGAACAAGATGAGTCGTTTTCAAACTCATTCATTCTAGTATATAATACGCGTCCTCAAAGAAGATAAACAATCCGAATTATTTCCGTTGGGAGCGCAGTGTAGAGGAGAATCCGAATGAGTCGATTCGCAATCAAACACAGTGTAATTAGACCTATGGAACTTTATGAAAGATTTTACGGAGCGATCATGGCTTAAAAGCTTATACAAGAGTTGAAACCGCGTGACCATTCTACGCATCATAGGTTCGATGAATTCGGGGATTCAGCTTAATCATTATTTTGAACGCAAAATTTTGTTCTCCTCTGAGGCCGATTTTTGGTTAAAAGGATATGTAGCAAGCAAAATTGTCAAATTAGGATTGAAGAAAACCCAGAAGCATTTATCGGGACGCTCTTGCATCCATTTAAACTTACACTTTGGTGTGCTTTATGGAACATGACCGCTACAGGAACATGATTTTTGATCCCGTCGTTCCTCAGTTGAATGGCTCTGTCACGAGCTTTGGTTTCATCAAGATGGCGCAACATGCCAAACCTCTCGCGACACCATCACTTTATTGCCGGAAACATTTTCTGTGGGCATAATTTCGCATAATGCACCTATGAACTGGCCTCCACGATCCTGTGGTCTCGTACCTTTAGATTACTTTCTTTGGGGGTATGTGAAGTTAATAGTCTATGTCGAAAACCAGAGACGTTGGACGATTTGCAAGTCAACGTTCGCTGTGTAATTGCTGATATACGGTCCAGTTGCTCGATAAAATCATCGAAAATTGAATTTCATGATTGCGCTTTCTTCGAGCTAGCCGTGGCGCGCAATTTAATATCTATAACCGTTAAAGTAGCGCTCGCAAAAAACCCTTTTAGTTGACCTTTTTTAATTAGATTATTGGTCTCCACAAAAGTCCTTTTAATTTAAATGAGATAAATTTTAGTCAATGTTCATTCTTAAAGTCCGTTGAAAGCATTATTGAAATAATTTTTAAAATCAGATGAGCAGTTTCGAAGATTACCTCATACATACAAACTTACAAACATAACCTCTTTATAATATTAACAGGACTACCGGTTGAAAACGTCGTAATTGCAGACAACTTCATATCTATTACTCTGAGGTGAATTTTGACCATGACAGCTGCCACATCAAAAACTTTATGTCATTGTCTAATTATTTCAGGCAAGTTTATTGGTCATTAGTGAAAACACACAAGTTTTTGTAAAGCCGTCAAATGTCTACATTCGTGCCATCAAAACAACTTTTGCGAGAAGTTTTAATATGCTTCTTTCATTTAAAGAAAAAAGCAATCGAAGCGCATCAATAGCTTTCCGAAGCTTAACCGGACTAAAACCATAGACGTTAGAATGTGTCAAGGGTGGTTTAAGCGGATCAAAGATGGTGATTTCGACACTGAAGACAAAGAACGCCCCGGCCAGGTGAAAAAGTTTGAAGACCATGAATTTGAGGAATTTCTCGATCAAGATCCGTCACAAACGCAAGAAGAACTTGCAAAATCACTTGGCGTCGCTCAGCAAACCATTTCCGATCGTTTGAATGCGATGGGAATGATCCGAAAGGTAGGACATTGGGTGCCATATGAATTGAAGCCACGAGACGTCGAACGCCGATTTTGCACGTCCGAAATGCTGCTTGAACGCCACAAAAAGAAGTCTTTTTTGCATCGAATCGTCACTGGTGATGCAAAATGGGTACTACCGACGACAATTGATGCGTTTGAGCCGAGCACTGAAGGAAAAACGGCCGGAAACGGTCGCAAGACACGATAAAGTTATTTTGCAATATGATAATGCTCGGCCACATGTTGCAAATGTCGTCAAAACTTACCTTGAAACGCTCAAATGGGATGTCCTACCCCACCCGCCGTATAGCCCAGACCTTAAGCCATCCGATCGATGCAACATGGCCTGGCTGACCAGCACTTCCATCATTTCGATGATGTCAAAAAAATGGATCGATTTGTGAATTGCGGCCAAACCGTTCGAATTTTTCAGAGCGGGTATCCATGAATTGCCAGAAAAATGGGAAAAATATGTGGCTAGCGATGGGCAATACTTTGAATATTGAATTTATATCTTTTTTTTCTTCAATAAAGCATTGATTTTTGAAGAAAAAAAACGACATTTTCAACCGGTAGTCCTATTAGTATAGATTGAATTTGTTTACCTCTACAAAAAAAACAAACACCCTTTATTTGACTTACCGATTCATGTCACGCTTATCCTTTTTGTCTGGACTCAGGTAAATGACAGTGGCTCCAGAATTCTCACTTGTGTTCGAACTGTCATTGGTATTTTCGAGAATATCACCCGAACTCTGCGATCTTGTTATCTTTCTGGCTACCGAGAGAGTTATAACTCCGGGGTGCTTGCCCGGTGTGTTAACCATGGCACGGCGCAAAGTCTCCATCGCCTCGGCGTTACTCTGTCCAAGGAGGGATACACCATTCACACTCAGAAGTTGATCATTCATTCTAAGACGACCATCACGTGATGCTGCACCACCATGAATGACGTTCTTCACAAATATCCCCAAATCACCGTCATGTTTGATTGAGCCGCTACTGCCACTGGACGAATTTGACGAGGTGGTCTTTCCCTTAACACTCACGCCGAGACCAGCTTTTTCAGTGTCATGCACAGGGATGTGAAGAGTCAGCACTTCGCGGCTGCGCCAGGCAATGCCCGCCTGAAGGCTATCCTATATTAAAAAAGGAACAAATTTAAGGACTAAGAAAGGCGGCAAAAAAAAGCAAATACTTACGCTTGAAGCAGCTGATTCACTTCCTCCATCGATAAAGTGCTGAGATTCATTGAGATGTGCCTGCTGTTGGAGTTGGTGCTGCTCAAAGAGCGATCTCGAACTACTCGATTTTCTTACATCATTTCCAGAATGTGGCAACACTGGAGGAGGGGGTTTTGGCGGCGTATTTGTTGGTAACTCCTGTTCCTCCGAAAAGTTCTATTAAATAAAACAATTAGAAATATAAACAAACTGATTTTTTTAGCTGACGCCTTACAATTTCCCTTTCATCAACCTCTACCAGTTCCTGTTGCCTTGAAACCACAATTCTCACAGTAGCCCCTGGTTGCGTTGCCCTCAAAATTGAAACAACATCTGACTGAGTCTTACCGGTCATTGGCAGACCATCGACTTCGAGCAGTCGATCGCCAGGCTTTAGCCTTCCGTCTTCTATGGCTGCTCCACGAGGCAGAATATTCTTAATGTAGATTGGGCAGTGCCCGCCTGCAGGATTATCACGTGTGGTGACACTAAAACCGAGGCCGTGGGGCCCCTTCTTCAAGATTATCTCAATCTTCCGGCCCAACTTGCGGGTGTTGGCCACTTGCAGCGATGTTCCCACCGGTGCTGTGTGCGGTTTTCTTGTCGGTGAGACAGTTGCAACTTTCGTGCCAGCCGAAGAAGCTTTTTCCTCCGCTTCGATCATCTCAGCGACCTTTGAGTCTCGCCTGCTTGGTTTGCCAAACTTATCGCCACGAATCACACGCACTCGCAATTCAGATGATTCCAGCGATCTTCTAAGGTGATCCTGTACCTTCCCTTCGCTAAGACCCACCAATTTGGTTCCATTGATTTCGAGTATTCGATCGCCACGCCTTAATCGGCCTCGTTCAGCTCTGCTTCCCACTTCCACATGCTGCACGATAAGTCCACCGTGCTCACTATCGGGAATTGCCGTCAATCCAAGTGGGCCGCCATATTCGTTGATTATGAGCAACATCTCTCCGTCCTTTTCCCGAATCGATTCATAAGCCTGTCCCAGTGGCTCCTTACGTTTTCCAGTCTCTCTGGGCAGCGATTTCGTTGAATAGGTCTGCGTCTGTAATTTTTCAGCTGCCTCCATCCATTTGTAGCCGTTGCCATCGCCCAGAAACTGCATCGACAGGCGTCCGGATCGGGCGAAACTCTGTTGCGGCTGAGCCGAATGATGCGCTCCATCATCTTCTTCCTCCCACTGGGGCGACAAATACACGACTTTATCCAAAATGCGATCAGGCGAATCATCTCTACACGCGGGCGCTGCAGCTGACCAACGCTTATTCGCTTCGGATTGATTTTTCAATGACGCCAGTAAATTGGGATCACTACTGCGTCGCACCTGCAAACCGAGCCCGTTCATTGGGCACGCTGTTGTACTTGTTACCTCAATGTGAGGTATAGATGCATTTGGATTGTTGCCCGTCGTGGCATCTGTATTCGTTGGATCACGAAAGATGTCGGGACTGCCGGTGCCAACCGAAGAACTGCCACTTGCTCCGTCTCCTCCACCCTGCGGAACGCCTGGATCTGGACCAGAATCTTCGAAACTGGCCAAAATCTGTTCCCGATCGTCGGCCACATCTCGCAGACAATCATCGGGATCGAGAATTCCCGATTGTGTTTGTAAATGATGGACTGCCACCCATGAATCTGGTTCCTGAAAAGTAAAAAAATAGAAAAAATCAAATAAACATAAAAATTAAGGAAATGGCTGTAAAAGATGGAGACGGTTTTCCATTTCCACTCATTCACAGAACGTGATCTGAATGGAAATTTGAATTTTTTTATTCATTGTTTGTTGTTTGATTTCCGTAGAGGCTGTATATGGCGACATTACGCAAGTGCTGCATTCCGTCATAAATAAACAATCGACGGTTGTAACGCTCGTCACATTTCACGCCAAATATTATCGTAATTTTTGTCTTTTCGATTTGTTTTTAATTGAAACGAGGTTCCGTTTGGGCTGGTGCCCAAAATGAGTAACTCAGTTGAAGAGTTCTCATTTTTTTTGGGTTCGCAGCGAGATATTAAAAGCGTCAAAGGAAGCCTTTTTAAGATGTTTTGAATGACGGGTGGCCCAAAAACATACAAATTCTTTTGCTGTATTTTAAAAATGAATTTGCATAATTTTATTGTTTGATTAATTTCTGCGTTCATTTTTGGCGGTGATATCGGTTAAGTGGACGCCGTCATTGTTGATGTAGGCTTTGGGTGTTCAGATAGTCAACTGCACTTTTGTCCAAGATTCTTTTTGAAACTATCCAGAGTCTTTGGCTTGCTTTCATGGATGTGTAAATTTAAAAAACTCAAGAGAAAGATGTTTGGAGCGGTTAAAAAATATATTCCAAACGGATACTTCAATATAACTATTTCCGCACGAGCTGCGTTGCCGGTTGCACCGTACATTTGGAATTATAGACCCATTAGTCCTTATTTGAGACAATAGAAACTCGTTGATTATGGTTCTGTATCAGTCAAAGCGTCCTCTTAAAAATAAGGAACGTTGATATCTTCGTAAAGATTCATTTGAACGAAAAGCTTTGCACCTAGCTCCATGCGATATTTGTACAAAAGTTTTTTGATTGCAGTCAATCAACAGGCGAAGGAATAAAAAATTAACAGTATCAAAAAACTCTGTGATTTTGTTAGAATAAGTTTTTCCAGCAACAGTTAAAAGTTTATCAGAAAATCCCCCTGAAATAATCTTCTTTTTGTCCCGTACTTGCCTCATGTTACTTTGGTAAAAAATCTATGGATTGACTCAACGGAGACAAGAGACAAGAGACAAGAGACACTAACCCACAAAATTCTCGAAACTTGGTGAAAGTGGTTTAACGACTGAGTAACGCAGTTGGTTAAAAGGTTACCATTCAATTGTAGCTCAATTCAATTTTTTCAATTTTAATGCATTTTTATTATTTAATTTTTTAACCTTACATGCTAGACAAAAAAATGCTTAAAACTAGCTTAATTAACTATGACTATGTCTTAAATAACTTACTGGCCCTCCGGGGGCGTTCTAAGATAAACTTAACAAAATGAAAATGTGACTTTCGACTTAATACTAATTTTATATAAACACTTAAACGACTAATAAGGAACTAAGAAAAATATTTAAAGAGAGAAAAACTTAGTAAATGGACTTTTATATTTAAATTTAAATTAGACTTTAATACTTACTACAAACTACAAACTAATCTTAAAAGTAAAATATTTACCTAACTTACAATAAAATAAAAAACTAATTACACTCCATTAAACATGCTATTTTGCTTGCCTTAGGGACACTCAGGATTAAAAATATACAACGGACAGAGATCATTCTCCATCCAGCCACCAAAAGTGTTTGTATTGCCTTTCGACATCCGCTCTGTCGCGGTATTATACCGCCCTACTGAACCGAAGAGTCCGCGGTGAGCCACTTGCGACGTCTTGTTCGTAATTGACTCGCCCGTCCACAGCTTTTCGGCATACGTGGAAGATTATCGGTATCGCTAATCTATCCTGAACCAGACCCTTTCTATCGAGATAGAGAAATACTTCAGGGGGAATAAGGCCGTTGTAGGTCGAAGTCATTGCTCTTGCAATGTGACTTCGAATAAGTTTTATCAGAAAGTTGTCCACTCTGATCAGGTTGGCCCCGTTGTACAGGACCTCATTAATATAGATTTTTTTGTACTCAGACTCTGGAGTTCTATATAAATGGAGACAAGCTCTAAGACATCGTCTCTCGAAAACCCGTATCTTTTCCATCAAGCCAAACGGCACAGCCATAGGCAAGGACAGGCCGAATAAGGGCCGTGTAGCAGATCACCTTTACCTTGGCATCGAGTCGACTGTGAAACAGCCTCTTTGTCAAGGCAAAGGACGCTTTGGCTCTGGCTAGAACAGCATCTATATGTTTGTTAAAATATAGATATTGTTCTAGCCAGATCCCAAGGTATCTGACAACACTTCGATTCGCTAATGGCTGTCCGTTTTGTTCGACAATAGAGAACATTCGCCACATCTTTTTAGTATATCTAGAAGCCCCAGACAACGGAGTCCTGAACAGAATGGTCTCGCACTTTTGAAAATTGATTTTCAACTTCCAACCATCGCAATATCCCTGAATTCAATTGTAGCTATTGACAGGTCCAGGTTACTCAACGATTCTTGAACTGGTCTGTTTTTTCAATTTAGTTCAGTCAGCAGTTGCCTTTAGGAACAAATTAATGGCGATAATAGTGGAGGTGATTACTCTATTGACTTGTTGCAAGATGATGTTGTCAATAGTTTACGAATGTGATGTCATTAGTTATACTCTAACAGCACATCATCGACAACAGAATGATAACACACTCTTAAAATTATAACAAATAGATTACTGCGAATTGAGTGAATGCAAATAATTGCTACCGAATTCTCTATCCCTATTTCCATTCATAGATCAATCGTGACCCTTATTTGGCTCAGTTTCGAGCCACTATATATGTAGTCCTTCAATAGCTCCAAATGATCTGAGCGAGCAAATTATAAAAAAAAATGTAAAGCTTTTAAAAGACTCTCTGAAAAGTATTTCTGAAAAAATAAGTTATCTTTTAAAAACCTTTTTTTTTTTCATTTTCCTTTATTTAAAAGATTAAACTAATAAGTTCGCAAGGTAAATCCACCGGTATGATATTGTTCGATATAGAGAAGGCTTTCGACTCTGTATGGCATGACGGTTTGATCTTTAAAATGATCAACTTCAATTTCCCCAAATATTTGTGTAAAATAGTCCAGAGCTTCTTGCCGTCCCGTCTTTTTCAAGTCCACGTTAACAATGGTATCTCGGATGATACGCCCGTCCCAATGGGTGCTCCTCAAGGTGCAGTACTGTCATCAATTTTGAACAATTTGTATACGTCAAATTTCCCAAACTTGCCTCAGTGTCAGGCCGCCATCTTTGAGGATGACACAGCAATATTTACTTCTCATAAATTCGCTCTCAACATTGAGACGAATTTAAATCATGCGATTCAAATATTGGGCAACTTTTTCCATAAATGGAAAATTAAGCTAAATGGGGATAAAACGCAAGCTATCTTTTTCACCCGAAAAAGAAAAGCTTGTTTTCTACCCAGCACGCAAACGCAACTCCAGCTAAATGGAAAAAATATAGTTTGGGAAGAATCTGTTAAGTATCTGGGCATTTATCTAGACACAAGACTGACATTCAAAGAACATATTACAAGAACGCTGAACAAAGTTAAATTAGCAACTAACATAATGTACCCCTTTATTAACAGGAAGTCGAAACTAACGAAGGAAAATAAAATAATAATTTTGAAGGTGACCTTCCAAGCATTACTTCTATATGGTTGTCCAGTTTGGGGTAATAGCGCTAAATCCCACATTTAATGCTTGCAAGGGTCACAAAAATAAACACTTAAAATGATGCTAAATCTACCATGGCACCAATCAACGATTGATCTCCACGAAAGAGCGAATGTTGAATTGATTTCTGATAGAATTCAAAAGCTGAATACGAAATTTCTGTCGAACTGTATCTTTGCTGATAATATCCTCGTAAACCAATTTAGCAGTTAAATTACATAGCAAAAAAAAAAGGTCATTGTATTCAATTACACACTTCTTTATACATTTATTTATCTAATTATTTATTTTTTAAGTAATTAATTAATTTACTTATTACTTATTTATTTATTTATTTATGCATTTATTTATTTAATTTTTTACAAATCTATTAACTAATTCAAATATCTATTTATTTATTCATTTATATATTTATTTATTTATTTATTTATTACTTTATATATTTATTTATATATATGTATTTAATAATTCGTTTGTTAATTCTTTGATTCGTTATTAATATAAACAATTGTTTATTTATCAGTTTGTTGTTTTGTTTTCGTTTATGTACATATATACAAACGGATGTTTACTTCCAATCTAGTCAAAAAATTTTTTTTTTCTTATTTTATTTTTATATATATATTTTTTTTTGTATTTGCGAAGGGTTTTCACGAATTTCCCTTCCTAACATAACATAATATTTATGTTCTAAATTAAAATTTTCCATAACACTTAGATAATATTTCAGTAGGAATATACAATTGTATTGTATCTCTGAATTGTAAAATGTGCGGTAACTCCAGCTTTTTGTAATATTTATTTCGAATAAAATAAATCTATCTATCTTAGTTCGCAAGGTATCAAAATCTTTCTTCTTCCATATCAGAACTGCAACTTCTGCAGAGAAGGATCTTCTGCATGTCGTCTAGTGATGAATTTCTCGTGTCTTTCTTATTCCTTCAATATTATCCAACTCTTAAAGTTAGGACTACGTCTTGGGTCCTTCTTTTCAAAGAAGTTTCCAGACCTTTTTGCTGGCACAAGGTATGATGTGTATACTATATGTCACCAACGAAGATAGCAGTAAAAACGTCAACTTGAGAATTTTGCATAATCATATTATTTACTTTAAAGTCTAGGTTATTTTGAGAGTAAAAAAAGCAATAAAGTCCAAATTAAACACTTTCAACCGAAATAATATTTATTTTTTGGTGACAAAGTTTATCATTAATCACTTGACCTGGCAATCTCATTACGTAAGCCACCTTCATCTTTAAGTTCACAATGAGGCTATTAAAAAAAAACAGTAGGCAGCACCTCATTCCATGTTTAGATGAAAAAATAAATAAAAAATAAATCAAAACAAAACCCAAAACGTTTTAGTCCGCCCCAAGGTTGCATTTGATCACCAACACTTTTTTTTTTCTTGTGAATGAACTCCAAAGCTCGTATGGAAAAAAAAACTAGGCCAAACATTGTTTCTCTCATGTTTGACATCGTCACCGACTCTATGAGTTTTTTTTTTTTTTGTTGTTTTGTTGCTTTCGGTCGAGCGAGCAAATGGCTTTCACAGAAATTAACAAAACAATGACCAACCACAGTGCGTCGTCCAACATTGCACAACAGGAAATTCTGTTTTTGGGTACTCTTTAAAAAAAAAAGCAACACTGGGATGTGGGAACTTGTACATGAAGGTGACACCAGCATGCGGACAATTACAGGTCATTCGCCTCGTATTAGACGCCGCGCCGATTATATGTAGAGTAGCTCTACTACCGCTATAGCTCTGCGGACCACGTCTTGAGTGTGTCCAACAGATTCTCTGGTGCAGATTACATAATTATATATGAATGGTTGAATGAAATTCAATATGACGATAGGAGATGCAGTGTGTCCACTGTCCAGTGTGTAGCTGGAGCTTTGGCTTCCATTCGAGTGGTCATACAGAAACAAGTCTTTCATTCTGTCAGTCAACGGTACTTTTCGACGTCTTCAATGTGCCATTTGGCTTAATGATTATGCTAATCAAAGTTAATTGGATGCGTGATTTGGGACTTAAGAGCCGGGTGTACTGTCATGTTGCTCTACGTAAATACTGTAGGTAAACTTAGAGGGTAAAATTTGGTATAATTTCAAATAGAACGATTTTACTGGTTTTGAGATAACTAGTGGGGTTTAATCAGTGTTGCCAGCCGCTTTTGGTGAAATTCTCATTACTGGCCTGCAAAATCCCCTTTTTAGCCATGAATTCCCCGCATCATCAAAAAAAGTATAATCAAAAACGGAAAGGAAATCCATTTTGTAGTTTTTATTAAACAAGAAAATATAATTTACTTTAATTCAAGCGCAAACGTAATGTAATAATTAATTAACTAAGTAACACAAACAAAATAAAAAGTTGTTAGTAAATAAATAATTTTAGGTTGATTTTCACATTGATTCATAAGAAAGGGAAAAATGTTCAGTTTAGGGCTAAAAATTCAAGCACTCCATATTTCTTGTTTTGAAGCCTGATCTTGCAAAGAATATACAGGGTGGCGCATAAGAAACGTTAAGATTTAATTATTGAATACTTGTTTTGTCTACTTTTGAAAACTTTAACTTAGAAAAACTTAGGAAACAGAATAAAGAACTAATTCAATTTTATTTTGAAAGTCGACATTCAATTATTCAGATGCAAAGATTGTGAAATTTCAAAATTTCTTTTATGTTCAAAATGCGCCCAGTGCTCCAACAATTTACCGATTGGTACAGCGTTTTCACATGCTCAGGCCACTTTTCACCTCAGTGGTAATGTGAATAAACAAAATTTCAAAATATGGGACATCGAAAATACGAAAATATTAATGCACCTACTAAGATGCAGAGTAGAAGAAAAGAATCATTGGACGTAACGAACAAGTTGCGGGTAATGTGAATGACTTTCAATACCGGGCAATGATTGAAACTTGTTTATGAATTAGAGAACATCTTAGAATACCATAATGGTTCCAACAAAATAGAGCCACAGCTCACATAGCTCGACTAACTAGGGCCTTTCTGAGGGAAATTTTTGGTGATGGGGTAATATCGCGTTTTGCTGATTTTAACTGGCCACCGCGTTCGCCCGATTTAGCGGCTCCAGATTTTTTTCTTTGGGCTACCTAAAAATTAATGTGTATGCCAATAAGCCAAGTACCATACAAAGCTTAAGGCCAATATCGGAGAGAAATATTTTTTAAATCTGTTCTATTGTTCTTTTATAGAAATAGTTGCAACGTAACCTTATTTCAAAAGCTTGTATTCATGCCCGATTGGTCCTCCACATACGAGATGATTTCAAATTTGTTTTATTTTCCGCACAAAGAAGAGAAGATTTTTCTTTATCGCTTTCCATAAATTAAGGTCTGAATTTTCCCAATTTTCAACTGTGTGTAAGACCATTTGGGACATCAGCATGGATCACCTGATTTTGCGAAATCGAAGCCTCGGTTGGGAATCGTATAAAACGGGACA
Source organism: Orthonevra nobilis (assembly GCA_963555765.1). Lineage (NCBI taxonomy): Eukaryota > Metazoa > Arthropoda > Insecta > Diptera > Syrphidae > Orthonevra > Orthonevra nobilis. The sequence goes on from OY743224.1 coordinate 35,354,313, forward strand.
GGAAGTTAGTAAGTTATTTGGACTCTTTGCATTTAAAAAATTTTTGTTATGGGCTTATACCAGATTGATAACTGACAAAAAATAAACGTTTTCACAATTTCGATTTAAATGATTTATTTAAAATCGTCTTCTTTAATTCACCGAGCTCTTTTAAGTCAAAAATGGTTTAAGACAAGTTGATGCAATGTCATGTGTTCTGTTAAACATCGTGCTTGGAAGAATTGGACTAAACTCCCTCGTCAACACTAAAGGCAAAACTCTGTTCAACTATTCGCATACGGCGATGTTATTGGCATAATCGGAAGAACACAGCGTCTTTTTGAGTATTGAGAAAGAAGCATGAAAGACGGATTTGACGGGTAACGAAAACAAGGCGAAAGCAAAGAAAGGACACACATCAAAGACGACTTGGTCAGAGAGTCGCCATAGCCAACTACAACTTTGTGGTGGTGTGGTAAGAAACTTTGTCTATCTAGGCTCCGCAATAAGTGCAGATAATAATACCAGCTATTAGATCAAACAAAACATAGCTCTTGCACCAAGTACTTTCTAAACCCCAACACCTGTTTATTGGGACACTTTCAAAAATGGTTAAGAGCGCCTTAGGTTGTTTTGAAAGAAAAATTCAACGTGTGATCTTAGGTCCCGTCTGCAAAGCAGTGAGTGGAGGGGAAGATTCATCAAGGTACTGTAGAGGTTGAACAGCGAATTCGATTTAACCAAAAGGATAAAAGTCAAACGACTAAAATGGGTAGGTCATGTAGACTTAGACGACTATGCTACTGCCCAGAGTCTTCGAATCCACCCGCCGAGGGACGGCGTAATAGAGGACGACCGCGTCCCAGGTGGCCAACACACTCGGAAGCGGACCTCAACCAACTTAGCGTGCAAAACTGGAGACAGCTGTCTGGAGAAGCTTGTTGATTGAGGCTCTGGTTCACTGTACGCCAACTTTAGTAAGATCTAAAAGTATACTGTTTATGCCTCTATTCTAATCGCAACCAGCTACGCGTGAGGCTTCAGCTAATCATAATTTTCGACTTGTTTAAATTAGCAGACAAGTTTCACTTTTTGCAGCAGTCTCAAAATATGTTTAACATGTGCCGCATTGAATCCACTGCGATTGAAAGGACGACGATATCACCAGCAACTAGTAACGCAGTTCACCAAACCACACCACCAACCATACTCAGTTCAATCCCGCCTTTCACCGCAGAGTTTTATTCAGAGACCAAAAGGTATGCACTCAAGATGTTCTTGTTTTTAATCTATGCTGTGCGGTCGGGATGTGGACGTTTGCGAGCTATGGATTGGTTTTTTTACTAACTAAGTTCGAAAATTGTTAAAGCAGTCGTTTTGGTCATGTTTTTTTTTTTTGTGGCGGCACGCCGTGCGAATAATATAAAGAGGATTCAGGCACTTAGGAAAAATCTGAGCAAACTGATCGTGAATTGGAAAACATCGAACATTGTTTTTCAAAAATGGTTTAACAGAAGGTTTACTTTTTTCCAAACGAACCAACAATAATTGATAAAGTATTTTTTTAAGAGAAGCTGAGCAGAACCTTACATATGTGGTTTAAAAAATTGTATACAATAAAAATATAACAATATTTATTTATACAGACAACAAGATTAAATAAAATTTGATATTTGTAATAATTCTTAATAAAATGTTTACCTTTTCACATGAAAACGGCGACGTTGGCCTCCTTGGCAACGTTAATGAATATGATTTTTGTAAATATTTATGCGTTATGCCCTCATGTTTTTGGGACACCTTGTACGTGTGCCGCCAACCGAATATCCCTGTCAGTTTATTTGCCAACGCCGGACATTTTGGTGGTATATCAAACATTGTCGGGCTTGGCTCGTTCGTTGTCGAATTATTTATTGATTTATTAATAATTTTTTTATTCCACTTTGGTTTTTTTTATTTTACACTTAACATAACTTTGGTATGACGCTTCATGTTTGACACGAGGTTCGATTATCAAGTCATTTTTATATTAACTTTTGTGTTTATCTATGTTTTGGTAAAATGCATTTTATTTATGTTATTGTTTACAAAAAAAAAATATGTGAGAAGAAAAATGAGCCAAAGCTGGATATAGAAAACGATGGTAGTTGGGGAAGTAAATTTAATAGTTTTTGAAAAACAATTCTGTATCCAACAATATTTATTTCCAAAGTTCGAAGCACGAAGTTGAAAAAGAGGCACTTAAGTGAAGTTCGTAAACCATTATTTTCAAAATTTTGTGGAAATGTGAAAAAACAGAACTTTTAGAAATCAGTTCAACCGCATTGTTTGGGAGCATTTTAAGGATATTCGTAGCCCAATCGAACGCATTTGTAGTATAAAAAAGCGGCCAAGTGCGATTTTAACTCTCACACGGAGGGACCCGCATCATCCTTCAGTGTGCAACACTTTATAAACTTTATATTTATTATAATTTGCTCGCCCCCAAGAGACAGTAGTCATTCTACTCACACTTATGATGAATGAAAAAATTTTGTTTTGTTTGGGGCTCATATTCAGATGTATTTGGCTTCAACAGTTTCATTGCCTAGTGTTTGGTGTAAAATTGAGTTGTGATATTAAAGAGCACGTTTTTTGTATGTAGATCCCCATTTATTTTGGATTTATGTCATTTTTATTATTTGTTTCTGTAGAAGATCAGAAGATACAATCCTGTGACACAAGCGGACGGACAGCGTAGGCTTATTTATAAGGTTCCGTTTACACCCTTTGGGCACGGAACCCTAAAAAGTAAATAAATAAAAGTATTGAATCAATTTGATTATTCAGAGTAAACAAATGCGGTAGTTTTTTATTGAAAAAAGTCTAACGACACCAAATTTACCAAAATTTAAGTCAAAGACAATCGATCATAAGTTTGATACCACATTGAGTAGCTAAGAACTGAGCTAAATTGGTTTTCAAATAGGTTATTGCAAGGACTGGTGAAGTATGCGTAAGGCTGCTGAAAATAAAATTAAATCTGAACCCAAAATTTCTTTCGAGCTGAAATTATCGAGATCTGGTCTCAATTGCATTCGCTCACATCATTTAACTAAGAGTGTTTCAGACGAATTTCTGACTGGTAAACAGAAGCTCTTTCCATCTATCTTGTATTGCAGTTGAACGCGTTTGTGAAAGTTTTGGAACTATGAAAGTAAGGAAGTAAGGAACACAGCCTATCGGCTTGAAATTTATTTAAGGTGTATCGACCGGAACGTTACCTTGGCTTATTCGCGTTGGCTACACTTACGTTGTTGGTTGGGTGGCTGTTGTTGCCAGGTGCAATCTGACATTTCCATTGGAAAGTTTGACATTTTTTAGCACAACATCACTCAGAACGTGTTGTCATTTAATCGTGAATTGTTTTATTTATAGAGACTTGAAAAATTCATCTCGGCGAAAAAAAGAGAATTAACTCGTGAACACTTTCGTGCGATCATTTTTCTCAACTTTCGACGTGTATTATCACGACAAGAGTGCATTGATGAACTTAAATCTTTGTATGGCGATGAAGCACCATCCTATAGCACTGCGAAAAACTGGTTTAATGAATTCAGTCATGGCCGACTCTCGCTCAAAGACGAATTCAGTGAAGGTCGTCCTGAAACGGCCGTTGTGCCAGAGAACATTGATGCCGTGCCTGAACTGATAATTCAAGATCGTCATGTGACATACCGTGAGATAGAGGCATCCCTGAGCATTTCTCCCACCAGCATACATTTGATACTGCATGAACACCTGGCCGTAAAAAGGTTTATTCTATAATAGCCTCACAATTTGACAATCGCTCAAAAAAAGGCTCATGTCGATTGGTGCAAAGAAATGTTAAAAAAATACGATCGCAGTGCTTAAAAAGACGTTTTTAAGATTGTCACAGGTGACGAATCATGGATCTATGCATATGAGCCCGAAACAAAACAACAATCGACCGTGTGGGTTCGTGGAAGAAGCACTTCGAAGCAAAATGGTCGCCTGTTTCTTCGGCAACACTGGTCATGTGGCGACTGTTCCGCTTGAGCAACGTACTACGATCAATTCTGAGTGGTACACCATAATTTGTTTGCCTGAAGTCTTCGGAGAAATTCGAAAAACGAACAAGAGATGACGAATCATTGTTCACCATGACAATGCGAGCTCTCACACATCGTCTCAAACCAGCGACTTTTTGACAGGCCAAAACGTCGAATTGATGAGTCATCCTTCGTACAGCCCTGACTTGGCACCCAATGATTTCTTTTTATTCCCGCACATCAAGAAAAAAAGCACGCGGTCAACGATTTTCGTCGCCAGAACATGCTGTTGAAGCGTTGCAAAACCATGTTTTGGAGGTGTCTCAATCGGAGTGGAAAAAGTTTTTCGACAATTGGTTTTGAGCGCATGCAACAGTGTATAAATCATGCTGGAGAATACTTTGAAAAACAATAAAACCACTTTTGATGATAAATATTCGCATTTTCGTTATTAGGCTAGAAATATATCTACCAGCCTACTTAATTATGGAATGAAATGAAATGAATGAATGAAAGAGACTCCATTCTCTTGAAGCACGTGTGGGTTTACTGCTGTACAAGAACGCATATCTGACTAAGTTACGTAGTCAATTAGGCACAATTTGGACTGAGAGATTTACGATTCCTGCGAACGGTGTGGAAGCGACTGATTTGGCTCATTTTCGGTACTTTGACCAGTGGGGAGTTTCACTAGTACAGGAACAGTCAATAGTGAATAAAAAAACTCGTTTGTGAAGATCATTTTGATAAAACTGCGAAAGACTGAGGTTTTGACACGGACAGATCGTTTAAAGGGTGCATTTGTATTCAAACCCTTAATTGACATGTTCCTACAAAAATCCTTTTCTTTTTCCTTGTGCTACACTTGCAAAAGGGGCATTAAACTATGAAAAGATAAAGGGTCCGCCAAATATTTTTTTTTTTGAAAATGCTATAAAAAAAAACTGCTGAATATTTTCTCAAATTTCTTTTTCTATTTGAAGGTACAATCCTTCCGGTTAATAATGGAAAATAATTTCATTCAAATGGCTGCCTTGGCTGGCCAAGCAGTAGCCTACACGATCGGTCCAATTTTTAAGCACATTATCGATTGTGTGCAGATGTATTTCACCAATGGCTTCACGAACATTGTCTTTTAAAGCGTCAATTGTCTCTGGCTTGTCAGCGTAACACTTATCTTTGAGGGCACCCCACAAATAATAGTCCAACGGTGTCAAATCGAAGCTCCGAGGTGGTCAAACGACATCAGCTCTGCGGCTGATAATGCGATCTTCAAAAACAGGGCGCAAAACATCGAGTTTAGCTTCGGCTGTGTGGCACGTAGCGCCGTCCTGTTGAAACCAAATGTTGCCAATAGCCTCCTCTTAAATTTTTGTGAGCAAAAATTCGTTCAACATGGCCCGATAACGATCGCCATTGACTGTAACGGTCACTCCTTGCTCACTTTCGAAGAAAAATGGCCCAATTATGCCTCTGGACCAAAATCCGCACCAAACAGTGACTCGTTTTGGGTGCATCGGCTTTTCAATGTATTCGTGCGGGTTTTCTGTGCCCCAAATGCGACAATTTTGCTTGTTTACATACCCGCCAAGATCAAAATGAGCTTCATCTGAAAAGATGATTTTTTTTGGCAAAATCGGTATCTTCTGTAAGTCGATCGCAGGCCGACTTAGCGAAGCGAAAACGCATTGGATGGTCAGTTGGCTTCAACTCCTGAACCAATTGGACTTTGTATAGCGTCATACCAAGGTCTTTATGCAAAATTCGTCTCAATGATGTCTGCGAAATGTTCAATTGTTGAGAACGACGGTGAATTGATGTTGATGGCGCTTCACGCACACTTTCTGCCACAGCAGCAACATTCTCGGGTATACGCATTGTTTTTGGCTTTTCACGCTTTGGTTTATCGATGGGGATGCCAGTTTCTTTCACTTTTTTTTGCAAGATAACGAACATACGGAGCTGACGGTGCTTCTCTTCTTCCAAAATCCGTACGCAATTTTCGCACAAATTCTGCAACATTACCGTGATTTTCAAAGTAATGTCGCAATATTTCCCAGCGTTGTTCAAGCGTATACACAACCATATTCGTTCAGCGGAAGGATAAAATTAATTATCTGTCAAATCAGACATTAGCTAAGTGTTACCATTCACGAAATTAGCACTAGTTGAAAAAAAAAGTAAGATGGCGGACCCGTTATTAGGTTTTAAGTGGTGTCTCGTTAATTGTAAAGACTTGCAAGTTAAGGGCCAATTTTTTGGCAAACTAGAGATTAAAAAAGACTGATAAAACTCATCTTTGAGAAGACCTTGTAGTCCATCAGATGGATGTAGAATGATGACGCATTCTCAAACAAGGAATTAAAAAAAGCCCGATGGATAAAATCGCTCAGCTTTTCAAGTCATCAGACAACAACTCTTCGTTTGCATAATATTATTTTTTTTTGTGTCCGCGTTTCGTATTAAAATCAAAATTGTTTGAGGGTGAAGTCAGTCTCATAGAATCCCTGTTTGTTTATTTATTTCCTCACACCTTCAGACAGTCAGTTTTTAGTGCTGTCAACAGTAATTAAGACGACAGAAATATGCAAATTTATTTTCCTTCTACATTCTTTTGTCAAACTTTTAAAAATAACTATAAAACGACAAGACAGCCTTCAGGTTCTAGTTTGTGTGTCAACGACTGGATTAGCATAAATGTATCTCACTGGACCAGCTGTTTGCAATCCGATTTGCAATGCGTTTGACGGATGCAGGCAACTCGGCATACACTTCATCTTTATGCGGTCACAAAGAATTCAGCGAGCACTTCAATTTTCAGATACAGGTGTGCCAACAGGTTATATCTAAGATATAACCACTGAATCGCTATTCACTCGTATTTGATTTTGCTATCCAAATTCTAGCTCAAGCTTGTTCGGCTTTCGAGTGGTGCGCTCCGAACCATTTGAAATGTGATGCCGTCGTTGAGGCTCAGTTTGCTTTTGAATCGATTTTTATCTTAGAAATGCAATGAATTACTTTGAACAGACTTTGTTTATTTTGCTTTGAAAGAGCTCCACCGATTGTTGAACGTTGCCATGCTTTTGGCAATTTGGAATCGATTCCATTGGTATGTGTCGATAGCAAGTCACCTTTATTTTAATCAATTAATAACTAGAGAGGTCTTGCTTGATCGGCGGGGCAAGCGCATGCGAAAATATCCATGACCGAAGGGGATTATATCATCGGTTATTATTTATCATGTAATGTAAGCGCCGAATTATTTTTACGGGGACAGGAATGCGAACGCGATTTGTTTTTACGTGGGTACGTGGGCTGTAGTGGCGTGTTTGCACTTACGCTTAAAGTGGTGCTTGATTTCTCTTCTTCAATGCAAATAATTGTCGGCGGGAAGTGTGGCTTAAAGTAAAGGGTGATTTCTTTTAGGGGTTATCTGTTAATCTAGATGTCTGAATGGGCAGTATACTTTGCTTAACGATGTTAAGAGAGCGTAGACATTTGCTTAAAAAAATTCTCATAGTTTTAACAAATCTTACAAGTTTCATTCGGAGCACCTTATGGATCGTTTTTGTCTATTTTTGGAATGAGGTCATTCATACTGACATTGTCGAGCGTTACCGAGGATGATTCGACGCCGTTCTCAGCAACTCGACCTCAGGGAAGATTTTTAGTAAAGATCTTAGCCTACAGCCTCATTGAACTCAACTTGATCAGTTATAAATACCATGCGTCGTGTGCTCAATGAGTGCGCTAAAGATCATCTTGAAGTTGAACCGGATTTTTACTGTCAAATCATCTTCAGTGAGGAGACTCATTTGGTGGGTACTTTGGCATAACAAGCTAAATTGTAATTTTTGGAGTGATCGCAATCCTCACGAGACTTTGGCAAAGTTTGAAGATCACACGACAAAAGCGGTTGACATAATTGTCTTTTCAAGAAACGAAACCGAAGCGACAAAGATGGCACTCGACTTGAATGAATGCAAATCGAAGCATAAGTTGTCAACAAAAAGGACACTCAACGTCGACTGCGGTCACGATTCGATCACTGATAGCAACGTGGAAATGAAATGGAGAATCACTTCCACCAGTAGTTTGCTTTTAGGATAATAAGGCAACTGAGTAATAAATACTTACAGGACCCTTATTGATCCGGTCATAAAAGAATGAATCTTTTGGTCGTTTTGAGAGAAAAATCTTTTATGGAGTGTGAATAAGAGGGATCATCGGAGAGCGGTGTGGCCTGTTCAGCGATATGAATCTAGAACATGTCAGTCATGAATATCAACGCTCCGGCACAAAGAATCTACACAAGATCGGACCCCACAACCGATATCCTGTCCGAACGTTAACACTTGAATTCAGCAAACGTTTTTTCGATTTTCGAATTTTTTAAAAACTATGCAGTCACAGTTATTCGGACATCGTGAGTCTGGAACTTCTGATTTTGAAAGATTTTTTTAATTCTTGATCTCTTAGTCATCTTTAAACACACAAAGAACATTTTTAAGGCACGTTATAATCACTGCCCACAATTCTGGTACTTAACGCCTCTGAATATTGGAATCATGAGTCCTTTTGAATGCCTCTCCAAGTAGTTAAGAAGTGGCTCTAAGAGTCAGCCCCCGATCTTCCAATTTTTGCTTCAAATTTTGACTCAAGGACGTATTTGTATTTGAATTTTGTATTTATTTAAAAATGAATATTTGCACATTAAGATTAAAATCTTATAAGTAATGAAGGCTTTAAGGTAATAATCAATAGTCTAAGTAATAATTAATAGATATTTAAAACAGATTACAAAATTCAATTCAATTTATGATCACAAGTTTAAAAGAAAAAGAAAAAGTTAAGCGAAAACTACTTGCATAAGGAGAAAGAAGATAGAATAAGAATAGGATAATTTTTGTTTAATTTACTATATCATTGGCCAAATGTTCGAAGAGGAGGGTCTTTAAACTGTTTGCACTTCTGATTCTTCTAAGTGCTATGGGCAGTGAGTTCCATAGTCGAGCGACGTTGACAAAAAAAGTTCTTTCAGAAACTAGACAATTATACCTTGGCTAGATTAAAGCAAACGATCTTTGAGAAGTTCCAAAATTGAGTCTGTTGTATTAATATTCAGGCTGACCCGTTTGAATAATTTTGTTCAGCAGAATAAGGGAACGGAACTGAAGAAGTTTGCTTAATGTAAGGCCCGTGATCTGCTTAGAGTGAGCTGATATATGGTCATGGTAACGGATATTAAAAATATATCGTAAAATTGTTGTAAATGACATTTAATTTTCTATTTATATCATAGTCCAATTTACTAAAGACTTCGCATCCGTGAAGCAGAATGGGTAACAGCAACGACCTCACCAGTAACATTTTAACATATGTAGGTATGAAATATTGAGTTGTCCATAATAAACGGAGGCTACTGTATAATTTCCCTACGGTAGCCACTACATGATCGGTCCATGTAAGTGTGTCATTAAAAACCATACCTAAGTTTCTGGCTGTGCAGACGAACTCTAAGGTTTCTTGATCGAGTTTGATTGGTGGGAAGTAAGATGTGTCGAGTCTTCTTTCATAAATGCAGAGCGCTTTAGATTTCATTGGGTTTAGAGATAAGTTGTGCTTTGTGGCCCAGTTATGAATTCTATTCAGATCTGCATTTATGTCACAAATCGCACTCTCGATTCGTACCAAACATTCTCAATTTAGTGGCATAGATTCCAACACGAATGAATTGGTGCAAACTGCCGTACAACTTTTGCAAAATCGCTTATTCATTCGTGATTGTTTCATTGTCCCCAGGGTATTTTGCGATGGAAATATCGAAATATCGTTACTAAATGCAGCGACGATAGCGAGTGTCTTTCCAAAGCAGTCTTAATAATTTTGTAATATTTTGATAAAATGGAAATTGTCCGAATAATTTTTTCAATGACTGTTTAGTTTATTGAAAATTCGAACATCGAAATAACGTTTGCTGAACTCAAACCTTGTTTCGGACAGCGCAGGAGATCCATTTTAGTTAAATATTCCAATAAAATATTTTTAACTTGTCTTGAATATCCTCTTAACAAAATTTATAATATCATAGTAGAAAAACAAAATCGTCTTTTTTTATTCAGTTTCATTTAACGCATCAAAATATTCTCCTACAAGCCCGCAACACACTCAATTGCAAGAAAAGTCTTCATTTTCTTCCGTACCAGAATCGGCCTCTCACAACTTGAACGGCATCATCGGATGTAGCTTCCATACGGTGCGAGATAGAAAACCATAAATTTAAATGGAATTCCAGCGCAATCTATCATCGCCACAAGTGGATAGAAAAAGTCAGTTGATCCAGAAAGTGGCACACACCGTTTTGTGTTTTTTTTTTATGTTTTTGTTCATGTTGCAGTGGCAAGTCTGCGGCATCTGACCATTTCACGACAACAGGTCGAGTCAGTTGATCTGGCGCAAGTAGTTCTTTCTGCGTTCAATTTTTGCATCAAAGTTCGAAACCAAAAAAAAAGTCCAAGAACTCGACGCTAGTTATCTTAAATCCGAGTTCATAGTTAGACTTGTGCAAAGCTAAAGACATTTACAATTTTTTTTCTGTAAGCTTTTACGATTAAGATTGTCATGGGGTAATAAAAAAAAATCGAAAACGTTACAAGGTAACAATCTACTTTGGATTAGTTAAAAGTATTTCGTTTTTGTCGTTAGAAAGGCAAAAGTCGTTAAGTTTGAATGAAACTGAAAGTATTGAAGTCTAGCGATAGAGACGTTTGGAACAGTCTTCTTTTACGGAACTTGATAGACGAGGTAATTTGAAAATCCATCAAGAACTCTATTATAAGTGTCTGGTAAGAGTGGGAGTGTTTTATGAGCTCTCAAGAAAGAGACTTTTTATTTTTTATGAATCATCACTTCAATCACAATAGTTCTTTTCCATTATCACCTTTGAAGTGGTCTTTTATTTACTAATTCAAACCCGAATTGCTTTTGTGATAAAGTCTTGAAATGACGGCTGACTAATTTTTCATTGTTGTTCACTGTAAAAACCACTCAGAGTTTTAGTTCGAATCAATTAATTTTTCAATTTTTCAATTCAATTTTTTAGCGTTTTTTTGGAACAAAAAAAAGAAGATTTAACTATAAGAACGCCCAAGATACATCAACCTTTCTTCAGATGCAGTTTTGTTTTGATATTTGTTAAGTAACCAGGATGCTGAATACAGGCGTCAAGTCGCTCGTCTCGAGAAGAGTGAAACAATTCGTGATTGTCGTGTTTTGGCGGTTTCCACTCACCGATAAGGTCGTTCGATTTGACCACCCAAGATTTCTTTCTTTACGGTTTTTTTGGGGTCTTCCTTTCTATCAGAACAAGCTACAAACTCTAATAGCTTTTGAAGAAAATAGTCGACAACATTGCGAGAGTTGAACGACCGAAGTTCTCTCGAATACGAAAAAGTAGTGCAAAAAATTAACGAATGAAAGTCCAAATAAACGTTTAAAAAAAAAATATTATGAATTAATTGTTATAACAGCAGGAAATGATAACTCCTAAATAGCGTGATGTATTTTAATATTGTTCAGATACAAGTTAATAATATTCTCAAAGTTCTAAGGTTGGGAAACGAGCGACTGCCAAGGATAGCTTCTATCGAACAAGCTCAAGAACACGGAATCAAACTGCAACTTTAGGCCGACTTTTAACCAAAACTGTCCAATTATTTGGCTTCGAATTCATTGCAAATGGAAAGAATGGCATATAGAAAAGTTTGTCACGACTATGCATACAAAAACTTCTTCAGTATTTAAAACTCGGGAAGAACTATTCTTGCATTAAATTTAACTGCAAAGTTAAGATCCTCATAAATACTATTTAAAGAGAACATTTGTCATTTTTTGGTACATGCCCAATTCTGCGAGGAACGAGAAGGCACTTCCTCTGAAATGAACCAACCAAGCAATCGCATGTTTTTAGGAAGCAAATGTTTACACACTAAAAAGATCCTGTAGAATTACTCATGGCGTATTGTAAATTATTAAATTTATATTCTAGAATAATAAAAAATTGGTTTGTGTGCGATTAACACTGCCATCAGCATGAACTTTCCATTTGATGATAGTAAAAATTGTACTCGAAGAACGAAGGATAAAATTTGGCTCAACTCTGCCGGGTTAAGAAATGCTGAAAAGTTTCATTTTCACATTCATTAGCGTGGGCTTCTGTAAGTATCGTTTTGAATGGTAAGCAATTTACTGGGTTCAAATGGCAAAGTGCACCCTGATGACTTCAGGGGCAACTGACTATGTTTGGCAATTAAAAAAAAGTGTCAAAAGACATTTGTTATTTTTTTATTAAAGTAGTCTTGTGAATTGTGAAGTGAAGTGTCTGCTTCTAAGACTGCCACTCAATATTTTGCTCCTTTCGCTATATTTTGACAGCCAAAGTCAATTGACTTCATCTTAATTGATATTGTTATGACATTTGGACTTTCTCCCACAACGAGTGATTTAAGGCAATTGCCTATGAGAATGGTAATCTCTGAAAAGGGAATACAACTTTTATGGAAAACTCTTCGATTGCATGATTTTTGTCTAAGAAACTTTGTGGGGCCCTTAAAAACTATTGAGCACTAAAATAATTAATTTAAAATACTCCACTTGCATAAAAGTTTCCAGTGGCAAAAAGTCTTGCTTTTGAGCAAGGATGTGATTTTACTCTCTGGTAAAAAGTGTCAGTCTAGACTTTGAGGATTGAAATTTTTGAAAGAGTATGTTTCGAAAATGACCAAGCTTTGCTGTGGAGATGTGGATCAATAAGTAGAGCAAGCGATACGTAAAAATATCAATAATCACTAAATCTATTTTTCCGAATCTTTCGAAAACAGGTCTCAAAATCGAAAGTCAAACTTTGGGAGATCCATCATGAAGCATAGAGATCAAAAGAACACATTAAGTATTTGATCGATTTAAGGTGCAGGCATAAGCAGATTTTTTTTCTTTTTTTATGTGCAAGGCTTATTTGATTTGGCCATTTGACTAAGTTAACACAATATTGACAAAGCTGTTTTGATAAAGAATTTTATATGAATTTCTCCGACAGAATGTATTGTCCTGAAATTTATGAACGGCAATGTATATATTATTATAAAGGACTTGAAAGGTTAAAGTAAAATGTATTTTGAACATTTTTCATTCAAAAACGAATTTGATTTTAATATAACAAATGAAACTGTCTCTTTTTTGCCAGTTTTTTTGTTATTAAATTTAAACCACCGAATCATATTTAGACAAGACTTTTTTATTTTGCAAATAGGCTTCCAATTCTTGTCGATTTGGATTCGTTAGTTCGATTTGTCCTCAAGATATGTGAGACGAAAAAAATCCGCACAAACGTACATACTTACGTTCACACACACTTTCTAAAAACTTTTTAGAGACTAATGGAACCTCGAAAAGTGGAGAAATGTGTGTCAAAATATTGAATTCAGAAATTTGGACCCATTACAAGGTCTTCCGGATGGGAAGTTTCAACTATGGATATCTTATCTACTCTGAAAGTGATAAAAGCATATTGCAGAGAAGTTCTCTCGTCAATTTAAAGAAAGGTTGTAGTAGTACCTACTAACCTCTTATATCAGGCAATAACATGGCGGAGCAACATAATAGACTTTTGACATAAGCTCAAGATATTTAAGGGAAAAATTGATGTTGCACGGTCCTGCTGAAGCCTCGTCTCTTTGACATTTTGTATGGACATGGAATTGAGAATCATTCGCATTGAGAGCTCGTCAATGACGGTAGTGTTGTTTTTTTTGCCAATTTCGGCAAGCGAAACAGAATGCAACAAAACACTTGTTTTCTTGCTCATTTTGATGTGTGTTGAATTCAAACAAAATGGAGTTTGCTACTAGCTTTTAGTGTTGTTCAATAATATGTAGCTGAAGTCCAATCTCTTTTGGATGGCACTGGATTCATTCTATGAGAACCTTGAACTGATTTCGTACTTTCCGAAGCCTTAGAGTCAACCTATAGCATTCGTTAAAATTTTGTTTTGCCCAAAAGAAAAGGTCAGCTATCGGAAACGAAGCTTTTTTTTTATTGTTTGTTTCATTTGGTGTGTGTGTGTGCAATTTAAAAGTAAGTTTATCGAAAAAAGCGTTGGTTCGAAACAATTTTGTTGGATTTGGTGTGATACCACCACCGAAACGCTTCAAAACAAAAACGTGTCTTTTGTATCGTTTGCTTTGATGTGCGTTTTGTCATAAGGATCACTATTCTCTCGTTTCATAAAACAAAGAAAATGTTTTGTTTGATTCGGTGTGTTTTTAGTCCTACAAAACTACGAAGACCAAGGTCCATTGGCTTCAGTTGGACTCAGTTGGTTGTAGGCGGAGATCTCTCACGAAATGGACAATAGAGTCCAAGTCGCTGAGAAAGGCGTAGAACCAATTGATTTGTGTCCTCGGCCACAGTGACTTATCTAGAGGGGACCGGTTCTTCGGTACAGTATGAGTGTAGGACAAATATAATTCAGAAGGACGGTTAGGAGCAACGTTAATTGGGTGTTGTGCTCTTAAAGTTTGGCACAGAGAATACGAATTTTGGTTTAACGTTTTAAATCTTGGAAAAAAGTCATTTCAGAAAACTCTGCAAGTTCAGCTACTCGTAAACCTAACATATTTGAACCTTAACTTTAAAGTTCAATAAGAAACCAAGAACGCAATTTTGTGGTATTTCCCTTGAAAATGTGGTCGACTAATAAAAAACAATTACAGTGGAAGTCGCTTATAACGACCATTCGCTTATTGCGTCCACTTTCCTTTCATTTGGTTGGTTTCATTATTTTTATTTTAGATATTCTACTCTTGGATATAACGTCGTCGAATACGAATATAGCGACACGGCTTATAGAAAGACCAGTTTTTGGGGAAAAAAAATCAATCGTTGTCGCCGGCTATAACGACGGAATGATTACATATATAGTACAAGGTTCCTTCACTGTCGTTATTAGCGACTTCTACTGTACCTAGATATATATGAAGGTGCAATCAATTGCTCACCTAAATAAACGCGGTTAATTGACGTTTATATAATTGAGATAACAATTATCGAAATTAATTTCATGTCATAAAATATTACTGCGTTGTTTGATAACACAAAAAAAAGGTTACATCCAAAACTGGGTAAAAGTCATTGTACCCAAAAAGATTAATGTTGTAACTGCGCCCAAAAGAGTAATATTAAATCTGCCAATATTTAATACAAGCTCCGAAAAATGTCGGTTATTCCAGCAACGAAACAACAACAGGATGTTGTAATCTTAGATAAGACAAACAAAAAACAAAAGTACCTTTGTGCATTGATAAGCTCGATTGTCGTCATCGGGTTTCGATTGAAATTCCAATTCAATTTCAATTTCAATTGTTCAACCTGTCATCTGTGCTTATCGTTGTCTTTTGTTTCATTTATCGTTATCCGTGACAGGTATCCTTCGGAATGCGAAGGAAACGTAATCTGTTGGGCCGTCCTATCTCAAGCGATAATTGCAACCAATCATTTGCACGGTCTTCAAATAATCACACAATTTCAAAACAGAGTGTAAAAAAAAATGCAGAAACGAATATGATAAAAGAAGAAGATTGCCAAATGAAATTTGATCTTAGGCAGAAGAGAAAAGAGCTCTGCGAGGTATTCCTTGTTAACTTGTTAGTTAAAGAGTCTCAAAGACCGGTTGGGCACTTGAGACGTTCGTTTTCGCATCATGCAAATGGTAACAGATACTTTGCTTCCGTTCGCACATGCATATATGTAAATGTACTCGTACAGGCAACTCCATGGACATGAATTAGGTGGGGCCTGTAATGGTAAATTGATGGTCGTAAGACTACGATAAAGGGCTCGTTCCCTCACTTGGGCTTATTTATTAAATTTTATGCTAATGCCACAATGTTGCATTGGAGGGGACAAGTATGTAAGTGGTACTCCTCGATCAGATAATACCATCTTGGCTAACAATGGAACGTGGTGTAAGATTACGGAAAACACTTGGATTGCTCGCCAAGTATCTTGGCTCTCACAAATGCAGATGATTACAATGGAGCAGAAATTTACATCCGTTGTCTGACGGAAAATCTAAAAAGAGTTACGCCCACACGTAAATTGGAATATTTTGTTGCGCGTGCATTGCGATTATTAAGGTTAAGAATAAGGTTCATCAGAGTACGAGGTCTACTGCTATTTTTTGTTTGTTGCTGATTTGGAATTTCACATTGCACTTTTCTTGCGGTAAAATTGCTTAGTTTAATAATTTCTGAATGGCAAGTTCGTTGCAGATACTCGTACATTGTTAACGTGGAATAACCTCAATATGCTGGTCGTTGTCGTTGTGCGCAGTTGCTAGTTGTAAGCTAAAACTGACCAAGACCATGCTTGCTATGCATTGAAGAGGTTAACCGATTTAACTGTCCAGAGAAATGTGCACACTTGGTATCTGGGTTAGGGGGGACACGGCTAATTGGTTATTTAATGAAATTTCAATGCAATGCAATCTTGGATGGAGTGATGTTAACAGAACAGGATAGAAAGGTATGCAAAATGTTGGCATTTAGATTCCGAATTAGAGCTTCATGTTCAATGGAGGCTGACATACAATTTGTATCTTAAATTCAAAAATAGTTTAAGTTGGTTTTGAAATAGATTTCCGACAACCAGTTTGAAATTAAAAGTTGCATTAAAATGGAGCAACATCAGAACAGAAATGTCACCATCTGCCAACAGAGCTCTTTAGAATTAAAACCATTTCCTTGCGTGAGAAAAATTCTTTTAATCAGACTGAAGATTGAACAAAAAATTGTAGGTGTTCAAAACGACCCACATGGCATGACTGAGTTCAACCGAATGAAAAGAAGACGCAATGGCATTTCCCGATCTATTGAATGAAAACGGAAACTTTAAGCTTGTTATATTCTGAAGTCGATCTTGGTTGCTTTTGGTGTTAGGGGGGAAAAGCATAGCGCTTTATGAAGTGCTCTTTTTTTTTTTTTTTAAATAGTGCTCAAGTGTTCAAGGGACTGGAAGTCCCTTAAAGTGTTTTTTTTACACAGCATGAGCAGAAGCGGAAGGGAGAGAAAGGAGGTACCAGTGCACATTGGTTTTAAATTGTTGTAGGTTGCAGTGCAAAGGAAAACTAGAGCGATTGTGCGGCTTATAAAAGAATTTCTAATGAGCATTGAAAGCTTTTCGGTTTCTTCGACGCAAATGCCATTTATGGACAATGGCTGGGTGTTAGGGTTTCGCTTTAATGACATAGGACAGCATTGGGTTTTGGAAGCATTTAATTCTACTCTATTGGCTTGTCCCCATCTGGTTATGCTGTCAATATCAGAATTTAATAAGTTCAGCATACTCGCTCGATGTCCACGTCCGAAGAGCAGGGGCGTGAATCATTAAACGCATATGAGGAACTGAGGGTACTGTCATCTGCGAAGGAATATATTGGATTGTTTCCTCTTGTTGTTTCCTCAAACAAAATGGCAACGCTTTTGTAAAGGATGGGAGCAAATCACTTAACATTTTTCATGATTACCTGAATCTTCTCTTGATTATAAGGATATCATCGATTTTTAATCTTTTGGACCCAAGAAAAAAAAAGTCCGATTGAGTGAAAAAATCCTGTGCTAATGCTGCAAAAAATTATGCTCCAATAGCGATCTGTACTCACTGATAGTTTACGTAACCTCTGAGATGAAAATTCGTTTCATCTGAAAAATATCATGCAACTAGTTTAAACAAATTAATGACTTTGTTTTGGCGTTGTTGATTTTCTTCTTTCATTCGAAGAAAACGCTGGCTGCAGCGCATGTAGAAACCACAAAGTTTGCGGAAATGCTGCTCTTAGTGAAACAACGTGCCATATTGCTCCCGTCGTTTAAAAAAACGCGATATTAATATTGACGATCGTCCGCGTCAAGAAAGGTCTTCAGCATTAAGAGTTACCCGCCAAGCAATTGCATGTGTTGGGAATGATTTAAAAACAAGGAAATTGGGTTTTACGTACTTTTTGAAGCCAAGGGACGTTGAAGGTTGTTTTTTTCGCCTTAGAAATTGCCCTAAAGGTAAAAAAGGAAGTGTTTTTATTCCATCGCACCTTGATGCGTAGTAAAATAATGGATTCATTTTAGCGATCCAAAGAAAAGAAAGTCATGGGGACTGATCGGTCATGCTTCTTCGTTGTCCGCTTAACCGAATATACAAGCTGCGAAAATAAAACGCTGTGTATTTGGTGGAACCAGATCGGTGTCATTTCTTATGAACTGTTAAAACTCAATGAAACCATCATTGGGCAAGGGTATCGACTTAAATTGATGCGATTGTACCGAGCACTGCGCGAAAAACGATCACAATACGAGCAGAAGCAGGAAAAGTGGCTCTACAACATGACAATGCATTTTCATAAAAAAAGCAGGACTTAGTTGAGCGCCTTATATAATACTTAGTTAGGCACGAGTACGATACGGTCAAGGGGTCAAAAACAAGCATTTTTTACTATGGGAGGGGGGGTCTATCTCGCTCCGTTTAGGAGGAAGGGGCAACTAAAAAAAAATTCTTAAAATGAAAAAAAAAAAAAAAAAAAAAAAAAAACAACAACGGCAACACTTACAATAAAGTATCATACCGGCTTTGAAAGCCAGAAACATCTTTTATCCTGGATTTAAATTAAATAGTAAACTTTAATAGTTTTTGAAAAATTCGCATGCAAACTCAAATTATTGATAAAAAAAAATCAAAAAAACAAGTTTGGCCAATTTTTTTTTCAAAATTGTGAATTGAAGTGCTAAAATTGCTTATTTTAGTCAATGCTGGTAACAATGCTGAATAGAACACAAAAAACCGAATGGCTTTATGTCTTCTAGTTTTTGAGAAAATTGAAAATTACTATTTTTTACAAGTTATCGTACTCTCCCCCTAAGTTACTGTTAGTTTTAAAATGCATAAAAGCAAATTAAGTCATTGAATTGAAATTTTACCAAGTTTTCCACACCCGTAAAACAATCTTCTTGATCACAGACCTTATAGCGACTAGACCACATAGATAACTTATTCATACTATGTCCAAAAAGACGCTGCAACCTGTTGTTGGAATATACATTTATGAGCCTCTTTAGACCTCAGATAAGAATCCAATCAAATGCATCGATTGACATTCCTAAAAATTCACAGATAATTGTAGGGCCAATCACGTTTAGTAATTTATCTTATGGCGCGAAGTGTTATTACTTTTACTATTAATAACTAAATTAAAACTTAAAGAAAATAAGACATGGCCACAAAATCAGCTTAATAGCAACTCTCTTAAAAAACTTAAAGAAAATCCATCACTTGTTGTTGAAACATGATTTAGCTCTTCAAACTGGGAAACTAACAAAATATCTGCGTTTAACATAATCTATCCAAATCAGTCATAAAACTGCACCACAGACCTCATTCATGTGACAATCTAGAAGATTAACGCGAGGCAGACGACATATTTTTAATAAAAAAAAAACATGTTTCCAGCTCCGTTTAAATGCGTTTATCTTGAAATCACATCGTCCAGAGTGTAACATAAGCATGTCGAAAAACCTAACACGTTCATGCTAAACATTTTACTTAATTTAAAACAAAGTTCATTAACATAATCTGCACACTTTTGCAGCTTTAATTCCCAGCTGCACCGAAGCAAATCTGTTAAAATTAATGCCCAACACTCGTAATATTTTCGTTGCGTCGCAATGGGTCACCTCGCATCGATTAATTTTTTTTTGAGATCTCAAGATGCACCATGTGAGCTGGCTGTGCTGGCCACCATCCAAACGAAAACACGATCCCCTTAGGCACCATTCGGTTATTCACTTCTTCACAATTCAAATAAATATAATAACAAAAATACACAAACAATCAAAAAAAAAATATTTAAAAATTGGACAAAAATCAGATACACTGTATTTTTTTGTTTGTGAAACGGAAAATAAAGGTAATCGCAGCTTAAAGCATTTTTTTTTTCTTTACAGCCACAAGTATGCGTATTTTTTTTTCCTGATAAATTCTCTTTTATTTGTCATTATGTCTTTGCTTCCAGCGACCGGGCCATTCGTGTGCTGAGTCATCTACGTCATTAAATGAAAATTGAGTGCAATTTGTTAAAAAAAACCTTTCATTCACCCACTTTATTCGTTTCGTTTTGTCCGTTTCTTCTTCGGGTTACGACGGTGAAGATTTTCAACTTTTTAAGTACCAGATGTAAAAGTGTATTTTATTACTAAAATTAATCGGAGTTATCGGCGATGTGAGTAAACTTCCGTGTAGCTTGGAATTTAGTTTAAGAAAATCATTATGGACATAGATCTATAAAAATGATGGTCAATTAAAAGTAGCTTTTAACCATAGCCTACCGTTCGCCTGTCAAGTTCCTTGAACGTACTGGAAAACTATTTGATCCCATCAATTAAATTATTGTACGATTTAAGTGATCAATTTAGGCCTTTGTTTTAGTCATTTAAAGAACTTACTAACTTATCAAACCTTAGAACTCTGAGCCTTCTTTTACGGCCCTGGCAACGCTGCCACCAGTAAGTTAGACCAAGCTTCCTGGCATTCGCGATTGCCATTGTCATCAAAGACACTTTTAGCCTAAACATTGCTGTCTATTCACTCAATGTGGGTTGATTCGATTCACATCTTCGTTAAGCTCTTAGAGTTCGGGGTTTTAGTTTCTTCTTCGTTCACCCTTTTCGCACACAGGAGTATGCAGACTTTTCTTTCCAATCTCCTTTAAATCGTATGCAAACAAAACGACATAGCATGGAGTTGCATGAGTGTTTGTTGGATCTTCCGAAACATAAAACTCATTGACTACCTCAATGTTTAAGCATTCGATTGATTGTGGGACCATGTATTTTTATTTATCCTTTAAGACTTTTACACTTATCTAAAGTCTCTTCTTTAATCGCTGTGAAAGCTTCATTGGGTACGAATAATTATGTCATTCCCCGTCTGCGAATTCATATCTGTTGGTTGAAGAAATCAAATGAAAGCGCATTTCATTGCAAGGATTCTGTCGCATTTCTGGAATAATTCGCACAGGAAGCTTATGTCAAAACATTCAACCTCAACAGTAGACTAATATTTTATAATGATTTCAAGAAAATTGAGGGACAAAAATAAGTTTGAAGTTACATGAAGGTTGTAAATTCGAAAGAGCCTCCTTTTGACTGAAGTTTACACGAAGAATCACCTTTTATTTAAAAAATTACTCTAAAAATTATAAGACTGCTTGAAGATGTCAATGTAGAAAACTGTCCGAAAGACTTTAACCATTCAGAGGTTTTTCGAACCTGCACCTTTCTTCCGGCCAATGACTCAACGGCGTTACCAAGAAAATGGAGCCTCAGGAGCTTAGGCACTAAGCGCAGGATCAGCGGCCTGACACTGACAGTTTTAGCGAACGCATTTTTGCCGCGCACCTCGTTATTTCTGAGGTACATACATAAGGAATTGTATGCTAGCCTTTAGCTGTTTTCCGTCACATGAAGGGATTGAATTTAATTCATAGGCGAATATACGTTACAAAATAATTTTTAGAAGCCGAAATAAGCTGCGAACTTCATTTCAAGTCAGATAAAACTGAATATATCCTTTTGTCAAGATGCTAAGTATGCAGCGTTTAACAAGTCCACCTCAATGTGCTTGAAATACAGCCTTACAATAGCAAGAAAAAGAATGTGCTTGGTCCAACTATTGTGCTCTTACTTTACACTGGCCTTGAACATGGCCTAACCAAGCCTTTTAAATATGAATTGTATAACAAGTTACAGCTCGAAGCATGACCAATTCGCGTTTATAGACGCTCTTTGCATATCTAGTTCTTCATGATCCAGGGCATAATCATTTTCATTCTGGCGTCACTCTATCTAAGCTGACAGGAACCTAAACTGACTAAGGTCTTTGAAAACTGCACCACAGTTTCATGTTAATTTTTTTTTTACGATTTTTATATTTCATGGTTTGAAAAGGACGGTTCATTATGAGTCTCAAAATGAATCATTATATTCCAAAGAAAATACCATATTCGGAAAACAATGTTTTGCTGATTTCGCGTACGCTATTTCCTATGGGATTGGTTCATTATTAAAACAAGCATTCAAAGAAGAAAAATTCCCTATTTCAGTTAACCTGTAATCTTTGATTACAATTTGAAACTAAAGTCTATAGTATCTGTTACCGAATTTCGAAAAAAAAATGATGACAGTTACGAGTAACTTCACATAATGCAACAATTCCTGCCAAAATGCCAGTGAGAAATGTGAAAGTGATTTAACAGATTATGAACATGGACAAAGTTTGTGAAAACGTTAACAAAAAAGCCTTATCAGTGGTGGGAGTACGAGTGAATTGCTCTCCCATAATCAATTTAAGCCATTCGACTTGACAGCTTTGACGTAATCCTTACGTTTGTTCCTCAAGTCATTAAATAAAAAATAAAATGAACATTTTCGCGTGAAAACGATTAAATAAAAGTAAGTGATGCATTCATGCGCAGTCGGAAGTTAAGTTGTTTATATTTTTCTCTTTATCATTTAAACTGGTAAAACATTAATTGCACAACAAGAAATCTGTTAAGTTGCTTTCATTTAAAAAAAAATATGAACCCTCCAGACATCCAAAAGCTGCTGGGCAAGGTATCACTTAACGATGGTAGACAGGTCGTCAGCAACTAGTTTTCTCGCCGATACCCAGAAATTACAACACCCGAGTCCAACTTTAGATCTCCGGCACGAAGAATGGTCTTTTCATTTTGGGTAGCCAGCAATAGTAACAACAGAGTACAACATATAGTCATAGTGACAGTATGGGAGAAAAGTGTTTTATCTTTCTTTCATTTTATTGCAATCGGCGCGGTGCGGAGCGGTACGGTACGATGGTAGCGACATCATTGTTGTCGGGGGTCATTGAAGTTCACTATCACTTTCACCGCTGAGCAGCGCGATTTATTTACTCAATTTCGCAATTAAAAAAAACAACATACCAAGCTGAGTTAAATGAACGTACTCGTATTCTTAATAAAAATGTAAAAATATGTGCTCTCGTGAGTTTGAGCTGAGCTGGAAAACATACATTAGTGTCTGAACATGAAATCACACACATAATGATGCATGCAACAGGAAAGGAAACACTGTCTCGCTGTCTGCGAGAGTTTTCTTTTTTTCTTTTCTTATAATTTCCTTTTTAATTCGATTAGTGAACAACTTTTACCGATGCTGTTGCTGCTACGTATAACTTGTATAGTAATAATAATTTTTTTGCTTAAGTTGAGAAATTTAATTGTACCTTGAGTTATTTCGTGGCGAATCTTTCGAATGCATCTCTGTTTTTACAAGTTTTTGATGGGAATTTTTCGTTGGAAAGAGAAAACTCTTCGTACGAAATTTTATTTGATTGTTTATTTTATTTGAATATGATAGAGCTTGATGCAAATAAGTGGAAACTCCCTTTTTCTTTTGAAAATTCAACACCATTCATTTCTGTGAGAATCAACAAGAAGGAATTACACAATTGAATTTTGTTTGAAGCATATTGAGTGAGTGTTGTTTACAAGCAATGCACTTATCAATTTTAATCATAAAAACAACGAGGAGTGCATTCAGTGCGAATACTTTACCAGATGCACGCAATAACGCTTAGTTGAATTGCACAGAAACTACGTAGTAGTAAGAAAAAGCACACCAATTCACAGCGGATATAAACAAGTGCGACAAATATTTACTTTAGTATCACTATCAATATAACGCTGCGACGCACTATGATCAGAGTGAGAATAGAAATAATTTATGGATAAACTTCTCTTTGAAAGTCAATAACGTGTTGGTTTTTTCTGTTTAAAAGCAGATGTCAGATATGGCTCGATATTTCAACTTCAACAAGTGCACACCAATTTCACTTTACTGTGATGGCTAGGGTTTGCTTTTCTCGTTCGCGTTTAGCGGTCAAGGCAGAAATGCCTTAATTTGGAATGTGACTGCTAAGCGAGTTAATGGATTTAAGTGAGAAGTAACTTTATATGGATTGAATACAGATGGACGTGAGAGATGCAGAGGTAGACTTAAACGGAAGCGGCGTGATTTGAAGTTATTTTTTAGTTGATCAATGATAAGAAAGGAAACAAAAAAAAATGTGTGTTTGATCCAACATTTGTTAATATCAAAAATTGAAATGCAAAATAAAACAAGCAGAAATATGTACACGTTTACTTTATATTAAGCTTAATCGACATGGTTAACCAGATAAGTTGGTATTGCAGATATTAATTCCAAGTTGCACTAGATTGCAGTTCTTTTTCACTTTTTTGTGTCTTAAGCAACATAAAAGACTGCGAATAGTGTATGAATTTGATTTTGCATCGATACTTAATGAATTGGTGGCGCAACAGCTCTTTTGAGGGGCAAGGCCTTGCTTTGTGTGTGCGTTTCACATTTATCGCAAATGGCGAGGGTTGAACTAACAGTCTATTGGCGACTACAAATGGCCACAAAACGAAGGATTGTCAGGCACCCGTGAGAGGTGGGGACATGACAAAATGCCAGATGTTTTAACCTGGATTTGAACTCAAGTTCTCACGCTCAAAAGCAGGCGCACTTACCACTGTGCTACGGGCACAATTTTCCGAAACGAATTCAAAAAAAAAATCGTCTTTAAAGCAGCGAACATTTACTTAAATAATTTTTTCAACTCTAAGATAAGTGGCAATAAGAATGTTTGCTTATTTAACATTGAACTCGCGCGTGTGACTCCAAAATATGTACAAGATTAATAACCAAAGCGATCACTGCGATAACGAATATAATTGCTGCTGCCCTGTGATTAATTGACTATAGCGTGTGCGTGCCTAAAAAACGAAGATTCACTTAATTGCAAATAAATATTATTTTGGACTTAGTAACAAGTCCCTATCGCGAACGACCATAGTACTTAAATGAAATGCAGAGACTGCTGCGCAACGAGTTTGACCCAGTCGAAAGAATTCACGACCGGGTGCTTTGGCCAGAAAAGTTCTGGATCTACACCAGAGAAACCGCAGTTTAGGAACACTTACATACTTCAATAGTCTATATTTATGGTTGGAGGTGAAGGTAGAAAGGTAAAAGTTGAGTCTCATATCTATTGCATCATAGAAGCTTTCACGCAATTGAAGAAACGTCCAATCATGTTGCCAAGTAACAAATACAGAACGACCCTATTGGTACTGGTTAAGGAGCTCGCAGTTTTGAAAATACTGAAACTCCGTTTTGTGAGTCCAAATATCAAGGCAAAGTGCTTGGTCAAGATATTTGGGAAGCAGCATGCTTTGGATTGTAGAGTAGAGAGTGTCTGGCTGCCATGTCTCAGACAGAGTCTCTTCACGAGTGCGAGGCTATTCGGTGTGTGTTCTGTTCTACGGCACAAAACTCACAAGTACTTCCAGTAAAATATAATCTTGAATAATAATAATAAATGAATATGGCCGTTAAACTAGTTTAAAGCAACGTGCCTATGATCGGTTTAACGTGCATATCGAATCTTTTTAGTTCTTCTTCGCTCATGAGAATTTGGATGGAATAAAGTATGTCGCGGAACGCTTAAGGGAGCCTAGGCTTTATCTTATTTAATGGGATCAGAATATCTAAATCGATATTTCGAAAGGCTATCGAAACATTGTTCAGAAATCAAAGTACAAATTTATTTCGCCGAGTTAATTCTTGTTGAGCTTAACAATTGAAAAGTTGTAGCTGTCCATCGAATTGCCGGAACAACTGAGATCTTCGTCTCGGAACAGGTCCAAGGAAAAAAAATTCAAACAGAGCCTAGCATACAACACGGGCTTAAAAGTCACCGGATTTTTGTTATGTATAAAGTTTCATGACATTTCGTCCTTTCGTTGGCGAACTACAGTCCCCTGAGTGACGCTACTTTCGACGTAGTAAAAATAATAGAAAAACATGAGCATGGAAAAAACTTCCAAACAATCATGGCAATGGTTGCAGAAATGTTATACCACATTTGCTCATTCGAGGACCACAGTATATCGGTTGCTTGGTGAATTTTAAAAGGGTCGTACAGGGTCTGAAGACGAACCTCGCTCTAGAAAGCCTGAGAAGGCTACAAATGTGGGAATCGTCAAGCAAGTGCATCGTTTCGTTTTGAGTGCTCGAAAAGAGATCGTCGATAAAAAAAAAACAGCGCGTTGATGATTCAACGGCCGGTCTAGCGTTATTTCAGCGCAATTGAGCGGTCTTTTTTTTACGATGAATGTCCACTACCATAAGCCTGAGTCCTGAGTGACTAATAATCCACGAAAAACGACCAAAGCGACTAAAAGACTAAAGCTCGAGAAGAGTGGTTTTGGCGTCCGTTTTTTGGGATACAAAAGGTATTATCTTCGTCGATTGTCTGCAAAAGGGAAGAAGGTTCACAGGACAGTATACTGAACGGCGTAATAATTCAAATATGGTCTCAAAAAAGTTCTCAACCCTCGAAGGCTTAACTTTACATAAAAAGAACATGTTTCCATTAAAGATCTCGGGACATTGCACATGTAGCAGGAACAAGCTTGAAAAGAACCCAATATCAATAATATCCTCTTGAAATTTAACTTCCATACACTTCAAATAAAATTCCTTATTGTAAAATGTACAAAATTCATTTGCACTTTATAAAAGGAATGTGATGATTCTGATGAACTGGTGACATTCAGTCCACTATCAAGTGAAAACCCGAAGATTTCTATAAATTATGGCGCTATTTAGAGTCATTAAATTGTTGTTTAAACGAAATTTGCATTTTTTTTTCTATTTCTGATTATCTATTTCACAACGACAGCTGTAAACGCTATCGTATGTGATGAATTAGTTTCTAAAAACTGAAATCTAAAATCATGTTCTCATTTTCTTTTTTGTGTTTTTTTTTTTTGCCAAACAAAAATAATCTCAAGTACTCGTCTCAACTTAATCTTGATCTGTGTACTTTTTATTTTATCGTAACTACTTAATCTAAAGTGTTTTTGTTTTGTTTTAATGGTAATTAATAAACAATTCAAGTAGTTATGATCATATGAAAACAGAGCAAACAAATTTGTAAGTTAAAACTATTCTCGGAATTTGTTTGTGCCGCCTTCTAATGATGTTTAATAGCTGGTATAAGCATTGTTATTAGCCGTCCAAGATTTACCGAAAATTCATTGCCGAGGTAGGCGCAAATCAAGATAATGAACGATATTTCACCTAGATTTACTTCATAAAGCTGTCACATCAAAAATCTTGTATCAAGATGAGCACCCATTAAAGTTGATTATTTTTTTTTTTACTGCGACACAATTTAAGCCATGAAAAGTAGGTAAACCAAGCAAAGTGCTAATAGTACATAAACTCGAATAATTTTCCACGTAAAAAAAAGTTTGACGAAAAAAAAAACAAGAACAACAACAAAAGAAGAAACGATATGAAAAGAGAAAAAAATTTAAAAAAACATGACGGAAATGGTGTCACTGTTTTTTAACATGCAATCGAGCAAAAGACAGAAACAGAAAAAAAAAATCCCACAAATTCCCCAAAAACATAATCCTGAGTATTGCAGGTATGTCGTCCGTATGACATTCTGAATCGTCCTTTTTCTCGGAAAAACGATGAGCAATGATATTTGTCTGCAGGTACATACAATGACAGATGACGGTCATCAGAGGGTCATAAACTAGATAGGAGTTTGTAGATTCAATGACAGAGTTTTATTGGTCTGGGCAAACATTGGTGTGTTTACAATATGTATGGAAACGCATTTGTTTGGTGATGATCACATTTGTGTAGTTATAGTTTAGCTCGCAATTTCGGTTTGAAACTCGATGGAAAAGCCAAATGTAATTACGTGACTCCCTTTTCACAGTGTAATTATATAGGTTTTTTTACTGAATAGCCTTCAAAAACCTTGACTACACGCTCTCATGACAACGAGAAATATACTATGTAGGTATCTAATCATTTAGAACAATATCGTCCGACGCAGTGTTTGAGATAATTACGCTTGTAGCAGATAAAAAATTTTAAGCGTTCTTATGAAAGCTCATGACTTTAATAATTAAATCAGATACGGGCTACGACATTAAAATTTTGTTATAAATTTTTAATACTCTCCAACTTTATCCGACTTTGGCTCATTTTTCCACTATTTTTTTTTTGTGTTAACTTTATTGCACAATAGATTCGAATGCAGATAAATAGTACCTGCAGCGAGATTTACACACAAAACAATCGTGCACGGTTGCAATTTAGACAGCACTCCATGCATCCAGAGATACACACGATCCCTGCACAAGACCACCACTTGCACTAAGACACCACACCAAGGTGAGGCACTAGTTACACTGATTTATTTTTTGTATGGAATATATTATTGCATTTTGTTGTCATTAGTTAAGATCACGTTTTTAATATCACTTGAATGGCATTAACAAATTAAATAAAATGAATGGGATAAAAGTGCAACGAACAATTTTATCTCTCGCGCGAATAAATTCGTCGTCGTTGAATTCGAAATCCTACAGGTGCACGTCGCGGACAAAGTTAGACTGGCGAACCCACAGCAAGTGGATAGATTGCGATCATGGTCGTTTTTAGCTTTGTGGTTTGTTTATTCGATATCGATACTCTTACGTTGCGTATTAAGAGAGAGAGATGGGTTGGTTTTAAGAGAGTAAACATTTGTCAGCGAATATCAAACTGTAAGTTTTGAAGTTTTATATCATAGTTTATGCAAACGTTCGTTTGTATCGAAACAGCTGTCATTGAAGCTTTGGCAGGAATTGGACAAGAGTTGGTACTTAAAAACAGCACAAACAGGAGCAAAAAGTCACAATTGGCAGCTATAAAAGCTTATTTATCGCGGGACCATTATTAATGGAGGAAATGGTGCGAACTCTATGAGCTGAACAATGGTGTCGATCATATCCGTCAACAGCAATGGCTCGGCCACATTGAGCGAATGCGCAACAATGTTCCAGTTACAAGTATCTTCGAATCAGGTTCAGAAAAAAACCAATACCGATTCTTCGATTTAAGGATCAATTAATCATGGATGAAATGATGCTTGGTCTAAACAACTGAACGCAGCATGCCAATGACCATGAAACATTAGCTCGGGCTCAGATCCTCCAAGGATCGAAAGTTTGATAAGTGAGCAGTGTTGGAATCCAGGACTTCGAGAATCAATTCCACAGATATTTGTCCTTTAAAGTGCTAAGAGGCGCCTTAAAGTAATAAAAGTATCAGTCTTCTTATATGATAAGAACATACTTCCACAAAAATTTCAAACGTTTCAAAGAAAAGATGATGAAAGTAATTTACGACCGACTAAAGTGTTGCAAAATTCAAGCAAATTTTCGGCTTTTGAATTCAGTGAAAATATCGATGGTTTTCGAAAAAGTGAGAATCGATAAGAAGGTAATTATTTATTCACATTCATGTTTGTAAAATGGAGGCACTAACAGGCTAAGAAAGCAAGATCAGCTTTTTTTCTGAGTTTACCTTCTATCTAAGGCAGTTTTGCATAGAAGTAGCTGGAGCCGGAGTTTTGGTTTGTGTAGATTTATGTGTAGACGGAACTACTGTGAACACTGAAAACAGGGTGTTGAGCTAAATATTCCAATCATTCAATAAGTCGATATCAAATCATCCGTCCCATTGCGGGCTCGCCTCAATTGAATTGAAACCAAATGCATCTGGGTTTCACAAACCACTACAAAAATCGTTTAAACGTTACAGGGACAGAGTTCCTCTCGCATTTGTAATGTATGTAGGTATGAATAAAAAGCATTAAACGGTAGTTCAATTTCATTTAATAAGGATATACGCAAATCAATTATGTAGGTAACTAATAAATTTAGCGTAGAACTGTTCGCTGAAACCGCGACATTTTTCTTACTTTGAGAATGTTTATACACGTCTTTACTTAAAAGCAAAAGGACTGATTTGCATTTAAATATTCAAACCTTGAAGCCATTTAGTCGGATAAGGATTAATAACATGAAACGACTGTAAGAGTTAGGAACATAACCTCGCTGACTTTTTTGTAGGCAATGAGGTTGACTGTACACATGTATAGTTAATATTTTTCGCAGCACCCGTCAAATAATGACTTTAAATAGTAAAGTTTTGATACGTTTGGATTATAATCATCGTATTTCAGACAATTTATACAGAAATTAAATGCCTTATAAACTCAAACCTTCTTTTTGAAGCACTCTGTTCATTGGTAAAAACTGTATGAAAATCCGTTGAGTAGTTTTTTAGTTTCTCGCGTTCAGACAGATAGACAAACAGACAAGTATACTTTGTTTTATAATATTTAGTGATAGAATTATTGTAATGTATCAACAAATTACCTCGAGGCCATGACTTTTTCTAACCTTTTTTAATAATGACGAAGCTACACAAAATAATACTCCTCACCTGTAAATAAAAGAGAATCAAAAGTCAATAAAAACAAAAAGTAAACAAAACAATTTTGTTGCAATTAAATATTTCATATGTAAGAGTGCACTCAAGTGAAACATTCTACACCACGCTTAAGAGTATCACAGCACGTTCGAATCGTTTCATCGCCAATGAAATGTATAGTAAAGCAACAAGTGCATTCGCAAAACTCCGTCAACCATGACAAAAATGTAAAACGAAGAATAAAGGTTGAAACGTAATGAAAAACGAGAGAGAAAAGACAAGCGACCTACCATACCAACTGACAAGAGAGGGGTTGACTAGGTGTTTTGCTGCCCATTGAATTTCTATCCACAACATGATGTTGATCACACCCGCACGGTATGAAATATATACAAAGATATGTAGATACATAGATACATCTATTCTGTTTAACTTGTCACTCTTAAGGTATTCCATTTCCATGTGGGGACATGCATGCCATTCTATATACGATATTTTGCCGACAAATATTTACCCAACTATGCATAGCATAGTGCGGAAAGGCATTTGTGTATCTAGATACATTAGCAAAGAAATGCAAATATTTGCACTTTTCCAAGATGCCAAGTCTTGTGTGTTTACGCGTAGGTCACTAATTACATTGTAAATAAATCATATCACTCGCTCCACGAGGAAACATTTTACACACTTTATACGTTGGCTTTCAATAAATAAACTAGTTTAATGGCGAGAGTCAATTATGCGCTGGAAGGATGTACTTTGAGTCGGAGGGCTGTGCTGAGCTGACGCCTACCAACTGGCATTAGTTTCAAATACTTCCATCCGGCGTTTTGCGTCTGAGTTGATGTAAAATTCCAATTTTATTAAACAGCTTGCGCAGCGAAATAAATGTTGAAATATTTAATTAAGTTTCTTGCTTTTTTTTTTTAGTGGCAAATATTACCTTTGGTACATTTTCTGATCATCAGAATGTGATCACACTTGGTGGCGAACTGCAGTTAAGCTGTCTCCGGATTAGTTTAAAATGAATAAAGATATTTATTTGTTTCAATAAGATCGCGAGCAGTACAATAATCTGATAGTCAGAGAGGTATTAAGAATATTAAAAAGAAAGGTAACCATGTCTTGTCAAAATATCGTATCTTGAGCATTTTATAACGTACATCTGTTGGCCCCCGACACATGTACATATATGGGCATTTTTTTAGTAGTGGTTTTTATAACTTTTGTGCCAATAAAACTAAAAATTAGTTGCACAAACAAGTCTCTTATTCTCGTGCAGTAAAAGTGGTATCTCCTTTAGAATCAAAATAAGAAATGAGATATCGGACATTATCTGCAGCTCTTCATGCGATGTTTTTTTCCCACTTGCGTTTCCTGCGAATTAGAAAATTTATCACAAACTGAAATGGAATCGTGAAACTGCGACAAGGTGTTTTGTCGGTTGTATTTGTAGAGTTTTTGGCAAAAAAAAAATTGAGTGAACTCATCCGCAGTATGTATAACTTCATAATAAAAAAAGAAAACGTTACTAAATATCGAGAGCGGCCAATATAAGTGTGCGAAAACATTTAAAGGTTTACATTACCCCAGCGGCGTGGACAACTTTATCCACTTCTTAAAATATACACGGAATTTGGTATCATGCAGATTTATCATTTCGCAGACTTTTGATGATATTTTAGCAACTTCGGTTTGAATGTCGTTCTTATGAGTCAAGGATTTAGTTGGTTTACTCGAGCACAATTTTTTCCTAAAATTCAATTCAATTTTTTCTCAATTCAATTTATTTATTTAAATATAATTGATTGCAAATTGAGATTTTATTTATTTTAAAATGTGAAGCCATTACAAAAGTGTTCGGATAATTTTTACAGAAAAAAATTACAATATAAAAGATAAAGATAAATTTAAATTTAAATATAAAAATTCAAAAATAAAAAACGATAAAATTTATAATTGGATAACATTTATACAAAATTTAAAAGAAGAATACAAATAAAAAAAATAACAATAAAAGGAAAAAAAAGAAGAGTTTCGAGTAAAGTTTTAAACACCGACTTAAGTTTAAGTTTAAGTTTATTTAACAAAAGAATTCTTACAATGTAAGATTATACAATCTTATAAATTATGTAAGACGTTAACAAGATTTTAGCAAGGTACTACTTGTATTAATTTAATATATGGTAATAATAATTAAATCATAATAATGGAAGAGGCAAGCAAAATTAAAAATACAAAGGAAAGGCAAAAATAAATGAATAAATAAATAGAAAAGCAAAAACAAATAAAAGGTTGCTTCAATATTAAATGAAAATAAAATTACGCAATTAATTCTAAATAGAATTCATTGAACAATGGATAATCAGCTCGATTCAGAGGCCAAGTGCTCAAAAAGAGATATTTTAAAACTATTCGTGTTTCCTATTGTCCTTAGGTGGCGGGGCAGAGAGTTCCACTGTCGAGTTGTGTGAACAAAAAATTGACGTTCTGAAGCAAGGCATGAATATCTTGGTTGCACTAGCATGAGTGATCTGCGTGATTGCAACAGTTGCAACTTTTGGTACAGATAATCTGGCTACCGTGTCTGTATGACAGTATGCATGAGGCATATTGACTTATATTTAAGTAGATTATCAAACTAACATCCGGAAATTTGTTTAGAGAAGGATGAAACATGGAAAGAAGTGCGCAAGGTTGTTATAAACTACATTCAGTTTTCTCCTACTCATAAAGTCGGGATTGCAAAATATTTCACATCCGTATAACAGCACTGGTAACAGAAGAGATTTTACCAGTAGCAACTTAGTTTTAATTGGGATGAAATGGGATGATGAATTGAAATTATTCATCAGTAATTTTTGTTTTAAATGTCGTGCGTTTCTAATTTGCTTCTATTTTGGAATATGTGTGCACAGAACTATCGTTTTGAAATAATTCATGTGTAATAATTCAATGGTAATCTGGTTGGCCACTGGTTCAGATGACTCCATGGAGTAGACTAAGACACCGATGCCTCATAAGATTCCTGATATAGCAGCCAGTGATTTGTTCGGCGTATGCTGAACACGATCCTACCGTTTAAGATTGTATACGTTGCGTACGATTTTGTTGTAAATGACGTCGAGCTTTCTTTGACCCTTAGAATCTAGATTGCAGAATATTTCGCATCCGCACAAAAGAAGGTACACAAAGTGATTTGGCCAACAGCAGTTCGGCTTTAGTTGGGCGGAAAGGTTGAGTTTGCTACAGAGCACGGAGTCAACCATAGGTTTTTCCAATTATGGCGTTCATGTGCGTATATGTTGCTGACTGGCGTACTCAATTGCGTCTTCTTCGAGTTTGATAGCCGGAAAGAAAGACAAGTCCAATTGACTCTGACAGATCACAAGTTTCTTAGGTTTGGTTGAATTTAATCAGTGGTTTTTAATTGCAGCCCAATTGTTTTTTATAGATAGTAGCATTTTAAGTTCATTAGCGTTGCAGCTTCACCAACCATATTTAGGAGATGACTTAAGACGTGTTAAACATCGTCGGCATATATATGCACAGAGCTATTTTTGATAAGTTCTGGGAGCTCGTCAATATACAGGAAGAATAGAATTAGACCGAGAATTAATCCCCTGGGGTACACCACTAAATACCGGAAAGAAGACTGACATTTTATTGCTTCCGCTCAAGAAGGAAAAAATAAGATCGCTCAATTCCGGAGAAAAAAAAATGTTTCTGATTGACAAGGCCGAATGCTTTGGAAAAGTTCAACAGGTTTAGGTAAGAAAAGTTGTTTGTATCAAAAGCCTCCCTTATTTTTTTGAACAACCAAAAAAAGTGTCTTTGCAGCTTCGCTTAGCTCGTAACCCGGATTGGTGAAGAGTTAACAGTTTTCTATCAGACCTATTCTTAAATACGGGAAGAAATTGAAGTCTATCCGAGGATATTGGGGCCAGTCAGTATCACCACTCTTTGACATTATTCGACCCGGAAAATGTTCCCAAAAAATTTGTATCATAGTACAAGCTGTGTTTGATTTTATGTAATAAAATTCAGGCACAGGGAAGTTATCCTTATAGCATTAAATTTTTAAAACTGGGCAAGTCGAAATGCGTTTCATGGTTTCAAATGATTTTTTTCATATTTTTTATACACACACTTTTCTGCATACATTCGATAACCTTAAATGGCGGACAAGTGCTTCTCCATTCAATATACTATAAATAATATTCAATATTTAGTTGAGCGATTTTTAAGAAAAGGTTTTTTGTATTTTTAACTTACAATAGTAAGTGTCTATCTTATACAGTTCAGAACGGACAGCGGAGCTTTTAGTAATTCGTTGGCAGTCTCCGAGTACGAAAACCTAAAAAATGAACGAGAATTGTGTCTCTGTCTGTGCGCCTTCATTTTGATTTCATTGAAGTCAATCTCATATTTAGTTTTCTGTTTTAATTTGTAAGTAATTTGTAGTGTCAGAGAGGACAAGGTCCAAGACAAAAGCAACCAGCTTCTTTTGATCATAAAAAACAATGAGCATGAACAAGACCAGTTGGGTGCATTAATCTCATACCGTTAAGAAAAACGTTTGAAAATGCTTAAAGCTAGGAACAGTGTCGGTATGAGTTTATACTGAACTAAATACATTTGCAATCCAATTAAGAGCATTACCTTCAACTAATTAACAAAAGTCTACGTTGAAGGTATATTAAAATTGCTTTATGGAAAGTTTAAAAACGTGTGCATAATGAGGGAAATGAAAAGATAGTTTTGAAAGCACATTTCAATATTAAAGATCATTAGCAAAGCAACAAAAAATTCTAACAGTTATAAGACAAGAAATGAGTTGGCTCATGAGTCTTATGGAGTTTTGTTGATAAAGACATTTGTTTGTTACTCTATAAAAAAATATAAGTAAAGGGGATGAGGTATATTTATGCGCTGATTGCTTGCAAACAGGTGGAATCCAGTCACGATCTCTATCCCTAAGCAATTCGAGCTGACACCTTAGAGATTGCTGAATGGTTCAATAATATATGCGGCGCAATAACACAATGTTTGTGTGTTTAACCGGAACAGGTATACACCCCAAGCTCGGAAA
The DNA here is from genome assembly GCA_963555765.1 of Orthonevra nobilis. Classification (NCBI taxonomy): domain Eukaryota; kingdom Metazoa; phylum Arthropoda; class Insecta; order Diptera; family Syrphidae; genus Orthonevra; species Orthonevra nobilis. Next base: position 35,389,928 of record OY743224.1, read on the forward strand.
TCATCCCCAGTTTCTAGGCTCCAAGAAATGGAAAGGTTAACAATTTTAGACTATCCCAACAAAAATAAGGTGCATTTTACTGCGATCAGGGAAATACGTTTATCAGGATCAGAAATAACAAAGAAGTAAAAATGCAGCATTCATTTCCAGTTTCATATAAGCATTTCGGTAAGACTCCGATTGTCTTATGCTAAAAAGCTGCCTCCGGCAACAATAAGTAAGTTCAACATTGGACGCCTCACCACACCAGCGAGTCTGAGACCACTTAGGATGGAAAGCAACTTGAACTCAGGCTCAGATAACCTTAGGATCGATGGAAGCAGCCTGACTTTTTCTGAACTCCAAAAAAACATTCAAAACCAATGTGCATCCGAACCTCTTTTTCAAGTTCGTCTTAAGTGATGCACTGGGGCATAATTAAACAACAACAGAGTACACAGCTATATATGTAGAGTCATATTTCCCCTCAATAGTGAAAGTTAGCAGTGATACCTTTGGACTTCCAAAACCTCATCCGCATCTCGTATTCTTTCTTTTAAAACGGTACATGCTAAAATGATTCTAGAACGTCCCACCCTCAGTATCTCATATCGGCAGCACTTACAATGGTGATCCGAGAGCCGCACTACCAGCCGCCTTCAAGAGGCTTTTTGCTGGATTCCCTTTCCGCTTGATTAATCGTAAATCGCTTTTATTTATTTTTTGCAAAGAAAGAACCGAGAAATGGGTAAGGTGGTGAATGAACTTGAACGCATTCCTTTTTGGAAGTCTTTTTATTTGCCTCGTCTGCCTCTCTCTCTCTTATTTATTCTTCGAATTATTTCTCCAAAGAAGAGCAGTTATTCAAAAGAAGAAGCCGCATCTATGCGGATAACCCATTTTGTGGTTTCGGTGGTCACGTTAGCGCGCGAATATCGGTTGAAATGGTTGAGTAACACCAGCGTAGTTGTTCACTGCTTTAATGGAGTCATTATTCTTTTGTAATGAATCGACGAATACAATAATTAATTGCTGAATCGTGCTCATTATTATGATTTTTAGTTAGAGTTGTATGAGGTAGTTCCATAAAGAATTCAGAGCATAAAGAATGTTTTTTTCTGACCAGCGGTTTTCACTCCGTGTACGATGGTTCTGGAATGCAAAACCATGACATAAATGCGGCACGCATCACACCCTATTTATTATTATTTATTTTTGTTCCTTTTGATTTAATTCCCTGGTGATGCCAATCGAAGGTACCGCAGAGATTCCGAGGAAGGTAGCTCTCCAAATGGATTTTGTTTGATTTATAGGTTAAGCCGTTGAGATTGACAAATTTATCGGCAGATTGGGTGCGGAATGGGATTATTTAAAACGTAATTATTTTCAATAAATAAAACCCATAACGTAATCCATCCTTTTCGAAGGAGATGGAACTCCTAAGGAATTCCAATATCAAGTTTCAGCTACAGTTGGGGTACAGACAAAAAAAAAAACAAACACACCTAAGGGTTTGGCCGATTTCCTTCGGTCGAAAAGATTGAACGTCTTTGCATTCAGGTGTTCAGACAATGAGTTGAAAACAATTAATCAGGGAAAGGTTACACATACTTAAATACACCGTAAAAATCTTTTATTATGGATTTTGAATTGATGAGATAATGAAAGGAAATGCGTTGATCGAGCGTAGAGGATTGTACGCTTTATAAAACGGATGATGTGGTTGCAAATGGAATGAGATGAAAAACAAAAACAATTAAACTTGTTCTTCCAATGAATTTGTTAATCTTTTTCAGTTCCAGTTGTTTACAATTTTTTGTATTAATAATCAAATAGTATTTAACGTTGAGGCCAATTTGAAATCTTCAAATTTTCTGTACACTTTTTACGTTTCCCAAAAAATAATTTATTGTGTCGCGACTTCAGAGATAGACAACCTTTCCTAACTTCGCCAACAAGAAAATCGATTGACCTAATATAAATAAAAAATGTCATTTAATTTTAAGCAATCAATTAAAATTACAAGATAATATAAAAAAATTAATCTAAATCTAATCTAATCTGTATATTAATACAAGGGTTTCTAATAACATCATATATGCATTAATTTTTAAATTAAGATTCAATTTTGTCTGGGTTGTGCGACTTAAAGGGCTGTGTAGAGAGTGAATGCAATTTACAGCGCACGTTTTCAAATTATGTTGCACAACAAATGTCCACACTTTCGCTCATAATATAACTCGCTGTTGCAAAAGAGGTAAGCCTTTTTTTAGAAATTATATTTTTATCCCCATATTTGAATTCTTTTGGCAGATTTATCAACCTGGGTATGTGTATGTAATGTGAGTCTTTTAACAGAAAATGCAATGGTTTAATTTCAAACTGAAAAAAACTGTCTTACGATGTATTACAAGACTTTCGCTATACAATAGACTATCAACTATTTAAATTCATCTTGATTGCATCATCAAGACTCAAATTTGGAAATCTCTAAGAAACCAACCATAAGTTGCCCTTGAGTTATTGCACGCTCAAAGCTATTCCAAACTCAATCAACACCTTAGTAAAAGTGGAGTTCCGTTTAGGAATACTACTTTCATATCACATTTCAACAAAATTCGTAAGAATACCAGATTTTCAAAAAGCCTTTAAGTGTAAAGAAAGCCACATAAGCCATTAAGTGAACTCAAATAAGCTCGGAGTATTGGAATAAAAGGTATGAATTTTTAAGCTAACAGCAATAATACGTACTATAATAATAAAGCAATGTATTGTAAGTATCGAAACAGTGGTCTAAAAAATAAGATCTAGAACGATAATAAGCAGAACCAAGTACATGGCTTTTTTTGACAAACATTCGTATGCTAAAATTTTCTTGCAAAACGAGCTGTGTTCTGAAGGCACAATCGATCCAATTTTCAGGCAACATTTCCTGTTTGTAGTCATCCGTATCTGGTACAGCATTGTATTCAACATCCACAAAGAAGGCCGACCCAAAAATGCTGTCGGAAGCAATAATACAATAAATAGTTACTCTACAAGTTTTTAGTGGTCTTTGGTGTTTCAATCGAGGCCTAAATAACATCGACCATGAATAAATAAAACACCCTGTACATGCTGACGGAAAAGAAAGGACGCTGAATTTTGACGTGAGTTACTCTAGAATCATATAACTTTGAGCTAGTAAACGAATTTGTGTACCTAGGATCAGCAAAATCAAACAAGGATTCATAAAAATAAAAATATCACTGTAACCGTGGTGTTGTTGGTCAGTAGGGTCGTTTACTAGGTCTTTTTCACAGGAGAAAAGCGAGAATGTCTTAAGCAAAAAAATTATAAGCCCGTGGCAACTTGGTTCTTTCTATACCACGAGTATGCGGGACCGCAGTGCTCGTTGAATAGGCAAACAACCAAACCTTATCTTCAAAAATTGTCGCAAAACAAATCCCAAGTCAATGTATTTTTTAGAAAACAAATTCTTTATTCGTTATAAAGTTATAAGAAAGAAATAAGAAGAACGGGACTTTACAAGGAAAAGTTATAGAAAACTCAATTGTGCTACCTTTGGTGCGACGAATAGCGTCTACACCCGAAATACCAAAATCGATACTGTTTTAGGAGCTTTCACAGTGTACAGAAGTGCCAATCACAAATTATTCCAATTCGGTTTGCAATAAAGCTTTTACAAATTACGCTTTTTGAGACACTTATAATCAGAAGTATGCAAAGAAATTGTACATTAAAAAAACAATTTATTCTATTTGGCATCATAATTATTGCATTTATTTTTTTCTAAATACGGTTTGAGCTGTCCTTTGGATTGCCGATTGCTTTTAAGACTACTCTACCGCCCGAGGAAGTAATTTTTTTTAAATTTCAATGTACCCTTCCTTGAAAATTGAAAATACAAGTTTATTGTTAATGCTGCCCCATTTAAAGTACTCTCCATTGACCGAACCGTACTTAGCCCAACACTTGTTCGAATCCCCGAAGCTTTATTTGAATTTTTAGTAATGTTCTACGAATTGGTTGAGAGCCAAGAGAATGTAACTATGCGTTAGCGTTGTTCAAGGTCCACGAGCTGTTGTGTGCCAATAAATTTCTTTGTTTAAGGGTCCAAACCTCAAAAGGAAAAACAGAAAAATTACAGGATCATTTTCTTGTCCGTCAGTCTGTCTTTACCCCTTTTCGCAGGAATACGTGGAGCTATCAAGTTGAAATTAGTTCAAAAAACTAAAAACTGCAGTCCCTTAAAGCTGATGGCTTTATTATTGACGCAATCAAACTTCGCAAGGGGAATCAAAACCAGTGGGGTAATTCCCGTTGACCTAAAATCCAACTCTTTCAGGTGCCACGGTGAAGATTTCCCAGATTTGAAAATGCATCTTTCCATTTATTATTGCCACGGACTAACCACTTGGACCTCGGGCACTCGCCTTAAATACCACATGAAAACATCCTTCTAAAAATTCGAATTTTCTTTTTCCCATTCAATTAATACTCCCCCTAAAATAAGTCCCCTCGTCACAAACCATCAAAGCATGACATTTGTAACGTCAGAACTCTTGGTTCTGGTTGGGTGACATTCAAGGCCGTATATGAATAGACCTTTCAATGGCAAAAGGGATTTTGTTTTTTTTTTTTTTTTCATTATAAAATTTCTCGGTCGGGTTAATATTTAAGGTGTAATCATTTTGGAAGCGTAAGTTAGACTCCGCTGCTTACATATGTACACGGTTAGCACTCATCCGATTGCACATAGGTCCTCCACACAAGAAGGATGAGGCACTCACTTATTTATGTACGAGTATTTAAAAAAAAAACGCTTCAGTCGCCTTTGTAGACAAAAACAATCTTATGACCGGAAGTTGATGAAGCATTTTTCCGCAGACTGGCGACTATCGATTAATGGACACCAACCAAATGCTAATTGTAATTTTGTGCACACACATCAATAGTCAGTTATAAAATAACAATAATAAATAAAAGACCAACCAAAGAAGAAGTGGAATTGTTATTCTTGATTTTTCTTTTCAGGCCCTCCAGAGCCAAGCATGCGACATACGCTTAGTCTGCATGCCTTGTCCACGCACTAATATTATTTATCGTCGCTTTTGTTGACGGTGAAAAATTATTTATTTGCATTCGCAAAGACGGCATAGACACAATAGTCGCCTCGACCGTGTAAGCTAAATTTGGAATCAACAAGTTCTTTAACAAGAATCCCAAATGTGTCGACTGAAAGGAGCGACGTCTAAATGCGACGGTTCGACACCTAATTGAAGTGACGTTTCACTATACCATTTACAACTTGGCAACTCAATTGGTTTAGAAGATTGCATTGCCTTTTGATCTTTGAGAGATTTCAAAACTTTGCAGACCACAAAGCACAAATGTTGACTTTTTTGTAATCCATTTCCATTCCAGCCTCACTTTTGTATAACTGGAAATAATTAATCAAATTTATTTTTCCCGAGCAACTTTCATACTGGTATAACAAAATTCCTCCGAGGTTGGGTTATTCGCAAAGTATTGTGTCCATTGTGTTCATATGGTTTTGAAATAAACTAAGGAAATATTCCAACACATTTAATATTATTTTTTCAAACATAGATGGAGGAGTCTGATGCGGTTGTTGCTCTCACTTATCACTTTTAGTACTAGACTTGGTTCGTGCAAAAACCAACAACGAGCAATATCGACTGTTATACGGGGAATGTTTGGTGATGTATTTTCTGTTAAACAAATTACACCTGAGAACGACATGACGGTTTGTTACTCTCAGTGAAATATTTTTTTTATTATTAACTTTGGCTGTGAAAATCGTTGATGCATACATTTCGATATGACGTACAAGATCTCTTTGAAAAATGTGTTCTCCGGTTAGTTATCCAAATGCTTTTGTGTTTGATAGGGAATATGAGATCGATGCCATACCGCCATACCAGGAACAACAGACCTATACCCTAATATTGCCATCATCGTGTTTGATCGTTTTCTTTGTATAGCGGGGGTGATAATCTTTTCCCTTTTTTTAAACTCCTTTAGGCCTATTTCAACGTTTATAACTGATGACAAATTCTTTTCGGGACTTATGTTGTTAGCTCTTTGAAATGGAACTTTCCTCGATACTCGTCCGGAGGAAATATGAGTTTTGAAGCCTTCTGCGGATCGCGCACTTACTCCTTTACCAGTTTAGTCCTTGACGAAAAGAAAATTTTTAATTTTGCTAAGAGGCTGATGGTTTTTTTTGGTGTTCTTCGATTTTCGTGCGCTTATCAAAATTTTGGGGTTACCCTTAGGACTTCTGCTATAAATTTGAATGCTAAACTAACCAACCAACCAACTTAGTGTAGATAAGTTCATTTGCATTAAAAAAAAATGTTCACACATGTTGGGAGTTAAGTCTTTAGATTCTTGCCGACTTCTAACAGAGTCGGTAGATTTGAGATGCGAAAAATGTTTGATTTTACTTTCTAGAATTAAACCTGTCACTTGATGCTCGGCACTACGACGCACGGACTACTGAGTCGCGGACACTCAAAGAATTGAAATTGATCTTCCCTAAATGGGGTAGTTTCTTGTAGGATCAGCTCGCGTAAAAACCGATCGGAGTACGAAGAATAAACTGTAGCTTCTATACCAATGTCCATTGAGGACATTACTGAAAGAATTGGGCTTTCTTGAGTTTATAGGACCGGATTGAGAGAACAGGTTCGAATAGTATTTAAACCAATACCGGACTGAAACCATAAAAAAGGATTAAAATTGATAGATTGTCTGCAAAAAAAGTTTTCCCTTATAATTTTTTGGAACATTTTTTGTTTCTTCTGCTCGCCATTTTCTTCTATTTTTGTTCTGCACGCCACCTCTATCTCTCTCAAATTCATTCAATTCAATCCGCCTAACTCTAGTCGATCGAAGAAAATTATGTGATCGGATCGAGTGATCGGATCGAGTGAATTCTGTTTGAATTCGATCTGCGTTTATATGGCACTCAATCCGGATTCAATCCGCCATATACGCGCGGTATATTTTCATTTTCGCAGCTTGGGCTTCAGTGTCTACAGCTATGCCAAAAAAATATCCTTTCGGTGAAATTTAAATGCAGAAGTGGACAAACTATTGAACGAGTCTCATCCAACTACCTGCAGTTTGTGGAATTTTTATTTTTCATTTTGAGGGTGATATTCCAGACCTTTTATAACCGCACTTGTACGCGCAATGCGCGGATAACAATTTCTGGATGTCTTGAATTTCAGAAGAAACGATTATGGTTTAAAGAGTCGATGTAAAATGCATGATTTTTCAAAAAGATACGGTCACGGATACAAAAACAGGTATGCATAAACGGGGAAGACCTTTTTGGGTTAGAATTTGAGTCGCTAAGACACATGTCCTTGTTTTCAAAAGCAACCAATATGTCCTTGAATGCGAGGGTGGATTGGTCTCAATACCAGATGTCCAATGGTTTCTGTCAAATTCTCAACCAAATCCATTCAATAGTTTTGTCTTTGAGAGCGAGCGTGTCAGTGAATTTTGGAAAAATGAAAAAAAATTATACTTCAGTTGATGCTGATATTACTAAGCATACTGCAGTTCTGGGTCTTTTAGGTTCATTGTGATTCCAAAATATTTTTCGGTCTACTGTCTTTGGAAAAAGGAAAAACATTGATTTAACTTCCTCGGTCTAGAAGTTGACAAGTTTCTCTTCGATTATTCAAAATATTGTCCAAACAAAAACACCCTGTAAGATTCATATGTAAATTCATTGTTCCGAAATTATGCTAAGCAAATATTCGTCAATATGTACCCAAACGTTTTTTTTTTGTTTTGTTAAAATTGGAGCATTCCAGATTATTGAAAATTATGCAGAAAACGTGTTTTTCAATCATCAGCTCTTTAAAGAGTTTAAAATAAAAAAAAAAAAAAAAAAGACAATCAGTTGGGTGAAAACAAATGACCAATTTCGTCAAACCGCATAAATAACAACCAAATGCAAATGAAAGTGAAAAATGCCGGCTGATCTGGAAATAATTGATTGGGACGTGTTTGGCATATTAAATGATTATAATTTTTTTTTTGTTGTTAGATTTGAGTAGCCGTTCAGGTAGAAATTCAAAAACATACTCCAGACACCCAAAATTGTTGATATTTTCAAAACTGAGATTCCTTGCTTTTTCGATGTCCTCAATCCACTTTGAAATATTTTACTCTTTCGCCTTTTTCCTACTGTTTCGTAGAAAATCGTTCTTCCGAAAAGTGGTGAATGTTTTATTTATTTATTTATTTTTATTGTTAGTTTTGTTTTCATCTTCACGATCCATAAATTTTTAATACAGTGTGTGAAACTCCAAGGCGAATGGATAAAAAAATAGGACGGTAGTAAATCTCGAATGATAACTTTTAGAAAATTGCAAAAATGATTTATTGGAGATGATCGTATTAAAAATCGAATTAAGCTTGCTTCAACATTATTGATCTGAACCGATCGAAAATAAATCTTTTTAGATATGTGGTATTTATAGCATCAGAAGGACATTTAAGTTAACAAAATTCAGATTAAATACAATCAATATCAGTACAATGATGGGTTTTAGCAAAAACGACGGGAGTTCGAATTCGAGCATGCTTATGGCTACTTTTCGAATTCACCTTGTGGCTTTTAAGAGGACCAAGTGATATGGAATAGGCTCAAATCTTAGTGGAAGTCTTGAACTTTTCCTGTCACTATTTTAAGTTGGGATTAATTGGAGACTGAAGAAGGTGTATATCCTATTGTAAGGATAACTATATAAATTTAAAAGGCAAAATCACTTTCAAGAAGTAGTTAAAGACGATTAAATTTTTGTTTAAATTAGCAATTAAGTCAAAATACAAGTCTAAAAATTTTACTGCTTTAAAGAGTACATGTTTAATCGAACCTTATTGCTGCTACTTCAATAGTTGTAGGCTTAGTTTCAATAAACTCACGAGGTTTTTTTAATTTCTTAATTTGCATATCATGTTCAGAGCTTTGGTGTGTGATTTGAGGATCAGAGTGGAGTTGGACAATTGGCTGCTGGTTTCTCTAATAAGATGGGAAATATGCCATAATTATTGATGAAACAAAAACACCTGAGTGGTCATCCACAGCAAAAATCAAATGGAGACATCTGTCATACAACCCACGTGCATTTCATCAAGGGACGAATTGAACATTAAAATTTGGGAATATATCCGTGAACGAGCTTCAAACTGTGATAAGAGTTAGAAGAATACAAAAGATCCTCATAAGCTGAAAGTTGGCTTCTGACTGTTTACATACCATATTACTGGACCTATGTTATGTAGGATTCTATGAAAATTCCTTCATTTACCAAAGGAGAGTTCCCGAATTGCTGGAAAGAATCAACATCGAGAAGATAAAAGTTACAACTAAACCGGGAGACTTGCGCACAATCAATATGACGTCCACTGAAGCCAAAATTCTGCAGAAAGTGTTACAAAATTATATGGAAGACAACAAGCAATTCACGGAGTGTCAGTCGGGATTTAGAGGAAAACATAATTGTGTATCGCCATAAAATTTTGTCATATTGGAATATTAAACGGAAGTGCATCGACGAAAAGTATTTTTTGCAGTGCTTCTGGATCTTCGAAAAGCTTTTGAGACAGAAGATAGGCAAATTCTACTCACAAAGATGGACAGCTAGGGTTTGAATCGTATTTGGAAAACCGAAAACAAGAGTTGAAGAAGCAATATCGGAGACCATCAACACTTGGCGTCGCACAAGGATCAATACTCGGTACTGAAGTTGTTTGCTGACGATACTTTACATAGCAAGAAAGAATGTGAATATTTGCATCGAAAACTTACTTAAGTAGTGGTTTGAAATGAATAAATTTAGTTTGAACATAAATAAGAGTAAATGTGTGATAACTTATGGACACTATGAGTGCAATATTTTAGTTTGGTAAGATATAGAAATCGTTATAGATAAAAAGTTGGAATTGAAGTCACTCATGAATTCATATAGTATGTAAAAAAAATAAGTTAAAAGATCCTATTCTTTCCAAGAATAAGAAAAAATATATCGATGATTTGTGCAAAAAATATTTATTATGCTTCCGTCAAACCACATTTCGAATATTGTCCTACTATAATTTTTATGGGGAATATAACAATGTTAGACAGGTTACAAAAATTTAAGGTTAAGCGATGCGTATTATTAACTTCCCATTAGGAAGTTCTTGTTTTGAATTGTCATTGGAGGACATCCATTAGAATAATGTTAAATGTTTTAAAGTGGTTGAGTATTAACCATAAGAACAATTAAGTCTAACGTCTTTGTTTTTAAAATTATGAACGGAATGTTCCCCAAGTGTTTATGTAAAATATTGAGATATGTCGGTGATATTTAAACCTTCAAAATTTTAATCAGAAACACAAACATTTGCAGAAAAGCCTAAATTCTACTATGTTGTATGTATATTAAAACCTAATAATAATTATAATAATAATGTAAGAATTAAGTTTGACATAAGACTTCCGCTTTTCAAAACAAGTTCAGCACAGATCATGTTAATTTACAAAGGGTTTGAAATATAAAATGAATTACCAATGTGAAAGCTGTTTGATGCAGTATAAGAATCGAAATATGTTAGAAATAAGTACTAGTGGATGTTATTGTTTAATGTTTTTTGATTGATTAGTTTATCGATATCTTAAAAGATAATGGAAGCTATATTATATTTGGCATGAAATTGCAGGTTATAACTTAATAAAAAAATTAATAAAGTGATTAATTCGCGAGTCTGCAACCACTAGAATATAATTGTTTTCCTCTATCGATTTTAAGCCTAGAGATAGAAAGTGAATGCAGTCTAAAGTGATCATGAAATTGTGGAATAGCCAACCTGTATTGTAGATATTTCTAGGCTTATTTTAGCTTAGGATTTATAACATGCCAGATAATAGTTGTAACTTCAAGTTCAGCTTAAATATCTTGAGGTGTTTTGTGATAAAAATCTGCAAGTCGATTTAGTCGCTGCATCGAATCAGTTAAATTGGAGAATTTCGCTTTTGGCGCTACTGTTAAAAATAGAAAAGAAAAGAAAATTTTTTGCGCAATAGTTGTTTCGGGCTTTGCTTCAACACGGCCACAAGTTTTCTTATGACAAAGTATCCGACCAGGCTTCATACATATCTTTGCGCCAGAATGTTTGAGCGACATCTGCTGGATCCAATCATAGTCAGTAATCCCACACAAAATCTGTGGAAGTCAAATTTACTCTGGTTTGCGACAGAGTATTTTTCGTCGAATGAATTCATTGCTTAAAATGAGGGAAAGGTCAGATCAGCGAATTTGCATCAATGAAGGAAAGAAAAGTTATCATAAATAAGGAAAGTTATCATAAACACTTAGAATAAGTATTCAATCCGCTCTAATTCATTCTATTTCAATATCAATCTTTTTTGATAACAGAAACAAGACATTTTGACAAGACAAGAAGATTATACTGAGTGTAAATTAAACTTATAAAGATAATCAGATTACACTTATAAGTCAGCCAAACAAAAAAATATGAATATGAATATTTCCTTTTGTCGTGTCGTTTAAGTATAATTTTCCAAGTCAGCATTCTTATTTCTGCGGACAATGCAATTTCAGCAAATTATTCTTTCCAACACACGCAAAACACTGTGTTCACAATAATTCATTAAGTAATCACCTCATACCTCGTTTGCAAATGTAGATAAAAAAAAAGTTTACTTCGTGAGCTTCAGATGAAGCAGCTAAGATCATCGATAGCCGGTTTGAACTATGAATTCAAATTAACACAACGCAGAAATCTTGCATCACTGTCAAGCAATTTTATTTCTGCTTCCACAGTGATAGTGATCAATAATCAGATTAATTGTGCGAAATTTGAATTTGCAAAATTTGTTTCTTCAACTTGAATTTAACAGTAATTTTGACGTTTCATTTAGATATTGGTTGTATTCAAAAACTATTTGAATTTATTGAAATGGATCTTATTTATGCAAGACAAAATCAATCATGCGAATGCTTTCAGCAATATTTGTTTTTTTTTTGGTTTCAAAAAACAATTCTAGAGCCCAAAGTTAAATCAAGTAATCGCTCTTGGAAATTAATGTAAGAAAGCAATACAATATCAAACCTGGTATTCTCCGATACCCTAATCATCCCGTTCGTCCTCTATGGCACATAATCATGGAACTTCTCAAAAAAGGGGAAAGCATTCACTGTTCCAATTTTGATCCTCTTCGCATTGATGGAGTATAAACAAGAAGATTAAAGAAATGCTGGTTTACGGGACGTATAATGATATGTAAATAGCCAGAAGACTTTGAATAAAATGTCACAGGAGGCAATGACATGCAACGCACCATTACGAACCATTTTTAGACTTCACCTGAGGAACAACACCTGAACACTGAAGACCTCATCTTCAAACGAACCAACACTTAGAATGGGACCGCAAATAAAAGGAATTTGAGGCAGTCGAGCTGGAGACAGTGAATCGGTGAGGCGGCAGAAAATTAAAGAATTGAAATAAAACGAAGGGTAAAGTTTTAAAGTTACTCCCAAATCTGAATCGTTTCATTATAAAAATACATATTCTTAAGTGTGCTCGTCAGGAGTCAGCTTGTTCTGAAAAAATTCTACATCACCATTTGTCTCCAACATTGTGTGGTTAATTCCCTCTTTTCACAATTTTTCAGGAACTATGTCGTTGGTTTCTTGACACCTTTTTGCTTATGGATCACCCGCGAAGGTCATCTAGGAAGCAAGCTTAATTTAATATTCACATTTTCGAATAATGAGCTCAAGTTTTGAAAAATAAAATTATGCAGCATATGAAGTTAAATTATAACATAACCTTAATAAACATTCTTGGTTCTGCAAAAATAAAGTAATCTTGATTTCAGATTTCTGAGCGGGCATGGCATCCTTCGAGTGTCTTATAAGCATAAAAAGAATTCAGCAAAAACAGTTTTTTCGTCAGTACTCAATTTACTCCAATCATTTCGATGGACTTGGTTAATCTAATGATACAAACCTCGTTGTAACTACAGACAGATGCATTTTTGATGCTGTAACTGACATTTTCTTATATTTCAGCAGTATTTTACCAATACTACAATTAAGTTGTAAGCATTGTAAATAGGATAATAAAAATTTGAAACGATAACCGTAGCTCCTTCGTGTTTACACCGTGTGAAAAGCATCTTACATCAGCTCCCAAACCTCAAATACAATTAAAAAATAATAATAATAAAAAAAAAATCCCCAACAACTCCTCCCTCAAATCTGTAGCTTGGATATGTAATTGCTCCCTGTCCAAGCGATACAACCGACAACTGGCAACCACATTTGTTAATCAGTTGTTTGGAATTTGACTTCCTGAAAGTCACGTAGCATTTAGGAAACTTCGTTACGTGAATTTATTTCTCTCCGTTGACTGATGACTAACCTACTCGTATTTCTAAGAAGAATTAGGACCCCACCTTGTAACAGCCAGAGATACACAACATGCATCATAAATCGTATCTTTTGTATTCAATTAAAAAAAAAAGAAAAGGTGAAATGATTGACGTTTTCATTCCGACCTAGGTTAAGGGGTCCTCGCAAGAAATAATTAACGCACCCGTCCAACAAAAAAAAAACAAGAAAAAAGATGGGTACCAAAAATATCTAAAATCTAATTTCAGATGAAAACCTCTCCTGAAATTAGTTCTAACAGATACAAAGATACATGGGGCTTCCTAGTGGCTTGTGGTTTGTCGGCGCAGGGTTTACATAGAGACGGCTCAACGGTAGGTGGCAGTGGTTAGGTCGGTTGCTGCGCTCTGTTGCATTACAAAAGAGAAAAATTAATAAAACTCGTTTTCGTCGAGGAAACCTTGAACATAAAGAAATTGGAAAAAACAACAACAACAACACAAAACAAAAATAAATAAATAAATAAGAACAAAAAAAAAACAATAATAATAAATAAATAAGAAAAAAAAAATCAAACCAAAAAGAAGACAACGATCGACTTCGTTCAACAAGTATCTCAATATTTGTAGCTGTCGTTTTCTTTTAGAATCACACGCAAGTATGCGAGTATGAGAGGAGTTAGGAAGGAGCTGACAATGAGACCGAGAATGCGATAGCCGAGAATAGAGGCTGCAGGTGGACGGAGAATTCGAAATGAAAACAAAACCGGAAAACGCGCGCGCACAAGCCATTCGTAGGCATTAGGAAGAATTACAACAGGTGCACAATTGTAATTTATATTTTTTCATTTCTTTGGCATACTCTCTGTTCCTCTTTGGTTAGACGAATTTGGGTGTCTTTTTTTTCCAGAGATTCATTCAAGATAAGATAAATTGACACAACCCGAAGTTGGTATGGCATTCAGCCATGATCTAACTCGAGAATTTGCCTCTTCTAGAAGGTAATGGAGTCTTGATGCATAGATATGCATTGAGTTGGAATTTGCATACTTGTTTCTATTTTCCATTTTAAATTCTTTACAGGGTGTTTAAGGGATTAAGTTTTGTTTATGAATTTTAAATTGAAAAAGTTGCTGTTAAAAATTCAAGGTACATGTTAAATTTTAAGATTGTAAGATGAGGTTTCATTGGGAAGTTAAAATAGATGTCAATTTTGTCTTCCAGAATTATGCTTAAAGAAGGGCAAACCAAAAAAAAACCTTTAAACTTAATTAAACATGTTTTGAATTGACTTCCAGTGTGGAAAAATTTGAACAGTCGATTAAAATTGTTTTTCTATCAGTGGCATGATCCGAATACGCCTGTGTTCAAACTGCTTATGCACCTTTCGAATGCGTCTTAATAGTATTAAAAAATCGATTTCTCGAATCAATCTTTGACTAACATATAAATCCGTCTTTTGGATATTTCCGTATACTCCGGATGTATTTTTATTTATTACTGATATAAACAGAAAAAAAAATATGTGCACAACAAAACAACTGGCAGATTTGTGCCATATAATGTAATATAGCTTTAGAAATGCACTGCCATGTAAGTATTTGGATAGAAATTAAGTGGCTGACCTTTTTTTCCTCTTATTAAGACCATGTCGCCTTGGCAACGACACCTCGACGTGAGGAAATCTATTGTATCGAATGGTTGGAGTTAAACCAGAAGATACTGCTTCCCTGTGGAAAATGCGTTTCCTTCACATTAAATGTTCCTTATTTCGGAACTTATTAATTTTGTTAAGGTTGTCATTTAGGCAGCAGTGGCCAGAAAGAAAACTCGTTAGCTTTCTTATACTATTCTTGTCACTGCTGATATTTTCCCTATAGAAATAAGGCCTGATTAGTCGCTTTGATTGTGTAGGACTTTCCCCATTGACCCAGTGGTCTGGGCGAAGTTTGTTTTCCCCAATAGTTAGTCAGCTAGTCAGCGTTGTAGCTGTTGTCTAATGATTGCAGTTTAATGCAATCTGCCCAGCGTCACTTTGTTGTGTCCGGAAAGGGATTGCAGTACATCGTAGCAACATTTGACAGCTTTTGAGTCCATAAGGATGAAAATGCCCCAAGTGCTGCCTTGCTATTTGAAAGATTTAGAATTTAAGCTCCCTTAATACCCTTGAGGAGATTTTGTCTTGTGCAGATCTCAATTAAGTGGATTTTAGCTTGAAACACGGTAGAATCTGCAACCATAGGTACAAAAGTTCTTATGTTGGTTCCAAGGATTTCCAGCTCCAACTCCAGAATCCATTTTTGATCCGAACCTGCACCACACCAATTTTAACGATCCAATATTTACACGTCAAATAACCTGCCGAAACAATTCTGCCTGACTATGATATCCGGCAGTGCACAGGACGTCTCTCCCAAGGAACTGAGTTGAGTATCCTTACCTGACTCACAAGGTAGCCTGGCTTGTATCTATTATCGAGTGCCTGACCTTAAGTTTATTCAAACCGATTTGTCAAGCAAAACAGATAGGTAGGTAGGTAAAATTGGTGGTTCAGTGAGAACCTAATTAGCACTATGTACCGTTTTAATAAATAATTAACCACAGCTCTGTTACCTTATTTATGATGTTATTTTGGTGTATTTGAGATATCTCTAAGTCCTGCCCGAGGTATTTAAGAAGGACATTAGTTCCTTCATATCCTTAGCAGAAATCTCATTAATTGAGTTGAAGAAGGGCCTACCAAGCGCCCGTTGTCTGGCTCTAGCAAGAGCCGGACAGTCGCAAAAGAAGTGTGTAAGGGTCTCCCTCTCAGCTGTGTTTTTGCAGCTGCGACAATGTGAGTTGTGTGGGATACCTAGCTTAATGGCATGATCTCCAATCGGCCAGTGTCCTGTGCAGACCGCCACTAATCTAGCAATATCATGACGGGCTCCCCGAAGGAGATCTTTTGTTTTTGATTGTTTGTATTCCGGCCATATTTTCCTTGATGTTGCACAGTTCGTAAGTCTGACCCATCTTAGATTTGCTACTTGAAGGAAGTATGAGGATATATTAGCCTTAACTGCTTGTAGTGAGATGAAAACCTTACCTGCAAGCGAGCGCTGAAGGGCAGATCCCTTTCTAGCAAGTTCATCGGCCTTCTCATTACCTGGGATGGCACTGTGGCCGGGAACCCATATAAGGAAAATGAGCTGACCTTCTAACGACGCTATTTCATCTCAGCATTCCTGTACTAATTTTGAATGTGAAGTAAAGGAGGCAATAGCTTTGATGGCTGCTTGACTATCAATGCATATGGTAACCTTCTGGCTTGGCAGGATATTAGGATGTAATTTGATTTGACGACATGCTTCCCGGATTGCAAATAGTTCGGCTTGGAAAACACTGGAATTGTCGGGCAGTCTATAGGCTTTACAGATGTTCAGAGATTCTGAGAACACACCCGCACCGACTCCGCCGCCTATCTTAGAGCCGTCAGTGTAGATTGTCCAGTTAAAGTCCTTACATATCCGTCCACTATTCCCTTCCGCTCTTTCTGGGATTAGAGTGTCAAAGTTATTTGATGGATAAATTCTAGAGACCGTATAGTCCGTTGGTGAAGATACCAAATCTCTCAGTATAAGATTAAGTATAGCGCTATGACCATAGGGTTTTGACGTCCAGCATCCAGACTCTCTGAGCCTAATGGCGGTGTGAGCAGTAGTGTATTTAATGTGTAGGTCCAAAAGTAGGAGATGCAGCATTACCGTCAGAGCATCCGACGGAGTCGATCGTAGAGCGCCTGTGGTGCCTATGCATGTAGTTCTCTGTACCTTGTTAAGTTTGATGACATTGAATTTTTTCATGAGGGCCGGCCACCATACTAGTGATCCGTATATTAGTATCGGGCGAACCACCGCCGTATACATCCATAGGATCAGTTTTGATTGGAGACCCCATTTTTGCCAAAGGTTCTACTGCAGGCGTAAAAAGCTATGCACGCCTTTTTAACTCGCTGATCAACGTTTAGCTTCCAGCTGAGCTTAGGGTCTAAGGTAACGCCTAGGTACTTGGCGCTGGAAGACAGAGAAAGCGGTTGTTCGTTCAGACGGTGTAGTGGGAAACTGGGTATCTTGGTTTTAGTAGTGAAGAGCATCAGTTCTGTTCCATTGGACGTCATTGATGATTCATGATTATGGGGAAGATCAGCAATGATCAGAATTGCAAAACGTCCGTTAAGGGAATTTTATTTTCTATTCGGTACAGTTGCTGAGCCAAAGCTTCTTTTTTTTTGAAGAAGACTTTTGGTCTAGTTCTAAGCCGACTGTGATTTGAGAACGTGGAAGATGATGACAGATAATATAGCGCAGAAAAATGTCTTAAACCACATGTGTTCTAACAAGAATTTATCATAATCTGTTGGATGTACGCTAGTCAATGTTATCTCAAAAGAAAGTCTTTACACGTCCACTGAAAAACTTTCAGTTGTAAAATATCACGCGATTAATAGACCAGTTCTTCAATTAGCAAAGAAAACTTATTTATAAAGGATACATCGTATGCATCAGAACTACTCGTACAACTTCAAAATCACTTTCTTTAGATGCACCCTGTTTATGTTGTAATGATGTGAAGATTACTACTGGAAATCTTTGCTACGTCAGATAAAAAAAAAATTAATTTTCACAGCCAACTTTTGAGGGTATCTCTCATCACATTTAATGTTGAGTCATTGGCTTAGGTGCAGTACTTGCAATCGAGTGTGCAATTTATAATGAAGCATCAAATTCCAAGCCAAGAAATATGAAGATCCATACTCGTATGTGTATGCTCGAACGGATACAGCTCCGATTGTGTCTACGAAGTGGAGAAACAAACATGGAACCAAGTGTCGCATTGCATTGAATGTGAGAGCTTATGGATGATTATACTCCAAGTTTTTTAATCAAAAGATACTTGATCCTTTAGATTTTATGTTGCAAAAATTACTCGTCGAAATGATGAGGAAATTATAAAATTTTTTCTTAGATAGGATACCGAAATGATGAGGAAATGCAATGTTTTAATTTGACTGGGATCAAAATTCTTAGTTCTTTTGCAAATTCACTTCGACAGCGCTGAGGTCCGGGGAAGACATTGGACCTTAACTAGCAGGTTTCTTCAGCTATTGCGCTCAACCCTGGTGTAGATTTCGAAGACCATTCGGGGCGGAGTGTTGATATTCATTTGCTCTTCACCTGAGTCGGTGCACTCGAAAGATTCTGCTTAGATCAACGACATATATTCATCCGAAGGATTTGCCTCTCAAAGCGCGTGCCCCTGATAGACTACATGATTCTGCACCGCATAGCATGCCCGGGATAATAAAGGTCACGTATTATGTTAGCTTGGTCGTTCAAATAGGGCAATTGCCTTTTGAGCGCGAAGAAACAGCGTTTGACAAGAGTGATTGCGCGAATTAAGGCTCGTTTAACGTGTGACTGTCGAACGATTTTTTTTTTTTTCAATTTCAAAGCATTTTTATTATTTCAATTCATTTACTTACATGCTAGACAAAAACGCTTAAAGCTAGCTTAATTAACTTAACTATGTATATACTAACTTACTGGCCCTATACGGGCGCTCTAAGCTAAAATTAACAATTAAACCTATGTCTTTCGACTCTGTCGAACGATTTATTAGAAAGTGATGCACAAAAAAACCATTGTCTAAACCTTTTTGGGCTTCCGAGGTATAATGGAATCGTTACCGTCCTCAGCGGAGCCCAAAGCGTTCTCCATCGTCATCCTGAATAGTCGAACGTGTTTTGCTTGATGCTATACAGCTTGTCTCTATAAATGAGGCTTCTTCGCCTTTAAAATCGATGAGGAAGTAGTTTCCTAGATCTACCGTAGTATGAAGATTTTATCGATTGTGGATTGTGCACTGATTTGAACACAGAAGGAAATACAAATTTCTTATAGGCGATGTAAACCATTTGTCAACATTGGACATAGTTTGCTGTATGCACTTGAGTAGATAATACCAAGCTGCAGGAAATCCTTTCGCACCAGCAGTCTTATTAAATTTGCAACATCATGTTACTGGTAAACATATAAATAAAAAAATATTTAAACTATTTGTTGGTGCCGAATGGAACGTTGGGATGTCTTTTGAACAGTGGAAGTCATCAATTCAAACATCAATCAATTTTATAGTCAAGTGAATGTGTTTTTAAACTTAAAGAATGTTGCGACGTTTTGAAATTCAAATTCCCATGACGACCCAAGAGAAGCTAGCTCTATCATATCTTATGAGTTCAATCTTTGACTGATTGGCCTTAACTCCTTGCAAACATCCAGGGCAGCCTAAACTAACAGGCTTCTCTAAGCAAACTGTACCCGGATGGATTTTTGATTCTGACAAAATGATAAGACTTGTCTTTATCAATGTTTGTTTTTTTTTTCTGAGTCAAGATAAGTACATGGGAAGATTTAAAAAGGTGAAAAATCTCACAAACGATGATAAAACTGACACATGAGAGAATCAGTGCTTACATAAGGATGGAATCTTTAAATTTGTATGATAAATTGAAGAGAAGTCTTAGATGATAACAAACCTAAGTAAGCAATTTTAACATTTACACACTCACGGTTTCACTTGAGTTTAAAGTCCCGCATACTCTTGTGGTAACCAAGATTACCAATTTCTTACCTGAAAAAAGAAAATAAATAAAAAATCTTTTATTACGAGTCTTAATTCATAATTAAATTTAGTAGAAAACAATGGAAAAAGTTAATCTTAGCATTCCGCCTTTCACAAAAAAGCTAAACAAACCAATGATGTGTGCAACAATGGGAAGAATCCATACAAGAGTCATGTAATCATACGAGTTTATGTACACTTCAGAGAGCTGAGAGTGTTACCCTGAAAACTGAAAACAGCATGACAAGTTACCAGGTTTGTCCTTTTGTTTTTCCGATAGATTCGTTTTTTTTTTTTTTATTTAAATTCAACATACTGGAGCTAGTCTCCCACATAGCAACCACATCGCGTGGTGGTGATTCTCATGGCCTTTGGCTGGGCTTATGAGTTCAGCGACCTGATTTCTTTACCCGGCCATAGTCTCGATTCATTCATAGCTCTTCGTTTCGATTGTGCGCCTAGCCCTACGGATAAAAATTTTTTTTCCAGCTTTGATTTTGTTTCAACGTTTGCTTTATATGTATGAACGTGTCTATAACCTGATTAGGTGGCTGGGTTTGTTAAACCGATTTACATCATTTCTTAGGTTTCCTCGTGTCGTGTCGATGACAAAAATGTTAATCCCAATGAAACAACGAAAAAATCACAGTCTCAGCTTGGTTCTATCTTGTGTTTATTGGACTGTGACCATTGTTCTAAATCTGTTAATTAAATAAGAACTACTCATGGTATTCAGCATTTTGTTTTTTTGTTTTAGAGCGTTGGGTTAGAAAGGTGTCATAAGCGAAATGATTTATTTAAACAAATGAAATCTCAATAGTCTAAGGTATGCATGATCATGAGAAGAGTCAACTTTTTAAGTCGAAACTTGCAGATAAAATTGTCAAGTTGAACAAAAGAGGACTCCGGCTTTCAGAGAGGGTACGAGCACTTCATAGAACCGAAAAGTTAAATTTGCTCAACTTAGTCAATTTGAATTTAGCACAAGTATACTATGATCTTTTCTTGGACTATCTTATTGCATATAAATTTAAGTTATCCTGAAAGGCACAACAGTCCTCAACTATGCTATTATAGGACTACCGGTTGAAATTATCGGTTTTTCAAAAATCAATGCTTTTTTGAACAAAAATAGATGTAAATTCAATATTCAAAGTATTGCCCATCGCTAGCCACACATTTTTCCAATTTTTCTGGCAATTCATGGATACCCGTTCTGAAAAATTCGACCTGTTTGGCCGCAATCCACGAATCGATCCATTTTTTGACATCATCGAAATGACGGAAGTGCTGGTCAGCCAGGCCATGTTGCATCGATCGGAAGAGATAGTAATCGGATTGCACAAGGTCTGGACTATACGGCAGGTGGGGTAGGACATCCCATTTGAGCGTTTCAAGGTAAGTTTTGACGACATTTGCAACATGTGGCCGAGCATTGTCATGTTGCAAAATAACTTTATCGTGTCTTGCGACCGTTTTCGGCCGTTTTTCCTTCAGTGCTTGGCTCAAACGCATCAATTGTCGTCGGTAGACCTCACCTGTGATTGTTTCATTCGGTTTTAGCAGCTCATAATACACAACACCCTTCTGGTCCTACCAAATGCACAGCATAACCTTCAGGCCATGAATATTCTGAACGCCCGTCGATGTTGTGGCATGTCCGGGGTATCCAGACGTTGCCCGACGTTTTGGATTATCGTAATGTATCCATTTTTCATCACCAGTGACGATTCGATGCAAAAAAGACTTATTTTTGTGGCGTTCAAGCAGTATTTCGAACATGCAAAATCGGCGTTCGACGTCTCGTGGCTTCAATTCATACGGCACCCAATGTCCTACCTTTCAAATCATTCCCATTGCTTTTAAACGATCGGAAATGGTTTGTTGAGCGACGCCAAGTGATTTTGAAAGTTCTTCTTGCATTTGTGACGGATCTTGATCGAGCAATGCCTCCAATTCATGGTCTTCAAACTTTTTGACCTGGCCGGGGCGTTCTATGTCTTCGGTGTCGGAATCACCATCTTTGAACCGCTTAAACCACCGCTGACACATTCTAACGTCTATAGTATAGCCCGGGTAAGCTTCGGTAAGCAATTGATGCGCTTCGGTTGCTTTTTTCTTTAAATGAAAGAAGCATATTAAAACTTCCCGCAAATGTTGTTTTGATGGCACGAATGTAGACATTTTACTTTACAAAAACTTGTGTGTTTTCACTAATGACCAATAACCTAGACTGAAATAATTAGACAATGACATGAAGTTTCTGATGTGACAGCTGTCATGGTCAAAATTCACCTTAGAGTAATAGATATGAAGTTGTCGGCAATAACGACATTTTCAACCGGTAGTCCATTAGTTAAATTATAAGCACAAGCAATATCGTTCACTGATATGGTGAAAAATATAGGACGCAGGCGGCAAGCCTGAGGTACACCAGTGATAGAATTACTTGTTTTGTAGATTTATCCCTATGCAAGTCCTTATAGGTTGCCCATTCAAGGTACGAGTTTGTCCATGCAATGAAAGACCCTGTCACCCTGTGACCAAGGTATGTGTTTCATTGAAGAAATATGCTTGTTATGTTTAACATTGTCACCAGTTTTAAGTTATATATGATGAATAAGCAAGAACAGGTTGCCTATATCAATAAAGCCTAAAGAATTCATTCGTTTCAAAATTGCATTTTTACATAAAATTTTGGCAAGAATAAGCACAGTCTGACTTTTGTTTTTACTATTGTTGTTTTAAGAAGGTTTATAAAAGATGTAAAAAATTACCAGTTAATTGTAATAATGTTGAGTTGTTGAAAATTTTTATTCGAAAAATATAAGTGGTGATATTTTAAATCCCTCTGACACGAAATGCAAGAGTGAAAAGTGAAAATAAGAAGTGAATGTCACAGGAAACCTTTTATATGAATAAGAAATCAAAAAAAGGTTAACAAAAAAGGTTGTTATCGTTTTGTATGTTTATTAGTTGGATTTAAGATACACAATACGTGATTCGTCTTCCTTCTACATCTATACCTAACTAAAGTTCACATCCTTTTCTGTTGAGGGGCTTAGCTTTTATTGTTTTAAAATAAATTTTTTCCCATATGTATTTTTCGAAATGCACCACCCCACTGCGCTCACATTTAACAGTAGATATTTAAACTCATAATTAGTCAGAAAACAGCCTAACAACAAAATTGCAAAATGAAGATATCAAAGCTTATGTATGCAAGATCTGTTTATCCATCTTTATGGGCTCCAAAAAAACATAACCCTTTCGCTCATCTTCTCAATTTGTAGACTGTACTTTCATAAATTTAATTATTCCGGTGAACAATAAAACTAATTTCATTTCATGCCACATGACAGCCGAGGAAGGCATGTTTCCAAAAAAAATAAAAATAAACACTTTCTATGAGTTCCATTAAAGTGCGAGCGCACATCAATTAAATTCATGGGAGGTGCAGTGCCTTTAAAATTCACTTTGAATATATAGTAATTAAGACGATGAACTTGTTTGGTGTCAAAGTAATTGTTTGTTGTCACTTACTCGTTGAACCACAACTTCTGATAGAAAATGCAAGGCTAATAGAAATTACTTATTTTAAGTAAGACTTAAGTGGCGATGGTGCAGATTCGTTCTGTCCTTGACACTTGAGCAATTTTATTTAACAACTCCAATCAAAGTAAACACCCAAAGCTATCATACTTTGACACTATTCGAAACCTCATCTAGTGACAATTGCTTTGTCCCATATACGAGCATGTTAACTACACATACACAGGTAGTTTATTCATACGCATATACGGACATCTTCCATTTGAGTTTGGAATTTTGGCTCGAAAATGAATCACTTTTTTCTAAATCACTTCTTCGGCAAGAGACAACGAATCTTAAAAGATGCAGCCTCATTTGATTAAACTAGTGGGTTAGTCATCGTACAGTGGTTCCAAAGAATAATGGGACACAATTTATCATGCGGATTTGTTTTAGAAAATTAAAGAAATTTTTTTCATGGCACGTTCATAAAACTTCTGATTTTTATCAGCAAAAAAACTGAACCAGGTGCGATTTGACACCATCATTATTATTGAAATTTTTAGCATTCAAGGAGTTTTGCAAAGATCGAAATGAAAAAGTAATCACATGGTTAAAGGTCAGGACTTTATGGTGGGTGTGGCAAAACATCCCAACCAAGCTCCAATAAATTTTGCCGAATGACCAAAGATGTGTGTGGCCTTGCATTGTTGTACACAACCCATTTTTCATCACCAGTTATCAATCGTTTTAAAAAACGGATCATTTTCATTACGTTTCTTTGACAAATCGCAGATGTTGATGATGAGGGACCCATATATCGAGTTGTTTTACATAGCAAAGTTGTTTTAAGCGAATTTTCAATGCAAGTTTGTGTTACAAGAAGCTTCTCTGCAATCTTACGTGTTGTACTGTGACGATCTGAATCGATTATGGCTTTGATTTGGTCGTCGTCAACTTCAACTGGACGACCACAGCGTTTTTCATCTTTGAGTGAAAAATCACCAGAACGAAATTTGGCAAACCAATTTTGACACTGCCGTTCTTTTAAAACTTCGTCATCATAAACAGCACAGAACTTTTTGTGAGCTTGTAATGCGTTTTTTTCCCTCCGGAAACAACGTAAATGTTCGTTTTGATTTTCCATTTTTCAACAGACGCCAAACAAAAACTACACAACCGATCAAAACAATTTTTTTAACTGATTGACAGTTGAAGTACCAACTATCAAATAACAAAAAAAATTTAAAAAAAAAAAAATGTGGCTTCTGAAATAAGGTAATTCTTAGTTAAATGAAAAACAGTCCGATGAATTTCTTTAGGAATAAGCCGTTCGACTGCTCACAAAGTCCTCTATGAGGAACTAAGATTGAATGACAGAGACGAACCAAGCATTTTCAGCGAAACAAAGAGTGATCGTTTATTTGCTCTTAACACCAATCGAAACACTTTCAACATTAATGATTATATTTTTAAATTTGAAAGAAAAAAATGTTAAAATAGTAACAAATAACAAAATCCGACTGAAAACAGACGCATTGTTGTTGTTTTTTTCAAGAAGGCGTCAGTCGAAAGCTTAACTAAAACATTTAAAACACTCATGCTATTCTTAAGCATGAAAGAGGCTCTGTTTTGTAAGTGGATAAATTTTGAAAATCTTTGCGGTGATCTACAGCTCCCCAAAATATAAATATTACAGTCGCCAAGCTTAAGTCGGCAGAAAAGTTTGAAAGTTTAGAGCCCCAGGTTTGCGAAAAATTGGTTCATGTCAAGATCAAAACGACTTCAAATAGAAGTGCAAACTAAAGGGTACTCAAAAAAAAACTAAACGCTTTGAAATTTTATTTGTTCAAATGTTTTAAATAAAATAAACAAAATGCTTTACCCATTTTTCGTATTTTCTTTTATTTTAATATTTGTTGGAACCACTGTATAAGTATTTTTTTTCGCCATAAATAATCAGAGGGCCTTAAATGTACCACGAAAAAAGAGTCTCAAAACTTGGTTACTAAATTAAGCAACCATTGTCTATTCTCTACCGTATTGGGACCGCCCTCTGACGATTTGTGCATTAAAATAATTAATATTCAACGAAAGGCATTTACCCAAGGCCGTGCGCCTTACTATTGGAAAGCAAAGTTGTTGACATACCATTTCCAGGTGACGCATCAAAGCGTCAGACATTGGATTATGGCTGCAACCTTTTTTGGAGACTAGAAATTGAATGAGCATTTTCTAATTGTTCTTTTTTGTGACGTGTGCTTCTTCTTTTGCATTTTAGCCCACGTAGGAGCAACAGTCTACAAATCAACTTTCATTCATTTCGTTGTGCTGTATCACGGTCACATTCATTGGCTTGTGCTGTTTCGGTGGATTATGACTTGTTGCTCGTTTTTAATCTTATTTAATTTTTCATTCGTGAAACTTTTTTTTTTGTAGTTGAGGATTAAAATGGATTTTCCTTTTATCGTCACGTTTAATTTAAATCAGAATTGAGTCTATTTTTTTCAGTCTAATGGCACAGAAAGCAATTATTTAAGTACAGGGTGTTTCTTGATTTATTTAAATTGCATTTTTTTATTTTATAAATAATTTAATAGCCTTCGATTTGTAAGCATGTGGAGATGTTTTTTTGAGTATTCAAAACATATCGAGAGCATGGTTAAAATTGTTTAAAGGGAATTTTATAAAGGGAACTGGCCAAAAGTTTATCTTTTGTAGAAAAGTAAGACTATTATGCTATTTGCGTGTCCTTAGCGACAAGGAGTTCAAATTATCAACACTCGCGACTTGAATCTGCGTTGGTTTGAAAGCGTTATGATCCATAACAGCACCAACAAATTATCTCCGTCATTTTTTGATATATAGTATGCCAAGTATTTTTTACTGACATAAGTCTGCGTACAAACACAAAATACAAGTGCTGACTGACAAAGAAAGCATGCTAAGGTAGCTGGTTCGGGCCCTGAAACGATCGCAAACTGAAGGCTGAAAAAGGCATTAATATCCACAATATGAAGCGTGGTTATTAGGACATCCAAAACTTCGATCAAAAAATATATTTAAAAGAAGTTTAAACAGTGTGCAGCGCTTCTCTTGAAGATAACATGAGTATTGGTAAAATAGAATTGGACCTGTGCCTTTAAAAAAAACAATGCTGCTTTTAATTTAAATATTGTATTATTAATTAAAGTGTTATTAAAATTTTATGAGTTGAACTATTACCCCTAAATTTATGCTGCCTGAAATTATAAACTATGCTTCGTTAAACATCTTTCAGTCTATCGAATGAAGTTCTGGTTCATTGTTTTTTTTTGCTTATCAAAGATTCCAAGGGTCTCGTAACTACTGACTTGTGGAGTATTTTGAGATTTAAAAAAATTTAAGATTTATTTTCATATTATTAGTGTAATTTAGATTAACAAAAACGTAAATGTAGTGAATCAACTTTATGATCTGAAGGCATTAACATTGACGCAGCCTTCTTGTTTGTTTATTTATAATGGAGATAAAAATTGGTCTTCAACGGATTTGTACCTTTGGGAAAGATATGAATAAAGTTATTGAAAACACTCTCTATTTCTTCTCTTTCTAATTGGGAAGGAATGCTTTTAATAAACGATGGAAACAGAAATAACCTTCCCTTGAAACCTTTTTTTTTATTGTTCATATCAAAGGAACTTCAAAAAGCATTTAAACGCAAAATAATTAAAATTGAATGGCTAAGTATTTAGTTGGTTAGATTCAATGAGGAAAAGACAAAAAAATTTATGTCAACCAAAAATATCATTTCGGCCGAAACGATTGACAGCTACAATTCCGAGATAGTAAAGGAGTTCAACTTATATATTCTCCACAAAAGCACCATTAAGGACATCCGACGGAGAGTAATCCTGGGCGCCCGCTGCTGCTTCGGTTTGTCAAAGCAACTAAAATCGAAACTCCTAACACGAAGGACAAAAATACTGCTCAACAAATGACTGATTTTGCCAGTTCTGCTTTATGGAGCCGAATGCTGGACGCTAGTAAACCAACTGAGCAAATATTGCGATCCTTCGTCGGATATTTGGTCCCATCTGCGAGGACGGCGAATGAAGCAGAAGGCATAACCACGAGCACTAGAAAGCTTGGTCTAACAAACTGGAAGCAGCGTGCTCAGGACTGTCAAGCATCATATTTGCCAGATTTAGCCGCCTCAGGTAATTTTTGTTTCTTAAATGAAACAATGGCTCGATGGTAAGAGACTTGCCGATAATGACAGATGCGATTCGTCTAAATTTAGACAATTTACCCAATTGTAACTTGGTGATTTCCAAAGCTTCAATTGGAATTGCAATTAGCAATAATTCAAAGACATAAGATCGGAAGATCCCAGCGGAGAATTCACTGGACCATATCATGAAAATAATTTGTCATGACACATAAAATCCACTGATATTTCCAACAGTTTCAAACAGCATCTTATGGATCTCGGCCCTGCCAAGTTCATAACTAAACAAGATGCAAGTCTTCCCATGTCAGCGAACTAAGTGAATTTTACTCTTAAAAAAAAAACACCTTTTGTATCTACTCGTATTATTGTTGGCATCAGTCCATTTATTTCCAACGGTTTTGCTTTCATGGAAAAGAATTTTCACTCTTCCCATTAAATTACTAAATTTCATCAATTCGATGCGCACGATGAAGTTTAAGTAGAATTGCATGGCTCGACGATAAGAAGGAATATAAAGCAACGGTAACTCGTGTTCTATCAATTAAAAAACTATTCATCAATGTTGTCACAAAAACAAAGAAGAAAAAAGAAACGTCTCTTTAACTAAAATACGACAGCAACTTGAAGTCACGTTTATTTCTTATTAAATAATCCCGAAGACTCTAAAAATGCGCATCGTCTTATTTGCCGACTTGAGTCGACGGCGGCGTTTCTAACTTTTTTTTTTTAAATAACGCGCCTGAATTTATAAAGTTCATAGTTTTTTACTTTTTGTATTCATGGCACATACTTTGTTCGCGATTTTTAACTTAACGCAGAAGCTATTTAACAGTCTGTGTGAAAAGGCGGTTCAATGCCTTTTATTTGATTATTTCTAAGCAAATTTTTATAGTAAACAGGTGAGGGTATTGTTTTAATCATTAGACCTTAATTACACCAAAGGCTTCATTCCTACGTTGTGATGATCACTGGAGAATAGCTTTTCCCTGCCGTACCAGCTATGAGCAATGATGTATGGTTTTGTTAAGTGGTGTGCAGTGAAGAATTAGAAAGATGCGGTATGGGTTTGGCGTATAAGACCGCCTTAGTTCGTCTGTAGAAGTCTCCCACACGAATATACTCGCATGCATGTTTGCAAAGGTTTAGCATATAGACCTTATCAGCATCATCGCATATAAAATTTCTAAACTTCAGATAAAAGTAATTTCGGTAGCGTGGCCGACGTGATTAATTTTTTACGAAGGGCTCACAAAACGAAAAAAAAAATTCGGCAAGGGTTATTATTGCTGCAGATAAAAAAAATATATCAAAATCTTAGGACTGCTGCCACGGAAAGATGAAATGAACCGACCAAAATGATAATGAAGAAGTTTAGATTTGAGTTAAAAATTGTCAACATTCTGAGATTCGTAACAATTTACTCATTTTGTAGTCGAGTAATATTTTGAAACCTTACATAGTTCTAATATCCTCGCTTGCTCGATCATAAAAGTCAGCTCTGTGACCGATTCGTAGTACTGAGTAAGTTAATAATAAGTATCACCCTATCGGAAAATACTATAACGTTTTTTTACGAAAGTTACTGTCAGTTTTGTTTTAATATAAGTGAAGTCAGCACATGCCAAATACACTCTACTCAATCGGTTAGAGCCCTAACCCTCCCCCTCTTCGAAGAGACTGGAACAACAAGTGAAAAAAGGGGTAAGGCGGTCTCATAGTGCTCGTTCATACGAATACAATGCATTTTATTGAATAATTTGAAAGTGTAATCCAAAAAATTTATGACATTATCAGTTACTACCTGCAGACCGTCAATCGCAGTCCTCAACGTTATCCACGATTTTCTTTCGAAATTCATCATGAGCGGAAAGGCATATTTCCATCTGAATAAAAGACGTCAACAAACTAAATTTACACTTCTGTGGCACAGAGAATCAACACATCATTCACTCAACAAGGAATAGTGATTTGTTAGCTATATAGAACCTTTATCAACACACAGCTTGCGTTGCAATGGACATCTTAAAGGACACATTTTATGGTCACTTAATGTTTGGTTTTTTGCAAAATTACTCAAAAAGAAAATCCGACAAGAATGCGAGAGCTTTTCTACCGGAATTCTCGCCAAAAATATTAAAATGAACATGAAATTAAATATATTTAAAAATGAAGTTGGAAGAGCCCAACATTCATGGTCATCAACAATGGCGATTAATTTTTTTTTAAATTTAATTTGAAGAAAAAATAAATAATTTTCTTTTTCCAAAAATTTGGTTTCTCAACAATAAATTTGATATTGAGAATAGAGTTTTGCCTTTAGAAAAAGCTTTATTACACTATTATGTGCTTTTGTTGATTTTGAATATTTTGTTTTTGTTTCACTTAGAGTAAATTTTTCAGAAAATTGCCCCACCCGCCTAAACGGGGTAGCAAGAACCTCCTTCCCATTCGATTTTTTTCCCGTCCCATACGCGCAAGCCTTTTGTCGCATCTTATGCAAACCAACGCCGTGTTTGACTTGTTGCGACAACACATATAGGAAGCATATTTTCAAGCAACGTATCCGAACAACAGTGATGTTTTAACGAATGCAGAAGAAATAGAGGGAATGATTTTGAGTGGGAATTCAAAAAAATCCTCAGAGCCGGATCGCATTTCCAACTTATTGTAATGGCTATCTTACCACCGCATGGAAAATAGCTAAAATTGTTTCAGTGTCAAGGAAGAAGAAGAGGACAAACATTGGCAGGTACCGGCCTATTTCGCTACTCTGATGTTTGGGGAAAACACTGGATTAAGTTCTTTTAAAAGATAAACATTCTATTTATCGAAGAAAAAAGGTTTTTACCAGACAACCAATATGGATTTCGGTAATAAATTTTAGCTAGGGCTTCAATTTCAACCAACATGTTTGCAATATTTTGAAGAAGGTCAATTACACCCTGCATATGGTACAACCGCTGCTGAAGAAAAAAATGGTCTGACCAAAAACACGAAACTACAAGTTAACAAACAGCTCATCAAGCCAGTTAATAGTAGGATTGTGGCGATATCCAACTACTCGGTAGTATTACCCCAACACCGTGTTATATGAAAATGCAGGGTAAGTCCCAATAGAGAGGAAAAAGTTAAATTTTAGACCCAATCCAATCATACAAGGACTACAAATCCACCCGAATGTAGAGATTCAAGACCTCAATCAGCTTAGGATCAAACCATCACAAAAAATATCACCCCGGGTAATCATTGAACAAAGATTCGATGAGGTTCTCAATTGTGAGGAGACACAATACTTCGAGAAACCAGTCACCCAATATTACAGAGGGTAAAACCAGTTTTAATATATTTTCATTCACCATCAATTTTCAAAATGATAGGAAAATTGATTAGAGTTAAAAATTGGATTAAGTCATCAATATAATAATTTTGTTAAAAAAACAATATAAATTTTGTAAATTTAATAACAGAAAACCGACAGGCCCGGTTTATTAAACCGACAATATGCAACCTAAGTGATAAGTTCGACTTTAAGTTAAATTTTATATATATTGCGGACAAATAAAATAAAGTTCTTTATCTAACAAAATCATAAGAATAAAAACCTTGTTTTTTTTAAATCTGTATGTATAGGTATTTTTTTGTCATTTCATCGCATATTTATTTATCCTTGCGGGAGCTCTAAGCTAAACTTTACATATTACAGAAATGTCTTTCGACTTAAGACTAAATTTTCATAATTAAATTTAAACAATTATTTGAATATCAATAAAACTATAGATTGTTAAAATCAAAAAACTTAATACATGGACTTTTTTATGTTTCTAAAACTATATCTTATAACTAAAGTAACAGCTAAACTACAAACTAATTTTAAACCTAAAATCTAAAAAAACCTAACCTAGAACAATATTAAAAGCTACTTGACATCTACTTAAACTACCTTAAACATATGTAAGCCGGCCAAGGCTGACAAGACATGCTGAATTTATTGAATGAATCAACTTATTATCCAACCACCAATAGTGTCGACCTTGCCTTTCGACATCAAGTCCGTCGCGGTTTTCCTCAAAGTATTTGGGTGTTCATTTGGACACATTTTTATACTATACTATACTATAACTATATTATAACATTAATACCCAGCCATTAAAAGCAAAGGCGGCATTTATGTCGCTTTAAAGGCCTCAACTATCTAAGATGCGATCTGAATGTCATTCGCTACTATGCCTTTGTGCGCCACATTTTGACAAATGCGAGTCTAGTATGGTGGAACATTTGTCCGTCTTTTATGGGGAAATATAGAATTTTGAGTGAAAATGTTTTCGAGAATTAGAATCGACAATGTCATCCTAGACCTTGTGAGGAATCTTTTTGCGCGGAATTGAAAATGAACTCATGGCGGGTATCCTTACCGTGGGTATTTCGAAAATTCATTGGAAAGTGGACGAATATCTCCTGAGGTATGTTTATATCTGGATGCACATGGCTATCGATCAGACTTTTGTTATGTTCCTACTTTATATCATACTGCTAAAAGGCCACAGATAAAAGAATCCTTTGTGTACCTGTGTGGAGATGAAGACGTAAGTTGAAGGTACTGCATGAGCGTACCTGATTAGGATATAAATAATGACGAGAGGTCACACTATGAAAAATACTGATGGCTAGATTGGGGAGAAGTTGACACTTCTATCCACCTTATCTTCTCAGTTAAGGGGGGAAATCACAGTAAAATTTTCAATTTTTCGAAAAAAAATGTTCGCTTAAAAGGTGCTTTAGGGTCTTAAAAATAATAAACCAAATGATGGAATACGGCAAAAGTGTCCGAGTGACCAAATTGTTCACTCTGCGGTAATGCCTCTCCGGTATGCTCATATATTTTCATATGGTTTCTCAGTACTTAAAACTTTAAACGCGTTTTTCTCGAAACCACTTTTTTTAAGCTCGCCGAGGACATAACTCGAGCAAATCTTTACCGATCGACTTGAAATTTTGACAGTAGCTTCGAAATATCTTTCTCCAAGGAGCTACGAAGGATTTTTTATTTTATATGGCTTATTTTTTTTTATCGACGATTTTATGGCGTTTTTTTGTTTGTTAAAAATTTCACTTTATTTTCAAACATGCACCATTTTGTAAAAAATCAATAAATCGAAAAAATCCTACGTAGCTCGCAAGCTGTTGTTATATGAAAACTAAAAAATGTTGGTGTTTTCTTCCAGGTCAAAAATTAAGGAGTATACGTCTTCGGCCATCAACACGCTTTCAAAAATAGGCGCCTTAGGGCATATGCTGCGCAGCCGCCATTTTTAAATATTTTTTATTGAAAAAAAAAATATTTTGTCCTTTTTTAGTATTGCTTTAAAACCTAATTTACAGATTTTCGATTGATACTTTTATTCAGCCAAAAGTAATTCCCGAAAATATGCCTATTTTTTGTGTGCTACTGTGATTTCCCCCCTTAAAAGAAAACCCATAATTAATTCATTACAATACAACTTTATTTATGCTTTTGCAAATTAAACAATAAATGGAGTTATGAGAGCTAATATCGGTTCGGCCATTGATGACAATTTGAAAATATTGTATAAGCGTTTATATATATTTTTTTTGATTTACACAAAATTTTATTTGTATGAAGTGGAAATAAAAATGAAATTCAAAAAAATCCTTTGAGTCCTTCATAAGACTTGTTACTGCTTTGAAATGTTATAAACCTAATATAGATTCTAAAGGCCAACTCATTTTCTTGAAAATCGTTATGACAGTAAAACATGAAATGAAAAAAAAGTCATGAACCTCTTTCAAGTGCTTAGATGATTGGATCAATTAAACCGCGGGTGTCAGTCTGTCCGTTGGCCTTAATACTATTTAAGTCCAGAGGCTCTCTATCGATGCAAATATCAAAGAAAAGCGCTTCAGTAAAATTAGCTAATTCAATTAAAAATACCTGACTGCGGATCAAACTGGCCAGAGAGATAGACTCATGATCCAACCCGGACTAAAGAGGAGAATCTTAAAATGTGTCTGGCCAAAATACCACGATGACACATATCACGCGTACACAATAAAATTTAATGAAGACAATAAAAACAGACCGTGTGTTAGAACAGCAACTAACGATCGTAGTTCCAGAAGAATTTTGCACGCTACAATAGCCCATTAAACATGCCGCACTTTAATCGAAACGAATAAAAACGATTCTCAGTGTACTGGTCCGAGTGTGATCGTAAGTGTCGCATGCATATTTCTGATCGGGGCACCTAATCGCGGGAAAACTATCAAAATTCATCGCGAAACTGAATTCTTACAACCTGACGTAAGCACGCAGAAACCAGTGAGCAGCAGCAAGAACAATACGAACACACCTTGAAATTACACATGGACACCCAACGGTATAGCAGTTATAGCAGTGGGTGCTCCAAGCCATCAGAATGATTATAGGGTTCAAGAGAGCTGCTGCTCCACAGAATACCAAGTATAAATCCTGGTTCATAACGACTACACGCCACCGCGCCTAACGACCAACGACTAACGACGCCGACGACCAAAAAGTTGCAAGGTAGGTTGTTTGCGGTGTGTTTTTTTTTGTGGTAGAGAGGTAAACAAAAACCTCTGAAGGCCATGTAAGGTCGGAATTTCGCATAAGATGTTGTTTTCTTGTTTTTGCTTTTTTTTTTGCTGCGAGCTTCTTTTTTTTATTAACTTGGCACGTATGTATCTTTTTGTGGTGGGTGAAAAGAAGCTCAGTTTAATCGGATAAAGTTGTTCGCTGCGACGCTGAATGGGATGCTGTATGCCGTAAAAAACCGTAACAAAGCCTAATAAGACGATGATGTAGTAGAGTTAGCACTTTTTGCACTTACTCTCGTGATGATCTTGCAAAAAACATCAACAATTGTGTCATGGAATGGATAAAACGAAGGCCGTGATGTGCTTTTTTTTTAAAGAAATCTTTCACAAAACAATTATCTATCGAGGTACTTTTTTATGTGTGCCGTTTGTGACCGAGTTGGAGTGAAATTGAATGATTATCATGGATGCATCTTATTAAATTTAAAGTAAGGTGAGAAAGACACTACCGAGAACGGGACCTTATTGCAGAATTGCCTTAAGGTCTCCAATTCAGTTAGGATACATCTCTAAATATTTAACTTGAGAATAGAAAAACGAAACAGAACAAAAAAATGTCAATTTTTAAATAAATCCTGCAAGACTATACGAATTTGTGTACATATCGGGTTTTTCAATAAGAGCGCTACAAAAGTTTTTTTTTTAAATAAAACTAAAACGATTTTGGATAACAATGAAATTCTTTATTCCTGTGAAAGTACGTTCGATGCCATTATGTATGAAACTCGACTACTTTTGCATGGCCACCACGGGCACGCTTGCAAAAGTCCAGGCGCTGAACCCAATTTTCGACGGTTTTCAAGCATAAATCGGCCGATACTGCTGCAATTTCACGTTCGATATTCGTACGAAGTTCATCAATCGTCGCTGGCTTGTTGGGATAAACCATTGACTTGACGTAGCCCCACAGGAAATAGTCTAACGGCGTCAAATCGCACGACCGAGGCGGCCAAGCGTCTGGACCATTTCGTGAGATTACAAGTTCTCCAAACTTGGTTTCCAATAAATTGATTGTGACATTGGCTGTGTGGCTTGTGGCACCGTCCTGTTGGAACCACATGTCCTCCAAGTCCATATCATCCAATTGGGGCCAAAAATATTCGGTTATCATTGAACGGTAGCGATTCCCATTCACAGTAACGTGCTGGTCTTGATCATCACGGAAGAAGTACTGCCCAATGACGCCGACGGCCCATAAACCACAACAAACCGTTATTTTTTCGGGATGCAATGATGACTCATGGAGTACGTGTGGATTGCTGCCTGACAAATACCGCATATTTTGTTTATTGACGGAGCCATTCAGCCAGAAATGAGCCTTATCGCTGAAGATGATTTTTCGATGAAAATCCGAATCATTTTCAAGTTGTTGCTCAGCCCAATTCACGAACATACGATGCTTCTGGTGGTCAAGCGGCTTCAGTTCTTGCGTCAATTTAATCTCGTAAGGATGTAGGCCAAGATCTTTTCGCAAAATTCGCCACAGCGACGTCACAGAGATGCCCAACGCTTGAGAACGACGTGTGAAAGACACGTTTGGGCTTTCTGCAACTGAAGCCTCAGCGGCAGCAATATTCTCGACACTACGGGAACATTTTGTACTGTGCCTATGGATTAAAATTTTTAAACTAGACGCTCAATTGTTGATCTGCTTGGACGATTATGACGACCATAAATTGGACGTAGCGCTCTTAACGTTGAGGCCACTGACTCCGAATTTCGGTAGTAAATTTTAATAACTTCGACTCGTTGTTGGCTCGTATATCTTTCCATCATGAAATGGCAAACCTTACTGAAGAGAAATGTCAAAAGAGCGGCAAGAAACCTGGCGTCGTTTACTGTCCCTGTCGCTCTACTTTTGTAGCGTTCCTGTTGAAAAACCCATTATAAGAATGCGTGCTTTTCGAAGCCTCCATCTTTAAAGAGTTGTTTCTTCGGGATCTATCTGAGCAGTGGATTTTATATCTTAAGAGTACATACGCCATCAACTTTATTTAAGGTTTTTTGATTTGTGTAATTATGCACACACGAGCGTTTGAAAAATTACGAAATTTCCAAATATGTGAAATATAATCATAACTTAAGCATAGCGTGGAAAATGGATAGAATTCCGTTCAGCATTGTCAGGTTATATGGGATTTATTTCTCTTTTTCGAATCAAAAATCGCTAATTATTAAAACACATTGATTTCATCCAGAAAAATAATTGTAAATTTCTTTTCCTGATCGAGAGTCCGACCAATCCAGTGCTGCTCCAGACAACAGCGTCAGCACAGCAGAAATAGCTAGATCCTTCAAACAGCACCTAAGCGAAAGGCTGTCAATTGAGCCAATGCACAATGCAAACGTGAATGTTTGTGGTCACAATGTTACGCTATAATTCAGAAACGATCAAGATCAATTTAATCTACCAACTACACCCACAAACGAATTGTTGTTTGATGGGCCACGCCCAAGGATATCGAAGATTTTAGGAACAAAAATAAAGGTTGTGAAGAGGCCAAAGGATTATTTAAACGACAGCTTTGTGGAAATCCAACGAAGACTTCTCCTACGCAATCGATGCTAAACAACAATGCCAAAAATTCTAAGCTCGAAAGACTAAAATCTGCCCTAAAAAACAATCTTGTCAGTTGTTCTACACGAAGCAAAATAATTGACAAAGTGGGCGAATGGATATAACCAGATAGCTTAGAGTGTCTATGAAACTCAGTCACCAGGCTTACGAAAAAAATAAAGACCGAACCACCAGTATAACGATCAAGCAATCGCGGGTACGACGAAACTTGGCTTTACCAACTAGAGAGATCCTCGAAGGATCAACGGCCTTATAAGTAAGTCAGTAAAGGAGAAAGAATTCAGCAATCGCGTTGTAAAGCTCAGAACGATTTAAACTGTCATCTGCGGCCTTGAAGTCGGTGAATATAGTTGGAGGATATCGACTTGAAACGCTTTGGTCTTTTACAGGATTTAGCGTAGTGTGAAAATAAGATCTATCGTTGATTTACAGCGCCCTAAGCCACACTTATACTGTCCGGTTTGTGTGGAGCAAGAAGGTTATAGAAGTTCACACAGAACGCTAGATAGTTTCTTGTAGGCGACATTGAGTAGGGCTATGCCAAGGTAATGGTTGCAAGACATAGGAACGCCTTTCTTGTAGATGGCAATGTGTCTGTGGAAGAACTACTTTGCGACCAGATTTTGGTTCTTATCCTGCCGTATCACCCTCTTTTGACCATACCCATTTAACACCTGGTGGAAATGCTGCTTTAATGCATCTTAAATTATCTGTGGATCGGTGACAAAAAAGAGGCTGAATGCCGGTTCTTTAGCCTGCGACTAGTTTTTGTGTTTTATTTTATAAAAGATTCTGAAAAGATGTCGATTTCGAGACTTTTCTATGTCTTTGAGCTGGGAGAGTGAGTGGGCTCTTTTTTTCGCAATAGTTTTTGCTCTTTTCTCCTTCTGGCTCTGTATTCCTCCCAGACTGCTTTCGTTTTCCGCTGAAGTGTTTTCTCATATGCCTCTCCTGTTGCCCTCTTCATCTGGTAGTATTCGTCATTATACCTCGGAATTCTTTTCGAGGGTTGTCTAAGATGGTTTCGGCATCTTCCTGTATGACAGTGCAGCATCGTTCCCACATATTGTTGGCTTCTGTTGAGGCAATTGTGTTGTATATAAATTTTTGGCTTGGACACCCTTAAGTAAAGTTAAAAGGTCATCCAAAAACGAAAAGTTATTCAACCTTCAAAAGCTCTGAATCGTTTGCAGTCTGCAATTTCGACAAAGTCAAACCTTTTCTTTGAAGTCAATAAACTCAGGCAGGTCACTGAATAACTTTAATCAAAGCTGATTAAAAAAGGTTGTGTCTCTGAAGCCCACTTTATGCTCGATTTTTTCAACTCTTTTTCCTTTTTCAACGGCAATAATTTGGTTTCCTGTGTGTCAAATCTAAACTATCAATACTAACAGAAAAGGTCAAAATAAACCTAAACCAGCATTAATGGCTTTTAGGTTTGACTGAAAATAAATCATCCGCCATTTGTGATTAATCGCTCGCGAAGGTGTTTTCATCGTCGAAAACATTTTATAGTGGTCGCTAATTAAGCTAATTTAGCCTTTTATAAAATTTCATTAAAACAAAAATGCGTTTGCACAATCATCTTGAATTATTATTTAAATGCCGCTTTCCATCAAAATGGAGCGATTAAGCTGAAGCTTTATTACACAATTCCACATCCACTAAAGCCTCATTTCTTATTTTTTGTGAAAAACTTTGAATCTTGCTGGCGTCTTTCGCGATACCATAGAAGCCAACAGGTTTGTAATCGGATTTCCTATGCTTAAATTTAAGCAGCTTATTATGCAACTTTATTTTGTGTAGTTTTGTCCACTTTCCAGAACTTGTCTGACCCCATTCCAAGGTGTATCAAGTAGAACATATTCGCCGCGACGCTGTGACGCGAAAGTGATTATTGCTCTTCTGTGTTCATCTTCAGACTTGATGATGATCTTTTTGTGGTTTTGTTTTTCTCTTTTTTTCTCAAAGGTATTTCCTTTCACTCTGTAGGGTTTATTTTGTTTTGTAAATAAAGATCAATGACCCAGTTTGTTGGGTTCGATGATTGAAATTTCCTTTGCGGCCTTACAAACGGCCTTAGGCCATACTAAATCCTATTAAAATAAAAAAAAACAGCCTGACGCGGCAACCGGTTCCCGATAAACGCTTGCGTAGTAAATGACTCAGGTAGAAATCATTTTATTTTCCATTTAAAATTTTTCAATATAAAAAGCTACGAGATTCTGAATCAGTGAAGCGGTAATAAAATCTTGAAATAAAAAACAACAAATTATAATTTTGTCAAAGCTAGAATTGAGTTCGTATTTTTTTTTGTTATCATTACACGCCCCTAAATGATGAAATAAAAAAATATTTAGATACAAAAAAAAAAAAACAAGCCTGGAACAAAACCTTTGTCGCCAACGACGACGCGACAACGAACCGGATCCCAATGATCGACGACGAAAATTTGAATTCTTCTCAAGCAAAGGAACAAAAATAAGACGATCATGCCTGAGTTGAGAGGAGATGTGGCTGGCATTGCCCGCCCGAGTTGGTGCTGAAAGAAGCGCTTCTTTGAATTCTCCAAGTGTCCTTTGTGTTATCTTGAGCGGTGAATTCAAATTGTCATCAATGAATGAATGGATTCTCAGAGCTAACTATGTATGTGCGATATTTCAATGCCTACGCACTTGAAATAATAAATGATGTTCTCGGTTAGTGGTTCTGCGAAAACTTACTAATTCACTTTAAATGAAAATGAAATTTACGGCAGAGAGAGAAGGAAAGAACCCCCTTTAGGACAGGACCACGACAATGCGACGTCTTTCACAGAGTGAATAATCCTTGAATGCCATTGTGTGTTCGCCCGCCTTTTGTAAAGAATTCAGATTCAAGCTGTGTCCGAAGAAACAAGGTACACAAATACGAATTTCTATTTTTGTCATGTGATTTTGTCGGTTGTCCTTCAAAGAAATTACTGAGTTGGGTTCTTTTTACTTGTTACCATGGCGTCATGTTAAATATGGCCATCGATAGTTTATTTGTTTAATTCTGACTGTGGTCAACAGCGCGTGTAGACGACTTGAATGTATGTTAATTTTGTTGACTTTTTTTTAAACAGGAAGATTGTCTGTTTGTTTGAGGTTTCGTATGAAACAACAAATTTTGCGCATTTTTTGGCTGAAATAAATTCGCAATGGTTTCTTAGTCTTCTAATTGTCCCTAAATATAAATAAACATGAGTTTTTTTTTTTGTTTTGAACATTAAAAGAGATATTGACGTTCACAATTTGTTCTAGTAACCTTTTTTAGCTACTTCAAAAGTTTTTTTTTTTTATGAAGAACAATCAACTTTTTGAAGGACACTACAATTTGGCAAGTGAGTCGGACTCGCGCAATAAACTTGGGTACTAGGCATGCCGATCCTAAATCGATTAAACGAAAAATGTATTATTAAGAGTAAAATAATCGATTTTTTAGATCAGACCACTGAATCGATCCATAAACCTTTAGAATCGAACCGATTCAAGAGCTAGCGATAAAGTTGCGGGAAATATTGCTGCTGAAGAAAGGAGTCGTCTAGATCCCGAACGGTTGAATAAACTTATTTTTCTAAAGTCACTCGACCTTAAAAACTTGAAAATTTAATTGATTTATTAAAGGAATGACTTTTTTAAGCATGTTTGAAAACGAACGATTAATCATCGATTTAATCGGGATTCGATTCGGGGGTTTTCGATCTTATTCGGATCGGAGATAGATTTTTTTTTAGAACTGAATCGCCGTGCCTAGTGGGTCCATATGTAAATATTCTTCTATTCGTTCATCAAGAAAATGGAGTCTCGAAGAGTTTTCCTCTTTTTGTTTGTGTGTTTACTCGTTAGGTTTTATTCTCCTTGCGAATACAAAAAAAAAAACGACAAAAAAAAGGAATATCTCTTGACTGCGTCGATTTAAGACCTTGCAGCTTTAAAGGACTGCATTCATAAATATTTGATATTTGTATCAACTTCATACCTCCACGCGTTTCTGAGAAGAATGGTAGTAACAGACAGACGGACAACACAGTGATCCTAGAACGCTTCCGTTTCTCCTTTTAAGGCACGACACCTTAAAAAATACTTAAAGCTAGCTTAAATATTTTTACCATTTTTGCTTTCTGGGTTTTTGTGTGTGTTGTGTTTTGCTATACATATTTGCATGTTTTCTTCATATCTACCCTTTTTTTAGCGCATAAATTTTGTTTCAAAACCTACTTAAGTCGGCTAGAATTGAAATTATGTATTTTTGAGGTTCTGTCCATTTGAGCGCCTTAAAGAGTTAACATTGCATCTGATTTAAAAATAATCAACAGGTGGCTAACCCCTATGCATGATGATGCGGAAGAAACTATGATACAGATGCATTTTACCGGCCTTTTCTCAGGGAAAGAAGCTTTAATTCGTATTTTGAACCGAATCTTCAAATTGGTTGATTCACAGTTTGTACAGTTTGTGGCATTCAATGGACTTTATTTATTTCATTTTTTTTTCTGCGAGTTACTGTGCATCTTTGCTTAGCCTAAGCCAATTGGTTAATCATGCTTGTGAATTAGAGTCTGAAATGAGTTTACTAGTTGGCCTAAAGCTTCATTTTTGGTTTAAAAATTCACGCTTATGAATTGTGAAGAAAAATCAAATGGTTGAAAGCAAATAAGAGCTCTTGAACCCGCTGAATATTAAAAAACCAATTTGTTGAGTTCATGGTTCTCAATGAATACTATTAAAACATCAGTATACAAAATAACATGATCCTATAATTATAACCAGAAGATTAACAATAGGTTTCCTGAAGACACCGAGATTTATAGCTCATATGGAAAAGAAACAATAAGCTAATAAATAAACAATTAAAGAATTTACAAACAAAGTATATAAATAAATAAATACTTTATAAATAAATAAAATAATAGATAAATAACATAAATTATTAGATAAATAATATAAAACAAGTTTTTGAACTCTTTCAGAAATGAATTCAACATTCGCTCTTTCTTGAAGATCTGTCGTTGAGTGGTGCATGGTTTATTTTCATTCGTTAGTTTCGATTTCCTTATAATAAAATTGTACTAATGTTAGTTGCAATTTTGACTTTGTTGAATGTTCTTGTGATATGTCGCCTGGTTTAGATTCATCTCAATATTGAGAGCGAATTTATGAGGTGCAAATTTTGCTTAGTCATCAGCAAAGCAAGCTTGGGAAATGTGACGTACACAAATTATACAAAATTGGTGATATTACTGCACCTTCAAGAGCACTCATTGGTACGAACATTTCATCAGGGACACCTTTATTTACGTGGAATTTAAAACGGTGGGAAGACAAAAAACTTTGTATTTTTTCCACAAATTTTTCGGAAAATTGAAGTGCATCATTGTCCACGATCAAACATTCGTGCCAAACAGAGTCGAAAGCCTTCTGTACTTTTTTAAACAGAAGCATGCCGGTGGATTTTCCTTGTGAACGAGAAGTTTCAAGATGATTGCATTTTCTGGAGACGTGGTGGGAAGTGCTGTGCCAATTTCTGAAGCCAAATTGCTCGTTGGGAAACATGTCGTGTTCATCTTTAAATGCTAGAAGTTTCTCTTTTAGTTCTTTTTCATAAATTCTACAAACAGGCCTATAGCTGTCCACATTATTATGTGTTCTTGCAGCTTTTGAAATGGACACTATTTTTGCAATTTCCCAGGCGACTGGAAAATAATTCACCCTCATACAACCGTTTATTATAAATTTACGTTTAGTATTTTACATCTGACCCCGGCAATTATTTGGTGTATACTTTTTTACAAGATCAGGTCCACCCGATTTTCGTGCCTTCAGATTTCTGATAATGTCGCTTGTATATTTTTTTTGTATTGTTTATCCGAATTGTAAAATGTGCGGTAACACAAACTCTTTTAATATTTATTTCGAATTAAAAATATCTTTTTATCTAAACTCAGAAGGAGGACTAAAATTAGTTACAATATATAATGTAGAAAAAAAAACATAAACGATTTTCTTTCGAAATACTTAAATAATATTTTTGTTTTCACAAATTGTCTCTTAACTTTTTTGATAAGTAAAAATTTTGCTTAGGGGTTTTCCAATGGGGACTTGACAACTTTTAATTTCATTTGTGAACG
Organism: Orthonevra nobilis; assembly: GCA_963555765.1. NCBI lineage: Eukaryota > Metazoa > Arthropoda > Insecta > Diptera > Syrphidae > Orthonevra > Orthonevra nobilis. The sequence goes on from OY743224.1 coordinate 35,433,126, forward strand.
CATCCTTTCATTAACCATGGAACTGTCATTATCAATTTTTTCAGAAAACTCAACATTTTCATCATGGAAAAGTACACGAAGCTCCGATTGGGCTCTGGAGAAGATGCGCCAAGATTATGAATTTCATCGAAAATCATCTCCAGTGACGAAGCTCATTTTTGGCTCAATGGGTTTGTCAATAAGAAAAATATGCGATATTTGTCTGGTGAAAATTCACATTTGCTTTATGAATCACTACTTCATCCATAAAAAATAACTTTTTGTTGCGGTTTGCATGCCGGTAGCTTTATTGGGCCAACGTTTTTCGTCGACGAAAACGATCGCAACGCAACTGTGAATGGCCAGCGGTATCGCGACACGATAGACGATTATTTTTAGCCCGAATTGGAAAATATGGACTTGGACGACATGTAGTTTCAACAGGATGGTGCCACAAGCCACCTTACAATCGATTATTTTATTTAAAAAAAAAGTTCTGAAGTCCATATTGGAAAACCCTATATTATTAAATTATAAGAAATTTAATGTTAATTAAATTGAATAATATTTATAAACAGTGTTTTTTTTTTTAAAAAAATCATCCTTGATGCTAAGCAGATCAACAAAATATTAGTTAAAAAAAAAACTCAAAAAAGTTTTTACACTGCCGCCCGAAATTACATCGGTTGAAGGGTTTAAGTATGAGCTTCACAAAAAAAAAATTATGCGTACACGAAATGAATCCAATAAAAAAATTATCAAACCTTCGGTGTCGTTTTATAAGCCACCTTACAGTATGTCTGACTGAGATTTCAATTGTAACACTTGACTGCCTGCTTGACATTCTTTTTCGATCGTTCATTGAGAAAATGTAAATCACCCAAGCGACAGTCGTAATTAAATCTCGTTCTATGATCGCAATCGTAACTCGTCTAGCTCCAATCCAGCAATCTATCAGTGTACATATTTCCATTACAAGCTTCATTGATTTTGCAGGTAATTTGCGAGTTTTCACCTTCAGCCGGCCGATCGTACAAGGGGAGGTGTAAAGAACAACTCTACAGGTGAAGTGTGCTCGTAGAGATTTAAATTATGTACAATTACGGTTGAACTATATAACATGTTGGCGTTGTTAAGTTTTTTTTTTTTGTTTTTTTATAAACGCTTAGTCTCAAGGTTAGCTGCTGCTGCGAATTGATTTGGACTCTGAGATACACAAATTTGTATACAATTGCTGAATACGTTGTTTGCTATTTTTTGCGTTGTCGTAACACAACAAAACGTGGAAATTTTTTATCTGGAGATCTTTTTGATGATAAATCATCCGCTTTTTAACGCTTAAAATTTAACTTCTTTTTTTGAATGGCTTTTAAAGTGCTTTCGCGATGACGCGACGGACGGCTTGTAACAAGACGCAAGCCGTAATATAAAAGTAGGTATACAGATTTTGTTTAATTTTTTATTTCAATACTAATGAAAAGAAGTTTTGAAACGGTGTCTACTAATTAATTAGCACACGTACGCTAAATAGCAAAGTGACGCTATGTCATGTATACTTCTTTGGTAAGTCACGCAGATTATTGTTGTTAAATCAAGATTTTTCAACACGAATTTAGTGATGATCTAAAAAACAAAATGAGACACCGATTTTATCAACAACGAAGCAATATTTTGAGCGATACTTTTTCATCGATTTAGCATTGGACGCTTGCTGCAAAAAGAAAAAAAAAACCTTGCCACCGAACTGTAGCGAATTTTGGATGCATTTAAACAGCAGTTCAGATGCTGCGAGTTACTGATACTGCACCAGCTGAACTATTTCGTATGACGCCATACAAAGTCCAATTGGTTCAGGAGTTGAAGCCAACTGACCATCCAATGCGTTTTCGCTTCGCTAAGTTGGCCTGCGATCGACTAACAGAAGATACCGATTTTGCCAAAAAAAATCATCTTTTCAGATGAAGCTCATTTTGATCTTGGCGGGTATGTAAACAAGCAAAATTGTCGCATTTGGGGCACAGAAAACCCGCACGCATACATTGAAAAGCCGATGCACCCAAAACGAGTCACTGTTTGGTGCGGATTTTGGTCCAGAGGCATAATTGGGCCATTTTTCTTCGAAAATGAGCAAGGAGTGGCGGTTACAGTCAATGGCGATCGTTATCGGGCCATGTTGAACGAATTTCTGTTCACGAAAATTGAAGAGGAGGATATTGGCAACATTTGGTTTCAACAGGACGGCGCTACGTGCCACACAGCCGAAGCTACACTCGATGTTTTGCGCCCTGTTTTTGAAGATCGCAGAACTGATGTCGTTTGGCCACCTCGGAGCTGCGATTTGACACCGTTGGACTATTATTTGTGGGGTGTTCTCAAAGATAAGTGTTACGCCGACAAGTCAGAGACAATTGACGCTTTAGAGGACAATATTCGTGAAGCCATTGGTGAAATACAGCTGCACACAATCGATAATGTGCTTAAAAATTGGACCGATCGTGTAGGCTACTGCATGGCCAGCCGAGGCAGCCATTTGAATGAAATTATTTTCCATTATTAACCGGAAGGATTGTACTTTCAAATAAAAAAAGAAATTTGAGAAAATAGTCAGCAGTTTTTTTCGGCGGACCCTTTATATGGATGATCTTATTCATCCAGCTTTGAGAAAGTAAAAGTATACTTGACGACTTAAATGTCAGCTCTATTCGTCATATGAGTACATAGATATATTAAAGAGAGTGAGTATGAATGAGGTAATCTTCGACACGACCCACCGATTTCAACAATGCTTCTACCATTAATTTCAACGGACCTTTAGAATGAATATGGGCTGTAAATTATCCCATTTAAATAAAAACGGTCTCTCGTGGCGACCAATTATTTAAGTCGTTGAAAAAGAAACAGCAAGAGAAATTTACTTGCTTTCTAAAGAAAAGTTTTAGGACTGAAAATCTTCTATAAGAAAAAGTCCGCAATGACATGAATCTACAATAAATGTTAAGGTTGATACACAAATTGTTTCAATAGGACTAAAACTTTATTTAAAATGAATATCATTCTCAGTTCGCTTTGGTGACACAGGGCGGTGAGTAAAGCTCTTCGAGTCGTACAGCTTTGCAACGTACACGAAACCTACGCGGACTAAATTGCAGGACATGGTTAGCCTACAATAAACATGATCTTATTATTTAAAAAATACGGTTAAGGCACACCCTAGCTTAAAGACATTTGCAAGATCCTCTCCAGTGTATTGTGTGAAGTCTTTTTGCAACACAAAAATCGACCAACACCAGTGTGGTTTCCGTTTCAGTAAATCGACAGTAGACCAACTTTTATCCACTTTATTTACCTGTAAAGATATATGGACGAGAGTGACATCATGGTTGGAACCTAACGTGTCGTCAAAGAAGCTTTCACGCCGATTGCACGATTGAGAAGAATTCTACGAGAGAATGATGATGCAATTCCGAAGGGCACTTTTGTGAACTTTGTATCTTCGTAACGCAGCCACTTGGTTCACGAACAAAGGCATCGAAACTTCGGTTCTAGAATCACGATTTGGTGGAGGCTAGGAAGCTTGGAATAGACAACTGAAAGCAGTCCGAAGTACCTGAGACCGTGGCAGATGGAAATTCCTTTTTTTTTGCATGAACAGAAAACATTAGTGTTAAAGGGAAGAGTCGAATTTCCCTTTTCCTAGGCGTCCACAAAAACGTTAGCCACAAAAAAAATTACAAGACCTTCTTAACGAACAAGATCATGTCAAGATCATGTCAGATTGACGAACATTTTTTCTTCAGAATCGCATCTTCGAATTACTGTCTGTTTATGTTTAAAAAAGCAGAAAATAGACAAAATCCCAAATGCTTGAAAATGTGGTTGAAAACGTTGAATACTACGTTTTTCTTATATTAATCATTTGCAATATTTTTACACAAATATTTGAGAAAAAAATCGATAAAAGTTTATAAATTTCAACATGTCTAAAAAACTTAACTGAACGCGCTGATTGCTCTAATTGATAAATGTTTGATTCTCTTCCCGGATGTTTTTATTTATTGTATCGACAAATAAGGTAAAAAGTTGCGTGGGCATTTGGATCCATGAAAGTATGTTTTGAAATTTTCGAGTAGACATTGATCGAATAAGATGATAGATTCTCATTCTGATCAATTAGTAATTTGAGTGTAATTCCCACGCAGACTTTATTCACTTGAAACATAAAGCTTCAAGACATTCTTGCGTAGTTAGTCGTCGAAAATTCCTTTTGAGACTCGATTATGGAAATCTATTCCAACAAATTGCGCGATCGTTTTGTCCCAACAAATATTTGAAAATATTGCAAATGTACAAAAATTCAGTTCTTACTTGTTGACTGTTTTGAAGATTGCTTGCTATTTCAAAGACCAGTTAGTTTTTCAATGCTTGTTAATACCAAACATATCTTCATCTTTTACTCCAAGATTTCCATTTATAAAGCTTTTTGAAAATAACAAGTTTGTTTCCAAAAGAAGACTTTAAACTGTTATGCCAGTCAACGTAGGTTTGAATCCCCTACTGCTCTGTTTTAATGAATTTCCAGAGGAGTGATTTGTTGAAATGTGCCACACCAGGCTAACTGATCAAAAAATCAAAATTCACATTTAGCGGCCTATAGGCCATAGGAATATCAGCATTCACCGATTAGATTTAAAAACATTCGAAGCAACACTTTCTTGGACTCTAATATTGCCTCAAGATTTGGACAGATAGACCACAATCGAAGGTATCTCCTAGGTCAAAGGGTAATGTAACCGCTATTAGTTAAGGTATGCTTACATAAACGATTAACTAATTGGAGTCCGCCTTGCAAATGACAGATGGATGAATGAGTCAACTTGCAACATCACGAGACAAACATGGCCCCTCCTAAACAAACAGAGAACCACAAAGCAACTAAACTTGAATCGCAGCTACTTAAGCGTCCTCATATTTGTCACGCTTATTTTGAAACTCGCAAGGGGAATCAAAATCGATGGGGTACTTCTCGTTGACCTAGAATTATTAAATTTGGCAAGAAGCTTTGTCTTAAATCAGAAAGGGGAAAAAAATTGCAACTCAATTCGACGGCAAGAAGAAGGCTATTTGAAATTTAAAACTGGAAAAATGTATAGATCCACAATTTATAGCGTCCATCAAAACTCACTTCCAGAGATGGGACAAAAATCAAGCACTTGGTAGCCCATTCAGAAGTACAAGTAAGTTACTTGGAGAGCTTGAAAAATATTGGTACAAAAAAGTTCATCCTGAAACTTTACGACGAACCATCGTTAAAGTCAGTTTTAAGTCTCGTATACCTAGAAGGAAGCCATTGATCAGTGAGGTTTATAGGAAAAAGAGTATTGATGGTATAGGACTGTAAAGCTGAATCTCGGGTGGGAAATCTTGTCTTTATAGAAAATACAATATACCAACAAGTTTATCTTCATATTCTTAAAGAGAATTTAAAAATAAATGCGAGAATTTAAAAAATTTACTGCTGTGAAAGTGAGTCTTTTCCATGGACAATAATTTTGGCAATACCACAACCCGCAAGCATTAAGCCCAAAAAGTGTCAATGTGGCTAATTTACAATATTCCCCACCTAGTAGCCACCCCTCCTCAAAGCCCGATCTCAAACTCCATTGAGCATTAGTGGGATGTTCTTGAAAAAAAAGATAAGAGCGTATGACATACGAAACTAACTTCAATTTTTTTTTTTTTCTAAATAGTGCTCAAGTGCTCAAGGGATTTGAAGTACCCTTAAAGTGTTTTTTACACAGCACGAGCAGAAGCGGAAGGGAGAGAAAGGAGGTACCAGTGCACATTGGTTTTAAATTGTTGAAGGTTGCAGTGCAAAGGAAAAATAGAGCGAGGTAACACGAGGTAAATTGGTTGCACGGTGTTCCATGGGTCTTGGGTGCACCTGCCCAGATGTGAGCGTTGTACTCCATTTTAGACCGAATGAAAGCCTTATAAACTATGGCTAAATCAAAAGGGGTAAAAAACTTCTTGCACCGGTTTAGGAAACCTAAGCATTTCGCTGCATTCTTGGCTATATCGAATATTTGGTCATTCCAACGTAGGCTAGAATTGACGCACATACCGAGCATTGAAAGCTTTTCGGTTTCTTCGACGCAAATGCCATTCATGGACAATGGCTGGGTGTTAGGGTTTCGCTTTAATGACATAAGACAGCATTGGGTTTTGGAAGCATTAAATTCTACTCTTTTGGCTTTTATGCTGTCAATATCAGAATTTAATGAGTTAAGCATACGTTGTCGTTCGGTGTCCACGTCCGAAGCGCAGGGGCGTGAATCATTAAACTAATATGAGAAACTGAGGGTACTGTCATCAGCGAAGGAATATATTGGATTAGATGTGATAGACAAGAGATCGTTAATGAAAATTAAAAAGAGAGTCGGAGACAAAACTGAGCCTTGGGGAACACCAGCATTTATATGGTGAATTTCAGACTTGTAACCGTCCAATACAACTTGTATTGTACGATTCGAAAGATAGTTTCTAATCCATCGAAGAAGAGACTCGCCGATCCCATATGCACGCATTTTCGACAAAAGAGCCGGATGCCAGACTCTGTCAAATGCCTTTGAAATATCGAGTGCAACTATCTTTGTTTCACCGAAATTATGTATAGATTGGTTCCACTTTTCAGTGAGACAAGTCATCAAATCAACAGTGGACCTGTTGCTACGAAAGCAGTACTGCAGGTGATTAAGAAGTTTTCGTGATTCAAAATATTTCATAAGCTGACGATTAATCAGCGTTTCCATGACCTTAGAAAGAAGGGACGTAAGTGCTATGGGTCTGTAATTGGAGAGAGAAGAAGAAATGCCTTTTTTAGGGACAGGCTGGACAAATGCAGTTTTCCATCTGCTCGGAAAAATTCCTTAGGAGTAGGAAAGATGAAAAGCTTACGCAGTGGTTTTGCCAGCGTGGAAGAACACCTCTTCAGAACTATAGGGGAAATACCATCTGGACCAGCGGATTTGTGTATGTCTAAATCTTTCAGTACTCTTGCGACTGTGACGAAGGACCAAAATTGTTTACTACCACTGGGACAACGTAGTATTTGTTGCCTTAATTTAAGTCATGTGAGAACTTCGTACGTCGTAGAAGAGCATTACAGTCATTACGGACTCGTCGAAACTTTTTTCGGTTTTCCTCTGTAGGGTTGGCTTTATAAATCATCAATCAAAGAATGGTCCAACTCAATTGGTTAAATTGGTTGCACAGCAAAATTGATTAATTCAATGCAAAATAGACTTAAAGTCATTATTAAGTTGAAACGATATCCAACCAAATCATAAGAAGGTAAATTTTTATCACAAATTACACACAAAATTGTATATTCTGTCTGTTTTTTTGTTTCAATTTTTGACACGTGAACCATGATTTTTTTGTGGAAGAAAATTCATGTGGTTGCCTTAAAATATTTTTTTCTTATTTTTGTCATTGAAAGAATTGAAGCAAATAAATATCAAATGGAATAAAATTTTATTGTAGAATATTTCAAACTTTTTGCCTTAAAATGTATTCTGTACTATGACTTTTGTGGACCACTGTCTGCACTTATATCATAGAATTAATTTCCCATTCCTGAACCCTATCATTATCTCTAAACACCCACCACAAACCTCCAAATCCGAGCTACATAAATGTGCTGAATCTCCTTCAAAATACCGAAGGTTCAAATTTCTCATTCAAGACACGATATACCGTCTATGCTACCCAAGGTATTGTTCTTGAGGCTTATCGGTTGTTGTTTTTCGTGTTTTTTTTTATGCATGCAGGCATACCTCACTAACACATCATAAAATATAATTTCATGCTTTGCTGACCGTGCCATACTTGGATGGACACAGCAGAAAAAGTAAAACAAAAAAAAAATAAACCGCCCAATTGGTCAGTTATTTTTCTGTTCACCAAAATTCAGCTTTTTCTTTTTTCCGAATGTTGCAAAAGTTATTCAAATTGTTTCATGGAGTTCCGCTCCTAGATACAACTCTGTTTTCAAACTTTGAGCACTATTAGCAACTGTCTCCATGGTGAGGCTTTGTTTGGCCTGCGTCATCAACCCAATTGTGGTTTCTACAGAAAACTAGAAAAATAAAAAGATCCTTTCGCGTTCCATATCGAATGTATGTATGAGTAATTCTAATGTGAATCATTGGGCCAAAAACTTTGCGTTGCGTACTTCTTGCTACTCACGATTTAAATGTTGGTATCGAGAATGGTGTGCTTCGAGTTTACAAAGAACACGTACCCGTACGAGGTACCTACATATTAATTATAAAAACAAGGCGCACCATGGAACGAGGGTTAAACGAAGTGTACACAGGTATGCGGTAATAATGGTTGAAGAATGTGAATTGCTTTTGTAGTGGCGGCTTCGTGATTATTGTGGGTGCGTTCGAACACCGAGCAGATACAAAACAAAAAAAAAATCGAATTCACGTTTTGGACTAACATAACAAATCGATTCTTTCACTTCATGGCCTATGCCTTCATAATATCAGGGGCTCCTTACGTCCATGTATATGTAGATAATTGGGCTTCAATGACTTTCGTGCCCTGTTTCATAGGGACGCAGGGGCCCCTTGCATTCTAATTCAGTTTGTAACGAAGAAAACTAATCATTTTTTTGAGGGAGTGTGAATAGAAGAAAGGGGGAGCGAAAGCATTTTATCCTTCACACGACTACCTTTATATACAACATGGTATATTCAAATGAGGCTAGTTCTTCATTCCACTTGGGTTCGAGGCATGATTTCTATTACAGATAAAACTTCTTTTCATTAAAAAGCGAGAATTGATGTACTGCTGTGCTTAAAGGTTTTAAAGAAAATTAAAATCCCGATCAGTTGAGTAATTGTCCACTCTAAAAATATCTCAAGACGTTGTGAAGATATCAAAACAAGTCTTTTTTTGGGTGCCTTTAATCCGAAATGACGAGCCTTTTAAGTTTTACGGTTGAGATTCAATCGAATTTAAAATTATAGTCATAAATTTAATGGCTGTTGTTGATTTCCAGTAATATAACATGTAATCTCTACAAAAATGCCAAAATTGTGGCTGTAGGTTTCAAATCAGGCTCACCAATTCACAGGAAATTTTGGATGTAACGGGTTTTTCAACAGGAACGCTACAAAAATAGAGCGACAGGGACAGCAAACGACGCCACATTTCTGTTCAGTAACGTTTGCCATTTCATGATGGAAAGATAAACGAGCCAACAACGAGTCGAAATTATAAAAATTTACCACCGAAATTCGGAGTCAGTGGCCTCAACGTTAAGAGCGTTACGTCATCGAAAAATCATCTTCAGCGATGAGGCTCATTTCTGGCTGAATGGATCCGTCAATAAACAAAATATGCGGTATTGGTCAGGCAGCAATCCACACGTACTCCATGAGTTATCATTGCATCCCGAAAAAATTACGGTTTGGTGTGGTTTATGGGCCTGCGGCGTCATTGGGCCGTACTTCTTCCGTTCAATGATAAACGAATATTTTTGGCCCCAATTGGATGATATGGACTTGGATGACATGTGGTTCCAACAGGACGGCGCCACAAGCGGCTGTATGTCACAATCAATTTAATGGAAACCAAGTTTGGAGAACGTGTTATCCGCCGGTCGGGTCGGAACGTGTAGCCGCCTCGGTCGTGCGATTTGACGCCGTTAGACTATTTCTGTGGGGCTACGTCAAGTCTATGGTCTATGCCAACAAGCCAGCGACGATTGATGAACTTCGTACGAATATCAAACGTGAAATTGCAGCAGTATCGGCCGATTTATGCTTGAAAACCGTCGAAAATTGGGTTGAGCGTCTGGACTTCTGCAAGCGTGCCATGCAAAAGAAATCGAGTTCCATACATAATGGCATCGAACGTATTTCATTGATATCCAAAACCGTTTTTGTTTTATTTAAAAAAGCTTTTGTAGCGCTCTTATTGAAAAACCCGATAGAAAACAGAGCGATAGGGTATAAAGAAAAAACCCAAGGCCAACCGATGAAGTAGTTCAAAACAGCAAAGCTGCAGGTTCAGATAATTTACAGTCTGACATTTTCAAATATTATGAAGATGTTAAGGAAGGGACCATGCACAAGATCAACTGTTAGATTTGTGTGGACGAAAATATGCCCGACGACTGGAATGCCTTGGTAGAGATCCGGCAGACATGAGAGACTGCGATGTTTTTCCAAACAAATAAGTTCCAAAATTGTAACTTGAGGGGTCAAAATTTAGCTAGACTCAAAACATATCTTTCCAGTTCTTCTTTTTGGAGCTGAACATCCTCGAACTCTATGAGATGTAGCAAGATGTGGATTGAGTCCGAAAGGCAGAAACCCGTCGACTACAAGTTTGAGCGGATCGACAACAATGCTCCAACTTTGAGTCCTTGCCACGAAAAAAGCGACGACGGAACTCTCGAATTCAAGATTAAGTAATCGTGAATGCCATGAAGTTTCGTGTACGCGACCATAAAGAATGAAAAGCACAGTTTAAAGTCGGCTCAGATTCTCCAAAGATCGATGGCCTTATAAGAAAGTTGAGTTCAAAATTTCAAAGTTTTTATCACAAAAACGATCATGCTCCATCATATGATAACACAGATAAATAAGTGTTTAAGGAAATACCTTAAATTCTCCTTAAATTTCTGAATAACGAAAAATGATTGGAATGCATACTTTTCAATAATACAGGGTCTCGAGTATTCAGCGATCGATATTTTAAAATTTTTTACACTTAGATCAGAATTATAAGCACACTCACAAAAAAATTGATAGGGTACAACTCAATTAAGGTTGCATTAAGCTGCATTCCCTGCGGCGTTTCGCATAATTTTTGTTTACTGATTTACATCTTTACGATTGTGTCACCGTAAACTGAGAACATGACTAACATAAACCATTGAACTTATTGTAATCTTCAAGGAAAACATTCGCGTGACTCACTTTTGTTTAAAGTCTGACTCGCATGCGAGTCACGAGCTTTCGTCCAAAAAAGGTTCACTCTATAAAGCACTTCCTGTTTCCAAATAACAACACAATAATATGTTCGAGAAAAGTTTGCAACAACTTCGACACCAGTTCAACGACACAACCTTAACAATCTTGGGCCTGTGTTCGGTTGCATATTTCGTTGATGCTAAATTTAAGTGAAACATGTTTTTCTTTCGCACGTACAACATTCGAAATTAAGTCGACCCGTCGCTGTCGAATTTAATTGAGTCAGAGAGTCTTTTAATGCGTGCCACAGATACATACAACATACGAATGCAATAATCATAATTAGCTTCCACACAAGCATCCGTTGCACGTGTTCTGGGCTTCGATTCCAGCCACAACTCGTATGTGTCACCTGGCAAACAAAGATTAGATGAGGTCTGAACATGGCATTTGTATTTTCCTTTCAAACTAAGGTACATATTCTTCTGAATTCCTCGTCATGGGTTTTTATTAGGGAGGGGTCTTTCTAGGGATGAGTAATTCAGCCAAATCACAGGTGATCTTAAATATCTAAAAAAAAAATCGTTACGAATTCATAAAGGGAAGGGGGACTTTATCGTATTACATCGACCATGAAGTGTACAAAGGGAAGGACCCTCTCCTGTAGCCTGTTGTATGTAAGTGCTTCAATATAAGAAGGGTAACTTTGTTAAGGAAAGGGTACATCGGGTACAAGTAATGGTAAGAGGTGTGCCAGTGTAGGGCTCTGCAAACATTTCGAAAGCGGAAATGCAATTACAAAACCTTTTGATGGTAAAAATGTATTTTTATTCAAAACAAAAAGAATTCAAGGGTTCAGCTTCAGTGGGTCGCACAAAGTTTTAACGGGTGAACCGTGTTATTAGAGCAAGCAATGGTTTACATTTGAGCTCATGTGGCATAACACTTGCAGGAGAGAAAATTTATTTGAAGAAAATACTGAGGAAGCTTGAAGGTTTTGGATTCAAAGATGTTAGGGAAATTTCGTGGACATCAAATAGTTCCGCTGCACTTGACCGGCGGTATTAAGAGCCCACAGAGTTGGCCATTTTTTGTTTTCTTTTTGAATAAAATTTTATTTCGGCACTGACAGCTCCGAAAATTCGATAGAAATTAAATTTTTATTATATTTTCGCGGCACGAAATAGATCGATTAAAATTGGAACTCCAAAGTGTAGAAGGAAGTTCGTGAGACGAAGCAAGTCGTGTTATTAAGGGGGGAAATCACAGTAAAATTTTCAATTTTTCGAATAAAAATTATTTCGCTAAAAAGGTGCTTTAGGGTCATAAAAAGAATATACCAAATGATGGAATACGGCAAAGTGTCCGACTGACCAAATTTTTCACTCTGCGGTAACGCCTCTACGGTATGCTCATATATTTTCATATGGTTTCTCAGAACTTAAATCTTTAAACGCGTTTTTCTCGAAAGCACTGTTTTTGAGCTCGCCGAACTCGAGCAAATCTTTACCGATCGACTTGAAATTTTGACAGTAGCTTCGAAATATCTTTCTCCAAGGAAATTTGGTTTAATTTTTTTTTATCGACGATTTTATGACGTTTTTTTTTGTTAAAAATTTAACTTTATTTTCAAACATGCTCCATTTTGTAAAAAATCAATATATCGAAAAAATCCTACGTAGCTCGCTAGATGTTGTTATTTGAAAACTAAAAAATGTTGGTGTTTTCTTCCAGGTCAAAAATTAAGGAGTCTACGTCTTCGGCCATCGACACGCTTTCAAAAATAGGCGCCTTGGGGCATATGCTGCGCAGCCGCCATTTTTAAATATTTTTTATAGAAAAAATTACATTTTGTACTTTTTTAGTATTGCTATAAAACCTACTTTACAGATTTTCGATTGATACTTTACATTAAGAATACTTTACTAAGTAAACCGTAAGATTTAAGGTCTTTAAGTTTATTGCCAGCATATCTTAGGTAAAAGAAATTCTAATGAGTAATACGATGAATAAATACCCAAACAGTAAGAATTTAGCATAAAACATAGCTGCACTTCTGCAATTGTTAAAATTTTGGATGACCTAAAATGAGGATACACTTCCCTTTTATTTCTTTTTACTACTCAAAGAGCTGAGGCTTAGCTTTAAATTTGATAACAGTGCAAAATTATCTCCTCATACCTGAATCGTAGGTTTCAGCAAGTTTGTACAAGGATTGGTAGTTTTAGTTTCTCGGCAGTCGGTCGCGGTGTTTCACAAGGTTCCGTGTTTATCCCGCTTTTGTTCGCAATCTTCATAAAAGATCTTGCATGTGTGTGTCTGAATGCATCTTTACACATTTATACTGATGACGCATAGTCATGTATTTCTAATCTACATGAAGCAATTGAAAACTGTGCACTATGCAACGAAGCTTAAAGAGCGAACTCTGCGGTCGAATATGGCCAACAAGTTAAAGCAAAAAACAAAGTTTACTAAGGTAGCTGGAAGCGTTTATAATAATGAATTTATACATGAAAATGCATTTCGAACTGAACTGAATCCTCATATTGCTGTTGGCTATTGGCCCAGCAAAGTAATTTCCATAAATTTTCTTGATTACCTAACGTTTCATGATATTTTTGAACTTTTCATTTAAACGCACGATAGCTTCTTATGTCCATAACAAGGAAGGTCTACAGCGTGATCGATTTCATCATTCTTTATGAGAGGCTAAAATATGACTAGATTACTAATGTAACGATCATATGTCTGTTTGACTTTTTCAAAGGTTTCGGACATTCAAAACCAATCCATTTGAGGAATCCCAAAAAAAGGTTCAAACAAGCACGAAATGACTGCAATGCTTACAATTTTTGTGCAAATTTAGCCCACGAATGTCCCAAGAATACCAAAAACTTATCGTCCTTCGCGAAAAATGTAAAAAATTGTGCCTCGTCTTCCATGCCAACACTCGTTTCTAAAGAAATTTCAGCAGTCAGCTCTCTAGATAAAGCAAATCTGCTTGCGGTCAATTTTACCGCCAGCTCAATACTCTCAGACCTTGCTTTGACTCCTCCTGTACTCAACCACGTGAACTATTCCATGGGACAGATATATTTTCGCACTCGTACAGTATCATGAGTAATCAAAGATCTTGATCCATATATCCGCTGGTCTAGATGGTATTCCCGCCATTCTTCTGAAAAGGTGTGTTTTTTCAACTTTTCCATCTGTCCAGCTCGTCTGGTCTCTTCCCGAGTAAATGGAAAACAGCATTTGTCCACCTCGTTCCCAAAAAAGGGCGAATCTTCTTCTCCGTCCAACCATTGACATTACATCCCTATTTTCCATGGTCATGGAAACGCTGATAAATCGTCATCTCTGCATCTTTATGGTGAAAGCAAAATTGTTGCACTTGATATTTCTTCAGCATTCGACAGAGTTTGGCATTAGGCTCTTTTGTCGGAAATGCGTACATTTAGTATCTTATCTACGAACCTCTTATTCAATGGATTAGAAACTTACTTCAGGCCGTTCAATTCAAGTAGTTTTGGACGGTACCAAGGATGAAAACCACCATATAATTTATGGTGTTCCTCAGGGATCAAGTCTGTGGCCAATACTTTTTTTTGCATTTCTATAACGAATCTACCAAATTAAATTCTAGCATATTAATGCGTCTTTACACAGATGATGGATCGGTTTATCTATTAAGTTCTATTGGACTTGTTAAGGATCTTAGCTTCAGATTGAATGAAGACTTGTTAAAGAATTCAAATTGGTCCCTAGAAAAACAACAAAAATTATGACACATAAGAAATACAATCAAACCAAAGTGAAAAACCTTGGTTTAAAAATAAATCATACTCTCTCAGTTTCTGAACATATAAGCTATGTTATAGGATAGAATTAAGTCCTTTATGGCTTCAAGTATGGCTCAAAACTCACGTTTGTTTTTCAAAACAAAATGAATGCCCAAAAAGATTTTCGGCCGATAAACTGTTCTGTAGACAAAAGAAATAGAACCAGCCATTTTAGGAGCTCTGTAATTTTATCTTTCAAAGGTTTCCTGCTTTTATGAACCCTAAAACGTGAGAATTACTCATATTAATGTTCTTGTTAGCCAAACAATAAATTTTTTATCCAAAACACAGATAAGTCCTAATGTATTCACGTGAAAAATAAATGTTGTAACTCGATATCTCTCTGATAAGCTGAAAAACACACAACCAGCCTAAGGCTAAATTTGGGTCACTTCCCACTGATTACCAAGCGCAATTGCGAGCTTCATAGGACACGCAAACGTACGATGACGCTACGTTTTTCAAACTTAATTTAAAATTTATTTGATTTACTTCCATCTTCAGTCCTCTCACGGATATTGTTTCAAACCGACGGACGTTGGGTATGTTAAATGGTTGGCGGGTAATTAAAAAAAAAAAATTGAACGTGATTTACTTGAAAAAAAGTGGAGAACTTAATTGGTCTACCGTTTAGCTATTACTTGGTTATTGTTTTCAAAAGAACTGACTGCATATGAATGGCCCAATCGAAGACTTTCCAGTGCGGATTTACGGTAATTTGCACTGGCTGTGGTGCATGATGCATGGTAAACATACTCGCATATCGTTCAGGAATATCACTCTTTTGCGTGTTTGTTTGGTTGATGTAAACAAATGGAAATAAAGAGAATATTTTTATTTTGAAGATCAGAGAAACTTTGTCTTAAGTTTTGAGTGTTAATAAGCTGCGCGGACAGCAATGGTTAAAAATCGAATACAGACTAGTTAAGTATAAGAAATATGTTCATTCGTCTAGCTCGAATTGAAGTCCAATTTTATCGAGCAACTAGGGCCGTACAACAGCAGTAACACGACGAACGTTGGCTTCCAAATCGTCCTACGTCTTTGGTTTATCTGTGTAGACTAATGACTTCACATAGCCCAAAAGAACACAGGTTCACAGGTTCATTGCGCGAAATTATGCGCTCAGCTAATAATAAATTGATGCTGCCGCGCGCCGTGTGGCATAGTAGGCCATCTTGTTGAAACCAAAGCTCTGTCACGTTAATGCCAAAATTCGGGCCGATGATTGCATCAGCCCCTAAAGCTTACCAAACAATGGGTTTTAATGGATGTTAGGGCGTCTCTATTAAGGATTCTGGGTTTTCTCGGCAATTTTACTTGTTAACATATCCATTTGACGAAAAATGGGCCTCATAGCAGAACAAAATTTTGCGTCAAAAATGAAGATCAAGCTGAATCATTCTACGACACGTATTATAGACGCACAGTTTCATCTCTTGAAAAACCTTCGAGCCAAGATAGTTCCGTAAAATCTTCCATAAAATAAATGGGCATAGCTCCAATTGCTGTGCTTGATGGCGAATTGACTCATTCGGATTCTCCTCAAAACTGCGTTCCACGACGGTCATAACTTCTTTTCTTCGCACTGTTTTCTTGCTTTTGGAGATGCTTATTATCCACTAGAGTGCACGTGGTGTGAAAACGATTCATCATGTTCCAAATACGAGAAGGATAAGTTTGTCGAACCGAACAGTGGTTTTCAAAAACCGTGTTGTTCTGGAAATAAAGTATTCATCGTAAACGTATAAATCAAAAATCAACTGCAAACTGTCAAATTGACAATCTGTAGAAACAATGTTACCAGTTCAAAAAACAAACCTCTTAAAAACACACCCTTTAAAACAAAATCGCCAGCTACTAAGACAAAATCTTGAATGTACCTGACGACCAAATACAAATTTTGAATGCGGCAGTTCATACAGATTTGGGACCCAGCGTCGCAAAACTGGTGACAAGCAATTAACGACCAGCTCCGAATGGTCCAGAAATTTTCTTATTACAATTCTTAAACAGATTCTGTTCATGCACATAGTCATCCATACGAAAATGAGTTAAAAGTGCGCTTTCCAAGCATTCGTGCAGTTCAGAAAAGTTTCAGCGTACGTTTTTGTGTAGGTTTCTCGTAAGATACAGTACTGCATGATTTAAATCTTCTTTAGTCGAAAATTTGATTTCTTAACATACATTGAAGTCTTTCTCATCGGCTAAATCGGATTCGACGTACATTCATTCCGAAGTTTGCCCATACATTGTGGCATCGTTGCTGATGCTGATGGTCCAAGAGGAGTTCTGTTAATCATTGTGCCTCACTGTCTGAGCCTTGAAACTTGAAAAATCCGGTCAGGGGAGGCTAACGTGCACGTTCCTTGCGTGTGTCTTTTACCTTGATAAATACATTCCAATTGATTGTGTCGAATTTAAAATGGTTTCTTTATAAAGGGTGATTTGGTTTAAACAGCTGACGCACGTTTCGTGTTTTGTTTCACTGTCAAACATCTTCAGTTTGGTTTATAATTTAACCATGAATCGTCTTACAAACGAACAACGCTTGCAAATTATTGAATTTTATTATCAAAATGCGTGCTCTGTTAAGAAAGTTCATCGCGCGCTTCTTCCATTTTATGGTCAGTTTAATCGACCCACTGAAGCGGCTATTCGTGCTATTGTGACTAAATTTCGCACCAAATTTACATTGTTGGACATTATACCACCAACACGCTTACGTAGAGTGCGAACTGAAGAAAATATCGCAGCTGTATCGGCCAGTGTTAATGATGACCATCAATAATTGATTCGTCGCCGTTCGCAGCAATCGGGCCTCTATTACTCAACAACGTGGAAAATTTTGCGGAAGGATTTAGGTGTGATGCCTTTCAAAATACAGCTGGTGCCAGAATTGAAGCCGAACGACCTATCGCAACGTAAAATTTTTGGTGAATGGACACTTGGAAAGTTGGCCGAAGATCCACTTTTTTACCGAAAAATTGTGTTCAGCGACGAAGCTCGCTTTTGGCTCAATGGGTACGTAAATAAGCAGAATTGTCGATTTTGGAGTGAATATCAGCCAGAAGCATTGCAAGAGCTACCAATGCATTCAGAAAAAGTCACAGTTTGGTGCGGTTTATGAGCTGGTGGAATCATTGGACCGTGCTTCTTCAAAGATGATGCGAATCGTAACGTAACTGTGAATGGTGAGCGCTACCGTGAGATGATATCCAACTTTTTTTTTGCCCAAAATGCAACAGCTTGACTTGCATGACATGTGGACTTATTGAGAGGCGAGTTGGGTGAACATTTTATTTCACGTTCGGGACCGGTCAATTGGCCACCTAGATCGTGCGATTTAACGCCTTTAGACTATTTTTGTTGGGCTATGTTAAAGCTCATGTCTATACAGACAAGCCCGCTTCAATTGACGCATTGGAAGACAACATTGAAGCATTTATTCGTGAGATACCGGATGTTGGAAAGAGTATGCAAAAATTGGACTAAGCGGATGGACCATTTGAGGCGCAGTCCAGGTCAACATTTGCATGAAAGAATCTTCAAACATTAAATTATATGGACCGACCGTAATATCGATTCAAATAAAGATTTCATGCATTTTTCTGAATTTTATGGGTTTTTTTTTTGAAAAACTTTCCTATAGCTTTTAAAAAATCACCCTTTACAGAGTCAGCACCTAGGTTATGATCTGAACTCCCATTCAACTGTATCCCTACGGATTTGCGCATGTGGTTCGCCGATCTGTTCACAAGAAATATCAAAAGAGCAATGGAATAAGCCCGCTTAAAAAAAGATTATCGAGCAATATAATTGAGTCTTCGATATCCTCCAGACCTGAGCAATGTAGTGTAGAAGCTGACTACCGAACTGGATCCATATTCTGGCTCAGTTTATAGAGTTTTCAGTTTCATCTTCCGCTCCATGCGCCTATCTCTCTAAGTGGACCGTACAAATGACATAGCTCGTCATAAAATATTGGCCGATTTTTGAGTTGCAAAAACAATTCAAATGTTAACACAGTTCGTGATGAACTTGGGATAGAATCTTGACAGCAACGTTGAGCAGCAATATGCCGAGATTCATAGAGCTTCCAACTTCCAACTTGACAGAAGATTTCTGTTCCTTTTTGCTCCAAGTACGCTTCCAAATATTGAAATTTTGCCTGATTCACTTGAAGTTTTCACCAATGTTGTTATTTTTTCCCCAAAGCTGTTTATTTTAAACACCAGTTTGCAACCTGCTGTGTCTCAGAAATTCCTTCAATTATGTTCAATTACTTCCAAGTGCAAAAACCCATTAAAGGTAATTTTTCAAGGCACCCACTCTCAATTCAATTTAGTCTTCAATCAACAATATATAGCTAGTTAAACAATTAAAATAGAGTGGGTAATTAGTTATATCCCCCAAACAGTAAAAAAATACATAAAACAGTGGGTGGGTTTGTTTTATTACCATTTTCATTTGAAATTCGATTTTCTTCCAATGAAGGACACCCACAACGACTTATTTCTTGATTCTCGTGCAAGTCTTTCGTTGAAATCGGATCAGGTCATAAAGCCTAGCGAACCAACTGCCAGAACGCTAGCCCGTAGACCGCATTGCACATGTCCAGGTTAGCGTATGATTGTTATCTTAGCGTGTATTCATTCGCGGGTTCAATGTTTGCTGAATGTTTTATTGCATAACGCAAAGATATGTTCCTTCGTTCTTCGTTCTTTTTGTTTCAACCTTCGCCATAATCCGGACGACAAAAAGAAAGCCTTTCTTACGGAACATGATAACATTGCCAATGGTGTCAGTTCTCAAGTTCCGCTGCACACGACTGAAAGCCTCAATGAAACCGTAACACGAATAGAACGTAGGTATGTAGGCAGGTATGCTCATTGATGTAGCTGCGAGTGTCAAAACCAAAAACCAGTTATAAAAAAAAAGTCATGCGAATCTCACGGAACCAGTAAATTGGCAACGACTCAAGTTGCTTGGGAAGTTCCCTTACTCTGAATCTGTGGGTTCTAGATTTAAATTGGTTATTCGTTGGAAAGTTGGTCACTGCAGTTAGTGGCATACTTGCGGAACTTTTAGCACAATATCTGGAAACCCTTAACTATCTTCCGACAAATGAATTCGAAATTAACAAGCATTTATCATTCTACCAGATACACTCGTATCGAATGAGCTGGGTGGCCTGCCTGCTTGGCTTACACGCCCTCATCTAACACTTATCAGTCATTCATGACAATTATGCGTTCGTAGCTCATACTTGTGCCGGGCACTGAGCCCCCCCGTAGAATGAGGTAATAATATGCGCAGTTCAGTAAGTTATCGCCCAGTAAGTCGATGAAACACGATATGTCATTCCGAAGATTTAAAAGAAGTTTTACTCCCCCAACTTGTGGGAGTGTAGTAGGTTTAATTTTTTTTATTCATTCATGATTCATTCGCGGTCCAAATGAGATAAGACTACTTAAAATGCAACGATTGTTTGGGTGGAGTTTTTGGAATTATGTACGAGTATGATGCATTCAATCTGATAAAATGTTAAGTTTTAGAAGTCTGACATCTCTTGTTTGATTGATTAATGACTGAGATGAAAAGAATTAATCAAATAATCACAAAACCACGACAAATAAAATTTATAAACCAAAACATCGTTGTTTTTTTTAAACTGTCTTAGAACTGACATTGATGGCGGTTAGAAAGGTTTATCGGATGACATTTCAACAAATGTCAATGCATACGGCAAATAAATTTCTAGTTTGTATTTATTTGTATATTTATAGCTTTATAGCTTTTATTTTATGACATCGTTTAAGCAAGCTATTTTTATAGCTGAAGGTTGCTAGGCACTTCTCCAGATGGCTGATAGTATATCGCTTACCGTAAAGTTGACATAAATGATAGGTTTTTGAAAAACCTTTTTGGCAGTATCGGAAGATGCTATATTTTTTGCAAATGGCGGGAACTGACAGTTTTTTTTTTAATGAGCAGCTGTTTCTCAAGTTCGAGGAATACTCGTGACTATTTGTTTAGGAAAGAAATACGACAGTGATTTTTATGGCATGGTGAACTAGCGGATGAGTTATCCGTTAAGCCGCTTGCCTCGAACAGACTTGAATAACATGTGCCGGAAAAGTCACCAAAAGGCCTCGAAGAGTTCGTTTCGAAGAGAATATCGCCGCTGTGGCTGAAGTTGTCGGGACAAAGTGTAAACAGTCTTTCAACTTAAACTACTTATGCTCTCCTTGACCTCACAGAAAATTTTTGTTTCAAATTCATAATGAGAGTCAAGGTGCATTTCCATTTGAACGGATACGTAAACAAACGAAATTTACACCTCTGGATTGCTCAATACGGATAGAACTGTAACTGTGACTGGCTAGACATACTGAATGAGTTTTATTGTCGCGAATTTATGAATTGGGGCTGATGGACTTATAAATCCAGCAGGAAGCTGTTACAGCACACAAAGCTTACCGTGTGTCTCGTTTTGGCAAGATCGTCTGATTTGGGGCCACAGAGCTTGGAACCCCTCAAAGAGAATATCCGACAAGAGGTCGAGAACCTATCGCTTAAAATACTCGCCAAAACGATTAAAAATTAAGTAAAAGGAGACCAAATGGTCACTTACAACTTGTCAATCGTTCGACTTGGCCGATAACATTTTCATAAAGTAAAAAAGTCTAAAGGTTCAAAAATACATTTAAAAAATGATATTTCATAAAATTATATCATTTTATTTCAAAAAGCAAAACAACATTGAGTGAATTTTTTTTTTGAGTCACCCTGTATTAATATCAAATGCAAGTATTTGGAAACAAATTGTCAAAGCCGAGAAGAAAGACGTCAAATGAAAGTTATAAGATCAGCAGTGCAAGCATAATGCATTATTATAAAATACAAGGACGAGAATCCTTGAGACTCAAAAATATTGTAGGCCTTAAAGAAGTAAGAGTCAAGAGTAATTTTAGTAAAAGAGGTTAATAACTCATTAGAGTGACATAGCTGTACATATAATCACCTGTAAATAGATGCCCACATGATCTGCTTATTAAAAGAGGTGGATTCGGTTACGGCATGTTACAGCTTCCAAGTAAAGAGCCAAAACGTAAAAGATCGTTTTGTTTGACTGTTAGTCTTCCAAGCCACAATTTTCCTAGAGGCATCAGCAGTCAACATACACACTGTATTCTTATACATTTTTTTTTTAAAATATCCCATTTATATATAAAAAAATTTGGAACTCTCGAACAGCGTGTTGGAATAGTTCAAATTCAATAGCGAAATTGTCACGAACACGTTTCGTAATGTTATCATTGCATTTGGTGTTTTGAATACTCTAACTCATGTTCATCCGGCAAGGTTATCTAATTATTGCTGAAAATCAAAGTGCATTCCATTCAAGACGATCGCAAGAATCGAGCCTATTCGCAACTCAGCAACGCAATTTGAATAAAAATAGGGACACAAATGTATGCAAGGTTCAGTTGAAACAAGAATTAAAGCCACGCACATCGCGGTCCTGGAAATTAATGAGCAAGATCATGACTATGATCTTAATCGATGAGGCTCATTTTCATTCCTCACTCATTTGTGATAAAAAATAATTAAATTGTAAAACAACCTTTTATCAACAATAAGTGACGGTTTTTGTGTTCTCTTCATTGAAAGAACATTGAAGACTAAAGCTGGATTGCGCACCATAGTACAGCATTTGCTGATCGGTAAAATTTGCAAAAATGTCGTCCATATCTTAAAACGCCTCTTTAAAGTTGGCCGAGGTTCAAGATTGTCCTACATATGTCTTGCATTTTCCAATAAATATATATTTAGGATTAAATGGGAAAATGGTCCAGTTTTTCACTAAAATGTACGCCAGTTGGGTCGAAACATGCGCACACTTATTGTTAAATTGAAGACAATACGCAACAATCAATTTAAAGGATTAAAATGTGAAGATTAAATTTTAAAAAACATATTCCAAATGCAAAAAAGTCCTGTATTCTTAAATAACACGATCTCGACGAGTAGCCTGTGAAATTCATTTCGCAATATAGCCAATGTTTCACCAGCTGTGTGACATGTGGCATCGTCCTGTTGTTAAGAAACGCGATCCACGTCGATAACATGAACCAAAATATATCGGTCAAAATCGAATACCACTCCAAATTGTCAGTTTGTAGATACAGAGGCTATTCCACTATTTCTCTTGGATTTTCGGAGCCCACGTGCTGCAGTTTCATCAATAAAAATAACTTTGTGTAAAAAATCATGTCACATCAGTCATTGATTTCCTGCAACCCAAAAATGTGGAATTGTGGTTCAATTCTGGTGTCAACTGTATTTTCCGTTCGTCAGGAGTTGACAGCTCATAAAAATGTAAATCAAAAATAGTCCATGTCCCCATAGAGATCTTGCAAAGTTTCAGATAGTGAAAGTTAGCTCTGTCCGAAGTACATATAGCTAATGTACTTATATCAATATTGGACAAATTGTTTCAAAATGATGGATGTTTTCAGCACAATTAGACTAGGTACAGTTGGGTTGTTTAGTTCTAAAAGTTCTATCCTCTCTTTGAAAATACTATTTAATTGGTCAAGACTGGTTAAACAATTTAAAACAATTTTTCCACGCTGGTAAAGAAATTTTAAGGCCGTATATTGTGAAGAAATGTCATAAAAATAAGTCTCTTTGAAGATTTCTTTGCGCTTCTCAATTATTTAAGTGGGTGGGCTTAAGTCTCATACAGTAGAACCTCGATTATCCGAACTAATTGGGACAGATCGGATAATCGAAATGTGAGTACTTTGGGATAAGATCAAACAAAAACAACGCGTTTTCGAGCGGCCAAGTCTCGCAGCCGTTTGAGAAGAAGACGTTGCGTCGGGCAACATTCTTCTTGTCTTTCGAACCATTCGAGACCCGTCTCAAAAGCGGCAAATGCCTCCGCATGCGAAGGTTTGTTCGGTGCATCCACGCTTTCGTCACTACTGCTGTCGTTGTCGTGATCATCATCTTGATTTTTTATTGATGAAATTATTTCATCGTCGTCCAATATTTGATACCCAGGATCATTACAATCGTGGTTTAACCAATCCACAGCATCGTCTTCATCGCAGTCCTTGAATCCTGGAATACTGCCGAATAAGTCAACGAATTCGTCAAGATCGCTTTTCTTCGAGTTAACACCCACTTCTTCAACTTTCGGCTCTTGAGGAAAAATCCACAATTTTTTCCAAGCATTTCGTAGATTGTCTTCGGTTAAAGAATCCCAAGCATCGGCTATCATATAACAGCAGTGCTTCAGGTTAAGCGCCTTCGAGAACGCAACGACGCTACCTTCAGTGCCATCATCTAACAGAAGTCGTCGTAGAATTTGCTTCCGGTAAATTCTTTTCAGTTTTTCGATGACACCCTGGTCCATGGGTTGGATTAAAGATGTAACGTTTGGGGTAAGATACATCACTTGAAAGTCCGGATCGAGCACCGTATTCCACCGTAAAAACGTTGCGTTTCCGCTTGGAAGGTGAAGGACTCGACGTAAGCGGACAAACTACGTTCGATGAAACAATACGCGTTTCAACACGCTCGATCCCTTCCCACGCACAGTGACAGCGAGAGTTATAGGTGAGGGAATTGAATTCCAATTAAACACATGCAAAAAATTTTCCCTTCGCGAAATTTTATTTATTTTTTTCTTTTCTTTTTTTTTTGTTCTATTTCACAAACATGGTCTCTTTAAGCATTATCTTTAAGCTGCATAGTGTTGCTTTGCCTAAATGCTTAGCTTTAGATCTATTCATTTAAGGGTTACCACCATCGAAGTATGTAACTCGAGCAACAAATTCGCGCCAACGTTCGGATAATTAAGCATTCGGATTAACTAAGTCAGCGTTCGGGAAATTGAGGGTTCGGATAATCAAGGTTCGGATAATCGAGGTTCTACTGTATTTAATAATAAAACAGTAGGCCTGTTGGTTCAAATATTCTATTCAATTCAATCTTAGCAGATATATAATAATGAAAAAAGCTTTTATTCGCGCAAAATTATCATTTCAATAGCGATAAATTAAATCTTATCAGCACAGCGTCATAATACCTCAGAGGGGAAACCCTCATGGTTGCTTCTGATAAACAAAAAAAAAAAAAAAAAAGTAGTGCATTTGAACTTTAACTCACCTTTCCAACTGCTTTCTTATAACGTCTGGTTGCCTCGTGAATCAAATCCTTGACCAGCAGATCACCATTACCGCATGGCACAACGATGCGTACCGAACCAAAACAAACAGTAACCTTCATATTGTGGATAAATTAATTCACCAATAAATTAACTTCACTTTTTAATAATTATTTTTTTTTTTTTAAATTTCTAAATCACTTCACTTCAGTGCATGGTGAATAGGAGAAAGAATGAATTGCACCACGGAATGGAAACAGGATGATGAACAGTAGCGCCAGCGGCAGGCAGCAAAGCAGCGCACCACAGCTCTCTCATAAGGACACACTTCACAGATGTCGGTTACGTTCGAGTCACGTTTACAAAAATGGGGTGCGCGAAAGAGATGCAACGAACACAAAACAATAAAAATATATGTAAGCAGCGACGAGCAGCGGATCAATTAAATTCCTTTGTTTATAGCACCTTGTGTTCCGGTTGTTATGGCAGCCAACATTTTGTTGTTGTTATTATAATTTTATTTTTATTTTTATCAACTAAGTGCACTCGGCATGGTGAAGACGATTTAATCAAATAATCTATAACCTTGGAAGGTTGAAATTAGCGATTAAAAATATTACAAAATTGTTGAAAAAATATGCCTATGGATTTTTATTAACAATAAAAAAAATAAAAGCACAACAACGCTATGAATCACACAAACACTAAATTCTTTATCTCTTTTGCTTGCTTTACTTGTTTGGCGTTTTTTCTTTTTTCTTTTAGTGCTGGAGCGTGAGTGTGTGCTGCTGGACAAAAATTCCTCAGGTGGTGAGTGATCGTGGTTTTATTATTTTTTTATTGCACTGAAAGGCACCACTGTGTGGATATTTTTTTAAACACTTATTTGGATAGTTAAGGATAATTTATTGGTTAAATTATTAGTTTCACAAGGAGGGAGGATAAATTTTGTTAGATCTTTTCAAGAGTTTGAAAACAGGTAAAAACAAAAAATACGCGCGGTAGAGCGGTTACACAAGCACTCACGTCAACAACTCGTTTACTTTTGAAATTTCGTATAAAACAACTCGACTCGCACACACTTATCCACCACTACTAGGTTTTTTGTTTGAGGAGAAGTTGAATGACGGAGGGGAAGTGGTTTGAATTGACGTTAATTTAACGATTGTTATTCGTTGAGTTGAGATTTTTCTGCGAGGGTTCGCTGGTTTTGTGTGCGTGTTCAGAGGGTTTGGTAAATTTATCATGATTGATTAGTAAAAATATTTTCAAAGACCATAAAAATCACATTCTTCAAAATTCCAAAATATATTCGAATTATTTTCTATCTTATTCAAATACAATGGCTGGTTTGGCAGTAAGCCATCTTGTAATGTTGTTATACATACTTTTTAGTTTTTGCCTCTATTTCACGGTGAGCTTAGCCAATATTGTCCTTTATTGATCGTATAGCATTGATTTCGAATACTATCCGAGAAAAAATGTCCAACGGCATAATTTCGCAGTTCCGTGCTATTTTAAGCAACATCACCAAACGACTGATTTCACTATTTTTGTACTTAGTATGGCATGCCAATCTTTCTGAAACTATACCTAACCAAAGTACATAATCCTTAATTGTTGGCCATAAAAAATGGTTGTCATACTTATGATAGAGCTCTCCATTGAAAGCAGTGTTTCTTCCATTGTCCTCTTGGAAGAAAAATAGATCAGCTTTGCCGACACTCTTAAAAAGGACATCAAACAGTCACAAGTTCAGGATACGTTGGCATCTCTTTAACTACGTGTAAATTTACCGAGACATAAATATGATTATTTTGCTTGTTAGCGTTGCTGCCAAGTGGGAAATGCGCATCAAAAGATGTTTTTTTAAAGCAAATTGGTCCTCAATTTCGAGCTGCTCCAAAGTCCAAACAAAGAAATAATAATGAGCAATGGTTAAGGGACTCGAATGAACGATGAAATGAAAAAGTCGCAGGAGCTTAGGCGTTTTTGCATCAAGTCAAGTGTGATGAAATTGGAATCATTGATCATTAGGTATGGCCCGACCTCCTTTACATACTGACGTTTCCCAAACGAAGGATGGCGGTCTCAGGAATAAGGGCAAATCATATGAAGTAAAGTTTACGCAAAATAGTCATACTCTCGAATGTCAACTTTGTCAATTACGTACTGTTGATGTTTGGAGAGTTTATTTTAAAATTCATCAAAAATCAAGCCTTTATTTTTTTGAAACCGTGAAGTTTTTAACGTGAATGAAATACGCTATTTAACCATCACCAATTAATTTGTGTCCCAAATATGCAGGCGTTAATGTGAGCAATAAGTAAGTTTTAGACTTACTGTTTGTTACAAATACGTATAAATTTACATTCGTAAATTGATGGAGTCATTTCTTGAAATATAAATCAAAATATACTGCCAAGAAAGTGCAGTTAAGCGTTGTGTTCCTTGTATTTCCTTACAAGGAAATATGTAAAGGAAATAGCTTCTTCTAATGTTCCCCAATTAGTTGAAGCCCTGATAGGAAAACCGCAAGAATATAAAAATTTGCAATGGATGTCACTTTACTGATATTATTTCATTGTTGGTGAAAAATTGCCAAGAAAAAGTTTCTGAAAGCAAAGCTGGAATTTCAAATTTGTCCGTGCTTTAACAGAAAGAATAATTATATAGAGTTGTCAATATGGCTGGAAGTTAAAGAACACCAGTCTAGTAAAGTGAGCAAATTTAGATAATACATTTTTTTTCGCCTAAGCCCAAGCTCGATATTTATTATTTCAAAGTTTACTTTGGAATTAAACGATATATTTCCTGGTCTTTTTTCAAACAAACACATTAAATTTGAATAATTGATTAAGCTTTATTTGAATTGATTCGGTAAAAATAAGTTGTGATTAGCAATTGCAAAATAATTTTTAATTAGCGAAAAAATACTAATGTAGATGTACTATATAAATCCATGAACAGATACGCAGCAAACTGCTTGCAGAGCAACTTAAAAAATGTTTGATGGAATTACTTTTTGAGTAAATCTTTACAACATTTACTAATATTACAAAATATTTTACTTTTAAATATGAGAAATTCCCCATCTTCGGAAACCGAAAAACATGATGTTTTTCTAACTGTAGCGAAAATCTACCACTGATTGAAAATTAAATATTTTATATCCATGCAGAACCTATTTATTTTTTCAACATTACGATGCAATTTAAATAACCTGTTTAAAGAGATAATAATCATAACAATAATACTTTCTGGTCGCGTGTGAGGCATGCCTAAGACCTGTCAAATGCAGTCACGTCACTGCCCTATTTCGAAAAATCGATCAGCAGCTTTGGTCGTGTTTAATGAGTTTTCTCTGTAAAAATCGATTAAATATCATGCGTAATCTCACCAGGTATTAGGTGCGGCTGATTATGAATTAATGCGATTGCATATTAATTCCGAATTCGATAAATTTGTAATTTATTGATGAATGCAAAAAGTGATGCCAAGTTTTGTTTCCGCAGATATGTGCTTATATCCCATTACAAAAATACTGGGTAGAAATTGGTTTACCAGGCTTAATACGTTGAACAAATATGATTGATTTGGAAAAATTACTATCGAGATCGGGGTGTCTTATGCTTATATTGAGAAAACTGCTATCATCGAAAATTATGCTTCGGCAGTTGAGTGACTGCTTCTTCTTTCGTGACTCACTCAAAAAGAGATAAACACGGTGACCCTTTATGTTGAACTAAATGTCAATTTAAACTACATACATTGAATTCGCCATTTTCAATGGAATATAACAAAAATTTCGTGGAATAAATCCAACAGGGGTCATGTTTTGTGGAAGCACAGCACAGTCTTGTTGGGACCACTTATTTTCCACATCCATCTCTTCGATTTGTGGATGGCACCCCATAAAAAGAATCCCTTATTTTGTTTGCTCTGTTTTTTAATATAATTATTTGCACATGAGTTATTGAAGTTTTGCGACCTGGAAAGCGTAGTTATTTTGTGAAAAAATTGGTAAAATTATCAGAAAAAATAGTAAAACTTAAAGCTACGCTCAAAACTAAATAAAAATGAATACATTTTGATTATTAAGAGATTGATAGAAAGCCATATTTGCATCAGACCTTTGTTAAGATGAGATATGCCGATTAGTTTTCGTTTTCAGAAATCGGGAAAAGACTGAATTGCTCTAAAACAATGGCCTTCAATGCAGTAAAATATATTGGGAAACATCAAACTGCGGTAAAGGGAACGAATCGCAAAAGATCGCGTTTAACTTATCAGGCTGAGGATATAAAAATCGTTCGAGTTGCCAAAATAGATCCTATTTATGAGTTCTAAACATATTTAAAAGAAAGTTTTTGGTGATAATGTCGAATTCATCTCTTGTGCCGCAAAATCAATCAACAAGCAAGTCAGCGAGTGGACGGCCTGAACAGCTCTTCGCAAAATAGCATAGAAGTCAGCCATTAAAAGGAAAACAACCCGCGTTGTCCGAGGATAACATAAAAGCTCGGCTAATCTTGGACCATAGTCTGGTCCGAGAAAACGAAAATCAATCGTTTTCAATCAGATGAAAGATGAATACTTTTTTCATCGTCCATTATATTATATAAAACAAACTTTGAAGCACGGTGTTGGGAGCAGTTCAATCGTGTGGGGATGTTTGACTTGGTGGTATTTATGCACAATGGTAAAAATAACGCGCACTATGAAAAAGGAAGACTTCCTTGAGGTACGATCGATGAAATGATGTTTCAACAAAATGCTGATCCAAAATATACAGCTAAAATCATCGTTAAAAAAGGCTGAAGGATCAGCAGTTTCAAACTATGCTTTGGCCGGTCCAAAGCACCGATTTAAACTCTGAACCCCATTTCAAATTTGCCGGCATTCATGAAAATAGGCTGTCGTCATATGAAAGCGCATCGAGCAGTCTTGGCCAATTATTCTTGAGAATAGACTGAATGGCCACGTATACCCCACGCATACATTTTGGTAAACAGTGTCAAGAAAAAACGAGGGCTTTTGGACAAAGTACTTAAGGTAGGCAATAACGTGAACTTAAACCAAACGTGCAAAAGTGGACGAATATGAACATTTCGTTTTCGTTATTTGAAATAATTTTTCGTATTGAAAAAAAAAACACAATAACGCAAAAACACACGGATTTTTCCCTCTGATCTTATCTGAACGTTTCGAAGTTCCTAAAGGATTTTTATAACGTAAATATTGAAATTTATTCCATACAAAAATATTTCTGTTTTTTAAGTTAAGTCGAGATGAATTGTAGATTTAAATTTCAAAATAAAGTGCGCTATCAATCAATGCAAAACAAGCATCTCCAACAAAAACTGGGAAATTCCATTGCAGTCTGCGAGCACTGATTAATAGAAAACCCATTTTTGGTGACAAATTCATGTCACTCGACTGTCAGTGCCCCTCCTTTAAGCTTGGCATCACTTATTTTGCATGTAAAAGGTATACAACACACTTTCTAGTTATTAAATTCTATGTATTTTGTACGTCAAATGGGAAAAAATATTTAACGTCGGTCCCGTGAAGTGAATTTCTCCACAATTATTATCAATTGAAATGCTATAAATATCGTAAAAAAGACACTTAAAGAGTGTACAATCGGAAAATCGGTTCGAGAGACGTTCATTTTTGCATTGCTTGCGAAAAGAACGCCCTACTCGGTAAACAAAAATCGAGTGAGAATTGTGTCGTTCGTCGTCGTCGTCGTTTTTTTTTCTTCTACTCCCCCCATTCATCGTCTTTGTCGTTTTTTTTTTTGCTCATGCTTTTCTCCGGGAATTGAATTGAAAGAAAAAAAGAAATCAAGCTATCGACCTTTTCAATAAAGGTAATTCCTTCTTTCGAATAAAATATTTTTCTGTGTATTTTCAATTTAAAAAAAAGAGCATGCTTATTAAAAAAATACTTGTGTTTTCTCATTGGAATTGAGGTGGCCCGATTATATACGTATAGTTAAGAGAAGAGGGGGACTATTCTGCATCGGTGGTGTATCCTGCATGCGTGGATGATGTGCACACACCATTCACCGGACCAACAACTATATGATGCTTTGGACTAACAACGAGGGTCAGCCAAAAAATCCATCGTCAGTGAACTTGGAATATAATCTGAGCAGTTCCAAAGATCCGCGGTGTCAATCGCCGAGCACGTATTCGCAGCATTCGCACAAGAGTAGTGGTGAGGATACATCGTCGTCGTCGCTGCTGCATGCCCATAAACAGAAGACGACACGTCGAGTTACAACCGTCACCAAAGTCATACACGAAGTGAATCACATTCGTCCAGAAGGCATCGTTGCCGCCGATTACATTAAAATGCCCTTGGAGGAGAATCGCGAAACACGAGGAGTATCCATTGATTATGTTACAATGCCGATGGGCGTTCATTCCCGATCTCAATATATTAATTACAATCAAATTGAACAGCACACCGGTACTCCGATATATATGCAGGAGAACAAACAATTTCAGACTCACTATCAGGAATATGATAATTTTCCACCCGGTGGCCATTATCCGGCCTCGTCTACATTCAATGTTATGCAAGCCGTTGGAAATACTGGCTCCTATTTGTCCGAGTACAGTTCCAACGAGCGAATAGGAACACCACAGACTCCGAATGAACACAGCAGTTCTACCTCCCCATTGCCGTTGAATACAGCAGCTGGGATGTCGCCCAGTCTGGCCCAATCGTACTTACAGACGTCGCAATTCGACGAGCTAGCCGACTACCATACATCGCCTTTGTCCGTGAGCAAGACCGACAACCATTACGCTGAGGAGTCTGCACTCCTCTATGGCTATATATCGACATCTAATTTCGGATTACCACCGACCAACAACAGTATTGAATCGAACGCCAATCCTGCATATCCAACGCGAGCCCTTCTGTTTGGTGATAATTTAACTAGTTCCTCATCGAGTGCAGTACATCCCCGGCAGAGGTATGGCACCGAACAGGAGCTGCTAAAGCACATGTCCCAGCTATCGACTAATGATGCGACCACTTCACCGCGTGGCGCCGACGATCGCTTTGTCGAGAATAATGGCGAGCATTGCCAGCAGATTAGATGGCGTGATCCGAACCTCTCGGAGGTGATCAGTTTCCTCGACAATCCCAACAGTTCGGTCAAAGCCAATGCGGCTGCATATCTACAACATTTATGCTACATGGACGATCCAAATAAACAAAAGACACGAACACTCGGTGGTATTCCCGCACTGGTGCGGCTGCTCGACCATGAGAATTTGGATGTGCACAAGAACGCATGCGGCGCACTGCGTAACTTGTCGTACGGGCGTCAGAATGACGAAAACAAACGTGCAATAAAGAATGCCGGAGGAATTTCCGCTCTCATCAATCTTTTGTGCCGTACGATGGAATCGGAAATTAAGGAACTGATCACCGGTGTCATCTGGAATTTGTCGTCGTGTGAAGATCTCAAACGATCCATTATCGACGATGGGCTCAACGTTATTGTTTCCTGTATAATCATGCCGCACTCTGGGTGTGATCCCACGTGTACAGGCGAGATGTTTACCTCGACAGTTTTTCGCAACGCTTCCGGAGCATTGCGCAATGTGAGCTCAGCCGGCGAGTACGCTCGCACAAAACTACGCGAATGCAAGAATTTGGTCGAATGTCTGTTGTTCGTCGTGAAGACGTCCATCGAGAAGAACAACATTGGTAATAAAATTGTCGAGAATTGCGTTTGTATTTTGCGCAACTTATCATACCGCTGCCAGGAGGTGGAGGACTCAAATTACGACAAACATCCGACCCTAATGAACAAGACAGCGTCATCGATTGAAGTGAAGGCGGAGAATTTCGGCTGCTTCGGCACCAGCAAGAAGAAGAGAGACTACGAATACAGCGAACCCAATAGCGACAGTATGAAATCAACTGGTGAGAATGGCGCCTCATCTTTGCAGACATTACCACGCAGCAGTACTCACAGAAAGGGCTACGAACAATTGTGGCAGCCAGACGTAGTTCAATACTATCTGGCTTTGCTGCAGAGCTGCTCGAATCCGGAAACTCTGGAGGCAGCCGCTGGTGCTATTCAAAATTTGGCCGCATGCTATTGGCAGCCAAGCATAGACATTCGGGCAGCCGTACGAAAGGAGAAAGGTCTACCAATTCTCGTTGAGCTACTTCGCATGGAAGTCGATCGAGTTGTGTGCGCTGTTGCTACCGCCTTAAGAAATCTAGCATTGGATCAACGAAACAAGGAACTAATCGGCAAATACGCCATGCGAGATTTGGTACAAAAGCTTCCCTCGGGCAATGCTCAACACGATCAAGGAACCTCTGATGACACCATCACCGCTGTGCTGGCCACCATCAATGAGGTGATCAAACGAAATGCAGAATTTGCACGATCTCTACTCGACGCCAACGGTGTCGATCGTCTTATGAACATTGTACGACAACGCCAGAAGTACACATCATGTGTACTTAAATTTGCCTCCCAGGTATTGTACACAATGTGGCAGCACAATGATTTACGCGAAGTCTACAAGAAACAAGGCTGGAAGGAGCAGGATTTCGTTACGAAAACTGTTGCCGCACGAAATGCCGCTCCGAATTCGCCGAACAACGCTAACAACACACTTAACCGACCAATGGCGTCACAAAGTCAGACACGATACGAGGATCGCACCATCGGACGCAATGCCCATCATAATTCAATGGCCAGCCGTAACATGGAGAATATCATCTGTGAGAATGGCGAGGCGACTAACTTCAACTCATCCACAATGTATCGCAAGAAAAACGATCAGTTCTATGAACACACCGATGGAATTCCAACCAGGCTGTCACATTCTGACTCCATGGAGAACAACCTCCAGGAGCCTGCCTAAGTTTAAGTATATTAAATAGAAAAACAAAAAAAAAACACTATGCGTGCGCGTCATCAGTACTTCTATTTTTTTTTTCTGTTTTCATTTCATTTTTCATCCCACAATGTTTTATATATAAAAATAAAAATTAAAATTAAAATAAATAAGAAACTATAAAAAAAACAAAAACAAAAAAATCTATAGAATGTATTCAATATATAATTTTTTGTATCTTTAAAATATATAAATTATATTTATCAGTAAATTAGTTTCCTTGTCAACAAAAGAATTTCTTTTCTTTTTCGTTTTTCGTTTTTATTTTTCTTTTTGCGTTTTGTTTCGTAAAGGACACACCATACACATTTAAGGATATACATTTGCTTAAACGATTAAATTGTTATAAACAGTCAATTGTGAAATATTCAAAATAAATAAATAAAAACAAAAAAAAAAAAGGATATTTGTTTGGTTAAATATGTTTTTTGGGGGTTGGGGGTTGGGGGTTGGGGGTTGATGGCTTGCACAACACACAATCACTCTCGTCCAATTTGGTGGTGCACTCTGTTGATCTTGAGTCGATGGAATTTTCTGGGTGTGGCTGCCGGCGTTTCTATTCGCATGTGTGTGCAAAAAGTCTTTTGTTGCAGTTAATAATTAATTTTGCACAGAAGGTTGGTTTCGGAAAAAAGATTAATTCCAAATTTCGACTGATGAAACTTGACCTATTTACTTCTAATGGATTCATGCTGCAGTTGGAAATTCATATCTTAGGTGATGTATGGGAATGTTATTTATGCGTTAGTGTTGGGGTGCACATTGGGTACAAGAAGATTATCACTTTACAATCAAGCTTTATCTTTTTTTATGC
Source organism: Orthonevra nobilis (assembly GCA_963555765.1). NCBI lineage: Eukaryota > Metazoa > Arthropoda > Insecta > Diptera > Syrphidae > Orthonevra > Orthonevra nobilis. The sequence continues at coordinate 35,467,883 of OY743224.1, forward strand.
AAATTTTACATGTTAGAGCTGCACCCTTTGCATTACCTCTTTCGCATTATCAATGAAGTGGTATTGAGAAGGATAAGATAAGTGTGCACAAATTTAAGCAGAAGCAGGAAATATTTTCTTCAGCTTTTGTTGCAAACATAACTATCCAGGTACCAGGCCACATGCATCAGAGATAGAAAAAGTATTTGGCGAACTCGTTTGCCAAAGTGCATGGGCAATGCTCAATGCAAATGCGGAAGATTTAAATAAGCAGTTATCACACGGCTAAGGCTTTTAACAGTCAAAGAGGTTCAGAAGATGGTCAAGTAGTTCAAATAATGCAAATCATTTGGGCCTAATGAAATACACTCTGAAAATCGGATACATCGGCTCCAGGTAGCAGAAACAGTGAAGGAATTATATCATTTAAGAATTTAACTCGTTTGATTTATCTGCGAAAATGTTTGAATCATGAGTTCACTGTCTTCCACTTCAAAATAGATCAATAATTTTTTTTCAATTTGAAGATTCTTTGTTTTCAGTGAAGTCATACAACTATTGAAGCCTTTCGAATTGGACTGTGTTAGTTCGAAATAAGAAAAGTACATTTAATATTTATTTATCATTTTGTTTATTTTCACAATGTGAGGTGATCTGATCGGTGAATCTACTTTTTCGATTAATATGTTAAAATGACGGCTAAACAAATATTTTGATTTTAACAATCAGCTTTTCTTTGGAAACAAGGACAAACTTAAATCTTTATCATACTCTATCATTATATATATCATTCTTTAAAGTTTATATATGATTTGCAACAGGCATGCGATCATTGTTAACGCCTATGTTAAGAGCCAGACTCTGATCCGTCGTAGATTGTTCAGCAATAGAAAGCGAGTACTCTGCATACCTATCAAATACCTCACTATTATTAGAAATGTTGAACCCATTAGCAACGAAACCATTTTTGTGGCAAAATACACCTCGAGCCATATCCATGGCAGTGGAAGCTATTCCGCAGGGGTTTGGGCCACAGTGATAGCGACATTTGAATGCAATCTTTGATCTGACAAAAATGAATGAACAATCAATAACTTCTGAATGAATGGCGATTTCATGCTTTGAATTAAAGTTTAAAGATTGAGTTCCTTGATTGGAGAATACAACGAAGTTTTTCCCGTGACTTCAATGAACTCTTTCAGGCGGTTAATATCCAATTTATGAAAATTTATGTATTGCACAGCCAGCAGAGGTAAAGAAGTATTTTTCAAAAACTGTGAAATTGATGTCACAAACCATGAAGATCATTGAGCAGATGTTAAATAGCCGGCCGCGGAAATTTAGTCGGTTGGGTATCCTTAAGGATTCTCTGTGAAAGTAGATGAACAAGTGCCTTTAGGTCTTTGCTTTTCCTTGGGGTTTTAGTTTTGTTCATTGACGAAGATCTAGAGCAGAAATTCTCATATTCGAGCAAAATGTCAGATTAACGTCAGAGCAGAAAAGAGCAGAAAAGAGCAACCCATAGTTTTGTTCATTGACGAAGATCTAGAGCAGAAATTCTCATATTCGAGCAAAATGTCAGATTAACGTCAGAGCAGAAAAGAGCAACCCATAAGTACATACATACCGCACTTATCAATCACCAACGAATTAGTGAAATTTGAAATTCAAATAAATATATGCACAGCTGATTTGACAGTCTGCTCTACTTCTGCTCTACCCCAAAAGTAGGAGCAAGAAATCTTGCTCTTTTCTGCTCTGACAGGTCTCAATGAACACAAAAAGAGCAGTTTCGAGCAGAATTTTTTGTCAATGAACATTAAATCTTGCTCTTTTCTGCTTTTTTCTGCTCGGAGCAGAGTCAGTGAACAAAACTCATATGTACATACATACCGCACTTATCAATCACCAACGGATTAGTGAAATTTGAAATTCAAATAAATATATGCACAGCTGATTTGACAGTCTGCTCTACTTCTGCTCTACCCCAAAAGTAGGAGCAAGAAATCTTGCTCTTTTCTGCTCTGACAGGTCCCAATGAACACAAAAAGAGCAGTTTCGAGCAGAAATTTTTGTCAATGAACACTAAATCTTGCTCTTTTCTGCTTTTTTCTGCTCGGAGCAGAGTCAGTGAACAAAACTTTTGTTAACTGAGGTTCGGAACATGGCCTCGCCTTCTCGCATTATTTGTGGGCTATTTTTTTTTGTCATCTTGTTGTGAATAGTGTTGCTAGTTTGTAAGGCCATGTGTTGATAAAGCTCAGACACTCTAGTTGATTAGAACTTTTCGTGACATCGCAACCAGGTACTATTGTTGCATTCAAGCCGAGCTTCGAAGGACACACGGCCGCAAACATTTAAAACAAATCAATCGCATAAGAAACTGTATTGAAAGAACTCCTGATCTTGTGCTTGGTGATTCAACTGATGAAGATGTTAACCACACAGCGCTGAAAATAAACCTTAAACTTCCCTCATATTCAGACGAAAAAAAAAAAACAAATGTTCCTATTACGAATATGATTTCAAAAGAACTAATTTTGGTATACTTATTAAAACTCTATCTGCTTTTGATTTTGATAACTATTTTCTAACAAGGATGCTTATGCCGATACTATAACTTTTTTCGAAAAAGCAGTCCCTCTTCGCCTCTGATAATTGTGCAGCTAGGATATCTCCTGCCCTAAAAAGGCAAAAAACCTAAAAATAAAAACGTTTAGGTTTTGCTTTGTCTCCGATAGATCTATTTTTGTTGAATGAATTACTTCATATCCGTCGTCACGTCTCCAGTATGGCTAATTTTAATGACTGATCTTTAGAGTTATTAAGGCTACGCCTGGTGTTCCGCAAGGAAGTCAACTTGTTCCTAATTTAAATTCATGACCTTCCCTCTCTGATAAAAAAAAACCTTGATATCCACCTCTATGCTGATGATGCAAAGATCTCTTTCTTTTAAAAATAATCACGACCAACTGCCAGAATCAAATTACTGTCTTGCTCCAATATTAATCAACCATTACTATAGATAGATAAAAGTTAAATCATGACATTCACGTGACACAAAAACCCTCACCACAATGAATATTATATATAATTTTAAACTGGAGAGAGTGTTCCTCTTTGTGGATTTACTTCTGATCCCAATTCGAACTTCAAGTTGCACATTGATGTCATGGTGAACTAAGCCTTCGCTCGCTTAGGTATGATAAAAGGATGGATCAAAGAATCCGTCCAAAGTAATTTCTGCTGCTTGCACTTCGAAATTTTCACTGGCAAAATCCTTGGCATTTACCTCCTTATCGTCAACGTCTTATGCGGATCTATTTAATACGCTTGCTGATAGCAAACCACTTTCTCAACTATGCAAACTCGACAGATTAGAATGACTTGAAATTCGTGCTAACTAGTAATATATTTCTGTTGTCATAATTGTAGTCCTGATCTTGAATCAGTGGTTAAATAAATACGAAAGCAATTCCATAAGAGATCTATCAACATGACAACGCTCGGTTTGTTTGGCTATCATGGTTCAAGAATTCGATCGAAATTGCAAGCAGCTCAAACAATAGTTCAATTACTGCAAACAACTTGCAAGTAACCAAATGAAGAAAAAAAAAAGATCAACAATCCCTTTGTAAACTTTGCCAACTATCACGTTTCTTTATTACTAATCCTTTTATTTTTCTTGCTAATGAATTCGCTCTTATCCAAGTTGTTTTGGAAGAATGACGTTTCTTTCCTCGCTTGTGAAACCTCGGTCATCAGTCGCTGCTTATGCACAGCTTGCTCGTAGTTCATTCGCTCAGTTAGGTGAACCCATTTAAATCGAGGCAAGTACTTCATACTCCAAAGAGAATCATAGAATTTTGATTTTTTCCTTGTGGAGATTTGTTTGTTGTTAAGAAATTCGACAATTTGCTTTGCGGTACGTTTGCTCTCGAACTCCACCCAACCTTCAGTAAAGTGACGTGATAGACGTTTCTTCTTCTTCTTTTTGGAGTCTGAAGCTGCAATAAATCTTATGGACAGTTGGCTTAAGAACGATTTTCATTTAACTCACTTGGCATTTTCTCGGGCTGCAGAAAAACTCGACCGATTTTACCATAGACACCGAGAACCTCTCTTATGCGGGTTACATTCATATGTTTGGGTATATTGGATACGTAAATAATTCCCTTCTTGCGTTTTTTCTTCTTAGTAGGCAGTTCCATTTCCTCATCGGAAGGCTCTTCATTGTTTACATCAGATGGTGCCGGTGCATCGTTGTCCGAATTGTCGTCCGTATGACTTTGAATGTCACTTGCATCATTCTCATCTGTCGAGTTTGCTGTTGCTGGAACTAAAGGCCCTTTTGATTTCCTTTTCATTTTGTTGTTAATAATTAAGATAATTTTAAACAAATATTTAATTGAAAAACGACGAATATCGATTATCCCGAGTTTGATTTTGACAGTTGAAGTTACACGTGCGTTGAACAGAGACAGATGGATTTAAATTCGGGTCATAGAGATTGGGCGTTGTTCAAGTACAGTACGAATGAAAAAAAAATGTAAACGAGGAACATAAAAAAATATTTTTTATTTTAAAATATTGATTGGATATATATTTGGTGCCCATCAGATAGAATACATAAAAAACTAAGAACTATATTTCTTATAAAAGCGAAATATAAGCGTTTTACTTACGTCCCGGTTGCAGTTTTTTATTTGAATGCATTCATTAATTTATTATTGAACCAACATAAGACCAATATTCGCTTAGTTAATGGCAGGATGAATTGTGACAACTAAATTCAAATCTAAGATGAAGAGATCATGCATCATGACCAAGAAATATTAGGTGAAACTTTCACCCCGCAACAGGATAATGCAGCAATCCACATGACCCGAAAGGTAAAAGAGTCCTTCGAGTGTAAGAATGTTTCTGTTCTCTATTGGCCAGCATTTTCTCCAGACCTCAACATATTGTTTGGAAACATCTCTCCAGCGCGGACGACAATTCAATAACGTAAGAGACCTTACAGATGCAATTACAACTGAATGGGACAAAATGCCAAGAAATTTGATTAAAAAAAATTCTCATAAGGAAGATATCTGCCAGATACGCCATCAAACTGCAGCCAGACGACCTAGTGAGTCACTTTGGGATACTCAGCTCGAACCTTATAAGGGACATGTCCTGTACAAGGCTATCATGCATACCTTGGTCAGGTAACATTGTTTTGGAAGGTTATTTGAGGTTGAAATATTTGATCGTAAAAATTGGTCAAATGGTGTTCAAATTATTACCCAAAGTAATGGACGTTATGGACTCCAAAACTGTTAAATGCTGCTACGATGCACTGCAATCGCTTGCCAGACACTACAAATTGAAGCTGTGCTCTGTCCCTGTCCCTGGGGATTGCCGGCGTTCATAGGTCGTGAACCATATTATAGTGTCAATTGGAAAACAGTTACGACGCTGACTAACGAATGGAAAACAAACTTCGCATAGACCACTGGAACATTGTGGAAGGTCTTAGGCAATCTGAGCTTTATTCCTATAATGAAATCCTCAGCTTTGACAAGGAAAGTATAAGAATGGCACTACATTAATTAAGGAGACGTATTTTTCACAAGCATATACTCACTTCAGTGGAACTATAGAGATGGACAGCAAAAGATATTCTTTCTTTCATAAAGGAAGCAGTGCGTCTTCTGGTTTAACACCAACCCCTCGATAAAATAGAGCTCTTCCGGTGTGTCGTTGCCATGGTGAGACGGCGTGGGTTGTATAAGAGGAAAAAAAAATGTTTTTCGCTTTTCGAGAACAACTCTTGAGGTGATTTAGTTCTTTTCACCTTGCGAAGAAATCGGTCGTAAGAACACCTGTTTAGGTCGCATAACATTAACGGTCTAGCCATAGGGTCCCGACAATAACGACTCGGGTGTCTCAGACTCGTGAGGAACCCCGCAATAAAAGCAGATCTAAAATTCTTTGGAACACGCAAGTACTTACTCACTTATACGGCCAAATTTCCTGGAAGAAGCAGAGCCTGAGGCAGAGCTGCCCTCCAACCCTGATGGTTCCGAGCATGTTTCTTCCAGTTGGTTGGACCAACATTTCTTGCGCCGCGATTGCTTGATCCTTGAACGGTATGTTCGATCCCCCGTTCTTCTTGTATCGAAGAACTCTCTTGGCTTGAGCATTATTGTCTATTCTCTCGTTATGACCGTGCTAATGAAGTCGACGGTTTTACACCTTCCGGACTATATCCACATCTCTGTTCTGGCTGTTCTTCAATCGTAGAAAATGCTTCAACTACGTCACGCTGTGAACAAGCGATGATGTTGATATCGTCTGCGTGTACCAGAAGTTGGGTAGACTTGAACCTTCTGTGTCGACACCTGCCCATCGTACTTCTTGTTCCAAGATAAGACTGAAGAAATTACATGACAATGCATCTCGGAGGTTCCGGCACACACAAGTGGAGATGGAGACTAAGTGAGCAGTAACCCAAGGGTTAAGACACAGGTTCACCCCTGACTGTGGCGCTTTCGACGCCAATAAGTTTACAGTGTCTTCAACAGACCACTGTTATTACAACTTATGAACCACTTCGTTTCCTTGTTAAAACATAACTTAACTTTTTGCTACAATAGCTAGCTTGTAGAGGAAGGAAATACGGAGGAGATCCGTTGTTTAAAACGCGAAAAAAAGCTAAGCCAAGAAAAGGCTGGTAGGATAGGGTCAGCTGCCTCTCTGGATCGAAATCTTCTAGGTCGAATGTCTTACAAACAAGCAAAAGATTACATTCCTTCTATAAGGTTCTTCTTGAAACATCAGACCTTATCTATAAAGAGCGTAACGTCTTTGGCTTCAAATTTTAATAATTTAAGCCTTCAAAAAAACGTTGTTCTTGAAAGCAGTTTTTTTTTTTAAAACTACACACGGCTCCACCATTTACAATATATTTTTCACTTTGCACAGGCTTAATACAAATATATACAATACATAATCTTACAATAAAATGAACACACTCTAGCAAGGCATTTACAATTGTATAAAACTTAAATTTATAGGTTTCATAAATGAAATTCATTCACTATTTCTGCGATGCTGTGGTATGTTCCTGTTCCAATGCCCAAAAATGCCAACGACAGAATAAGTATGTTTTTCAGGTATAAAAATACTCCCAGCGGTTTTGGCTCTTTGGAGCGCACAACAAAATCCACAAGGACGGGAATCAATAGAGACAGCGACGTAGAACACAAAGCTCCAATTAGGGAAATGAACAATCCCAAATGTGGCACAACTAAGGCTACAATAACTGTTAAAAGTTAAAATAAGATAGACTTGGTTATTTTAAAAAATATTTTCAAAAACTCACATGTCAATAAAATCATTATTGTTCTAAAAGTGAGCTCGCCCAACAATGGCCGTCGACTACAATTTAGTGACTTCCTCATTCCTGGCCAAATTATTTGTATCATTATGTAAAACTGCAGTGGATATCCAAAGAAAACGCCTATGGCGGCAATAACCTTTACGGCCTGTGATCTCCTGGAAAAAAAATAAATGGTTAACCATGAAAGAGGGCACTCCTTGTTCACTTACCAGTCAGCGACGTCCAAATTGAGTGTCAAACTTCCTCTAACGTCCTCACCCCATCGTAGGTAGCCGACAAAGCCGGTGAAAATAAAAAGGGCAGTTATAAACAGCAGAGTCACATTCAACACCCCAAGGCGCTTGTTGAAGTCGTCGGGCTTCCGCATAGCATTTCGCAGGGGTAATATCAATGCCACTCCCTCGTATGAAAATATCGCTGTCCCAAAGAATAGAGCCATTTTCGAAGTGCTTGTCACGTAGTTCCGCTCACTCGGAGATGGCAGTCCATTCTGGATTGCGAAGCCTAAAGTCGTCGCAATGCCAGTTAACAATAAAACGCTCGCCAGCATTGAAATCGGAGCCAGGTACTTGAGGTTCGTTATTAACGAGGGAACGAGCACAGCAATGAGGGATATTGTCATTGCAATGCTGAAATTCAAGGGCAGTCCATTCTGGTGGAATACTTGCAGAAGATTCTCGCTGATGAATACAAAGTAAATGGAACAGAACCCAAACTGAGTGACGCAGAGAAAGGTCTCGACGACAAGTCGCATAAATTTGGACATAAAACGAAATCGCTTCGGTCCCAGTGCGAAACTCTTTTCAACAGTGTCGGGGAAGTCGTAAAACGTTGCACCTGGCGTTGCTGCCACAGCTTTTACGGAGGCTTCAATCAGCATTTGCTCACAATGTACACATATCACAGCAATGACAGGCAGAAGGATTGTTGCACCAATGAGGCCACCGTTCTTGAATGCATCGCCCATGGCAAAGATACCGGCGCCAACGCTTCCTTTGAACAGGTGAGATACAGTCTCGAAGTAACTGCAAAGAGGTAGTTTTTTGGAGGCCGCATTCAAGGTTTCAATTTGTATATAGGTACTTACGATGTTGTATGGGGTCGTTCATAGGCCTCGGATGCTTCAGGATCTTTTCGTTTTTCGTGGCTAGTCCGATTGACCTTTCCTTTAATGTTCGAACTCATTTTGAGCCCCACTGATTGGTTGTAGGCTAACGTAACCGAAAAGTGAAATCATGAAGAAAAAACTGTTTCGGGGGAGGGGGGAAATGGTGTGCACTGCTGCAGTTTTAAATTCCATCTACTGAAGCTTTTTGTTTTGTTTGTGGGAAGTGTGCGAGCAAAAGCGTTTGATCTTTCACAAATAGCGGGACTCGAGAGGTTTGTTAGAGATTAGAAGGGCTTCAATTTGCAGGGCTCGCCAACCTTTTTTAGATCGCAATTTTCATTCATTTTACTGACTTGATTACAAGGAGAAAATCGCATATTAAGTTTGTCCTTAGAAACGAAATGCCATGATTTGTTTTTAATTCGAATCAACAGCTCAGTTCATTAGCTTTTGTGCTTTGGGAAAATACGGTCAACAGTTTAGTCTATTTCTAGAAATGAAAACCCTTTGGTTCGAATCAAGTCAAGTTTTAGACAAAACGATGTCAAGAAGAGAAGCTTGACGAAGCAAGACTAAAACTTGATTGAAATAGTGAAACAATGCTGTTCCCACTTTTTCAATGTCTTTATAAGACACTTATTGTCTGATATTTAACGGCGATTGTAAAAGAGGCATTAAGAGTTGTTTTGGATAAAACAAAATTCTAGCTGTGGACAAAAGTTTGATCCTTCGAATATCATCTTGGACAAAATGTATGGCGTCGATTGAATGACGACAAGCACGACAGCAAAGCAGGGATCTTTAAAAGAAAAACGGAAAACGGTCCTGCTTGTGAAAAAGAAAGGAGAAGAAAGAGCAGCCTCATGCACTACGAGTTTAAGAAAGATGTGGATCCTTCCCACATCGAGCTAATGGACAACAATGCTCTATCTCAGAGCGCGTCTAAGTAGCAGTCACTGTGCTAACGATGACCAAATTTCCGGTTGAAAAATCCGCGGTTTATGGAAGAAGCGTGATTTTTATCTTAAAGATCATCCGAGAATCAATTCGAGTTTGGACAATGGTGTGGCTTAAATTTTATTCTGTACACTGAACGGCTCTAGAAGATTTTTTATGACTTTAAAATTCTCAAAAGATTTTCAATGACACGGGAAAGATTTTATTTTTATACTTAGAGTCTGATGCACCAATAACTTGAGCTCATGGTTTCTTTTTACATTTTCATTAACATTTAGTCTTCTTATTCCTCACAGGAAAAAAAGATATATTTTAATTAAGTTAACTCACACAATTTTTTTTTTAATCTTCCTTTAATCAGACTACCACAAGTATTAACTGCAAATTTTGCTTGCTTATACTTCAATTTTTATGTCTATACTTAAGTATGACAACAGTTGGCTACAACTGGTGGCTTTAATTCTTCAATCGGAAACTTGTTTCAATTACGATCATCCGACCATTCATAGTTGCAACTGCAGCAAGAAAGACCACGCTGATGAAAAAACCTGCTTGTTAGCCTTCAAAATTTAACTGGTTCTCACGAATCTGGAGGCAAAGTGTTTGCTTTTGAGAATATGTTTATATGCGAGAATTAAACAAACAATGCATGAGATTCGTTGAAGTAACTTATTGCAATAGCAATTTTTTTGAAGCTACTGAGTAACCTCTACTTTGGCTCAGAGCTTTAAAGAAGTTTATAATTTTGTACGTACGGATGATTCGTTTATTGACAGCTCTGCTGGAGCTCTTATCTATTCCTAAAAAGATTTCATCAGAATATTCGTAATCTTCAGACAGAGCTCTCTCAAGGTTTTCCTGCTGTATGATTTCTAAGACCGTTCTTGCCACTGTGACCATTTTCGCCCTTTATTAAATGAATGCAAATTGTCTGCTCTTGGTTGCGTAGTATGCTTGTTTAAAAGGCAAAAACCCCATTATCCTGAAAGGCTCATGAGCTGTTACGTCCTCAGCAATAAGCTGTAATTGTAGCCGTTTTTCCTAGTACATCGACATCTCACTCCCAGGAATGAGACCAGTCTTTTGAGTAAAAGAGTCAAGAATTTGAATTAAAATCCGCTCGATTTATAGAATATGAAACCAAAAAATACTTCGAATGTTTCTCGGCAATACTTTTTTAATTATTTGCTTGTTGTCAAGGGATTATGACTTCCCTTAAACAAATTGCAGAAGAATTGAAGGATTGTGTAGTGGTTTGTTACATGATTTATTTTGATTGCTCCACGAATTGAGTCCGAAGGGCGACGAAGAATTCGATATTGACTTATTTGCATTCGTCCAGTTCGCAGTATTTTATTCAAAAGTAAACAATTTTGCATTTTGGAAGATCTCATCATAACAGCTTCACAAACCATTTTTTTGACAACGCGAGCTTGCAACTCAAGCATGACAAGATGATAAATTCATCGTCTTAATCCGGTTGGCCATCTTATCGCCGATTGAACACTCCAGTCATAGCGTCGCAAATAGTGACTGGAGAAGATTCCGAAACTACATACTTTTTTTTGTTTTAATTTAAGCTGGACACATGTCATCTCAGCCGAGTATAACTTACCTGCTCTTAGACGTAAGTCTTTTATCTTCGCATTTTCTATTATCAAATATTTAATTAAACAGCGGTAGTTGAATTCCATTTCATATAAAAATCTTTATTGAGAACTTATTATAAAATCGATATGTAAATGAGTTTGGTTTCTCTGTCTTAGAAGTTAGTTACAATCTAAAAATAGTTTCTTTCTTAAGGTAAATTCTTGAAAAGGCACTTGGCAAATGTACATACATAAAAGTTAGCTACAATTAAATCTTTGTTTTTCTACTAAAACTACAAAATTAAGGCTGTCATCATGGTTTTGAAATACTGTCATAAGCTATAATTTAAATTCTTTTACAATTGCCGATATACTTTCGTATGTTCCGGTAGAGAATCCCAGCAAAGCCAATATCAGAATCGAGATATTCTTGACGAAAATCGCAAGACCAGGTCCCTTGGAGTTTTCCATCCTAACAATCAATTCAATCAGAGGCGGGAAGACTAAAGCGAGTGCTGTCGAACATAAGGCTCCAATCAATGAGATGAACAGGCTCAATTTTGGAACCAGCTCAGCAATGGCCACTGTGGAAAAAAAGTTTTCAATATAATCATCAATCATAAAAAAAGATGAATCTTACGGGTCAACACGACCATTGCGGTTCTAAATATAAGCTCTCCAGGTAGGTAGTTCTTTTCAAATTTAAAAATTTCCTGAACCGAGGGCATCATGATTTGAATAGCCACGAAAAATTGCAGAGGATATCCAAGAAGAACGCCAAGCGACACCACAATCTGTACAAATTGAGCGAGCCTAAAATGAAAGGGAAATTGAAAGCTTGGTGATAGGATGACTTTTGGGCCAAAATGTTTACCATGTACTACCCAAGTTAAGTGTCAAGCTTCCGCCAACACCTTCGCCCCATTTAAGGTAGCCAAAGAATCCGGCGAATATAAACGCGAACGTTACCAAAGTCATTCCAACGTTTAAAACACCCAACTTGCGATCGAAATATTTGGGCTTCTTCATCGAGTTCTTTAATGGCAGCACCAAGGCGATACCTTCGAAGGCAAATATGGCTGTACCAAAATATAAAGCCAATTGCGGCCCATTGGTAAAGGCATTACGCTCGCTGGGCGATGGAAGACCTCCTTTAAATGCAAAATACATCGTTATGACCAATCCACATACCATGCTAACATTCGCTACCAACGACACCGGCGCTAAGTACTTCAGGTTTGTTATCAGCGAAGTAAGAAGGATCGGTATAAAGGCTATCAACATGATGTAATGAACATTCCAAAAGTATCCGTGGTGATTGAGTATCTAAAAAAACATATAAAAATAAGATAAAGGAACGTTTATTTTCAAGGAGTACCTGTTCAAGATTTGTGCTGATGAATACAAAGTATATGCAGCAGAATCCCAATTGAGTGACGCATATGAATATGTTGACAACTGTTCGCATTCGTAGTGACCAATTGCGCAATTTTGGCGGTCCGATTTCGAAGCACTGGCCCACTGTCTCCGCATAGTCGGGACATTGAGGAGCTTCAGATAGTGCTCTTACTTTCTCCGAACAATTCAAGAGGATGTGCTGACAGTGAACCGATATTAGCGCTATTACAACTGTCAGAATTGGTGAGACAACAAGACCACCATTTTTGAAGGCATCTCCCATTGCGAAGAGACCGGGTCCAATATTACCCTTGAACAGGTGAACAATTGTTTCTTTGTATCTTAAAAATCAAAATTAGTGTTTTTTAAATAAAATTCATCGAACTTCTAAACGTGGGTATTTAACTTACGTGGTAGGATGATGATCGGTTGAATCTGAGGATGTCGTGTTCTCTGACGGTTCAGTCTCCGTTCTTCCATTTTCAGAAACATCTATCTCCTGCATGACTCCTACCGTCTCTAAAATTGAAAATTTGAAAAAATTGTAAGTTTGTTTTGATTTAATGAAGATAATAAATATAATATTGGTCAAGTAGAGGATCTTCCGAACCACCATGCATAGATAAAGCGCTCAGCAACACTGGCAAATAACAAAATTGTTTTATCAAAATGGGTGTTCTGTTCGGGTAACATTCCGCGCACTTCGCCCTTTTTACAGTCGCCATAATCGTCCTTCCGAGAGGACATTTTGTAGTGTGATGGATAAATTTGAGTCCACTGATTCAGCAAACGGTCAACCAACACGCGTACGTGGACGAAATGCAAAATCTGCCGAAAAAATCGCCGCCCTGTGAGAGTGCGCAATACATTCCGAGACAGTCAATTTCACTCACAAGAGCTCGGCCATAACTTGGCGAGTCTTCCGTCATGATTTGGACCTGCGCCTGTACAACATTCAACTGAGCTGAAGGTAAACGACCATAAACGACGTGAGATCGCTGAATGGGCTCTGGAGTAGTTGGGAACTGATTCAAATCTGGATGAGTTGGTATATCAACGAATGATATCGTTGAATTCGGGACAATACCAATCCACATGAGATCGAAGAGGCTCCAATGCATCCCGAAAAAGTCACTGTTTTGTGTGGATTTTGGGCTGGGGGCGTCCTAGGGTCATATTTCTTTGAGAACGATGTTGGCCAGGCCATAACCGTCAACGGCGTACGCTATAGGTCGATGACTACCAACTTCTTTGACCTGAATTGGATCATATGGACACAAACAATATGTAGCAGCAAAAGGATGGCGCTACGTGCCACACAGCTTACGCCACATTGGAAATTCTGCACAAGCAATTCGAGGTCATGGTGATCTCAGGTGGAGGTGCTGTGAGCTGGTCGCCTAGATCGGGGCGATTTGACCCCGTTAGACTTTTTCTTGTGGGATTCTCTCACAGGTTTATGCGGATAAGAGCGGCCCTCAAAGCCAACATAACCCATACCATCGGCCAAATTCAGCCTGATTTTTGCACCAGTCATGGAAAATTTGACATTTTGGTAGCCCCCATACATAATGGCATCGATAAGCCTTTCAAAGGAATAAAAAAAATAGGAAGCACCTAATGAAAGAAAAAGCTACGGTCGCAGTAAAATGGGACAATTTACCATACAAGTCACCCAACAGTCGTAAATCGTGTAATCGTGGAATCAGTTTTTCGGTGATGCTGCTAACCCACCACGAAGCTGCGATTTGATGCCATTGGACTGAAAGGAGTTTCAATGAAGATTGATGCCTTGCTAACAATGCATAGATGATTGGGACAATCAAGAACAATATTGGTCAAGCTTTTCGTGAAAGACAAATCTTAGAGGTACAAAAGCATGTACAGTATAATTTTTTCCCAATGCATTAAAAGTTGTTGAAATCATTCCTCTTCATAAAAAATCTGACCCAGAAGATATGAGTTATTCCAGACCAATATCTTCTTTACCGGCTTGTTCCAAAATTTTTGAAAAACCTATGAAAAGACTCCTGGAATTTCTTAATGAAAATAATTGCTTTAATTAATGTCAATTCGGGTTTCGAGTCGGTTAATCTACTGAAGATGGACTTATAAGCTTTTCTAGCGAAATATATGACAAAATTAATGAAAATTTTATTATTGCTGGATAATTTGATAATTTCAGTTGATGGATCATAGGATTCTATAAAACAAATTACCCAATGCTAGAATGCGTGGGTTTATTTACAAACGGCTTTAATCCTACTTATAAGGAAAGATAGCAAAAAGTTAAGATCAACGGTATATATTGTAACTTTTTTATATAATTGCAGGTGTACCCCAAGGATCCGTCTTAGGCCAATTACTCTTCTAAATTTTTACAAACTTAATTTTTGAACAGAATTTTGGAGGCAAGCTTACTGCTTTTGCAGATTATATTGCTTGCTCTTAGTTTGATTGCTGACATAAAAAAGTAGACATATTAAGATGCTGGTTTGCTTTAAATAAAATGAAGCAAATCAGATTAATAGGTCGAGATTTAAACTAAATTGTTATCACAATCCTTTTCCTGTACCATTGTTTTTACGTAGAATCTGTAAACTCTTTTCAGTGTCAAGGTGTAATTAAAGTAAGAAGATTAAATTGGTATGATCATATTTATTCCTTGAGGATGTACTTATTGTGTTACACTAGACTATTTTAATATTTAAGTAAATACTTCACAGAAAAATTATTACTTATGGTCTACTACGGAATAGTGAATTCCATGCTGCAGTATGGAATAGCATGCTGTGAAGGAACTTATCTTCAAAAATTAAACCCATTATTTGTTGCACAAAAACATGTTCCGCGAATATTTTTTGTAAAAAAAAAAAACGATTCAGAAAAAATTTTGTTTTGTTCCAGAAGCTTCATGTTCCTCCATTAAGAAATCTCTTTTGCTATAAAGTCTAAAATTGTTCTTCACAAGATCATCCAGTTACGCGTTATGCTCGTCCACAAAAAAGCATTTAAGAAAGTTCTTTACTCTTGTTGCAGCGACGATCATTAACAAGCTTTTAGACTCAATTAGATGTGTGAGAAAAGCTACCTGTGTCATTAATCTTGATTATAATTCAGTGGAAAGCCTGTTTAAACTACAAACGTAGCTAAGCGTATCACTTCCCAATTTTCTTTTTTTATTCAATTTCTATTTCTTTAAATTTTCCTTTTTTCTCTCTCTCTTCCTTTCTTTCCGCACAGACAAATAAAAAATATAACTTTTTTTTGACGGATCTTTCAATACTAGCTGATGCTTTAAGCTAAGCCAAAGAATGCATCTTTTCAGATTAGTTAAAGAAGTATGAAGAACACTTTTATCAGATAGTACTTATAGTATATGCTCGTATGTTTGGTTTTCTACTTAGGTTGTTATATAAATAATATTAAAGGAGAAGAATATGAACAAAAATACAATAAAAAACACGTTTCCATCGTTTTTGCGGCTCAAAGGTCCTGGATTAACACTTTTGCAAGACAAAGAATAATTCCTCCAAGGTTTACCGAACATAATTATAAAAGGAACTGTTCTGCCAATCCAAACCCAGTGGAGCCGCTTTGGAAAGAACTTGACAGGAGGTGAGAAAATGGTGCTTGATTGATTGATTTTATTTTATTTTTTAGCACATTTGTTTTGTAAACAGTTAACAATTTTTACGCGCAAAACAAAGTACTTATCTGCATGTGGTTATTCAAAAATTTAGTTTTGAAGTGATTTTTAATATAAAATTATTTCATTACATATTGCATATCAAAATTTCAATACTATCAATATTTATAAAATAAAGTTATAATAATAATAATGCTAATTTTAGTTTGCAAAATGTATTTCAAGCAATTATTTTTTTAACTCTTTTTTTCTTTTCTTAAAATTCGGGATATCTTTCAAAAATTGAGGAAGCGTGTTTATAAGTTTTGGGATAGCATATCGTAGCTCTCGATTTCCATAAATGTTGTAAGTTGCAGGTAGTTCTAACATCTCTTGGGCTCGTCTTCTAGTGTTTAGCGTGTGGCGTATAGGTTGTAGAAAACGCTGGTCGTCCATGTTGTGCAGCAGTGTTTTCATCTGGAAAATTGCTTTGACATCTAAAATTTTAAGATTTGAATTATCAGGTCTTATAAGTTTGATGAGACGATGTTGTAGGTTAGATATTTTGTCCAAATGAGATTTCGCTGCGTTTCCCCATGCCAGCATCCCATATCTTATGCGTGACTCAGCTAGTGAGTCACTCGAGATTTGAGTGTCGCTTGAGATACACCATTGCAAAAATAGTGCTCTTAAGTTGAGAACGCAAGGCAGTTATATGCTCACGCCAAAGGAAATGTTCGTCGATGGTTACTCCGAGATATTTGAAACTTTTGACTACCTCAATTGGTTCGCTGTTGGTTGATAGTGTTGGGCAGTCAGTTCGGTGAAAAATCCGGACAGTTTCTGCTCGGTTGGATGGTGCTCGTATGTGCATCACCTTCGTTTTGGATGCATTTATAACTAATCCGTTATCATGACACCAATTGGAGACAGCGTTGAATTCGTTTTGCAATATTTCCATGGCGGAATTTAAGTGTTTGTGTTTAACGACTATTGCAATGACATCGGCATAGGCGTAAGCAGTACATTTTTTGAGAAGTCGCAGAAGTTCGTAGGTAAATAGTATGAACAGGATGGGGCCCAATTTGGAACCTTGTGGTACACCATATTCGCTTGATTTTTCGTTGCGTAATAGATCCGACAATTTGACTTTCAATTTTCTATCAGTCAGAAAGCTCCGAAGCCATTTTGCTAGTACTCCTCTCAAGCCATTTCTGCTGACACATTCCAGAAGCTTTTCGTGAGTCAGGGTGTCAAACGCTTTGCTAAAATCGATAAATAGCACAAGGTTACAAGTTAAAAGTTACCACGTACTTTTGTTCAGCCCAGCATTAACTGTATTTGTGAACTCCCCCAATAAAGACCCCGTACTCTTACTTTTTTGAAAAGCGTACTGGTTGACGCTACCGGAGGCCGCTTCATGATCTCCTCTGCCCCACTATATGAACGTTTCAAACGTTCCCTTGCTGTTCATTGATCTTGGGCCACGTATGTCATTATAACACCGAAGGGGATAGCAAACTCAACTAACAAGGTTGTCATTATTAGAGGCATCTAGTGAGGGATCGACTTGGTTCAGGTCTAAGTTCACTTGTAGTACCTTAATTTCGAATCTAAAAGAAAGCATTTAAATTTAATGTGGCGCCGTTTATTCCAAACTTGTCTTTCAAATTATGTGCCTATCGTGTAAGTAACCCATTCGACCTACACCAGTCAATCGTTTAAGACTTGACGTCTGCCTCAATTTTCTCTTCCAAGCTTATTGGTTAAGGCAATCAAATTATTGACTTCATCAACTGCGTCAAGAGTGACACTTTTGATTTCTCCTAACAAGGGTCAATGTTTTGCATTTATGATCCTTAAAAATTATCCCGCTGAGATTCGTAAACAAAGTGTAATTAATTTTTATGTCTTCAGCGAATATGTTTTCTAAAAATAGGCAATCACATGGAACACGCAGCATGTCGAAGCTGTTACGAGAGAAACACTTGACAGCTTGAAAAGCGCCAACTGACAATCAACTGAAAAGAATCTTAGAAATGAATTGCACGATGCAAGATGAAATACACTCCGACACGTGACAAATAAACTGCATGAGCATTTTAGATCCGATCGAAGAATGTGCATCACTACCTATCTACTGGATGTAATTGCGAAAGTAACCATACTTGTAAAGTATCTTTACTTGTTTAGGCGGTTGTAGAGTTAATTTAAAATAATAAAATGCCGCAGGAAAGATTGTGACTACAATTATTTTTATGGCGTCAGAAAGCAATGAAAACTGAGAAGCTACAAGCGGGTTTTTTTCAGTTTCATAGGGAAGTAAAAACCAAGCGTAGTAAAGTAAATTATAAAATAAATTGTTTTAACGCTGACTTGATATTTAAAACCTTGTTTTTCTCATCTCTTCGCATGTCTTCAGGGGAATATTTCACATCAGCTTTTTGCTAGTATGCAGGTGAATGTAGATAAACGTTTTCTGTGAGATCCACCTTACGACAGTCGCTCCACAACTGGTGATACTCTTATTAGTCTCAAACTTTTTATAAATCGAAATGAAATTTTATGATAATTTATCCAACATTTTCCACAAAGGGGTTAGAGAGGCCGATTCTTTTGAAAATGACTATTTTTCAGCATCTGCTTCCCGCACATCTTTGACTTTTGCAGATGGTTCATAAGAATGTCGCTGGGAAGACAATCTGTATTCAAGAGCTCAGACAGACGCTTTACAATTCGTCAATGGTGGGCGTTGATGAACTTTAATGCAGGCTTCATCGCTGACATTTCCCCGGCGTTAAAAAATGTTCTATCTGACTTGCTGCGTCGATAAAAGGTCGTGACGTTATGTTTTAAAGTTCCACAGCGGACTTGCCCAACTCGTTGGTAATCGAGCAATGCATCGCGGCTTGCTTGGGAGAAGAAAACAAATGCCTGTCGGATATTCACAGTCTAGATCTGCCAACATACGAATTCAAGTACGAGTACGAATATTTGATTCTTTTTTTTTGCTAGACTTAATACCGGCCATCACTCATGACAGAATCTATTGTAACGAAAATAGAAATATCTTTTGAATCTATCGAGACCTGCCTATAAAATACGTGTGACTTTTTTTCAAGCAGATAAATTTAAAAACAAGTTCAATTGCGTTAAATTAAAATTAAAAAAATAAAACAACTTTAATTTTATTTTCATTTTCATGAACTAAATGAGTGCATTTATTTTCGCTCTACTAGGTCGAAGAGGTTATTTTCCCACAGTAAAGATTTGGATCTCACTTTCGGATCGGAATGTAATTGCGAGCTCAGCCAAAAAAAAAAGAGCAAAAATAGCTCATTAGACGTTTTAAAATAAATTTATTTTCATGTGAACGAGATATTTGTGTTCAGTCATTGAGAGGGTCTTTGCTCCCAATTAATATATCAAGATTAAAGTTATATTAATCTTTACGAGCAAACTTACTTCAACAACAATTATCTTGCATATGATAAGAGTGCAATGACTCGCTTCGAATTTGGAGCATTGAATTTGACAAAAAAAAGAATTGACAATGCATATGATAAATAAAAAGAAATTGTTTAACAAGTAAATTTTTATTTAATTTGACATTGCATTTGATAAAGATTTCGTCACGTCAAAAATCGCGACTACCTTGCCAGACTTTTAAAGAACTTAGCGCAAGGTCCTGAGCTTCAAAAAAGCTGTCAGGTTCAGATGGTATTTTCTGTATTTTTCGGAAGAGGTGTACTTCCTTGCTGGTAAAACCTAGCCTTTTGATCTATCCTATTTTTCTCGTCTCTCTCCGTGTAGATGGAATGCAGTATTTGTCCAGTACGCCCTTCAACTGGGCAAATTTTGTTCTCACTCCATCCCACCCATCACACTAACCTTTGTATCAGGCTGTCTTGCCATAAAAATGCTGGTGTAACTCAGGGCTCCGTTTTATATCCGATTCTTTTTTAATTTTCAGTAACGATCGCTGATAACATAACCCTCAGCTTTCACGTCCCTTATCTTCAGACGTGAAAATTGACCTTTTGTATTCCAATAACTGCAGTTTATTGTTTTGGTAATCTAACATCAGATTAAATAGCGCAATACTTTCTATTCCCGAAAGGGTATAACTTTCTTATTTGGACAGGTGCTCTCAAAACCATAATTTGCCTACTTGATTGGGCTTAAAACCAAGCCATAAAACTTCTCAAGGATATTGCATAGTAACTGCATAGCCGACTTGAACAACGCCGCAACATTTCTTGTCTCTTCATAATTCAATCGAAAGATTAAATAATTAGGTTCAAGCGATTCACAGGGCATTTAAAATTTATTATAGAAAACGGAAGAATTAATAATCTTCATTGCTAGTAGAAAAACCTTTGCAAGGCTCTAGCTCCTTAAGGATATAATCTAAGTATACCCTTTATTCGAAGCAGCTATTCCTTTTAATTAACTTATAGCTCCCGAAGAATTAAGCTTCTTTCAAGAAAACTCTTAACACTTCAAGTATTTACATAACTTCGGATTGCATCTTAAACACTTTATCAATGGTATCTGAATGAGATGTTTTTTGTTTTTAAATTGCTGATCAAGCCATCGATCCTTGGAGTATCTGCAGCTTCATTAAAATTTTGCCACACATAATGCATCAAAAAACTCGATTCATAAGATCATGTCACTTTGTTTGAATTATACAAATATGTATCTTTGTCCGTTGGGGTTGATATCCAAGCCTCTGGACACTGCTCCCTCAATGAACCCATATCATTCTGAGTCTTCTGAGGAGCAATGCTGCGTGGCGTGATGAATCAAATGTATATAAATGTTCATGAATATCTATCAAACATAATTGAATAAGACTTGGCATTTGCATTCCAAGTGCAAGTGCACCAAGAGGAATATGTAGGTCTTTCCCTTAACGAGGTTGTCTGGATTGCAGTTGGGAGTACTTACAACAAATTGTTCTTGGTTACGCATTGAGTATTGTAAATTGTGTGTCAGACAGACAATGAAGAAGGAAGACGTACATATATGTAGTTCGTTTGGTTGGAAAATGCCCCATTCGTCAATTGCGTTTAAATAATATTTAAAAGGAATGGTCAGAGTCATTCTGAATATGTTTTTTTTTATAGATACAAGTTCTTCAAATTCATTTTGTGTATTCCAGCGAAATACCACAAGTTATGATCACATTAGTCAGAATATTTAATTAGAAACAGTCTCAAAAGCCGCAAATAGAACCTTGACAGAAGTAGAAGATTCAATGTAAAAACTGCTGACTGGAGACTCGCGAAAACCCTTCATACTGAAGGAAGGCTGACACGCTTCATTACAAGTTCTCTTCTTTCAAATCCATGAAATAACATTTCATTTCTTTGAAAATTTTTGAAGACTGGAGCTGTTCGGGGTCGACGTAAAAGTGCAGATCCAAAAAGCGTTATTTGTGAAAAAAAATATAGCAGCTATCTTGCCAAAAACCTGTCAACTTAACTATGTCTTAAGGTTGAAAAAATTCAAATATTGGTGGCTTGACCTTGCGACAAGAGGCCAGAACATGTAGTATAGGTCAAGACAAAGCAAAAATCGAGAGGGTGGTGGTCTATTACTTTCCGTTTAAGTGGAAGAGGTAATTTTCTGAAAAACTTAGCTAAAATGGAAAAAAAAATCATTTAAAATCAACAGAAGCCCATATGATAATGTAATATTATTATTGTAATATTTTTCTAGAGCAAAAGTCCCATTTATCAATATTATGTTTGACTAAAATTGTTTTAGTAATTTTTTTAATTTTTACAACATTTTCCTTTATCAACCGGACACCTTTTTTCCCAATACTCAATGCTCTTATTTATTTTTTGTCAAATCAAAAAAATCCGGTGCTTAAAGGTATTCGTAGCTTTTGGAAAGTTAAAAAACAATGAAATTACTTTTTTCTTTAAACATCCCTTTATTTTTGGGGTTTTTCTATGTTTGGAAATGAGCGGATTTTCACCCTTTTAAATGTTATCTTTCCTCGTCATGTTTAATGATGGATTCCGTCGTAACATATCAAACGTTCTCCTAGATTTGTTGATCCAGCAGAAGACGTTTCTCTTCTTCGTTACTACAGCACTACTTGTGCCCGAGGGCGATTGTGAAGTCTTGAAAAAAGTGAATGATATGCGCATCTCCTTTTGTGCTTTACGACTAGAATCATCTGCTAAACTATAGCAGTAGTGCAAATATCTGTCCATTCTTCCCGAGAGTAAATTGAGCCGGCTATCGTATTGTGTTGACGATTTGACATGAAAAATGGAAATTGATTTCCAATACAATCTCTCTGCACGTTTATGTGCGCTTCATCCAGTTTATTTTCTATTATTTGCCAGTAAAACCGATAGTATGCAAGTAAAAATAA
Source organism: Orthonevra nobilis (assembly GCA_963555765.1). Lineage (NCBI taxonomy): Eukaryota > Metazoa > Arthropoda > Insecta > Diptera > Syrphidae > Orthonevra > Orthonevra nobilis. The sequence goes on from OY743224.1 coordinate 35,490,326, forward strand.
AATCCGGAAAAATACGACCTAAAAGTCCGAACTTGGAAAAAATCCAAAAAAAATGTTGTTTTGGAAAAAAATTACCTTTCATTATATTGTTATTTCTCAAAAACTAAGACACTTTTTGGCAACAGATTTTTGGATTTTGTCTGACAATTAACAAGATCATTGAATATTTAAAAAAAAGTTGCACTTAATAATACCAAATTTTGTAAAAATTCAATTCGAAAAACACGTCGGTGGACTTTTGCATTAACCATAAGTTGCATGCTGCTTAAAACATAGGTGCTTCAGTGAACAAATGCTTTATCAAATGATGTGAAGCCCGGTTTACAAATCCGGGAAGGAATATCTGGCTTATTTCCACCTCTCGCGAGTTCTTGACAATCATCTGAATAGTTAAATCTGCCATGCCACAATAAACTATATGTCCAACTTGTGAAGAATTTTAGTATTTTTTTTTCTCACCAAAGGCTTTTAACTTTGCCCCAAGACACGCAGCTGCATTTTTTTTTTTAAATCTGAGTTAATTGGTCCCCCTTCAGTTGAAGGGAACGGTTGAAGAGAAACTTTCAGCCACAATGTACATTGGCTTAAGTAACCCATGTTGATTGCTTCATCGCTCCGGTAGAGTTTTCAAAGTTGCCTCCGATGGCACTTATTGAATTGAAGCTATTTGCTCACTTATTTGTATTTTCGAAATTATATGAAAATTTTAAGGAAATTAAGTAAAATTTTACGAGATTTTTGAAACAATAAACGTTAGCAACATACTATAAGATGTGTGTTTAGTCTCATACCGGGAAAAAAAGTATGTGGACTTCTGTTGCCTAGCGCTTCCATGATCGACGTACTAATTTTTGACAATAATATTGACAACTATGCTAAGACGCTATCTACAAAAAGATGAAAGAATAAGACCAACTGCCCTATATCTATTAGCCGTGATGCAATACAAGTTTAAATCTGATTACAAATGTAATAATTATTGACCTATCACTGCAACTGGTTACGTCACCGGCTTTAATTTTATGCAATAACTAAGATAAGCCAAGCCGGTTAGAAGAGTTTAAACGTTTTATTTTGGATTCAAAAATCAAAACTTTTCTGATAAGTGAATTCTGAGAACAGATAACACCGTGAATGTCGAAGCGGCGAGGAAATGCAATTTAAGTCACGTGCAACATGTGACTACTGAAATGACTAGAACTGTTGTAATACAAGAGAATAACAAGTAGTTTTGAATGAGTTGTTCTTAATCATTGTTTCTTAGTGAATCATTAACGTAAGGAAACATTTCGCATACCATTTTAAGTATTTTTTTAAAACAGAATGAAAACTATTATATCACAATGATTTTTCTCGCAGTGACAACAAACTTTTCATTTCAAAAAGATAAATTGATTGTGTAATCGTAATTTTCGTGCAAACAAAAATAAAAATAGCTACAACCCAGAACTAGTTACAACAAGACATTTTTGAATCATTATCTAGTCAACATTTTCTCGATTAAACCAAGAAAACCCTAGAAATACTATACATACATATGTAGTATCTATTGTGTGAATTATGATACGAACAGAAATCTTTTCTCGTAAGTCCCAACTCCCAAGTGGTATAAATGGCTTATAAAACAAATAAAGGCTAGCCGGTTACTCTAAAACAAACAATTGGCTCAAACTAAACAAAACTAAGGACAATAAATAATCATCTTCACGTCAATGCAATGGATTGCAATAATACGAGAATGTGGTAGCAATATATCAATTTATAAAATGGGTTTGTAATTCAAGGTTGGCTGTGAGAATAGTTTATTGCTATAAAAAAAACACTTATTTTTTACACAGTAAGTAATAAAGATTAATAAAAATTGGTAATATTTTCATGGATGCCAAATAAAACTGACTTTTAAGTGTTGTTTTTTTTTATGTTGTGAAATAATTAACTCAACTTAATGGCTTATGTCATTCCAGAATGCAATTTGTCACCAATTGTCGATGTTGAGTAGTTATATAAAATGTAACAACCGTAGAGCAAATATATTGCTTAAAGGCAGAATAAAACATTTTTAAAACGTCAGCTATTATTTTATGACACCATTTAAACAGAAAGTTATAATCTTACAATTAAACTTTTCAAAGTAGATGGAGATCATCTGGTTAAATTTATACATCATTATTCTTTCTAAATTTTTTTATACACCTCGATTTTTCAAAGGTTTTCAACAACACGAATTACGGAATCCTTTATGAAAAGCTTGCTTATATTTTAAATTAAGTGAAAGGGCAATTTAACTACTTGTCGAATCTTTTTCAGAAAATAATTGTTGATAACCTTTACTCTCAAATAGTACGTATACTAACTGGAGTGCCCCAAGGCTCCATATTGGGTGCCATTCTTTTTTGACCACAAAAGTGAAGAACAATTGTCTTCATCGAAGCAAAATTTATTTGCTATTTTCCGATGGTCCACTTCGAGTAGACTAAACTTAGAGAAAAACAAACCAGATCTTGAAAGCTGTAAGATGGGATAAAGAGTTTGTTAATAATTTGGTTAACCTTTAAACAAAGATAAAAACAAAGTTATCTTACAGTAATCACATCAATTGCCTGATTTGGATATCAGGGAGCTACATTCCATTTTAAAGCTCGTTAAAATATTACTCTCACCTAAAATATCGTACGTTGAACTGGTCTCTCTATTTAAGGTTTCTCTAGTTTTTAGAATTACAGAACTTCTGAGGCTTACGACAGGGTGTAGTAATTTTTGTGCTATTTTTTCAAAGCAATTTTTTCATCAGCATTATCACCTTAATAAAATACATCTTTAATATTTGGTTTTTAATGATTTTGAATATTCGTTATTGATTTTAATCAATTAAAACACGCATCTTCTAGTTATGCATTTAAAAACCTTTATAATTTCAGTTGCAGCGTCTGAATTTTTAGAATAACAACATCCACAGGCTGTGGTGTGACAACAATTGTTATTTAAATATATTGTAATATTTTTAAATTTTACTATCAAGAGGTTTTAAGGTAATAAGAGATTTCACCTCGTTTCTGAATCTTAAAATTACAATTTTGAAACATAAAATTTATTTAACGTTCTATGATCGTTTTGATTTCGTACCTCTATTATTTTATTTGCTTAAAAAGTAAATGCTTCGATTGAAATTTGGTAATCAAGTATGAGGAGCATTTTCCAAAGTCCTTCACAATCCGACTTTGGAAAATGCTCCTCATGCAAGTAGTAATCGAAATTAATTAACGAGTATTAATTAACAGAGAGATGAAAATGGAAATAAATAGTATCACATTATTGTAGATCTTTTGTAAGAACTTGACCTGTTCATATTACAAAAATTTAGGTGTCGAATCGAATCGTTTCCAGTGGTGAAGGACACTGGTTTCGGTAACTTTATAATTTGTAATAATTTTAGCACGCGTTCGTCATTTAAAATGGTAAAAAAAACATTTGCAAAGTGATATAAATTAAATGATAAATCTTTTCTAGTATCTAAAATTTTATTTTTATTGTGATTCTAATTTTTGCATCTTATCGTTTTTAAAATAGGTTTTAGTGTAGCTTGTTTTTTATGTCTTTAAATATACTCAATTAAATTGACATTCCTAGATCATAATAAAATTTGGGCTGTTGTTTTAACATCACCATTTACTGTGCTCTCAATAAAAAGTTATTTTTAAATATTAAACATTAAAAGAACGCCCACGAACACCAATTTTACCTTGACCTAGAGATAAAAAGACGCTCAAAATAACCAGAATAAATGGTATTGGGAGCAGAGGAATCAGGAAAAGAATCGAAAGCTAGCTAAGTGGTTTGAATCGCAGGTTGCTCGCAGGTTGAAGTATTTTAATGTCGAATTATTTGTATTTGCTCAATACGAAGTATTTTATTCGCTTAAAATTGAGATACTCGCTAATGTTTTTTTTTTTTGTAGTTTGAATTCGTCATTACTCTGCCTTCAAAGCAGATTCGAATACGGAACTACAACATGACAAACCGATAGAATTATCACTGCAAGACGACCAATCAAAGTTAAACTACGACTACTTCAGTGATGGTGCAGTAAATTCGATCCCAAAGGCAAATAATGACTGAATGATCCGATCCATCAATTGATACAGTTGAAAAAGATTTTTTGAAATGACAAAACTCGGCCATATATTTCAAGACCCGTCAAATGTGTCCTGAAATACTCAAACGGGAAGACCTATCCCACCTTCATCAGTCTTATTCAGTAGATAGCTGCAACCTCTTCTTTTGACATAAATGGGTCAATACTTGGGCTGCCACAAATGACATCAAAGAGATGCTTGGAAATAAACAACTCCAACAACTTTAGTTCTAGCCATACATAAATTATCATGGAAAATTGATCTATGCATGTATAAACCTTGTTTTAAAAGAGGCTTCCACACAATCACACTTCGACTCAAGAAAGAAATGTTCTCAATGAAATTTCTTATTCGTTTCGATCGAAGTTAATTTTTAAAGTTTTTTTCAAACAAAAAATGTTTAAAAATTCTCTGTAAATTCAGTTACAATTTTTTTTTACAGAATTTTGATATTTGGTCATCGAACGAAAAGTATGGTTAATTTAATTGTTAAATTTTAACGGCTTCGTTAGTGATGCGAATAATTTTACAAATGGTAGACCATCAAGTTCAGCTGTAAATTCCACTGCCTCAAAACCACTTACTGTATGCCAAGGCGGATCCATTTCGAGACCATCTGAGGAGTCAGGCCCATCAAACCTGTTTTCAGCTGACAAAAGTATTGAATCCAGCAGACTGAAAAATACGATGTCTTACACAAAACTATGCTGTGATGAGGCTCCAAAGAAAACTGTCGCGCCGGGGCACTTAAAATCCAAGAGAAATAAAAAAAGAGCCTCTAAGCGTCTTAAGCCTACACCCATGCTTCTCTTACGATTCATGCATTAAAGAAATATACCAGAACTGTTTTTTTCTTTACAAAACACAGACGCAATTATGAAAGAAAGAAAAAGAATAACTATTTGAAGGCAGAGCCGAGGGGGCGTTTGGCAGTTTTTGTATTCGTTATCAACCTCATAGTATGTGGTTTAGACTTAACTTAAAAAATAAACACTTATCATTAAAAAATTATGCATTTTTTAACTCAATTAAAATGACCCCTCTTGTTGTATGAACCTAAACTATAATAGAATATAAATTACGAATGTAAACAACGTTTTAAACTTGCTCACTTGGGCTTGACTTTGGCGCGCGTAATCCACCTGATGATTCAGGAACTGGTTTTACAATTTCACGTCACGTTAACTAGATTCTACTCGTATTTGTGCTGAATTCTTCTCAATGAAATTCCAAAAAAAAAAAAGATTCTCACAGAATATCACACTTTGTCACGCATTTAAAGACGAGCTAATTTTTTTAGTGTATTTTTATCTCGATTTATTTTAAATTCTTTAGAGACACTTTATTTTCTGATTTGTTTTTTGTTGTTGTTTTTTTTAAGTAGAACGCACAGGTACACACAAGTGATTCAGGGCAGAAACAAATTGTGGCGATGTCATTTGTGTCTATGCCGGACGAAGACACTTTCAAGACTGACGAACCGCGATATCGATTCACTCAGTCACTTTATCATACAGATTTCTTAATGTTTCAGTTGGAAGCGGTATTTTAGTGAATTGACTTGATATAAAGTTTTGTTGTTGTTGCACAGAATTAAATGCTGTTCTCGGGGAATTAAATTTATATTAAGGAAATTTCACATTGAATGCATTGAATCAACTTGGTTGCGGTGCCGGTGGCTAGGTTTTATTAGTGGCAACTGTTTGGTCGTCTGACTCTTGTTGCAAAAGATCAGATTCAAAGTTTTCTATAAAATAAAATTTGTTGCTTGTTTTTGTTTTTTATTCATTGTAGTTATCTTATGTAAAGTGAATTGGTGAATTCCCGCGAGCAAATAAATTGACGTTTTTTATAATATTCAAGATTTGTTTGAAGCTTCGACTTTGAAATTCATTGAATTAAAACAAGGCTTACCCATTGTCTCGGCTCCTGACTCAATGACCTTTCTGTATTTTCTGGACATTGTTTCAATTTATTTTGTTTTTCACTTCTAATCCGACGAAAGATGCTACTAGAGATCCGATATCTTAGTTTTCTTAGATTCTACTCAACTTATGGTACTTGGAGTTATTTCGATTCGCGACTTATTTTTAAACTGATATCTTAATTTTTTGCAAAGGACTTTTATACATTTTTTTTTTGCGTCTACGATGAATTATGATCTACAATTATAATCTGCAATCCAACTAGATAAAAAAGATGGACCAAAATACCTTAAAAATAAACGTCAATGTTTTTTTATCATATTATGGCAACTTGCGCAACACTGGTGTGGAAAATTGAAAACCCAAAATCGTAGTTTCAGGGACACTGTTTTAATTTTTTATTTATTTTTTTTTAGAAAATTTATGATTTTACTCGAATTTGCTCCAATGATCGTTTATGGTTCACTTTCTTCTAGCGCCATCTCTATAGACTCTTGAGTTGTTAAACGCATTTTCCATTTCCACAAAGGCTGTCATGGTATATTCTTTGAAAATACTTTTATTGCAAAATGCAGGAAAAAATTATAGAAGGCTCCAAGATGAACCCTTTCATCAGATATTGTTCACTTTTAAGCAGACCTGTTAAATCTAAGTACAAGTACACGTACAAATACCATTCCCCGTACTTTCGTTTTTATGAGTACAAATACAATTCTTTGGTACTTATAATTAAAGAAATCAATTACCAGTGCAAGTAATCATAAATGTACTTGTAATTCCTTTTGCAATACCAAAAGTACTTTAAAATTGTTTTTTCAATACCTTCAGTAGTCTACAATTCCTTTGGTACTCCAGAATTCCTTTAGTACTCTACAATTCCTTCAGTACTCTACAATTCCTTTAAATTACTTATTATTCCTATTTGTTAATTTGGATTCCTTTTAATAAAACCAACGTTGTAAGTAGAAACTTATTACAATTTTATATTTGAAAAGTTTAGGTAAGTTAAGGTAAGTTCTTATATAACTCAAATGTTGAAATGAAAAAAGAAAATTTCATGTTCATACAGATCATGGGAATTCTAGAAATTCAAAGCCTATTTTGATTGGACTTCATCGAAACTAGCTTCTCAAGTGTTGTATCCAGCAAGGATTGTCGCCTTGGAACATTAACCAGCCCTGCGAAAGAAAATTTATTGCTTTCGATACTTCAATTATAAATTTAAAAAATGAACGTTTCAGAAAAACAACTTACTCTAAAGTGAGTGAAAGTGAAAAGAATATGCTATAACACTTTATACACTCTCTTTTTTCATGCTTAAATTTAGTTTTCAAAAAAAGCTTTTGGAAAATTGTATTATACCTAAAAAAATTTCGATGAGTGTATAACTTACGTTATTGTTTAGGGTGCTACGAATGTACGCAAAGAACATCACGAATGTCGTCGTTGTTTATCTTATGGAATTGCTTACATTAGCAACAATTTTCATTACCAAGCTTCTACCGCAGAACAACTGTGAACATTCAAAAATAAACATATCAAATTGTGAAGGCTTTTCTGTGAGAAGAGAGATGGCCACGATAACGGCCAAAAAAGTCGAACACCATGTTTGTGTTTTATGATATCATGTAAACAATATGTGTTTTTCGCAGATAGTGTCCAAACAAAATATTTAACAAAGCTTGAATTATTGTGGGCATGTGCTTAATTAAAAATAACATACCAAATGATGGAATACGGCAAAGGTGTCCGAGTGACCAAATTTTTCACCCTGCGGTAATGCCTCTCCGGTATGCTCATATATTTTCATATGGTTTCTCAGTACTTAAAACTTTAAACGCGTTTTTCTCGAAACCACTTTTTTTAAGCTCGCCGAAGACATAACTCGAGCAAATCTTTACCGATCGACTTGAAATTTTGACAGTAGCTTCGAAATATCTTTCTCCAAGGAGCTACGTTGGTTTTTTTATTTTATATGGCTTATTTTTTTATCGACGATTTTATGGCGTTTTTTTTTTGTCAAAAATTATACTTTATTTTCAAACATGCACCATTTTGTAAAAAATCAATAAATCGAAAAAATCCTACGTAGCTCGCAAGCTGTTGTTATATGAAAATCAAAAAATTTTGGTGTTTGCTTCCAGGTCAAAAAGTAAGGAGCGTACGTCTTCGGCCATCGATATGCTGCACAGCCGCCATTTTTGAATATTATTTTTTGAAAAAATTACATTTTTTACTTTTTTAGTATTGCTATAAAACCTACTTTTCAGATTTTCTATTGATACTTTTATTCAGCCAAAATTAGTTCCCGAAAATATGCCTATTTTTTTGTGTGCTACTGTGATTTCCCCCCTTAACGATGACGTTAAATCATTAGCATGCAACATAAGCATTCATACATTTTTTTTAATATCAATGCAAAATAGTATTAACGTTTCTAAGTGCAATAACTTCCTGTGCAGTCTTGAGAGTTTTATTGGAATAATAAACACTTTGCGGATGCAATGAGCAATGATTTGTTATTTGTTTCAAACTAAAACTAACTTAGCGTTAGAATGAAAGATGATGCATTCATTATTGCATAACAGCCGATACTAAGTCGAGGCAAATGTACTGCGTTCTGGTTGCCTGTAAATTCTTAAGTTGTTTTTTTTTTTTTAAAATAAAACATTTATAATGAATCAGAAAAATATGTTTTTATTTGATAGAAAATGGTTAATCTATATTTTTTTGTTTTTAGGTTTTGTTTTATGTATTTCTATTGATTAGCCTAAAATTTTGAATTTTGTTTAACAATTCCGTTTGTGATTATATATATAGTATAGTATATATAGGCAAAAATGAAACAATCTTCAAAAAATGTTGAATCAAATATTATAATATACACTGTATGAAGAGCTAACAGGTTATTATTCAATTGGATACGAGACTACCCCTTTAGATCTACAAGGTTCGTATTTTGTTTTTAGGTTTTTTAAAGTCTAAAGATTTACATAAGCTACGAAGACTATGACCAATTTACGAAATGGCTCTCGAAAACGTGAACATATCTTTGTTTTCGATGTTTTCGACCCATTCTTCATTCCCTGAATCATCTGTGGGTTGTTCACATAATAGCGTTATTTTATGACATCATATAAAGAAAAGTCCAACGAGATCATATCGCAGCATGATGACCAAAAAAACATCACCAAAACAACAAATTAAACGATTATTGAACCTAGGATGACAAGAGCTTGCCCAAGTTCAAATCCTCATTTTTTGCCAAAAAGAAATCTGTTATCATGCTGTGCTGGCGCTCGACATTGACAGAAATACTTCTTCGTCATCTTGTAAAAAAAAAATTCTGCCAAGCGTGAGTCGGACTTGCGCAACGAAGGTTTCGTACAAACTTAAAGGTATGTTGTAAACGGTTTTAAGAAAAGGGTACTGTAAGTACAAAATTACGTTAGTTTTTCAGATTATGTAATTTTTTTGTGCTATAAGACATTGCTTCTTGCTAAATTTCTTGATTGTAGGTAAACGGATGATTAAGCAGGCGTATCTTTTGAATTCGAAGTTGATAGTTCCACGCGCTGTAGAGAAAAGGGAGCTGACATACAGACGGACAGTAAAGTGATCCATTAAGGGTTCCGTTTTTTCCATTTGAGGAACGGAACCTTAAAAACAGCAAACAGTCAAATGCTTAGGATACATTGCCTTCACTAGGTTCGGAATTCCCGAACCACAAAAGCTTAAGTAGCTGTGGGGAATGAAAATACACCTCGCCCTTAAAATATTTTTTTGCAAAATTACCGTCAATTTAGAGCTGTTCTAATGACCAAATTGAGAAGTGTTAACGAAGGGAACAGCAAACCAGTCTTTCTTTTTTGGAAAAGATATTTCAATATTTCAACATTTTCCAACGTTATTCAAGCGTAAATAAACAATTATGTACGATAACCTTAATATTCGCACGAATTACTTTTCGAACAAATGAAATACCTTTCATATTCATCGTCAGGGAAGGAAAGAAATTTAAACTCTGAAAGAAAGTTAATTTTGTTGGCATCTTTTGAATATAGAAATAGTTTCATAAGAACTTCATAAGTACTATGAAGTTCATTCATGTCACTGATCACATGGATCTACGATATCATGACTTGGTTCATTTCAATATAATTGTAGATTATGTCTTCACATATTTTATGCCATAAATTGTTGCCACAAGTAATTGATCCAGCATGTTAAACGATGAAATTATTTACATTAACGTCAGCAATTACGTCCTGCATGATGAAGAAAGTATTGATACATGATATACTATATATGTAACATTTCTATTTGCAACACAGATTTGCCATTCAATAATTGACAGTAATTGCCTCAAAGAACTATATTTGTATCTAACCTGATATTCATGACAATCGAGTGATATTTCCTACGAAATACCGACAATCCAGATATTCTTTGAGAACATACAGATACAGTGAAAGTAAAAAGGATGTTTTCATTTGAAACAAATGCAAGCAGCACCGCATTCAAGACAATAATAAATTCAAATAATAAATTGAATGACCGTTTTGAAATTATTCGAGATAGTGAATAATTGGGGATAGTGAAGCTAAGCTTGGATAGCTATGGCTCGAACAATATTACTTTGAGTTTGGCCTTTGCGCCTGGTTGCTAGTAAGCTTACGGGTTACATTTCAAGAAAACAACAGATATTTTCTTAAGTATGTCAGATTTCTCGCGAGACTTCCTTGAATATGTCGATCATAGTTGAGATTCTTACGCTTTGAAAAATCGGTATGAAATGTATGAACCGACACCCCAATATATAGGGTGGGCTGTCTGTTGTTTTTTTTTAATGATATATTATTTTGACACTGACAGATCTTATCCGCTCAAAAAATTGACAGGAGCTCAATTCTAGAATTCTGAATTGAGGAAAGTTCATTGGACTGGTTTGCTGATTTATCACTAAAAATATCCCACATGTTCGTCAAGTACGCGAAAGTTCTCAGCACCTGATTACTAGTCGAAGAAACCTGGGGAGAATTTTGCATAGAGTGAAACGACGACTCAGGAATTGAAGCAAATCAAAGCAACTTGAGCACTGAGCGCTTCTCTGTTTCATTTTTGGAGCATCTCGAAATTGTCGACAATTTTGCTCAAAAAACATTTTTTATAATAAGCGAAATTTCCATCTCGGAGAATCCATAGGCAGAGAAAATAATGCATCCTGATTTTTTGGTAGGGCTTTAGGAGTGACAGCATTGGGCTAGTCAGCAAGATGGGGTGACGTGCCACATAATGAATTTAAAAATAAACTTATTGGATTTCAGTCGTGTTAAAACATCGCGTCGCTTTATCGACGTTACTATGCCGCCTCGAAACTTCAATTTAATGCAGTCATACAATATCGATCGAAGTTTTCGTGAAAAAGGTGTCGAAACCGTAAAAAATTTATTGAAAAATTTAAAAAGAATTCAACAGATGGCTCACTATACATCACATACAACACAATTTATGTAAACGTTAAAGGAGCTGGCTTTATTCGTTCCAACATAAAAAAAAACTCTAAAATACTAAACTATCACGGAGGGGCTTACTTTTCGAACCTTGTTTTTTAATCGGGACTTTGTTTCTAAAAGCCTACGTTTATGACTATTTGGCCACAGATCTTAATTTAATTATTTTGGACGAAGTTAACGTGGCTTCGCATCGCAAATAACTTGGTTAAAGCCTTCCTGCGTGTTGAGGAAATACCGTGTTCTTCTCGATTTATCTTGACGCATATTGCGCTTTTCGATACTTTGACGTTAGTTGTCTTTAAATAATTCTGACAATACTTGCAGAGTCTGAATCTTAGGTCTGTAAACAAATTCAAAATATCACAATGGTGATTATTTTTTCTCCTTAGTGTGAGCAAATTGATTGAAACCCGACTGTAAATGAAGAAGGAGCCTCCGCACTATTAAGTGCGCTATGGAGATGAACTGTCGACATCGTTCAGATAATTTCAAAGTAAAAGTTTTAATAACCCGAGGATGCGGATGGAGATCTCATAATTGCTTTTTTCACTTTCTACACACTTGACTACGATCTGTATGCGTCACTTTCTTTAAAATGACAGAGTTCTCAACCGTTAACGACACGGCGACGCCCTACAGTTGACCTGTTGACATTACTCAACCGTGTAAGCTGTGTTTTTTTTTTAAGAAAATCCACAAGTAAAAAACAGCTTCAACGGAAGTGAACACCAGCAACAAGTTCAAGTTCATATTCAGAGCATGAATGGGACATGCCTAGGAGTTCATACTCGTTCTACGCCTGATTGAATCCCAACTCCGGAGACACTCACTCTAAAGGAAGAGTGTACTTATGTAGATACTATATCGGTTGAACGCTTCACCGCTGCTCAGGCTAATTATACACATCTTGAGATGGTTTAATTGATGAATATCAAATGTAATTATACTTAACTTTTCTCTTGTTCCATGGCACGGAGCATGTTACTTATGCCAAAATTGTCAAAGCAATATGCGTATTGTAGGGAGGGCCAATGGTACAGTATTTTTGTTCGCACAACATCTGAGACCTCATGGCTCACCTGGAAAAGAGGAGAAAGGTAAAAGCTACATCCAAAGCGTACAATCAATTTGCGATGCTTGGTTAAATCCGTCTGTCCGTGTAGCAGCTACTTCTGGAGCTGGTTTTATTTGCATTCGGAACGTTGCTCGGTTAAGTTCTTGTAGTGATCATACTTACTCTTAAGATGTTCAAGATACTTGTCGGTTGTTGTTATTTAATTGTTGCCCATTCGGTGGCATCCTATGAGTACGGATATCATCCAAGTTCCGAAGAATTTGACGGTACGATGCGGGATAAAACTTGGACACGCGATCTCCTGTGGCAGGAAAAAAATGTGAAAAAATTCAAGCCCAAGTTTTATTTAGATAAACCAAAAAATGCCGGTTTAATTGGGCCGCAGGTCCACACAGGCTCAAGTGATAAGTTCCTAGGATATACAGAAAGTGATACGATTGCCCTTTCCAGTGAAAGTGTGACGGAAGTGAGCAAAGATTCCTTTGCCAACAAGTTTGTGATGCAGGCTAATTATTCAGCTTTGCCTATATTTTTTACAAACCCGGCAACGGGTATAGTTTATTCGATAACAGAAGTCGGGGTTAATAGCAATCTTACGGGCCTATCAGAAAATGGAACAATTCCGGTTTTTGTAAGCAAGGAACAATACGAACGGGATTTGTATATTTTAAAGAAAACCTACGAATCAAAATGTGCGGCCCAAAGACGACCGCAGCAAGTCATAAAAAAACATGATGGCTCTAGGGTGGAAAATTCAGTGAATCGAATTGTTGTTCAAACTGGACTGGACACAAGTAGCAATTCCACTCGGCTGAACAGTGGGAAAAAGCGTAAAAACCGTCACCGCAAGGCAAAGAAAACAAAAACACTGCAAAAGAGTCCATCCTCAACAGCTGTCCAAATGGATTCAACATTACAATTAGACACACAATTAGAGAAACCAAGCGGGGTTAGTTTACCCTCAATCTTTAGTAGTTCCCTTAAAAAATCAAAACTGTCAAAAAAACCAGGTTTGGCCAGCTCAAAGAAAGCCATACGCAATTCAACAAAAGCCACAATTCACAAGATCAGATCCAGACGTTCGTTAAATTCCACTAATGTGAGCCATCAATCTGTGTCCATTGATCCTGTGGCGAAAGCGAACAAAATTCTTTCCACTCAAATTCAAGTGACCAGTGAATACCATGAACCCACTCTCAAAACAAGGACACCAAAGAACTCAATAGAGGAAACAACTCGCCCCGCGGAGCCTCCAAAATCACCGAAGCCACCTTGTAAACGGGATAAAACAAAAAAACAACCCGGCTCTGATGAGTACGATGATTACTATGACTTAAGTGGACCGTCTTATGGTGATGACCAATCGAGTGTGGATGATGATAGCGATGAGGACAATGATGAGTCGCCGGAAGATGAGGACAGTGATCAAGACAGTGCTTCTAGTGTGGAGAACAGTGCCCCTGATTATAACATGCTCGCGGGGAACGATGATAAAGTTGATAATTATCGCAACAAGAAGACCACCAAAAAGAGAATCAAACGCAGACGACCAAATGACGTCGACGATTACGACGATGACGAATACGAGGACGACGATTATGACAGTGACGATGGTATCTTTGGGTTGTTCCGTGGCTTATTCACGCCGGTGAATTGGGTAATGAATCGAGTGTTTGATATGGCCGGGCATATGTTCAGTGAGAAGATGCAAACGGAAACTAATGATAACCGCAGACCAAAGTATCCGCAATATACGATTTACAATAACGATGCGAATGGGGTAACAGACAGTCAGGTGACAGAAGAAGATCAAGGAAATTCGTTTGGAGCATGGTTTAGTTCGTGGTTTGGTTTTAAACGGAAGCGTCGCGGTGCTGCCACCACTCCGGCTACACCGGAAGAAGAACCTGGTTGGTTTGACTCGTTGTTCGGTTATGACGTAAGGACGCCATCACCCAACGAGGAAGAAAGTGATCGTAAGTTGTGACTTGATTTACATTTCCTTAAACTAAAGTGAAGTTCAGTTATTGCCATGAAAATCTTTTATGACACGCAAATCGTAAAAGACTGATTTGATTCAAAGAGTAGATAGTGCATACTCGTGACCTCATGAGACCACGACTATGTCTAAAAAATAGATCTGATGTTATTTTGTTACATCTTTAATATGAGACAACTTTTTTTAAAGTCTTATTCGGACCTTTAAGAGGTTCTCCTTTACTTTCTGAAGAAAAGTTTTAGCATCTTCCGATAAGTGGCTACATTTTGGGCCAGTTTTTTTTTTAATTATTTGCTAGCTCTTCAAGAGGATATTAATACTCTTATAATGTGTATAACAGAGCGAGCGGAAGAATAAGGAGGAGAATGAATAATTTTTTTTTGTAGTGGTTTAAGAAACTCAGGTGTATTTGTTTTCAACAAATAGGGACGGAGGTTTTTGATATCGACCTACTAACTTTCACCTAATTCGCAGGATTTTATTCCACATAAGTTTGATACATGAACTTTGAAAGTTTGGAAGATTTAGCTTAACACTCCGCTGTCAGTGTTATGCCTTCACAGCAGAGTCATCTACACACAATCTACACAACCCACTTTTTTAAAACACGAATTAGGTATTAAGCCGATACAACAACCACTACAACACCACCAATCCAGTGATAGTGCCATAAACTTAATCCCAATGGCAAATGGTGACTGGACCAGATTCGAAAAACTAGACCACTCTAGGAATCGAACCTGGGACCTATTAATTGAATCAATTGAAAGGCAGGCGCTCCACCAACTCTGCCACCCAGGTGTCCAATGATGAACACTTGTGCCGCACTATTTTCAAACTATTCAATTGATATTCACAATCTAACCCTCGTTTCCGGAGATTAACGACCTATCTAATGAGCACGGAGAACTTCTGTAATTTTAAGTTCAAAACCTTTTCACATCACTTTATTAGAAGAAGTCTCCCTCCATATGTGGACATTTATATAATAAGCAAGCTAAAGCTTTTGTTTATGACCATACATGACTCTCGTTAACGTAAATTATCGGACTCAATCCCTCTTGCAAATTATTAATAATTTTTGTAATAATTTTTCGCAATCCTGAGAATAGTACAATTGCAATTGTTGTTGGTCCAACAACGCAGTTATTTGTTTTTTGTTATTTTTCATTGATTGGTCACTTAATTTATTTTTTACAAAAAGAAGCTAAATTTTTATTATTTATAGTTATTTATAGCAAAAAGACGTCGGCATGCAGAACACATTAAATTTTACTCTATAAAGGACACTGAACAATAATTTTTAATTATATCTAGTCCTTACCACAACTTTATCGTAGGCGACAATTTTGCCAAAATTTATTTATCCAAACTACTTAACAATTAATGTTAATGCGCATTAAGGCACACATAATTTTGTACTTAACTAATTCGAATCCATAGTTGCAAAGAAAACAATTTTATCGCAACCTATGCTCATCTTATCATCTTCCTGCCCAATATCGCATCCGACAGAAAAATGTGTGTATTTTTATCGCAAACACCAAAATGTGTCGCTGGGGCTAAACCTTTTTGGCAGCAAAAATCTATTCCACAATGGAATTCCTTTTCTCCTTCAGTTGATGTGATCGTTTTTTCTTTTTAATTTAGAACACACCGTCGTGGTTTTTGTCCTTTCAAAAGTGAGTTCCATTCTAAAAGTGTTGGAATTTAATTTATAATTAATTTATAATGGCAAAACTAAATTTTTACCCGGATCAAGTTAAGCAGCTCAAAATATGCTAGTTCACTTCAACCGCCGAGGCTCTAAAAAAGTGACTTTTTCTGTATGTCTTCATTGTGGCCAAAAATAATTATAATTCGATTTGGAAGTATTTTAATTTTTTTTTTAATGAAATCCTGGCTGCTCAAATGTGCTTATAACTTTTTTAAGCAATAATAATTTAGCTCAAGTAAGAAGACAAAATATTAAATCGAAATATAGAGAAAGCTATTTTTCTGTTCCAAAAAGACAAGTAATAGTGTCATAATGCTTGTTTTTATTTATTATTTAATTTTATAGAGAGGTAAAGTTTGTTTATAAGAGGTAATCTTCTAAGTTACTCATCCGATTTAAAAATTCTTCGACCAGTATTTAGACTGGACTGCCAAGGTATACTCAATATTTATTAATTTATTTATTAAAACTTACAAAACAATACTAGAATTACCATGCTATGATAATAACAAACTAACGCACTAGCTACAAAGGCTTCCAGCTCTAAAAAAATTATTCATTTACTTTACAATTTTAATTTTAAATTAGAAATAGTATCATTAATACATTTTATTTAATCTTCATTGATTGGTTGAATTGGCTAGTTTATTGGCATATTTATTTTCTTCAATGGCCGGGTACCCACCGAGTACCCTAATAATGATGTCTCTGATTTTCGTGTTGATGTTGGAATCATGATTCGGGTTCGTGATGACTTGAATGACTCAAAGACTATCGGTGGATATTACCCATTGCCCTTTCACATTGCTTGCATTTTTTGCAGCTTCCAGAAGCGCAATAGCTTCGGCAGAAAAAATAGTTGCATGATGAGGTAAGATACTGGATCTTGTTTGACAACTGCAAAACCCGAATGGTGATCTGATTTCGATCCAGCGGAGAATTAAAATCCCCATCCCTTTGACTTTGGTTCTTCTTTTAGACTTCTGAATATTGAGTAGTACACACATTTTGGTTTACATTTCTTTTTATATTTTGTAAATGCAGTTTCGAAAAAGTTCAAACTGAAAACCATGGTGGAAAAACTGGTACATAGTTGGGCTTAATTTTGTGCGGAAAGCTGAGCTCATCAATAGGTTTCAAAATACAAGAGGGACTTTTGTCTGTCGCTTGGATTGAATGGATGCAATACAATCTTTCGTCAGTACTGATTTGGCCGGAAACAAAAAAATACTAAAAAAAGGACATTTCGTGCGGATCAATGTTGTAACTAAAGTCACTGAAAAAACCGGCTGAGCGAAAACGTTCGTTTTGAGCGTTGCCTTAATTGTAAGAGATATTTTATTGGTTACTTTCGAATATATCGTAGAAATCGAAAATGTCTTAAAAATCGTCTGGGTCAACATATTTCTATGTGTTAAGGTTAATCCACAGTTTAAAAATTAAAAAAAAAATGAATTATTAATAATTAGGTGATTATATTATATATAGGAGGTGATTATATGTAGATAATGATTGGCTTTTACAAAACTTTGTAAGGACAAGTAAAACGATCTGTTACCAGCGAGCGGCACTTCTACAATTTTTCTACGTACATGTTATCTTCGCGGTTGCAGATGACCATCAGTATGTAACAAAGCTAGTCTTTCCAAGAAGCAATAATAAATAATAAATTAAGAAGTATTACTTCGTTTTTGTCTGAAATCTTCGTGGCTGTTAATTTGTTAATTTTGTCGTAACCGCCAAAAGCCTTTATATCTTAATATCTCTAAATTCCATGCATCCGCACATGAAGGAATGCCGATATGAAATCGAATTGATAGTGCAATAAAACTAAAATAGCTAAAAATAACATCTCGCGTAAAATTACCTTTTTGTCGCTAATTATAAAAATGCGGTAAGGGCTCGATATGGACAACCCTGCTTATTTTTTTTTAATTGTGTAGAAAAAAATTTCTCACGAGAATATCCTACGATAAAAAAGCAAAGAAAGACAGAAAAATAAACATTATCCTAGACTAATCTTTCTTAGCCTAAGCTAGCGTTGCTTAACTTAAACTAGCCTTACCTAATCTAAGCTAAACTAAACGCCAGCTTCAGCCGAAATGCATGCCCGAGTGCACGATTCTTTTGTCTGTGACCCTTCTAGCAGCAGATACATAAATAAACTTGAGTCTGACAGATTCATTGTCATTATCATTCTTAAATATTCAGGGCTATGATAGATTAAGCATGATATAAGCTCGTTTTCAACAATATTCGCTTACACACCCAGCAGAAAGCATCAAGACTGTCGAATTTTTGTTGCAGTTCATTCTATATTTCAGAAATTTTTGAACCATAGAATGATACCATCAGCGAATGCTATCGAATTATCCATGTCCCGAAGTTCATCAAAGTGATTTTGTTAAATAGGATACTGTGCCCAGTAACAGTCTATGGGTGTTTTAAAAACCTCTGTTTGTCCGCGCAAAATGTGATTCATCAACTTTGCAGTCACCAGGAGGTCTCGAAATTGGGTGTAACTAAGCCTTTTCCTCAACGAGTGTGCTCAAGGCTTCTTTCTTTTTAATTTTCCTAGATTCCTGAAAATGTTCTTAAACTGAAAAATTAAACTTACCAGCTATTGTAAACTTCTTTCAGCTTGGTTCTTTGGGTGGTTTGGTGGTAAGCCGAGACCAAAACGAACTACAACAACAACCACAACAACGCCAGTTCCTATACTTACCATAGCGGAGCCCCTTAAAAATCCACACAAATGGATCGGTATCCTGGCACAGCACATCATCAACTCAACATCAACCAACAATCCTCTTACCGAAACAACGACAGAAAATCCAGACATCCCCAAAAAAATCACTTATGACAAATATCAAATTTGGCGCCTCAAACCCAAGGATGACTCAGAAGTCAAAGTGCTCGAAGAATACAAGCGCAGTGAAGAAGGTACCCGTATGCAGTGGTTGAAAGGACCTACCTTAAGGTATTAATCCCTTCATCATCCATGAATAGAAATTATTTCGTTTTTATTTCAGAGGACTTACAGATGTTCTAATTCCACCAAAGATGTTAGTTGACTTCCAAGGAACTCTAAATTTCGAAGACATTGCTCATGAAATCCTTATCTTTGACGTTGGAAGAGTAATTTCATACGAACAAGCAAAACAGGAACAGAACGAAATTATAAAAAAACCAGGTCCTGGAAAGGCAATCATGTCATGGAACAGATATTATGACTATGACAGCATTATAAAGTATCTTGAGCTTGTTCAAATAAAGAATCCACAACATGTGGAATTGATCCATATAGGAAGGTCATACGAAGGTCGACCTTTGGTGTTAGCCAAAATTGAAGCAAACAAATCCAAAGAGAAAATAACGCAAAAGAAGAAACTTAAGCTTAGCAATAAATCGGTTGAGGCGAATGGAGTTTTCATCCAGGCGGGTATTCATGGACGGGAATGGATTGCTCCGGCTTCAGCTACTTGGATGATCAATGAGATCCTGAAAATAATGAAAAACAATCGTGAGTAATATGCAGGATATTCATTTGAAGTTCAATAGATCGAGTTATCAAATTAATTATTAAAGATTGACTTCCCCTTTGGAACTGTTCGAAATAGTTCTTTGGTTCGAGGTCCTTACAGTCGTATTGAATTACTTTGCAAGTACGTCTTTTTGTGTGTGTGTGTCTCTTATGAGTCATCTGTTGGCTTCTTTTTGTACAAAAAATAAAACCCTGATTGTTGCTTTATCGAAAATGGTAAACCTTCCAATTATAGGATATTTAAGGAGGAAATACCGTAAACCAAATTTTTCAATACAGCTTCGACAGTTTAAGCCCATTTTTCATGATAAGCTTGACCAATATTGTCCTTGATTGCCTGAATCTTCTTTGAATTGTTTGCATAGTGGCAACTTTGATGGCAAGCCACAAAGAGAAAAGTTCCTCGGACGGCATCAGATCGCAGCTCTTTCCAAAACAACTGAGTACACGATATTGAGCCCTTAGTTCGCTCCATACCAAGTCCTTAATTGTTGGCCATAAAAACTCCGTTATCCTGCCTTTTGGTTAATTTAATCGACTTTTTGTGACGTCTTGGAAGAAAAATGACGCAATGATGCACCACACTAAACAGTCAAGCGTTCAGAAAGCATTCGCTTCTCTATGAACATTTCTCTTCTCTTCTCTCTGAATGTTGCGTTGCGCTGGCAAAGAGAGTGAAATGCGCTTCATCTGAAAAGATGATTTTTTGAGCCCTTCGCACAGTGGACCAGAATGGACTGAAACTTGGCTTCAAATTAAACTTGTGGTTTGAAATTTAGCATGATCACTCACAAGACCAATCCTAATAAAGTTTTAGATCCACTCCTAGATACGCCCACAAAGAACGTCCATATTTTCAAGGCACAAATTTTCGTAAGCAAATGAAATAAGAGTAGAGTTTTAAGAACATAGTTTGAGGAAATATTATTAAAGAAAAAAAGCTGCTCATTCATAATTCGCAATAAAATAAATTTATAAATCTGTATATTTAGAGTGGCAGGACACTGCAGACTTTTTGTCAGGCATTATATGGAAGTGCGCACACTACAAATAGGCTTCACGATTGCCTTCAAAGCGCGAACACTACCAATTCTTAAATCGACCGGTAGGTCAATTTGCTCAGTACTTTGGCGCTAAATAGTCTTTTTTTCCATGATGGCGCTGCCAAGATTTCTTCCATAGTACCGTTGAAGCAAACACGGACATCGTATTTTTGAGACGAAGTGAGAAGTATTTCAAAAACATCATGTTAAATTGTCCAAAACTTATCACAGCTCATGGGATGCACTAAATACTTTTCTTGGTCCTTCTACTCCATTGTTAAATAACAGCAATAATAATATTTCTGAAAATAACTCTCATTTTGTGATCGCTCTATGCAAAATCTTTCACAAAATTACTTACCGCCAACCGGACTGTTTAATCCGCACAGTGTGCGCTCTAGCAGCCCAATCAGACCAAGCTATCGGCCAGTGGAAAGTCTGTAGTGTGAGGGGACTCTAACAATAATTACATTTATTTTATCCTTTTAATAATGTAAAAACCAACATGATTTTCTAGAGTATAAAAGTAAGTGATGAAGAAGCTTTTGTCCGTCCACAATTTTGTCTCTTAAGGGGGGAAATCAAAGTAAAATTTTCAATTTTTCGAAAAAAAAATTTTTCGTTTAAAAGGTGCTTTAGGGTTTTAAAAATAATATACCAATGATGGAATATGGCAAATGTGTCCGAGTCACCAAATTTTTCACTCTGCGGTAACGCCTCTCCGGTATGCTCATATATTTTCATATGGTTTCTCAGTACTTAAAACTTTAAACGCGGTTTTCTCGAAACCACTTTTTTTGAGCTGGCCGAAGACATAACTCGAGCAAATCTTTACCGATCGACTTGAAATTTTGACAGTAGCTTCGAAATATCTTTCTCCAAGGAGCTACGTAGAATTTTTTTTTTCAATGGTTTAATCTTTTTTTATCGACGATTTTATGGCGTTTGTTTTTGTTAAAAATTTAACTTGATTTTCAAACATGCACGATTTTGTAAAAAATCAATATATCGAAAGAATCCTACGTAGCTCGCTAGCTGTTGTTATATGAAAACTAAAAAATTCTGATGTGATCTTCCTGGTCAAAAATTAAGGAGTCTACGTCTTCGGCCATCGACACGCTTTCAAAAATAGGCGCCTTGAGGCATATGCTACGCAGCCACCATTTTTAAATATTTTTTATTGAAAAAAATGCATTTTGTACTTTTTCAATATTGCTTAAAAACCAACTTTACAGATTTTCGATTGATACTTTTATTCAGCCAAAATTAATTCCCGAAAATATGCTTTTTTTGTGTGCTATTATGATTTCCCCCCTTTAAAACTCTTTTTGACAATCTAGTCCCTGGCAACGTGAAGTCTTGAATCATAAAGTTATTGCCTTATTATTAGTGACAGACCGAAGATTCGGTTTCGGCCAGTTTTGGCAAAAAAATTGGTTCCGGCCACAGTTTCGGTTTTGGCAAAAAATCGGCTGAGTGGTGGTGAGAACTATTTTGTTTCTATAATGAACTTTGATAGCTCTTTTGGATTAACTTTAACAAGTTGTGACAAAGCTGCGAAGAAATGGGAACATAGATTTCTAAATCTTGATATTGTTATGGCCGGGCATTCACAGAGGAGATGGGTGACGATCTCCTCAGGCAATTTCTGCAGAAACTATGTAAATGCGCGCGTAGCCTTTGCACATGTCTGTCAATAAGACAGTGCCTCCTGAGAACAGATATGCGAACGCCTAAGGAGTTGCGACTCAAGTAAAGTAGCTTTCTGGTTTTCTGTTTGTTAAGGAGGTTCAAGGTTGCAAGATGGTTCATTTACCCATAAGCTATTTGCGATGCTGATGTATTTATTTTTAATACCGAAGCTCACGGGATGTCAATATATTGTGAGGGATATCTGCGAGGGTGCATTGTACCTGCACGGCAAGCTCATCTGCTCCGCAGTTTCCGTGGATATCCTTATGTCCTGGCACCCCGTAAAGGTGAACTGAGGAAAAGTCCGCTATATCCTAGAGGGATACCCGGTGTTCCTTGACAATCCCAGATGAAGTGTTCAGCTCAGGGAGAAATTTTATGGCAGCTTGATTGTCGGTGAAAATGAATAATTTCTTTGCAGAAATGCTTTTATACAGCAGCCATTTTTCGGTCGTGGTAAATGGTAGAAGAAGAGTTTTAGACTAATATTTATTGAAAAGATAAACTTCCATTTTTTGTTCCAGTTTTGACCCATCGGTTGATATCATGATGGAGCCGGCCGATGTCGGGAAACCTGCGAATACGAGTTTCGAAGTTGGAGGTGAAATTTAATTTTAAAACTATAAAGTCTATAGCTGTTGGGGAGGGGAAATGTTCTCCGATTTACGATTAAGATTTATTTTTATTTAGTCTAATATTCACAATTTTGACTTAAAACTAGACTTACTATATAACTACAATTTATATATTGTTGGCCCAACGTATTTCGGTTGTGATTTTATATAATACTAAATTTTCTTTACAAAAATTGTGAACATGATATTCTTAATCTATTACTGATTTTATATCCAATTTTCCAAACATTATGAAAATTGACTCTGAGGGAGTTGTTTTAAAAACGAAAAATAATTAAAATATTATACAGGGTATTAACCTCTGTAGTAGAACGAGGTCCAGTCGATGATCTCTTGAAAGTGTTCATCGATGATTGTCCGTGTGCTGAGGTACCTGTGGGCTGGCTCAATTTCTTGTCTGCTGATGATCCTGATCTCTTCGTTAGGGTGGCTTGCTAACCCTTCGATGATTTTTCTTGACAGCTGCAGCATGTATTCCTTGATTGGTGTGATCCCTGCGCTTTCGTACAGCGTTGTGTTGCTGAAGTATTTCAGCGTGGTCTGAGGATTTTCCTTTCCAAGAACTCAATTTTCTTCATTGATTTTGGCGGCTCCGTAAACCAGATTGGGAAGTCGTAAGTAATTACTGATCTTATAATTTGCTTATAGACCAGTAATTTGATGCTTTTATGCAAAACACTCCTCCTTTTTAGGAGTGGGTGCACAAGATGAAGGGCGAAATTCGGCGTTATTCTCGTGTCGCGAAGGCTTTTCTACTTCTTGTTGCTGTGGTCGGTGGTCGGAAGCAAATGAGCTCTGTCTTGCTGCTGTTGATCCTCAGTCCCCATTTCTTGTAGTAGCTTCGCTATGTGTTGTTCTACCCTAGCGGCTGCTATTTCCATGGCTAATGATGTAGCGTATGTGATGGAGTCATCTGCGTAGAGGAGTGTATTTGATCGGGCGTCGTTGGCTGGCTGGTGGGATGGGAGAGACCTTTCCTCCTTGTTGAACTCCTCCGAAAAGTCTTCTTTAAGTCGATAGTTGATCCTGTATCTGGACGAAAAACAATCTTTCTGTTAGTGAATAAAAGAGGATTTTTACCAGATGCTGACGAAATCACATTGTCTTCATTTTGTAGATCAGGCCCTTAATCCAGGCGGTGTCAAAGGCCTTTTCTATGTCCAGCAGGCAAGCCACTAAGATTTCCTTCTTATTTTGGCATTGGGTGACATCATGATGCAGCTTCAGCAGTGGATGGATGGTTGAATATTTCGCCTGGAAACCATATTGATGGTTTGGGAGAATTCCCTTCTCCGAGCAAATTGAAATGTTCTCCAAAAATTGTGGAGTGACTTAAATCATTTCTGTTGCATAATGAGATTGCACTGAGTCTTACCAACGCAAACTTTGTTTGTTGTTTGACTTGCATGGTTAACTTCGTGTGAGTTGTATGGTCACCAGCTGGCCTGCCTGATTGTGCTGAATTCGTGTTTTTTCTGTCAATTCGGACAAGATAACTTTCTGTATGTGTAAAAATTCACTAAATTTTAACAATTCTAATCATAGTACAATGCCAATTCCAACATGTCTATTTAAGGTTGGGTTTCGGTCGAAACTTTGACCGGTTACGGTTTCGAATTCAGCGGGGTTTAAGGTTTCGGTCGGGCACTACTTATTATAGACAAGATCTTGAAAGTTGTTCAGCATAAGAATTTATTTCACGTATGATCTTCAATTTGTCTGTCAATTGGTCCTTGTAAGCGAACAGTTCATGATTTTAAAGCGAAACTTTCCTCAGGCGTATGAAACTGCCACTGAAGTGCTGTTTTCGCTGATCTAAGCGCACACTTTCGAAAAAAGCCAGAGAGAATACCTACAGCGAAATGATGGTTTACCAGTCAGCAAATGAGTCTTTTGACCAAAATTCCGAAAGTTAAAATCGATTTATTTCGTTCTGAGATTTTCTTATTTTCGAGCAGATAAGAGCTGTCATAACAAAATAGAATACAATTCAAAAAATGGAATTTTGAAAAGAAACCAAGACTTTTGACATTACAAAATTTAGCAAAGAAACTAGTGCGTACTTAATTATGTTGGTCCCGAATTGGTGACATCATGTTTATTACGCGACAAATTTTAATAATTATCTAAAATAATGTTTTTGAAGAAGATTATTAAAGCTGGTGGTTTTTTCATATCCATTGCCATATCTGGAATCGAAAACGACTGAGAAGTTCTAAACACTTCCTTCTTCTTTTCGTCTACAATTGATAATGTGAATTTTTTTGTTATGGTTTTTGCGTCTTTATTATTTTTTAATGCATCGCGTAACTTTCTATCTTTTAGTTCTATTTTCATGTATTCTGGTGGAGGTTTAGGTAACTCCGTCTTGGAAGCAGCTGTTAAATAAAATATTATTGAAAAATATATATTAATGTAGAGGTAAACGTTTACGTTTTGGGTTGGCAAGTTCCTTCTCCTCACGACGAATTCGATCTCTTAACGAGCGTTTAGTTAAACGCTGGCGTACAATCATTGACAACAATAAAAAGGCGAATATCCCAATGACGCAAAACTTTACATATCTAAAATTATACAAGAAATATAGATTTAAAAAAAAATAAAGAAAGGAAAGCATTTACCGATGGGAATTATAGAGCCTTTTGAAAAGATCAAAAAATGTCCCTCCAACTGCCAACCAAAAAACGACAGAACCAAAAAATATAAACCTAAACGAAAAATTTAGAAGATACAAAAGATGATTATTGGAAATAAGAAAACTTACGCTATGACCGAAACCAATTCAGTTATAAAGGATATAAAACTCCTTTTTTCATTATCATATTGATCGTTGTCTTTGCTTTGGCTTTTTCTCCGACGGTCGTCTGAGCATCTACATATTTCTCTACACTGCTCTAAAAGAGTTTCTCTATCCATGGGTTCATTTTCTTGCATACTCATAATTTGTTAATAATTTTGTTAATTTTTTTTTTGTTTTTTTTCTTTGTATTTTGAATTTATAACATTTTTTATCGAGTTAAACTTTTTGATTTTCAATTTTGATTAAACTAAAAATGTATACTGTTTATTGGGAAATAGTCCCTACATGTATAGTGTTTAGCTTAAGGACGACTAGAAACTAAAAGTGCTTCATTTGGATTTGTAGTCCTGTAATGCCTCAAAAAAAGAGGCCCTATGACATGGTCACAGCTTCAGAAGGATGCAGAATTTTTTCTATTCTCGATAACTTCAAATCTTATGGTTGGTGGATGCAATCTGTCTAACAAGGAAGCAAAACATTTGAAAAAAGGTCCTTGGCATTGTGAAGCGTCCGTAAACAGAGCAAAAGTGAAAGATAATGGACCACTACAAACCCTGCAACGCAATGAATGCAGTGAATAAGGGAGGAGAAGAAGAAAAGTAACACCATCCGGTTCAACTGAGTTCAAGCCCAGAACACAGACTATTCGAAGCAGCTGCTAAATGATGGGATAAAAAAATTCAAGGAAGAAGTCACTCCTCGAAGCCTCTTATGATGGGGACGAATGGAAGCGAAGTTACAAGCTCAAACTCTATGCATCTTACCAAGAAGAGAATGCATCCAGAATTTGAGATCCAACCAGAACTCAGCGCATCAAAATGAGAAACAATTTCAAAGAGAGGATAAAACTTGGCACAAGTGGAATTGGTGTCCAAGTTCGAACTTATTTAAAATAAAACCGTAGATGATGTGCTTACTAAAGGAAAAGAGACAACTTATGGAGGAATTAGTTAGCGAGTGAGAATGCGGTGAAGAAGAATAAAGGCATTAAGCTATAACCAGGAGATTCAAATATTGAGAATTAGTTTTACCTCAAACCTGTGCCTTACTAACCAAGCCAGACTGTGTAGTTCGATTATATCCTTTTGGCTTGCAATATTCCACTAGGCATTACCTCAAGCTTCCTTGCTTTGATTTAACGAATTCTTCTAACGTTCCCCTTTTTTATTTCAGGAACAAACCTTAAGACAGAGTACATAAGGAACACAACTTGGTTCATTATGCCAGTTGCAAATCCCGACGGCTATGAATACAGTCACCAATATGATCGCCTATGGAAGAAATCCCGTTCTCGACATATAGCCAAACCAAATGGGATCCTGAACTCTGCAATGACTTGGCTGCAAAAGAAGAAATCGAAAAAGGTTTGTTTTGGCGTCGATCTAGATGC
Source organism: Orthonevra nobilis (assembly GCA_963555765.1). Lineage (NCBI taxonomy): Eukaryota > Metazoa > Arthropoda > Insecta > Diptera > Syrphidae > Orthonevra > Orthonevra nobilis. Next base: position 35,517,795 of record OY743224.1, read on the forward strand.
CAATTGGCAATACAATTGGGGTAGAAAGGGAAGCTCTAAATCACCCTGCAATGAGTTTTACGCTGGACCAACACCATTTTCCGAGCCTGAAACAAGAGCTGTTTCGAAGTTCCTCGTAGACAATAGAAAGCAAATAAAGGTTTGATGGTTTGATTAGAAATTGCATCTGAAGGATACCATACGTTTTTTATTTAGCTATTTACCTCGCTGCAAGCATATGGCCAGACTATTTCGTATCCAAATAAATTTAATTCAACTTTCCAATCGCAAAAGTTGGATGATCTGCTGGACGTGGCAATGGTTGGAACAGATGGACTTCGAAAGAATGGAAGCAAGTCCAGATACAAGATTGATTCTATGAATGATTTAATCGAAAGTAAATCAGGTAATTTTAAATAAGCCCTTCATGTCTGCTGAAGTTAAATTTATTGGTGTTATTTCTTTTAGGCTCATCTGACTATTTTGCAACTTTTGAAGTCGGAGTTCCGTTCAGCTATACAATTCACTTGGCCGACAATGGTGTGCATGGATTCTTGTTGCCCAGCACCTTTATTGAGCCTACAGCTAGAGATGCTTTTGAAATTATAACCGCTATGATTGATTACATCTGATGTTGACACTTGAATTGAATAAAACAACAACAAAAAAATACACTGCCGTCCATAAGTATTCGATCATTGATTTTTGTTGTTGTTTTTTTTTATCTGAAGAAGACTTTTAAATTATCTTGGGCGTCATAACAAAATTCCGACACAAAGAAAAAGCGAAATCTGTTTTGGAAATCAGTATACAAATTATAATTATTTTGTTTCAAATAACTTACACTCCTTTGGTGTATGAAGACAAGGACTGGGGTGAGCCCGGGCATCAATCAATCAGATTTTCAGACACTCCAGCCGAATTACAAAGACTTAATAACCTGATGGCCAACTCTTCATTGAGCATCCCCCACCAAACTCCAACAAAGGATAAGGATAACAAAAATAACTCAGGAGAATTTTAATCCGTCTTTGATTATTGTTAAGATTCTGCTTCTGCCGTATAGAACTACAAGTTTGGCCATTCAAGTCATGACTTTCAAAATCCAAGATCGTGTGGTGTGTATACTGTGGGTTTTCCCAAGATTTGACAGATTTGGTCTTAGTGTCAAGTAGTTTCAAGCATTTACCCAGTTTAGGAGAAAAGATTTAAAGGGCGTTGTTAGGAAGACGTATCATTATGTAGTTGGCAGTATCGGCCATGTTCTCATGTAATTGATGCTGACAAATTCATTGACGGTCCAGCTTTTTAAATCTCTTCATGTCGGTTTTCATAGTCTCTTCCTCTTTTCACAGAAGATTGACAATGCCTTTCGTGGCACCTCAGCACATTCAGAATATCTAAAGAGCCTCTTATGTCGGAGGCTTGTAGTCGTCTTCGGAAGGATGTTGAAAATTCTACTCGCAGGTCTTGTTAAGAAAACGAATTCTTTGGTACCGCCATCCTTTTCTTCAGTTGGAGCATGTGTTCAAAAAACACTGATGTTAGCGAATTAAGCCTTTAAGGCGATTGCTATAGAACTTTCTAGCTCTTTTTGTTGGGGTATGTTTTTGCTTCCTTAAAGTTTGCTAAGCTTTCGGAAGGGAATGCGAGCTATGGAATAAAACGGATCTTGCCGTTTTTTTTTATAATTTTTGGCAATTTCTCATTTTAACGATTACAGCCGAGGTGCATATTCAGCCTTTCAAGTCTACAGTTTGCAACTGTTTCAGTTTCATCCAGAGATGCACTGTATCACGCAAATGTCACCTTACCTTTCCCAGTTATAGTGAGGATCATTTATTTATTTATTTATTTATTCATTTATACACAAGACCTCTTTCTAATACAAGGATATTCATACAACAATAACCTTGCGCTACAAGTACAAAACTATTGCAGGTTAAAATAGTTGCTTTGTGATTTGTTAATAAATAAGAAAAGTGTCTTGCAAATAAAAAGTTAAGAACACAGTGCACAGTATATATGTATGTATATGGCGGTTTTATGTTAAAATTTGTCAGCGTTCGATGATTCCAGATGTAGTCGACTTGATTGAAAAAAAAGATTTTGCTGGTTACGAATGATTGTGTTAGTTTTCCAATGCACAAATAAGGCCCCCTATTAGATCAGCAAACTATAGGAGAATTTATTTTCTTAATGCAACTTATAAGATATTAACCTCGATGTTGCATAAACGACGTATAAGATGGATTAAGACACGTTTCCTGCGGAAAGAATTTCAAGGTGGATTTAAATCGGTGTAGTCAGTAGATAACTATCTATTCTTTATTGCTTCAAACTTTTGATACAATCGACCGTACTTCTTTATTTTACAAATTGTATGGCTCAGGACTGTCGCTACACAGACAGACACAGACTGCAGTGTGGAACCGAGCAAATTTTTCAAATCGGTGTGCTACCACATCAGGGGTGAGGCAAGGTTGCACATTAAGCCCTCCACTGTTTGCGCTCTTCATAGATTATCTCATCGATCCCCTTCCTGGTGGAGTTGATTTCGCAGGGTTGCGTATGAAGGCATTGATCTTTGTAGATGATATTGTTATGTTTGCATATTCTCTAGAAACATTACAACATATGATAAATAGAGTATACAAGTACTGTCAACTGCGGAACTTAAAAATCAACATTCAAAAGTCCAAAGAATTTGAGAATACTGCATTTCCGACTAGTGTAGTGACTTAATTCGGCTCTATTTACTGAGGTTTTAACTCTGTTTCTCGCAGTTTTTAATCCTGCCAATATTTCCAAGCAACTAAATCTTCTTCAACGACGATACAGCGTGTCTCTTTTGAACATTGCATTGGAAATCTCGGTTGTCATCCACGGGCATGCCTATTTCCTCGCCACGCTCGCCTTTATAGGAACATACTTTCCAAAGAAATAAGTAAAGTTTTTGTTAAGAATGTCCACAAGTTTACCGACGTCAGAGGCTGTGTTGGTAACAAGACAAAAATAAACAATCACCGTTAGTTCACTAAGAAATAACTTTCCAACGGGCGAGTTGTGTCTAACATAATGATTGACGATGTTTTAAAAATATTTCGTAAGCAAACTAGTTTGAGGGCCTCTGGTTGCGAAAAAGAAAATTTTTTCTTGCCTCCAGATGGGGTTAAAACCGGCATGAAATTTTTTTGACAGTTCGCAAATGACAACTTCATACAAAACAAATCGTTTACTTTACCGCGTTTGTGTTTTATTCAAAATCTAAGACTGCTTTATAATTGTGCGAAAATATCAGCGAAGTGAAAATGGAAGAAGTACAAAGGCATAGTGTGCACACCTTGGTGTTTCGTTCTCTGAAAAGAACGCACGACATGTTTGTTTCCAACCAAGGATCTTTGCCCGAAATCGATGAAAAATTGTAAGAATGATTGTACACTGCTCGCAATTTAATTAAAACAATTGTTTTCTCAATTTTAAGGGACAAAATGAGAAAATCAATCAAAGCTAGAGATAATTACTCGCTGGTGTTTGATAGAGTGAATAAGGCACAAGAATTGAAGCGACTTAATCCCACGGCATCGGCAGCGGACACTTCAGAAACCCTCGCTATTACAAATGGACCGACACAGACGCCAACTCCTAGCATTATGGATGCAAATAGCCAAGCATTGACTCCCTCGACTGAATCTTATCAATCTACAGTAGCGGGACTTAATAAAACTTCGACAACTACAACAAATACTGGGTTGCAATTGATTCCGAAAAAGGCACCGAGCATACCAAAGCCAACATGGCATGCTCCATGGAAGTTGTCTCGGGTTATTTCAGGTATGTAAGAACTTTGAACTAAACAACTTTATCTGCACTATCGCTTATCTTGAAGGTCATCTTGGATGGGTTCGTTGCATTGCTGTGGAACCCGGTAACGAATGGTTCGCCACTGGCGCTGGTGACCGTGTCATTAAAATCTGGGACTTGGCTAGTGGAAAATTGAAACTGTCTCTTACCGGTCATGTGAGTACAGTTCGAGGTCTCGCCGTGAGCAACAAACACCCGTACCTCTTCAGTTGCGGCGAGGATCGACAAGTGAAATGTTGGGACTTGGAATATAACAAAGTCATCCGCCACTACCATGGTCATTTGTCTGCGGTCTATTCACTTGCTCTGCATCCCACAATCGATGTGTTGGCAACATCCGGGCGTGATTCCACTGCCAGAATCTGGGATATGCGAACCAAGGCGAACATTCATACTCTAACTGGACACACGAACACAGTGGCCAGTGTTGTCGCTCAAGAATTCAATCCACAAATTATCACTGGCAGTCACGATTCAACCATTCGCCTGTGGGATCTGGCTGCAGGCAAAAGCGTATGCACGCTGACAAACCACAAGAAAAGTGTCCGCAGTCTAGTGATTCATCCCAATTTGTATATGTTTGGATCTGCTTCTCCCGATAATATAAAGCAGTGGCTTTGTCCGGAAGGAAATTTTGTTCAGAACGTATCCGGACACAATGCAATTATCAATTGTATGGCTGTGAATCCGGAGGGTGTTCTGGTTTCAGGAGGTGACAACGGTACCATGTTCTTTTGGGACTGGCGAACCGGCTACAATTTCCAGAGGTTTCAAGCACCAGTACAACCGGGCTCAATGGATAGTGAGGCTGGTGTATTTGCAATGTGTTTCGATCAGTCAGGGTCACGTCTTATTACCGCTGAAGCGGATAAAACGATTAAGATCTACAAAGAGGATGATGAAGCAAGCGAGGAGACACATCCTATCAATTGGCGACCAGAAATACTCAAGCGAAGAAAGTTCTAATAGGACAAAACAATGTAGTGACTATTCTAACAAAAATAAATACAGTTTTCTAATGGCATCTCGATACGATCGCGTGCAAATTATTGTTCATGTATTTTGATGAAGGTTTTTAAGCCCTTCAGATGTTCCTGTTCAAGGTATGACTGGACTAATTGTTCGGTCCCTTTAAAATTTTTTCAGTTTCAATTTAGAGTTCAGAGGGAGATATTGGCTACCGTTCCTTGTCACGAGAACACTAGAAAAAACGCGTGTTTTAAAATGGAATGGTGATTCTGAAAATGATTTGAAAAGCATTTTTTTGTCTACACATCCATCCAATTGAAAAAAGATTATACAACCACTAACATAGCTAAAGGATACCAGATTGTCTCCAAAAATTGTTTTAGAAATGTGAAACTTGTATCTTAAAAAAATAGAAATAAGTATCTTGTCGTTGACGATCGTGAAGATACTTTTTCGGATCCTGCACCATGATGATGGCGTTCAAAATACAAAATTTTGGCCAAGGCAGGCAATTACATTCTTTCCGGATTGCAATAATTTGTTTCGTGATTCTTCTTTGTTTCGTTCTACAAAGTTTAGGTTTTCTTTTTCTCTTCTTAGTCGTCCGTCTCTACACACAACGCAAAAGCCTTTGATTATCGAATTGATAATCCTCTCTCACTGGAAGTTATAAGTAAAATGTACGAGTGTCTTACTCAGTCGCACAACGTGTTCGCACTTTCAGTGAACCTAAGATAAGTATTTCTTCAATATTCAATACGGTTTAAGACAACCGAACACTTGTTTTTATTATTTCATTTACAAACATTTTGATTTTCAACAGCAATTTTGTTATGTTTCCCTGACTGTCCCGGCCGTTTCGTATATCTTCTAATATAATATGACCCTTAAGCTAATAAACCTCCACAATTTGGCCATTAGTTTCCACAATTTATGAAATCAGATGACCACGAAGGTTTTTTGTCAAAATAAAAACACGTCCTTTATCTTTGTTGTGATCATCTTCGAACTAATGGACAATCAAAATTCAACATCAAATGAAAAACTGCAATATTTAGAAAATTGTCATTTGTCGTCTTATGAAGATTCAGAAGAAAATAAAAAAATAAAATTTAAAAAATTAAAAGATTATAATAACAATAATAAAATTTAAGCATATTTTTTCATACTTCAAACAAGGATGGAAGAAGAAACTTATTAAATCCCTACCATAAAACAGAATAACTCAGGTCCACCTTGCAAAAAGTTCGGAGAGTCAAGTTAGCGAACAAAAACTGAAGGAAAGATTCGACAATAAAGCGGAATCAGAGACAAATCTATTTCAAGTTCAAGGAAGAAAATTGTTTGCAAAATCCCACATCGTCAAATAAGATTCAATTTCGTTATAGAAAGTACGGATAAAACGAAAGAATAATTATTTTATGTACGAGGTAGTGCAAACTCTTTAGAACCAACAGAAGTATATCTGAATGGACAAACATTCTTATTTAAGCAATTGTTTTTAAATTGAGCATGGTTGATGGAAAGGTCTGCAATGCAGCAACAAACACAACATCAACATGTCGGAGTAACATATTTTGAACTACAAAACAAGACTTCAATAAATTAAGTAAGAAATACGATGTCAGCCTAGACGCTCTCGACTCTGAAATTTCGGTTTTACATGCTAGAATTCGGCTGTTCGAAAGAGTACTGCAATTGGCTTATAAGTATCCAGTTAAAAAAATATCGAGAAAAAAGGACCGAAGAAGAAAAGCTCTTAGAAAACCTACGGAAATTTGATGTTCAGAAAGGATTTAGAAAAGCATGTCCTTTAGTTGATATGCCAAAATCCATTCGATCAGGCATAAAGAAGTCCGAGATAAACATTTTCGGTCGTATCCGCAGGGCTGAACACGAATGTTTTCAAGGGAAACACGTTATCTAGGCATGTATTCCATAGATTGCTTTTGAGCACATACCCGCATATTAGCTGCATGAAAAAGAGAAGAAAAACATCAGGGAAATCATTTCCACCTGAAGCAATTGATCTGCTGAAACTCGCTGAACTTGATACTTATAAAATAGACGAGGTGCCGGAATAACGAGTATAATATTTCCATTAATATTGGCGATGGATAATGTTTTCTAAATCCATACAAGGTGTTTTTTTTTAGTATTTGTATTAAATAAATATACATTTCTTAAACAATGTCTCATCATTTTAAACCCAGCTTAGACCTCAGATTGACCCTAAAATATGTTTGGCCGCGTAAATCAGACACACCGATCAAGGTGCGTTGGAACCAAAACCAAAAATGGGACAGTTTTTGCCCTTACCTGCCACAGTGCCACCTATTGCACGCTTTTTGTTATTGAATTTATGAATTTTCTTACATTAAAATGCAAAAGGAGAGATTTGCTAAACGCGATTTATCAGTAAAAAGGGTTTGAAAGTAAAGTAAACTAAGAAGTAAAATGCTCTATTTTTTTTTTTTTCATTTCATTTCGAAGCGTGAAAAGCGTGACCATTTATAAACGAAATACCATAAACTGATGAATCCATCATTCGCTTTTGTAAACAAATCAACAAGTCATAAATGATTTGTTTTAAAAACTATAAATGACACCAACTAAGCGTATCTGACAAAATCCATTATAAGTTACTTTTTGCTCACATGCGACTACAGACCATGATGCTGCAACATCTGCGCTCAACATATATTTATGTAATCTTTGAAATTCAATCAGAAATACATTTGTGTGGCCACTTCCAATCCAGTTCGAACGATTTGTACTCACATTCCTGCTAAATGTTACCGTAACCTTTTGTGTCGATTGCTTAGGTTTCTTTTTGATTGCCTTTTCAATCATCATTCAATCCTTAAGTTTATATCTAAAAAATAAGGTGTCCTTTTTCCAAAAAAAAAAAATGGATTTGTATTGTTTTGCTTCAGTTTTAGAGTAAGATAATCTTCTTTATTTTAAATAATGAATTTCTCTCAGTTTATCAAATTTTCATAGTTGTGTGTTATTAAAAAATATAAATTTAAATTTAACGACAAAATAATAATAAAAAAAAAATTATAATAGCAAGCACAATACACATATTTACATGTACCTACAGCAGAAAACACTTGATTAAAACAGGAATTTCTCGTTCAAGAACTCAGCAGATCGGCAAAGAATTTGTTAAACATAATTTTTTTGTTGTTTCAATTTGGTTTTTTGTTTTTTTTTTTACTTATTTATTTATAATCCTGGATGCGTGTTTTTTTTATTTTTAATGCTTCAATTTTTGTTTTGTTTGTATTTTTTTTTCAATATAAATTTCATAGTTAATTTATCTATTCAATTTTAATTAATTGTAGATTTTGATAGCTTTTTCGGAGAAATTCAGTGAAGTTCTCTTGCGGGATTTATTAATGTGATCAAGGCCAAGGTAAGGCAGTGGTGTGCCACCAACGACATTCGCTTGTGTTGAGCCAATTGCTCGAAATACATCCAAATCGATTATGTGATTATCGGCGACATCAATTATCGAGGCCATTGGGACAATACCGAATTTGTAGCTTTCCCATTCTTTGTCCGGTACGTTAAGGCGCTTTTGAATTCGCTGTTTCAATGCTCCGAAAGTTTCGCCATGTTTGGCTTTAATTAAGAAGGGCACTCCAAAGGAATTATAGATTTCCTTGCTAAAATGTGACACTGGTACAAGCATTTCATTATCGGACAATTGCATGTCCTCCACGGGAACTTCTTCAATGCGGAACGTTTTTTGATTGCTCTGACTGGAGACGGCTTCGTTGCCCTTTTGTAGATTCTCCAATGGAACATCCTCTTTGTAAACGCACATAATTTTGTGACTGGCTACTTTAAGTAGACGCAGTTTCTTTCTACTTATGTCGGTGAATTGAATTTTCTTTGCGGCCTCGTCGAGTAAACTTTTCACAGTTTCATTTTTATTGGGATACAGTACTAGTTCCTTTTCCTCTCTCAGATCATTGGATACCCAAATGCATTTGAATTGACGTTTGTTGTCAAGCTCGTGAATACTCAGGGACAGTCTTTGATAGAAGATTTTTTTTGGTGCCGCTTTACTGTATATAATTAAATCTTTTATTATACCCTAAAAAAAAGACAAACAAAAAGTCGAATTTAATTTGTGTTTACTGAAAATTGTTACAAAAACGTAAAAATGTCGTTAGCTCAGACTAGGGGCAATCATTCCCTTTTATTTACAAGACATATTAAACGGTGTGTAACCAATGCACTCTACCGCAAAGACGACGAGCCCACTCCACCTCATTTTCTTCTTACTGAAGATATTGAGTTGCCAATTGAAAATTTTTATGAACTCACACGCTTACCTGAAGACAAATCTAAAGAGTCAATGAAGTTCAAAAAACTTGAACGACTACAAACCGAGAATTATGACAAAATTAATGTGAAGCCAGAGCAAAGAGTAAAGTGAAAGTGATTCGCTCCAGAATTTTTGTACTGATGATACAGCATGATTATTTTCAAAAATCGATAAAAATCATTCTTTTTCGAGTCTTTTAAAAGCCTATTCTAGAAATGTGTTTTTTTATTGCCTTCTTTCCAAAAAAATATATTTCATGACGATTGCAGTTCTGCAATACATTCGGAAATAAGCTTGTAGTTGATTCCAGATTAAGTGCAGTATTAGAATAGTTCATGATATACTGTAGGATTCGAACCTAGGCCCTATCAATTAAATCTAATTGTTATCGTTTTAAACTTGTCGTAAAAAAATTCCCACCTTGTCTCGATTAACGATGACTTTGTCCCGCATCTACGTCACTTGAAATTACACAAGTGGTGGCAACAAGTGGTAAATAAGCCACAATTTGACTGCATTCAAGCCAGAACTCATGCTTTCTATCTTGATCAAAAAGTTCCCGGAATTTGTTCAGAAAATTATTGTAGAAATCTCGTAAAAATCGCGTTGTAGGACCCGCGTTGTAAGAAAATTTACGCATTTTGGGCACCGCGTTGGAGCGAAAACGCGTTATAGAAACCCGCGTTGTTGGGTTACCTGTACTACCCATCGACTGCAACGCACTTATGTCAACGCTTGATCCAATCCTCGAAACGTTTTTATAATCGGTTTGCTGTATGGCCATCAGATCCATCTTCGATTTTTACGTGGTCTGACCTCGGGTGCTGCAACGCGTTCGGGTGAGTTGATCGGTAAGGAAAAAGTCTCTGGGATCCAAATCAGGTGAATTCTCTGGTTGTAGGCGTTTTTAACGCAAATTTGAATACAAACTCATTGTTGCAAATTCAATTCCATTTTCACAATTGTAAAAAAACTAGCTATCAAGCTGAAAATTCATACAGTCACACGAAATTATGTTAATAGGAGAATGAACGTAAGCATAAAAAAGCAATACAGTGACCCCAAAAAAAATATAAGTTTTAAGACATAGTTTCTGGTGAAGACGTAAGCTCAGTTGGAAAAGAATTAAACCTGCACCGTGTTACCGTACATGCAATCATACGTGTTTCCAAATCATGTTCAAAATAACGAAGTATTAATTTGTGTAAAATGGAACTTTTGCTTGAAACATGGACAGAAGATGTGAATTAAAAGATGCCCCGCAGCAAGCTGATGAACCAGCAGAAGGCTAAGGTGCTATTCACATCTTTTTAAACCATAATGGTGGGAAAGAATCATTTAATGCAATACGTGGCTGAGTACACAACTTTAAACTTAAGGTTAAATCTGCACGCGCCGATGTGGCAGCAGCTTAGATTATTTCACTTTCAGGGAAGTTTAATTAAAAGGTGGATATGTACCACATGGAAGCGGATGCTATCAAGAACATTACTGTCTATAGAAGAGAAAATTTCACAAAGGATCGACTTGCATTGCTCTTTAAAGGGAATGCATCTGCAAACTTATATACTACTGTGTCCAAAAAATAAGGTGACATATGAATTTAAACTGCGCGCGTCGAAGGATTTGGAAATTTTTCTTTCTTTTTAGGTTGGTAGTACTGTCAGTGACATCTATGTGAAATTTCATGTCAAAATATATTCATAGTGTTTGAGATACGCGTCGTTTTGTGAGCTGCTAAAAGCGAGTTTTTCGCTTTTTGCGATGTCGAAATTTATTGAGCAAAGAATTTGCATTAAATTTTGTTTGCGGAATCAATTTTCTGCTGCGGAAACATTGAGGATGGTGCAGAAAGCCTTTGATGATGAGGCTTTGTCTTAAAAAATGTTTACAAGTGGTATAGTGATTTCCAAGCCGGCCGTGAACGTGTCGAAGACGAAGAGCGTTCTGGGCGACCATCAACCTCAACCGATGAAGCTCACGTCCAACAAATCAAAGATTTGGTGTTGAAAAACCATCGATTAACGATTAGAGACCTTGCTGATGAAGTTGGCTTATCGAAAGGCTCAGTCAATACCATTTTGAAGGATGCTTTGGGCCTCAAGCGCGTCAAATCTCAACTGGTACCGAAAACATTAATTTTTTGGAAAAAAGGTGTCGCGTTAAAGTGTGTGAAACAATGCTTTCCGACTACCAGGATGTCATGAAACACATTTTAACTGGCGATGAGACTTGGATCTATGCTTACGACCCCGAAACAACCGATCAATCGAGCGAATATCGTGCCAAAGGAGAGCCGAGACCAAAAAACCGCGCCAAAGTCGCTCAAAAATCAAGGTCATGTTGACTGTTTTCTTCGATTATCGTGGTGTTGTGCTTTATGAATTCCTTCCAACCGGCCAAACAGTCAACAAGGAATATTATTTGAACGTTATGCGTCGTTTGCGTAACGCTATCCGCCTAAAAAGGCCGGAATTGTGGAAAGACAATTCTTGGTTTTTACACCACGATAATGCACCATCCCATACCGCACTCGTAATTCGTGATCATTTCGCCAAAAACTCAACCCATATCGTTCCGCAACCACCGCATTCACCTGATCTGGCGCCGTGCGACTTCTGGCCGTTTTGATACGATAGAGGAGATACAAGCCGCAGCGAAGACGGAACTGAAGGCCATCCCGGAAAGTGACTACAACCAGTGTTTCAAAGATTGGAAAATCCGTTGGCATAAGTGCATTGCATCGGGAGGGAATTACTTTGAAGGGGATGAAATTGATTTGGAAGAATAAATAAAGAATTTTCAAAATAAAAACAATGTCACCTTATTTTTAGGACACAGTAGTACAACTCCGAAAACCCACGGTCAATGAAGAATATTTCCAAAGAAAAACTATCGGTAATTTAGCGCTCCAATAAAAAGACATGGATGACATCAGTTATCTCTCATGACTGGGGGACCTTCACCACGACTTTCGAAGGAAAGGACGTAAGTGTTATGGGTCTGATATTTTGGAGAGAAGAAGATTTGCCTTTTTTTAGGGCAGTTATGCATCTATTCGGAAAATATATGAGGAGTAGGAAAGATGAAAAAGCATTCGCAGTGATTTTGCCTGCGTAGAAGAACACCTTTTCAGCGGATTTGCATATGATCTTGTGACTGTGACTACACTTGTGACTGTGCGTAAGAGAGCCCTTCATAAAAGTCATTTACCCGATCACAACTTATTTTTCTATTAAAAATTTAATTGCATTTAAATGTTTATATAACTCACCTTATGAGTATAAGGAATGGGATTCCCTGGAGTGTCTTTGTAGCTGTGATTACACATGAAGAACTGCAACTTGTTTGGATCGATATTAAGACGCTCAGCGACAGCTTGGGCCATCTGATCATATGTGTTTCGATTGGATAGCTCTAAAACAAATTCCGGATCATTGGGATTGCTTTTATCGCAAAACGTTATCTCAACACGATACAGCAAGTCCTTAAAGTAATCATCAACAGTGGGTAACTCCAATTTCATGCCAACATGTTCCTTTTCGAATATTAAGATATACTCCTGCAGATTATCAGGCGAAATATGCAGAACCTCTTCCAACGTGTCCTCCAAGCTGACAATCTTCTTTTGGCTGGATTCATCGTAGACCGTCAATTCTGTACCCGGTTCAAAGCCCAGATGCAAGTTGATTCCGGGTATAATGTCGATAAGACGTCGGCGAAGATCCTCTTGACTGCACCCGATATAATTTAGGCGCTTGTTCGTTGCGTCATAGTATTTGTAGAAAATCAAGACCTCCCTTTTTGGATTGAATGGCATCAGAGGATCTGGACTATCTGGTGAGGCCAACTCGAGGAAAATGTTCCATGGCTTTTGCGAACTAGCCACATTATCGATGGTACGATTGGCCTCACGGTTGATATCAATATAAGTGAACTTCTGCAAATGAGACGGTGCAAGAGACCAGATACGCATCCTGTCTTTGGACACTCCAAACGTTCGCATAAACATCACTACCAACTCATCTATAGTTTGATTTTGTTTAAGCTTGAAAATTCGCGGATGCACCTTCTCCAAGTCGAAGAGCTTTCGCTTTTGCTGCGATTCGAAGTACTCCTCAAGAATCACCTGCACAGTTACGTAGAGATTCGCTTCGGCTCGCTCCTTGCGGCGCACCATTTCGATACGTTTCTCCAGGGTCAAACGATCGACCAGTTCACTGGGAATTTCATTCTCTGGAATATCGCTTAGGACTCTCGGCAATTCCGAAGTACGTATGTATACAAGCATGTACGCGTTGCTGCACTTTGCGTGAAATGATATCTCCTCGTCCATGCCACCGTAATTCTGATAAATTGCTTCCACTTTGCGGCAGCTCGAAACTACATCGTCATCGAATTTGAACCACTTTCCATCGGCTTTGGGGTTTATGAAGACAACATAGTGGCCACCATGGTTATCGCCCGAGTGCACAAGGACCGCATGTAAAACGTAGTCAGCCGGAGTAGCCTGCTTCTCGGCCAGATAACGGTCCAGATTGATTTCTTCGTAAAATTCAAAACGATCATTGTACTTGATCGAACTATCTGTGATGGGATCGTATTGGAATCGCATCAAATGCAAATGAAGAACCGGGGGAAAGGACGTAAATATAACACCCTTGCTTGCCTCTTGCAAGCCATGGACGCCAGCATCGTATTTGTTGTCTCCTTCGAGAGTTTCTGATGCAATGTAGTCCTGAAACGAGTCATAAATGTTCTTCTTATCCTTAATGTTCAATTGAATGTCGTAGAATGTCTCGTAGCGTGTGCTGTTGTAGTTGACATTTTTGCACTTAATGTACGATGACATTTTTCCTTCGAAGAGACTGGGAATCGTACCTTCCAGACAAGTTCCCTTCATTTTTGACTCCAATTTATCTAAAAGGACACGCAAAAATTCCTGTACATCGTGCTGCATAAACGAATCTAGGGTTTCCCAACCAAAGCTCTTTGTTAGCTTCTTAGTTCCCACTGGCTTGTCGCCAAACTGTAAGTCATGGAATACACGTTGCAAGGACAACCCCACCGACTTGGCACTGTCATCCGCCTCAGTTGGTATTTTATACACCGCTTTGCGCAACTGATTCGTGAAATAGAGTGTCTGCAGCAAGGAATTCATGTAGCACGTTGCGCCTTGGTTCTTCAAGCCAACATAGCCAGTGTGCTTTTTCGAGTCCCAAAATACTCCATGCGGAGCATCAGCTACAACATGCACCTCCAACACAATCGAGTCATTTCGAACGTATCCTCTTTCGGGATCCTGCAAATCCGACCATGTTATAAAATTCGAGTACCCATAGTCGTTCTCTTTGTTGTAGAACAAATGCTTTATCCTTGCCCTCGTGAATGGAGGTGCATTTGGTTTGAAACATTTCAATCTCAGTTCCGCTATGGCATTACAGGACCAAGATGTCGAGTCATTCTCACCGTTGCACTGCAGAAAGAAACCCATCGAACGTTCTATCGGCAGGACCATAATCTTCCATGGCAGCATACGCACGTATGTTGGCGGCGATAGGACTGTTGCCTTAAGTGACGAAATATTGTTGACAACATATGAAAAAGTCGCTTCCGCACGAAACTGATCACACTTCGGATCTATACGGAATAGACACAAAGAAAAATTCCAAAAGAAAAAATACAAAAAAAAAAAAAAATCCTTAAGACATCAGAAAGTGCGGGTGCATTCGAACTTACCATTCTCGTCGACAGAATCTTTCAGTTTTCCCATCGAGGGTTCCTCCACCACATATTCGATTTCTTGAGTATCCATAGCTTCGATTAGTTGCTCGGCTTCTACTACATCCATTTTACGTAATATAAATA
Source organism: Orthonevra nobilis (assembly GCA_963555765.1). Lineage (NCBI taxonomy): Eukaryota > Metazoa > Arthropoda > Insecta > Diptera > Syrphidae > Orthonevra > Orthonevra nobilis. The sequence continues at coordinate 35,532,817 of OY743224.1, forward strand.
CGTGCTGAGTGTTTTTCGTCTGCCTTCTTTGTCACTTGAAACGCAGAGTAAACGCTAACGCTGCCGCTGCCACCGCCGCTGCTGCACTCTGTTTATGGAACAAATAATTTACATATATGTACAAATTATAACAAAAAAGGTGTCTTCACAATCTTTGTTTTATTTTTATATGCGGCACATTGTTGTTGCATATATCTCTGTGAGCTACATGCGGTGAGAATTGGTTTTTCAAAAACAAATGGATTTATTTTTTATTTATTTTAGTTACCTTTTCGCTTTGCTGCCGCTACTACTGCTGTCAAAAATCCGAGGAAAAACAAAAAAAAAAGTCAAAGACGGAAACGAACAGGAGGGAGTTGTTGCAAAATTCCACTTTATCCCTTCGTTTTCCAGTTCCGCACACAAAAAAAAAAGAAAAAAAAAATTACAATTGGCGTGTTCTTGTTCTTCTGTCTGTCGGTTTCGCTTTCATGTAGAGGCGCAGCTATATTGGTGTCCAAAAGAGAGACAATTATCAAAATAAAAGAAACAAAAATTGCATCGAATTCTTTTGTGGGGAACACGTTAATTTGTTCGTTTTTCACGGTGTAATTAAATGAATTTGACGCAAAGAAAATATATATATATATGTAGGTGGTATGGTTTTTCTTTATATTTCTTGAATTTATATATTTTTTTTGTTCTTTTTTTTACATTTTATTTCCACTACCGCCGCGATGTGAAAAATATGGAAATACACAAATATTCACACACAACTGTCAAACACGAAAATAGATATGCGGTGCGGTAATATATATATTCAGCGGCGGGTGGCAGCATTCAGCTGTGTTAGCGCGAAAAGACGACCGAATTTGAAAGGCGATGGTGCTGCCAAAAATTTAATTGCGGATTTTAATTCGTCTAATTTTACATTTACACATTATACATATCAAATTCAAATGATTTCACTGGTATAGAAAACCTTGATTAGGTTTGAATAAATTTTACAAAGTATTCAACGTAACACTTGGCTAGGCGATCTTCGGGTATTTTGGTCAAATCAGAAATTCACACCGAAACCCTGTTAGAATTATGGTCTCTTAAGCTCTTCTGTTACCAATCCTACTCTTTGGATTCGAACATTTCTGTGATATCGATAAAAACAGCAGAAAGAAGTTGAATGTTGCATTAAATAACATTGCTTGATATATCTATGACCTCCGGGTACTCTTTCATGCACCACATTAAACAGACACTTTAACCTAAATATCTCTGCAACAGATTAGCATTTACACAATCCGAAAGGGCCTGAGCGTTAATTCCATCGCTATATTCTTATTAAGCATCTGACCAAGAATTCTTTTGTGCAAGTTACGTGCTTGTGGAACTCAGTGTTGCCAAGTTTTTTCTGAGCCAAAGCACCGTTCGTAATATTTTCAGCGTTAATTTTGATACCTTAGCACCAACAAAATTATTTTTCAAGTTTCTTAAACAATAAATAAGTGTTACCAAGTATTTGTGCATCCAATTCTGGCCTTTGCGAGTCCAGTGTGGTGGAACATAACGTAGAGTTGTCAAAAAACAGTGCTTGCAAGCTTGGATTCGATTTACAGAAGCACTCATTCCGACTTTCGGCATGATCAAAAAACAAAAGATTATTTGAAGCTTCCAGAGTGTCTAGGATTGACAACGTTATCCAAGGCTTTTTGAGGAATCATTTTGCGCGATCGGCAAATGTAATTGAGAACGAACTCATGTCGGTATTGTTTTATCCTAACTCGGGATATTTTACAAACTCACTCAGGCACTTCTGTATTTAGACGCACATGACTGCTTGTCGGACTCGAACAATGTTCTCGTTATATATTATACCATACTGCTAGAATAGCAACTGACAAAAAAGCCCTGTAGAGCTCCTGACTGGAATTACTGTATGAGCGTACCTGAAAGAGATACACTAAATATTGGAAACGGCTGAATCCCAGCAAATACTGGTGGTGGTAGAATGGTAATTATTGTAAGTAGTTGAAACTATCATAGTTGAAGTAAGTTTGAAGTTTAATGTTTAAGAATTATAAAACAAGCAATTTTTCCCACTTTTTTAATGCTTATTTAACACCATTTACACAAACATTTTAGTTATACTATTGTATATGTTAAATTTAAACTAAGGTACAGCAAAAAAGATGTGCTATTATATTAGTTCAGAGGTATATGACTTTAAGGTTCCAATTTTGCAAATCACGCTTTCAGGAAAATTGTAACTAATACAGCATTTTTGACATCCTCATCTCCAAACTCATTTTGTACCTAAGTTTGCTTTCGACTAGGTTTACTTGACGAAAAACCCCTTCAACATCGCCATTGGAATGTGGCAAACAAGGTAGGTTTCAGCGTTGAAAAACGGAGTTTACGAAGCACTAAAAATAAAATGAAAGTGTAGACAATCTAAGTTTTTGAATAAATACAAAATGCATAGGCACAAATGTTTTCTGTCAAAAAGCGCAAACGTTACACAGTGTCAATTGTTTGTTTTTGGCGGTTGTTGGCTATTTTTGATCAACATTTCGAGAAATTACTCGGACGCGAAACTTTTCCCGGATTACAGTTTCTCGTATGGCTCGTGGTATTTTCTTGTTGGAAATAAACCTCACCCACATCCATGCCCACAAGTTCAGCTACTAAGTTTCCTCTCCCAAAACTACATCTGGAATCTTATTGGGAGTCCTTGAAAACCGCAATGGGACCAAATCGGGTTTTTGAACAAAAAAAAAAAATTGATGCCTCTAGTATTAAGTAATTATCAACTGACGTCTGTTCTGACTTACGTTCATACTCTTATTCGGAAAAAATTGGGAAATTTATGATGGGCACAATCTGTGCAAACTATTGACAAACCGTCGAAGAATTTTTTGGTGTCGTCTTGAAATGGCAATTAAATAATAATGGTCTGTTGAAGATGCACCATGAAAAGAATGAAACCCTTTTTTCATTCTTATAAAAATATTTACAAATTTAGCTCAAAGTTGTATTCTCGACTTAATTTTTGAAAAGTGCTTATTTGGAGCTGTTTTGTTGGCCAGAAACAGTTTTAACTTGACAACAACAATTCAAAATTAAATGACATATAATCTTTTTTCAGACTGATCAAAGCTTAGGTTTAAAAATAAGAGGAGCAATTTACTAGAATGATGCTACGAGTGAAAACAGCCATAGAAAGGCTCACATTTCTCGCGAAGAATTTTTAAAATACATTATATTATTTATTTGCACATTTTGAAATGAGAATACATATTCTTTCACAATGCTGATAATTATTTTTTTTCTCATATTTCAGATAGACAATAAATAAAGTTTGATTGATAGGTTTTAAAGAAAACAATTTTAACGCATTGCCTTTAAAGCCCTTAAAGAGAACAACATCTGACATAATTACAATCGGTGAAGCCTTATAGTTGTGATAATTATTATATTAGTAATATTAATGGCTCCGCGTATGGAGCAGATTAAAAAAGAAAGTCACTTAAAGCCATTCACGTGATAACGTTTGAACGCACCCAGTTGACAAGTGGATAAACGTCAACACACCCTCGCCTGCCACACACGAAATATAAAAAAAGTTGTATCTATCCAAAAGTGTCGGAAAATTTTTCTATATATTTTTTTTCCATCGAAAGTGTCCGCAATCAAAGTATTTTTGGCTTTTGGTTTCTTTTTTAAATACATTATCTAATTGTACACATTCGAAATTCTGTGCGACAGTTGTTCTTTTTATTTAATTAATTCTTTTTTTTACGAATTTTGGAATATACCAATTCAAAAAATACAACCACTGTGGAGGTGGCGGTTTTTTATCGCGGCAAACAGGAAATAACCAAAATAAAATATGGAACATTAAGTTGAAAGATTTGAAACCACCTAATCGCTGTAGACTCAAAGATTAACAAAATGAATTGTTTCAGTGCTATCAGTGTACCCACTTTGGGTGAAATGGAGCAAACCATTTGTATGCTGGAGCGTGGAACCATTGTCACAAAGCTTTACTCTAAACATCGGCCAGAACAAAAGAAATTAATGCTTGTTCGTGAGACGAGACAGCTTCTGTGGTCACTGGTGAATGCCAACACACGCACCGACTTTGAAGGCTCATTGGATTTGCGCGAAGTCAAAGAGATCAGAGTTGGAAAGAACTCAAAGGAATTTCGCAACTTTGCGGAGGAAACAAAGAAATTTGAAACTGGGAAATGCTTTGTGGTCCTCTATGGTAGCTCGTTCAAATTGAAGACATTCTCAATTGTAGCGCTGTCGGAGCAGGAATGTGAGAATTGGGTGAGGGGTCTTAAGTACATGGTTCAAGACACAATAAATGCTCCATATCCGTTGCAAGTCGAACGATGGCTACGCCGCGAGTACTACGCTGTAGAGAATGCCAATCAGCACTCAAAAGAGGGCGTCAATGTGACGGTAAAGGATTTCAAAGCTTTCTTAGCGGGTGTGAGTTGCAAGATGACAACTGGCAAGCTCATGGAATTATTCTCTGAAGATGACATCCGTCGCAAAAGTGATCTGCGTTTCGATGATTTCGCACGATTATATCGCAAATTATTGATTCCACCAACATTCATAGACGACTGCTTTGTTGACAGTCAGTTTCAGTATTCCAAAGATGGGGAGAACGTGACGCTTCAGGAATTTAAGAAGTTTCTCGTCGCAGAGCAACAAGACCAAATGGGGCACGACGACATTTTGGTCTCAAATTTCGTACGTGATTTCATCCAGGACATCGAACGTGACGTCCAAGAGCCATATTTCACAATATCAGAGTTTTTAGATTTCCTTTTTTCCAAACAAAATGATTTGTGGGATCGTAATCGAGACCGGATATACATGGACATGAAGCAGTCAATGTCAAACTACTGGATTGCATCGTCGCACAATACTTACCTGACGGGTGATCAGTTTTCTAGTGAGTCCTCCACAGAAGCCTATGCCAGAGCTCTGCGGATGGGTTGTCGTTGCATTGAATTGGACTGCTGGAACGGTCCAGACAATTTGCCATACATTTTCCATGGTCACACCATGACGTCAAAAATCAAGTTCAAGGATGTCATCAAGACCATCAAAGACCACGCGTTCGTCACGTCGGAATACCCGGTGATCCTGTCTATCGAGCAAAATTGTTCGCTTGAGCAGCAGCGCAACATGGCCCAAGCTTTGACTGAAGTATTTGGTGACATGCTGCTGACACAACGCTGTGATCGTGCAGAGACTCAAATGCCGTCGCCATACCAGCTGAGGCGCAAAATCATTCTGAAGCACAAGAAATTGCCAGAGTACGAAGATGGCTCGAATGTGAGCACCGTTGGTGGAGGTTCTGGGGTACCCATACGTTCGTCGGATGAAAACGAAAACGTGCGCAATGTCATTAAGGAGGGTATGCTTTACTTTAAAGATCCAGTCGACAAGTCATGGAATATCTATCACATTGTCCTTACACAACAAGAACTGATCTATTCATCGGAGACTGACGAGAATCGCGACGAGGACCACGAGCAATCTTCCTCATCGATGATGCCCAAGCCAAAAGATAATCTAGTCAATGACGAGCTGCATTTCGGCGAGAACTGGTTCCACGGCAAATTAGAAGGTGGCCGTCAGGAGGCCGATGCTCTGTTGGAAGCCTATAAACACCTCGGCGACGGTACATTCCTTGTTAGAGAATCGGCAACGTTTGTCGGTGATTACAGTCTTTCGTTTTGGCGTCGCAACCGACCAAATCACTGCCGTATAAAGCTGAAACACGAGAACGGAACGACAAAGTATTACTTGGTCGATAACTTTGTCTTTGACAGTCTTTACAGTCTGATTGTTTACTATCGCAAGAATATGCTGCGCAGTTCAGAGTTTTCGATCACCCTTAAGGAACCGGTACCGCAGCCAAAGAAGCATGAAACGCAGGAGTGGTTTCATCCAAATACCACCAAAGAACAAGCGGAACAGGTGTTGATTAAATTGGATGTTGGGTCGTTTCTGGTTCGGAATAGTGTTCAAAACGCCAACGCCTTCGTGATTTCGTTTACGATCAATCGAAAGGTTAAGCACTGTCGCATTATGCAGGAGGGTCGGTTGTATGTCGTCGATACCACCCAATTTGAGAGCTTAGTGAGTCTAGTGAACTATTACACGCGCAATCCTTTGTATAGGAATGTGAAACTCCTGTATCCAGTGTCACAAGAGGTGCTCAAGCAAAAGCTTCTTGCATGCCAAGCTTCACTTGTCAACGAATCCAATGGCAATGATTTCAATGACGCCTCAAGTTATATGGATCCCAGTCTCGATGATCGTGTCACCTGTAAGGCTCTGTACAGCTACAAGGCTGATAAACCCGACGAACTATCATTTCCGAAACATGCGATCATAACAAACGTGCAACGAAACAACACAATGTGGTGGCGCGGCGACTATGGCGGAATGATCCAGCGCCACTTGCCAGCAAACTATGTCAAAGTCATCGATGCATCTAGTGAGGAGTATAATTGCTACAATGACGAGAGCAGCGCAAACGAAAGTTTCTCCCGAACTGATTCCATTGAAATCCACGGGGCTATTGCAAATCTCTACGAATCGAACGAGGATGGGATTCTCGTAAAGATGCACATTCAAACACCACCGATGCAGAACGCCCTTGTGATTGGATTCGACAACCAGGAGCAAGCCGTTGAATGGATTAAGGCAATTCAGGAGGCTGCACAAATCGCCAATCAGTTGGCTTCTGAACGCAGAAAGAAAGAGCGAAGCGCCCGGGTTGCTAAAGAAATGTCAGATCTAATCATATACTTTCGTAGTGTTCCATTTAGGGAGCATGGTTGGGTATTCTATGAAATGTCCAGTTTCCCCGAAACAAAAGCAGAGAAACAATTTCTACAACAAAACCCTCAACTTTTTCTCGCCTATCACCGCAACCAAATAAGTCGAGTCTATCCGAAGGGGCAGCGACTAGATTCGTCGAATTTCAATCCAGTGCCCTTCTGGAATGTTGGCTCACAAATGATAGCCTTGAACTATCAGACCGGAGACAAGGCAATGCAGCTGAATCAAGCTAAGTTTCGCGACAATGGCAATTGTGGATATCTACTAAAACCGAAATTCATGGCCGCCGATAGTTTCGATCCGAACAATCCTTTGACCATAAGTCCAGCTGAGGAGAAGATCATTGCGATTCGTATTATAGGAGGTCGGCATTTGTTCCGTGGTGGTAAGAGCAACAATCCACTGATAGTAATTGAAGTAACCGGGGCAAGTTTCGACAGTGGCATCAAACATCGCACGAAAGTTAACGAAAACGGTTACAATCCAACATGGAATGAACTTTGTGAATTCTCCGTGCGTAATCCTCACTTTGCCTTGCTGCGTTTCGAGGTACAGGACGAGGACATGTTTGCCGAAACCCATTTCATAGCGCAGGCCGTCTACCCAGTGAATTGTCTTCGCACTGGCTATCGAAGTGTGACTTTGCGGAACAAGTTCAATGAAGAGCTCGAGTTGGCATCGCTTCTGATACACATTTCTGTTTTGAACGGAAGTCCTTTAAGACGGAATTAATGTTTTTTTTTTTTAATTATTATAAATATAAGTCCACCAAAGCGCCTTGATGAACAAATTTTCTCAAAAACGGAAAAGGTGAAAAGTATCTATGTGCATTTAGTAGTTTAAGCTTTAAACATATCGTAAACTTCCTTATTATGCTTGAGACTTAATAACAAATTATTAACAATTTTATACACATTTATATACAAACGCGATTCAAGCGCAACAATGGTTTTAAACACTAAAACTAAAGTGCACTTTTCGCATAACTTCTTCCAAACTTCATAGTATGGAACCATTGTTGGTTTTGATTGCCTATAGATTTTGTAGTTATCGAAATTGTTGTTCATATTGTAAGAACAAAGAACTAAATAAGTTTTGTTTAATAATCTAGATAAATTTTGTATAATAATTCGTAAATATATTTTTTATATGCATTGTTATTCATATATCTACACACTTATTCTATTTGCAATTCTATTGATTGTAAAAGAAAGGAATTTTCATAGTAAATGTATTGTTGTTTATAGGGAAACCTAAAAAATGTAAAATGTTATCAATGTTGTATTGTATTCAAACAAAACATAATGATGTTCAACGAAACGAGCATATACATAATGGGCACAAAATAAAATAATAAATGTCGTGAATGTCTAGGAAAAAGAAATTAAGGGGTTTGTTTATCATATAATGGGTTTTTCAAAAGTAGAGCGACAGGGACAGCAAACGACGCCATATTTCTTGCCGCTCTTTTGCCATTTCTCTTCAGTTAGGTTTGTCATTTCATGATGGAAAGATATACGAGCCAACAACGAGTCGAAATTATTAAAATTTACTACCGAAATTCGGAGTCAGTGGCCTCAACGTTAAGAGCGCTACGTCCGATTTATGGGCGTCATAATCGTCCTAGCAGATCAACAATTGAGCGTCTAGTGGAAAAAATTGAATCCACAGGCACAGTAAAAAATGTTCCCGTTCCAGTGAGACAAAGAAGTGCCCGTAGTGTCGAGAACATTGCTGCCGCTGAGGCTTCAGTTGCAGAAAGCCAAAATGTGCCTCTCACACGTCGTTCTCAAGCGTTGGGCATCTCTGTGACGTCGTTGTGGCGAATTTTGCGAAAAGATCTTGGCCTACATGCTTACAAGATTAAATTGACGCAAGAACTGAAGCCGCTTGACCACCAGAAGCGTCGTATGTTCGTGAATTGGGCTGAGCAACAACTTGAAAATGATTCGGATTTTCATCGAAAAATCATCTTCAGCGATGAGGCCTCATTTCTGACTGAATGGCTCCGTCAATAAACAAAATATGCGATATTGGTCAGGCAGCAATCCACACGAACTCCATAAGTCATCATCGCATCCCGAAAAAATTACAGTTTGGTGGCCGGCGGCGTCAATGGGCCGTATTTCTTCCGTGATGATCAAGACCAGCACGCTACTGTGAATAGGGATCGCTACCGTTCAATGATAACCGAATATTTTTGGCCCCAATTGGATGATATGGACTTGGAGGATATTTGGTTCTAACAGAACGACGCCACAAGCCACACAGCGAATGTCACAATCAATTTATTGGAAACCAAGTTTGGAGAAGGTGTTATCTCACGAAATGGTCCAGTCGCTTGGCTGCCTCGGTCGTGCGATTTGACGCCGTTGGACTATTTCCAGTGGGGCTACGTCAAGTCTATGGTCTATGCCAACAAGCCAGCGACGGTTGATGAACTTCGTACGAATATCGAACGTGAAATCGCAGCAGTATCGCCCGATTTATGCTTGATGCTTGGGTTCAGCGCCTGGACCATGCAAAAGAAATCGAGTTCCATTCATAATGGCTCCGAATGTACTTTCATTGATATCCAAAACCGTTTTTGTTTTATTTAAAAAAAACTTTTGTAGCGCTCTTATTGAAAAACCCTGTTCATAAACTAGCCAACAAACGTTGTCCTTACTCAACGTTGGCTTGAGTTTAGCAAAAATTTTTGTCGATGTTCGAATTTTCTTGGATAAATTGTATTTAACTTTGCGAACCAGTTAAATTTTAACTATTACACTCAGATCCGAACTCTGAGGTGGCCACTTAAACATATCCTGCAAAATTTCAGACAGATATTTTTTTGCATTAAGTTATTTCCAACAAATGGTTGCTCCACAACATCCACCAAATAATGTGATTGTTTCATTTGATCGGGGTTTCTGCCGATGAAGCCAATACCATTATATGTTATATTCCATCTTACAAATCGTTTTCAACTGTGAGAATGTCTTAACAGCCTCAGTGTTTCGTTCCACATTATCGATGAAAAAAATTCCTCCATTTCGGTCGTCAGTCGCTTTCATAAAAAAATCCTAAGCACCCTTTTGCTTTGGAGTCAGAAACTGAACGTTCGTTCGGATTTTTAGGATTTGGAGCTCTGACGAACATGAAGAAAAACATAAATTTCCCATACAAAAATTGTATTGAAAATCGATTCCCATAATTTTTATTCCTGTTACATTTTTGACTTTCTCACCGTGGACAGAGACGAACAGATCAAATCTAAACGACTGTTCTCGAACTATGCGCTGTCTTATGTACGCGATTTTTTTAAATATACAGACATACATACTTATAAAGGGATATTCAACTTTAATTTTAAAATAAATACCTTAAGGCAAAACAAAACGAAAAATGCGATCACGGATCAACCCCACGAATGAAACTTTAGTGGAGATTCGGCGAAGACTGACCCTAGAAAATCGCTGCTCTTTCATTTTAGCGAAACAGCATCGTCAGAGCTTGGAAGACGAAATGTATGCTCTATAAAAGTTTTATCCTGCCAGTTCTGCTATAAGAAGCCGAGTGCTGGACGATAAGCAGGAAAGCAGAGCAGATTTTGAGCGCACCGTAAGCGAGGAGGGCGAAGAAGATATAAGCGTGAACTCCATGAGTTGTATAAAGATGTGGATATAGTCCAAAAAGTCAAAATACGACGACTTCACTGTTTCAATCACAGCTAATGTACAATAATGCTCCAACAAAGAGGATCTTCGAATCACAGCCTTCAGGTTCGAGACATTCTGTCTAGATAATTGGAAGCAGCGTGCCCGCGATTGACAAGAGCGGAAGGCTACCGTGTCTCAGTCAGAGCTCTTCGCGGGTCGGGAGCCCGCTAAGTAAGTAATATAAGTAATATCCGCGGTCTCAAAAAGAATTTCTTTGCTGTGTACGCCCACACACATCAATTTAGACCAGCTGTTTTGGCACTTTGCGAAACACAGGTTTGTGGAAACTCTGGTTTTGACCTACCTGGATATAGCTTAGTGCCATTATTCTTCTCACATCGTGGTATCGTCGTATATATACGTAATGATATTGCTTATCAACTTCAACCACAATACGGTCAATGTTCCAATCCGGAATTCAATTTCATGTGGTTTAAATTCTACGTCCATAAGCAAACAATTCATTACTGTTTCATTTATAGAAGTCTAAACCTGAACAGTTCCTCTACTTTCAACGAGTTTGATGAACTGTCCAATTCCATTTTAAGAATTGTATCCCCGTATCCTCATACTGTAATTGTCGTTGCGGGCGATTTCAATATACACAATTCTAACTGGCTTCGACATTCTGGTCAGACAACACCCGAAGGAAGGTATGTTGAAATCTTCGCTGAGTTAAACAATTTAACCCAGCTAGTAAATGAGCAAACAAGAATCCCAGACATTGCATGTCACAAAGCCAACACTTTGGACTTGTTCCTCACCTCTCACTCTGACAAATACTCCCTTGATGTATTGGCGCCCCTAGGTTCGTCAGACCATTGTGTCATTTCAGCCAACTTCACTTTTTCAAACCACCCAGTTAAGGAAAAAACTCCCTAAAAGACTTCTTTGGCAATATGAAAAAGCCGATTGGGGCGGCCTCAATAACTTTTTTAGGAGTTTTAACTGGTCACTATGTTTCTTCGATAGTGACGTGGACGCCGCCGCTGATATGGTCGCAAATATTATTCTCCAAGGCATGAATGACTTCATCCCGAACAAGGTGAAGACAATTAGGCCAAAAGAGAATTCATGGTTCGACTTGAGCTGTAAAGAGGCTGTCAGGTTGAGAGAGCTGAGTTTTCGGTCTTATAAAGCCAACCCTACAGAGGAAAACCGGAAAAAGTTTCGTCGAGTCCGTAATGACTGTAATGCTCTTCTACGACGTACGAAGTTCTCCCATGGACAAAAATTAAGGCAAAAAATACTACGTTGTCCCAGTGGTAGTAAACAATTTTGGTCCTTTGTCAAAAATATTAAGAACTCTACTTCGTCATCGATTCCGACGCTCATTTCGAATGATACTCCTGTCGTAAACAATCTTGATAAAGCCAATCTGCTTGCCGCACAATTCGCGGCCAGTTCCACACTTCCAGATTGCACTTTACCACCACCTGTGCTCGAGAGCGTTGAACATTCTATGGGACACATATACTTTCGCACTCGCACAGTCGCAAGAGTACTGAAAGATTTAGACATACACAAATCCGCTGGTCCAGATGGTATTTCCGCTATAGTTCTGAAGAGGTGTTCTTCCACGCTGGCAAAACCACTGCGTAAGCTTTTTCATCTTTCCTACTCCTCAGGTCTCTTTCCGAGCAGATGGAAAACTGCATTTGTCCAGCCTGTCCCTAAAAAAGGCGATTCTTCTTCTCCCTCCAATTACAGACCCATAGCACTTACGTCCCTTCTTTCTAAGGTCATGGAAACGCTGATTAATCGTCAGCTTATGAAATATCTTGAATCACGAAAACTTCTTAATGACCGGCAGTACGGTTTTCGTAGCAACAGGTCCACTGGTGATTTGATGACTTGTCTCACTGAAAAGTGGAACCAATCTATACATAATTTCGGTGAAACAAAGATAGTTGCACTCGATATTTCAAAGGCATTTGACAGAGTCTGGCATTCGGCTCTTTTGTCGAAAATGCGTGCATATGGGATCGGTGAGTCTCTTCTTCGATGGATTAGAAACTACCTTTCGAATCGTACAATACAAGTTGTATTGGACGGTTTCAAGTCTGAAACTCACCATATAAATGCTGGTGTTCCCCAAGGCTCAGTTTTGTCTCCGACTCTCTTTTTAATTTTCATAAACGATCTCTTGTCTATCACATCTAATCCAATATATTCCTTCGCAGATGACAGTACCCTCAGTTTTTCATATGCATTTAATGATTCACGCCCCTGCTCTTCGGACGTGGACATCGAACGACAACGTATGTTTAACACATTAAATTCTGATATTGACAGCATAATCAAATGGGGTCTAGCCAACCGAGTAGAATTTAATGCTTCCAAAACACAATGCTGTCTTATGTCATCAAAGCGAAACCCTTATACCCAGCCATTGTCCATGAATGGCACTTGCGTCGACGAAACCGAAAAACTTTCAATGCTTGGTATGCGCGTGAATTCTAACTTACGCTGGAATGACCACATATTCGATGTCGCCAAGAATGCAGCGAAATGTTTAGGTTTCCTAAGCCGGTGCAAGAAATACTTTACCCCTTCTGACTTAGCTACAATTTATAAGGCTTTTATTCGGCCAAAAATGGAGTACAACGCTCACATCTGGGCAGGTGCACCTAAAACCACTTTGCACCTGCTAGATAGAATCCAAAAGCGTGCGGTAAAACTTATAAACGACAGCACTATAACAAAATCAATAAACTCGCTGGAACATCGAAGAAATGTTTCCTGCCTGTCGCTCTTTTACCGCTACTTTTACCACCAATGCTCCGAAGAAATAGCTAATTGCATTCCGCCCCTCCACCAATTCACTCGCAACACCCGCACATCATTGAATGCTCATCAGTTTACCCTTAAGCCTATTTTTCGGGCGTACTGTTAAATTTAGGGAGTCTTTTATAGGCCGAACATCGCGCATGTGGAATGCGTTACCTCGCTCTACTTTTCCTCTGCACTGCAACCTACAGCAATTTAAGACCAATGTGCACCGCTACCTTCTTTCTCTCCCTTCTAATTTTCCTTCTGCTCGTGCTGTGTAAACGCACTATAAGGGTCCAACCAATCCCTTGAGCACGTGCACTATTTAAAAAAAAAAAAAAAAAAGTAAGTAATAACATAGCATGATCCTTGAAATGAAGAGTCCATTTAATAGAATAAAATAGCCAACCTATGCCTACAACCTACTATGGCAGCTGTTCTGAAAAACTCAAAAGAACATTCGCATTCATATCGAATTTGTATGATACAAGACACACAACTTAAGTGCACGACTTGGCGCCTATATTACGAACGCATGAAGGACTCCATCAAAATTGCTTACACATTCACTTCCAGGAGATGTGTATCTCAATATTCAAAAGGAGAAGTTAGATGCGACTGCAGATTTTGATCTTTTGTAACTGTTGCAGAATGTTTAAGGTTTATCCTGGTTGTGAGTACTTTATGTAGAATTTGATCGCTTCCCAAATCTCTAAGCACATACGACTAAGGCGCATGTAAACTTCCTTAATTTTGATGAGAAGGGAATACCGGGGTTGGAAAGTCGTTGCTCAAATGTGTTTTTTTTCCATTATTTTCACATATGTTCCTGGGTCGGGCAAAAAAATCCGCTTCACCTGCTCGGTTTGATGTGAAGAATAATATTTTTTCATAATATGACGTACTCCAACAATGATTAAGTCACTCTTGGTTATTAAATTATATTTGTTTTAAAGTCTACAGTTTTCTCTTCATCTTTATCTCTACTGAAAGAATACCTTTGCGCTGCAAAGATTATAATACAACAGATTATATTCCATTTGATGTGTTGTGATTCGTTTCTCCGTCAACGCGAGCGTTTGTTGGAGCTTTTCATTTTCATCTTTTCGACCCGAGTTCGATACGATTTCAGAGCGCATGGATTTGATCTTCTTACGCTCAGCGTCAAAGCGCTCACTTACCGTGTTGAACCAATGCAATGAATTGAACTCAGAGATTTGATTCAGCAATTTCAGAATGTAGGCCAGTCCAACTGTGAAGCCGTCGTCGAATAGGATGGCCTCTTGTTTATCCTTTTTGTTGATCTTCTCTTTAACATTGAGAATGTACTCGATGTAGTTGAGTGTCAATGCGGGCACTATGAGGTAGAAATTTTTCAAATGCATATTATTTGGATTTCGGAAAAATGGTTGGAAAGCTTCGACCAGGATCTGTGATACGAACAAAATAAGAAGCGAAAGCAAATCCACAAAGAGAAGGAGCGACTTACCTTAAAGTAATCGGTTCCATCAGAGAAACTATTGGAAAGATTTCGAATGTTTGTTTCTAAGTTTTCCGCGGCAGATACAGTCACTTCGTTCAGTTGGTCCTGTTTCGAGTATTGGACAAATTTGAGATTTTCATCGAATTTCGGTAGAAATATACTGGCACTGTAGTTGGCGTGTATGCTACCAGATCGTACCAAACGAATATAACCCATCGCGTTGCCTATTAAAAAAAAAAAAAGCTTCCTTTGTGGGCGTATAAAAAAAAGGATAATTTTAAGAACTTACCAACATGAGAGATGACTTTTCTAAATAAATCCATGTAGGTTTGACCGTCCTGAGACAAACCTAACTTTCGAATGTCCTTGTTGAACGCATCGGCCCGTTCGTAGGCGTACAGGTTTCTAGAGTTTTGTTTATTCTCCACTAAGGCACGGAGTTCTTTCATAAGGCGAGACTTGATCTGCTCATCGTAGAGAAACTGTGAGAATGTGTAGAATTTCTGTCGCAGGAATTGATATGTAAAGTTAACTGTTGTATTTATGATGCCAGTTCCATGTGTTCGAAGGGAATTGGCAATGTGACGAATGCCAATAGTGTCCAAATGTTTGTTTGAACTTTTCTGCTCGACGAAAATTTGCGTGTTCATGTTGTAGACGTATTTCGAGACGAATATGTGAATGTTCCGCATAATTTCGAGTACATCGATGCCCTGTAAGAAAAAGGGCAAAATTAAAAATGTGTCTTGATCTAAGAGAAGTGCCATTTAAGTTGGAGGGTAAAAGTTGATTGATTATTTTGTGTCCGCTGTAATACACTTCATCTTAGAGTTTTCCAAGCTACGCACTAAACTTATGAACGCGATGATGCCCCACAGGAATACACTCAAACCCAAATTTTAGTTTTTCTTCGAATCAGTAATAAACATTTATGATTGTTTTTCTCCAAAATATTGGCAAACGATATCAATTTGGGGAAATTCCTTTATGGCCCTTTTCTTTTTTTAACGGAAATGATCAGTTTTTTTTTTTTTTGTAAAGTACACAACGTTGATGAACTGTGGAAAAGTTTAAGCTCAGGCTTCTTTTCGACGGCATAAGTGGTAAAAAATAGAACAAAACTCCTGCATTGATAGTAAATATTTGTTTTTCTAGTGATTTACTTTAAATTTTTCAATATGCCACGTGATAAGAAATTAGGTTAATTGGAATATTTGATTTAAAATTGTGGAACGACGCGGAGACAAATTGCCACTGAAAAAAATCGCTCTCAAGGTATTGAAGATTATGAAAAAAATAAGCGATCTGGACAACGAAAGATGTCTCGTTTCATCGACGAGTTGTTCTACGTGAAATATGACAAACAGGAGCTTATTCATCCCAAATTGTTCGACGTTGTAATTTGAAATGCGTTTCTAGCATCTTAAGAAAATTGACAGCTGCATCGGACAACTCGAAATTCCGAAAGTGTTTAGAGTTAATCACCGCTTATTCAATTTCATAAAGAAGCACGTCTGGAATTTGCTGAAACACATATGCACCACGGTTAAATGTGGTCGCAGAAGAATTTCAATTTGTTTGTAAAAGAATTGAAGCCAAGAAATATCTTTCCTTAATAACGAAGTCAACGATGACATTTTTCAAGAAGTCAATGCTCCTATTCATAAAGCACGGATTACAATAACGTGGCTTCAAAAACATGGAACCTAAAATCCATTGAAAACCTGTTGGGTATCCTGGCAAGGACGGTGTATGATCAGAACAAGTCAGAAATTCAAACCAAGAATTGTTGAGGCCTGGAATAATATTCCGGAAATAACTTTAAGCATTCTTTTTTTCTTTTTTCCAGTCTATTGTTAAGGGATATAAGCAATGGCGGACAAAATATTCCTTATTGATCTTCTGGTGTCCAACCCGTCTCTAAAAAAAGGCGAGTCTTCTTCTCCCTCCAACTTTCGAGGCATTGCCTTAATGTTCATGTCTTCCAAGGTCTTGGAAACGCTGATAAATCGACAGCTTTATTAGACTGACTTTTGGGCCTTGACTTGGATGGCACCGTGTCTGAAATCCACTATATAAATTTTGGTGATTTCGAGGGCTCCGTTTTGTCGACGACTTTCTGTTTTATTCTTCATCAACTTTCCACTCATTCGCTGATGATAGTACTCTCGTGTTTTCGTATCTTTTCGCAATAACTTCGCAAATGGAACCGCTACGTATGATTGACTCTTTAAATTCCGATCTAAACCACATATTATCATGGGGCTCTATGAATTCATTGTCCATGAATAGCACTTGCATTGCTGAAGCTGAAAGTCTGTCCGTCTATTTGGAATGTGCATTAACAACAATCTTGGTTGGAATGGTCACACAACCGATAAAGTTAAAAATGCTGTTTAATGCCTAGGTTTCCTGAAGCGATGCAATAAATGCTTTACCCTTTCTCATTTGGGTGCTATTAACAAAGCTTACATTCTTCCTTAACTGAAATACAACAATGTATAGGCGGGTGTTCCAAAGACCATCTTGAGCCTGCTCGACAGAATCCAAAATCGAGTGATAAAACTCATAGGAGACTCTCTTGTCCACCGCTGTAACGTTTCCTGATTTCATCGCTTCTATCACAAACAAAGCTCCAGCGAATTATCGAGTTACATTTTTCTCCCTAATCACTTTCACCGCAACTTTAAATTTTAGTTCGAGTTTATAATTTTTCACAGGACTGCGTACAAAGCTGAATTATGATCTTGCTAACCCGTATAATCCGTTTCCAGCTTATTTTACACTAAGCACTGAGGATGTTAGTCGTCTAAACCATAGAGGAAGTATTTTAAAACATTATGCAATATCAGGCCTCTATAAAAGAAGAAGACTAATAGAGTCACAAACATTTAACCTACCTGTTCTATCGTTTGATTCGGCAGGTAATCTTCTATTGGATTCAGGTTCAATCGGTAGTTGCCCAATTGGCGCATCTCCTCATAGGTTTTCCAATCGTGCAGCGAAATCGTTGTCAGGTTATAGAACATGCTACTTAAATAGTTTTCAACATGATCTTTTTTAAAAAAAAGTTCTCAGTAAATGTGATACAATTTGAATTGATTCAATCAAACCTTGCAAAATAACGTACTGCCCGTTTAATTCAATCGGGCAAATGCTCGTCAAATCTCGATAGTCATTAATGCTCTTCTCAAAAGGATTCATCTTGTCCAGTTGAAGGCTGGAGTGCACCTCTAATCGCAGGAATGTTTCTATTTGTGCGCACAAATTACTGATGATTTCCGTTCGAAAGCATTCGAAATTGGATTTCTTCAGCATTTCGGTTAATTTTAAATCACCTAACTTGAGGAAGTCCAAAGTCTGTCCACAGTCGTTGCAGGATTTCACTAGGAACTGTTAAAATTCTGTGAGTGCGATTCTATTTATACACACTTAAAAAAAGTTTACCTGAAAAGAATTAAAATCCATTTTTTTCTCAACAACTTGTTTCAAATATGCTGAGAGTAATGACTGATGCCAGTAAATGAAGGATGTATCACAGAAGAGCTTCAAGTTGTCTTGGAATTTAGCCAATAGTTCGATTCGGTTAATCATGCTGGTGAATTTGTCATATTGATCGGTTGCTAAGGTGCGACCAGAAGAGTTTGTAGCATTTACCGCGAGATTTGCAACTAAAATTCGAAGTCGAGTTGCTGGTCCTTGCAGGCATTTCTCAACTATTTTCAGAGCAGCTAGTGCATCAACATTTCGATCGTGTAACGTGGTGCTTGTAATTTTTTTCTGCAAAAAAAAAAGTATCAGTGAATACGAAAGATTAACACGAAACCACGACGGAAAAGCTTACTTTAGCAATAACAATGATGTGTAAAGCTTTATATTGCAAATACTGCATTATACAACTGATCGTCTTAGCAATACTCTCTATGTCGCTCTGGAACACAAGTTGGATCATTTTGAGCATCTCGATAAGTTTACAAACCGACAACAGAGTGTTTCTAGCCATTGGCATCTGCAGCAGTACATGCATGTTGATGACTGCCTTAATGATATAACTAAATTGACCGGAATATTGTAGACCTTGTAGCAGCATATTTGCATGCTCTTTAAATTGATCCACTTTGAGGTCCGATGTGCCCGATTTAAGGGCATTTTCCACATAAATCGTCCATAAGGATATCTGTCCACAATAAACTTTACAATCGCGCTGCAAGTTTTGCGTTCTACTCTCTAAATAGGTCCGCCTTTGCTTTGTTGCTTCGAGTAGCTGTTTCTCGTAAGGTCGCATCAGCGTTTCAGCATGTTTCTTTAGAAAAACTCCCGGTGTCCAAATAATGTTACCGATTAACGTAATTCCCATGTGCTTGTTATTGAGTTCTAGTATTATCTTAAGGAACTTCAAATCAAATTGGCCAAAGAACTCGTGATAGAGAACACAAAATGCGTTGGTTTGAATCAATATTTGTGTCTCGCTGAAATCGCACAGATCGACTGGAAGTTTTTCTATTTTTGTTAAATTTGTTCGAATGTATTCGTGGAATTGTGCTCCCAGTTGACTGAGAGCCTTTGGCCCAATCTTCTCCTTAATCATGAATATACTGTCCAAGAAGTTCTGAAATGAAAATTGCTTAAACTGTGCGCGACATGTGAGTAGTTTTGGTTACTTGAAAAATATTTCCAGAGAACAGAAATTCCAATTCGTTGAGGCAATTCAGCAGACCACTGATTTCAGCATCAATACAAAAGTCAAATTTGTTCCCATTTCGAGTGATTTTTTCAACAGTTTTCTTATAAGTTGCCCAGAATCGATGAAAGTTCGAGCTTGAGAGTATCTCATCGAAAATCAACAAATGCAGCAAGACACTTCCTAATCTGTCGAAAACGTTCTGAAAAGAAAAGAACTTGAATTCTGTCTGATTCATGTATGACGAATACTTACTGTAAATTTAAACTCAAAGACTTGATTTTCAAATGCTAAGAATGCTCCACATTGATGCAGTACGTTGCTACCCAAAATGATACATCGTTGCACTAGAAACTGAATATTACACAGAAAGGCAAGAGACGAGCTCATTTTTTGAAGATATGAATCGTTGCCGTTCGCATTGGGACTTTGATCTGTCCCATTGGCATCACCGGTACAAAGGTTTTCGTCAATATAGAGGAACTTCATTTCCAAAACTTTAGCATCGGCAACAATGTCGTCGATTTCATTGCAGAGATGAGCGAATGTGAGTATGCTCTTGTTAAGCAATTTATCCGAATCGATTAATTTGAGGAGCGGAAGATTCTCTTGATCCGATCCATACCAGACTTTTATTGGTTGATTGAGTTTACTTGTTTTCGGCATGATTTCATCTTTACATGAAACTTTATTGAGTAGATCTTGTAGAAGTCGATCGTGCTTCTCGAGGAAACTGCCAAAATTTTTCAGTTCTTCCTCCGCCGATGAAACTGTGGAGTATTTGTTTAGCATTATGATTTAATTGGACACTTAAGAAAGGCACTTACTTTGGGTATTTTGATCCATTTCTTCTTTGAAACGCGAACTTAAACAGCGATTAAAAATAAATGATAGGCGTGAGCATTTTTTTTTGTAAACAAATTAATCAGCTGCGATGAATGACACATGCAAGACCTGTTTGTTTGGGCGTAGCAGACAAAAAAATCGGGAATTCAAAATTGACAGTTGATATAAAGATATATCTTAAGTTGTGTCTACACCAAAGAAACATTGTTTAAAATACATTAATGAAACATGTCAAGATTGTTGTAAAAAATATTTCAAAAACATTTCTGAAACCTTATAGAAATATTTGTATAATGATTTTTTGATACGGACGCTTCCAGAAATGATCCTGAATTTTTCCAGCTTTGTACTTGATGCTGGATTGGAAAGAAACACACGAAGGGTTCCGCGCCTTCTAAAAGTATGCAACGCCATTATTCTTTTATTAAAGATTTCACATAGTATCGCCCATAAATATGTAGAAGTAAGCGAGACAAAATAAAAGCTCGACTTTGTTTTACTTGTAATTTTAATTAGAATAAAAACTACCTGCTGAAAATTAAAAAAAAAAATAAAAAATAAAGATTAAAAACGATCAAAAGATTAAAAGATTAATTGCTGCAGACTAAGTGTAGAAATGTGTGAATCTATGACATGATAATGTATGTATGTGTCAGTGCTTAGTTCAAATTCTTACCCTTCCGCGTGTCCCATCTGTGAATGTACGTGTTTTGCTATCGATTATTATGGTATTTTCCTGAAAAAAAATAATTAAAGACAAGTGCATGGCGCGATTTAGTTGATTTTTTAATTATTATTTATTTGTTCGGATTCAGAAAAATGTTGCGGCGAAAGCAATACTTCGTATACCTGGTTTGGTTGGGTAGAAGTTGCAAACTATTTTTGATGGACGAAATGATTGCATACTTTTGAAAGCTGTTTAGTTGCTCCACGAAATTCATTGTCTACCGTAAGGTGTTAAGTTGAGATTTTGAGAAACGCTTTCTTCGTATTTATATTTAACTTTATATAATTTTCAATAGAAGTTCACCTTTTGTAAAAATTTCAAAATACATTTGCGTTTTGAATACAATTATTTTATTCATGGATATACGATTCCTAGCTTTGAACAAATTTTGGAACAAAGTACAACCAAGGATTTTAGTTTGGTTAGGCGATACATGATTATATCTCGTAGCTCATATAAAAATCAGACCACTCCATCAAAAGCGAAATGTAGTTTATTTGCAGCTTTGTCTTCTGGCTGCGGCCGTTCTGCTTGCACATTAAAGGGTTATCCCGATGGAAGGCGAAGCAAGCTTTACGAAGAATTGCATCCACATGAGGGTTGAACTTCAACTTTTCAGTGAAGTTTACTCCAAGATACTTAATCTTTGTCGTGGCCTTGACTATTGTTCCGTCCTGGAATCTAATCGTGGTGTTGCGGCAGTTCTTAGCGGACCTTGTTCTCCGGGAGTTGGCCGGCCTACGGAAGATCATCAGCTCCGTTTTCCTTGGATTGATGAGGATTCCCCAATCCTGGTAGTATTCCTGTAACTTTCTGATATGGGCTTCAACTCTTCGAGCCGATATCAGTGGTGAGATTGGCCTTGCGTATGTGAGTGAGTCGTCTGCGTACAGGCAGCATTTTGTTGAATTTTCCAGTCCAGGTTGGTCCGATGTCAGAATGTTGAAGTGGAGAGGACCAACCTTCGATCCCTTTGCAACGCTGGCTCTCATTGCATGAGTTAAAGATTTCTTGTTGCCTACCTGCACGAAGAAAGTCCTGGAAGTAAGGAAAGAATGAAGGGTTTTTTTAAAGTGACGTTGGAAAAGCCAATGGTGCCAATTTAAAAATTAATCCTTGGACCCAGACAGTTTCAAAGGCTTTTTCAAAATCCAGGAAATATGCAACTGTAGCCTGGTGATTATTAACAGCCTTGGTCACGTCTATTTGCTGTAACCGAATCAAGTTAAGTATATATAGCCTCAGGATATGTTATGATTGGGACTACAATTTTTCCGTGAGAATAACTTTCGTACCTGTGGATATGGAAGGCGCTCACAATAGTCAGCGATTTAAGCGGACCATTTTCGTCAGACCAAATATATATTTCAGCAAGGTCTTCATTGTGTCTAGAAAAAATATCTTCTATCAGATCAAGACTTCTTGACATGCTAACTTGGACGTCATCTGCATAAAGGTGAAATTTACGTTGCTACAGACATGGACAATGTCACTTCTATATCCATAGCTGTAGGTCTGAAGCCAGACTGAAATCGGTTCAGTAGGTAGTTCTTTTCTAGATGATCAACAATCTACTTCGCATGTATCTTTTTCAAAATCTTTGACACGGTTGGTAAGATGCTTATTGGACGATAACATATAAGGGGTTAAATTAGTTTATTAAATCGTAGTGGAAGATAACCTTCACCAATAGCATTGGACTGTAAGCCAGCTATACTGTCAATCACATCGCTTTCACTAACATCCTCAAAGTCCTTTTCAAGATCTCTACAAAGTTTTGGCTTAGAGAAGAAATTTGTGCTTGTTAAGATCAATTTAACATTCTGTTTCTTTCTGGCCAACACCAATACTTTTCAAATTACTCCAAAATTGTTTATCATGAAAGGCGCGTACAAATTTTGAAAAGTATCTTCATTTGACTTGACTTGTAACCAAGTTGGCGTGGTTCCAAAACGAACAAAAAACTCCCAATTATGGGACGTAGGGACGATCATTTATGGCATTTAAAACTTTCAATGCGAACTTTGCCTCAACTGACGTGATATTCAAGCAAGTTCTTATTAGCTTACTAGTATAAGCGTGCTAATGTGAATATTTAAAAAAGATATGTTTTTTCTCTTAAAATGTTTACAAGCTCAAATAGTGTAAATAAGTTAAATACATAATACGAGTACATTGATTGAAGCCCATTCTTATTTTGAAAAAAGACTTTGGTTTTTTTTTTAATTTTTTATTTGAATATTGATTTGTTACAAAATAGTAAATAAACAATAACGAAAAATACTTATGTACAAAAACACAGACATGACACATATAGTTTAACATTTATACTTAAATATTATCGAGTAATGTATTTTAGTCATAAACAATTTTTTGTTTCTTAGGTAGGAATATATAAGTAGTTTGTGAAGAATTACAACCAAGATTTCATTGAATTTATTTATGTAAACTATTTAGATACAATAAATTAAATAACATAAATCTGTTAATATTATATCTTTATTTAGAGAAGCGATTAATAAATAAATTGTTAAGTGAACTTAAAGCATAAACATATATATTAATACATCTAAATTAAATAATAAAAGAAATTCTAAAATATAATTTTAGTGTGAAGTTTACGATTGCTAGTGTGAATTAGGAATATTAAGTTTTGATGTAGGATCATTATTATTTTTCTGAGTAATCTATTCTATTAAATAAATTATATATATATATGCAAATATTTTTTACTTGCTTTCGTACGTAATAGAGATCAGTTTGAAAGCGATATACATACGTGTTCTGTATAATGTTCATGTTTAACCTATAAAAAATATTTTCAATTATTTATTATAATACATTAATAAATATATTTTTAAGATGATTCTTACACTTCAAGGATACAAAGCACAAAACTTAGCGAAACGTATTTAAGGTTTCATTATTATTATATTATTTTTGTGATGTTTCATTAAAATTTGTTTAACTTGCAACTAGAGTCTCAAAAACGATTAAAAGTTAGTTGTGTATGACGTGGACAACTTTCATTTTTCAAATATCGTTAAGTGGTTCAGAGAAAAGTTGAATTCATCTAGTCAGAATGTTAAAAGTTGAAGTTATGAAAGTACATTAAGCCAACATCAGCTAAATAAATGTTTTTCTTATTTACTAATCATTATAAACTAAGGATGGATACAAAATTTACCACCATTTGTTGAGCGATTGGCAACTTATTGCTGCATGTTTGTTTGTCTGCCTTACATGTTTGGACCGCCATAAGATGAAGCATCGCTGATACGTCGGCTTAAGGTTGCTTTTCGATTCAAGGTACCCGAATGCGAAGTATTGGAGCGATGTGGGTAAATATTCAATGGTGGGATATTCGGATTCTCGATCTTTGTCGGCGATGAAACAAGTGGACGGGGTGAGCTGCGCGATAGAGTTCCAAGAACTTCCTGTGGTTCTTGATAGCCAGAATCTAAGTCATCATGATAAGAGTCCATAAGTGGTGTTGGATCTTCATAATCGTAATCAATGAATCCGCTATTGTCGAAAGACTGGAATGTTGAAAATTGTCAAGCTATCTCGTATTGCAAAATTTGATTTCTTACTTTAATTGGAGTCCTTTTGACATATTCCCGCACAGGAACGTTGGTCTTGGCGCGATAATCAACCACTTCATAATGGCCGTCGTGTCCCAATGGGTAATCGGATACGAAATGCCTAGTTCCATGCGGGGTGAGTGTGGCCCACAAGAGTCGATTGTCATTGGCCAGTTGTTGCTGCAGTGAATCACGGTTCGATGCACAAGGATATAAGATTCCACCGGCCATGAATGGATTTGCTTTGGATGGCTCACCCAATGCGGACATGGTTGTTTGCTTTATATTGGAGTCATGATATGACAAATTGCAACTCGAAAAAAGTGTCCTTAAGAGAGTATACAAATTTATTAGCTCTATAGTTTTATTTTTATTTTGAAAATACTTACTCTCGGCATTTCAGCAAGATGACAGCGAATAGTGCACCCAGAATAAGGACGCCAACACACGAGCTGATTAAAACAAATACCCAAGTGTTCTCCATGTGATTCCTTCCAGTAAGTTCTATAAACTCCAAGCCGCTCTCTCTAGGACGTGGATTGGGTTCGCAAAGGAATGCCGCAAAACATGGATGAGTATCATTTGGAGGCAGTGCGATAATAGCAGTATTTGGAATGAGAAATGACGGCAGCGGAGGTGGTGGCATCGATAAAATCGTATCGGGTGGAGGACCAAAAAGGCCACAATTCTCTACGCAACCAAGCATTTTGTGCGCTGTTATGAAAAAAGGAAGAGAATAAAAGACTTATTTAATTGAAATAAAAAATTTGTAGAAAATTTAGGAAATAATTCATTTTATCGCGAAATTCAAAAATCGTTATTTTGTGAAATCTTCACGAGGCATTGCTTTTTGAATGCAATCGTATTTGCATGATTTCCACCAAAATGTACACTGTCTTCCATAAGTTTGTGGACAAACCTATTTTTTCTGAAGAGTAGGACGAGATAGAAGTAAGTAAAAACGTCCAAGTGCGAGTCGAGCAAGCACACTAAGGGTTCCGTGCCATCGCATAAAACTAAATATCTTTTAATAATTTTAAATTTCGCTTAGCCAACTTCTTGAGGTAAAATTGAGATGCAATTTAAAAAATCGAATTATTTTTTTCAGAAGATACAGCCCTGTGTCAAAAGGAAAGACAGCGAAGCCTTATTAATAGTCTTCCGTTGGCGCTCTTTAGGTACGGAACCTTAATAAGGAATGAAAAATTTTCAGAATAACTGCAATATAGGTACTTTTTTTTTGACAAAATGAGGTCTTTTTCTGAGACTTTAAGTTAACAGTGCACAATGTCAAAGGTAGCTTTAATATCATGGAATAACGCTATCAGTACTGCTTATAAATCAAGCATTGTAAGTGATAGTGTTACTTATAGAGTAATACCAATCTTGTCACAGTCATCATTTAGCGCGGTGTTAGTTGTTAGTAGACATAAACAAATAAAGCCTTACACCATACACAAATACAAAAGAATATATATTGTATGAACAAATGTTAATTAGAAAATAAATACAAATAAAAACAAGAGTATTGAAAAAAGACGTAGCATGCACATTAAGAATTGACACGTCCAAAAAGTTTTTGTTTGAGTGCCAGTTTACTGGATACAAAATCGAACATATGACACTTTGCATTCGCTTCTATTGACATCCGAGTAACAGGTTCGTTGCATCCGTAATTCGTACAGTGGTATTTTATGTCAAATATGTTTCAGTTTCTAAAATTGAAAGACTTAACACTAAAATTGTCTTGGTTAAGAAGTGGTGGTGCGTCAATATTACCAGCAATTAGCTGATGTAAAAACACAATATCACAGACTTCCCCACGTTTTTGCAATGAATCAAGACCGATAAGTTGAAGACGGTCCTTATAAGGTGAAAGACGAAGAGGATCAGTCCATGATAAATGCCGAAGTGCGAAACGAACAAATTTGCGTTGAACAGACTCGATACGGTCAATTTGTGTTAAGTAATACGGTGATGCATACTCAAGCTGTGGCCTTACAAATGTAGTGTACAGGGTACTCGTGATTAATGGACATGAAAATTCTTTACACCACCGTTTGATGAAGCCGAGAAGGGTGTTGCTTTTGTTGACTATTTGCTCAATATGAATTGAGAAGCCAAGATTTGGAGCGAATTGTACACCTAAGTCCTTTGTAAGTTTTACTTAAGCCAGCGTAGAACTATTTTTGGTGTACACAGAGGAGAGAGGATTAAGTCTTCTCGAAAAGGACATGCTAAAACATTTAGATATGTTTAATGATAAACAATTATTGAAGCACCATTTTTCAAAAGAATTATGGTCATCCTGTCATATTTTTATATCGTCGGCATAAATTATAACATTTGAGTTCTTGATCACACTAACAACATCGTTAATGGCTAGAATGAATAAAAGAGGACCAAGGTGGCTACCTCCAGGCACACCTGAGTTAGCGTTTATTGTTTTAGAGGTCGATCCCCTAAACAAAACTTGATACGTTCTCCCGTCGAGATACGAGCATATCCACTCCACGAAAGATAAAGGGAAACCAAGGGATTTCATTTTAAAAGTAATTAGCTTATGGGAAAGCTTATCAAAGGCCTTACTGAAGTCAGTGTACACGCAGTCGGCTTGATTTCCTACTTCTAGGGTTTTATTTGTAAATGAAGTAAACTCTAAAAAATTTATTACTATAAATTTGCTTTTAACAAAGCCACGCTATTTATCAGTTAGGAAAGGTTTACTACTAAAATAAACGATGTCGAAACTGAAAATGGTGGTGTCAGTTCCAAGGCGAGCAAGGTGGTATTCCACGTCACTAGGAGTTATTGATAGTTGACCCATTGAATCTAAGACTAGGAGAAATTGAAAGAATACCACGCTTTGATATTAACCATTTGGCAGGTAGGCCAAATGCTGGCATCTCATCCATAATTATGGACTCATGAGCTCTCATGTGCGCCAATACTTCAGTCTATTTCCTCCACCCGGGTTATTTGTGAGCATTGTAAGGGTATTCATAACCCCTTGAATCTTGTGGCTTAATTATGATAATTTATTAGTTGTACTAGATACAAATCGATCAGAAAAGGGAATACCTGCAGATAATAACCACTTTCCATGTTTTTTGTAGCTTGGTCGGTTAAATTGAAGGGACGCATGTTGAAACCTCAGACCGTAGAGTGAAAAATGGATAAACCTTTCGTATCTGGGAGAATGACTACCAAAGTAGGGTAACCAGATGTTTGGCTTGCATATTCAGAAAAAGTAGTCCATTTACTTGAGGAGTATTACCTGTGTAATTTTTCCCAAGTCAGTTGAAAGACATCCTTAAAATGCTCGACTTGAATCACAGGTTAGGAGCATTCTTGGGCCGTAAACTGCATCCGTAAAAATGGAACAATAATAATAAGAAACATATTACGGTGCAGCGAATCGATTTTTTTTACTGGCGGTTTTAAAACGAAGGTTGTTCCAATTCATCAGCTGTTTAGTAATAAGTAAGTTTTTTATTCGAAATAATAAAAATAGAAATATTAATCAATTAATTTGATTATAATAAGTCACAAGTGATTTTTGTAGTGATCTTATACCGAATAAAACACGATTACTGCTTTAGTGTCATTAGAATCATTTGCAAGTTCAGAAGTGTTTAACATTTCCGACGCGGGTATACGATGAATAATAATACAAAAAACAATGTTATACAAAAAGGTAAAGCAATTCGTCTATCGTCCTTTAGAGTATGGAATTAAAATTCTGTTTTTCCTCAGGGATGATGCGAACAATGGCTCCTTTGCCAAATAATAAATTTAATCAATGAGAAGATTTTTAAAGGAAATAACAAGTAGCTTAGTAGAGTCTACTTGAAGTTTAAACTCTTAAAATTGAAAAATTCAGAGCTCGTTCAAGAACACTTCACTGTATCCAAACTATTTATCTAGAAATGTGTTAACAGCTTAGCGTGCTAGAAATTTTCACAAAGAAACTCTTCCTGGCCCACCCCCATCTTTTGTTCTATAGTACATGTACACAGTCTGGAAAAAGAATGTACTTCGACAGCGATACACAAAAGAAAACTACCTTAGCCCAAATCCCAATCCGGCTAAATTCTTGTTCTTAATTTTCCTGAATTCACTTATGTTGACACTTTCTTCACAATATCTTCACTTGATGGAATTTTCACACTTTTTCATGGAAAACTAAATTAATTCTAAACCTTTGGTATGCGACTTGTGTCTCACGGTCTCACCACACACAGCAAAATGTCGCATACATACCTGTTTACTCTATCGTAGATTTATCGATTTTTCTAATCATATAAAAAAAATAGTGATGAAAACAATAAAAAAGATTTCTAGAATGATAAACTATCTAAATAAATCGATTTTTGAATAAAATTTTACTAAAAGGTTTAAGTAAGTAAGGCTTACCTTATTTTTTCTGCAGATCCTGTTGATGATGAATTTCCTTGTTCTCTCGTTTATAAATGATTTTCCGCTGTGCACCTTGTATAAGGATGCATAACCAGCTACTACAGTACACAATAAGGCGGTATTGCAAATTTTCAGAGCTGAATGTTCATCGCAGACGAGGAATGATAGCTATTTAACCTCCTTAGATGCGAATTGAGAAACGTTGAGTTATTTGGATCGTAAAGCGCATGCGAGTGGTGAATTTCTAATGATGGAGAAGGTGGAATCTTTGGGTAAACCTCCATTACCAACAATGATTAGGTTTATTTGATTTCAAGGGTTGATTTACACTGTGTTATTCTTTTTTCTAAATATAACAAATGCACACTTTTCGATATACTTTGGCTGTAAAAAAGAGTCAACTTCGGCGTGGAAATTGAACACTTGTGCGATGGAGCTTGTTCGATACTATATGACGGCTTTTTAATAATTTAACAAACAACTTGCCGTGGGTATAGTTTATTTTCATGCAGATATGAATTTTCGAAAGAGCTAAAGGATAAACGGCCTTTAGACGAAGATTTTTTATTAGAAGGATTTATTAGAAGG
This sequence comes from Orthonevra nobilis, assembly GCA_963555765.1. NCBI lineage: Eukaryota > Metazoa > Arthropoda > Insecta > Diptera > Syrphidae > Orthonevra > Orthonevra nobilis. Next base: position 35,562,467 of record OY743224.1, read on the forward strand.
AAATTTACTCGAGTTGTGAACGTTTATTTTACAACAAAAATAAATACGTTTACTTTCTTATAAATAATTCAGTTGATTACTTGGTAGTAATTGCGTGTTTGCGGGAGTTGAAATGTTCACATGTTGAACCATTGTTTAAAAAAAGTTTCTATTATTGACAACTTCAGGCCTATCACTTCTTCCGTTTTTCAGCAAAATCTTCGGAAAACTTAATACTGATAGGCTAGTGAGTTTCTTAAATAAGACTTAGATTTCAGAAAGGTAAATCGACTGAGGATGCACATCTCAAAATTTCGTACCACTGCAAATCGTTATTTCTTTTCCATTTCCACAGTCGATCAGGTGCCTGGAATGCCCATAAAATAGGTTAAACACTGGATTTGTTAGTTTAACTATGCTGAACTAGAATCTGATCTTCAAGAAGTTCTGTTATAGTATTTAATTATTTTAAACAATTTTATTCACTTTTTTTAAAATAGTAATTCACTTGTTGTATAAGGACTACCGGTTGAAAATGTCGTTTTTTTTTTTTTTCAAAAATCAATGCTTTATTGAGGATAAATAGAAATATATTCAATATTCAAAGTGTTGCCCATCGCTAGCCACACATTTTTCCCATTTTTCTGGCAATTCATGGATACCCGTTCTGAAAAATTCTACCGGTTTGGCCGCACTCCACGAATCGATTCATTTTTTGACATCATCGAAATGACGGAAGTGCTGGTCAGCCAGGCCATGTTGCATCGATCGGAAGAGATAGTAAACGGATGGCGCATGGTCTGGACTATACGGCGGGTGGGGTAGGACATCCCATTTGAGCGATTCAAAGTCAGTTTTGACGACATTTGCAACATGTGGCCGAGCATTGTCATGTTGCAAAATAACTTTATCGTGTGTTGCCACCGTTTCCGGTCGTTTTTCCTTCAGTGCTCGGCTCAAACGCATCGATTGTCATCGGTAGACCTCGCCTGTGATTGTTTCATTCGGTTTTATTAGCTTATAATACACAACACCCTTCTGGTCCCACTAAATGCACAGCATAACTTTCAGGCTATGAATATTCTGAACGGCCGTCGATGTTGAGGCATGTCCTGGATATCCATACGTTTCCCGACGTTTTAACTATCGTAATGTACCCATTTTTTATCATGTGAGACGATTCGATGCAAAAAAGACTTCTTTCGGACATGCAAAATCGGCGTTCGACGGATCGTGGCTTCAATTCATACGGAACCCAATGTCCCACCTTTCGGATCATTCCCATTGCTTTCAAACGATCGGAAATGGTGTGCTGAGCGACGACAAGTGATTTCGCAAGTTCTTCTTGCGTTTGTGACGGATCTTGATCGAGCAATGCCTCCAATTCATGGTCTTCAAACTTTTTCGCCTTGCCGGGGCGTTCTTTGTCTTCGGTGTCGAAATCACCATCTTTGAACCACTTAAGCCACCGCTGACACATTCTAACGTCTATAGTATAGCCCGGGTAAGCTTCGGTAATCAATTGATGCGCTTCGGTTGCTTTTTTCTTTAAATGAAACAAGCATATTAAAAATTCTCGCAAATGTTGTTTTGATGGCACGAATTTAGACATTTTACGGCTTTACAAAAACTTGTGTGTTTTCACTAATGACCAATTACCTAGACTTAAATAATTAGACAATGACATGAAGTTTTTGATGTGACAGCTGTCATGGTCAATATTCATCTCAGAGTAATAGATATGAAATTGTCTGCAATAACGACATTTTCAACCGGTAGTCCTATAAGTAAATTAAATTTTTATCACCTTCATTTATTTTGCTCTGATATTTTTTTTCGCAATTCATCTTGCTTGAATTTCTGTTGAGCAACTTGTACTAACAGGGTCACTCATCACAATTATTAATTTGTATATTAAAACAAAGAATGTCACCAAAATTTCTTGTTATATTTATGACTAACTATAACTTTATTTAACTGGCCCAAAATGTATCACCCAATCGGAAGATGCTTTAAGAATTTCCCAATTGGAGGCAAGAGTGAATTTTATCATAATATTTTGCCGAATCTCGTCAAGATTATGGAATACTCTAGACTATTTTTTTTTTTTAGAAAAAAGTTCGTCAATGAGTTAGTGTGTTTGGGTCTCCTTACATGCCACAAAAGGTAGGACTGTCTTGGACAAAATATAAAACCAAATTTTGTACTATCTACCTGCATATATATGTGATGAAGAGAGCTCTGCCTCATACCAACTTGTTTTGATAATGAATCAAACGTGATGGTTTTGATCTTAATGTGCGACTGTTGAAATTTGTTAACTTACTTGCTGTCTGTAAGTGAGGCCCCTTGGTGTAGATTCAAAGACCCTTAAAAAATCATTCTCTCTTCACATCTAAGCCAATTGTGCAGCTTAAACCGGAGCCTTCTGTCTACATCTGTATCGCTGCACAACCGGTGTTGTTAGGGCAAAATGTTCGTAAAGAATGTTAAGAGTCGAGTTTTATCCTTACTCTAACCTGCAGTTTCTGCTGCAATCGTGATGCTCTTAATCCTGCCTTTTCTGGGTCTGCCCAATTTAAGGGTGTCATGCAAGGATGAAAATGTAAACTGCGATTTTTTATTTGTTGTTTAGTCTTTCATCTTTGGAAACAAATTTACTGCTATTTAATTGGATAACTCCAATAGCGATAGTATTCAAAATAATCGGATGGCTGAGTCGTAGTGTTAAAACTTTAAAAAATGTTTGTATACAATTTGCCGTGCTGTGAATACATTAAACTAAAGTGCACTTATGCCGAATTAAAAACTGCGAATTTTGAACGAATGTAAACAAGTAAGTACGACCCTTTGTCTAATCATATCAATGCATATTGACGCATAAAAAGACGCCATCGTGAACGTCTTAAACTGTTTTGTAACACATAATTAGCTTGTTACTTGAAAATCTAAAAAAGAAAATTAAATTCAGCCAACTATCACATTTGAAGTCGTGGGAAAATAAACGACACCAAATTGTATCCGACGAAGGCCTGACCTCAGCTATAGACGCTTATTCGGTTTGTCGCATCAACTAGGGTCAAAGCTACTGACACGAAGGAAAAAAATTATGCATCTACAAAACACTTATTTTGGCAGTTGTTCCATAAAGAGATGAAAGATAAGCAAGACAGTGGAGCAGAATCTCCATCGGGTATACAATTGCGTTATCTTGGAGCTGTACGCAAATTTTTGAGCTACTTTAGGGAGAAAAAAATCAGTCAACTACAATGACTCGGCCAAATTCAGCGAATAGGCATCAATGCTTCAGCTGAGAATGTCTTCGAATTAAAGCAATCAGGTTCACGAAAAAAGATCAAGTTCAAAATTTAAGCAATCGCAGATTTGGTCGAAATAACTTGAAGCAGTAATAATCAGCTAAGGCTGAGATTTCAGGACGATCGAAGGCCTGATAAGTAAATACGCGACTAGTTTTAACTCGAGATAATAATTGTCGAGGGCCTTTAGAGCAGCTCGTCAGTCAGACAAGATAAGAAAGAGAGCAACATTGTTCGTATATATGGCGTATATTTCGGTTTAGAATATTGTGGGTAATTTCCCCATTGATATGATTTTTTGGAAATGCATCTAAAGCCTCCACCACTAAGTCGGCAGTACATTTAAATTAACGACTTTAAATATGAGGAAAACTACATATTTTTCAAATTTTAAATTTCACTTAATATACATAGTCTTCTCCTTGGCATTCATTTGAGCTGCGTTTTTTTTAAAAGAGGTTTTTTGTGATGTTAGTACTCACAAATTTTAGGTTTTCGGATTTTTCAAAAAAACCGTATAGGCTTAGATTTGAGAAGCTGTATTTTTTTTTAAAGCTTTAAGGGACCTTATTTGGTGTTATTTTCAGATTGATACCTCTACGCGTTCCTAAGAAGGGTGCTGACAGACAGACGGACAACATATAAGGGTTCCGTTTTTGCTTTTGAGGAACGGAACCTTAAAAAAGAGGAATATAAAGCAATCGCGGATGCCAGGAAGCTTAGTCTTTTTAACTGAAAACATCTTGCCTCGTGACGGTGACAGTGATAGGAATGCATTACTTCCTGGGTATTCATTTATTTTTCGACTTCTCACAAAACGTGACTTAATTTGATTTGAATTTGATTTGGCGCAAAGTTTATGAAATGTCCACTAAAGTATTTGAAATATCAAGCGCCTCGTCTTCTCTTAGTTTCTGATGCGACAAATTTTCATAATTTGCATCAAACCCTCATAATAAGCCATTTTGTGATCTCTAAAAATATTTCAAGTGGCGCATTGTACAAATGTGAATCTGACGTCGGTTTTGTATCCTAAAATATATTACACTTGTTTGATGGTCAGCTCACACCTGCAATAAAGAAAACAAAGCACAAAAAAAAATCAAGTATCATTGCCATAAATTATATTAATATACGCCATGGCACGAGCATGCTTTTGAATCATTCCACTAGGAACACAGAAGAGCCTACACAGTCCATTCGGAATGAATTACACTCATTTATTCAAATATACTATGTTCCGTGCTATTAAGTATGATGATGAGAAGTCCTACCATAAGTCACCCAATGGCACACGAACATGCCGCAGACCATAGGTTTGAGGCTATCAAAGGGATCAGTTAACCAGCTTGAACAAGCTTGATACAAATAAAAAAAAATTGCGATGACGAGTAAAAGGATTTGAAAACTTATCAAAGAGTTGCTGTTTTACTAAACAGTTTTAAAGAAAAAAAAAATCAAACATTCTCACTTTGAACATCACCAAAGACACTTGAACAAAAATAATGAATGTCGCAAATGTAGCGATGACGCAAATTGGACAAATTTAGCTTCACGAGTCATAAGTATTCCTAATAGCATAACCCTGCCATTGTCAGCAGCCATTCACTGTGTTCACGCATTGATTATAACAACAAAATTTATGTCCTCTCCGTCAATGGCTACGGCTATGTGAAAGGTACAAGTGCTTTCTATACATGGCCACACCGTGTAATGTCCTTTATATAGTTGGAGGCATGATAAAAGAAAAGCTCTTGCGCTGGAAACCAGGTGATTCTGCAAGGGATGCGATGTGAGTCTTTAATTACTGTAATGACGCTGCATTACTGACGTTTTGGTTTGGGTACTCCGCTCTTTGAGACGTGCGCAGTGCGCATCTTCTGTGTCATGTGTGCAGGGAATATGAAACGCTTTTATGAATGGGCTTCTATTTGAGTTTTTTTTTTTTGTTTTTTTGACAATTTTCAAAATAAGGAAGTCGAGATATTTTTAGTGCTGATGCGCAAAGTTCAAATGAGAAAAAATATGTGCATTATGTTCAGCTCTGGGAAATAACATGACGAATACGAAAGTGATTTGAGTTTTTAAGATCAGAGATTTCGAAATATGACAGCGATGTTGCGTGACTTTTTCTGGGGAATCGTTGAGTTAGAAAGACAAAGATATCATTTAGTTGTTTGCTTGAAGAGCTTCATTGGGCAGTGGTGTCTTAAGAATAGAACTATGACAAAAGCACTCTCAAGCTCGCTTCTAACAGAAATTTGTCAAACGAGAGGTGGACAAGTACCATTGACAAATGGCCATAATAAAACTGACAATATACAGAATGAATTATCGGTTTCTTTTTGGACTTTAACTCTTTTACAGACAGTTTTGTAACAGTTAAATTCGAGCCGAGTAGATTTGAGCTTCGATCACTTAAAATCCCACGTACAACAAATAACGAATGAATAATTTAACATTAGGAATAGATCCTAGAAATGCAGCTGATAATGAACATTTATTTCCACCAATGTCGATCAGAGAACCTGGGTTTCTCCGTGCTTAATGACTTTAACTTGACAACTAATGTCATCGCTGAAAAACCGGAGAATTCTCCTTTCATAGTGAAGTGCGATTTTCTAACGAAATTATCACCGCTTAAAACACTTGCTTCCCACCAATCAAACTCGATCAAGAAACCTTAGAGTTCGTCTGCACAGCCAGAAACTTAGGTATGGTTTTTAACGACACACTTACATGGACCGATCATGTAGTGGCTACCGTAGGGAAATAATACAGTAGCCTCCGTTTATTATGAACAACTCAATATTTCATATACCTCCAAATGTAAAAATGTTACGGGTGAGGTCGTTGCTGTTACCCATTCTGCTTTACGGATGCGAAGTCTTAAGTAAATTGGACTATGATATAAATAGAAAATTAAATGTCTTTTACAACATGACCACCATATATCAGCTCACTCTAAGCAGATCACGGGCCTTACATTAAGCAAACTTTTTGAGTTCCGTTCACTTATCCTGCTGAACAAAATTATTCAAACGGGTCAGCCTGAATATCTATACAACAGACTTAATTTTGGAACTTCTCAAAGATCGTTTGCTTTAATCCAGCCAAGGTATAATTGTCGAGTTTCTGAAAGAACTTTTTTTTTTGTCCACGTCGCTCTACTGTGGAACTCACTGCCCATAGCACTTAGAAGAATCAGAAGCGCAAACAGTTTTAAGACCCTCCTCTTCGAACATTTGGCCAATGATATAGTCAATTAAACAAAAATTATCCTATTCTGATTTTATCTTCATTCTCCTTTTGCAATTAGTTTTCGCTTAACTTTTTCTTTTAAACTTGTGATCATAAATTGAATTGAATTATGTAATTACTTAGACTATTGATTATTACCTTAAAGCCTTCACTACTTATAAAATTTTAATCTTAATGTGCAAATATTCATTTTAAATAAATTCAAATACAAAACACAAGAAATCAGCTGGAATCGACGGCATATCCATCATTGAACATTGGTATCTCCCTTTGGAAGCTATCGTCTACAGCTGCTCACTAACAAAGCACTAAATAAAGCATATTATCCTGCAAACTGTTAAAAGCGTTAGTACACCCTATTCTCAATTGGGATGAATATATCACTCCAATTTGGCCAATATTGCCTCCTTCTGACAATAAAACAAGATCGTTTTAAGAGCCCTGAATAACTAGGCTCAGAACATATTCAGTTCTTCTAAAAGTTCTGAGGTTTTTTGGTAAAAGTTATATAAACATTTTCAAACATTTAACATTCTTCCAACGTTCTGAAACAATATTCCTCTTTTGTTAAAATCAGAGGACTTTTGGCCAAAAAAGTTTACGAGGTGCATTTTTATGTCCTCCTCGGAATAAAATTTCCTTCCGTTCAAATCATTGTAGAGGGAGCGGAAAAGGTGTTACGGTGGGTGCTGCATAACCTCGCAGCCAACGGAATTTAGCTTTTCTTTTTTCAGCTGTGTGTGGTCCAGCGTTGTAACGGTGGAAAACAACGCTCTTCCTGTTCACTAACTCTGGCCTTTTGTCTTGCACTGCCACTTTGTATAGAACACCTCGCCAATCCCACAAAATGCTCAACAAGACCTTTTTGGGATGCAAATCTTGTTTATCGACCCATTGAGGTGTTTCACGAGGAGCGCACATGACCTCCTTACGTCGAATGTGATTGAAAACCATCTATTTCTCGTCTCCCGAAACCACTCTTTTTCAAAAATCTTAAACGAGTTCGACCTCATCAAAGACACAGCTTATTATGCGATCCATAATGTTTCTATCACTGAGCTCGTGAGAACGCAAACTTTCATCTTTTTCGACACTCCAAGCCTGTTCAGTCTCTGTACAACGGTTGCATGGCTAATGTTAAATGTCTGACAAATCTCTCGTGTCGTCAATTGCCTGTCAACACTAACTGCATCTAAGATTTGATCGTCGAAGAAAGTGGGTTGACGCCCAGAACGAGGAGCATCAGCAAGATCTGCATGACCGGAACGATGGCGTGTAAACCAGCTTTGACAAGTGTCGGTGTTTACTGCCAAACCTCCGTTGCGCCTCTAGCTCTTTGACAAATATCAGTTTTATATACAAAGATTATCTGAAGCGATAAACACCACTTCCAACCAACAAAATAGCAGAACTTAGTGAACAACACAATATATATATAATTCAGATAGTAAATTCGGCTTAGGAGCGGGAGAGGATTCCAGGTCTGCTGCACCAAAGCTGGTGTAAGAAATTCAATGGAACAAAACTATAAACAAAGTACGGGTGCTTGTCTGGTTTATTTCAAAAGTTGAGGATCAACTTCAAAAAGTGTGAGCCCATTGTGTTAAGAGGCGAAAGTTCTCCATGGTTCGACAACGTGGACAGCAGCTAAAGAATCGAATCGTAGTCAGATATCTTGGACTCTGTGTTGACCAATATCTTTATTTTAAGAAACATTAAGATAATGCCCTGGGTATAGCCTCAGCGGCTTTCACCATTAGAATGAATCTGTTTGTTTGTGTCAAAAGAAAGGCCACAGATTTTTGAAAGACAACATCTAAGGGCTTGTCTTCATTTGTATAGGATTCTAGAGTCGCATTAAGTGCATATAACGCAAGTGCGGTTTTGATATTCGCAGATACAACGTTTTCGTAAAACATATCGTTGGACACGCACCTTAAATTAATAAAAGGCAAGAAACACTTACTGTGAGATAAAATCTAAGTAATACCCTACGGCTCCATCCTTGATAAGACTAAGCTTCCTGGCTTTCTCGATTGTAATAAACGGATTTTTGCCTTCCGAACTAAACCTTTGTACCTTGTACAGTCCTTTGTTCGGCCTCCTAGCAGACAGTTTATTCCACAGAGAATTTTCCTTTCGTGGATCCCTTAAACTTAACCGCTTTCGGCTCAAAACATAAGAACTGCCAAGATGAGTATTTTGTAGAGAATAATCTTTGTTAACCGAGATTTGGTCTTAGTTTTTTGGACAAACCAAAGTAGAAGTTCATCTCCACTGTTAATATCGTCGGCATTATTTTCGAGTTCGAGAGCTGGACAGGCTTCAAAAAATGATTGCCTTTCGTGATGACACAAACTTGTCCTTAAAGCTATGGAAGAGTTAGGTAGAAGAACTCACAAGATAGAGCATCAAAGTGCATAGTAACGGGTCCGCCATCTAACGTTTTTTTTTTCAACTAGTGCTTATTTCGTGAATGGTAACACTTAGCTCATGTCTGATTTGGCAGATAATTAGTTTTATCCTTCCGCTGAACGAATATGGTTGTGTATACGCTTGAACAACGCCGGATTTTGGAAGAAGAGAAGCACCGTCAGCTCCGTATGTTCGATATCTTGGGAAAAAAGTGAAAGAAACTGGCATCCTCATCGATAAACCAAAGCGTGAAAAGCCAAAAACATTGCGTATACCCGAGAATATTGCTGCTGTGGCAGAAAGTGTGCGTGAAGCGCCATCAACATCAATTCACCGTCGTTCTCAACAATTGAACATTTCGGAGACATCATTGAGACGAATTTTGCATAAAGACCTTGGTATGACGCCATACAAAGTCCAATTGGTTCAGGAGTTGGAGCCAACTGACCATCCAATGCGTTTTCGCTTCGCTAAGTGGGCCTGCGATCGACTTACAGAAGATGCCGATTTTGCCAAAAAAATCATCTTTTCAGATGAAGCTCATTTTGATCTTGGCGGGTATGTAAACAAGCAAAATTGTCGCATTTGGGGCACAGAAAACCCGCACGCATACATTGAAAAGCCGATGCACCCAAAACGAATCACTGTTTGGTGCGGATTTTGGTCCAGAGTCATAATTGGGTCATAATGAGCAAGGAGTGGCCGTTACAGTCAATGGCGATCGTTATCGGGCTATGTTGAAAGAATTTTTGTTCACAAAATTTGAAGAGGAGGATATTGGCAACTTTTGGTTTCAACAGGACGGCGCTACGTGCTACACATCCGAAGCTACACTCGATGTTTTGCGCCCTGTTTTTGAAGATCGCATTATCAGCCGCAGAGCTGATGTCTTTTGGCCAACTCGGAGCTGCGATTTGATACCGTTGGACTATTATTTGTGGGGTGCCCTCAAAGATAAGTGTTACGCCGACAAGCCAGAGACAATTGACGCTTTAAAGGATAATGTTCATGCAGCCATTGGTGAAATACAGCTGCACACAATCGATAATGTGCTTAAAAATTGGACCGATCGTGTAGACTACTGCATGGCCAGCCGAGGCAACCATGTGAATGAAATTATTTTCCATTATTAACCGGAATGATTGTACTTTTAAATAAAAAAAGAAATTTGCGAAAATATTCAGCAGTTTTTTTTTAGCATTTTCAAAAAAACAAAGTTATTTGGCGGACCCTTTACATCGCGTGATTTGAAGACTTGTGCGAAAGATCGGTAATGAAAATGTTGTCTTTTGTCGATTTGCCGGGCCTGAAGCCACACTGATATCTACCAATTTGTGTGTTTAATTTATCAAATTAATCGGAAGCTTCGTGTCCTTACAAAATTTCAAGTTCTTCATTCTTCTGGATATGTAATCTGTTTATGAGTGCCTAAAAAAAGATTTATGTATTCTGAAATCTTATTTTTTTAACTCTGCTGATGGATAGGAGCAGTACACTTATCGAACAGCTTCTTTAGCAAATTCGAAAAGAAAAATAGAATTTTTTTTTCAAATGTTCCTAAAGAAGATTACATAATTGCATTTCGAAATTGAGTGAACGCTTTGACACACATTCTTAGAAGCGGTGATAGGGGCTATGCAATTCGTGACTCTACTGTTTCATTCATTGGTTGCGCGATGACGACAAAAGCTTTTGGTAACGATTTCTCCTCCACCACCTACCAACCCAGTTATCAACATATTTCCGGCGGCAGCGACGGCGACGATTTATCTTACAAGCCCTACTGCCCAAAGCTTTTTTCATCATCAAAATTGTCCAAAGAGGATAAGCCATTTGCCTTAAATCCCATAAATGCAGCAGCCAAGATTCGGAAACGATTATCCACATTCGTCCCATTACCCATTCCCGGTCTGTAGCTTTCTTCACCGTTTACATACTGATGCTCCTCACCCATGTGTAACCTAATATAACCCAACCGCTGACCTCTTCGTCACTCAGCGCAGTGACGAAATCATCGCCTTCCCGAAGCTCCAAGCTCTAAGTTCCCTACCCTTACACTCTGTGTACTCGTACTCTATTTCTATACTCGGTTGTGTATTTTTTGCCGAGTGCCGACAATGAACAACGACGACGTCGACGCAAACAGCACCGAATTGAGACTTGTGTTTTTTGGTTTATCCCATCCATTCAAACGTTTAGTTCTTTTCGAAATATCCTACCGGACGGGCTGCTATTCATGAATTAAAAGCGTTCCTCCTCTGAGATTCTACATCACGTTCGATTTTCGAACTTGGCATTTCCGCACACATAAGTTCGGTCGGTGTTCGTCGTCATATCAATTAAGTTCCCTGATAAGGGATCCACAGTACTCGGTATATGCTAAAGGATCGATTTTTGAGTGGCGTGTGTGTTGGGAATACTCAATATACAAAACCAAACATATCACCCCGCATTCTTTGGCAACCCCCCTTTCCTTATTTTTTTTTTTAACGAGCAAGCACTACTTGCCGAATTAAATATCTTTTAATCATTTTAATCGTCGGGCATTAAAAAAGAAAACACATCAAACGCTGGCTACTGAACAAAATGAAGACAATAAGTGTGACTGAAGAGTGCTAAATGCCTGAAGCTCATCCCCTCGGCGAATTTGACACGAGCGGCTAATTATAAATAAACGAGCGAGGAGCATTCGTCATTATTCTCGTAGTCTTTATGGCTTTATTCTAGTCGCTGTTTTTTTTTTCGTCTCATCAATTGCGTTGATTTCCTCATTGTTGTTGTTGTTGTTAAAAGTTGCATTGTTTCATTGCAATAAACATTAAAAACAAAAACTCATACACTATAGCACAAGTCTGAGAATGGTGGGCAGGAATTTTGCATTTTTAATCATTCTGAATTAGTAATGTGGTGGAAGCCGTGTACTAGATAAGCACTGTAAAAAAAAATAGAAAATACGGGTAGTAGTGGCAGCATCGTAGTAGTTGGCCCGTTTACATACCATTTATATTTTTCAGTGATGTGTACTTGAATTATATGGTGGTGCCCTATTTTCAGCTGAATATAATTTATCCAAAACTAAACGCAGAGGACTCTTTTTATCAGACAAACTTCTATAGAAGACTTAAGGGCGAAAGTTTAAAAAGTTATTTCTGAACAAGAGTGAATCACGTTCGTGGGTTTTCCAAAAAAAATTAACGAGTTTTCATTCATAAGCGCGCAGAGAAAACACCTTACAAAGGAGATTTTTGCATTTGGATTGCACTTCAGCTGCAAGCAGGTAAATATTGATGTAAAGCGAATTCTTGAAGCTTGTGATTGTACCACTACTGGGTCGAGATTTTTTTTTTTTTAATAAGGGAAAGGTTCTTTCAACAATATTTTTGAAGTGAAACACTCTGAAGTTCTTGAGTGGATGCTTCTATAAGGTGGAACAAATGTCGTAGTAGTTTTTGCAAAATTTTTGCAATTTAAACGAGTCAGCCAGATAGTTAAATACTTCTTCTTTTTCTTCTTAAGATACTTTAACACTTTCTATAAAAGGGTTTAAGAACTCAAAAAGTTCTTTAAAAACGTCCGCGATGACCCATCTCAATATGTTAAGATTAATTCACAATATTATATTAAGAGTAAAAGTTTCTAAGTTTGTTTATATCTAGCTTATCAAATTAAAAAAAAAAATTCTTTCAACAATATTTATAATAGACCTATACTCCCGTCTACAGAAAAAAAAATTTCGTGGCTACCAATTTTATAACTAAAGTCGTTGAATAAATGGTCGATTGAATGGGTATTTTGCTTATTCTGCCTTAACGGCAAGAAATATTAAACCTTTTGCTATAGAAAAGTTGTAGAAGTCAAAAAGGCCTATAAAAAAGTCCGCGATGATATATCTTTATATGTTAAGGTTAATGCACAAATCCGTCCGTCAGTGGTAATTTAAGAACAAACTTTTGAATTCGTATCAAATTGATTTTGCTTATTTTGGGGAAAATATTATGTACATCAACATATTTTGCACAATTAGTACGATTTGTTGTCAGCGGGAAGTGAATAGATGTTCGTCATCTGCGTTCTAATAGGACTACCGGTTGAAAATGTCGTTTTTTTTTTTCAAAAATCAATGCTTTATTGAGGAAAAATAGATGAAAATTCAATATTCAAAGTATTGCCCATCGCCAGCCACACATTTTCCCCATTTTTCTGGCAATTCATGGATACCCGTTCTGAAAAATTCTACCGGTTTGGCCCCAATCCACGAAACGATCCATTTTTTGACATCATTTGCGATGCAAAAAAGACTTCTTTTTGTGGCGTTCAAGCAGCGTTTCGGATATGCAAAATCGGCGTTCGACGTCTCGTGGCTTCAATTCGTTTGTGACGGATCTTGATCGAGCAATGCCTCCAATTCATGGCCTTCAAACTTTTTCACCTGGCCGGGGCGTTCGGTGTCGAAATCACCATCTTTGAACCGCTTAAACCACCCCTGGCACATTCTTAGATCTAAAGTATAGCCCGAGTAAGCTTCGGTAAGCAATTGATGAACTTCGTTTGCTTTTTTCTTTAAATGAAAAAAGCATATTAAAACTTCTCAGAAATGTTGTTTTGATGGCACGAATGTAGACATTCTACGGCTTTACAAAAACTTGTGTGTTTTCAGTAATGACCAATAACCTAGACTGAAATAATTAGACAATGACATGAAGTTTCTGATGTGACAGCTGTCATGGTCAAAATTCACCTCAGAGTAATAGATATGAAGTTGTCTGCAATAACGACATTTTCAACCGGTAGTCCTATTAGTAAAACATATACTTAAATTTTAATATTTTCCACAAAAATTTGTTTAAGTAACACAATTATTGGCTTAAAAAAATATTTATACAAAATAAGTAGTAAAAACCGACGATGTCAACTTTTGCGTCGTAATAAAAAACTGAGAATAATGATTTCACAGCGATTTTTATTTTGTTTTATTTAGTATATCTTTCGCTTTACTATTTATAATAACCAGAGTATCCTTTATTATCACACTAAACTTTTTGAATGCGGCGAAGTAACCAAAAGTCTCTCCAACCAGCTCAAGACTTTGCTGGCTGCTTCCAATCTCTCCTAGTCACCTGAGTCGTAACCGGAACGTTCTGGGTAAGTCCAAGTCGGCATGCAGTTCATACAGTTCTTCGATAAGCCTTCTCGCTGCTGCTGTAGCTACCCGGTGTGTTCTTGGAATTGCATGACAGGTTGCAGAGAATTAAACAACTGTCTCTCTTTGTCTCAACCCCTTTTTTGCATCAAAAGATATATAAAATTGTTCCGTATGTGCGTTAGTCACTGAACTCCCTTCAAACGCCTAGACCGATTTTGAAGACATTTTTTGTGTGCTTTTGAGTGAGTCTCTGGATGGTTTTGATTGACTCACCAATATATTTTCATGAATAATAGACTATACATTTTCTGAAAAATCAATAATTAAATTTGAAAAAAAAAATCAATATATTTTGAAATAAAAGGTGATTTTAATGACATGATAAATCGCTTAGCTTGTAGGCCCAACCAAAGTGGCATGGTTTCTTTACTCCAGGCGAAAATTTATTAAACCTGCTTAGCAAATTATTATTTTTTATTGATAGTATTGTATATAAACAAAATTAATATTAACAATAGAAACAAGATCAAAATAAGTGACTGTTCTTTTTTCCTTTTCTTTGAATCTGTTTTAACCACCCTTTTTGAAATTTTGTGAGCTAGGTCGATTTAATAACAAAAAGTGAAAATTTTTTTGAATTTATTTTTATGGTGTTATAAATAATACTATGATAATTTTTTCGGAAAATAGTACACAAAGAATTAAAATTATTGAAAGAATCTTTTAATAACAGAAGACTTATTTCGTCTGCAAATTGTAAACGAAGCCAACTAGGGGACATGACAACGTTTGAAGAGTCCGCTAGTTTCCTAAAAGTCAAATACAAATTCACGTCACAGTTCATTATTAATTAAATAAATATACTTATAAAAAATAGCATAGACATTTTGTATTTTGTTTCCGAAGTAACATCGAAAAATAGTGTTGAAATGTTTTTTTAGCAATTAGAGAAATTAAAGAATGGTTCCATATAACTGGCCTCTATAACGCGGGCGTATTCCTCTCTGCCGTAGTCAGAAGATTATACTCTGAATTTTCTAGGCGGCATTTTCGGATAAACGATGCTGATGTTCCTTTTAGCAGGTGTATTTTCATCCGGCCAGACATGGTATAGAAACGTGCATTAAAAAGATCAACTGGGAGCCTTTCAGCTCCAACAGCATTATTGGATCTCAGTTTGGCTATCACGCTTCATTATTGGTCGATCATTCTGCCTGATGGTCGATCATTCTGCCTGATAGATTAATAGTTTCCCGAAGTTGTGTTTCCATATGCTCAGCATCGAATATATCACTATTACAACTTTTCCGTCTTGATCCACTCAGGCTGTTGATCTAGGTCTCAAAATTTGGCATGAATTTAAATCTTTGCAAAAATGTACGAATATCATTGAAAAAGTTATTTTCGGTCGCTTTTGATTGCAGCCAGTTTCCATTCCGAGTCAAAAATAACGTGGAAAAGTTTTTGTCCAAATAATACTTCAAGCAAAGTAATGGCCCAAAATTTGCACAAAAAAATACTGTGAATTGAATGAATGCAAAATTTCCATCGAATTCGAGTTTCAATACAGTTTATACTTCCGCTCGCTTTTTATCATCATATTGTAAGTGTTTTTATAGCCCCAGATGTCCGGCAATGCAGTGAGCGATAAACTCATGGACAGCAACTTAAGTAAGCAAAGTATGCGAACTAATCTAGGCACTTGGTTAGCAGATCGGCTTTTGCTAAAGTCTCATCTCGGATGACTACCAAACGAAGAGCCCTTAAAGCAAGAACTTGTCAAAGTTTTGAAATTTTAATTTTCATTTTCCAAAAATTAAGGATCAAGCTTAACAAAGGGGATACCACATGTTAAATACATTATCAAACGATATGAGTCAAGTACGAGTTTTTCGAGAGCGTCTCGATTTTTACACGCATTTTGAAGATTAAGCGAGGAAATGCGTTTTAATCTGCCACGCTTACTTCATTTTCAGAATCGTAAATGATTTATTCACAAGCAGGGGATTTATTCTTTTGTATACCTTGTAAAAAAGTAACCTTGAAATAATGTTTAAAATTATCCTTCATTACATGAAAGCCCGAAAGGAAGACTCATTTTTTTCATGTCATGAATAAAACAGCGTCTGTGGAGTGCCTTTTTATTTAATACGATGACAAAACAAAGTAAACAGCCAGGTAGGGATTGGAAATTTGGGTACATAATAACTTGCCTACGTTCTAAGGAACTCCCTCAAAGAGGTCGGAAATTTGGCTTCCCTCAAAAAGAATAACTCACGATTACTGGCTCTGCACAAAAGTTTTAACAGTTGGATATTACAAAAATGCGTAATTTCCTGATCCACTGATTTATCCCGAACCTTAGTTAATGGGCGGGCAGAGGGTTGTTTTCGCATCAAAAAATTCCAATTTCATCATGTCCTTTTGTGTTCAGTTCTTAAATAATCATAAAGTTTTATTCCATTACAAGTCAAAACCCTAATCGCGATGGGATGTTGGCGACTGACTGTGAGAACATTTACCAAACAACGTATTACAACCAATTTTCAAAGTCCTTAGGCATTTTGTCATTTTTAAATTTCAAAGCGAAAGGAACAAAGCTGCGGGTGGCTTGCCCATAAAATTAGTTTGTAGTACAATGAAAATTGCTATGCTCCAAGATACGTTTAAGAATAATCTTTTTTTTTTTATTTTCGAGTACTTTTTGGTATACTGGTAGAAATATCTCAATAAATTATTAATAAAACGTCCTTCCATAGGTAATCTTCCAACACGCTGTTAAACAAGCTTAATGGATAGTCCTTTGCATTGAAACCAAAATACATTTATCAAATTAATACTCTTCAAATATTGCTTTGCCAACGATTTTCTATATCTGAGCGTTGGTGCTGCCTCACACATCTGCTGTTCCATCATGAAATCTTTTTATACTTGTTTATTCCCTTTAATCCGCAATCTCACACGTGGCAGATAATAATACAAGGATGTCAGCAGAGAAGCTTTCTCCTTATCATTTGCCTTCATGTTACAATCTGATAGGATCATAGTTACTTTCGATTCATTGCTAATGTCGGTGGTGCGTCTTTTTCAAGTCCTCGATGGTGTTTGCGTTGGCAACGATACTAAACTTAATTGTAGTCAAAGCTCTTTATTTTGAGGCAATGTGGATGTGCTTATAATTAAAAATGTATAGCATTCAATTTAAGGGTACCTCGAAAGTGCCAACGGAACCCGTCCATCCATCCGTCTGCCATAGGATTGTATCTTCCGAAACGTATCAGGTGGACACTTGAAATTTTTACAGAATGTTAATAATAATAAAATAATAAAAAGTATATTCCCATACAAGAAACATGTTCTTTTAATTCTGCCTCATTTAACGCCAAGAAGAAGGCTATAAGAAATTAAAATTAAAAAATTGTAATTTTTAGGGGGCAGAACTACGATGTACGGGTTTTAGGCGCTATCACAGCACATCCCACCAAGGCATGATGGCCTTATATTCAAAATGATTTTTTATAACTTTCCTCCATTTTTATGTAAAATTGTCCAAAGTTTTATGTCCAATCGTTGTTTCAAAGTACATGTCAATAATAGTGCCTCGAACTTTATTCATTTTGCTGATGGTCTACCCCAAGGTGCGGTTCTATCTCCGGATTTATATAATTTGTTTACGTTTGACTTCCCAAATTTGCCAGATTGCGAATCAGCAATGTACGCTGACGACACTGCGATATTTTCCTTGCATAAATTCGGTCTCAACATAGAGACGAATCTAAATCATGCGGCCAATATCGTTGAAAACTATTTCAAAAAATGGAAGATAAAATTAAATGTGGAAAAAACCCAAGCTATCTTTTTCACTCGTAAAAGAAAAACTTGCTTTCTTCCGCAAAATCAACTAAGATTGCATGGAAATCCAGTACAATGGGAATCTTCTGTTAAGTATTTGGGTATCCACCTGGATCCGAAATTAAAGTTCAACGTACAGACTGCAAATTCAATTAAAAAATGTAATGTTGCTGTCAAATTAATGTACCCTTTTATCAATGAAAATCGCGATTATCAGCTGAAAATAAACTGATAATCTTCAAGGTAATATTTCAAGCAGTTCTTTTGTATGGTTGTCCAGTATGGTGTAATTGTGCTAAATGTTATATGAAGAAGTTACAAGTAACGCAAAATAAGTTACTTAAAGTGATGCTCCTTGGTATTATTCCACGACAGAATTGCATAAGTTAGCCAATGTTGAATTGATCTCTAATAGAGTACAGAAGTGAACTCAACGAAAAGTTTCTTATAAGATGTGATTTTTCCGAAAACCCCCTAATTAATCAACTTAATGCAGTTAACTATTGCCGCATATATAACTTAATATGTTTTTTTTTTTTTTTCTTGTCTTTGTAAAAAGTTATCTATGTGCATACACATATCCTTATTTGTCAATTTATTAATTTATTTATATATCCCTTTATTTATTGATTTAATTGTTTACACTCACTTATTTATTTATTTTTCTCTTTATTTATTATTTACTTATTTATTTTTTTATTTATTTATTTATTTATATTTATTTTTATTATTATTATTATTATTTATTTTTTTTTTTTTTGATTTCTGATCTGTGATACTTAGTATAATACTGTTGTGATATATAAAAATATATATATATATATTTTTTTTCCTTAAATGGAGGGTTTTACTCGTACTTTCCCTCTAGCATATGACTCATACACCTATTGTTTTTTATAACTTATTGTATTAATTTTTTTCAGTTGAAAGATATGCTATATTATCGTATCTCTGTATTATAAATTGTGCGGTAGAAGACCTATAAAATTGTAATTATTGTACGAAATAAATATACATACATACATACATTCATACATTGGGTGGATCCCAGTTTGAACTTTTCAATTCAATTTTCTTTTGCGCCAATTTGAAAGCTTCATTATAGTCATTTTCTTACCCAGTTCCACTTAAAATTCCGCAGGGACTCCCACGCCCAAAGTCAGCTTATGAAATGCAAAGTATACACATATTTCACTATCATAGTTTCCGTCTTGGACACTATTGTCATACCAAATTTCTTGTGATTATCCTTCATCATGCAGCTTGCTCTGCTCCCTTGAGGAATACAACTTTCATTATTATGTTTTGCAGGAAATCCCGTAGATTGACTGTCAAACTTTTACAACCCCAAACAGCTCCGTATAGCAATCGTGTCAGTACTGCAACTGTGCTTTTAGTTGACCTTTGGCATTTTGTTGATGTTGTAAGCTCGCGAGGATTGCATTTTGTGTTATTTTTCTTACCCCATGGAATCTGTGATAAAATAAACAATAAGTTCTTATGTATGATATTTCTTGTTGTTTTATTAAGGCACTCTGAGGACTTGTTTTTCAACATTACAGAAAAAATTATGTTCTTGTCATCACTGGCCATTGTATTAATTGGCATTGATTGATTTTTAGCTTCGGGTCAAGTAAATATTTTTACAACTTTGAACCAAAAGAAAACATCAACTTGTATAAACTTTGCACTGTCGGTCGCGTGAAATACCCGAATGTCTCAATTGTCGGGCTTTATAACCTTTTCCAGTCCAAAGGTGAGTGCCTTTGTAAGCAAACATTACAATAAGGCTATAATTCTTAGTTTAATTAAACACGGACGAGGTCAATCAGCGAGAAACGTACTTAAATTGATTCTATGCCCTGCAAGGACCTCCGCCGACACGCACATTTGACCTTCAATTAAGTTCTTTCGCTTTTTTTTATGGCGTGCTAGATTGTAGAGCTTATATAAATATTTATAAAATGGCATGTGTACTCTCATATTAAATTCATAAACAAACGTCAAGCGGCCAGTGTATACAATTTGTTTGTGTAGCGTTCATCCTGCCAAAGGGATGTAGTTAACAATAGCCATGATATTCATAACTTTTGAATGAGCAATTTTTACCTTAAATAGGCAGTTACGTTTTTGAAGGTGTTGTTTCCTGAATACAGTTTTTCAAATCTCGTCCTTCATTTAGCCAGAATAAAGAGAGTCCTATTAGTTTGTAGAATAGGAAGGCACCTGAGTTTGATTTGTTGATCCAATTCCTTTCACCAAGGAGATATTTTGAGACTTTTTGAGGATTTTTCTATGCAAAGTTTTACTTTAAATCGTTCTGCAGATCAGTGTAAATAAAATTTTGCTGAATTGTTAAGGGTTTTCCAACAGGGACGCTACAAAAGTAGAGCGAGAGGGACAGCAAACGACGCCATATTTCTTGCCGCTCTTTTGACATTTCTCTTCAGTAAGGTTTGCCATTTCATGATGGAAAGATATAATAGCCAACAACGAGTCGAAATTATTTAATTTTACTACCGAAATTCGGAGTCAATGGCCTCAACGTTAAGAGTGCTACGTCCAATTTATGGTCGTCATATTCGTCCTAGCAGATCAACAATCGAGCGTCTAGTGGAAAAATTTGAATCCACAGGCACAGTGCAAAATGTTCATATCTGGCTGAATGGCTCCGTCAATAAACAAAATATGCGGTATTGGTCAGGCAGAAAAAAATACGGTTTGGTGTGGTTTATGGGCTGGCGGCGTCATTGGGCCGTACTTCTTCCGTGATGATCAAGACCAGCACGTTACTGTGAATGGGGATCGCTACCGTTCAATGATAACCGAATATTTTTGGCCTCAATTGGATGATATGGACTTGGAGGACATGTGGTTCCAACAGGACGACGCCACAAGCCACACATTGAATGTCACAATCAATTTATTGGAAACCAAGAAACCACGAAATGGTCTAGTCGTTAGACTATTTCCTATGGGGCTGCGTCAAGTCGATGGTCAATGCCAACAATCCAGCGACTTTTGATGAACTTCGTACGAATATCGAACGTGAAATTGCACCAGTGTCGGCCGATTTATGCTTGAAAACCGAAAATTGGGTTCAGCCTCTGGACTTCTGCAAGCGTGCCCGTGGTGGCCATGCAAAAGAAATCGAGTTCCATACATAATAGCATCGAACGTACTTTCACAGGAATAAAGAATTTCATTGATATCCAAAATCGTTTTTGTTTTATTTAAAAAAAACTTTTGTAGCGCTCTTATTGAAAAACCCTGTATAACCATGATGATCTGGAAAACAGGGAATGCATTGATAAAGGAATATAGTCAAAATGAAAAAAAATATATCAAATATAAGTCGTGAGCACAAAATAGTTAAAACTATACTTAGGGTAACAAACTATCCGAGAACATTTAAGAAAAACTCAACAAAAAAACGTGCACTGCCAGAAAACGACAATTGCGATGGCCACAAAACACGTGGGCAAAAGAAAAAAACAAGACTAAACAAAATTAAAAGAAGCCTAGTGAATTTTTTTCAAGCTCAAATTTTAGTTGTTTGTAAAATAACATAGTGTGGTAAATAAAAGAAGAGCTCCCGCCGGACACTGGTCTGGACGTGTATAAATTTAAAAGTACAAGTTATTTGATAAAAAATTTAATTCATTCAAAAAGTAATGTTTCGTTAAAACCAAATGTTAATAATGTACAATGCTTAACAATAACAATGCTGGCATGTTTTCGACCAAGACGAACGCGTGGAAAAAAAATGCTTACTGGCGGCCCAAATTTCCATATCGTTGCTACGTTCATAAACTGAAAATGAAGGACTGAGTTGGGAGCGTCCTCAAAAACTGTTGCATTGTCCCAAAAAGATAGTGTGTTTTGTGATAACAGAGTGACTGCAAATATATATTGCCGAAAGATCAAAGAGGCTTGGCAACAGCAACTGCAGCTGTATCCCACGGTTCAACAGCTTAAGACAATTTCAGAGAGATATGACGACTCACATGCAACTGAAGATTCTGAGTGAAATACTTCCCCACCATGTGCCAAGATCATACACCTTTGGTCATTTCTTTTTTTAGTCATAGTTATTTTGCTGGCATTGATTTTCGACGTTTATAGTAAAAATAAAGCCAAGTGTTCATTTCTTTAACTTTTAAAATGTTAAACACACGTCGAACTCTTTTTTTCTTATTCGTTCCCACTACATTTTGGTCCTTTGTTTTTATCGGCTCCAGAGTCCTGACTACGACATTTATCTAAGTCGAAAAGTCTTCTAAAACATTTAAGGCGGCCGCACACTACAGACATTCTATCGACCGATAGTTTTGTCGACCTATAAGAGCAGTGGGAATTCCGATTGGCGTTGAAGACGCACACTAATCAACAGTCAGCCGACAGTTCTCCAATTTGCTAGTTGGTAAATGGATTTTAAATAAAATAATCGCAAAAGGAAAGCTTATTCTAGAAGTATTATTTTTGAGAAGAAGGACAAAAAAGAAAAGCCGAGCATCCCATCCAATCAATACTGATAGAATATTGTGTGGAAAATTTTACGCGATGTATTCCAAATAAGTTCCATTTGTGCGGTTCTTTAATAAGCGATGAAGGAAAACTTAGAATCATAAAAAAACGACCGTTCAACGCCAAACTTCTGAGCAAAAATAATCGGTAGAGTTTCTAAAGCGCCATACATATTTAGTAATCGGCCAATTTTTTTTTTTTTAGTACAAAAGCAATCGTGCCGCTACCGAGTATGTGGTTGTGTTGTACGCTCTTCCATATATCATACTGGCTCACAACCCGACTAAACTATCGGCCGACAGAAAGTCTGCAGTGTGCGGGCGCTCTTACGTTTGGCTTTGCGTAAATCACTACGCAAATATGAAAATCAGTCCAAATTTGTACTACTACAGCATGTCACTTAAATTTTGAATAAACGTTATTTTCAAGACCGTCAACATTTTAAAAAAGTGTTTGTTAATTTTTTTTTAGAATCAATTCGAATGTCACTCAAAACTTGAGCTGATTCTCTTGAGTCCTCCTCCATATAGCCTCTGCAGCTGGTGCTAATTTTTTTTTGTATAAGCATAGTAATTTAATTATTCTTATGTTAATAAATAATAATAATAATAATAATAATAATAATAATAATAATAATAATAATAATAATAATAATAATAATAATAATAATAATAATAATAATAATAATAATAATAATAATAATAATAATAATAATAATAATAATAATGATAATAATAATAATAATAATAATAATAATAATATTAATAGGAATAATAATAATAATAATAATAGTAAATTTTGTATATACGTTTTTTTAAGGTGATTTTCACTCAAAACTTGAGATGATTCTTTAGAGTTCTCCTCCTTATAGCCAAAGTTGGAACTTAGTTTTTGAAGGAGCAGACAAGTTTGTTCAAAAAAGGTAAAAATTTTTTTGGCTGTCACAAAAAAATTTATGCTTAGTTGCTTCTATCTCTTTCTTGGCGTGACAGAGTGACAGCCATAATTTCCAAAATCAACGTGCAAATGTGCTAAAAAAGTTTGATTCGAAATCAAAATTAACTTCCAAAGCAAAACATTGAGTTTTGTTAGAATTTTTGAATCATTATTTGTAACAAAAGCCGCGGCAAAATTCAATTCAGTTTATTAAATTTTGACTCATAATATTGGTTTGAATCTGCAATGTCTTATGGGCTATCTGCACAAAATTGAATAAGAAAGTGGTTAATATTAGGTCTGTTCGCGTGCTTTCTTCACCAAAATTCGTAGTTGAGAGAATTTTTAAAAGTGGAGATAAAATTCTCTCAGAAAGAAAATTGCCAAAAAACAAACGAACGCGTTGAACAACAAATTTTTGTCACAAATCAAACGACAAACGATTCCACATTGCTTTCAGGATCTCGTTGCGTTCCCGCTCGATTGCCTCCCTGCTTTATGAGAGGGATTTGACAGATTTGACACTGTCCAAATCTGCCTAAAGGAATTTCTTGGGCTTAAATTCGTCGCATGGGGAAAGGTTTTCCTCTTTCGTGAGCACTCTCTTCTACGAAAAACTACGAAATTTCAGCGCACTCGAACAGGATTTCGTAAGTTTTCGTAAAAATTCAATGTTTTGGGTATTCGAACAGACCTATTATTTTCAGTTCTACATTTTATTACATTCAAATTAAACTTTTATTGTACAAACTTTACGTATTATTTAAAGCCATTTAAATGGTTCGAAATACAATTTCGTTACTTCGTAAAAAAAAACAAAATTCTATCAGGATTTTAAAAATCAATCATTCGGAATTGGGACAGGGTCTGAAGGTAACTTGATTTGCGACAGCTTTGGTAAAGAGAAGGAAGGCACGGAAGAATTTTTGCGATATTTTTAGACTAGGGTCTCCATTGATTCAAGGTTTAAAGCACGTCAAAAAGAAATAGAATTTGTTTAAAGTTCCGAACGATTTCTTGATCAAATAAAAGCTCAAACGTGACGGACGGAACAATAACAGATATACTCTGCTAAACTTCCATATAAACTAACCAAGGAAGCTTACTTTTAACCATGGTCTGTCATCATAATCAGGTTCAGACACATTTTAGATCATATGCCAAAAGACTCCCCTCAAATAAATATGTTCAAAAGGTTCCTTCTTTCGATATCAACACGATCGACACGTTTAGATTGATTAGAAAAAAACGAACACATATTGTTCGAAAGAATGGTCGTATTTATATCCAAGCCATTGAATCTTTTCGACAAATAATACCATTCGCATCATTTGAGTAGCATTCTCGTTCAAATTAACCAGAATAGCACTCCATCGTCATTCGTTTCTGCGAAGAATTATTATTCATTGACGTAGTCCAAACCGCCACCGTGTCCAACCATTCACAGCCGAAAAATTACAATCATCTTATTTGGAGCCTTAATCATCTCAAAAAACTCCTTCAGCGTACAGGACTGTGAATATTTACACTGCCAGCCATAAATTTCCGGACAAACCATTTATCTTTACCTTTCACAATTTAACTTTTGTTGTTGAAATTTGGCGCCAGTTAATCCTGGAACTTCAATTTTCAAGTCTCAAATCAAGAAAAAAAAACTATTTTAATAACCGGAGAGAACGTTTTTTGCTTAAAAAAGAAGAGCTAACGTTCAAAAGATGCTCCCGAGCTGCTTGGGAATATTTTTCTTCAGCCCGTGCTGGGAACTTCATCGACAACGACAGAATTACGAGCCAAGAGCATAGGCAAATATTAAAAGTGAACACCTTACCATCGGGTTTGAGTTTCGATGAACCTGGATTCACATTAATTCAAGATAACGATCCGAAACATTCTTAAACGCATTGCTAATAAGCAAATATTAGGATTGGAAAAAACCGGATACGGCTGTTTGTGCCGCAAATTTTGGTACTCGTAAGAGAAATCAAAACCGATGGACTACTTCTCGTTGACTTGGAATCATGGAACTTGGCAGGAAACAAAGTCTTAGAGCACAAGTTAAGGAAAACTTTTACTTACATCATCATTTGCGGCGGTACGGAACCCTTATTGCGCGATTCCGACTCGCAATATCATAGTACGTTTTTTTTTACTTAAATGTAAATTAAGACTTTATTTGGAGAATTGTCCATACTATCCGAAGACTTATGAACGGCAGTGTACGTATGTTCATATTTCTGTGTGAACATTCAACCAATTGAGGTAAAGCCATCGAAATCAAAAAGACGGAAAAAGTGTTTTGAATCGATATTTTCCATTAAGTCTGCCAAAAATACAAGTAACCTTTGGACAGGCGGAACAATTTTATTTACCATGCCTTCATTATCGTTTCACTGTGTAGGTGTATAGCTATAAAAATGTGTGTTGTTTCGCCAATACATATAAGCCATTTGAATTGTTATTGTTATTGAATAAGGAACAAAATCATATTTTCAACTCAAATACCATAGCAGGGTTGTTACATTTGGTGGAACTAAATGGGTGGGTGTTACGTAAGGGTAGGCGTTTTGGTTTCGGCTAAAAAACTATACTCGTGTGCGAGTATATGCGACATGCTTGTGGAATGCTTGAGAAAATGAGGACGAAATATGATTTTCTAATTTTATAATTTACTCGAAACTACGTTGCCTTTAGGCACTTTTTAATACTCGAAGTGGCTCATTGTATAGAAACCATATTGTTTATTTTTCACGATATCACAATTTTTCCTTCTACTTAAAGGCAGCTTCAACACAAGCTGCTTAGTAAATCTGATTTCTTGTTTGTCTGGAGTTGTAAGAATATGTTTTTTTAATTCCATTTGGAAGTTCAAGATCAAATGACACGTTCGAAGGTCTCCAGAGCTGCATTATATTTAGAAAGTCGTTTTATAAGTTTTCTAACCAAAAATAAGTTTATAATCCATATTGCCTGTTGTTTCACAAGTCTTTTCCACAATCTGGACACATGTATGTAATAAGTAAACCACAGTTAAGTGGACTTCAGAGCAAAGACGAAATCAAACCAGAAGACTGATATTCTTACAATACCAGTTCAAATTTCTTTCGTTTTAATAAAGTTCTGCCAGGGCCGTAGTTAACTAATATGAGTTTAAATATCTTTAAATATAATAAACACAAGTTTGTGTTCGATGGCATGGTTATTCCGATGTTGAGGTACATGTCATTCCATATCGCACAAAAATCCTCATCATGGAAAAAAAACCTAACAAGTCTTGGGTGAGAAGACAAGTTATGCTTCAAAAGCGGTTCAAACTCGACAGGCCGCATAGGGCTGAAGAAAAACTAGCTTAGATATAAACTTAAGCTAGTTTTTCTTCTTTTTCTACCTCGCAAAGTAGTAATTAAACCACCGGGCAAAAGAAACACATAGAACTGACCAAAGGCATCCGAGCAACTCGTAGAAGTCTTGGTCTAAAATGAGGGTGCAAACGTTGACATGTCATGCTGTCACCTGGGTAGAAAAAACGTGCATTTGAATGTGGGTTCGTCTTCAGAGTCAAAATCCAACCGAAGTGAAAGAGCTCCTCGACATATGCATTCCTCTAAAAGGCGTTGTGGAGAGGGTCTCCTTGACTCGAGGTTTCACTTTCATCCAACCATACTTTTTAGATAATTTGATATAGACCTGGCCACCTGCAACTTTTCTGCAGAGTTTAGCAGGAAATCCATATGCACCAGCAGCCTTTTTGGACGTGAATTTGTTTGTCCATTCATTATAGTCGGGTACTTAAAGTCCGTAAAGTATTTATAGAAATTAATGAAAATAAAATAATAATTCTTAAGGTGATCTTCCAAGCATTACTGTTGCTCCAGTCTGGGAAAATAGTGCTGAATCCCACATTAAGCGCTTGCAAGTGTCACAAAACAAAACACTTTAAATGATGCAAAACTTATTATGACACCACTCAACGATGGATTTTTATGAAAAGGCAAATGTTGAAATGACTTATAAAAAAATTAAGAACAACTTAATACAAAAAGTCTGCCGAACTCTGCATTTGATGTTTATAACCTCGGAAACCTCAAAAGCAAAAAAAAAAAACTCGTAATATTCTGTTCTTAGTGCATGTAGATGTCCGTCCCCATGATATATTTATTTATCTTATTACTTATTTATTGATTTATTTATTTTTATTTATTTTTATTTATTTATATATCTAATTTGGTAATTCGTTGATTCTTTATTTTTTTAGTTGATTGTTTTTTCCATATACGAACATATGTAAATTTATCCTTATTCGTTTTGCAGTAATTTTATTTTGTTTTTCTAATTGCGAAGGTTTTTCACGAAATTTTTGTATTGTATTTGTATTTAATTTTTCATTCATCAATTATAAATTTAAAAATATGAATATAAAATTTTAAGTTGAATAATCGTGATCATTCTTTGACTACTGTAGGAATTTAGTGGTGAATGATACATTTAGATTTAAATTTAAGTTGAGTATCTGACAGTCAGTGTTAATTTAATTCAGATTTTTTTTAATTAAATAAAATAAAAACAAGCAAATATACAGAAACAAAAAATGTAATTGATATTACATAAGCAAACAATCCATTTATAAAATAATTTAATCTCTTTTGATTTACTTTATATTTTCGTATGTTATTTGTGCTGTTGAAAAATTAAACAAAAGTTTAAATTCATTCTTAGCTTAGAGCCAATTACCAGTTTTTGGCTTTGTTGCTGAAATATGAAAAACAAAGCTTATCTTTTGTATATAGGGGCAATTTATTAAAATACAGCTGTATACGTGACCAATCTGCAAAAGGTACATTTACTAAGCCCATACGGTTTAAACGAAGATTGTACATTTTTATATTCCTATTAGGAATATAACCCCTTTACTGGAAGAACTCTGGAAGTTGAAAAACATAAAAATGTCTGATTCGTAGTATATTAAATTTTGAAATAAAGGCCAATTTTGAGCTAACTAATTTTTGTTTCAAATAATTCGTATTAAATGTTTCTTCATGGTTAATAAGGGTCTTAGAGTTTTAGTATACAAACCTGCCCAGCTTGCTGTCTCGTATTGCAATTTTGAGTGTGCAAGACCATATTTAACAATTGAATAAGCTTCATGCGAATAAATTTAATAAATACATTTTACGTGTGACCAGCAATATAAAAGATTTTATCAATTGAATATGATCTTTGTTATTTAAATTGAAATCCATTTTTATACCTTAGTACTTAAATAGTTGAACTGATTTGATTTTGAAGCAATTTTTTAATCAACGCGATTTGGCTTTAAATTTTTTATTTCCACACTTATGCATATGTAGAGGTAACTGATTACAATTGTGAACAAGAATCCAGAAATTAAAATCATATAGACTACTTCCGGTTACCTTAAAACACATCAATTTAGTTTTTTCGCTGATAATCAATAAATGATAAGTAAACCACAACCGTAGGATTTCAAGTTGTTCATTTATCATCGCAATGCTTTCGAAAATATTTATAGTTTCTTACGTAAAAACTATGTCGTTTAACTTTTTTTTAAATAATACTTCAGCTAATTGAAAATATCCCCACGAAAACCAGCATTAAAAAGTTTGGTTGGCAAAAGGTCGTGGTTCACCAGCTTTAGTCATATCAATAAAAAGCCCAACACTTGATTTGTTTGTTATTTAAACTCCCATAAAGCTGACCAGACACCCTTAACAAAGTATCCTCAATTGACAAACCCGTTCTTAAAGCAAGCTGATTTTTACCAAAGAAATTGTACTTGTCCAAAAATGAGATAATTCGAACCATAAGTAATATTGGGCTGTTATTCGAAACGTTTTTCCTATCACTTTTTTTAAAAGGCGATATAGTTTCAGCACATTTAAGAATGGTCAAGAAAATAACCTATTTCAAATAAGAAGGACAATACATCAACATCATACCAGGCAAAATTTTTTTAGTACAGTGCTTGAAACACCATCACTTGTGCAAGAAGTTTTATTCTTTAGGGACAAAATAACACTGTGAATTTCACTTAGTGTAATCGCATCAAATACAAAACTCTTTGATTGAACATCATCAAGAAGAATTCCAATTCATATAAAGTTGGACAGCTGGTTTCAGTTTTTTTTGATTTTTTAGTACTCATTAAATTTATTTGAAATCCTTCCTAAATCGGACCTCATTACTCCCTTAACTTCAATTGTTTCAATTTTAACACAATTTCTATCGTTTTCTCAAATATTAGTATTATTTTGATGTTACTTGTATTTAACGCTTAATTTCTTTTTTTTTCGCTAATTTATTTAAAAAGATTGTTGGTCATTTATGGTTTTAAATGTTTCTTTCTACCCGATAGATTTCTTTGGAAAGTACTCGATTTAATGTTTTTGAAAAGCATCCATATTTAAGTCAAAAGTAATAGAATGGTAATTTTCAAAATAAACCGTTTCCCAACATTCGTCAGTTAAAAATTCTCTAATACCGTAAAATCTACATAATTTTTCACTATATCAGTAGCGAATTTATAGTGTTCAGAACGTTTGTTAACATTCGAAATAGCTCGTTTGGAAGAGCGCCTGCCTTTCAGTTGATTCAATTGATAGGTCCCAGGTTCGATTCCTAGAGTGGTCTAGTTTTTCGAATCTCAGTCTGTCACCATTTTCCATTGGGATCAAGTTAATGTCACTATCACTGGATTGGTCGACCAGCGAAAGTAGTTTGACTAATGGGTGGCGTTATTGTAGTGGTTGTTGTATCGGCTTAATACCTAATTCGTGTTAAGTTGTCTCTGCTGTGAAGGCATATCACTGACAGCGGGGTGTTTAGCTAAATCTTCAAAACTTTCAAAGCTCATATATCAAAACTAATATCGAATTAGGTGAAAGCTAATAGGTCGATATCAAAATCCTCCGTCCCGTTTCCGGCTCTACTCACGAGTTAAAAACAATTACACCTGAGTTTCTCAAACCACTACAAAATCTTTCATTCTCCTCCTGATTCTTCCGCTCGCTCTGTGCTATACGCATTATAAGAGTATTAATATCCTCTTGAAGAGCGAGCAATTAATTAAAAACAAAAACAGAAGAGTAATAAAGGGTTTTCCTTCTAAACCTACTTTATATTCTTTTAATTTATTAACACAATAATTCAGTAGTAATATGTAGCTCT
Source organism: Orthonevra nobilis (assembly GCA_963555765.1). Taxonomy (NCBI): domain Eukaryota; kingdom Metazoa; phylum Arthropoda; class Insecta; order Diptera; family Syrphidae; genus Orthonevra; species Orthonevra nobilis. Next base: position 35,593,079 of record OY743224.1, read on the forward strand.
AAATTGTAAAATGTGCGGTTACACCTAGTGTTGTTTCGCTTAAAAGAAATCTATCTATCTATCTAGTCGGCTATCGGTCACAAAGAATGTTGAATGGTTCCATTTCGGGCATTTAACAGCCTTCTTTTTTAAATAAAAAATAACATCGACTCAGAATGCTCCCTCATGAATTCTAAAGGTTTCCAGGCTTTGCTTAAATGTTCCTTTGAATTTTTGGTAAATAAGGAAACTCGTTTCTGTAAAGGAACCTCTTTATGCTTTTAATCGCCCGTTAGTCTAGCTCATTCCGCATTCTTTTTTTCTGAGGATCTTATTGTTGAAAAAATCAAAACGAAAATTCTTAATAACCAACAATAAAAAAAACACCAGCAACATGGGGAAGTTGGTCCATGCTCTTAAACCTTCTGCACTATAAAGTAACTCCAGACTCTTTGCGGGACAAAAAAAAAACCTATCATAAATCCCTTAAGTGTGAGTACCATAGACAAACACATAAAGACGAATGGACTTACTCGTACATATTGTACGTCAGCGTGATAATTACGTTCTTTCCTCCATTTGTCAGGAAACGCCCTCACATACAGACGACATCCGACTTTCCCTAGGGCGAATAAAGGACGTCTGCCCAGCAAAAGGCACAAAAAAAACTAAATCAAAAAGCACTGACTTTAATATCAACATTCAGTAAAGTCGATTAAAGCTAATCAACACTGAGTGTTGAAGGACACAACCAGAATCCCACTTTTCACTTTCAGTTCTCCGAGTGGTTATTCGATTTCGATTATAAATCTACACGGCATCCCTGCAGCTAATGAACAAGCGTCTGCTCCTTGTACACATGTACTCCTCCGACCCCCTTAGCGACCTTTTTGTAATTTACAAAGACATTAAATGTGTTATTAAATTATTTTCCATTATGAACGTTATTACCATTCGAAAGAACACCCGCCCAGTTCATCTGCTGAACCCAACTCAAGTGGGGGACATGTCTATTTAATATGGTGTGAGCCTGGGTGGCACGGCTCGGCGCCAATGTGTCAATTCTCACAGGAAAAAGAAGTGAACAAAAAAAAAAGTCCTTCTTCGAAAGAAAGTTTATTCGTTGCCTAGAGTTGCTTTGCGTTCATACAAAACCCTTTTAAATTGGTCACGGGTCTCCAAAAGGTACTGATTGAGCGAACTCTGGTCCTTGAATTATTCATGATGAATAGTAAAAAGATTTAATGGATAATTGACATTAATTTAGAGTAATCCAGACAAAGAATGAATGTTTTGTTTCTCGTAAAAAGGCATCTATCCTGTTCGATTGTGGGTTGTCCCGCATTGATCTGGGTTTCATGCTGTCAAACCCTGCAGAACAATGGGCATCTTTTGTTGATTTATTTTTATCTTTATTTCATCAAAGTCCTTTACAGGATACTTTAAACGTGTTACTGACAGAATTGAGTAGTCTGAAGTGATGAAAAGTGTTGAGGTGTTATTTGGAAATATGTAGAAATATTTTTAAGGCACGTCTCTTAGCATGGTATAATCTGCTTGAAGGTACTTTGCAAAGCTCTACGTAAGGCGTTTTATTTAAATCTCACTCTCCTGAGTTTTTCAACGGAAGTGATTTTCATTCAAAACATAAATTCTGGAGATTCGCGAGTAGTTGCGGAAAAATCAAACTTCTTTTTATGGTCGATATGTAATTTGGAATTGATTTCTTTTCGAAAAGGAAATCGACTTATTGGTGGCCTTAATTTCAGAACTTAGATCACCTTTCGCTTAAACGAAGTGAACTTTCAAAAATAAATAATAATAATAATATAGAAGTAGAACTTGATACATTTATTGAGATCTTCCAGGGCGCCGCCATGATGAATAGGACTACCTTCATTATAAGACAAATCGGATTCGATGGATCTTTTTAAAAATTAGTCCGCAAAAAGAGAAGAGCAGTTGAATTAGGGCAGTCTCCTCACATACCTCAACGCAAAGCGATGCCGATGTTGACGCACTGACTAATAGACTAAAGACAACTATTCGACACTTTAAAGTCCGCATATTTTCATCATACGTCAAAAATCTGAGTAGGTTCAAAAATGCCATCTGCTGACTATAAAAAGCTTTGATACTTATTGGACTTTTTTGCTAACCTCATCAGCATTTACGGACCAACTTGGCGATTCACATACAATACCCGACAGCTTACAAATAAAAATTGTGACGCTGATCGAACCTTGGTAGACGAAGTGATAATGACTTAAAGGCGAGAATCATCAAACGGTTAAAAGTAAACCTGACCGATATCCCTTTTGCCAATTCTGTCAAAAATCTTCGATAAACTAGTTCTGAAGTGTCAAAAACCGATCATTCGAAAAAAGGTATTATATGTGACAATCAATTCGGTTTGAGTATCGAACATTTGATGACTAATTTTACACAATGCCTGACTAAATACACAAAAAAATATTCGGGGACAAAAATGTATGTGACAATGAGTGGTCTACATAAAACGGAATAACTTACTTTAAGTACAAAATTTAGTAAATGATAAAATTTAAGTAGATGCCCCGAATTTCAGTCATAACTTCGTTTCGTGTGCATTACAAAAAGTTTTTTTACTTGATTGCAAATACTTTTAGTGAATACTAAATTCATTCGAGTGATTACTTAAAATACGAAAATCATAGTAAATACTTTTTGTTACATTTAGTACAGATCAAATAAAAAAAAATCTATAATATTTAGAGCGATATTAAAAATGAAGACAAGTGAAAGTTAACTCTCACACAAAAGGTTCCGCGCCTTCTAAGAGTGTGCAACACCATATATCTTTGATTTAAAATTTCTCATAGTATCGCCCATAAATATGACAAACTAAGCGAAACGAAGTAAAAGCTCGATGTCGGCTTACTTGTAATTCCAATAAGAGCAAGAACTTCGAGATGGGAAATTAAAAGGTTTAAAATATAATGAGTTAAGATGATCACAAGATTTAAGGATTATTCTATGCAGACTTACTGTAGAAATGTGTGAATCTATGATTCTGAAATTTTTTTAGTTTTTGCAGTATATTTAGTTAAAATTCGTTCAGAATTCGTCAATTTATAATGGTACTAGAGCGAACCCCAATTTCCCACCCAAACGCATGACACAATCGTGTACGTGTTTTGTTTTCGCAGCTAAAGAAATTGATTATTATAGAACTATATATTCGTCAAAATAAATAATGAAACACAATTATTTCATGTAAGTTAAAGTTGTCAATGCATTCAAGATATTGCTCTAAACAAGAGATTGGAAAATTTTGAAAAGTAAGAAAAAATCTTTCTTAACATTGAATATCCTTGTGTGCCTTAAATGTGTAATCAATGCACACAACATCATTCAATGTTTAAATTTTTCTTCATTTTGCAACACTCTGTTTTAAGTGATTTATTGAAATGGGACAATCATAACTCAAACACAGGATATACTTTTTTAAAAATTTATAATTAGACAATAACATTGTAATCATTTCATTCGGATTGAGAAAAATGCCGTTACGAAAGCAAAACACGTATACATGAATGTGACACTTCATTTGGTTGCGTAGAAAACTATGCAGCATTTAATTCGCATTAACACAACAACATTTTTACATTCGTTCCACAAGTTGCATTCGTTCATTTGTTTTAAAAGTTGCAAATTGTTTTATTTTCCTTATTAGAATTCGAGCTTTTACATTGTGTTGGATGGAAGAAATCATTGCATACTTTAAATAGTTGTTAAGTTGCTTCATGAAACTCATTGTCTACTGTTAGGCGTTAAGTTGCAAAAGTCGATCTCTTTAACGGTTTGGGAGATACATCCCTGTGACAGACGGAGGGACGGATGGGTGGACAGAGGAGGCTTTGTGATAGGGTTCCTTTGGAAACGGAACCCTAAGAATGGAAACTTAACAGCAAAGTCAGAAAACTCCTCCCTGATCGGAAAAAAGCAAAAAAGAAAACTTAACTTTCTTACAGTAATTGTTATCGCCTTGGAAACAATTCTACGGAGACTTTTGTCGTCCTCCAACTTGAGGACTTTTACAAGAACCTCGAACATAAATAAGTTATAAGGTTTATAAAAAGCCTTAACCTAGCCGAAGATAAGACATTACTCAATTGATGCTGCTTCATTAAGTCATTTATATTTCCATCATTACAGTAGCCCGAGGACAGCTTGCAATTTATTGAACATAAACAACCTAACAATTGTTTCAGATAAGCGATTCCCGATAGAAGGACACCGTGATACATTTTTTCTTAATATAAATATTGGTTCAGGATGCTGTTGTTTTACAAAAGGGAAGAGATTCCATAACCCCGAGCAACATGTAAATCACTATCAGCTGTTGGTGCTGCTCCTCCTTCAAATGGCAATGATGTTTAATTGAGTAAAGTAAAACCAAGTTCATACCTAAGGCTTCTGCGGATATGTGTCCTTGATTCCATATTCTCTTGCTCAACGTTAAAGATTCTTTACACAGTAAAAGCAATTTAAATTTCTTATGATAGTCAGCGGCTGGTAATATTTCTGAAGCCCGCCGCCGACCCTTGACAAAGGAAAGGACAAAGTTGATGTCGCAAATCATATTATCACGTAAAAAAAGAAAAAAAGGACGAAATATGAGAACGTGCCATCGACACTCTAAGTGTACGTGTATTGTCATACTCGTATCTCAGCGAAATGAGTTGTCTTCTATCTGGTTGGATGCGTACTTATGTACTTGTGGATTTTATGCCCTGCAAAGTCCTTGGTGTTTTCATTTCAACATTAATTAAATGGAGTTTATTAGGGCCTGTAATGTTAATATTACGTGTACATATATATTTTTTATGCACATTTAAATGTCAAGTGGAAAAGGTAAATTTAATTTGTATCTTCGGTTAAGAGTTGTGTCATGAAAGTCAGCTTTAATGAAACCATTATTAAAATTCTTTTTTTTTTAAAGGATTTCCATTGTTTAATGGTTAAAAGATTAAATAAAGATATATGCTCGTACAAGTGGAATTTTTATGATTTTATAAAGAAGACAAAATGAGGTGCTGAAAATTGTGAAGCGTGGGAAGACTGTTGAAATGGTTTCGCATTTTATTACATTACTGGAGGAATCACTAAACAGAATAAGTGGGTTGAAAAAGATAAGGCAATAAATTCAATGAACTGAATGATGGATTAACATTGATAAACTAAAGATCAAGTGCCAGCTTCACTCATTTTTCAAATACTTAATATCACCGGTAAATTTCCTACGGAGTTGTTTTTCCCAATTATTGAATAGACCTATAACCATAGGCACGCTTACCACGTATAATGGGTCCGGACCAGTGAATGCAGTTTTAGAACCAGCTCTGGTTTTACGATGACCTGCAACCTATACTAACCTAACTTTGTTACGTTGGACGAGGGTTTGTTAGCCGTCGTAGCAGCTTTTGACAGATTTGGATTAGATTCATTAATTTTACGAAATATTTCATACATTTTAAGAAAATGCATTTATTCATAAATATATATAAAAAAAATAGGAAAAACCTTCTTAGGCTTTAAACCAATCTCAGAACTCCAACCATATTCATAATATTTTTACAGAATGTGAATGCATAACGTTAGACAATATTTTTAATTAATATGGGAATTCACTTTTATTTTTTAAAATATTTGATGTTTTCTTAATACATATGTATTTTTACATTATTTTATTTTCTTAACTCTTCGGAGAGAACGTTCATTTTTGAAATATTTTTGGTTCCGTTTAAATTGTGAAAATATTTTCAATAAATGCCCAAAGTTGAAGTTATTCTAAAATTAAAATTAATGAACGAAGTAACATTTTTGCCACCTTAAGCCAGTAAAAATGGCTGGATCCATAAAAATGAAAACCTTCTGCGAGCTTTTTATAATAAAGGGTGATTTTTTAGCTATTATCTTTTTGGCAACACTGGCTTAAACAGCTGACGCACGTTTAGTGTTTTGTTTTACTGTCCAACATATTCAGTTTGGTCTATAACCATGAATCATCTTACAAACGAACCACGCTTGCAAATTATTGAATTTTATTATCAAAATGCGTGCTCTGCTAAGAAAATTCATCGCGCGCTTCTTCCATTTTATGATCAGTTTAATCGGCCCACTGAAGCGGCTATTCGGGCTCTTGTGACTAAATTTCGCACCAAATTTACATTGTTGGACATTGAACCACCAACACGCTTACGTAGAGTGCGAACTGAAGAAAATATCGCAGCTGTATCGGCCAGTGTTAATGATGACCATCAATTATCGATTCGTCACCGTTCGCAGCAATTGGGCCTCTGTTACTCAACAACGTTGAAAATTTTGCGGAAGGATTTAGGTGTGATGCCTTGAAAAATACAGCTGATGCAAGAATTGAAGCCGAACGACCTACCGCAACGTAAAATTTTTGGTGAATGGCCTCTTGGAAAGTTGGCCGAAGATCCACTTTTTTACCGAAAAATTGTGTTCAGTGACGAAGCTCATTTTTGGCTCAATGGGTACGTAAATAAGCAGAATTGTCGATTTTGGAGTTAATATCAGCCAGATGCATTGCAAGAGCTACCAATGCATCCAGAAAAAGTCACAGTTTAGTGCGGTTTATGGGCTGGTGGCATCATTGTGCGAATCGTAACATAACTATGAAAGGTGAGCGCTGCCGTGAGATGATATCCAACTTTTTTTTGCCCAAAATGCAAGAGCTTGACTTGCATGACATGTGGTTTTAACAAGACGGTGCAACATGCCACACAGCACACGCAACAATGGACTTATTGAGAGGCGAGTTCGGTGAACATTTTATTTCACGTTCGGGACCGGTCAATTGGCCGCCTAGATCGTGCGATTTAACGCCTTTAAACTGTTTTTTGTGGGGCTATGTTAAAACTCATGTCTATACAGACAAGCCCGCTTCAATTGACGCATTGGAAGACAACATCGAAGCATTTATTCGTGAGATACCGGCCGAAATGTTTTTTGAAAAACTTTCCTATAGCTTTGAAAAAAATCACCGTTTAAAACTTTATAATCCTTTTTTTCGCATTGTTCATTTAATTTGCCTTCTTGGTAGGAAACAGATCAATTTCACAGCAGCATAATTTTTATTTTAAATAGAAAAGAAAATTATTAAAATACAATTTTAGACGTAATTTTTATTAAAAATAAATATTCTATTTAAATTTTGTTTAATTTTAACTTTACCACTTTCAATTTCCGATTGATATTTTTTTTCTGCAGCATTTCGCTCAATTTATTAACAACATAATACGTTTATGTATTAATAATACGTTTTTGTATTAATATATGATATTATAAATTGTCTCTTATGTAGACTCTAATATGTACATATGTGTTAGGGGAAAAACGTGCAAACTCTCGTAGTATATAATAGTAATATGTTAATTTATACAAATCACTGTAGTCTCAAAAATTAATTTATGTATATTTTAATTCACTTTTTATGTCAAACACACTTTTTACAACAGTCTCCGACTGAAACAAAAACGTTAGTGATTGAAGTAAAATATTCCAATCCAAGTGCCGGAATTGTTTGCAAGTTACGATTCCATCAAAATAGCATTATTAAGTTTGCAATTTTTTATGAACAAATACTTTGCAACTATTTAAGTATGGTAACATAAAAGTTAAAACCAATTGCATGACTTTTTGCACCCGAAACCTTTCAGTATATAAATATGTATCTAAACATAAATCGGTACATTGCTTATGAGTTGAAACATATTTTCTAAAAATATACCGAATTTGTCTGTAAAAAATTTTGCAGTTAGTTTTTTTCAAATGATTTTAAACGTAAGAAAGAACTTAATTTTTAATTCTCATTCTACTGCTGTCAGAAATGTTATTCTATAAAATAAATACTGTATATAAAAACGTTTGTGGGCAAGCATAAGCATTGTCTTTTGTTTCGTGCAAAAAGCAAAAGTTTTATGAACCAGGAAATAAAAATGAAACCATCTGTAGTCGATGGAACTTTTTTCTTTAATTTAATGATTATTTTCATAAATCCGATCTATTAATACTTTAAATAATTAACCATTGTTTTATTTTAAGAAATCATTAAAATAAGAAACAATCCAAAATCTCCCATAGAAATATTTTTTAGAATGAAATTTCCTTAGAACAAAGAATTGTGCACAACATCAGGACTTTTTACTAAAGATTTTGTACCTAAAAAAATAAATATGTCTTAAAGTTTAAAAAAAATTGCTATTTAAATGGCGTTCATTAATATTACGTACAAAAATGTTTTCAGTGTACAATACACTGGGTAAGATCTTGTTAGCAATCCGAGTAAAAATATTTCAGTTTTATTCGTACGGATGTACAGCGGCAGACCGAAAGCCGCCAGTTGTCCAAGTTCCCCGGCCATACAGAGGTCTGTTGTAGATAATGTAATTTATATCCTTTATTATAAAGAGAACAAATTAAATGTTCATTTATGTATAACTCTGGAAAAGTACCGAAGATCATTTAAAGGGTAAAAAATACGACAACAGCTCAACACCAACTGACTTCTCCCTTTTCGGTTGACGTTGACACGATTTGGACGTGGTTCACCCATCGGGTTCTTTTCTTTAATTTAGCCGCTGTATGACCGGGAGTACAGCCGTACAAAATTGTACCGACATAGTTTTGTGATCTCAAGCCGTCATCAAACTGCCGCGCAAGAGTTGTTCGGCCGCTTAAAGGACATCATTTATTTTTACTCGGGAACGTTTGGAAGGGATATGAATGGATAGTTGTTGCACTACATTTATAAAGATGCTACCTCAAGGACAATCTTTCCAATAATCGGGCATCTAGGCATTAAGCATTGGCATCGATATAAAAATTGAGCCATGAGTGACTTCAGCAAGAATATAATAAGTTAAGAGATTATCGAGTAGTTTTCCCTTATTTTATGTCGGTTATTTAGCTAAAACATTCCTCTTAGTATTAGTTTCGAGCAGCGCGAATTCAGGGGCACGTTATACTTGGATGTCATTGGAGCACTCGTGGCGGCCCCATCCAGTCACCAACAATGAACGATGATTGAAATTTTCGGAGACATTCGAGTTGTCAAGTTTTCATTCAGTTCCACTTGCAAGTCCAAAATCCAATGATCAAACTGTCTGTTCTACTTTCCAGCCTTTTTGGAAAATGATAAATTGTTAGGCTTAATATGATGAACAAGAGTATGATAATTTTTATAACCTAAAAATAAACCATTCAATTGAAAAAATGAAATAGAACAAGTGTTCTTATTAACTAATAAAACGTAAACAAAAACGTCCAATAATTGTGAAGTGAATTATGAATTATTTTGACACTGACAGCTCTTACAGAATTGACAGCGACTCAGTGTTTTATTTAAATTCATAAAAATTGTAAATATATTTCCAAAGTGGATACGGAAAGAGTTCGATGGAATTAATGCACCAACTGTAGCTGGTGTACACAAGCATCGCATCTACGAGTATACCATGCGAAAAACCCCAAAAAGATGTATCAAGCACTCAAAAAGAGTATTGATCAAACTTTACCCGAAATAAGGGCCGAAAACATCGAAAATGTATTAAAGAAATAGATTGACAGAATGGCCCTCTGCCAAATTCCTCACGAGTCCGCTTAAGCCACCAATATTAAAGTACATTTAAAGTCGATGGTGTTTGTAGAATAAAGGCATCAATTATAGAACCCTCAATCAAGTTTGAAAAGGAACGCCAATCGGGACACATGCCGAAGTGGCACATGCTGCAGGCGTTGATATTAATAAGGCATGTGGATTTAAGTATCACCGGCAGTCCTCATATCCAGTGCATGCAACGACGACGACATCCCCATGCATGAACTCTCCTGTCAGATAACCGAAGAACATTAAATATTCAAAATCATTCCTCCGATGGCGGTGCCGGTGCCGGTGCCGGTGTAGGTATCCTCATATGTACATAGGTGGGCGACTGAGTGGGTGTCTGGTTTAGATTCCGAGTGGGCTCCTTTTCTCCAGTACACGTAGGACTCCAAGTTGTGCAATCAAATGTCGATAATAATAAAGCAGCACTGTATGCAGACGATGGGAACAGATAACCAGACCTTTTGCTTTAGTCATAAGGACACACTTTCATTCCGGCTTTCGGTTAATTCATTCACGTGGCTTGTGTTGCGCTCACATTGCATATATGTATCTATAGTATATATTCCAGCACTGAACTCAGGTCTTGAATTTTAATAAATTCTTTATTTTTAATATCATTTCAAAATACTTGCATCACCAGCAGATACATGGGTATGTATATCCGAAACGAAACGAAACTCCTGCTACTTGGCACACATCCTTTCTTTCTTTTTTCCATTGTCCCCTTTAGTCGCAGTTTGGAAAGTGTAACTCAACCCTACACGAATTCCGTTCGAATGACGTCAATCTGGGTATCTGGATTTGACATAGTGAGCAGCCTGCACAAGAGCTAAGCAATTTAATGAATTTTAAAGAGCTCCGCTTCTGGAGCTTTCGATCAATATTTGCCAGTTTCGTGGCACAATTTTGTGCGTGCGTATGAATGCAGTCAATACATTTACGAAACTTAAATTCTAATCCTTGCTTATTACATATTAATCTGGGATGTTTATGCTGGTGTTCCGCACATATCCTTATATGTAAATTAATGTTGGGTTGTTGCCTTCGCCTTTCAGTTCTCAGGATATCATCAATTTATGTGCATTATTCATGAAGAACGGATACATTATGCCAAATCCCTGAATTAATTTAACACTGTGAGATTTTTTGTAATTTCATTTGGGAATTATTTTGCATGTCTGGTAGGGAATTGTTCAATTTTCAATTTTTGTTCACAAGGTTTGTAGTTAGACACCTCCTTAGTGTATGTCTTTAATTTCAGATGAAAATTCGTCATGTGAACCCGTGAATAATTGAAACAGAAAATCGTGGGTTAAAAGGACTTTTTTTGGTATCAAATTTATTTCTTCGTATACAATAACTCGTTCTCGAAAATCGACCACAAACCCTAAGACAGGAATTGGTTCTCTAATATCCTAAATAATCAATTTATTAAAAATCCAGTGAAGAAATTTTATGCCAATATTCGAGCCTTCGGCAGGAATCCATCTAGCACAGTGCTCTGTGAATCTTCTGCATCAACCAACAAGTCTCACCAGGTGGCGCTTCCAGCTGCGCACGCCAAGTTGGTTAAGCCCCCCACCCCAACTTGTGTGCGTCAGAGTAATCGAGGGCGTCCTCTGTTGCGTTGTCCCACAGGCTTGGAGTCCTTTAATTCATTCGCATTACATGGCCCAGACATCTTGGGCGTTAAATCCGTAGACGCCTGGCTCATGTTGCTGTACAGCCCGTTTGACTCGTGGATGAACCTTCTTCTCCATTCACCGTCAATTAAATGTGACCATCCGCTATTGAAAGTGTTTACCCCTTAACGCCGTAAAGCAGGACTGGAATGATCACAGTCTTATAGAAAGACAGTAATGTCTTTCGAGAAAGGGCTCTATTACTCGATTGCCTTTTGAACCCAAAGAAGCAGCGCTTGGCAAGAGTAGTTCTGCGTTTGATCTCATCGCTGATATCATTTGCTGAGTTCACTCGGGAGCCGAGGAAGACGAAGGCTCTTAATACCTCGAAAATATACCTGCCTATTGTGACCCTCGTCGGTGATGTGCATCCTTCTTTGATCGCAGCATATATTTTGTTTTGCACTATTTACCGCCAGACCCATTTAGACCCTTCCATTTCAATGCTATCAAACGCCTCATTGAAGGCTCGCTGAGTTTGCCCAATCTCGTCAATGACATCCAAGTAAGTAGTGGTTGAACGGACTTTTCGAAAATCGTGTCTCTTGTGTTGGCCACTGAGTTTTGAACGATCTTTTCAAGAACGATGTTAAAAAAGTCACATGACCGCGCGTCGTCTTGCCTAAAATCCTCAAATTGTTCACAAACACTTTCAGCCGTTCACACAAAATGGCAGAGCAGGTCTTGTATGCGGTGCTAAGGCGACTTATCCCTCAATAGTCAAAGGTGTCTCTTTTCTTGTGAATCGGACCACGATACTGAGATTCCGCTCATCGGGAATGGTTGCTTGGGTGCATGCTCCCAACCAGATCATCGTCAGTTTTTTAAAGCATTCTCCGTGCTCTGTGAATAACAGATTAAAAAAACTCTCCCTTCTTGAATGCGAAATGTTTTGTGAACAGCTTAAAGAAAAAAGAACACATTTTTCAGTAGGAAAGTTGCTGATGAATATATGATAAAGTCGTACCTTGATACCTTGGCTGGTACACCCGCTGCTCGAGGAAAATTATAACCAAATGCAAAAACTTCCAGTTTACAAATATGTAGTTCATCATGTTGTAATATACTGTTGCCTAGTTTAGTTCAATATATCTTATATCTATAAAGATCTAATAGTTTGAGAGAAGAATACTTCGTTCATGCACAGGATTGTGGCGATACCCAACCATACAAAAGCATTATCCTAACACCATCTTATATGAAAACGCAAGGATAATCCTAAAAGAAAGGTACATGCTATAACCAAACCGAAAACTCATACAAGGACTTAAAAACCACCCGAATGCGGAATTTCAAGATCGACTAAATCTTCAATGAGGTGATCAATTCAACTAGAAACAGACAGCCGGTATTACAGAGGGATTTCCAGAATATACATATTTTCATTCACCATCAATTAAATTTTTCAAAATTTTACGAAAATTTGTTAGAGTCAAAAATAAGATTAATTCGCCAATATGCAGGGTGCATTTGTATTAGTCCAGGAAAATTTAAGTGGTGATTCCTAGGTAAATAATAAGGAACTTTTTTTTCTATCTCCAAAGTTGTTGTCACTTAACGATGATTTAAGCAAACGCGCAACTTTGTTATACCTTGACCCTTGCAACGAAAATTTCTCTGTTCATACTGATGACAGAAACTTCGTTAAAGGCTTTATGTAATTCTTTGTAACTACGTTTAAATAATGTTGATACCTTCATTGGTTGCTTAGATATTAATTTTTCATTTGCCTGTGCTAATTTTTGATGTTGAGGTCAATTTTCTTCTTAAAATGTATAATAAACAAAATGTTTTTTTTTTTTTTTATCAAATCGAAGCGAAAAATCAATGACAATTTTGTCAAAAAATAAAAACCCATACATTTTATTATTCTTGGGGCAAAAAAAAGCCAACGATTTTCAGTTAAAATTCATCACTAGTTACAAGGCCTATTTTCATATGAAGTTTTTCATAAACAAACAAACAGTTCGTTACAAAGAGTCATAATATCCACTCAATGACGCATGTTTCGAAATTTACGAGGTGGAATCAGGCTCCATATTTTCTAAAGCCGTGGGTAACACGTTTACTGTGACTGGTTAATGATACAGTATCATGAAGAACGAATTTAATCGTTCAAGATTGATGAATTGGTACTGGAAGACATTTGGGACATAGTTCGTTTGAGAAACTCAGGTGTAATTGGTTTCAACTTACTTCCTGGGTGGAACCCGAAACGGGCGGAGGATTTTTTATAGCGACCTATTACCTTTCACATAATTGGCAGGATTTTTTCCGACATTAGCTTGATATACTGACTTTGAAAGTTTTGAAGATTTAGCTAAATACCCCGCTGTCAGTGATATGCCCTCGCAGAAGAGCCATCTACACACAATCTACACAAACCACTATTTTGAAAACACGAATAAGGAATTAAAACTGTACCACTCTAGGAATCGAACCTGGGCTCTATCAATTGTTTCAATTGAAAGGCAGGTGTTCTACCAACTTCGCCAGCCAACTGTGTGAACTGAATAAATAGAAAGCAAACAAATTTACCAAGGCACTTAAGTTTACCTTAGTTAAATAACAAAACAAAAAAGAAATAATATTGTTACCTAAAAATAAAATGATAAACCAAATGCAACATTTTGAATGGGTATGTGAAATAAAATCCTCGGGAGTAGTATTAGACTTAAGTTAACGTAGTTTTTGTTTTTTAAACTAAAAAAAAATTATAGAAGTAGGATACAAAACCTTACAATGAAAAAACAAAACTAATAATTATTTAAATATGCAATTAATAAAAAATTCCAAATCACAAAAAATTTAGTTTTATAAAGGTATACACATTTTTAAGAGCTTCCAATATACTTGAAAACTATAACTTATATTAACATTCTTAAGAGAGCTGCAATAATATTGTGTAGCTATAATTATTAAATTTAAACATTAGTTATATTTTATTAGAAGCAAAATATATGAAATTTATTAAAATAACAAATTTAGGCTAAATAAAGTCTAAAATATGTATTTGATTATTTCTTATTAAGTATTATTTATTTAAAAAAAGTATTATTTACAAAATATTGCATTCGATTTTCGCTGACATCGATAGAAACATATTTCGCACCAATTACTTTTTTTAGGGTTCCGTACCCAAAGGGTAACAACGGAACCCTGTTACTGAGGCTACTTCGTCCATCCGTCGGTCGACGGGTTGTATTTTCTGAGCCGTAATGGGTAGAGAGTTGAAATTCAAGGAACGTGCACAAATTATCCTACAAAAAACGTGTCTCTTAATCGCAACTCAATTTTACGCAAATATGCAGGCTATGAGAAACTTAAATGAAAAACAAATAATTAAACTAAAAGATATGTAGAACTTTTTTCAAGTCATATACTACCATGTAGCCCAAACTAAACAAATTCGTTATTTTCTGTAAACAAAATGGGACAAATGTAATGTGATTGCCTTCAGAACTGACGGTCAGGCAGGCCAGTGTAAATCGTCAAAGCGTAAGAGCACACGTCCCATCGATATTTGACACCATCTTCTAAAATTAAGGCCACATATATATTATGACAATACCTTTGCAAAGCCCCGTATGGGTTCTTATTTTGTTTTTCTATATTTTCCGTACATCCAACCCAAAAGGTTTCTTAGATTTTTAGATTAAGATTTTTATTATTCAATAAGTTTTTATATATAAAGTTTATTTCTATCGAACAAACAATATAAAATTTAATATTAAATTATTCTAAGAAATTCAATTGACATTCTGTGAAGTGTTGAATGCCAGGTTTCTTTACCTTTTTGATTGAAACAGCTTTCAATTTGAAATATTTAAGATTGCCGTTTTAGTCATAATCTTAACTTTTAATATTTTAAACAAAAAAAAAACGTTCATTAGTGTAAGACACTAGGCTACAGGCTTTTAATAAAATGTGCAGAGGACTATCTTTTTCCCTCGTATCTTGACGTTCAATTAAAATGTTATTGGTCGCCTTCATAGGAGTTTCATTCAAAAAGTTTATACGCCATTAATCAACTCATTCAACTCATTTTGATAAGCCTTGTGTTGGCACAAAACTTTCTCGTCATATTAATTATTTCAGTCTTTTTATTGGTTCTTTGCAGGATGCTACTGGGAGCTTGGCCCATTGGTGGTAAGAACGCCTCCACCGCAAATAATAAAAATGGCAAGTGCCGGTTTTTATTATTGTGCGGAGGTTACACGCTGTTCCTTATATTGGGAGCAGCAGTCTTCTCAGCTATCGAGGCACCAAAGATTGACGACATTACGAAACGTGTCGAAGAGTTTCGTAATCAATTTTTGGAAAGGAATCTTTGTTTGAATGGTAAGTCAATATGCTTTAGTATTTTAAAATGTAAGATTAACTTTGAACGATTTGCTTCAAAATCATTTGCAAAGGGTGGGCCAAAACACTCATTCCACGACGACTTATTCTGTAAGAAAAATAGAAATATTCCGCCATCTTGAGGAGTAATAGCTTTCCAAGCTTATGAGGTGATCAGAGAGTCTTATCGATGATCCTTATAATAATAAGTCAATTTGAGATTTTTTTTTAAACTTTTTTCCGACGTAAAAATAAATACACGGAGTGTTGAGAACTTGAACGACTGTTTACGAATGAATTATGTAATGTTTGAAACAGCTCCAGAGTAGTCGTAAGGCAACTTTGGTAACCATATACTCCAGATCGATTCAAAAAGAGATCATGAAATCGGCACTCAAACCAAATTTCCCCCTTTATCAAGTTCTTCAAATTCATCAGTGTGGCTCATTTTACGCAGATCAAATCAGAAGATTGCGGGGAGCTTTCAATGAAAAGAGGCGAAGCAAACTTAGAGTTGGAATTTTGATTATCAACACAAAACACCAGAACACAAACCAACCATCGGGCTACCATTCGAGGAGTGGGTTTCAAACTGATCAAACAAAACTAATTCAAGGATGACTAAAGCCATCTTCTTCCGCCAGTAAAGATCTGAATATCGTTTGCACTAGTTGAGTGATGCTTTTCTGTATAAAAAGAGTTTTTGACTTCATCCAATAAAAATTAAGATAGCTTTAGATAGACCGCGCTTTTGCATTGACGAACTTCATAAACTGTTGTCTCCGGGCAAATGGTAGAACTCCTTTTAATCTGCCACACAGCTTGATCCGCAAATCGTCTTTAATTTTAATTTCTGGCTTGTACCTTAAGGTTTTCATTTTTATCCTTAAATGCATATTGCTTCTACATTACACCACGACGCGAGCACATGGGAGCCTCAGGTCGGGCTCTTTTGATGAACCTTTAGAACACGGGTTCCTTAAAGAGAGTGTCCTTTAGTCCGGCAAAATCTTAAAAATGTTTAAGTTATCGATTGAATCGTGCTATAATTTTGAATGGCAATGTTATTTGTGTGCACCGCGAGCAGAGGTATATTCTTCTGGTCCTTCACCTACCTTTCCACATTCAGACCTTAATCCTGGTTTAAATTTAAAAGGGGCATTTGTAGACCATCTAGGTAATATGGAGTTCTCGAATTCAGGATTCATTGTTAGCTCTACTCCTTTAATTTTATGGTGGTAAATCAGTGGTCAGTTCCTCATTAAAAAATATGTTACGATTATGATTACAATCGAGACCGAGTTAATAAAGTTTTTCGTGTGTCTCTATTGTTTCGAGAAGTTTGTAAGTCTATAACGCTTAAACTTTAAAACCTCGCTTTGTTAGTGGCAGTTTTAAACAAGTTCTTCCCAACTCATGGGCTCTCATTCAATATTATCATTATTAGCAAATTTCTGAACGCCCGATTAAAAACCGTGACCCTAAATTATATTTGGTTTGTTTTAATAACATTTTTATTTGCAAATGCCAATTTCCCTTATGAAACGGACTTTCTTCGATTTCGATTTCCATAAAAAATAAATCGAAAACACGGTTACCATTATGGATACGTATGGAAACCTATTCGAGCACATCAATCAAATTCAGTGCCCTTAACATTGTTAAACAATGAAAGGACGAGAGTTCATATCCAACAGACTTTTGTAAAGTATTTGAAAGCTTAACCCATTTGGGCAAACAAGATTGTTATGTTGTAGCCTGTTCAACATCATAAAATCGACAAGTATCACTTGTATACATTTGGTCCTTATATACTTTATATGAGCTGCAATTTTAGGAGCTCTGATGTTTCCATTGATAATAATTTTCATCGCCATGAGGTGAATATATTTTTATTTTATTTTTTTTGCCAAGGATAGGATGGCTTCTTTATGACGGCCATAAATCTCAAGTACTTTGTTTTTATTAAAGTCAATGAAAATGTCGTTTCCATTCGACAGAGTTGTATTTGAAATATTTTAAATGGAAATGGGGATTCTCGAGGATTTCGAGTACTTAAGGTGACAAACAATAAATCATTGAAAATTATGTTTTTAGAAAATAAAATTTCAATGTTTAAGCATTTTTGATCACGCTTATGTCTTTTTGAAATGATTGCTGAAATGAAAATCTTTCAGGTCGGTTTTGTCCATTGCTGTTGATTCACCAGTTTCTTGTGAAGGTTTTGCTTCGGCCCGTAATTCCAGAAATTGGTCCATGCTGGTATTTTTAAAAAAGTCTCATCTGGTTCATAGGCTCAATTTCAGCATCAACTCTGCCAGACAAAGGGATTTATGACATATGTTGTTGGATTTTGCAAATGAGAGAGATTCAATCATTCAGATTAAGATTCATGAAAAATAAGTTCCATTGTCGGATACTATTACCTGTGGAATACCAAATAATAGGACTACCGGTTGAAAATGTCGTTATTGCAGACAACTTCATATCTATTACTCTGAGGTGAATTTTGACCATGACAGCTGTCACATCAGAAACTCCATGTCATTGTCTAATTATTTCAGTCTAGGTTATTGGTCATTAGTGAAAACACACAAGTTTTTGTAAAGCCGTAGAATGTCTACATTCGTGCCATCAAAACAACATTTGCGGGAAGTTTTAATATGCTTCTTTCATTTAAAGAAAAAAACAACCGAAGCGCATCGATTGCTTACCGAAGCTTACCCGGGTTATACTAAAGACGTTAAATGTGTCAGCGGTGGTTTAAGCGAAAACAAGGAACGCCCCTGCCAGGTGATGAAAAATTTTGAAGACCATGAATTGGAGGCATTTCTCGATCAAGATCCGTCACAAATGCAAGAAGAACTTGCAAATTCACTTGGCGTCGCTCAGCAAACCATTTCCGATCGTTTGAAAGCAATGGGAATGATCCGAAAGGTAGAACATCGAGACGTCGAACGCCGATTTTGCATGTCCGAAATGCTGCTTGAACGCCACAAAAATAAGTCTTTTTTGCATCGAATCGTCGCTGGTGATGAAAAATGTGTACATTACGATAATCAAAAACGTCGGTCAACGTATGGATACCCCGGACATGCCTCAACATCGACGGCCGTTCAGAATATTCATGGCCTGAAGGTTATGCTGTGCATTTGGTGGGACAAGAAGGGTGTTGTGTTTTATTAGCTGCTAAAACCGAATGAAAGAATCACAAGCGAGGTCTACCGACGACAATTGATGCGTTTGAGCCGAGCACTGAAGGAAAATAGGCCGATAAAGTTATTTTGCAACATGACAATGTTCGGCCACATGTTGCAAATGTCGTCAAAACTTACTTTGAAACGCTCAAATGGGATGTCCTACCCCACCCGCCGGTCCAGACCTTGCGCCATCCGATTACTATCTCTTCCGATCGATGCAACATGGCCTGGCTGACCAGCACTTCCGTCATTTCGATGATTTCAAAAAATGGATCGATTGGTGGATTGCGGCCAAATCGGCCGAATTTTTCAGAACGGGTATGGGAAAAATGTGTGGCTAGCGATGGGCAATACTTTGAATATTGAATTTATATCTATTTTTCCTCAATAAAGCATTGATTTTTGAAAAAACGACATTTTCAAAAAATTACCTCTCTCAAAGCCCGTATAGTTATTCGATTCATTGGAAACACCTCCAACCACATGGTCCTTGTATCCAAAATGATTAAAAAGTATCGTTCCATAAAGGGACCAGCGAAGTCTATATGAATGTAGACTATGTCATCTTGCTATAATTTCACCGCCGCCTCCGTCAAGCTTCTTGATGCGAATGCAATGGGTCCACTCAGTGTTTTGTGGGACAAAATTGCAGATAACTGCAGAGAAGCATCTGTGGCCAATATAACCAAGCGTTATCCCACATTATGTCGTCCTTTATTGTGTCAAGTGCACGCTGATTCTGCTTGGCACAGCATATTGTTATTAAACGTTCGTTCATATGCCTTTACCTGAAGACTTCTTGCCTTGGGTTTTCATCCTCTGTTCGCTTTTTATTCTCCTTGAGTGTAATTATTTTTCTTATTTATATTTTAAAACAAAATAAGAATAAAAATAATTTTAACTTCAATATTGCCATCCAATTTTTCTTGTTCGTTGTTGTGTAACAAAGCTAAAAAAAACACAGTCCGTCCATGTGTATCGTGTTCCGCTGTGAAGACGAATATAATCCATCCATCTAAATTGTACACAGTCTTTTGTAAACAATCGCGCAACTTTGTCTCAAACTAATTGCTCATTCATTCGGAAGTGCTGAATAAGCCTCCAACCGCCACCAAGTAGAACAACATTAGCTTCCACCTTATGCGGGGAGAGAGACACAATCCGATCTTCTAGATTTTATCTACATAATTGTAAGCCAAGTCGTCGCGTCTCCATCACAACTAGTAACGTATTCGTGTGTCTTCGTTCGTTTGCAATCCAAACGGCTCGGTCAGCAATTAATTGGATTAAATAAAAAGAAGATAAAGCTAAAAAAGTGACCGCTGGACATTTGGAGCATACTGACCGTCCGCCACCGGTAGTCAATGGATGCACTGAAATCAGTTCGTTTCCAGCTTTGTGGCACTTAAGACTCAAGTCGTATACGTAGTTTTTTAAAAAGCAATAATTTAAAAAAAAAATATTTCTACACAAGTTGGCAGTGGAATGTTATCAAGTACTGTGTTTGGGTAGTTCACCCTTTTCTACGCCAAGTGTAGCAATTTGTTTGGCGTCGTCAGCGATAAACAGTGATTTATGGTTTTTTGTTATTCAAAAATTTATACAGAAAAATTATTGTGCTCCTGAAACAGTAGCAAATTGAAGTGCCTAGTCGGGTAGCGTGTCTCAGTTTAAATGGTGTCTTGTGTCTTGTTGTAGTGAAAAAACTGCTGTAATATGTGAATTTATAACTTACAGTGAAGATATCTTATCAATTCGGAAGCTTGCAAGTGTAAGATGCCTTGAAAATCATCGCCGTGTTAAAATGATGAACTAAATACAATAGTTCAACCGTTTAAGCTACAATTGCAGAATCTGTTGAATGTATTACAGAGAGGCTCAAATTGGATTACATTTTTTTTTACATTTTCTTAGGGTGAAAATAGACCGAGGTTTATTGCACTTTGTTTATCAGTTGACTTGAAAAATATGGGTACAAAAGTTGTGGCTTGTATAAGAATGTGATATTTCAAAATTGTATTTTTTGCGGAGGTATTTTCGAATATATGGTCTATGAAAGTAATAATTAAATTTATTAAAGAATATATATAAAGCCTTGACCAAAATACAAGACGACGGGGGAAGGGGGGTTGGCAAAAGTATTGTTAAAAAAGTTATGTTAGAAGTACCAAAGTTTTAAGGAATTTTGAATTGTTGAGTGTTGGCTTTCAAGAATTGCAAGTATTGGTATTTAGCAGCTTCGTTAGCTATTTGCCTGCTGCACTCCTCATGAGCCGCTACTTTAGTTCCAATGTTGTCCTCAAAATAATTAGGGCCAATCACTTTTTCACTACAAATGGATTAAAAGGGATGCAATGGCTCTTTGTACATGTCTTGTGGATTTTCCTTCATGCCAGAAATACATTTTTCCTTTCTTTTCATATAACCCGCCGTTCACAATGACTTTAGATACGAAATCATTTTCTTCTTACACCAAGTTTAAGAGAGCATGGAAGAAAGCTAACCTCACATGACGTCAGCTGTAACGGCCGAAGGAGCAAATTGGATCTGACAAAATTTTTGCACTCGCTCGTAATTCGCGGTTTTTTATACGAAATTCGAAAATAAAGTCTGAAATATTTTTAGTCTTTCAGACGTCGGTCTCCTGTCAGCGTTCTGCTCTTATGCCGTAGGAAAACAAAATATCTTCGTAATCTCTCTTTTAACTTTCGCGTTTTTTCTGTTTGGAATAGTAGAGTAAAGAATACTGCATTGTCAAAAGACGTAAGGATGATGTATCATGAGCCTTAAGTCATACGAGTACATAAGACGAAAATTTTAAGGACCAATAAGAAAAGGAAATACGAAACTAAAATAAGTTAAACATTATTTAAATATCACAAGTAAAATAATAAGAGTTCAATTACAATTTTCAAATAGTTGCATAAATATTTTACAAAAAAAGATTTTCATTTTTTTGTAAATTTTGCTATAAAAAATTTCCTTTTTTTACTTTGACTCAAAAACCTGTCCACTATAGTGTTTTTCTTAGATATAGTCAACAATAATATATATCCTGATTTTAACTTAGATACGTGAAACTAAACTGTCATTCCAGACTGTTTAGGTTTATTTAAAGCACAAGGTTTGCAATTTACAATATAGATTTTTTAACAATCGCTGTTTCACGGGATCGCTAGAGTCGTGAGAACGTTACGATTTCCAACATAAAAAATAGAGAAATCCAAATGTAACTTTCGAAGGATCACAGCATCAACAAAAAGTCATGATGAAACATAAACCTCCTGTAGGAAGGCCATCGTTTTGAGGCCTTAAAATTGTTTACTGCCAAAATTCCAGCAGTCCTAGATGCCTTCATTTCCAATATTGATCCTGTAACAATTATTTAAAAATTGTTTGATTTTATAACTCGCTGAGCTTGACTCTTCCTAATTCCGAATTTTATCCGCAATCTTTCCGTTACTGTTTTTGGTTTTTCATAGAAATGAATGATTTTTTTTTCAGTAGATCTGATTCGGCGCGTTGTTCTACTCATTTTCGAAATTCCTGGAAGTAAAATTTGTTGCTTCAGAAAATCTGAAACCAGATTGAAATATCCAACGCAACTGCTGCCTGTACTATAAACACTACTAAGATGAATAAGTGCAAGGATTTTTTTTTGCAAAAGCATTTCCGACATTCCGGGGGACTCCCTTAATTTTTGAATCATAGCATGACAGTTCAGGAAAATCTAACGAAATTGTTACCCCATGATTGAATTCAGGGAAGCCTCGTTTTCAGAGGTTTATTTATATGAAAAAGTCAGGTGTATGCATGAAGTGTGATTCATTTCGGAGGTGGGCCAATTACAGAGTTTCCAAATAAGGAGTTTTCACTGCAAGAATCAAGTCTCGGAGATTTTTCCCACTTTTGTTTGTAGTCAATATGATGCGTGTATCGAAATATGCTGCGTATACGGACATAGATGATATTTTGACAACAAGCTTAATTTTTTTTAACGCTTTAAGGCACCGCAGTCATAAGTATTTGGAAAAAAATTCAAATGTATACCGTTGGTTTTCCTGAGGAAAAGGATGAATGAAAGACTGAATGACACCGAAGTGATCCTATAAGGGTGACGTTTTTCCTTACGGTACGGAACCTTAAATTTTTTAGGAAAGTGCCAGACTTTTATGATATTAATGTTTAATATTTCTGACTTTAATCTTTTCAATTATATGTAACCTTATTTATTAAATTGTTACAAGAAGACATCGTAGAGCGTTGGTCTGCTACACAATTCGTTCAATGAAAACAATAATAATGAAAAAAGCCAATGAAAATGAAGACATTATCCGTGCACTCATAAATCAATGTCAAGTGATTATGCCGGAAATATGGTTATTTATCAGGATGGAAATGATCTGGAAAAGATTATTTTTGCCAGTTATTGCTGCTTCCTATGTGATGCTGGATGACTGACAAATTTATGAGCTCATTCATGAGTCTTATTAAATAAGCAGGCAAGTTCATCGGTTATCAATCGTTGCTCTGAACCATATTAAATGGAAGTCTTTCTATTTTAATCAATTCCGCATTAAGATAACACTTTATTGCAAATTGCGACGGCTGAATGCGTTTCGTGATCTTGAAGGAAAGCAAGCCTGTATAAAAAGTTTTTATTATTTTTAATATGAATTGTTGCACTTAGTGAACGTGCATATCTCTTGAGCATTTATTTGGTATCAATCAGAGGCTCAGTATCGGCTTCTGAGCTAAATTACACAAATAACTTTTTTCGCCATGAAATGTTAAAAAGAAATTTGTGTTGAAATAGTGAGAACCGATCATATTGCCGGAGACTATTGCTGCAGCTGTTGCCACAAGTTTGCGCCTCAACCCAAAAGTTTCTGAACATAAGTCGCTTAAAATTAGGAATGGTATCAAAAATCGGATTAGCCGCATACTTTGTTTGCTCAGGAATTGAACCTTTCTTTTCGCTTCAGACGCATTCATAGAGAGGCCAACACATCCTGAACGTGTGACTGTGTGCTATTTCAGTGGCTGTGCCAAGGCATGCTAAACGATTTTCTATTGCCAGATATTAAGGACTTTGTCTTGAACGATCTATGGAGCCAACAATATGGAACATTGCACACTTTGTATGTTATGTTCAATGATCGTGAAATCAGTCGTTTTAGTGATGTTGTTTGGCCCTGCAATTTCGTGCCATTCAACTTTTTTGCATGAATGCTATGAGAGCAATCCAAAGACAACTCAGTTACCCAAGAACCTAAAAGTATTAGTCAAGTTTTACCTAAAAAAAAGTTGCCGAAACCATCGCAAATGTATTGAAAAGTTGGATTACCCCAATCCGTCACCGGCGACGTTGAAAAGTTCTAGTATGTGTGAGGTACCATTCACCATGATACCTTGGTCACAGAAATATCTGCCCAAATCTGTATATACAGTCGTAGCCTTTTTCTTGTTTCTAAGAAGGTAGTGCCGGTTGTTCGGGCTCTGCTATGGTTTAAAAATCCACAGAATTTGTTGAAACCGAAAATGGGTGTATAATTGTGTGGTCCTGAATACTAAAAGTCCAGTACGATGGTTTGACTGCTGTTGCTGTGGCTGGACCTAAAAACAGTAAGAAAAATTAGGTTATTTCATAGCTCGGGATAGTCACAAGTGTCTCGGTCCTTAGCCGTCTCCGAAAAATTATTAATTCAAACCAAAATTAAAATTTTTCTTGCAATCAGTAATTTCAGCCTTTTCCTTGTTAACGGAAATGATGAGATTTTTCAAAAAATATCCAAAGTCAAACTGTGAAAAAGTATAAATTCAGGATTCTTTTCGACGGCACGCTTAGTTCAAAAGCTAGAGTCAGTGTGTTCACTAGTACTAAAAAACAGACCAAACCTCCTGCAGTAATAATAAAGAGTTTTTTTCTTAAGTGGTTTTCTGTAATTTTTAGGGTTCCGTACCCAAAGAATCCAAAGGAACCATATTACTAAACCACCGCAGTCCGTCTGTCACAGAGTTGTATCTCCTAAAACGTTATAGGGGGCGACTTGTAATTTTCTTAAAAGTTGAACTTCTATTGTCGCTATAGCAACAAATAATAAAAATGATATAAAGTTATAATTAAATTGGGGTCACCATACAAAGAAAGTGTTTTTTTAAAACGCAACTCAACTTTTTGTCTAACAGAGACAATTAGTTTCATGGAGCAACTTAACAACTTTTTGAAGTACGCAATCATTTCGTCGGACTTAAACAATGTAAAAGCTTGAATTCCAAGTAGAAAAAATCAACATTTTGCAACTTGTGGAACGAATGAAAGAATGCATATTGTGGAACGAAAGTCAAAGTGTTTCTACCCAACCAAACGAACTCTGATATCCATGTGTACGTGCTTTCTTGGCGGCCTATTTCTCGATCCGAAAAAAAAAATAATTATAATTTCATTTTTTAAATAAATTATTAAAAAAACAGATTTCATGCAATAAAGAAAAATGTTAACATTTTACGATGTTGTGTGCACTGATTTCGCATTTAAAGCACACAATGATATCTTCGTGAGAGAGAGTCAACCCTCACTTGGATACTTTTTTAAATATTCCACGTGGTAAGAAATTGACCAACATCGAAAAACAAGGAATATGAAATGAAAAAAATGGAATGACGCAGGCACAAGGTGCCACTGAATTAAATTGCTCTCAATTTGGACTGCAATTCTAGCTTCGTAAGAAAACGGGCAGCAGCTTCCGACAATTTGAATACCGAAAGTGCTTGAGTAAATCACCACTAAAAATTACGGCCAAAAGAAGCATATCTCGAATTCGCTGAAACACATGTCAAACACGGTGAAATATGGTAGCATGTGGGCTTCAAGTTGATTTCAGGAAAGAACAAAAAACCATGTTACGCCGACCTTTAGGAGGAGGAGGTGTTATGGTTTTGGTTGCTTTCCACTGTTATCTTAAATTAGAATTTGTCTTTATTTCTAGAAGAATTGACGCCAAGAAATACAAAGAAATGTTGGATGAACAACTCTTGCCCTTATAACGATATCGGAGGATAATGATGTAATTTTTCAACAAGACAACGCTCCTACTCATAAAGCACGATTTCAATAATATTTAATTAAACTTTGAGAAGTCTTAACCCAAACCCCCATTGAAAACCGGTGGGGTATCCTGCAAGGATGGTTTATGATCAGGAAATGTCAGAAATTCAAAATGTGGAACAACTCAAACAAAGAATTGTTCAAGTGTGGAATAAAATACCGGAAATCACTTTAAGCCATATTATTTTCAGTTTCCCACGTCGATTGTAAAGTGTTAGACAAAATATTCCTTATTAAATAAATTTTTATCCAAAAAATACTAAACACAATTTTTGAGTTTTTAAAAAATGATAATAGAAAAGTAGAATAACAGTGTAAAAAAAACTTAAAACTATGGTTTGAGTCTATAATTTTCCACAGGACTGTAAGGTCCATTTCCAGCTGTAGGCGCCGCCGAGGATTACCTCTTCCCTTCTATCTAGATTCGTGTTACCCGTACAGCTAACCGTTGAACCTGACCCACGCACTCAACCAAGATAATTTTTCTATAAAAGTCACCAAGACCCTTTTCATCCGCCATTGATCAGGTCCATCCTTTGGCAACGTGCAGACAATATCGCCTCGTCAGCTCGGTCGTTAGCTTTCTTTCTAAATTGCTTTCTTGGCCCAAAGAAATAGCGGTTAAAGGGTGATTCTTCGTTTGATCTGCAGGGTAAGATGAGCTCTTTGGCTGTCTAAAAGAAACATGAGTCAATTGTGACAAATGTGACGAAACGAAGGTCATCAAATCACTTTGGGTCCTTCATTAACTACTTCCAACTTTATCCATATGACGATGGAACATCTGCTGTAGTTTACATTATTCTAAAAAAAAATCCGTACTGTTACGTAGGAAACGAGCTTTTAAGCGTTCGTTCGTTTTCGCAAGTACATTCCCATTTTGCCCGAGAAAAATCACAATCCCGAATCATTTCAATCTTGTTCCACACATTCAAGTCAAATATCCAAAACCTCATCGCTCGGATAACCTTTTAAAAAAGTTTCTTATCAAGAAAGTACACCAAAGAAGAATGCAACAAATTAGTGAAACTGCAAATTTGTCTTGCGCCCTTATGTGACACCTTCTCAAGTTCCTCTATCAGCTTTACGACTTTGGCTTCCGAGCATCTAATCACTATCCTCCCGGATCCTGATGAAAAAGGTTAGAGGTTAAATAGTGCGCTAGTGTGTTCATTTGTATGAAAGTACACATGTTTGATTGCACTACAGTGGAAGAAGGTTTGCAATTATTCTACAGGATTTGTTCCTCCAATATGCATAAAGCTTAACAAAACAAAAAAGCCTCAACAGTACGAAGGAGAGGTAAAAATAAAATAAAAAAAAAAAAAAAAAAATCGAAAGTGTACACAGAACAAGGAGTCCTCTCTTTGGGGAAAGTGCTTCAGGCGAAAAGTTTTCAATTAGATTTTCAGCATTCCTCATGGAACAGGGAATGCATACAAGTGCTTTATTTGTCTGTAGGCATACATCGTCCATGCTTACCCGTATAAGTATGACGATGTAGGGTTTTAGTGAAGCTAGGGTAGTGGGCCATGCAGCAAGGGTTCACTGGTATAAATTAGTAATTGAGGGCAGAAGACTGGTCATTAACTTTTATTGTGCATATACGGCTGGGAATAAGGGGACAGCAATCAAAACTTTTTAGTACTCATCACATTCCACTTTAGAGGGGCAGAAGACAAACATGAATTGGATAAAATGGAAGCGAAAACCTGAGGTGGTGATTTTACGTTTACTTGCATAGTTATAGTGAATTAATGGAATAACCAAAATGTTTTCAAGTTTGAATGAACAGCCCTTAGTTATACTAACTGATGCTTTGTAAATTAATTACATTAGGCATAAAGGGAGTAATTACATTCCAAGAGAGGGTTTACCTTGAATGGGGATGCTCTCAAAGTATGACCGTGTTTATAGGTCTTATGACACTTCATGTTGAATTTATTTCTTCTGGTTTCTATGCTTTACTTTACTTGTATTTATTTAATTGAAACACATTGTGAACAAATTGTACGTTTATTAGTCAATTTTCTTCAATTTCTTGTTTATTAACACATAAACATTTTTTTAAAACAGGATAATTATTTTTCTTCAAAGTTTAATGATTCCTTAGACAGGAAAAAATTGTGGAGTAATCTGCGTTACATCGGGATCGGTTGTAAGGGAAATACTGAATGTTTATTAGATCCTAATATGCTGAATGATTCCTTCCTGTCGAATCCAGGAAGCACACCACGGTTTTCCTTGAAACCTGAGCTCCTTAGGAATTACAACCAGGACTTTGAAGTAGTAAATGAGAATGACGTTCTTGAAAGCTTTGCGAGCTTAAAATCAAATGCTATTGGTGAGGATGGGATTCCTCTGCGATTCGTTAAACTGATTTTACCCTTCATTCTTGGCTCGTTGACTCATATAATAAATTTTTGCATCGCATCATCTACTTTCCCCGAAAGCTGGAAAGCTGCCAAAATATTCCCAGTCGCAAAGAAGCCTCAACTGTCTTTGAGAAAATCCTGGCTAAGCAAATAGTGGATCAAATTATTCGAAACTCTTTATTATCTCCTTATCAGTCAGGTTTTAGACCGGGTCACAGCTGTGCTACGGCTGTGGTCAAAATTCTAGATGATATAAGGCAACAATATGACTGTGGTAATCTGACCGTACTTTGTTTACTAGACTTCTCAAAGGCTTTTGACAGGGTAAATCATAAGATTTTGTGTTTGAAGCTAGCTCACTACTTTGGTTTCAGCAACAGAGCAGTTCGACTTATCGAAAATTATTTGAAAAATCGCTCCCATAGAGTTTTTGATGGTAAGCGTTTCTCATTTGTGAAATATATGAAAGAAGGTGTTCCGCAAGGTTCAATTTTGGGACCAATACTATTTTGCATTTTCATAAATGATATTGTTTTAGAATGCAAACAAAAAATTTTTCCTCCTCTATGCAGATGACATTCAAGTCTTCCTTTCTAGGCCACTTGGACTGTCAGAAGATCTCATCCAAAGGGTGAATGAGGATCTCGCTGCTATTTTTGAATTGTCAGTTGAAAATGGACTAACCCTGAACGCATCCAAGACGCAAGCCTCCAGTATTCCTATCGGACACAAAAATTAAGTTTGTTGATACAGTTACAAGTCTTGGTTTTAAGATAAATCGCAATCTTTCCAGCAATGATCATGTAAACTACACAATATGCCGTATTTATACTTGCCTCCATGAGTTGTGGTTATGTGCTTGTTTTGTTCCTCGTGATACGAAGCTTAAACTTGTAAGAGCTTTAATCATTCCCATAATAACGTATTCAGAGGTAGTGTTGATTCTGTATCGCGAAATAAGTTACAGGTAGCATTTAACGATATGATACGGTTTGTTTATGGTCTCCGAAGATATGATCATGTATCTGGTTACCAAAAAAATATTCTAGGTTGTACACTCCCAAGGTACCTTGATGCCAAAATATGCTTATTTATGCATAAGATAATACACACGAAAAAACCGGTTTATTTTTATGAAAAACTAGAATTTTTACAATCAGCCAGATTGACTAATTTGATGGCACCACTGTTTAAATATGTAAACTCTTCGCGTCTTTTCTTTACCTGCGCTATAAGGTTATGGAATTCTTTGCTTGGAGATATAAAGCGAGTGACGGCCGCGGGGAGATTCAGGAGCGACCTTTTTAAATATTTTTCTCAACAGCAGTAGTTTCTTTTATTTTCTTTCTTTTTGCTTACTTTATAAGATTTTGATTTTTCTTTGATATTTTGAATTTACTTAATGTTTTATATTTATTTATTTTTATTTTTTTTCTTTTCGATCATTATCTTAAACTTAAGTTTATACTAGTTTTTAATCTTACACAATTTTTAATCATTCCACTTTTACACACAATAACATTGTTGGTACTCTTAAAAGACTGAGTCTTACATGTACTTGATTTAAACATTATAATAAATTGAAATTGAAATTGAAATTGATAAACGCTTACACATTATTTTTAAATTATTTTATATGGCCGTAGATATATTACAAAAGCATAAACAAATTCGTATTAAAATGAACAGTCATGGTGAACTAAACGATTTTTAAAAAAAATATTTTTGAATTTGATTTTGGTTGAAATATATTAAACCTTGTTATAAAATACTATAAAGAAGTAATGTTTGAAACGCCCCACCCGATTCAAAAAATTCTTGCACCAATACTTACAAACAAATGCTAGAAATTGGCCCATTTAAAGAAAGATAAAGGGTGATTTTTTAAAAGCTATAGGAAAGTTTTTCAAAAAAAAAAACACACATAAAATTCAGAAAAATGCATGAAATCTTTATTTGAATCGATAGTACGGTCCATATAATTTAATGTTTGAAGATTATTTCATGCAAATGTTGACCCTGACTGCACCTCAAATGGTCCATCTGTTTAGTCCAATTTTGGCATACTCTTTCCAACATTTCGGCCGGTATCTCAGGAATTAATGCTTCAATGTTGTCTTCCAATGCGTCAATTGAAGCGGGCTTGTCTGTACAGACATGAGCTTTAACATAGCCCCACAAAAAATAGTCTAAAGGCATTAAATCGCACGATCTAGGCGGCCAATTGATCGGTCCCGAACGTGAAATAAAATGTTCACCGAACTCGCCTCTCAATAAGTCCATTGTTGCGCGTGCTGTGTGGCATGTGGCAACGTCTTGTTGAAACCACATGTCATGCAAGTCAAGCTCTTGCATTTTGGGCAAAAAAAAGTTGGATATCATCTCACGGTAGCGCTCACCATTCACAGTTACGTTACGATTCGCATCATCTTTGAAGAAGTACGGTCCTATAATACCACCAGTCCATAAACCGCACCAAACTCTGACTTTTTGTGGATGCATTGGTAGATCTTGCAATGCTTCTGGCTGATATTCACTCCAAAATCGACAATTCTGCTTATTTACGTACCCATTGAGCCAAAAATGAGCTTTGTCGCTGAACACAATTTTTCGGTAAAAAAGTGGATCTTCGGCCAACTTTCCAAGAGCCCATTCACCAAAAATTTTACGTTGCCGTAGGTTGCTCGGCTTCAATTCTTGCACCAGCTGTATTTTGAAAGGCATCACACCTAAATCCTTCCGCAAAATTTTCCACGTTGTTGAGTAACAGAGGCCCAATTGCTGCGAACGGCGACGAATCGATAATTGATGGTCATCATTAACACTGGCCGATACAGCTGCGATATTTTCTTCAGATCGCACTCTACGTAAGCGTGTTGGTGGTTTAATGTCCAACAATGTAAATTTGGCGCGAAATTTAGTCACAATAGCCCGAATTGCCGCTTCAGTAGGTCGATTAAACTGGCCATAAAATGGAAAAAGCGCGCTATGAACTTTCTTAACAGAGCCCGCATTTTGATAATAAAATTCAGTAATTTGCAAGCGTTGTTCGTTTGTAAGACGATTCATGGTTAAATTATAGACCGAACTGAAGAAGTTTGAAAGTGAAACAAAACACGAAACGTGCGTCAGCTGTTTAAACCAGTGTTGCCAAAAAGATAGTAGCTAAAAAATCACCCTTTAATTACTTGCCTTGGGAAATGTTTTTCGAACTGAAAAGCCTCTATAAAAAGGTCCGCGATGACATATCACTATATGTTAAGGTTAATACACACGCTGTTGAAATATGTCAGGATGATTCTAAAAAGGCAGAAAATTTTGTAACATTTTTTGGACAAACAGTTCGCTTTGGTTTCATAGGGCGCTGAGTAAACCTTTTCGAGTCGTAAGACTTTCCTACGTTCACGAAACCTACGCGGAAGAAGTCGTAGGACAAGGTTAGTTTGTTATTAAAGTTAAAACAGCAAACAACAATTATCAAAAAATATAATTTATGAATTGGAGAATTTATTCAAATTCAATTACATATTTCGAAATGGTTGGCCGCCTTATTCGGGGCATTACGAAAATCTTAGCTAATCTATGGAATTTTTATGTTCTGTCCCAATATTACATCAAAACCCCTTGACCCGCGATCACGATCCTACGATTCCGGTGTAAAAATGCAAATCGCGGAATTTTGTGGGTGGAATGTTGGCCCAAACCATCCTTGCTACTTCAAATAATTCGTTTAAATTATCAACTTTGAGCTTGCTGATTTCGTTTTTAAGTTCATGCCTCCTGATGGCCACTCTAAAACATTGAAAGAATTCTTTTTGAACCAATGTTTTGTTACCCTTGCCTGCGTGTGTGCTTTGGGTCAGTATCTTACATGAAACTACAAGGAACGAGCAGTTCTTCATAGGATTTTTTTTTTCATTTTCATTTTATTGTAGCGAAATATTAACATAACAATTTTAGTTCTTAAATATATTGCACATTTTAGAGACACGGTACAGGTTACCTTACTACTATAAATTATGACTATATTTATACAATTATTATCACAGGAAAATACTTTTTTATTGAAGGAAAAGCTACAACAAAGGATTTTGAAAAAGGATTTCGAAGTAGGATTTCCCGTATTCTGAGAAAACCTTTATGAGGAGATTCCACAACACGAGCCGTTTCGCATTACGATTCTATGCATTCGGCCAACACAAAAGAATTGTTAGCTAAACAGAAGCCGTACAAAGCGGCGCTGAAAAGAAAAAAGAGCCGCTGGCAAGCTCAACGAGGAAAGAAGAAAGGATGGTCCTAGACATTTCAGAAGAAGGGAATCAAATCAAGGCCTTAAACGACTGTGTGTCGAGCGAGCTATGTGTGCGTGTCCAGGTTTAAACCATACCTCTAATCGCAGCTCATTAGCGACAGTTAAAATTCTGTGATCATTTCTGTATCGCTAACTAGTCACAGGTTAGCCAAGACATCCTCGAAGAAATCACGCCCGATAATACCTCCGCGGTGAATACCGCATCTCGACCTGACCTACGTGTCATTTTAGTGAAAGTGGGCCTCATTGCTCATGATTAACTTCGACAGAGAGAACCCTTCCGATACCTCTTTTGTCCGGAGTTGCTCTAGACTTTTAACAGCAACCGGATAAACGCTTCAGTATATTACCAGTGGGCGTAATTTCTTGAGTAATATAAAATCCCATGTCGACGTGTGATCTACACCTCTTTTTTTCTCTGCAGTATTAATTATGATAAAATGACATGAAAATAATTAATTGTCAATTTTGTATAACATCGTCTTATCCCATTGCTGATTATTTTCAAAGCTCTTGTGTGGGAACAACTCTGACAAGGCTTAAATTATCACAAACCTCAGTGTTCTTATAAACAGACTCTAATTATGTATCTGGAGCAGCCTGCTCATCAGTAGAATCAAATTACACTCATCCCAATGAAAACATTATTGAATATATTTTCTTCAAGGTAAACCATCGCTCCAAAAGCAAAACCCACGCGCGTACTCGTATCTGATTACGACCCAAGAACAAGTCAAAATTTCTAAATTCCGTTCCATGTTGCCGCAAAAGGATCAGAGGCATTCCACTCGCAGACAAATCCCAAACATTGTGACTTTATTTCAAACAAAATTATTTCAACAAAGTGACGTGACTGACAACTCAATGATGTGGAAGAGGTTCCCATCCCCAGAACAACTCAACTTGTTGGTCCTGGCGAACAAGTTTATATGAATAAGCATCAGCCAGGATTAAAGGGAAAATATTCTCAACATTAAACGCGTTTGGAAACATTTGTTTTTTGTTAATTTTGCAAAAACCTAATCAATTCATCAACCACTTGCCATGGTGGGTAAATTGCTCGACGGGAGTCCTTTGAAACCAATTGCGCGATGTTCGCTGATTAAAAGGATTACATTTTGCGAAGAAAATTTTCGGGTTCGGCACAAGTTAAAAGGTTGCATGAAAATAATTTTCTAAAGGCGAAGGCGAAGAGGTGACCTGCTGTGGGGGAATTTCTCACGACTGAGTTGATTTAGGCATTAAGAATGAATATTAATGTTTTGGTTGATGATTTGCTCATGATTCTTGGAGCATGAAGTGTGGCTAGATTTGTGCTCCAATTGAAATGGTGTAATAAGCGGAAATGCTTTGCGAGACACAAAATATAATTGTTGTCTATCTGTAAAGTCATCTGTAAAGTGTATGTGGGTCATAGAAATCGTAATTTGCGAATTTGAGAAAAAAGTGCATTTTGAAACCATGGGCTATAGTCCAGCAGAATTAAGCAAAAAAGCCTCGGATTTCATATTTCTGTATCTTTGTTAACAAAAGGTTCTCAGAGCTAAATTTTCAAATTTGTGTTCAGTTCGTGATGTTTGTTACTGTCAATATCATAGAAATCGTAATTTGCGAATTTGAGAAAAAAGTGCATTTTGAAACCCTGGGCTATAGTCCAGCAGAATTAAGCAAAAAAGCCTCGCATTTCATATTTCTGTATTTTTGTTAATAAAAGGTTCTCAGAGGTAAATTTTCAATTTTGGGTTCATTTCGTGATGCTTGTCATTATCAGGGTCATAGAAATCGTAATTTGCAAATTTGAGAAAAAAGTGCATTTTGAAACCATGGGCTATAGTCCAGCAGAATTAAGCAAAAAAGCCTCGGATTTCATATTTCTGTATCTTTGTTAACAAAAGGTTCTCAGAGCTAAATTTTCAAATTTGTGTTCAGTTCGTGATGTTTGTGACTGTCAATATCATAGAAATCGTAATTTGCGAATTTGAGAAAAAAGTGCATTTTGAAACCCTGGGCTATAGTCCAGCAGAATTAAGCAAAAAAGCCTCGCATTTCATATTTCTGTATTTTTGTTAATAAAAGGTTCTCAGAGCTAAATTTTCAAATTTGTGTTTAGTTCGTGATGTTTGTGGCTGTCAATATCATAGAAATCGTAATTTGTGAATTTGAGAAAAAAGTGCATTTTGAAACCCTGGGCTATAGTCCAGCAGAATTAAGCAAAAAAGCCTCGCATTTCATATTTCTGTATTTTTGTTAATAAAAGGTTCTCAGAGCTAAATTTTCAAATTTGTGTTTAGTTCGTGATGTTTGTGGCTGTCAATATCATAGAAATCGTAATTTGCGAATTTGAGAAAAAAGTGCATTTTGAAACCATGGGCTATTGTCCAGCAGAATGAAGCAAAAAAGCCTCGGATTTCATATTTCTGTATTTTTGTTAATAAAAGGTTCTCAGAGGTAAATTTTCAATTTTGGGTTCATTTCGTGATGCTTGTCATTATCAGGGTCATAGAAATCGTAATTTGCAAATTTGAGAAAAAAGTGCATTTTGAAACCATGGGCTATAGTCCAGCAGAATTAAGCAAAAAAGCCTCGGATTTCATATTTCTGTATTTTTGTTAACAAAAGGTTCTCAGAGCTAAATTTTCAAATTTGTGTTTAGTTCGTGATGTTTGTGGCTGTCAATATCATAGAAATCGTAATTTGTGAATTTGAGAAAAAAGTGCATCTTGAAACCCTGGGCTATAGTCCAGCAGAATTAAGCAAAAAAGCCTCGGATTTCATATTTCTGCATTTTTGTTAATAAAAGGTTTTCAGAGCTAAATTTTCAAATTTGGGTTCATTTCGTGATGCTTGTCATTATCAGGGTCATAGAAATCGTAATTTGTGAATTTGAGAAAAAAGTGCATTTTGAAACCATGGGCTATAGTCCAGCAGAATTAAGCAAAAAAGCCTCGGATATCATATTTCTGTATCTTTGTTAACAAAAGGTTCTCAGAGCTAAATTTTCAAATTTGTGTTCAGTTAGGGATGTTTGTGACTGTCAATATCATAGAAATCGTAATTTGCGAATTTGAGAAAAAAGTGCATTTTGAAACCATGGGCTATAGTCCAGCAGAATTAAGCAAAAAAGCCTCGGATTTCATATTTCTGTATTTTTGTTAACAAAAGGTTCTCAGAGCTAAATTTTCAAATTTGTGTTCAGTTAGGGATGCTTGTGACTGTCAATATCATAGAAATCGTAATTTGCGAATTTGAGAAAAAAGTGCATTTTGAAACCATGGGCTATAGTCCAGCAGAATTAAGCAAAAAAGCCTCGGATTTCATATTTCTGTATTTTTGTTAACAAAAGGTTCTCAGAGCTAATTTTTCAAATTTGGGTTCATTTCGTGATGCTTGTCATTATCAAGGTCAAAGAAATCGTAATTTGCGAATTTGAGAAAAAAGTGCATT
This sequence comes from Orthonevra nobilis, assembly GCA_963555765.1. NCBI lineage: Eukaryota > Metazoa > Arthropoda > Insecta > Diptera > Syrphidae > Orthonevra > Orthonevra nobilis. The sequence goes on from OY743224.1 coordinate 35,629,196, forward strand.
TTGAAACCATGGGCTATAGTCCAGCAGAATTAAGCAAAAAAGCCTCGGATTTCATATTTCTGTATTTTTGTTAACAAAAGGTTCTCAGAGCTAATTTTTCAAATTTGGGTTCATTTCGTGATGCTTGTCATTATCAAGGTCAAAGAAATCGTAATTTGCGAATTTGAGAAAAAAGTGCATTTTGAAACCATGGGCTATAGTCCAGCAGAATTAAGCAAAAAAGCCTCGGATTTCATATTTCTGTATTTTTGTTAACAAAAGGTTCTCAGAGCTAAATTTTCAAATTTGTGTTCAGTTAGGGATGCTTGTGACTGTCAATATCATAGAAATCGTAATTTGCGAATTTTAGAAAAAAGTGCATTTTGAAACCATGGGCTATAGTCCAGCAGAATTAAGCAAAAAAGCCTCGGATTTCATATTTCTGTATTTTTGTTAACAAAAGGTTCTCAGAGCTAAATTTTCAAATTTGTGTTCAGTTAGGGATGCTTGTGACTGTCAATATCATAGAAATCGTAATTTGCGAATTTGAGAAAAAAGTGCATTTTGAAACCATGGGCTATAGTCCAGCAGAATCAAGCAAAAAAGCCTCGGATTTCATATTTCTGTATCTTTGTTAACAAAAGGTTCTCAGAGCTAAATTTTCAAATTTGTGTTCAGTTAGGGATGCTTGTGACTGTCAATATCATAGAAATCGTAATTTGCGAATTTGAGAAAAAAGTGCATTTTGAAACCATGGGCTATAGTCCAGCAGAATTAAGCAAAAAAGCCTCGGATTTCATATTTCTGTATTTTTGTTAACAAAAGGTTCTCAGAGCTAAATTTTCAAATTTGTGTTCAGTTAGGGATGCTTGTGACTGTCAATATCATAGAAATCGTAATTTGCGAATTTTAGAAAAAAGTGCATTTTGAAACCATGGGCTATAGTCCAGCAGAATTAAGCAAAAAAGCCTCGGATTTCATATTTCTGTATTTTTGTTAACAAAAGGTTCTCAGAGCTAAATTTTCAAATTTGTGTACAGTTAGGGATGCTTGTGACTGTCAATATCATAGAAATCGTAATTTGCGAATTTGAGAAAAAAGTGCATTTTGAAACCATGGGCTATAGTCCAGCAGAATCAAGCAAAAAAGCCTCGGATTTCATATTTCTGTATCTTTGTTAACAAAAGGTTCTCAGAGCTAAATTTTCAAATTTGTGTTCAGTTAGGGATGCTTGTGACTGTCAATATCATAGAAATCGTAATTTGCGAATTTGAGAAAAAAGTGCATTTTGAAACCATGGGCTATAGTCCAGCAGAATTAAGCAAAAAAGCCTCGGATTTCATATTTCTGTATTTTTGTTAACAAAAGGTTCTCAGAGCTAAATTTTCAAATTTGTGTTCAGTTAGGGATGCTTGTGACTGTCAATATCATAGAAATCGTAATTTGCGAATTTTAGAAAAAAGTGCATTTTGAAACCATGGGCTATAGTCCAGCAGAATTAAGCAAAAAAGCCTCGGATTTCATATTTCTGTATTTTTGTTAACAAAAGGTTCTCAGAGCTAAATTTTCAAATTTGTGTTCAGTTAGGGATGCTTGTGACTGTCAATATCATAGAAATCGTAATTTGCGAATTTGAGAAAAAAGTGGATTTTGAAACCATGGGCTATAGTCCAGCAGAATTAAGCAAAAAAGCCTCGGATTTCATATTTCTGTATTTTTGTTAACAAAAGGTTCTCAGAGCTAAATTTTCAAATTTGTGTTCAGTTAGGGATGCTTGTGACTGTCAATATCATAGAAATCGTAATTTGCGAATTTGAGAAAAAAGTGCATTTTGAAACCATGGGCTATAGTCCAGCAGAATTAAGCAAAAAAGCCTCGGATTTCATATTTCTGTATTTTTGTTAACAAAAGGTTCTCAGAGCTAATTTTTCAAATTTGGGTTCATTTCGTGATGCTTGTCATTATCAAGGTCAAAGAAATCGTAATTTGCGAATTTGAGAAAAAAGTGCATTTTGAAACCATGGGCTATAGTCCAGCAGAATTAAGCAAAAAAGCCTCGGATTTCATATTTCTGTATTTTTGTTAACAAAAGGTTCTCAGAGCTAATTTTTCAAATTTGGGTTCATTTCGTGATGCTTGTCATTATCAAGGTCAAAGAAATCGTAATTTGCGAATTTGAGAAAAAAGTGCATTTTGAAACCATGGGCTATAGTCCAGCAGAATTAAGCAAAAAAGCCTCGGATTTCATATTTCTGTATTTTTGTTAACAAAAGGTTCTCAGAGCTAAATTTTCAAATTTGTGTTCAGTTAGGGATGTTTGTGACCGTCAATATCGAAGAAATCGTAATTTGCAAATTTTAGAAAAAAGTGCATTTTGAAACCATGGGCTATAGTCCAGCAGATTCAAGCAAAAAAGCCTCGGATTTCATATTTCTGTATTTTTGTTAACAAAAGGTTCTCAGAGCTAATTTTTCAAATTTGGGTTCATTTCGTGATGCTTGTCATTATCAAGGTCAAAGAAATCGTAATTTGCGAATTTGAGAAAAAAGCGCATTTTGAAACCATGGGCTATAGTCCAGCAGATTCAAGCAAAAAAGCCTCGGATTTCATATTTCTGTATTTTTGTTAATAAAAGGTTCTCAGAGCTAAATTTTCAAATTTGTGTACAGTTAGGGATGCTTGTGACTGTCAATATCATAGAAATCGTAATTTGCGAATTTGAGAAAAAAGTGCATTTTGAAACCATGGGCTATAGTCCAGCAGATTCAAGCAAAAAAGCCTCGGATTTCATATTTCTGTATTTTTGTTAACAAAAGGTTCTCAGAGCTAAATTTTCAAATTTGTGTTCAGTTAGGGATGCTTGTGACTGTCAATATCATAGAAATCGTAATTTGCGAATTTTAGAAAAAAGTGCATTTTGAAACCATGGGCTATAGTCCAGCAGATTCAAGCAAAAAAGCCTCGGATTTCATATTTCTGTATTTTTGTTAACAAAAGGTTCTCAGAGCTAAATTTTCAAATTTGGGTTCATTTCGTGATGCTTGTCATTATCAAGGTCAAAGAAATCGTAATTTGCGAATTTGAGAAAAAAGTGCATTTTGAAACCATGGGCTATAGTCCAGCAGAATTAAGCAAAAAAGCCTCGGATTTCATATTTCTGTATTTTTGTTAACAAAAGGTTCTCAGAGCTAAATTTTCAAATTTGTGTTCAGTTAGGGATGCTTGTGACTGTCAATATCATAGAAATCGTAATTTGCGAATTTTAGAAAAAAGTGCATTTTGAAACCATGGGCTATAGTCCAGCAGAATTAAGCAAAAAAGCCTCGGATTTCATATTTCTGTATTTTTGTTAACAAAAGGTTCTCAGAGCTAAATTTTCAAATTTGTGTTCAGTTAGGGATGCTTGTGACTGTCAATATCATAGAAATCGTAATTTGCGAATTTGAGAAAAAAGTGCATTTTGAAACCATGGGCTATAGTCCAGCAGAATCAAGCAAAAAAGCCTCGGATTTCATATTTCTGTATCTTTGTTAACAAAAGGTTCTCAGAGCTAAATTTTCAAATTTGTGTTCAGTTAGGGATGCTTGTGACTGTCAATATCATAGAAATCGTAATTTGCGAATTTGAGAAAAAAGTGCATTTTGAAACCATGGGCTATAGTCCAGCAGAATTAAGCAAAAAAGCCTCGGATTTCATATTTCTGTATTTTTGTTAACAAAAGGTTCTCAGAGCTAAATTTTCAAATTTGTGTTCAGTTAGGGATGCTTGTGACTGTCAATATCATAGAAATCGTAATTTGCGAATTTGAGAAAAAAGTGCATTTTGAAACCATGGGCTATAGTCCAGCAGAATTAAGCAAAAAAGCCTCGGATTTCATATTTCTGTATTTTTGTTAACAAAAGGTTCTCAGAGCTAATTTTTCAAATTTGGGTTCATTTCGTGATGCTTGTCATTATCAAGGTCAAAGAAATCGTAATTTGCGAATTTGAGAAAAAAGTGCATTTTGAAACCATGGGCTATAGTCCAGCAGAATTAAGCAAAAAAGCCTCGGATTTCATATTTCTGTATTTTTGTTAACAAAAGGTTCTCAGAGCTAATTTTTCAAATTTGGGTTCATTTCGTGATGCTTGTCATTATCAAGGTCAAAGAAATCGTAATTTGCGAATTTGAGAAAAAAGTGCATTTTGAAACCATGGGCTATAGTCCAGCAGAATTAAGCAAAAAAGCCTCGGATTTCATATTTCTGTATTTTTGTTAACAAAAGGTTCTCAGAGCTAAATTTTCAAATTTGTGTTCAGTTAGGGATGTTTGTGACTGTCAATATCGAAGAAATCGTAATTTGCAAATTTTAGAAAAAAGTGCATTTTGAAACCATGGGCTATAGTCCAGCAGATTCAAGCAAAAAAGCCTCGGATTTCATATTTCTGTATTTTTGTTAACAAAAGGTTCTCAGAGCTAATTTTTCAAATTTGGGTTCATTTCGTGATGCTTGTCATTATCAAGGTCAAAGAAATCGTAATTTGCGAATTTGAGAAAAAAGTGCATTTTGAAACCATGGGCTATAGTCCAGCAGAATTAAGCAAAAAAGCCTCGGATTTCATATTTCTGTATTTTTGTTAACAAAAGGTTCTCAGAGCTAAATTTTCAAATTTGTGTTCAGTTAGGGATGTTTGTGACTGTCAATATCGAAGAAATCGTAATTTGCGAATTTTAGAAAAAAGTGCATTTTGAAACCATGGGCTATAGTCCAGCAGATTCAAGCAAAAAAGCCTCGGATTTCATATTTCTGTATTTTTGTTAACAAAAGGTTCTCAGAGCTAATTTTTCAAATTTGGGTTCATTTCGTGATGCTTGTCATTATCAAGGTCAAAGAAATCGTAATTTGCGAATTTGAGAAAAAAGCGCATTTTGAAACCATGGGCTATAGTCCAGCAGATTCAAGCAAAAAAGCCTCGGATTTCATATTTCTGTATTTTTGTTAATAAAAGGTTCTCAGAGCTAAATTTTCAAATTTGTGTTCAGTTAGGGATGCTTGTGACTGTCAATATCATAGAAATCGTAATTTGCGAATTTGAGAAAAAAGTGCATTTTGAAACCATGGGCTATAGTCCAGCAGATTCAAGCAAAAAAGCCTCGGATTTCATATTTCTGTATTTTTGTTAATAAAAGGTTCTCAGAGCTAAATTTTCAAATTTGTGTTCAGTTAGGGATGCTTGTGACTGTCAATATCATAGAAATCGTAATTTGCGAATTTGAGAAAAAAGTGCATTTTGAAACCATGGGCTATAGTCCAGCAGATTCAAGCAAAAAAGCCTCGGATTTCATATTTCTGTATTTTTGTTAATAAAAGGTTCTCAGAGCTAAATTTTCAAATTTGTGTTCAGTTAGGGATGTTTGTGACTGTCAATATCGAAGAAATCGTAATTTGCGAATTTGAGAAAAAAGTGCATTTTGAAACCATGGGCTATAGTCCAGCAGATTCAAGCAAAAAAGCCTCGGATTTCATATTTCTGTATTTTTGTTAATAAAAGGTTCTCAGAGCTAAATTTTCAAATTTGTGTTCAGTTAGGGATGCTTGTGACTGTCAATATCATAGAAATCGTAATTTGCGAATTTGAGAAAAAAGTGCATTTTGAAACCATGGGCTATAGTCCAGCAGATTCAAGCAAAAAAGCCTCGGATTTCATATTTCTGTATTTTTGTTAATAAAAGGTTCTCAGAGCTAAATTTTCAAATTTGTGTTCAGTTAGGGATGCTTGTGACTGTCAATATCATAGAAATCGTAATTTGCGAATTTGAGAAAAAAGTGCATTTTGAAACCATGGGCTATAGTCCAGCAGATTCAAGCAAAAAAGCCTCGGATTTCATATTTCTGTATTTTTGTTAATAAAAGGTTCTCAGAGCTAAATTTTCAAATTTGTGTTCAGTTAGGGATGCTTGTGACTGTCAATATCATAGAAATCGTAATTTGCGAATTTGAGAAAAAAGTGCATTTTGAAACCATGGGCTATAGTCCAGCAGATTCAAGCAAAAAAGCCTCGGATTTCATATTTCTGTATTTTTGTTAACAAAAGGTTCTCAGAGCTAAATTTTCAAATTTGTGTTCAGTTAGGGATGCTTGTGACTGTCAATATCATAGAAATCGTAATTTGCGAATTTTAGAAAAAAGTGCATTTTGAAACCATGGGCTATAGTCCAGCAGAATTAAGCAAAAAAGCCTCGGATTTCATATTTCTGTATTTTTGTTAACAAAAGGTTCTCAGAGCTAAATTTTCAAATTTGTGTTCAGTTAGGGATGCTTGTGACTGTCAATATCATAGAAATCGTAATTTGCGAATTTTAGAAAAAAGTGCATTTTGAAACCATGGGCTATAGTCCAGCAGAATTAAGCAAAAAAGCCTCGGATTTCATATTTCTGTATTTTTGTTAACAAAAGGTTCTCAGAGCTAATTTTTCAAATTTGGGTTCATTTCGTGATGCTTGTCATTATCAAGGTCAAAGAAATCGTAATTTGCGAATTTGAGAAAAAAGTGCATTTTGAAACCATGGGCTATAGTCCAGCAGAATTAAGCAAAAAAGCCTCGGATTTCATATTTCTGTATTTTTGTTAACAAAAGGTTCTCAGAGCTAAATTTTCAAATTTGTGTTCAGTTAGGGATGTTTGTGACTGTCAATATCGAAGAAATCGTAATTTGCGAATTTGAGAAAAAAGTGCATTTTGAAACCATGGGCTATAGTCCAGCAGATTCAAGCAAAAAAGCCTCGGATTTCATATTTCTGTATTTTTGTTAACAAAAGGTTCTCAGAGCTAAATTTTCAAATTTGTGTTCAGTTAGGGATGCTTGTGACTGTCAATATCATAGAAATCGTAATTTGCGAATTTTAGAAAAAAGTGCATTTTGAAACCATGGGCTATAGTCCAGCAGAATTAAGCAAAAAAGCCTCGGATTTCATATTTCTGTATTTTTGTTAACAAAAGGTTCTCAGAGCTAAATTTTCAAATTTGTGTTCAGTTAGGGATGTTTGTGACTGTCAATATCGAAGAAATCGTAATTTGCGAATTTTAGAAAAAAGTGCATTTTGAAACCATGGGCTATAGTCCAGCAGATTCAAGCAAAAAAGCCTCGGATTTCATATTTCTGTATTTTTGTTAACAAAAGGTTCTCAGAGCTAAATTTTCAAATTTGTGTTCAGTTAGGGATGCTTGTGACTGTCAATATCATAGAAATCGTAATTTGCGAATTTTAGAAAAAAGTGCATTTTGAAACCATGGGCTATAGTCCAGCAGAATTAAGCAAAAAAGCCTCGGATTTCATATTTCTGTATTTTTGTTAACAAAAGGTTCTCAGAGCTAAATTTTCAAATTTGTGTTCAGTTAGGGATGCTTGTGACTGTCAATATCATAGAAATCGTAATTTGCGAATTTGAGAAAAAAGTGCATTTTGAAACCATGGGCTATAGTCCAGCAGAATTAAGCAAAAAAGCCTCGGATTTCATATTTCTGTATTTTTGTTAACAAAAGGTTCTCAGAGCTAATTTTTCAAATTTGGGTTCATTTCGTGATGCTTGTCATTATCAAGGTCAAAGAAATCGTAATTTGCGAATTTGAGAAAAAAGTGCATTTTGAAACCATGGGCTATAGTCCAGCAGAATTAAGCAAAAAAGCCTCGGATTTCATATTTCTGTATTTTTGTTAACAAAAGGTTCTCAGAGCTAAATTTTCAAATTTGTGTTCAGTTAGGGATGTTTGTGACTGTCAATATCGAAGAAATCGTAATTTGCGAATTTGAGAAAAAAGTGCATTTTGAAACCATGGGCTATAGTCCAGCAGATTCAAGCAAAAAAGCCTCGGATTTCATATTTCTGTATTTTTGTTAACAAAAGGTTCTCAGAGCTAAATTTTCAAATTTGTGTTCAGTTAGGGATGCTTGTGACTGTCAATATCATAGAAATCGTAATTTGCGAATTTTAGAAAAAAGTGCATTTTGAAACCATGGGCTATAGTCCAGCAGATTCAAGCAAAAAAGCCTCGGATTTCATATTTCTGTATTTTTGTTAACAAAAGGTTCTCAGAGCTAAATTTTCAAATTTGTGTTCAGTTAGGGATGCTTGTGACTGTCAATATCATAGAAATCGTAATTTGCGAATTTTAGAAAAAAGTGCATTTTGAAACCATGGGCTATAGTCCAGCAGAATTAAGCAAAAAAGCCACGGATTTCATATTTCTGTATTTTTGTTAACAAAAGGTTCTCAGAGCTAAATTTTCAAATTTGTGTTCAGTTAGGGATGCTTGTGACTGTCAATATCATAGAAATCGTAATTTGCGAATTTGAGAAAAAAGTGCATTTTGAAACCATGGGCTATAGTCCAGCAGAATTAAGCAAAAAAGCCTCGGATTTCATATTTCTGTATTTTTGTTAACAAAAGGTTCTCAGAGCTAATTTTTCAAATTTGGGTTCATTTCGTGATGCTTGTCATTATCAAGGTCAAAGAAATCGTAATTTGCGAATTTGAGAAAAAAGTGCATTTTGAAACCATGGGCTATAGTCCAGCAGAATTAAGCAAAAAAGCCTCGGATTTCATATTTCTGTATTTTTGTTAACAAAAGGTTCTCAGAGCTAAATTTTCAAATTTGTGTTCAGTTAGGGATGTTTGTGACTGTCAATATCGAAGAAATCGTAATTTGCGAATTTGAGAAAAAAGTGCATTTTGAAACCATGGGCTATAGTCCAGCAGATTCAAGCAAAAAAGCCTCGGATTTCATATTTCTGTATTTTTGTTAACAAAAGGTTCTCAGAGCTAAATTTTCAAATTTGTGTTCAGTTAGGGATGCTTGTGACTGTCAATATCATAGAAATCGTAATTTGCGAATTTTAGAAAAAAGTGCATTTTGAAACCATGGGCTATAGTCCAGCAGATTCAAGCAAAAAAGCCTCGGATTTCATATTTCTGTATTTTTGTTAACAAAAGGTTCTCAGAGCTAAATTTTCAAATTTGTGTTCAGTTAGGGATGCTTGTGACTGTCAATATCATAGAAATCGTAATTTGCGAATTTTAGAAAAAAGTGCATTTTGAAACCATGGGCTATAGTCCAGCAGAATTAAGCAAAAAAGCCTCGGATTTCATATTTCTGTATTTTTGTTAACAAAAGGTTCTCAGAGCTAAATTTTCAAATTTGTGTTCAGTTAGGGATGCTTGTGACTGTCAATATCATAGAAATCGTAATTTGCGAATTTTAGAAAAAAGTGCATTTTGAAACCATGGGCTATAGTCCAGCAGAATTAAGCAAAAAAGCCTCGGATTTCATATTTCTGTATTTTTGTTAACAAAAGGTTCTCAGAGCTAATTTTTCAAATTTGGGTTCATTTCGTGATGCTTGTCATTATCAAGGTCAAAGAAATCGTAATTTGCGAATTTGAGAAAAAAGTGCATTTTGAAACCATGGGCTATAGTCCAGCAGAATTAAGCAAAAAAGCCTCGGATTTCATATTTCTGTATTTTTGTTAACAAAAGGTTCTCAGAGCTAATTTTTCAAATTTGGGTTCATTTCGTGATGCTTGTCATTATCAAGGTCAAAGAAATCGTAATTTGCGAATTTGAGAAAAAAGTGCATTTTGAAACCATGGGCTATAGTCCAGCAGAATTAAGCAAAAAAGCCTCGGATTTCATATTTCTGTATTTTTGTTAACAAAAGGTTCTCAGAGCTAATTTTTCAAATTTGGGTTCATTTCGTGATGCTTGTCATTATCAAGGTCAAAGAAATCGTAATTTGCGAATTTGAGAAAAAAGTGCATTTTGAAACCATGGGCTATAGTCCAGCAGAATTAAGCAAAAAAGCCTCGGATTTCATATTTCTGTATTTTTGTTAACAAAAGGTTCTCAGAGCTAAATTTTCAAATTTGTGTTCAGTTAGGGATGTTTGTGACTGTCAATATCGAAGAAATCGTAATTTGCGAATTTTAGAAAAAAGTGCATTTTGAAACCATGGGCTATAGTCCAGCAGATTCAAGCAAAAAAGCCTCGGATTTCATATTTCTGTATTTTTGTTAACAAAAGGTTCTCAGAGCTAATTTTTCAAATTTGGGTTCATTTCGTGATGCTTGTCATTATCAAGGTCAAAGAAATCGTAATTTGCGAATTTGAGAAAAAAGCGCATTTTGAAACCATGGGCTATAGTCCAGCAGATTCAAGCAAAAAAGCCTCGGATTTCATATTTCTGTATTTTTGTTAATAAAAGGTTCTCAGAGCTAAATTTTCAAATTTGTGTTCAGTTAGGGATGTTTGTGACTGTCAATATCGAAGAAATCGTAATTTGCGAATTTGAGAAAAAAGTGCATTTTGAAACCATGGGCTATAGTCCAGCAGAATTAAGCAAAAAAGCCTCGGATTTCATATTTCTGTATTTTTGTTAACAAAAGGTTCTCAGAGCTAATTTTTCAAATTTGGGTTCATTTCGTGATGCTTGTCATTATCAAGGTCAAAGAAATCGTAATTTGCGAATTTGAGAAAAAAGTGCATTTTGAAACCATGGGCTATAGTCCAGCAGAATTAAGCAAAAAAGCCTCGGATTTCATATTTCTGTATTTTTGTTAACAAAAGGTTCTCAGAGCTAAATTTTCAAATTTGTGTTCAGTTAGGGATGTTTGTGACTGTCAATATCGAAGAAATCGTAATTTGCGAATTTTAGAAAAAAGTGCATTTTGAAACCATGGGCTATAGTCCAGCAGATTCAAGCAAAAAAGCCTCGGATTTCATATTTCTGTATTTTTGTTAACAAAAGGTTCTCAGAGCTAATTTTTCAAATTTGGGTTCATTTCGTGATGCTTGTCATTATCAAGGTCAAAGAAATCGTAATTTGCGAATTTGAGAAAAAAGCGCATTTTGAAACCATGGGCTATAGTCCAGCAGATTCAAGCAAAAAAGCCTCGGATTTCATATTTCTGTATTTTTGTTAATAAAAGGTTCTCAGAGCTAAATTTTCAAATTTGTGTTCAGTTAGGGATGTTTGTGACTGTCAATATCGAAGAAATCGTAATTTGCGAATTTGAGAAAAAAGTGCATTTTGAAACCATGGGCTATAGTCCAGCAGAATTAAGCAAAAAAGCCTCGGATTTCATATTTCTGTATTTTTGTTAACAAAAGGTTCTCAGAGCTAATTTTTCAAATTTGGGTTCATTTCGTGATGCTTGTCATTATCAAGGTCAAAGAAATCGTAATTTGCGAATTTGAGAAAAAAGTGCATTTTGAAACCATGGGCTATAGTCCAGCAGAATTAAGCAAAAAAGCCTCGGATTTCATATTTCTGTATTTTTGTTAACAAAAGGTTCTCAGAGCTAAATTTTCAAATTTGTGTTCAGTTAGGGATGTTTGTGACTGTCAATATCGAAGAAATCGTAATTTGCGAATTTTAGAAAAAAGTGCATTTTGAAACCATGGGCTATAGTCCAGCAGATTCAAGCAAAAAAGCCTCGGATTTCATATTTCTGTATTTTTGTTAATAAAAGGTTCTCAGAGCTAATTTTTCAAATTTGGGTTCATTTCGTGATGCTTGTCATTATCAAGGTCAAAGAAATCGTAATTTGCGAATTTGAGAAAAAAGCGCATTTTGAAACCATGGGCTATAGTCCAGCAGATTCAAGCAAAAAAGCCTCGGATTTCATATTTCTGTATTTTTGTTAATAAAAGGTTCTCAGAGCTAAATTTTCAAATTTGTGTTCAGTTAGGGATGCTTGTGACTGTCAATATCATAGAAATCGTAATTTGCGAATTTGAGAAAAAAGTGCATTTTGAAACCATGGGCTATAGTCCAGCAGATTCAAGCAAAAAAGCCTCGGATTTCATATTTCTGTATTTTTGTTAATAAAAGGTTCTCAGAGCTAAATTTTCAAATTTGTGTTCAGTTAGGGATGCTTGTGACTGTCAATATCATAGAAATCGTAATTTGCGAATTTGAGAAAAAAGTGCATTTTGAAACCATGGGCTATAGTCCAGCAGATTCAAGCAAAAAAGCCTCGGATTTCATATTTCTGTATTTTTGTTAATAAAAGGTTCTCAGAGCTAAATTTTCAAATTTGTGTTCAGTTAGGGATGCTTGTGACTGTCAATATCATAGAAATCGTAATTTGCGAATTTGAGAAAAAAGTGCATTTTGAAACCATGGGCTATAGTCCAGCAGATTCAAGCAAAAAAGCCTCGGATTTCATATTTCTGTATTTTTGTTAATAAAAGGTCCTCAGAGCTAAATTTTCAAATTTGTGTTCAGTTAGGGATGCTTGTGACTGTCAATATCATAGAAATCGTAATTTGCGAATTTGAGAAAAAAGTGCATTTTGAAACCATGGGCTATAGTCCAGCAGATTCAAGCAAAAAAGCCTCGGATTTCATATTTCTGTATTTTTGTTAACAAAAGGTTCTCAGAGCTAAATTTTCAAATTTGTGTTCAGTTAGGGATGCTTGTGACTGTCAATATCATATAAATCGTAATTTGCGAATTTTAGAAAAAAGTGCATTTTGAAACCATGGGCTATAGTCCAGCAGAATTAAGCAAAAAAGCCTCGGATTTCATATTTCTGTATTTTTGTTAACAAAAGGTTCTCAGAGCTAATTTTTCAAATTTGGGTTCATTTCGTGATGCTTGTCATTATCAAGGTCAAAGAAATCGTAATTTGCGAATTTGAGAAAAAAGTGCATTTTGAAACCATGGGCTATAGTCCAGCAGAATTAAGCAAAAAAGCCTCGGATTTCATATTTCTGTATTTTTGTTAACAAAAGGTTCTCAGAGCTAAATTTTCAAATTTGTGTTCAGTTAGGGATGTTTGTGACTGTCAATATCGAAGAAATCGTAATTTGCGAATTTTAGAAAAAAGTGCATTTTGAAACCATGGGCTATAGTCCAGCAGATTCAAGCAAAAAAGCCTCGGATTTCATATTTCTGTATTTTTGTTAATAAAAGGTTCTCAGAGCTAATTTTTCAAATTTGGGTTCATTTCGTGATGCTTGTCATTATCAAGGTCAAAGAAATCGTAATTTGCGAATTTGAGAAAAAAGCGCATTTTGAAACCATGGGCTATAGTCCAGCAGATTCAAGCAAAAAAGCCTCGGATTTCATATTTCTGTATTTTTGTTAATAAAAGGTTCTCAGAGCTAAATTTTCAAATTTGTGTTCAGTTAGGGATGCTTGTGACTGTCAATATCATAGAAATCGTAATTTGCGAATTTGAGAAAAAAGTGCATTTTGAAACCATGGGCTATAGTCCAGCAGATTCAAGCAAAAAAGCCTCGGATTTCATATTTCTGTATTTTTGTTAATAAAAGGTTCTCAGAGCTAAATTTTCAAATTTGTGTTCAGTTAGGGATGCTTGTGACTGTCAATATCATAGAAATCGTAATTTGCGAATTTGAGAAAAAAGTGCATTTTGAAACCATGGGCTATAGTCCAGCAGATTCAAGCAAAAAAGCCTCGGATTTCATATTTCTGTATTTTTGTTAATAAAAGGTCCTCAGAGCTAAATTTTCAAATTTGTGTTCAGTTAGGGATGCTTGTGACTGTCAATATCATAGAAATCGTAATTTGCGAATTTTAGAAAAAAGTGCATTTTGAAACCATGGGCTATAGTCCAGCAGAATTAAGCAAAAAAGCCTCGGATTTCATATTTCTGTATTTTTGTTAACAAAAGGTTCTCAGAGCTAAATTTTCAAATTTGTGTTCAGTTAGGGATGCTTGTGACTGTCAATATCATAGAAATCGTAATTTGCGAATTTTAGAAAAAAGTGCATTTTGAAACCATGGGCTATAGTCCAGCAGAATTAAGCAAAAAAGCCTCGGATTTCATATTTCTGTATTTTTGTTAACAAAAGGTTCTCAGAGCTAAATTTTCAAATTTGTGTTCAGTTAGGGATGCTTGTGACTGTCAATATCATAGAAATCGTAATTTGCGAATTTTAGAAAAAAGTGCATTTTGAAACCATGGGCTATAGTCCAGCAGAATTAAGCAAAAAAGCCTCGGATTTCATATTTCTGTATTTTTGTTAACAAAAGGTTCTCAGAGCTAATTTTTCAAATTTGGGTTCATTTCGTGATGCTTGTCATTATCAAGGTCAAAGAAATCGTAATTTGCGAATTTGAGAAAAAAGTGCATTTTGAAACCATGGGCTATAGTCCAGCAGAATTAAGCAAAAAAGCCTCGGATTTCATATTTCTGTATTTTTGTTAACAAAAGGTTCTCAGAGCTAAATTTTCAAATTTGTGTTCAGTTAGGGATGTTTGTGACTGTCAATATCGAAGAAATCGTAATTTGCGAATTTGAGAAAAAAGTGCATTTTGAAACCATGGGCTATAGTCCAGCAGATTCAAGCAAAAAAGCCTCGGATTTCATATTTCTGTATTTTTGTTAACAAAAGGTTCTCAGAGCTAAATTTTCAAATTTGTGTTCAGTTAGGGATGCTTGTGACTGTCAATATCATAGAAATCGTAATTTGCGAATTTTAGAAAAAAGTGCATTTTGAAACCATGGGCTATAGTCCAGCAGAATTAAGCAAAAAAGCCTCGGATTTCATATTTCTGTATTTTTGTTAACAAAAGGTTCTCAGAGCTAAATTTTCAAATTTGTGTTCAGTTAGGGATGCTTGTGACTGTCAATATCATAGAAATCGTAATTTGCGAATTTTAGAAAAAAGTGCATTTTGAAACCATGGGCTATAGTCCAGCAGAATTAAGCAAAAAAGCCTCGGATTTCATATTTCTGTATTTTTGTTAACAAAAGGTTCTCAGAGCTAAATTTTCAAATTTGTGTTCAGTTAGGGATGCTTGTGACTGTCAATATCATAGAAATCGTAATTTGCGAATTTGAGAAAAAAGTGCATTTTGAAACCATGGGCTATAGTCCAGCAGAATTAAGCAAAAAAGCCTCGGATTTCATATTTCTGTATTTTTGTTAACAAAAGGTTCTCAGAGCTAATTTTTCAAATTTGGGTTCATTTCGTGATGCTTGTCATTATCAAGGTCAAAGAAATCGTAATTTGCGAATTTGAGAAAAAAGTGCATTTTGAAACCATGGGCTATAGTCCAGCAGAATTAAGCAAAAAGCCTCGGATTTCATATTTCTGTATTTTTGTTAACAAAAGGTTCTCAGAGCTAATTTTTCAAATTTGGGTTCATTTCGTGATGCTTGTCATTATCAAGGTCAAAGAAATCGTAATTTGCGAATTTGAGAAAAAAGTGCATTTTGAAACCATGGGCTATAGTCCAGCAGAATTAAGCAAAAAAGCCTCGGATTTCATATTTCTGTATTTTTGTTAACAAAAGGTTCTCAGAGCTAATTTTTCAAATTTGGGTTCATTTCGTGATGCTTGTCATTATCAAGGTCAAAGAAATCGTAATTTGCGAATTTGAGAAAAAAGTGCATTTTGAAACCATGGGCTATAGTCCAGCAGAATTAAGCAAAAAAGCCTCGGATTTCATATTTCTGTATTTTTGTTAACAAAAGGTTCTCAGAGCTAAATTTTCAAATTTGTGTTCAGTTAGGGATGTTTGTGACTGTCAATATCGAAGAAATCGTAATTTGCGAATTTTAGAAAAAAGTGCATTTTGAAACCATGGGCTATAGTCCAGCAGAATTAAGCAAAAAAGCCTCGGATTTCATATTTCTGTATTTTTGTTAACAAAAGGTTCTCAGAGCTAATTTTTCAAATTTGGGTTTATTTCGTGATGCTTGTCATTATCAGGGTCATAGAAATTGTAATTTGCGAATTTGAGAAAAAAGTGCATTTTGAAACCATGGGCTATAGTCCAGCAGAATTAAGCAAAAAATCCTCGAATTTCATATTTCGGTATTTTTGTTAATAAAAGGTTCTCAGAGCTGAATTTTAAAATTTGTGTTTAGTTCGTGATGTTTGTGACTGTCAATATCATAGAAATCGTAATTTGCGAATTTGAGGAAAAAGTGCATTTTGAATCCATGGGCTATAGTCCAGCAGAATTAAGCAAAAAAGCCTCGGATTTCACATTTCTGTATTTTTGTTAATAAAAGGTTCTCAGAGCTAAATTTTCAAATTTGAGTTTAGTTCGTGATGTTTGTGGCTGTCAATATCATAGAAATCGTAATTTGCGAATTTGAGAAAAAAGTGCATTTTGAAACCATGGGCTATAGTCCAGCAGAATTAAGCAAAAAAGCCTCGGATTTCATATTTCTGTATTTTTGTTAATAAAAGGTTCTCAGAGCTAAATTTTCTAATTTGTGTTCAGTTAGGGATGCTTGTGACTGTCAATATCATAGAAATCGTAATTTGAGAATTTGAGAAAAAAGTGCATTTTGAAACCATGGGCTATAGTCCAGCAGAATTAAGCAAAAGAGCCTCGGATTTCATATTTCTGTATTTTTGTTAATAAAAGGTTCTCAGAGGTAAATTTTCAAATTTGTGTTTAGTTCGTGATGTTTGTGGCTGTCAATATCATAGAAATCGTAATTTGCGAATTTGAGAAAAAAGTGCATTTTGAAACCATGGGCTATAGTCACGCAGAATTAAGCAAAAAAGCCTCGGATTTCATATTTCTGTATTTTTGTTAATAAAAGGTTCTCAGAGCTAAATTTTCAAATTTGAGTTTAGTTCGTGATGTTTGTGGCTGTCAATATCATAGAAATCGTAATTTGCGAATTTGAGAAAAAAGTGCATTTTGAAACCATGGGCTATAGTCACGCAGAATTAAGCAAAAAAGCCTCGGATTTCATATTTCTGTATTTTTGTTAATAAAAGGTTCTCCGCGCTAAATTTTCAAATTTGTGTTCAGTTGGGGATGCTTGTGACTGTCAATATCATAGAAATCTTAATTTGAGAATTTGAGAAAAAAGTGCATTTTGAAACCATGGGCTATAGTCACGCAGAATTAAGCAAAAAAGCCTCGGATTTCATATTTCTGTATTTTTGTTAATAAAAGGTTCTCAGAGCTAAATTTTCAAATTTGAGTTTAGTTCGTGATGTTTGTGGCTGTCAATATCATAGAAATCGTAATTTGCGAATTTGAGAAAAAAGTGCATTTTGAAACCATGGGCTATAGTCACGCAGAATTAAGCAAAAAAGCCTCGGATTTCATATTTCTGTATTTTTGTTAATAAAAGGTTCTCAAGCTAAATTTTCAAATTTGTGTTTAGCTCGTGATGTTTGTGACTGTCAACATCATAGAAATCGTAATTTGCGAATGTGGGAAAAAAGTGCATTTTGAAACCATGGGATATAGTCACGCAGATTTAAGCAAAAGAGCCTCGGATTTCATATTTCTGTATTTTTGTTAATAAAAGGTTCTCAGAGCTAAATTTTCAAATTTGTGTTTAGTTCGTGATGTTTGTGGCTGTCAATATCATAGAAATCGTAATTTGCGAATGTGGGAAAAAAGTGCATTTTGAAACCATGGGATATAGTCACGCAGATTTAAGCAAAAGAGCCTCGGATTTCATATTTCTGTATTTTTGTTAATAAAAGGTTCTCCGCGCTAAATTTTCAAATTTGTGTTCAGTTGGGGATGCTTGTGACTGTCAATATCATAGAAATCGTAATTTGAGAATTTGAGAAAAAAGTGCATTTTGAAACCATGGGCTATAGTCACGCAGAATTAAGCAAAAAAGCCTCGGATTTCATATTTCTGTATTTTTGTTAATAAAAGGTTCTCAGAGCTAAATTTTCAAATTTGAGTTTAGTTCGTGATGTTTGTGGCTGTCAATATCATAGAAATCGTAATTTGCGAATTTGAGAAAAAAGTGCATTTTGAAACCATGGGCTATAGTCCAGCAGAATTAAGCAAAAAAGCCTCGGATTTCATATTTCTGTATTTTTGTTAATAAAAGGTTCTCAGAGGTAAATTTTCAAATTTGTGTTCAGTTTGGGATGCTTGTGACTGTCAATATCATAGAAATCGTAATTTGAGAATTTGAGAAAAAAGTGCATTTTGAAACCATGGGCTATAGTCACGCAGAATTAAGCAAAAAAGCCTCGGATTACATATTTCTGTATTTTTGTTAATAAAAGGTTCTCAGAGTTAAATTTTCAAATTTGAGTTTAGTTCGTGATGTTTGTGGCTGTCAATATCATAGAAATCGTAATTTGCGAATTTGAGAAAAAAGTGCATTTTGAAACCATGGGCTATAGTCCAGCAGAATTAAGCAAAAAAGCCTCGGATTTCATATTTCTGTATTTTTGTTAATAAAAGGTTCTCCGCGCTAAATTTTCAAATTTGTGTTCAGTTGGGGATGCTTGTGACTGTCAATATCATAGAAATCGTAATTTGAGAATTTGAGAACAAAGTGCATTTTGAAACCATGGGCTATAGTCACGCAGAATTAAGCAAAAAAGCCTCGGATTTCATATTTCTGTATTTTTGTTAATAAAAGGTTCTCAGAGGTAAATTTTCAAATTTGTGTTTAGTTCGTGATGTTTGTGGCTGTCAATATCATAGAAATCGTAATTTGCGAATTTGAGAAAAAAGTGCATTTTGAAACCATGGGCTATAGTCCAGCAGAATTGAGCAAAAAAGCCTCGGATTTCATATTTCTGTATTTTTGTTAATAAAAGGTTCTCAGAGGTAAATTTTCAAATTTCTGTTTAGTTCGTGATGCTTGTCATTATCAGGGTCATAGAAATCTTAAATTGCGAATTTGAGAAAAAAGTGCATTTTGAAACCATGGGCTATAGTCCAGCAGAATTAAGCAAAAGAGCCTCGGATTTCATATTTCTGTATTTTTGTTAATAAAAGGTTCTCAAGCTAAATTTTCAAATTTGTGTTTAGCTCGTGATGTTTGTGACTGTCAACATCATAGAAATCGTAATTTGCGAATGTGGGAAAAAAGTGCATTTTGAAACCATGGGATATAGTCACGCAGATTTAAGCAAAAGAGCCTCGGATTTCATATTTCTGTATTTTTGTTAATAAAAGGTTCTCCGCGCTAAATTTTCAAATTTGTGTTCAGTTGGGGATGCTTGTGACTGTCAATATCATAGAAATCGTAATTTGAGAATTTGAGAAAAAAGTGCATTTTGAAACCATGGGCTATAGTCACGCAGAATTAAGCAAAAAAGCCTCGGATTTCATATTTCTGTATTTTTGTTAATAAAAGGTTCTCAGAGGTAAATTTTCAAATTTGTGTTTAGTTCGTGATGTTTGTGGCTGTCAAAATCATAGAAATCGTAATTTGCGAATTTGAGAAAAAAGTGCATTTTGAAACCATGGGCTATAGTCCAGCAGAATTGAGCAAAACAGCCTCGGATTTCATATTTCTGTATTTTTGTTAATAAAAGGTTCTCAGAGGTAAATTTTCAAATTTCTGTTTAGTTCGTGATGCTTGTCATTATCAGGGTCATAGAAATCTTAAATTGCGAATTTGAGAAAAAAGTGCATTTTGAAACCATGGGCTATAGTCCAGCAGAATTAAGCAAAAGAGCCTCGGATTTCATATTTCTGTATTTTTGTTAATAAAAGGTTCTCAGAGCTAAATTTTCAAATTTGTGTTTAGCTCGTGATGTTTGTGACTGTCAACATCATAGAAATCGTAATTTGCGAATTTGAGAAAAAAGTGCATTTTGAAACCATGGGCTTTAGTCCAGCAGAATTAAGCAAAAAAGCCTCGGATTTCATATTTCTGTATTTTTGTTAATAAAAGGTTCTCAGAGCTAAATTTTCAAATTTGTGTTTAGTTCGTGATGTTTGTAGCTGTCAATATCATAGAAATCGTAATTTGCGAATTTGAGAAAAAAGTGCATTTTGAAACCATGGGCTATAGTCCAGCAGAATTAAGCAAAAAAGCCTCGGATTTCATATTTCTGTATTTTTGTTAATAAAAGGTTCTCAGAGCTAAATTTTCAATTTTGTGTTTAATTCGTGATGCTTGTCATTATCACGGTCATAGAAATCGTAATTTGCGAATTTGAGAAAAAAGTGCATTTTGAATCCATGGGCTATAGTCCAGCAGAATTAAGCAAAAAAGCCTCGGATTTCATATTTCTGTATTTTTGTTAATAAAAGGTTCTCAGAGCTAAATTTTCAAATTTGTGTTCAGTTAGGGATGCTTGTGACTGTCAATATCATAGAAATCGTAATTTGCGTTTGCATTTTGAAACCATGGGCTATAGCCCAGCAGAATTAAGCAAAAAAGCCTCAGATTTCATATTTCTGTATTTTTGTTAATAAAAGGTTCTCAGAGCTAAATTTTCAAATTTGTGTTCAGTTAGTTATGCCTGTGACTGTCAATATCATAGAAATCGTAATTTGCGAATTTGAGAAGAAAGTGCATTTTGAAACCATGGGCTATAGTCCAGCAGAATTAAGCAAAAAAGCCTCGGATTTCATATTTCTGTATTTTTGTTAATAAAAGGTTCTCAGAGCTAAATTTTCAAATTTGTGTTCAGTTAGGGATGCTTGTGACTGTCAATATCATAGAAATCGTAATTTGCGTTTGCATTTTGAAACCATGGGCTATAGCCCAGCAGAATTAAGCAAAAAAGCCTCAGATTTCATATTTCTGTATTTTTGTTAATAAAAGGTTCTCAGAGCTAAATTTTCAAATTTGTGTTCAGTTAGTTATGCCTGTGACTGTCAATATCATAGAAATCGTAATTTGCGAATTTGAGAAGAAAGTGCATTTTGAAACCATGGGCTATAGTCCAGCAGAATTAAGCAAAAAAGCCTCGGATTTCATATTTCTGTATTTTTGTTAATAAAAGGTTCTCAGAGCTAAATTTTCAATTTTGTGTTTAATTCGTGATGCTTGTCATTATCACGGTCATAGAAATCGTAATTTGCGAATTTGAGAAAAAAGTGCATTTTGAATCCATGGGCTATAGTCCAGCAGAATTAAGCAAAAAAGCCTCGGATTTCATATTTCTGTATTTTTGTTGATAAAAGGTTCTCAGAGCTAAATTTTTAAATTTGTGTTTATTTCGTGATGTTTGTGACTGTCAATATCATAGAAATCGTAATTTGCGAATTTGAGAAAAAAGTGCATTTTGAAACCATGGGCTATAGTCCAGCAGAATTAAGCAAAAAAGCCTCGGATTTCATATTTCAGTATTTTTGTTAATAAAAGGTTCTCAGAGCTAAATTTTCAATTTTGTGTTTAATTCGTGATGCTTGTCATTATCACGGTCATAGAAATCGTAATTTGCGAATTTGAGAAAAAAGAGCATTTTGAAACCATGGGCTATAGTCCAGCAGAATTAAGCAAAAAAGCCTCGGATTTCATATTTCTGTATTTTTGTTAATAAAAGGTTCTTAGAGCTAAATTTTCAAATTTGAGTTTAGTTCGTGATGTTTGTGACTGTCAATATCATAGAAATCGTAATTTTCGAATTTGAGAAAAAAGTGCATTTTGAAACCATGGGCTATAGTCCAGCAGAATTAAGCAAAAAAGCCTCGGATTTCATATTTCTGTATTTTTGTTAATAAAAGGTTCTCAGAGCTAAATTTTCAAATTTGGGTTCATTTCGTGATGCTTGTCATTATCAGGGTCATAGAAATTGTAATTTGCGAATTTGAGAAAAAAGAGCATTTTGAAACCATGGACTATAGTCCAGCAGAATTAAGCAAAAAAGCCTCGGATTTCATATTTCTGTATTTTTGTTAATAAAAGGTTTTCAGAGCTAAATTTTCAAATTTGTGTTTAGTTCGTGATGTTTGTGCCTGTCAATATCATAGAAATCGTAATTTGCGAATACCGGAAAAAAGTGCATTTTGAAGCCATGGGCTATAGTCCAGCAGAATTAAGCAAAAAAGCCTCGGATTTCATATTTCTGTATTTTTGTTAATAAAAGGTTTTCAGAGCTAAATTTTCAAATTTGTGTTTAGTTCGTGATGTTTGTGCCTGTCAATATCATAGAAATCGTAATTTGCGAATACCGGAAAAAAGTGCATTTTGAAGCCATGGGCTATAGTCCAGCAGAATTAAGCAAAAAAGCCTCGGATTTCATATTTCTGTATTTTTGTTAATAAAAGGTTTTCAGAGCTAAATTTTCAAATTTGTGTTTAGTTCGTGATGTTTGTGCCTGTCAATATCATAGAAATCGTAATTTGCGAATACCGGAAAAAAGTGCATTTTGAAGCCATGGGCTATAGTCCAGCAGAATCAAGAAAAAAAGCCTCGGATTTCATATTTCTGTATTTTTGTTGATAAAAGGTTCTCAGAGCTAAATTTTCAAATTTGTGTTCAGTTAGTTATGCCTGTGACTGTCAATATCATAGAAATCGTAATTTGCGAATTTGAGAAGAAAGTGCATTTTGAAACCATGGGCTATAGTCCAGCAGAATTAAGCAAAAAAGCCTCGGATTTCATATTTCTGTATTTTTGTTAATAAAAGGTTCTCAGAGCTAAATTTTCAAATTTGTGTTCAGTTAGGGATGCCTGTGACTGTCAATATCATAGAAATCGTAATTTGCGAATTTGAGAAAAAAGTGCATTTTGAAACCATGGGCTATAGTCCAGCAGAATTAAGCAAAAAAGCCTCGGATTTCATATTTCTGTATTTTTGTTAATAAAAGGTTCTCAGAGCTAAATTTTCAATTTTGTGTTTAATTCGTGATGCTTGTCATTATCACGGTCATAGAAATCGTAATTTGCGAATTTGAGAAAAAAGTGCATTTTGAATCCATGGGCTATAGTCCAGCAGAATTAAGCAAAAAAGCCTCGGATTTCATATTTCTGTATTTTTGTTGATAAAAGGTTCTCAGAGCTAAATTTTTAAATTTGTGTTTATTTCGTGATGTTTGTGACTGTCAATATCATAGAAATCGTAATTTGCGAATTTGAGAAAAAAGTGCATTTTGAAACCATGGTCCAGCAGAATTAAGCAAAAAAGCCTCGGATTTCATATTTCAGTATTTTTGTTAATAAAAGGTTCTCAGAGCTAAATTTTCAATTTTGTGTTTAATTCGTGATGCTTGTCATTATCACGGTCATAGAAATCGTAATTTGCGAATTTGAGAAAAAAGAGCATTTTGAAACCATGGGCTATAGTCCAGCAGAATTAAGCAAAAAAGCCTCGGATTTCATATTTCTGTATTTTTGTTAATAAAAGGTTCTTAGAGCTAAATTTTCAAATTTGAGTTTAGTTCGTGATGTTTGTGACTGTCAATATCATAGAAATCGTAATTTGCGAATTTGAGAAAAAAGTGCATTTTGAAACCATGGGCTGTAGTCCAGCAGAATTAAGCAAAAAAGCCTCGGATTTCATATTTCTGTATTTTTGTTAATAAAAGGTTCTCAGAGCTAAATTTTCAAATTTGGGTTCATTTCGTGATGCTTGTCATTATCAGGGTCATAGAAATTGTAATTTGCGAATTTGAGAAAAAAGAGCATTTTGAAACCATGGGCTATAGTCCAGCAGAATTAAGCAAAAAAGCCTAGGATTTCATATTTCTGTATTTTTATTAATAAAAGGTTCTCAGAGCTAAATTTTCTAATTTGTGTTCAGTTAGGGATGCTTGTGACTGTCAATATCATAGAAATCGTAATTTGCGAATATGAGAAAAAAGTGCATTTTGAAACCATGGGCTATAGTCCAGCAGAATTAAGCAAAAAAGCCTCGGATTTCATATTTCTGTATTTTTGTTAATGAAAGGTTTTCAGAGCTAAATTTTCAAATTTGTGTTTAGTTCGTGATGTTTGTGCCTGTCAATATCATAGAAATCGTAATTTGCGAATACCGGAAAAAAGTGCATTTTGAAGCCATGGGCTATAGTCCAGCAGAATCAAGAAAAAAAGCCTCGGATTTCATATTTCTGTATTTTTGTTAATAAAAGGTTCTCAGAGCTAAATTTTCTAATTTGTGTTCAGTTAAGGATGCTTGTGACTGTCAATATCATAGAAATTGTAATTTGCGAATTTGAGAAAAAAGTGCATTTTGAAACCATGGGCTATAGTCCAGCAGATTTAAGCAAAAAAGCCTCGGATTTCATATTTCTGTATTTTTGTTAATAAAAGGTTCTCAGAGCTAAATTTTCTAATTTGTGTTCAGTTAAGGATGCTTGTGACTGTCAATATCATAGAAATTGTAATTTGCGAATTTGAGAAAAAAGTGCATTTTGAAACCATGGGCTATAGTCCAGCAGAATTAAGCAAAAAAGCCTCGGATTTCATATTTCTGTATTTTTGTTAATAAAAGGTTCTCAGAGCTAAATTTTCTAATTTGTGTTCAGTTAAGGATGCTTGTGACTGTCAATATCATAGAAATTGTAATTTGCGAATTTGAGAAAAAAGTGCATTTTGAAACCATGGGCTATAGTCCAGCAGAATTAAGCAAAAAAGCCTCGGATTTCATATTTCTGTATTTTTGTTAATAAAAGGTTCTCAGAGCTTAATTTTCATATTTGTGTTCAGTTAGGGATGCTTGTGACTGTCAATATCATAGAAATTGTAATTTGCGAATTTGAGAAAAAAGTGCATTTTGAAACCATGGGCTATAGTCTAGCAGAATTAAGCAAAAAAGCCTCGGATTTCATATTTCTGTATTTTTGTTAATAAAAGGTTCTCAGAGCTAAATTTTCAAATTTGTGTTTAGTTCGTGATGTTTGTGCCTGTCAATATCATAGAAATCGTAATTTGCGAATACCGGAAAAAAGTGCATTTTGAAACCATGGGCTATAGTCCAGCAGAATCAAGAAAAAAAGCCTCGGATTTTATATTTCTGTATTTTTGTTAATAAAAGGTTCTCAGAGCTAAATTTTCAAATTTGTGTTCATTTCGTGATGCTTGTCATTATCAGGGTCATAGAAACCGTTATTTGCGAATTTGAGAAAAAAGTGCATTTTGAAACCATGGGCTATAGTCCAGCAGAATCAAGAAAAAAAGCCTCGGATTTCATATTTCTGTATTTTTGTTAATAAAAGGTTTTCAGAGCTAAATTTTCAAATTTGTGTTCATTTCGTGATGCTTGTCATTATCAGGGTCATAGAAACCGTTATTTGCGAATTTGAGAAAAAAGTGCATTTTGAAACCATGGGCTTTAGTCACGCAGAATTAAGCAAAAAAGCCTCGGATTTCATATTTCTGTATTTTTGTTAATAAAAGGTTCTCAGAGCTAAATTTTCAAATTTGTGTTTAGCTCGTGATGTTTGTGACTGTCAACATCATAGAAATCGTAATTTGCGAATTTGAGAAAAAAGTGCATTTTGAAACCATGGGCTATAGTCCAGCAGAATCAAGAAAAAAAGCCTCGGATTTCATATTTCAGTATTTTTGTTAATAAAAGGTTCTCAGAGCTAAATTTTCAAATTTGTGTTTAGCTCGTGATGTTTGTGACTGTCAACATCATAGAAATCGTAATTTGCGAATTTGAGAAAAAAGTGCATTTTGAAACCATGGGCTATAGTCCAGCAGAATCAAGAAAAAAAGCCTCGGATTTCATATTTCAGTATTTTTGTTAATAAAAGGTTCTCAGAGCTAAATTTTCTAATTTGTGTTCAGTTAGGGATGCTTGTGACTGTCAATATCATAGAAATTGTAACTTGCGAATTTGAGAAAAAAGTGCATTTTGAAACCATGGGCTATAGTCACGCAGAATTAAGCAAAAAAGCCTCGGATTTCATATTTCTGTATTTTTGTTAATAAAAGGTTCTCAGAGCTAAATTTTCAAATTTGTGTTTAGTTCGTGATGTTTGTGACTGTCAATATCATAGAAATCGTAATTTGCGAATTTGAGAAAAAAGTGCATTTTGAAACCATGGGCTATAGTCACGCAGAATTAAGCAAAAAAGCCTCGGATTTCATATTTCTGTATTTTTGTTAATAAAAGGTTCTCAGAGCTAAATTTTCAAATTTGTGTTCATTTCGTGATGCTTGTCATTATCAGGGTCATAGAAACCGTTATTTGCGAATTTGAGAAAAAAGTGCATTTTGAAACCATGGGCTATAGTCCAGCAGAATCAAGAAAAAAAGCCTCGGATTTCATATTTCTGTATTTTTGTTAATAAAAGGTTCTCAGAGCTAAATTTTCAAATTTGTGTTCAGTTAGCGATGCTTGTGGCTGTCAATATCATAGAAATCGTAATTTGCGAATACCGGAAAAAAGTGCATTTTGAAACCATGGGCTATAGTCCAGCAGAATCAAGAAAAAAAGCCTCGGATTTCATATTTCTGTATTTTTGTTAATAAAAGGTTCTCAGAGCTAAATTTTCAAATTTGTGTTCAGTTAGCGATGCTTGTGGCTGTCAATATCATAGAAATCGTAATTTGCGAATACCGGAAAAAAGTGCATTTTGAAACCATGGGCTATAGTCCAGCAGAATTAAGCAAAAAAGCCTCGGATTTCATATTTCTGTATTTTTGTTAATAAAAGGTTCTCAGAGCTAAATTTTCTAATTTGTGTTCAGTTAGGGATGCTTGTGACTGTCAATATCATAGAAATTGTAACTTGCGAATTTGAGAAAAAAGTGCATTTTGAAACCATGGGCTATAGTCACGCAGAATTAAGCAAAAAAGCCTCGGATTTCATATTTCTGTATTTTTGTTAATAAAAGGTTCTCAGAGCTAAATTTTCAAATTTGTGTTCAGTTAGCGATGCTTGTGGCTGTCAATATCATAGAAATCGTAATTTGCGAATACCGGAAAAAAGTGCATTTTGAAACCATGGGGGCTATAGTCCAGCAGAATCAAGAAAAAAAGCCTCGGATTTCATATTTCTGTATTTTTGTTAATAAAAGGTTCTCAGAGCTAAATTTTCAAATTTGTGTTCAGTTAGCGATGCTTGTGGCTGTCAATATCATAGAAATCGTAATTTGCGAATACCGGAAAAAAGTGCATTTTGAAACCATGGGCTATAGTCCAGCAGAATTAAGCAAAAAAGCCTCGGATTTCATATTTCTGTATTTTTGTTAATAAAAGGTTCTCAGAGCTAAATTTTCCAATTTGTGTTCAGTTAGGGATGCTTGTGACTGTCAATATCATAGAAATTGTAACTTGCGAATTTGAGAAAAAAGTGCATTTTGAAACCATGGGCTATAGTCACGCAGAATTAAGCAAAAAAGCCTCGGATTTCATATTTCTGTATTTTTGTTAATAAAAGGATCTCAGAGCTAAATTTTCTAATTTGTGTTCAGTTAGGGATGCTTGTGACTGTCAATATCATAGAAATTGTAACTTGCGAATTTGAGAAAAAAGTGCATTTTGAAACCATGGGCTATAGTCACGCAGAATTAAGCAAAAAAGCCTCGGATTTCATATTTCTGTATTTTTGTTAATAAAAGGTTCTCAGAGCTAAATTTTCAAATTTGTGTTCAGTTAGCGATGCTTGTGGCTGTCAATATCATAGAAATCGTAATTTGCGAATACCGGAAAAAAGTGCATTTTGAAACCATGGGCTATAGTCCAGCAGAATTAAGCAAAAAAGCCTCGGATTTCATATTTCTGTATTTTTGTTAATAAAAGGTTCTCAGAGCTAAATTTTCAAATTTGAGTTTAGTTCGTGATGTTTGTGGCTGTCAATATCATAGAAATCGTAATTTGCGAATTTGAGAAAAAAGTGCATTTTGAAACCATGGGCTATAGTCCAGCAGAATTAAGCAAAAAAGCCTCGGATTTCATATTTCTGTATTTTTGTTAATAAAAGGTTCTCAGAGCTTAATTTTCAAATTTGTGTTCAGTTAGGGATGCTTGTGACTGTCAATATCATAGAAATTGTAATTTGCGAATTTGAGAAAAAAGTGCATTTTGAAACCATGGGCTATAGTCTAGCAGAATTAAGCAAAAAAGCCTCGGATTTCATATTTCTGTATTTTTGTTAATAAAAGGTTCTCAGAGCTAAATTTTCAAATTTGTGTTTAGTTCGTGATGTTTGTGCCTGTCAATATCATAGAAATCGTAATTTGCGAATACCGGAAAAAAGTGCATTTTGAAACCATGGGCTATAGTCCAGCAGAATCAAGAAAAAAAGCCTCGGATTTTATATTTCTGTATTTTTGTTAATAAAAGGTTCTCAGAGCTAAATTTTCAAATTTGTGTTCATTTCGTGATGCTTGTCATTATCAGGGTCATAGAAACCGTTATTTGCGAATTTGAGAAAAAAGTGCATTTTGAAACCATGGGCTATAGTCCAGCAGAATCAAGAAAAAAAGCCTCGGATTTCATATTTCTGTATTTTTGTTAATAAAAGGTTTTCAGAGCTAAATTTTCAAATTTGTGTTCATTTCGTGATGCTTGTCATTATCAGGGTCATAGAAACCGTTACTTGCGAATTTGAGAAAAAAGTGCATTTTGAAACCATGGGCTTTAGTCACGCAGAATTAAGCAAAAAAGCCTCGGATTTCATATTTCTGTATTTTTGTTAATAAAAGGTTCTCAGAGCTAAATTTTCAAATTTGTGTTTAGCTCGTGATGTTTGTGACTGTCAACATCATAGAAATCGTAATTTGCGAATTTGAGAAAAAAGTGCATTTTGAAACCATGGGCTATAGTCCAGCAGAATCAAGAAAAAAAGCCTCGGATTTCATATTTCAGTATTTTTGTTAATAAAAGGTTCTCAGAGCTAAATTTTCAAATTTGTGTTTAGCTCGTGATGTTTGTGACTGTCAACATCATAGAAATCGTAATTTGCGAATTTGAGAAAAAAGTGCATTTTGAAACCATGGGCTATAGTCCAGCAGAATCAAGAAAAAAAGCCTCGGATTTCATATTTCAGTATTTTTGTTAATAAAAGGTTCTCAGAGCTAAATTTTCTAATTTGTGTTCAGTTAGGGATGCTTGTGACTGTCAATATCATAGAAATTGTAACTTGCGAATTTGAGAAAAAAGTGCATTTTGAAACCATGGGCTATAGTCACGCAGAATTAAGCAAAAAAGCCTCGGATTTCATATTTCTGTATTTTTGTTAATAAAAGGTTCTCAGAGCTAAATTTTCAAATTTGTGTTTAGTTCGTGATGTTTGTGACTGTCAATATCATAGAAATCGTAATTTGCGAATTTGAGAAAAAAGTGCATTTTGAAACCATGGGCTATAGTCACGCAGAATTAAGCAAAAAAGCCTCGGATTTCATATTTCTGTATTTTTGTTAATAAAAGGTTCTCAGAGCTAAATTTTCAAATTTGTGTTCATTTCGTGATGCTTGTCATTATCAGGGTCATAGAAACCGTTATTTGCGAATTTGAGAAAAAAGTGCATTTTGAAACCATGGGCTATAGTCCAGCAGAATCAAGAAAAAAAGCCTCGGATTTCATATTTCTGTATTTTTGTTAATAAAAGGTTCTCAGAGCTAAATTTTCAAATTTGTGTTCAGTTAGCGATGCTTGTGGCTGTCAATATCATAGAAATCGTAATTTGCGAATACCGGAAAAAAGTGCATTTTGAAACCATGGGCTATAGTCCAGCAGAATTAAGCAAAAAAGCCTCGGATTTCATATTTCTGTATTTTTGTTAATAAAAGGTTCTCAGAGCTAAATTTTCAAATTTGTGTTCAGTTAGCGATGCTTGTGGCTGTCAATATCATAGAAATCGTAATTTGCGAATACCGGAAAAAAGTGCATTTTGAAACCATGGGCTATAGTCCAGCAGAATCAAGAAAAAAAGCCTCGGATTTCATATTTCTGTATTTTTGTTAATAAAAGGTTCTCAGAGCTAAATTTTCAAATTTGTGTTCAGTTAGCGATGCTTGTGGCTGTCAATATCATAGAAATCGTAATTTGCGAATACCGGAAAAAAGTGCATTTTGAAACCATGGGCTATAGTCCAGCAGAATTAAGCAAAAAAGCCTCGGATTTCATATTTCTGTATTTTTGTTAATAAAAGGTTCTCAGAGCTAAATTTTCAAATTTGTGTTCAGTTAGCGATGCTTGTGACTGTCAATATCATAGAAATCGTAATTTGCGAATACCGGAAAAAAGTGCATTTTGAAACCATGGGCTATAGTCCAGCAGAATTAAGCAAAAAAGCCTCGGATTTCATATTTCTGTATTTTTGTTAATAAAAGGTTCTCAGAGCTAAATTTTCTAATTTGTGTTCAGTTAGGGATGCTTGTGACTGTCAATATCATAGAAATTGTAACTTGCGAATTTGAGAAAAAAGTGCATTTTGAAACCATGGGCTATAGTCACGCAGAATTAAGCAAAAAAGCCTCGGATTTCATATTTCTGTATTTTTGTTAATAAAAGGTTCTCAGAGCTAAATTTTCAAATTTGTGTTCAGTTAGCGATGCTTGTGGCTGTCAATATCATAGAAATCGTAATTTGCGAATACCGGAAAAAAGTGCATTTTGAAACCATGGGGGCTATAGTCCAGCAGAATCAAGAAAAAAAGCCTCGGATTTCATATTTCTGTATTTTTGTTAATAAAAGGTTCTCAGAGCTAAATTTTCAAATTTGTGTTCAGTTAGCGATGCTTGTGGCTGTCAATATCATAGAAATCGTAATTTGCGAATACCGGAAAAAAGTGCATTTTGAAACCATGGGCTATAGTCCAGCAGAATTAAGCAAAAAAGCCTCGGATTTCATATTTCTGTATTTTTGTTAATAAAAGGTTCTCAGAGCTAAATTTTCTAATTTGTGTTCAGTTAGGGATGCTTGTGACTGTCAATATCATAGAAATTGTAACTTGCGAATTTGAGAAAAAAGTGCATTTTGAAACCATGGGCTATAGTCACGCAGAATTAAGCAAAAAAGCCTCGGATTTCATATTTCTGTATTTTTGTTAATAAAAGGATCTCAGAGCTAAATTTTCTAATTTGTGTTCAGTTAGGGATGCTTGTGACTGTCAATATCATAGAAATTGTAACTTGCGAATTTGAGAAAAAAGTGCATTTTGAAACCATGGGCTATAGTCACGCAGAATTAAGCAAAAAAGCCTCGGATTTCATATTTCTGTATTTTTGTTAATAAAAGGTTCTCAGAGCTAAATTTTCAAATTTGTGTTCAGTTAGCGATGCTTGTGGCTGTCAATATCATAGAAATCGTAATTTGCGAATACCGGAAAAAAGTGCATTTTGAAACCATGGGCTATAGTCCAGCAGAATTAAGCAAAAAAGCCTCGGATTTCATATTTCTGTATTTTTGTTAATAAAAGGTTCTCAGAGCTAAATTTTCAAATTTGAGTTTAGTTCGTGATGTTTGTGGCTGTCAATATCATAGAAATCGTAATTTGCGAATTTGAGAAAAAAGTGCATTTTGAAACCATGGGCTATAGTCCAGCAGAATCAAGAAAAAAAGCCTCGGATTTCATATTTCTGTATTTTTGTTAATAAAAGGTTCTCAGAGCTAAATTTTCAAATTTGTGTTCAGTTAGCGATGCTTGTGGCTGTCAATATCATAGAAATCGTAATTTGCGAATACCGGAAAAAAGTGCATTTTGAAACCATGGGCTATAGTCCAGCAGAATTAAGCAAAAAAGCCTCGGATTTCATATTTCTGTATTTTTGTTAATAAAAGGTTCTCAGAGCTAAATTTTCAAATTTGAGTTTAGTTCGTGATGTTTGTGGCTGTCAATATCATAGAAATCGTAATTTGCGAATTTGAGAAAAAAGTGCATTTTGAAACCATGGGCTATAGTCCAGCAGAATCAAGAAAAAAAGCCTCGGATTTCATATTTCTGTATTTTTGTTAATAAAAGGTTCTCAGAGCTAAATTTTCAAATTTGTGTTCAGTTAGGGATGCCTGTGACTGTCAATATCATAGAAATCGTAATTTGCGAATTTGAGAAAAAAGTGCATTTTGAAACCATGGGCTATAGTCCAGCAGAATTAAGCAAAAAAGCCTCGGATTTCATATTTCTGTATTTTTGTTAATAAAAGGTTCTCAGAGCTAAATTTTCTAATTTGTGTTCAGTTAGGGATGCTTGTGACTGTCAATATCATAGAAATTGTAACTTGCGAATTTGAGAAAAAAGTGCATTTTGAAACCATGGGCTATAGTCACGCAGAATTAAGCAAAAAAGCCTCGGATTTCATATTTCTGTATTTTTGTTAATAAAAGGTTCTCAGAGCTAAATTTTCAAATTTGAGTTTAGTTCGTGATGTTTGTGGCTGTCAATATCATAGAAATCGTAATTTGCGAATTTGAGAAAAAAGTGCATTTTGAAACCATGGGCTATAGTCCAGCAGAATCAAGAAAAAAAGCCTCGGATTTCATATTTCTGTATTTTTGTTAATAAAAGGTTCTCAGAGCTAAATTTTCAAATTTGTGTTCAGTTAGCGATGCTTGTGGCTGTCAATATCATAGAAATCGTAATTTGCGAATACCGGAAAAAAGTGCATTTTGAAACCATGGGCTATAGTCCAGCAGAATTAAGCAAAAAAGCCTCGGATTTCATATTTCTGTATTTTTGTTAATAAAAGGTTCTCAGAGCTAAATTTTCTAATTTGTGTTCAGTTAGGGATGCTTGTGACTGTCAATATCATAGAAATTGTAACTTGCGAATTTGAGAAAAAAGTGCATTTTGAAACCATGGGCTATAGTCACGCAGAATTAAGCAAAAAAGCCTCGGATTTCATATTTCTGTATTTTTGTTAATAAAAGGTTCTCAGAGCTAAATTTTCAAATTTGAGTTTAGTTCGTGATGTTTGTGGCTGTCAATATCATAGAAATCGTAATTTGCGAATTTGAGAAAAAAGTGCATTTTGAAACCATGGGCTATAGTCCAGTAGAATCAAGAAAAAAAGCCTCGGATTTCATATTTCTGTATTTTTGTTAATAAAAGGTTCTCCGCGCTAAATTTTCAAATTTGTGTTCAGTTGGGGATGCTTGTGACTGTCAATATCATAGAAATCGTAATTTGAGAATTTGAGAAAAAAGTGCATTTTGAAACCATGGGCTATAGTCCAGCAGAATTAAGCAAAAAAGCCTCGGATTTCATATTTCTGTATTTTTGTTAATAAAAGGTTCTCCGCGCTAAATTTTCAAATTTGAGTTTAGTTCGTGATGTTTGTGGCCGTCAATATCATAGAAATCGTAATTTGCGAATTTGAGAAAAAAGTGCATTTTGAAACCATGGGCTATAGTCCAGCAGAATTAAGCAAAAGAGCCTCGGATTTCATATTTCTGTATTTTTGTTAATAAAAGGTTCTCAGAGGTAAATTTTCAAATTTGTGTTTAGTTCGTGATGTTTGTGGCTGTCAATATCATAGAAATCGTAATTTGCGAATTTGAGAAAAAAGTGCATTTTGAAACCATGGGCTATAGTCCAGCAGAATTAAGCAAAAAAGCCTCGGATTTCATATTTCTGTATTTTTGTTAATAAAAGGTTCTCCGCGCTAAATTTTCAAATTTGTGTTCAGTTGGGGATGCTTGTGACTGTCAATATCATAGAAATCGTAATTTGAGAATTTGAGAAAAAAGTGCATTTTGAAACCATGGGCTATAGTCCAGCAGAATTAAGCAAAAAAGCCTCGGATTTCATATTTCTGTATTTTTGTTAATAAAAGGTTCTCCGCGCTAAATTTTCAAATTTGTGTTCAGTTGGGGATGCTTGTGACTGTCAATATCATAGAAATCGTAATTTGCGAATTTGAGAAAAAAGTGCATTTTGAAACCATGGGCTATAGTCACGCAGAATTAAGCAAAAAAGCCTCGGATTTCATATTTCTGTATTTTTGTTAATAAAAGGTTCTCAAGCTAAATTTTCAAATTTGTGTTTAGCTCGTGATGTTTGTGACTGTCAACATCATAGAAATCGTAATTTGCGAATGTGGGAAAAAAGTGCATTTTGAAACCATGGGATATAGTCACGCAGATTTAAGCAAAAGAGCCTCGGATTTCATATTTCTGTATTTTTGTTAATAAAAGGTTCTCCGCGCTAAATTTTCAAATTTGTGTTCAGTTGGGGATGCTTGTGACTGTCAATATCATAGAAATCGTAATTTGCGAATTTGAGAAAAAAGTGCATTTTGAAACCATGGGCTATAGTCCAGTAGAATCAAGAAAAAAAGCCTCGGATTTCATATTTCTGTATTTTTGTTAATAAAAGGTTCTCCGCGCTAAATTTTCAAATTTGTGTTCAGTTGGGGATGCTTGTGACTGTCAATATCATAGAAATCGTAATTTGAGAATTTGAGAAAAAAGTGCATTTTGAAACCATGGGCTATAGTCACGCAGAATTAAGCAAAAAAGCCTCGGATTTCATATTTCTGTATTTTTGTTAATAAAAGGTTCTCAGAGCTAAATTTTCAAATTTGAGTTCAGTTCGTGATGTTTGTGGCCGTCAATATCATAGAAATCGTAATTTGCGAATTTGAGAAAAAAGTGCATTTTGAAACCATGGGCTATAGTCCAGCAGAATTAAGCAAAAGAGCCTCGGATTTCATATTTCTGTATTTTTGTTAATAAAAGGTTCTCAGAGGTAAATTTTCAAATTTAGTTCGTGATGTTTGTGGCTGTCAATATCATAGAAATCGTAATTTGCGAATTTGAGAAAAAAGTGCATTTTGAAACCATGGGCTATAGTCCAGCAGAATTAAGCAAAAAAGCCTCGGATTTCATATTTCTGTATTTTTGTTAATAAAAGGTTCTCCGCGCTAAATTTTCAAATTTGTGTTCAGTTGGGGATGCTTGTGACTGTCAATATCATAGAAATCGTAATTTGAGAATTTGAGAAAAAAGTGCATTTTGAAACCATGGGCTATAGTCACGCAGAATTAAGCAAAAAAGCCTCGGATTTCATATTTCTGTATTTTTGTTAATAAAAGGTTCTCAGAGCTAAATTTTCAAATTTGAGTTTAGTTCGTGATGTTTGTGGCTGTCAATATCATAGAAATCGTAATTTGCGAATTTGAGAAAAAAGTTCATTTTGAAACCATGGGCTAAAGTCCAGCAGAATTAAGCAAAAAAGCCTCGGATTTCATATTTCTGTATTTTTGTTAATAAAAGGTTCTCAGAGGTAAATTTTCAAATTTGTGTTCAGTTTGGGATGCTTGTGACTGTCAATATCATAGAAATCGTAATTTGAGAATTTGAGAAAAAAGTGCATTTTGAAACCATGGGCTATAGTCACGCAGAATTAAGCAAAAAAGCCTCGGATTTCATATTTCTGTATTTTTGTTAATAAAAGGTTCTCAGAGCTAAATTTTCAAATTTGAGTTTAGTTCGTGATGTTTGTGGCTGTAAATATCATAGAAATCGTAATTTGCGAATTTGAGAAAAAAGTGCATTTTGAAACCATGGGCTATAGTCCAGCAGAATTAAGCAAAAGAGCCTCGGATTTCATATTTCTGTATTTTTGTTAATAAAAGGTTCTCAGAGGTAAATTTTCAAATTTGTGTTTAGTTCGTGATGTTTGTGGCTGTCAATATCATAGAAATCGTAATTTGCGAATTTGAGAAAAAAGTGCATTTTGAAACCATGGGCTATAGTCCAGCAGAATTGAGCAAAAAAGCCTCGGATTTCATATTTCTGTATTTTTGTTAATAAAAGGTTCTCAGAGGTAAATTTTCAAATTTCTGTTTAGTTCGTGATGCTTGTCATTATCAGGGTCATAGAAATCTTAAATTGCGAATTTGAGAAAAAAGTGCATTTTGAAACCATGGGCTATAGTCCAGCAGAATTAAGCAAAAGAGCCTCGGATTTCATATTTCTGTATTTTTGTTAATAAAAGGTTCTCAAGCTAAATTTTCAAATTTGTGTTTAGCTCGTGATGTTTGTGACTGTCAACATCATAGAAATCGTAATTTGCGAATGTGGGAAAAAAGTGCATTTTGAAACCATGGGATATAGTCACGCAGAATTAAGCAAAAGAGCCTCGGATTTCATATTTCTGTATTTTTGTTAATAAAAGGTTCTCAGAGGTAAATTTTCAAATTTGTGTTTAGTTCGTGATGTTTGTGGCTGTCAATATCATAGAAATCGTAATTTGCGAATTTGAGAAAAAAGTGCATTTTGAAACCATGGGCTATAGTCCAGCAGAATTGAGCAAAAAAGCCTCGGATTTCATATTTCTGTATTTTTGTTAATAAAAGGTTCTCAGAGGTAAATTTTCAAATTTCTGTTTAGTTCGTGATGCTTGTCATTATCAGGGTCATAGAAATCTTAAATTGCGAATTTGAGAAAAAAGTGCATTTTGAAACCATGGGCTATAGTCCAGCAGAATTAAGCAAAAGAGCCTCGGATTTCATATTTCTGTATTTTTGTTAATAAAAGGTTCTCAAGCTAAATTTTCAAATTTGTGTTTAGCTCGTGATGTTTGTGACTGTCAACATCATAGAAATCGTAATTTGCGAATGTGGGAAAAAAGTGCATTTTGAAACCATGGGATATAGTCACGCAGATTTAAGCAAAAGAGCCTCGGATTTCATATTTCTGTATTTTTGTTAATAAAAGGTTCTCAGAGCTAAATTTTCAAATTTGTGTTTAGTTCGTGATGTTTGTGGCTGTCAATATCATAGAAATCGTAATTTGCGAATTTGAGAAAAAAGTGCATTTTGAAACCATGGGCTATAGTCCAGCAGAATTAAGCAAAAGAGCCTCGGATTTCATATTTCTGTATTTTTGTTAATAAAAGGTTCTCAGAGGTAAATTTTCAAATTTGTGTTTAGTTCGTGATGTTTGTGGCTGTCAATATCATAGAAATCGTAATTTGCGAATTTGAGAAAAAAGTGCATTTTGAAACCATGGGCTATAGTCCAGCAGAATCAAGAAAAAAAGCCTCGGATTTCATATTTCTGTATTTTTGTTAATAAAAGGTTCTCAGAGCTAAATTTTCAAATTTGAGTTTAGTTCGTGATGTTTGTGGCTGTCAATATCATAGAAATCGTAATTTGCGAATTTGAGAAAAAAGTGCATTTTGAAACCATGGGCTATAGTCCAGTAGAATCAAGAAAAAAAGCCTCGGATTTCATATTTCTGTATTTTTGTTAATAAAAGGTTCTCCGCGCTAAATTTTCAAATTTGTGTTCAGTTGGGGATGCTTGTGACTGTCAATATCATAGAAATCGTAATTTGAGAATTTGAGAAAAAAGTGCATTTTGAAACCATGGGCTATAGTCACGCAGAATTAAGCAAAAAAGCCTCGGATTTCATATTTCTGTATTTTTGTTAATAAAAGGTTCTCAGAGCTAAATTTTCAAATTTGAGTTTAGTTCGTGATGTTTGTGGCCGTCAATATCATAGAAATCGTAATTTGCGAATTTGAGAAAAAAGTGCATTTTGAAACCATGGGCTATAGTCCAGCAGAATTAAGCAAAAGAGCCTCGGATTTCATATTTCTGTATTTTTGTTAATAAAAGGTTCTCATAGGTAAATTTTCAAATTTGTGTTTAGTTCGTGATGTTTGTGGCTGTCAATATCATAGAAATCGTAATTTGCGAATTTGAGAAAAAAGTGCATTTTGAAACCATGGGCTATAGTCCAGCAGAATTAAGCAAAAAAGCCTCGGATTTCATATTTCTGTATTTTTGTTAATAAAAGGTTCTCCGCGCTAAATTTTCAAATTTGTGTTCAGTTGGGGATGCTTGTGACTGTCAATATCATAGAAATCGTAATTTGAGAATTTGAGAAAAAAGTGCATTTTGAAACCATGGGCTATAGTCACGCAGAATTAAGCAAAAAAGCCTCGGATTTCATATTTCTGTATTTTTGTTAATAAAAGGTTCTCAGAGCTAAATTTTCAAATTTGAGTTTAGTTCGTGATGTTTGTGGCTGTCAATATCATAGAAATCGTAATTTGCGAATTTGAGAAAAAAGTGCATTTTGAAACCATGGGCTATAGTCACGCAGAATTAAGCAAAAAAGCCTCGGATTTCATATTTCTGTATTTTTGTTAATAAAAGGTTCTCAGAGGTAAATTTTCAAATTTCTGTTTAGTTCGTGATGCTTGTCATTATCAGGGTCATAGAAATCTTAAATTGCGAATTTGAGAAAAAAGTGCATTTTGAAACCATGGGCTATAGTCCAGCAGAATTAAGCAAAAGAGCCTCGGATTTCATATTTCTGTATTTTTGTTAATAAAAGGTTCTCAAGCTAAATTTTCAAATTTGTGTTTAGCTCGTGATGTTTGTGACTGTCAACATCATAGAAATCGTAATTTGCGAATGTGGGAAAAAAGTGCATTTTGAAACCATGGGATATAGTCACGCAGATTTAAGCAAAAGAGCCTCGGATTTCATATTTCTGTATTTTTGTTAATAAAAGGTTCTCCGCGCTAAATTTTCAAATTTGTGTTCAGTTGGGGATGCTTGTGACTGTCAATATCATAGAAATCGTAATTTGAGAATTTGAGAAAAAAGTGCATTTTGAAACCATGGGCTATAGTCACGCAGAATTAAGCAAAAAAGCCTCGGATTTCATATTTCTGTATTTTTGTTAATAAAAGGTTCTCAGAGGTAAATTTTCAAATTTGTGTTTAGTTCGTGATGTTTGTGGCTGTCAATATCATAGAAATCGTAATTTGCGAATTTGAGAAAAAAGTGCATTTTGAAACCATGGGCTATAGTCACGCAGAATTAAGCAAAAAAGCCTCGGATTTCATATTTCTGTATTTTTGTTAATAAAAGGTTCTCAGAGGTAAATTTTCAAATTTCTGTTTAGTTCGTGATGCTTGTCATTATCAGGGTCATAGAAATCTTAAATTGCGAATTTGAGAAAAAAGTGCATTTTGAAACCATGGGCTATAGTCCAGCAGAATTAAGCAAAAGAGCCTCGGATTTCATATTTCTGTATTTTTGTTAATAAAAGGTTCTCAGAGCTAAATTTTCAAATTTGTGTTTAGCTCGTGATGTTTGTGACTGTCAACATCATAGAAATCGTAATTTGCGAATTTGAGAAAAAAGTGCATTTTGAAACCATGGGCTTTAGTCCAGCAGAATTAAGCAAAAAAGCCTCGGATTTCATATTTCTGTATTTTTGTTAATAAAAGGTTCTCAGAGCTAAATTTTCAAATTTGTGTTTAGTTCGTGATGTTTGTGGCTGTCAATATCATAGAAATCGTAATTTGCGAATTTGAGAAAAAAGTGCATTTTGAAACCATGGGCTATAGTCCAGCAGAATTAAGCAAAAAAGCCTCGGATTTCATATTTCTGTATTTTTGTTAATAAAAGGTTCTCCGCGCTAAATTTTCAAATTTGTGTTCAGTTGGGGATGCTTGTGACTGTCAATATCATAGAAATCGTAATTTGCGAATTTGAGAAAAAAGTCCATTTTGAAACCATGGGCTATAGTCCAGCAGAATTAAGCAAAAAAGCCTCGGATTTCATATTTCTGTATTTTTGTTAATAAAAGGTTCTCAGAGCTAAATTTTCAAATTTGTGTTCAGTTAGGGATGCTTGTGACTGTCAATATCATAGAAATCGTAATTTGCGTTTGCATTTTGAAACCATGGGCTATAGTCCAGCAGAATTAAGCAAAAAAGCCTCGGATTTCATATTTCTGTATTTTTGTTAATAAAAGGTTCTCAGAGCTAAATTTTCAAATTTGTGTTCAGTTAGGGATGCCTGTGACTGTCAATATCATAGAAATCGTAATTTGCGAATTTGAGAAAAAAGTGCATTTTGAAACCATGGGCTATAGTCCAGCAGAATTAAGCAAAAAAGCCTCGGATTTCATATTTCTGTATTTTTGTTAATAAAAGGTTCTCAGAGCTAAATTTTCAAATTTGTGTTCAGTTAGGGATGCTTGTGACTGTCAATATCATAGAAATCGTAATTTGCGTTTGCATTTTGAAACCATGGGCTATAGTCCAGCAGAATTAAGCAAAAAAGCCTCGGATTTCATATTTCTGTATTTTTGTTAATAAAAGGTTCTCAGAGCTAAATTTTCAAATTTGTGTTCAGTTAGGGATGCCTGTGACTGTCAATATCATAGAAATCGTAATTTGCGAATTTGAGAAGAAAGTCCATTTTGAAACCATGGGCTATAGTCCAGCAGAATTAAGCAAAAAAGCCTCGGATTTCATATTTCTGTATTTTTGTTAATAAAAGGTTCTCAGAGCTAAATTTTCAAATTTGTGTTCAGTTAGGGATGCTTGTGACTGTCAATATCATAGAAATCGTAATTTGCGTTTGCATTTTGAAACCATGGGCTATAGTCCAGCAGAATTAAGCAAAAAAGCCTCGGATTTCATATTTCTGTATTTTTGTTAATAAAAGGTTCTCAGAGCTAAATTTTCAAATTTGTGTTCAGTTAGGGATGCCTGTGACTGTCAATATCATAGAAATCGTAATTTGCGAATTTGAGAAGAAAGTCCATTTTGAAACCATGGGCTATAGTCCAGCAGAATTAAGCAAAAAAGCCTCGGATTTCATATTTCTGTATTTTTGTTAATAAAAGGTTCTCAGAGCTAAATTTTCAAATTTGTGTTCAGTTAGGGATGCTTGTGACTGTCAATATCATAGAAATCGTAATTTGCGTTTGCATTTTGAAACCATGGGCTATAGTCCAGCAGAATTAAGCAAAAAAGCCTCGGATTTCATATTTCTGTATTTTTGTTAATAAAAGGTTCTCAGAGCTAAATTTTCAAATTTGTGTTCAGTTAGGGATGCCTGTGACTGTCAATATCATAGAAATCGTAATTTGCGAATTTGAGAAGAAAGTGCATTTTGAAACCATGGGCTATAGTCCAGCAGAATTAAGCAAAAAAGCCTCGGATTTCATATTTCTGTATTTTTGTTAATAAAAGGTTCTCAGAGCTAAATTTTCAAATTTGTGTTCAGTTAGGGATGCTTGTGACTGTCAATATCATAGAAATCGTAATTTGCGTTTGCATTTTGAAACCATGGGCTATAGTCCAGCAGAATTAAGCAAAAAAGCCTCGGATTTCATATTTCTGTATTTTTGTTAATAAAAGGTTCTCAGAGCTAAATTTTCAAATTTGTGTTCAGTTAGGGATGCTTGTGACTGTCAATATCATAGAAATCGTAATTTGCGTTTGCATTTTGAAACCATGGGCTATAGTCCAGCAGAATTAAGCAAAAAAGCCTCGGATTTCATATTTCTGTATTTTTGTTAATAAAAGGTTCTCAGAGCTAAATTTTCAAATTTGTGTTCAGTTAGGGATGCCTGTGACTGTCAATATCATAGAAATCGTAATTTGCGAATTTGAGAAAAAAGTGCATTTTGAAACCATGGGCTATAGTCCAGCAGAATTAAGCAAAAAAGCCTCGGATTTCATATTTCTGTATTTTTGTTAATAAAAGGTTCTCAGAGCTAAATTTTCAAATTTGTGTTCAGTTAGGGATGCTTGTGACTGTCAATATCATAGAAATCGTAATTTGCGTTTGCATTTTGAAACCATGGGCTATAGTCCAGCAGAATTAAGCAAAAAAGCCTCGGATTTCATATTTCTGTATTTTTGTTAATAAAAGGTTCTCAGAGCTAAATTTTCAAATTTGTGTTCAGTTAGGGATGCCTGTGACTGTCAATATCATAGAAATCGTAATTTGCGAATTTGAGAAAAAAGTGCATTTTGAAACCATGGGCTATAGTCCAGCAGAATTAAGCAAAAAAGCCTCGGATTTCATATTTCTGTATTTTTGTTAATAAAAGGTTCTCAGAGCTAAATTTTCAAATTTGTGTTCAGTTAGGGATGCCTGTGACTGTCAATATCATAGAAATCGTAATTTTCGAATTTGAGAAGAAAGTGCATTTTGAAACCATGGGCTATAGTCCAGCAGAATTAAGCAAAAAAGCCTCGGATTTCATATTTCTGTATTTTTGTTAATAAAAGGTTCTCAGAGCTAAATTTTCAAATTTGTGTTCAGTTAGGGATGCCTGTGACTGTCAATATCATAGAAATCGTAATTTGCAAATTTGAGAAGAAAGTGCATTTTGAAACCATGGGCTATAGTCCAGCAGAATTAAGCAAAAAAGCCTCGGATTTCATATTTCTGTATTTTTATTAATAAAAGGTTCTCAGAGCTAAATTTTCAAATTTGTGTTCAGTTAGGGATGCCTGTGACTGTCAATATCATAGAAATCGTAATTTGCGAATTTGAGAAGAAAGTGCATTTTGAAACCATGGGCTATAGTCCAGCAGAATTAAGCAAAAAAGCCTCGGATTTCATATTTCTGTATTTTTGTTAATAAAAGGTTCTCAGAGCTAAATTTTCAAATTTGTGTTCAGTTAGGGATGCCTGTGACTGTCAATATCATAGAAATCGTAATTTGCGAATTTGAGAAAAAAGTGCATTTTGAAACCATGGGCTATAGTCCAGCAGAATTAAGCAAAAAAGCCTCGGATTTCATATTTCTGTATTTTTGTTAATAAAAGGTTCTCAGAACTAAATTTTCAAATTTGTGTTCAGTTAGGGATGCTTGTGACTGTCAATATCATAGAAATCGTAATTTGCGTTTGCATTTTGAAACCATGGGCTATAGTCCAGCAGAATTAAGCAAAAAAGCCTCGGATTTCATATTTCTGTATTTTTGTTAATAAAAGGTTCTCAGAGCTAAATTTTCAAATTTGTGTTCAGTTAGGGATGCCTGTGACTGTCAATATCATAGAAATCGTAATTTGCGAATTTGAGAAGAAAGTGCATTTTGAAACCATGGGCTATAGTCCAGCAGAATTAAGCAAAAAAGCCTCGGATTTCATATTTCTGTATTTTTGTTAATAAAAGGTTCTCAGAGCTAAATTTTCAAATTTGTGTTCAGTTAGGGATGCCTGTGACTGTCAATATCATAGAAATCGTAATTTGCGAATTTGAGAAAAAAGTGCATTTTGAAACCATGGGCTATAGTCCAGCAGAATTAAGCAAAAAAGCCTCGGATTTCATATTTCTGTATTTTTGTTAATAAAAGGTTCTCAGAGCTAAATTTTCAAATTTGTGTTCAGTTAGGGATGCTTGTGACTGTCAATATCATAGAAATCGTAATTTGCG
Organism: Orthonevra nobilis; assembly: GCA_963555765.1. Taxonomy (NCBI): domain Eukaryota; kingdom Metazoa; phylum Arthropoda; class Insecta; order Diptera; family Syrphidae; genus Orthonevra; species Orthonevra nobilis. The sequence goes on from OY743224.1 coordinate 35,671,926, forward strand.
TTTGCATTTTGAAACCATGGGCTATAGTCCAGCAGAATTAAGCAAAAAAGCCTCGGATTTCATATTTCTGTATTTTTGTTAATAAAAGGTCTCAGAGCTAAATTTTCAAATTTGTGTTCAGTTAGGGATGCCTGTGACTGTCAATATCATAGAAATCGTAATTTGCGAATTTGAGAAAAAAGTGCATTTTGAAACCATGGGCTATAGTCCAGCAGAATTAAGCAAAAAAGCCTCGGATTTAATATTTCTGTATTTTTGTTAATAAAAGTTTCTCAGTGCTAAATTTTCAAATTTGGGTTCATTTCGTGATGCTTGTCATTATCAGGGTCATAGAAGTCGTAATTGGCGAATTTGAGAAAAAAGTACATTTTGAAACCATGGGCTATAGTCCAGCAGAATTAAGCAAAAAAGCCTCGGATTTAATATTTCTGTATTTTTGTTAATAAAAGGTTCTCAGAGCTAAATTTTCAAATTTGGGTTCATTTCGTGATGCTTGTCATTATCAGGGTCATAGAAGTCGTAATTGGCGAATTTGAGAAAAAAGTACATTTTGAAACCATGGGCTATAGTCCAGCAGAATTAAGCAAAAAAGCCTCGGATTTAATATTTCTGTATTTTTGTTAATAAAAGGTTCTCAGAGCTAAATTTTCAAATTTGGGTTCATTTCGTGATGCTTGTCATTATCAGGGTCATAGAAGTCGTAATTGGCGAATTTGAGAAAAAAGTACATTTTGAAACCATGGGCTATAGTCCAGCAGAATTAAGCAAAAAAGCCTCGGATTTCATATTTCTGTATTTTTGTTAATAAAAGGTTCTCAGAGCTAAATTTTCTAATTTGTGTTCAGTTAGGGATGCTTGTGACTGTCAATATCATAGAAATTGTAACTTGCGAATTTGAGAAAAAAGTGCATTTTGAAACCATGGGCTATAGTCACGCAGAATTAAGCAAAAAAGCCTCGGATTTCATATTTCTATATTTTTGTTAATAAAAGGTTCTCAGAGGTAAATTTTCAAATTTGTGTTTAGTTCGTGATGTTTGTGGCTGTCAATATCATAGAAATCGTAATTTGCGAATTTGAGAAAAAAGTGCATTTTGAAACCATGGGCTATAGTCCAGCAGAATCAAGAAAAAAAGCCTCGGATTTCATATTTCTGTATTTTTGTTAATAAAAGGTTCTCAGAGCTAAATTTTCAAATTTGTGTTCAGTTAGCGATGCTTGTGACTGTCAATATCATAGAAATTGTAATTTTCGAATTTGAGAAAAAAGTGAATTTTGAAACCATGGGCTATAGTCACGCAGAATTAAGCAAAAAAGCCTCGGATTTCATATTTCTATATTTTTGTTAATAAAAGGTTCTCAGAGGTAAATTTTCAAATTTGTGTTTAGTTCGTGATGTTTGTGGCTGTCAATATCATAGAAATCGTAATTTGCGAATTTGAGAAAAAAGTGCATTTTGAAACCATGGGCTATAGTCCAGCAGATTTAAGCAAAAAAGCCTCGGATTTCATATTTCTGTATTTTTGTTAATAAAAGGTTCTCAGAGCTAAATTTTCTAATTTGTGTTCAGTTAGGGATGCTTGTGACTGTCAATATCATAGAAATTGTAATTTTCGAATTTGAGAAAAAAGTGAATTTTGAAACCATGGGCTATAGTCACGCAGAATTAAGCAAAAAAGCCTCGGATTTCATATTTCTATATTTTTGTTAATAAAAGGTTCTCAGAGCTAAATTTTCAAATTTGAGTTTAGTTCGTGATGTTTGTGACTGTCAACATCATAGAAATCGTAATTTGCAAATGTGAGAAAAAAGTGCATTTTGAAACCATGGGCTATAGTCCAGTAGAATCAAGAAAAAAAGCCTCGGATTTCATATTTCTGTATTTTTGTTAATAAAAGGTTCTCCGCGCTAAATTTTCAAATTTGTGTTCAGTTGGGGATGCTTGTGACTGTCAATATCATAGAAATCGTAATTTGAGAATTTGAGAAAAAAGTGCATTTTGAAACCATGGGCTATAGTCACGCAGAATTAAGCAAAAAAGCCTCGGATTTCATATTTCTGTATTTTTGTTAATAAAAGGTTCTCAGAGGTAAATTTTCAAATTTGTGTTTAGTTCGTAATGTTTGTGGCTGTCAATATCATAGAAATCGTAATTTGCGAATTTGAGAAAAAAGTGCATTTTGAAACCATGGGCTATAGTCCAGCAGAATTGAGAAAAAAAGCCTCGGATTTCATATTTCTGTATTTTTGTTAATAAAAGGTTCTCAGAGGTAAATTTTCAAATTTCTGTTTAGTTCGTGATGCTTGTCATTATCAGGGTCATAGAAATCTTAAATTGCGAATTTGAGAAAAAAGTGCATTTTGAAACCATGGGCTATAGTCCAGCAGAATTAAGCAAAAGAGCCTCGGATTTCATATTTCTGTATTTTTGTTAATAAAAGGTTCTCAAGCTAAATTTTCAAATTTGTGTTTAGCTCGTGATGTTTGTGACTGTCAACATCATAGAAATCGTAATTTGCGAATGTGGGAAAAAAGTGCATTTTGAAACCATGGGATATAGTCACGCAGATTTAAGCAAAAGAGCCTCGGATTTCATATTTCTGTATTTTTGTTAATAAAAGGTTCTCAGAGCTAAATTTTCAAATTTGTGTTTAGTTCGTGATGTTTGTGGCTGTCAATATCATAGAAATCGTAATTTGCGAATGTGGGAAAAAAGTGCATTTTGAAACCATGGGATATAGTCACGCAGATTTAAGCAAAAGAGCCTCGGATTTCATATTTCTGTATTTTTGTTAATAAAAGGTTCTCAGAGCTAAATTTTCAAATTTGTGTTCAGTTAGGGATGCCTGTGGCTGTCAATATCATAGAAATCGTAATTTGCGAATTTGAGAAAAAAGTGCATTTTGAAACCATGGGCTATAGTCCAGCAGAATTAAGCAAAAAAGCCTCGGATTTCATATTTCTGTATTTTTGTTAATAAAAGATTCTCAGAGCTAAATTTTCAAATTTGTGTTCAGTTAGGGATGCTTGTGACTGTCAATATCATAGAAATCGTAATTTGCGTTTGCATTTTGAAACCATGGGCTATAGTCCAGCAGAATTAAACAAAAAAGCCTCGGATTTCATATTTCTGTATTTTTGTTAATAAAAGGTTCTCAGAGCTAAATTTTCAAATTTGTGTTCAGTTAGGGATGCCTGTGACTGTCAATATTATAGAAATCGTAATTTGCGAATTTGAGAAGAAAGTGCATTTTGAAACCATGGGCTATAGTCCAGCAGAATTAAGCAAAAAAGCCTCGGATTTCATATTTCTGTATTTTTGTTAATAAAAGGTTCTCAGAGCTAAATTTTCAAATTTGTGTGCAGTTAGGGATGCCTGTGACTGTCATTATCATAGAAATCGTAATTTGCGAATTTGAGAAAAAAGTGCATTTTGAAACCATGGGCTATAGTCCAGCAGAATTAAGCAAAAAAGCCTCGGATTTAATATTTCTGTATTTTTGTTAATAAAAGGTTCTCAGAGCTAAATTTTCAAATTTGGGTTCATTTCGTGATGCTTGTCATTATCAGGGTCATAGAAGTCGTAATTGGCGAATTTGAGAAAAAAGTACATTTTGAAACCATGGGCTATAGTCCAGCAGAATTTAGCAAAAAAGCCTCGGATTTCATATTTTTTGTATTTTTGTTAATAAAAGGTTCTCAGAGCTAAATTTTCAAATTTGGGTTCATTTCGTGATGCTTGTCATTATCAGGGTCATAGAAGTCGTAATTGGCGAATTTGAGAAAAAAGTACATTTTGAAACCATGGGCTATAGTCCAGCAGAATTAAGCAAAAAAGCCTCGGATTTCATATTTCTGTATTTTTGTTAATAAAAGGTTCTCAGTGCTAAATTTTCAAATTTGTGTTCAGTTAGGGATGCCTGTGACTGTCAATATCATAGAAATCGTAATTTGCGAATTTGAGAAAAAAGTGCATTTTGAAACCATGGGCTATAGTCCAGCAGAATTAAGCAAAGAAGCCTCGGATTTCATATTTCTGTATTTTTGTTAATAAAAGGTTCTCAGAGCTAAATTTTCAAATTTGTGTTCAGTTAGGGATGCCTGTGACTGTCAATATCATAGAAATCGTAATTTGCGAATTTGAGAAAAAAGTGCATTTTGAAACCATGGGCTATAGTCCAGCAGAATTAAGCAAAAAAGCCTCGGATTTCATATTTCTGTATTTTTGTTAATAAAAGGTTCTCAGAGCTAAATTTTCAAATTTGGGTTCATTTCGTGATGCTTGTCATTATTAGGGTCATAGAAATCGTAATTGGCGAATTTGAGAAAAAAGTACATTTTGAAACCATGGGCTATAGTCCAGCAGAATTTAGCAAAAAAGCCTCGGATTTCATATTTCTGTATTTTTGTTAATAAAAGGTTCTCAGAGCTAAATTTTCAAATTTGGGTTCATTTCGTGATGCTTGTCATTATCAGGGTCATAGAAGTCGTAATTGGCGAATTTGAGAAAAAAGTACATTTTGAAACCATGGGCTATAGTCCAGCAGAATTTAGCAAAAAAGCCTCGGATTTCATATTTCTGTATTTTTGTTAATAAAAGGTTCTCAGAGCTAAATTTTCAAATTTGTGCTCAGTTAGGGATGCCTGTGACTGTCAATATCATAGAAATCGTAATTTGCGAATTTGAGAAGAAAGTGCATTTTGAAACCATGGGCTATAGTCCAGCAGAATTAAGCAAAAAAGCCTCGGATTTCATATGTCTGTATTTTTGTTAATAAAAGGTTCTCAGAGCTAAATTTTCAAATTTGGGTTCATTTCGTGATGCTTGTCATTATAAGAGTCATAGAAATCGTAATTGGCGAATTTGAGAAAAAAGTACATTTTGAAACCATGGGCTATAGTCCAGCAGAATTTAGCAAAAAAGCCTCGGATTTCATATTTCTGTATTTTTGTTAATAAAAGTTTCTCAGTGCTAAATTTTCAAATTTGTGTTCAGTTAGGGATGCCTATGACTGTCAATATCATAGAAATCGTAATTTGCGAATTTGAGAAAAAAGTGCATTTTGAAACCATGGGCTATAGTCCAGCAGAATTAAGCAAAAAAGCCTCGGATTTCATATTTCTGTATTTTTGTTAATAAAAGGTTCTCAGAGCTAAATTTTCAAATTTGGGCTCATTTCGTGAAGCTTGTCATTATTAGGGTCATAGAAATCGTAATTTGCGAATTTGAGAAAAAAGTGCATTTTGAAACCATGGGCTATAGTCCAGCAGAATTAAGCAAAAAAGCCTCGGATTTCATATTTCTGTATTTTTGTTAATAAAAGGTTCTCAGAGCTAAATTTTCAAATTTGGGCTCATTTCGTGAAGCTTGTCATTATTAGGGTCATAGAAATCGTAATTTGCGAATTTGAGAAAAAAGTGCATTTTGAAACCATGGGCTATAGTCCAGCAGAATTAAGCAAAAAAGCCTCGGATTTCATATTTCTGTATTTTTGTTAATAAAAGGTTCTCAGAGCTAAATTTTCAAATTTGGGTTCATTTCGTGATGCTTGTCATTATCAGGGTCATAGAAGTCGTAATTGGCGAATTTGAGAAAAAAGTACATTTTGAAACCATGGGCTATAGTCCAGCAGAATTTAGCAAAAAAGCCTCGGATTTCATATTTCTGTATTTTTGTTAATAAAAGGTTCTCAGAGCTAAATTTTCAAATTTGTGCTCAGTTAGGGATGCCTGTGACTGTCAATATCATAGAAATCGTAATTTGCGAATTTGAGAAGAAAGTGCATTTTGAAACCATGGGCTATAGTCCAGCAGAATTAAGCAAAAAAGCCTCGGATTTCATATGTCTGTATTTTTGTTAATAAAAGGTTCTCAGAGCTAAATTTTCAAATTTGGGTTCATTTCGTGATGCTTGTCATTATAAGAGTCATAGAAATCGTAATTGGCGAATTTGAGAAAAAAGTACATTTTGAAACCATGGGCTATAGTCCAGCAGAATTTAGCAAAAAAGCCTCGGATTTCATATTTCTGTATTTTTGTTAATAAAAGTTTCTCAGTGCTAAATTTTCAAATTTGTGTTCAGTTAGGGATGCCTATGACTGTCAATATCATAGAAATCGTAATTTGCGAATTTGAGAAAAAAGTGCATTTTGAAACCATGGGCTATAGTCCAGCAGAATTAAGCAAAAAAGCCTCGGATTTCATATTTCTGTATTTTTGTTAATAAAAGGTTCTCAGAGCTAAATTTTCAAATTTGGGCTCATTTCGTGAAGCTTGTCATTATTAGGGTCATAGAAATCGTAATTTGCGAATTTGAGAAAAAAGTGCATTTTGAAACCATGGGCTATAGTCCAGCAGAATTAAGCAAAAAAGCCTCGGATTTCATATTTCTGTATTTTTGTTAATAAAAGGTTCTCAGAGCTAAATTTTCAAATTTGGGCTCATTTCGTGAAGCTTGTCATTATTAGGGTCATAGAAATCGTAATTTGCGAATTTGAGAAAAAAGTGCATTTTGAAACCATGGGCTATAGTCCAGCAGAATTAAGCAAAAAAGCCTCGGATTTCATATTTCTGTATTTTTGTTAATAAAAGGTTCTCAGAGCTAAATTTTCAAATTTGGGCTCATTTCGTGAAGCTTGTCATTATCAGGGTCATAGAAGTCGTAATTGGCGAATTTGAGAAAAAAGTACATTTTGAAACCATGGGCTATAGTCCAGCAGAATTTAGCAAAAAAGCCTCGGATTTCATATTTCTGTATTTTTGTTAATAAAAGTTTCTCAGTGCTAAATTTTCAAATTTGTGTTCAGTTAGGGATGCCTATGACTGTCAATATCATAGAAATCGTAATTTGCGAATTTGAGAAAAAAGTGCATTTTGAAACCATGGGCTATAGTCCAGCAGAATTAAGCAAAAAAGCCTCGGATTTCATATTTCTGTATTTTTGTTAATAAAAGGTTCTCAGAGCTAAATTTTCAAATTTGGGCTCATTTCGTGAAGCTTGTCATTATTAGGGTCATAGAAATCGTAATTTGCGAATTTGAGAAAAAAGTGCATTTTGAAACCATGGGCTATAGTCCAGCAGAATTAAGCAAAAAAGCCTCGGATTTCATATTTCTGTATTTTTGTTAATAAAAGGTTCTCAGAGCTAAATTTTCAAATTTGTGTTCAGTTAGGGATGCTTGTGACTGTCAATATCATAGAAATCGTAATTTGCGAATTTGAGAAAAAAGTGCATTTTGAAACCATGGGCTATAGTCCAGCAGAATTAAGCAAAAAGCCTCGGATTTCATATTTCTGTATTTTTGTTAATAAAAGGTTCTCAGAGCTAAATTTTCAAATTTGTGTTCAGTTAGGGATGCCTGTGGCTGTCAATATCATAGAAATCGTAATTTGCGAATTTGAGAAAAAAGTGCATTTTGAAACCATGGGCTATAGTCCAGCAGAATTTAGCAAAAAAGCCTCGGATTTCATATTTCTGTATTTTTGTTAATAAAAGGTTCTCCGCGCTAAATTTTCAAATTTGTGTTTAGTTCGTGATGTTTGTAGCTGTCAATATCATAGAAATCGTAATTTGCTAATTTGAGAAAAAAGTGCATTTTGAAACCATGGGCTATAGTCCAGTATTATTAAGCAAAAGAGCCTCGGATTTCATATTTCTGTATTTTTGTTAATAAAAGGTTCTCCGCGCTAAATTTTCAAATTTGTGTTTAGTTCGTGATGTTTGTGGCTGTCAATATCATAGAAATCGTAATTTGCGAATTTGAGAAAAAAGTGCATTTTGAAACCATGGGCTATAGTCCAGCAGAATTAAGCAAAAAAGCCTCGGATTTCATATTTCTGTATTTTTGTTAATAAAAGGTTCTTCGCGCTAAATTTTCAAATTTGTGTTCAGTTAGGGATGCTTGTGACTGTCAATATCATAGAAATCGTTTTCTTAGACTTTTCTTTCTTTTTTGATTTTAAAAGTCTATGAATCTTTTCGGAGAAGTGTTATATGATGCACAGTCTTCGGCTTAAGCTTCGATATTCTATGTTATGCCATTTTTCAGGAAAGGTTACACACAGCTTCACTTTTTTTTTATTTTGTTCATTCCAATCTGAAGTTTTTTTTTGTTTCTGCTTTGGATGGCTCTTGAAATATTGCAGATTCAGGACTTCATAGCAGCGGAAGAATAAGTGGTTTTGCATTTATCTTATTTTATTTATCCGACGGATTTATTTAAAGCTGTTGATCCTTTGGAATTTAAAAATAAATCTATAGCTCTATTTGACGACCATTTTCGGAAGATATCTGAAATTATTTAAAATAAAACATATTGAAATAAGTTCAAGTCTTTTTGTAATCCTTACCTCTCTGCAATATAAACAACTACGGCCGCTTGCAACGCATTTGCTTTAAATAAAATGAAAAGTTCAACATGTACATATTTATTTTAGTCTGTAAATACATCCCGCTTTACTTTGCTAAGCCATTACAAATTATGTACGCTTGAGGGAAAAGTTCGTTTGCCGTTCGTCAAAATCCCAAGACCCAACTTTCGATTGTAAAATGTCTCCTGACAACGATGATGATACTTCGGCCATTCTTCCCGAAGCCGATAAGAATCGCCAGTCATCACCAGTGGGCAACAATCGGAAAATTCGCAACACAATCAAAACAAAATACGAACAAACTAAAGCCAACCTTAAGTCCGCCGCCGGTATTCTACCAACGAGAAAGGACCGAAATGACTACGAGGACCTCGACAGAAACAGTCCATCAAAAATAGATTCAAACTTTGTCACAAGGTCAGCCGAGCATATTGAATCGTCATTCAAACCTGATGCCTCCACCGCAAACGACGATGGATCGAAGAAGCCCAATGGACACGATAACGCTCCCAGCCAATCAGAAAGTGTAATCTACTTCAGAGATAATCAATCAAAAATGAATTTAAGTGCTACATACTCTCCGCTACAAATGGGCGGTGGGCCTCCTTATCAGGCAATTCCTCCCGCTTTGGTTGTGGGCATGAGTCGCGACCATTTAAGAAAGGAACACGTGTGGTTTATATTCTTTGTGTTCCTGTATTGCGTGTATTTAGTCATTGGAAGCATATGTTTTCAGGCAATCGAGGGTCCCGCCGAAAAGGAAGCCACAATCACTGTCCGAAAAATGAAGACTGCATTCCTGTTTAAATACCCACAAATTGACGGTAAATATTTTATCAAGCTATTTGCTTCGGCAATAACTTCTACCTTTAGCCTTAAGTGGGTAAAATATTAATGAAACGATAAGTGTGGGAATTATGTTTATGTAACAAATGTCCTCGTTGCCTTGGGTCGGTAGCTAACTTGCGAATTTTATGGCTACATTAATGGGAGCCTATGTAAGAGGCGCATAATTATGGGTGCCTTAGGAGAATATAAACTTAAAAATACCAAACAAATTTCTATTCTTTTTTTTCCCTTCTTTTTCCAGATGATGATTTGGAGGAGTTTTTGAAAGCTGTTATCACGGCAAATGACCGCGGAATATCACCTCTTCGCAATGCCAGCAATGATCTGAATTGGAGCTTTGGGCAGGCGCTTTTCTTTTCCAGCACTGTGGTGACTACTATTGGTTAGTATTAAGCAATTTAGCAATAGCTTTAAATTACATAATTTTCAACCTTTTTGAATAGGGTACGGACATGTGACACCTCTGAGTCAAACTGGTAAAATTTTCTGCATGATTTATGCCACGATTGGGATTCCGTTGACGTTGGTTCTTTTGAGTGCCGTTGTTGAGCGTCTTTTGGTGCCGGCCAATTGGCTTCTGGGAACATTGAACTCAAAGTTGGGACATCTTTATCAACCATTTAATATTCGGCTTCTACATCTGAGTATATTAGGTAAGAATAATTTAAAGGTTTCAAAAATATTCGGACAATGTTGAAAGATTTAAAAAAAAATTGTGACTTGTCTTCCTTACCAATTCTCGTTTACAATAACGTTCATCGTTGTTATTCGTTTCTCGCTCTCTGGACAAAGCAGTTCTGCTCCCAATACAATTCACTGGCAATTTATCACTTCAAGATCATGATGGTCCAAATACTTACAAGAAATAAAATAGTGCTGTGGCAAGTAATTTTGTTTTAAGCTGAGGTCATAGATTGCAAAGACAAGGTTGGTTATGTTCCATGATTTTCAAACCCTTTTTTCCAAAAATCGGGGGGCACAGCATTGTCCCCGCCAAGTCGAGCGCGAAGCAAACTTCAAGTCTGAAGGTCATTTAGTTCCGAAGTAAAGCGAAAGCAAAGTTTCGCATTTATGACACTCACCACTCATGATCATCAGAATAGAACTAGTACTTCCCATATACTCAGAGAGCTGAAATTTTTGTACAGAGTTAGGGTTTAATGGCCACATAATGGGAAAACTATAAAACTAGGATAATCGAAGATCTGGAGTACCTGGTGACCCTGATTAGAAAGCACAAGAGCCCAATCAAACTATAAGAGATCGAAATACCGCCTTTTCAAAAAAAATATTCAATTTCGTGGGCCGCTTCATTTGATGTCAAAAATCGAAGGTCTGAAGTATGTAGCTGATGAAGAACCCTCAGCTGGTCTCAGCTGTAAAAGAGATATGGTACTGCCTGCCCCCTTCTTCTGTTGGTACATAAAAAAATCGACTGTCATTGCAAAAATCAAGCGTAGTGGGACACATTTTCTAATCTAATTTAATCTAGCCTATACCGTCCCACTGCTAGGCGAATGCCTCCCCTTCTGCTTTTAATACGCATATTAATAAAATTAAAGGAAAACTCTGGATAAGACTGGACTGGCTTTTATACTTAAACTTACAAGTTTACAAAATGCCCTCATGGACATTGGCACCTCCATATTCTCTTGTGGCCAACCCTACGTGGCGCTTTCACGAGTAACCAATCTTCATGGGGTGCATCTCATAAAAAGCTCAAGCTTCAGCGATCACCGAATACCACAGACTAAGGCGTAAATACCGTCTAAACCGTCTACAAGAATAGGGTACACAAAGGGTACAAAACCAGCTGCTCCATGACACCATTGCAGCAATTTGTCGCCAGAACCGCTACCCATTGACGATGGAAAATTGCCGCTTGGAAAACGTTGATTCAATAACCAGTCAATTGTAGGCTTGATAAAGCTGCGTATTTCAATAGTAGGTAGGTAGGTAGGTAAAAGTGGTGGTTCAGTGAGAACCTAATTAGCACTAAGTACCACAGCTCTGTTACCTTATTTATAATGTTATTTTGGTGTTTTTGAGGTATCTCTAAATCCAGCCCGAGGTATTTTAGAAGGATATATTCCTTAATATCCTTAGCAGAAATCTCATTAATTGAGTTGAAGAAGGGTCTACCAAGCGCCCGTTGTCTGGCTCTAGCAAGAGCCGGACAGTCGCAAAAGAAGTGTGTTAGGGTTTCCCTCTCAGCTGTGTTTTTGCAGCTGCGACAATGTGAGTTGTGTGGGATACCTAGCTTAATGGCATGATCTCTAATCGGCCAGTGTCCTGTGCAGACCGCCACTAATCTAGCAATATCATGACGGGCTCGACGAAGGAGATCTTTTGTTTTAGATTGTTTGTATTCCGGCCATATTTTCCTTGATGTTGCACAGTTCGTAAGTCTGACCCATCTTAGATTTGCTATTTCAAGGAAGTATGAGGATATATTAGCCTTAACTGCTGGTAGTGAGATGAAAACCTCACCTGCAAGCGAGCGCTGAGGGGCAGATCCCTTTCTAGCAAGTTCATCGGCCTTCTCATTACCTGGGATGGCACTGTGGCCGGGAACCCATATAAGGGAAATGAGCTGACCTTCTAACGACGCTATTTCAGCTCGGCATTCCTGTACTAATTTTGAATGTGAAGTAAAGGAGGCAATAGCTTTGATGGCTGCTTGACTATCAATGCATATGGCAACCTTCTGGTTTGGCAGAATATTTGGATGTTATTTGATTTGACGACATGCTTCCCGGATTGCAAATAGTTCGGTTTGGAAAACGCTGGAATTGACGGGCAGTCTATAGGCTTTACAGATGTTCAGAGATTCTGAGAACACACCCGCACCGACTCCGCCGACCATCTTAGAGCCGTCAGTGTAGATTGTCCAGTTAAAGTCTTTACATATCTGTCCACTATTCCCTTCCGCTTCCGATTAGAGTGTCAAAGTTATTTGATGGATAAATTCTAGGGACCGTATAGTCCGTTGGTGAAGATACCAAATATTAGTCAATAGTACTTAGGTATAGGCCAGCCTGAAACAAACAGTACACATTTTTTTTTCCAGTACAGACGGACTTCTAATCATTGATAGAAGTTCGTCTGTACGTCTATTTAAGGTTAGATCGGTGGTCGATTTGCCGCTCCAAAAAGAAGAGAGCAGAAGTGTACATTGTCAATACTTAATGCATGTGTTGCACAATCAACAACAGCCTAAAATGAGACACTAGCGTCCAATTAACAATACCAGCATGGGCTATTATTTCGCTTAACAGACATAGGTAGTTACAACAGATATAACATTACGTGCAAACAAAATTGACTTGTACCCATTAACGTATAAAGAATGTTCAACGGCCAAGTCACAAAACATTAACCATAATAATTAAGAAAACGCAGTAAGGAACATAAGACTTGGCACGACTTTGTCTAGATTTCATTACTTTTAAGAGATAAACAAGCAGCTCCATCGAGACTTGGCTAGTTTTTTACAGAATGTTTTTCGTAGATCATATTTTGACCTCAAATGACCTGTTGATGTTTACAAATATCGAACTATATATAATCTAAGCATAGAAAATGCAAAATTTAAAAACATTATTTTTTGTCTTGAAAATTTCCTGGGCTATAGTCCAAGATTTTCAAACCCGATTTGCAAAAGTCTTATTTTGACGTCGAATGACCTGCTGATGTTTAAAAAAAAGTTTTTTAATTAGTTTCAAGTCGAAATATAAACAATCATATTTTTTGTCGCAAAAATTTCCTAATCCTTGATTCTCGAGCCACACACCTTCTTTCTTGTTGTTTTTTCCACAAAGCGGTAAGATTTAGCCGCTGCAGTAGCCTACGACACAAAGTATTCAAAAAAAAGGATTTCAGTTTTATTTAACATATACTAAAATTAAGTGTTATTAAGCAGATTATATAATTTTTTTATTTAAACCATATTTCTAGTTGTCCTCATTGCTATAATCTTTTTCGCGATACCTACAACAATCTTTGCCTATCTGGAGCCGGATTGGGGAGCCCTCGATGCATTCTACTACTGCTTCATATCACTGACCACAATTGGGTTGGGCGACTATATTCCTGGCGAAGGGGTTTCAGCAGAAAATCGATCTCTCTATAAAATCTGCATCACTTCCTACCTAGTTTGTGGTAAGTTTGAGCTTACTGCAAATCAAACATTGGATAATATTAATAAATAATTTGGATTCCAGGTCTGATTGCAATGATGTTCGCCCTGACTGTATTCTATGACATCCCACAACTTAACCTCGGCCAGTTGTTTACCGAAAATCTGAATGGTGAAACAGAAAAGCTTCGTTTATCCGGCAACAATACAACCTGCTACTCGGGACCATCCGGTCTATATATGCCGCAACGTGACGAGGAAGTCCGTCGAGCTGTGGTTCGGATTCGACCACATGGTGATGATTCACCCAGTCCAGATGACCCACCACCTACTTTGAATCGTGACATGAGAATACCTTAAGCGAAAAGCGCCATAAAAATACCTCATCTCATAAGCCATCGTGGGGGGTTTGCGCAATAAAGAGTCCATTTAAAAATAAGATGGCACACTTTACGTCTCTAACATAGATACACCTCCATTTTTTTCCTGTGTCATTCATTGAGTGTGCGGATTGTTATGAGACAAAGCTGAAAAACAAAACAAGTAGCTTGATACAGGATCAATAAATATATATATTAAAAAAAAAAATAATGATGTAATATTATGAAAGACACTTTTTAGGGCATTCTAAAATACATATACACAGATTTATAAATGGTTATAATATACAATAATACAATAATAATTTAATGGCAAACTATGCAAATATCAGTTTATATATCTAATCTGAAACAAGCAGAGCACAACAGGAAACTCATCCATATATATATAAAATATACAAATCCATAAACTTATATGTACTGTAGAAAATAATTTTCATATACCAAAATGGAATAAAAACATGAGAGAATTATTAATAAGTAAGCTAAGTTTAATTGTTTCCTGTTAAAAATATTTCTATTCAAAAATTTTGTTTTTCATTGTGCTATAAATAAATTCACATATTTATAGAGCATAAATGTATATTTAACGAGATGGTAGTATATATTTTTTAATTATTTATTGTTATAGAATAAAGTTTTGTTTTACATTTATAACTTTGACAACTATCCTATATACCAGAACCATATGTACTATACGTATCTATCCACGAAATACACAATTAAGAATAAGACATTGAATAAAATAAATATTTCATTACAAAGCAATTGTTTTTTTTTATTAGCATCGCAGTTTGAATGCCGGCGAATCTGTATGTACGTGCGTATTTTTTCGTCTCTCATATTTTAGGAAAATTATGATATCGAATACAATATCAACCTTGCACTTGACGCGTAATTGCATAGCTGAAGTCTAAAAATATTTTTGTTCAACAAAAATATTTTTACATATATACAGTGACGAGCTTATAAATAGGGAAATGGTGTGATAGTTCTTTTGATAACGTGCTTATCAACATAGGACAACTTATTTTGATGAAAGTTGTTTTTGAAGTGTGGAGCACATATTCAAGAATTAACTGTTACATGCAGAGGAAAGGATTCTATATGTTCACTAATTATTTGTTGCTAATCAACAGTAAATATAGTGAATTGATGCGAGCAAATAAATAGGGAAATTGACTTTTTCTTAGTTTCTACTCACCGCCTGTGCTGATAACTTGAATTTTGGGGAAATTTTGATAGTTAAACAATTTTTCATAGTATTAAGGTGATATTGGCGTTAGAAAAATGGGACGAGGCAAACACATCACACCAGACCACCGCCGGGAAATTTGTCGTTTGAGGGAGGAAAGAATGAAGCTAGCCGCAATATCTAGGCAGTTAGATATTTCAGTAAATGCTTGTCATCAAGCTTTGGAGTTCGTCAAACGCCATGGGAACTTCTCTGATCCGTCTGTGTGAAAAGGATAGATTTCAGAGCGCTGTTGATATTCATGTCGAAATTTTGGCCCAAGAAGACGTGAATATTGGTTTATACAGTACGACGGCGGTTGCTCGAATTTGGTTTGCGAGGCCGCGTCGCACGAAAGAAGCTCCTCATAAGCAAAACAAATCGGAAAGCAAGAATTTTTTTTGCGAAAGAGCATCTCAATTGGACACGTGATCAGTGGAAAAATGTCATCTTCAGTGATGAATCCAAATTTAATCGTGTGTGGTTCCGATGGCAAAACTTATGTTTTACGTCGTGTGCACGAAGAATTCAATGAGAAGTGTCTGAAGCCAACAGTAAAAGGAGGTGGCGGATCTGTGATGGTATGGGCTGGTATGAGCCTAATGGGTCCTGGTCCTATTTGCCGAATTAAAGGGATCATGGACCGCCATGTCTATGTAGACATATAAGAATATACCCTACTTCCTTACGCTGCTGGGAATCTTCCCCAAAACTGGATCTTACAAGCAGATAATGATCCGAAGCATACGCCAAAAAAAAGCTCGCGAATTTCTGCAGGACAACAATGTCAATGTTTAGACATGGCCAGCTCAATCTCCTGACCTCGATCCGATTCAGATGCTTTAGAATGACGTAGACAAAATCATCAAAAAGAAAAAACCCTCAAACCTCAACGAAATGTTTGAATTTATTCAAGCAGGATGGGCAATCATTTCCATTGATCGATGCACTCGGCTCATTGATTCCATGACGCGAAGATGTGAGGAGGTGACGAGGAATAAGGGAGGACCGACTAAATATTGATGTTTCCAATCAATTTAAGTTCAATTAAATTGAAAAGGAAACATCATGGTCTCATTATAGCTCTTTAATAAAAAATCCCTATTAATGTGCTCGCAAGTTTAAAGAACCATTTTTTTTCTATTTTTTTTCCGGAAGAAACGGATTAAATATGTAACTTAGATTTCAAAAAAATTTTAATAAGTGAATTGTTTTTGTTTATTAATATGTTTGTTTTCAGTTTTTCTAAGATTTCTCTGTTCTATACAGAAATTACTTTTTCGAGCTGCATTTCCCTATTTATAAGCTCGCCACTGTATATGAAGAGTAAAAAGAAACATTTTTCTAATTAAACGATTTTTTTATTTTTAATAATAGGACTACCGGTTGAAAATGTCGTTTTTTTTTCAAAAATCAATGCTTTATTGAGGAAAAATAGATATAAATTCAATATTCAAATTATTGCCCATCGCTAGCCACACATTTTTCCCATTTTTCTGACAATTCATGGATACCCGTTCTGAAAAATTCGACCGGTTTGGCCGCAATCCACGAATCGATCCATTTTTGACATCATCCAAATGACGGAAGAACTGGTCAGCCAGGCCATGTTGCATAGATCGGAAGAGATAGTAATTGGCGGGTGGGGTAGGACATCCCATTTGAGCGTTTCAATGTAAGTTTCGACGACATTTGCAACATAGCATTATCATGTTGCAAAATAACTTTATCGTGTATTGCGACCGTTTCAGCCGTTTTTCCTTCAGTGCTCGGCTCAAACGCATCAATTGTCGTCGGCAGACCTCGCCTGTGATTGTTTCATTCGGTTTTAGCAGCTCATAATTCACAACACCCTTCTGGTCCCACCAAATGCACAGCATAACCTTCAGGCCATGAATATTCTGAACGGCCGTCGATGTTGAGGCATGTCCGGGGTATCCATAGGTTGCCCGAAGTTTTGGATTATCGTATTGTACCCATTTTTCATCACCAGTGACGATTCGATGCAAAAAGACTTCTTTTTGTGGCGTTCAAGCAGCATTTCGGACATGCAAAATCGGCGTTCGACGTCTCGTGGCTTCAATTCATACGGCACCCAATGTCCTACCTTTCGGATCATTCCCATTGCTTTCAAACGATCGGAAATGGCTTACTGAGCGACCCGAAGTGATTTTGCACGTTCTTCTTGCGTTTGTGACGGATCTTGATCGAGCAATGCCTCCAATTCATGATCTTCAAATTTTTCACCTGGCCGGGGCGTTCTTTGTCTTCGGTGTCGAAATCAACATCTTTGAACCGCTTAAACCACCGCTGACACATTTTAACGTCTATAGTATAGACCGGGTAAGCTTCGGTAAGCAATTGATGCGCTTCGGTTGCTTTTCTCTTTAAATGAAAGAAGCATATTAAAACTTCCCGCAAATGTTGTTTTGATGGCACGAATGTAGTCATTTTACGGCTTAACGAAAACTTGTGTGTTTTCACTTATGACCAATAACCTGGACTGAAATAATTAGAAGTTTTTGAAGTGACAGCTGTCATGTTCAAAATTCACCTCAGAGTAATAGATATGAAGTTGTCTGCAATAACGACATTTTCAACCGGTAGTCCTATTATATCGATGAAGCTCAGCGCTGTTTAGTGGAAATGTAAGAAAAAAGGTAGCTTCAATGCAGTTGGGTTCATTAAGAATACACGCAAGACTGATATATTTTAAGCTAGTAAGCAGGCAGTTGGCTGTTTCAAATCACATCGTCATAGAATCAGTTAAAGATATACTTAATGAATTAATCGTGAACTCCTACATTGTAATAAGCTCGTCAAAAAAGGAATTGAAAATATTCATAGATGAGCCACCTTCATACATGACGTTCCAGACTGACGACAAAGTTGTACTATGTGTGAAACCCGACCTAATCGCGATCGGGTCAATCAGCCCAGACGAGGAACAAAACGTAGCATTGAAAAAGTTTGTTAGCCAATGTAACATTTGTTCATCTGTTGTTTTTTTTCAATAGAGCTCTCATGCAACTTTATAAGCTCTAAACATTCTTGCGTTGTCTATATCCATTCATTTTACAAGGATATAAAACAGTCTTTTAAAAAACAATTAAATGCTTAGCATTATTTCCAAGAAAATAAAAAAAAAACACTGGTTCATTGAATTGAAATTGCATTAATCACAAGTGTTTTGCAGCCATCATAAAATACCCTACTGAATCTCTCGCTAGGAACTCAGGATGCTCAGCCTGTTGACATTGTCCGCGCAGATCTCCAGCTTGTTCATAAAGTTCCAGTTTCAGTGGGTGGTTCAAGGCATGATTCATTTTTAATAAATAACGTCCACATTTAGCAAACATGCTGCCGAATATCAGTTCTCGTTCAATTTCAAACATGATGAACGTTCTGATTGCATCTTTGGTAATTGATAAAATTTGCGAGGACGAAGAAAGCAGGCAAAATAATAAGAGGAAGCGAATTTCAACTAAAGAGTGGTTTTAAAAATGCCCAATATTTTCCATGAACAACGTTATTTCATGATGAATGCAGAAACGAACGAAAAGTTGTTAGTTATGGTATGACGTGCATCGAACAACAAAACATGGAGCTAAGAATTTCTATTCCCACCAATAATCGAACTTTCAACCTTGCTATTTCTTGCAACAGGACGAATTTGTGCTATAATTACATTTATTTTTAGGCTTCCGTACCCAAAGGGTGCAAAGGAACCCTATTGCTAAGCCTCTGCTGTCCGTTCGTCTGTCACAGAGCTGTATCTCCTTGCAATTTTTAAAAAAGGTATAATGCTATTGCCGCCACAACAACAAATAATACAAATGATATAAGGTTAAAAATAAATTGGGACTACTATAAAAAGAAAATGGCAACTCAACTGAATACCTTAAAGTAGACAATGATCCCCTTTCATGGAACAACTTTGTAAAGTAGGCAATGATCCCGTCCATACAACACAAAGTAAAAGCTCGAATTCCAATGAGAAAAATGAAAAATAACATTTTGGAAAGGATCGTTCGTTGGGAATTTTTGTAATGAATGTCAAAATGTAGTGGTGTTAGTGGGAATTGATTGTTGTATAGTTTTCTACCCAACCAAACGAAGCATACCATTTATGTTTACATGTTGTGCCAGTGTTCGGACTTTACTGCAATTGCAGTAGATCTACTGCGATTTTAAAAAATATTTAAAATCTGCTGCGTCACTGCGCTTGACTTGCAATCTACTGCGATTATTTTTTATTTTTTGGCTACCCGAATTTTGTACATAATTCTGAAATTTAACACATTCAAGTATTTTTGATTCCAACTGTATTTTTGTAATTACCTGCTACTGGCAAGTGGCAGCACTCGGGAAAAAAGTTTAATCTAGTAGGCTTACACTTAGGTAGAAATCTAGAAGTATACATTCTGTTTTAAATGAAAATGAGCATGCCACCTCTTTTCCACTGCCTGATTTGTGTGTATAGGTAGTTTCTGTTTGCTGTCCTGTTGCAACAATATGCTGCTGCTTTCGTTCATTCTCATTGAAAGTTCGCAAGTACAACAGAAACAGAAACATCTCATTTTCATTTGTTGTTCGCAAAAGAAGAAATTCCATTTTTATAAATTCGTTAGTTCTCGAATTCAGTGATGGAAAAATATTTTAAAATAGTTCAAAAGTAAGCACGGCAATATTTATATAATGGAATCTTCTACTAAATCGGTTTTTTTCTGCAATCTATAGCAGGCATGAAGAGGAAAACTACGATGCGGATGACCCTGGAGAAGGCGCCATGGATTTGTTGTGTGATGATGATGAAGAAGAAGAAGATGAAAACAACAATTCGGAAAGTAAAAGCTCAGGAACCAAAATAAAATACCTTCAAAAATATAAAAACGAATGGGAGGTAACTAGGCCGTGGTTAAAGAACGAATCGAATAAGGGAGCATATTGCAAATTATGCAAAAAAAGTTTGCATAATAACGTTTCAAATTTGAATCGTCATTCCAATTCAGCATATCACAAGAAAAAGGAAAATGAGTGTAAAAATCAGGCGTATTTACCAAGACTGATTGAAATTCAAAACAATAATTTAAGTAGTAACGACAATCGTCTTCAAAGGGAGGTAACAATAGTTATGTATTGCGTGTCCAATTTTTTACCTTTCACTATTATGGATACCCTTCCTGCATTATTTGAAGCACTATCGGACCCAAAGGAAGACAAAATAAAATGCTGCCCAAAAAAAGCAACAGAATTGGTTCGTCTTATCTCAATATATTCGTTAAACGAAATATGTGAGTATTTGAAAAATAACAAGTTTTCATTGATAATTGATGAAAGTACAGACATTAGTTCAAAGAAGTGTTTGGTTCTGGTGGCTAGGTTTCAGAAAAATAAGGTTGTCAAAGACTCTTTCTTTGGAATGATCGAACTCGAAGTTTCGACCGCGAATACTATTGCAAGTGCGATAAAAGCATATTTGAAAGAACTTAAAATTCCGGGAGATAATTTAATTGGCTTGGGAACAGATAATGCTGCAGTGATGAAGGGAGAACTGCATGGGGTAAAGCAACAATTAAAATCATTAAATCCTAACCTATTTTACTTGGGATGCACATGTCATTCCCTGAATTTATGTGCCAAAGCCGCAGCAAAACAAATTCCAATAGATGTTGAACTTTTACTTAAAACAATATTTAATTTTTTTGCCCACAGTTCTAAGCGCCAAACTGAATTCAAGACCTTTCAAGAGTATTTCCATTCAAACGTACACAAGGTTTTGAACTCATGCTCTACTCGGTGGCTATCAGTACAGGCAGCTGTCGATAGAATATTGGAGCAGTGGCTAGCTTTGCAACATTACTTTCTCCTTTTTTCATTTGAAGAAATAAGAAAAAATAATATTGAACGAGCACTGGAAGGGTTAAATGATATTAATAAAGCATATTTACTTTTTTTATCGTATATTTTGGGTTTAGTAAATAAATTAAATAAAATGTTTCAATCGGAAGCACCTATGGTACATGTTCTTTATCCGATTATGAAAGAACACTTCTGTACAATACTAAATAACTTTATAAAAAAAGATTTCGTAAATATCGATGTTGCTTATGCAAATGCAGAATACCAATATCCAGTTTCTTTAATTTTTTGTGGAATAGAATTCGAGAAACATCAAAGCTGTGTCTCAGATGAAACTGTTATTGCAATTAAACAAAATATTTTGAAATATTATATCACTCTTTGTGATCAAATTAAATCCAGATTTTCGTTCGATGACAAAAAAGTTTATTTGCTGCAATATCTCAACCCAAAAAAAATTCAAGAAGGTGAATTGCCTTCCATATTGCAACTTATTGAAGCATTTCCGTTTAATAAAATTACAGCTGAAGTTTTAAATGCTGAGTGGAGGTCCTTAATGATATATGACACAAAGGAATTTAAAGAAAGGGACATAGTTCAGTTTTGGTTATCAGTAATGGACCAAACTAATATTCTGGACGAATATATGTTTCGGAATTTAGCAGAATATATGCTGTCTTTAGTTGTTTTACCCCATAGCAGCGCAGCAGCAGAAAGAAAACTTTCTGAAATGAATTTAATTAAAACAAAGTTTAGAAATAAATTAAATGTTAAAACAGTCGAAAACTTGATGTTTGCAAGATGTTTAATGGAAAAAAAATCTGAAATTTATATACCACCGTTAACGTTAATCAAGTTCCTAAAAAAATATAAATTTATTGATGGTAAATTTATCTTAAAAACTGAGTGTGTATAATCTACTTCCAAAGTAAAATTGATCAGTTATAAAATTTGTCTAAAGCATGAATTATAAAATGTGAACTATGTACAAAGATTTGTAATCTAATTTAATTTTATTTAATTTGAAATGTGCAATTTATGTTTATTTTAACCCAATATTCTTGTAAAAATATACATACATATATCTATCCAAATTCCAACATGATTGCATTTTTTTAATAAAAAAATCTGCTGCGAAAAATATGGATCTACTGCACTTTTTGTAAGAATCTACTGCTAAATTCTATTGTTGAAGTCCGGACCCTGTGTTGTGCTTCGCGCTTACACCACTACATTTTGACATTCATCAACGAATTCCGAAGAATTTGCCAAAAAAATCTACGAATCATAGATCCACAAAATTATACAATAAGTCTGCATCAAAAAATCTTTTAATGTTTAAATCGTTTTTTATTGTTATTTTTTTAATCTTTTTATTTTTCCACCTCTTCTAGATCTTGTTCTTATTTGAATTACAAGTTAACCGATATCGGGCTTTTACTGCGCCGGGCTTATTCGTACATATTTACAGACGATGCCGTGAGACATCTCATATTCAAGAAATTTACTTCTGAATACTCGTGGGAGGCGCGGAATCCTTCGTGTGAGAGTCAACTCCCACTTGCCTAGACTGCTATTACACAGCGCATAGTTGTGCTGCGCAGTTCTCGGTGATTTTCTTCCGAAATGGCATTCCGTGTTGCGACCGTTATGGAACGAAATTTTTTGATGCGCTCGAGTTGCGCGTTATTTTGGCAGTTAAATTTACTTTTTAAACCCTGTTGGCAGATAAAGAACTTGATGAAATTTTATATATATACATATGAATATATTATGATGCTTTTGTGACAGAATGAATAGAGAAAAAAAATCTGGGGATCATTCAATTTCATTACAAATGCACTGAAAGTGAATGGTAACGACTCTTTCTAAAATTCTCTGTATTTACTTTAAGTATCAATTTTATTTATTTACGTAGTTGTACGCCAAATTCAAAATTAATGTGTGTAACAGCGGTCCTACTTTCTTTAGTTTGTCCTTAAGAATTTGCCACTATTTATTTGCCATGTTTGTTTACATTTTAGTAAACTTTTTTTATAAATCACGATGTGTACAGTAATCAGACGGTCATTAAAATTCGATTTTCGCATGAAAAGCAGCCTTTCACATTTCAACTTTACTTATCAAGCCAGGAAAATATTTTAAAATCCACCCATCATGTTTTACCAGCTGCTGGATGAAGCAATCCTGCCGTGCTTGTCAAACAAATTTGATAATGTGAACCCCGCCTGTTTTCCTTTCTGCAAGTTTGACAGATATCAACAAATTTTGATAGAATTTGTTCTTTTTACAACTCTAATAAAACAATCAAACAAACCTAAAAACAAAAATAGGTAAGGTAGTGCAACATTCGTTGACACTGCCGACGAAATTGCATTTTATTTGTAAAAAAAAAAAACACGAATAGCGGAACATAGGAACGCGAAGATCTGGCCACTTTTTGATGTCTTATTTCCAACTGCTGTGAGCTTGTATGGAATATTTGTTTGACAATATTTTATTTTTTAAATTCTGTTAAACAGGTGAATAAATAACAAAACGAAATGTTTGTCAACGACCAAAGTTCGGAGGAGAAAAAAGCCGAGTTTCGAAAGTACTTGGATGAACATGGAGTAATTGATGCGCTCACGAAAATCTTCGATAAACTTATTAAAGCCAAGGAGAAGCCCGAAAATCCAATCGACTTCATGCGGAGAGAACTTGGCGATGAGCCCATTCCACAGGAGGTTTTCGAAAGTAAGCAAATGGAGCTGGAAGAGGCACGTCTTGAAATTCGTCGTTTACGTGAAGCTATCGAAGCCAAGGGTTTGGGTAAACTGCTGGAGGAGCAGGATGAGAAGCTGCACGATGGCGAATTTCCCACTGAGAGCGATTAATTATAGTAAATAAAGTCTGTAAATAGGTTCATAGAATGCTTGTTTTATTTACTCGATTCCATCCGGAAGTTGATATTTCTTTTCATCGGAATAACCGTTTGCACAATAGATGGTGCCACAAATTTGTTAAATCAATTTACAGCAGCTGTTACTTGATTTGGATTGATTAGAATCAATCTACTCCTTATCATAGTGATTTACTGTAGCAGAAGACTGTTAAAAAATCATTTGTGGACGATCGAAATACTTTTGGGTTTGAAAGCGTCTTGAAAGCGATTGACACATATTGGTCCACATAAAATATGGAAAATCGATAAAAAATTTTATTTATCCTGTCCCATCTCTCGACGTCGCTCATTTTCTAAAGAGAAATTGTAGCAATGCTAAATAAAGAAGAACATTGATACATTAACTTAATCATGCCCACTAGAGTAAATATTGAAGCTGAATTGTGCCCGAAAAGTTGTTCTCAACTCCCTCACTAGAGAACAGGCCACTTTTCCTGTAGAAAAATGATAAAGCTCATCTTCTAATACGAATTGAAAATAAAGCAACAGCGATAGGTTATCCATTAAACTATATGATGCTCACTGTTGACCAAAGAGTCACTCTCTACTATGATGGTATGCAAGAAAATGTCATAGCATCAGACTCCGTAACATTTTCTTACTTTTCTTTCAGTCACTCACATGACGACATTAACTTTTATTTTCATTTCACAAACCGAAAAAAATACAGCACCATGATTTTCGTTGAAGGACCAAAGATAGTGAAGTGGATTTGTTGTAAAAAGCAATGTAGTGCACATGATTCACCCACTTTAGTCTTAAGCATTGAAAGATTTGCACAGACTGAATACAATACTCTTCCCCATTAGAATAAGCCAATTTATTGATCAAAAGCAGGAATCAAAGCTCTATCGATAACAGGAGCTAGCTGGTCTGCTGCTTTCGGCGAATGCTGTCAAACAAACATCATCTGGACCCAAAAAATATCTGAATCGATGATGGAAGTACGATACTATGACCAGAACCCATGAGGTATGAATATATTACTACAGATACCATTCTATGAAGGTAATTGCTCTTCGGTCTGATCCGGACTGGAACCTTACGAGGTATCCACTGCAACAAGTTCTTCTAAACTTGTTGACACAGCCTCTTCGGTCTTCTCACATTATACTGTGATCGTCAAAAAAAAATGTACAACTATGAACTACATATTCGAAAACTAATTAAAGAAAGTCGATTAAATTTTTAAGTAAAATGTTGATTTACTTTTTAAAGAGGGTTCATTTCCAAAGAATTGGCATATGCAATAAATGAAATAACAAAAAAATACTTCATTTTGATGGCGTCAAAAAATGTGTACATTTTTCAATTATAGAAAAAAAATTAGAACTAGTAATTCGTTCGGTTGCTCTTTGCCTTTAGGACAGCATCTATGCGTCTTGAAATTGACCCCACCAGCTTCCTTGTCGATTCGGCAGCGATTTTTTGTCATTTTTGTCACTCTTCAGGAGGGTGGTATTGTTGCTCACGCGTTCGATAAAGTAACCATTCCTTGACCAATTTCGATGTATGCTTGATGTTGTTGTCTTGTTGGAAGACCCAAGAATCACTTGAACCTACATGGCAAATTATCTCTCAAAATTTAAAGATAATCTTTTTTCATCGTACTTTCAATAAAGACGAGGTTCGCAACTCCAGATGACATCACAGGTCCCTAAATCATTACCGAATCAACCCCGTGCTTTATTATGGAGTTTAGATTTCGTTGTTCTCTCTATATTTCGTTCGCCATATTTTCGTCGATTGCAAAAAATCTCAAATTTGCTCTCGTCACTTTAAAAAACATTCCTCCAAAATAAAAAGGTCTCATTTTCATATTTCTTGCCATAAAGTCTTCGCTTCGGTAATGTTTTCAGCAATCTTCACTGCACTTACCGCTAGATTTTGCCAACCTTCGCCACAATAGCACGTTCACCACCTACCGACAGTCTCTCTGGTCTTCCTGAACGGGTTGATCTATTACGTCTCTGAATTGTTTAAATTTGTCCAAAAATGTTTCACCTTTTTATGACATCTGCCCACAGTTTCAGCTATTTCGGTTAGCTTTGAGTTCATTTCTTGATTTTATAATAAGTTCTCGTGTTTCTACTACACTTTAATTTAAATAATTTTAAAGAATCGACTTTAGATGCGAATGAACTCAATATACACTGGTTACTTTAATTAATGGTTGTTTTCCCGATAAGCAGAACCTTAACAGTATGTGCGACAAGCTGTATACTACATTTTGATGCCTTAAAAATAAAAAATAAAACAAATTGCAAATTTTTCGTTTCACATTTATTTTATCAGTTTATTGAGAATAAACCTCCTTCAAAAACTGCATACCTATTTCGAAAGAAAGTTCTATCCAAGTGTCTCAAAAAGCTATTTGAAAAATACAATTTGCATGTGTGCACACTTTCATTACACTTTTGGCGCTCATAGTATATTTACCCAATTCAAAGATTATTCAAAATGTATGGAAACAACTCGTCTTTGTGAAAGCCAGACTCATTTTGTTTACACTGACGAGACAAAATAACAAAACTGCAAATGAAATAATATTTAATTTCAAAATGAATTTTATTCTTTATTTTTAAAACATTTCCTTTGCTTGTGAAACAATTTTATTTGTTTGTTTGTTATGTTTACTCTTCTTACGCATGCTTCAGTATGGTATATGTTATGTTCATTTTTAATTTTGTTTGTTTACAGTATCTCACAAACAAAAAAGGAAAAGAAAACAAAACAAAAAAATAACAAAAACACTTTTGTTGAAATCGAGTGTGATATTTTAATTTGTTTGTTTGTTTGTTTGTTCTTGTTAAATCTCTGTGTTATATCTTAATCAATTAATTTCTAAACCTGTGATCTTTTTACCCAATTTGATTTATTATTGTTTTTTTTTTGTTTTTAATTTTGTTTATTAACCTCGCAATTTGTTTAAGTTGTATAATAGAATTGTTGTTTTGAAAATTAACAACTTGCAAAGTATTTTAAATTTATTTTCTGTTTTGTCACACAATAGACTTTTTTTTTTTTTTTTTAATTTTCTCATATAATTTTATTTTTGTTTTTATAGCGTGTGTCTATAATAAATCTATATAAGGACTTTTATATTATAAACCTAAACTAATGAAAAATATATGCTTGTATTCATATATATATATATATATGTATGTATATAATTGTTTTACTTTACCCCAAAAGAATAAAAAATAAATCATAGAAATTTTGTTAGATTCTCAATTTTTTTGTTTCTTTTTGTTTTTTGTTCTTTTGTACATTAATCCGAAAATGTACATTTAAATTGTTTATGTGTGTTGCTTAAGGTTTACAAATATTATCTTATAATAATATGTATATTAAGTGTTTAGTGGGAGGGTGGGTTACAATACGGATAGTTTAAAAATTCTAACATAAACAACAAAATAAAATTACAAAGAAAAATTTTTTTTTATCAGTGAAACAGTGAGTAGCGATAGTCCTCCTCGAGTGGAGTGAACCTAATTATTTTTTGTGTTTACAAATTGTCCTGACAAGTTTATTTAAAAGGTTTACAACTAAACAAAAACACGAATGCAACAAACATAAAAAAAAGAGAAACTATTACAATTTAATCGAGACTCCTCACCACTTTACCTACTTATAATACTCTAATAATGCTTAAGTGATTTTAATTTTAACCACTCTCTGTTGTTTTTCAACCTCTTATGGCCTCCTTTATTAATCTTTTATGTTTAAACTACTCCTATCTCCTCAAAAATTGCTCGTTAATGTTATTTTCATTTTTCATTTTACGTCCTTAAATCTAAGTTTATTTAAAAAACAACAAAAAAAAGATATTTTATTGAGTGCTGTGTCTGATTTTGTATTTCCGGGCTACTCATTATACCTGGAGGAGTGATATTACGGAGGCGAAGGCTAAGAAGACGCTTTATTTCTGTTTTGTTTTTATTTTTTTCTTACTAATGTGTTCTTTTATTTTCGACTCCTTGTTGGTCTGGTGCCAGAGGTTGAGGGTGTTGATGGTGTTGCTGTTGGTGTAATGCTTACTGCAGGTCGATTCTTTTTGGTTGATGTGGCCAATGATGTTGAGGCTTTGTGAACGACTTTTGGAGAACTTGCAATTGCATGCTCTTCTTCTGTATTGATGGTGGCGGTGGGTTTTTCTATACCTTATAATTTATATCATTAAAGCAAGTTGTGAATTGTAAGAGACTATCGAACAATTTTACCTTTGACTGGCTTAGAGGTAGAGAGGTTCTTTGTTGGAACCTCGGGCGTTACGCTTTCTGCTGCTCTTCGTTTAGCTGCTCGATCGTTTCTATTACTTACCGAAGACGCTGATGCAGGTGTTTCGGTCTGAACGAAAGAAAACGTAATTGAGTAAAGAAAAATGTTTATTATATCGTGATTTTTTTTAATACAGAACATTTCTTTTTAACTGATTTCAACAGTGCTGTAATGATCAAATTCTTTGCGCGATCCTAAGTGCAAAAAAAAGGTGGAATTTCTGCGACTTTCAAATTCTACAAAAGAATGAAATCGGATGTGTCTTGAATCCTATTTGCTGTTGTCCTTGATTTGAATCCTTGATTAAAAAAAGGGAACCGTCTCTGAAATATACCAGTTATTCTTTGCTGACGATGAAACCATCATAAGCGAAGATAAAACGTTCATGCATCAAGCATTTGCCATACAGAATAAGTAGACCGTACTCAGTTGGTGCTATCATATTCCAAAGTACAAAGAATCATGTCAAAGAGTCAGTGTCGACCAATCAAACAATATGATCGCGTAAAAGAGGCAAGAGGCAAGTTCGAGACCAGGAGGTTTCTCGTTATATATATTGCAAGTTTTTCAGTGGACAGAATTAAAACAGTTTTTATGAATTTTAAAGAATTGGTTATGCCCGGCTGCTCGACTGGTAAACATTGAAGGTCATTTATAATGTTTTTTTGTTCCTCGAGGTCGTCGAGGTAGTGTTTGCCTGGCTCTTGCAAGGGTCGGGCACGTGCACATAACGTGAATAAGCGATTCTTGTTCGTTTATTTGTTTGCAACAACGACAGATGTTGTGGGGGGGATTCATAGCATAGAATGTTTTTTCTTATTACGCCGTTTCTTTTAGTGCGCTAGTTTTCAATTTACTTTGAAAAAAGCTGAAAACGAAGAAAACGATAAGTAACGCATCGAACGCACCGACATTGAAAGAGTGGTTGAGCGTGAGAAGAAAAGTAATTTTTGTAAAAATGTACAAACCTTTTGAGGCACGGATTTTCTTGATCTGGACGTGGCTGGTGTTATGGGTGATGCTGCTCTCGCTTTAGCTAACGGCGATCTTTGAGCCCTTTGCGGCTTGGTGCTTTGCGTAGTATTGCTAATTATCGACCTCTTGCGACTGGGCTTATATTCTTTATCCGTGTCGGCTTCGGATTCATCTCCGTCTCCCTCAACGTCATCATCGTCACTATCGTCGCTCTTCTTTTTCTTCTTCGATGGCGACGAAGATTTCTTCTTCTTACTAGGCGACTTGGGTTTGCTTCGATTGCGTTTACTTGCTAGCGATCGTGTTAAACTGCTCCTCTTTCCGCTGCCGCCGGTTGCGGCCCCACCTAACGCGGATTTCTTTTCAATTTGAGATTCATCTTTATATAACGAAATATCCACTAAAAGAAAATGTAAATAAAATGATAAAAATATCAGACAAGACATTTCATTTGCTTACATCCATCGGGATTCTCCTCGGTGACATCAGGTCGCGGAAGGATTCCCTTTTCCACGTCGATTGCTCTCTTCAAAATGCTTTCGATTCGAGTCTTTTCGGCGTTGGGCAATCTGAGATGGCCCTTCTCCAGCTTCTTCAACTCTACTGTTGTCAAGACACATTCGATATCGGTGTGATCGTAAAAGTCCGGTATAAAGACAGTTTCGTCCTTACTGTCCTCAGACAACCACCGAATGCTGATTCGTGGCGATGACCTGTAAACGTTCTGCAGAGTCTGGCAAAGGAAGAAACTTCCTTCCGCATTACGTACTGCCATGTACTCGTTCTTGTAGAAGACAATTAGTTTGTCCTCCGACGACATGGGCTTTGGAGAATTCGAGGCTTCACTGGCCGAGAGTTTCGTAATGAACGCCAACTCTGGCAAGGGACTTTGATACAAAATCGTTTTGAGACGATGGCGTTTACTCTTCCGATCGTCGGGCGCCGACGGTGTTGTCGGCGATTGTTGCTGTTGCTGTTGTTGTTGTTTAACTTTGTTTTGTGATCGCTTTGTATCAGATGGCTTTTCAACTTTTGCAGGCGGTGTGGATTTGACATCTTCTGATTTGGATTTGTCTTTTTGCTTATCTGACTTTTCACCATGGGCTTCTGCAGTAATAGCTGCTACGGCTACTGTTTTGGACATTCTTGGCATCTTGCTCTTTGATATCGGCTTTTCAGATTGATTTGATTTTGCTGCAGCTTTTTCGAGTGACTTTTCCTTCTCCCGTTCCGTTGACTTTTCCATAACTTTGCGTTCGCTCTTTTTTTCAGGTTTTGTCGTTTCAAGCTGATCTTCTTCTACACGTTTTTCGAATGTCTTCTCCTCCGAGGTTTTAATTACGTTTTCAACAATTGGCTTCTCGATTTCTTCAACAGTGTCAGGCTTTTGAGCAATCTCGGGAGCACTCGTTTTGAGCTCCTCCTCTGTATTTTGTTCTGGCTTAGCCTCATCGGAAGAATGCTTCTCATCGCCAGACGTTGTTGTATTGTTGGAACAATTCATCGCGGCGTCATCAGATTTGCTCATTTCTGTAGATACATCACTTGCGGGACTCTCTTCTTCGACAACTGAATTGGATTTATCATCGATTGTATCATGTATTGCTGTTGGTGGTAAGCTGTTGTTTGCAGCAGCCACTTTGACTATCGGTTGTGGCTCAACTATTTCGGTGGACGCTGTATTGGTGTCCTTAATCTTAACAGAAGAAAAAAAAATCACATACAATTCAGTCTCGAAAAGAAATATTTAATAATAATATTAGTTTAAATAAATACATAGTTAGCTATAATGATAGCTTAATTTTGCACCTCATTTTAAGAACGCTTCAAGTTGCAAAAAAACCTAGTTAATGAGGGGCAAATATATTTTTGAAAGTTGATAGCAATACGATGTCGCAGTCCTCCAAAAGACGCAAAGCACAAAAGTCTTCACTTCAGCTCGTTATCGACCTTCAACCTTTCAGAGTAGGCTTCTGAAAAATTACGAAATTATTAAAGCCAAACAATGGCTACATCTCAAAATGCCATGACCATCCAAAGTGGAACAAAATACAGGCATCTAAACCGATCACTGTCTCATTCACAATGTTCAAACTTGAATCCTTTAGGAGCTTCATTCTGTGCTAGCGGATGGACTGTCATGGGGTTTGTTCAATATTGTTCATTCCAAAGAACGCAAATCATCGACGACTTGGCCAGAACGTCACAAGATAGTAAAGGACTTCGTCTACGTCAGCTCCAGAGTGAACTCGGCAAATTACATCAGCGATGAGATTAAACGCAGTATAACTCTTGCGCAGAGGCATAAGCGCTGTCAAAAGTGGAGGAAGAAGTCGTTAATCGTTTCGAGCGAATGGAGGAAAAAGGTTCAACCATGAGCTATAAGGACTGTACATCGACATGAGCCGAGCAGGGTTTGTTGGTTGATGCCCATGCTCACCCCGAATTGTTGCGCCATCTAAGAAGAAAGGAGTTTATATATTTCGCAACTAATATATCCTCCACCAACGAAATAACCCTGGAGATTAAACGGAGAATTAACCTAGACACGCTGCTCCTTCGGTGAAACTAAGATCTTAACTCCCAACATGAAGGATAAAAAAACTGCTTTAAAAGACGCCGATTTTGTCAGTCCTGCTTTTAGGAGCAAAATGCCAGGAAGTTAGGAAATTAAGCGAAGCAGCCGTGCAAATATTGGGATATTTCCAAAGAAAATTCCTTCGTCAGAGATTCTGTCCTATTCGCGAGCTCTACGAGCTGAACAAAGATGTGTTTATAGTCCGGAAGCTAAATAACACTGGCACGGCTAGATCGAAAGAATGGCCAATAATGTTGCAGCCAAGAGAGGCTTCCAATCTAAGCCATTGGGCTCAAGAAGAACGGAAAGACAAGAAAGCAATCGCGAACGCTAGAGAGCTTGATCAAACCAACTGGAAACAACGTGCTCAGGACCGTCATGGCAGCTCTTCTTTTAGGATCGTTGGATGGATAAGTAGGTCAATTCATGAAACGAAGACATTAATTGGCCGCCAAGAGCGTATGATTGACGATGGAAATTGGATGGCAGGGAAGGTTACCGTCTTCTGAGCTCCTGGCTACAGAAAGATTGACGGCAACGAAAAGGAGATGAACTTGCCAAGAAAGGATCATTACTGGAGCTGGAAAGGATGGAAAGGAAGGAAAGGAAATTGACACGAGAGCGTAGCAATCTACGGACGATTGTCTCATATCTCGAAGCCTATGGCTAGAACTTAACATACACGAAGAAAAGCAAAGGCCTTCTAGGGTGTCCTGATGGCCGTCAGAATGGGCGTGGATGAAGAGGAAATGCAGACCTTTAGGACCCTACTTTTTCAATGCCTAAACCTACAGGCGAGACGACTTCGGTTAAAAGGGGACAGTACGCACAGCGAACTGGGATTATTCGCTAAGGTACCACTCAAGGACCTTTTGCTTTCTCCGGGAACCAGAACGAAGTTTTCAAAAGGACATAGCTTGTGATGGGGAATAGTTATAAAATTTTTAGTCCACCATGGTTCTTTCCAACTCAAGAAAGTTCATCCGTTCAACCATACTTAAGTGGTAGGAAAATCAACAATTTCAGCATTTGAAAGGCCATTTGGGCAATTTTACTAGCGGTAAGCCGCATATAAAACAAGAAAAATGTCAAAAACCAGTGAAACCATATCGGTGTTTTGTGATTCAGCAACAAATTGTGAAAAGTTTAATAACAGGCGATCATACTTGTTCCATTTGTTATTTTCCAACAGCTGACCAAGTAACAAATGGCTTCCAATTTCCAAGACGTTCAGTAAGGTTGGTCATTTCATCATGCATTATTTCACGCCTGCCGAACATCGATATATCAGAGCTTTATTTCCAACAAGACAGTGCTTCATGCCAAACAAGCGACGAAAACTCGAAATTAAGTTGTGAAGGAGAAACTAAGCGACTTTCATCAATTGGTCGCCGCGATCATGCGACTTGACGCCACTGGATTGATTTCTCCTGGGCTACGCCAACAAGTCAAACGAACTCGAGTCCAATATTCGAAACGCTATTACCGAAATGACGCCGTACATATTGGACCGAATCATCAAAAATTGGACCGACCGCTTGAATTGGCAGTGTCCATACCGGGGCAGCCATTTAAATGATGTGCTCTTCCACACACAATGCGGTGAGAGTAGCTTCAAAATTAAACTAGAATCAATTTTACATCAAGACATTGTAGGATCTTTAAAACTTCTTTTACCAAAGGGTAAGACGAAGAAGAGGAAACTATAATTCACCTCTAAGGACCTCCATCCTCTCAAATATATATAGAGGCATACTTATTCAATAACCTTGTTGCATTGTTGACATTCCAGATGCTTGGCTACATCAAAAATGCAATCTGGCATTCCCTTCAATAAGATACAAAGACTTAGGCAAACATAAGTCTAATTTAGGAAGCCCTCGTCGTCTCTGAAAAAAAAAATATATATGGAGTAAGTAAATTCTTACATTTTTATCATCGGGCTTGTCAACGGTCAAAGGTATAGCTGCTGGTGGGTCAGCAACTGCCGCTTCGTAAGTTGGCGGCATCTTTGTTGTTTCCGGCATTGCTACCGTAGCGGCACCATCGCTCGCCTCGACTTTCTCTTTATTGCCATTATTGGGGTCCGTATTCGGCGGCGAATCAGGTTCATCCATTGGCCGTGTAGGAGATGCTTCTGCAGAACTGTTTCCATCTTTCTCCATTTGTTTTGTTATTGGTGGTGACGATGAATTTGGAGTAGTATTCGGTTTGATCTCTGGCACCTGCGTCGGTAACTGTTGTTGTGCCTGTACCTGTGCTGATGGCGGTGTTGGTGGTGGTGGAGGCGGTGGCGGTACTGCTGCTGCTGTTGCTGCTGGTAACACCTTTGCGGCATCGTCCGTCTCCTTAACCGGAACTACCATCAATGGAGGCAAACTAGCCGGTTTTGGAGGGATCTGAATCTGGTTTGCCACAGGTGGCTTTGCTGGCGAACAACTAGATATGGTCACAGAACTAGATTGCGGCGGCTGATGCTGCTTGGTCAGTGGCACAGCGCTGATTTGCTGTTTTGGTTCTAGCTCATGAACTGCAGCCACAAGAGAATTTGAATTCGGCTGCAACTGCGGCTGTTGTGGCTGATTGCTCATCTTTTGATAGTGTGACGGGAATGGTGGGGGAATCGCACTTACAAGTGGAGCTTTACTGCTAGGATTGTTGTACTGGCTTGTGATCGAAAGAGGCACCTTGCTCTGATGATGATGATGGAGATGGGCCGCAACAGGAGCATTTGGAAGCGACACAGGTGGCTGTTTAGCTGGCAACAAGGAAATCGAAGGTGGCACCTGCTTTGCCGACGACGAGGACGAACCTTTTGTTTGTAGATTATTATTGGGCGTCGACAGCTGTGGCGATGGAATTGGAGTAATTTGGGTACTGGGAGGAAGATTGGGTGGCTTCAGTTGGTTTGCTATGGCTGGAGGCGGCGTGGGAATACCTCCAACTCCTCCAATCACCGACGATTTACTGTGAGCCGCAGCTGGAAGATACTTCTGCGAGAATTGTGACTGTTGCATTTGCTGATTGTGCTGCTGTTTGGTTGTCTGCAAGGCGGCAGCTGTCAATGCTGATTGGGCGTGACTTTTCGGCTGATGCTGGTGTGACGATTGCTGCTGATGATGGGTTGATTGCGGTTGTTGATGGTGCACTTGTTGCTGCTGTTGTTGTTGCTGCTGCTGCTGTTGCTGGAATTGCAACTGATATGCATGTAGTTGTTGCATCAAGTTTGCAGCTTGCATTTGCTGAATTTGTTGATTCACACTTGCTAAAGACGATGCGGGACCATTGCTGCCGTTTGACTGTTGTTGATGATGCTGCTGATAAGTTTTGTTCAACAAATCAGCCGCTGCCGGAGTTCGTGTGAGCGCCAACGGTTCGCCACGATCCTTGCTCTGTTGCATTTGCTGCTGAAAGCGCTGCTGTAGCTGAGGATTTGAGAGCAGCAACTGCTGCTGTTGCTGCTTAAGCATCTCAAAGTGTTGCTGCTGCAGGAAGGCATTAATATTCGCTTGCGATGCATTTTGACCATGGACAAGATTTTGCATTTGCTGCTGAATGCCCGCGAGCGTTTTGGCAGCCTGCTGCGATGCTTGGTTGCTCGACCCACCTCCACCAGCGTTTCCACCGGGACCCTGTTTCTGACTGTAACTCATTTCGGCATTAATAATTCACAATGCTTTACACATGCACACACTTTGTGTATTTTGATTGCACCTCGTTGCGTTTATTTTGCACAAAATATTATTAACAAAACTGATACTCTAAGTTTTCTACGCTCGGCTTTTCGGTATGTTCCAGGAAATGCCCAACCACACGCACTAGATTCCCAGTCTTTCCTTTTTTCTTTTCTTTTCTTTCCTTTCGTTTTTTTCCTCACAGCTTAATTAACTCTCCACTTCACATGTTTTGCTTTACGTTTTACCTCTTTCACTGTTTCTAATGACTACGTAACAGTTTTTATCCCACCAAGTTTTCGTATTTTTTCTTTTTTTTTTTACTTGTTCGTTTTGATAGTCACCGATTGAAGCAAAAAAAAAAAACCCAACAGCACCAGGTAAAATGAATGATAAAATACACAAACAACAATTAAAATAGAAACTAAGAAAAATAAAAACACAGAAAGTAATTCATGATATAAACAAGTTTCATCTCATTCTAGATCCACTGGCTCGCCATCACACCGGAGGGCCACAAATTCGCCATGGATTGACGATCTTGATTCTCTTGGAGGGAATTCTCACAGACACAAAACAGAAATAGGCAACGAGTCAAAATGAAAAAAAAAAAACGTATCGTCACAGGAATATGCTATTCGAGGAGTTTGAAGCAATATTTTTTTTTTTCTAATTCTTTTGTTATTTAGGCCTTCACGGTTGGAATTAATATTTTGATGATGATTAAAGTTCGCGTTGGTGAAAGTGTGGTAAGATTATTTTTTGTTGATTTCACGGAAATTGTTCTTGAATTTTTTTTCTGTAGCGAGAAGTTGAGTCGAAGAAAAATCACTCTAGCCTTTGGCCGAAACTCTCCACTCTCTACACAATTTTAGATGGCGTCCATCTACTGCGCATGGAGGATGTAATATGTGCGAGAGAGACAACTCGTCGAAAGGAATTTTTAATAAAGATACGATCTATTTATGGATTTGATAAATGGCAACCGGCACTTTTCTCCAAAAATGCTGTGGGAAGATTAGTTTTTTTTTGGATGTTCGACTATGCGTGAAGATTGCAGGGGATGCGTTCGTCAATGGAGCAATTTTTTTTACCGTTATCGAAAAAATTGGACTTTTTAGCTTTATAGGAAATGATGCTTCGAAGGGCTTGAAAGAGATTTTTATACCTTTGGGTTTGTTGGAGAATTTCTGTAACAATAATACATGGAAGAGGACAGTCACCAACTTTAAAACTGATTTTTCAAACAGTAGAAAGCTTACGTCTAATGTGTCAAAAGAAAACATAGTGATTTAGGTACCAGGTACGATATAACCTTCCTTTACACTGATGAGGCAACACACAAACGCAATAACTTGCGCAGATACGGGCTTCTCTCTCCTCGCATGGTACCTTCAAATAGCTAGCATAGGTGAAGAGTCTACATCCCCATCAGCTGGTAACATAGACAAAGACACGGACAAAGATGAAGAACTGCTGTAAGCCAAGTTAGCAAAGAGACTACACAAGAGACTAAGAGAAAGAACTACAAGGCCTCCATTGGATTTCTAAGGAAGACGATGTCTAGGGACTGATCTACCCTTAATGGGAGGGACAAACGCTTGAGGCATAAGCACATTCTTATGATCAAAAGATACGAACGACGGAAGCTCACGCTATTCATCTAAAAATCGATCCTGAAAAGGCTCATTCACCTTTGGATAGTCGCGGCTCCCAAAATTCCAAAGCTGTCTTTTCTGGGTTACCGCTCATGAGACAAAGGTTGGCTGAAAAAAATATAGGCAACGTTTTAAAAGAGACGAAACACTTGTGCAGCTTTGAATCGTCTGCTGCAGAATTACTGGTAGCCATAGTTGATCTGCAAGATCCTGATGGTAGGATCTCTATGGAAAACTGACTTCTTGTCAAGAGCAAAATCTCGGTAACCATGGCAACCAACCCTATCTTGGTTTTTTATTCCATCGCTAAATATATTTTAGCAAATTGTCCAAGCTAATTCAAAACTTACCTATCGACCTTTCTGGGCGAACTGCTCTACTGCCTTCTTATGACAGATGGAGTTACTTAGCTTCAACGAACAAACAATTCAGACTTTCCTATATAGTCTTCGCTTCAAGCCACCGTCTCAAAAAAGACATTAATATTGGCGCAAAGGTCGACATGAACATGCTCAATTGTTGGCTTAGTACAAAGCAAAAATACGAAGACATATAATGCCAACTCTCTCGAAGCCTTTAGTTGTTCGCATAAAGTGAGCTGAATACATAAAATGAAAATACTTTTTCGTAACAAACAACTCCACGAACAACATACCCATACGCTTTTCCATCACTATGTCAAATTCCAGAGATCTACTACAATCATAGTTTTGACATTTTATCATAGCACGGTTTTGACATATCAATCATGCACAAAAAATATTTGTCTACAAATTGATTTCACAACTTTTCGACTTGGTTTCTAGCATTTAAATTTGTACAAATAATTACTAACAATATGGGAAAACTCGAGGAAATCCCAATGCCCGACGTGGATCTGGATTGGATCCAAATGCGGAAGGATTTCGACGAATCACGTCCCGAAACAACAAAAGAGAAAATGATTCGAAAGATTAAGTCAAATCCGATTGTTCCCATCGGTAAGTGCGGCAAATATTATATAAGCTCAATGCATAAAACTTTTCTGTTGATGTAGGTTGTTTGGCAACAGCGTCTGCTCTCGGCTACGGCCTCTATAGCTTTCGAACTGGCAATCGGAAAATGTCCCAGATGATGATGCGAGCTCGAATCGGTGCGCAGGCGTTCACCCTGGTAGCACTTATCACGGGTGTAGTGTTTACGTACACGAAAAAGGATGAATGAATACGTCTATTATGATTGTAAATTTGAGATTGTTTTGTGTATTTCGAAATCAAGTTTATTAGCTAATACTTAGTTTAGGCAAGTGGTAAAGCAAGATTCATTGATTATTCCAGTTTTTCTTATTGTTAGTATGAAAATAAAATGGAATACTAATTTTAAATTTTTTATAATTCAGTTCTGTACTGAAATGTTTAATATTTGTTTAAAACGTTGACGTTGGAACAGTTGTTTGTTACACATGACTCCTAACAATTGCTCTGATTCCTGAATCGGATGACTTGTCTAGTCGGAAAACTTCCATTTGCTCTCAAGTCTCGCTGATTAAAACATAAGTTCAAAACTTACTCAAGACTGAGGGAACAGTACGCTTTTGAAATGAGTGAAGCTCTACTCTGCCAATTGTATGCGATCTGCTCCAATGTTGTCTTAGGTGGGCAGATAGGTAAAAGTGTGCTCTAACGACTTTATGGCATTGGCGCACTAAGACCAGCGTTTTGGGTCCATTGTGCCCCTGGAAGGCTACGGACATTGTCCAACTATAGTATAGGACAACTGCGTTTAACTGGGCATCCACGATCAATCATGAATGTCGGCGGACAAAGTAGTTCCTCATAATTGTCCGCAAAATTATAAAGAATGACACTCATCACCATCACGCGAATGCAGAATTCAAAAATGTCTAAATTCGATCGCGCATGAATGCGAAGTCTGACATGCAATCCACCGGCATTCATCAGTGCGCTCACGCCGGGATTGACATTCGTGAGTGCGTTGGTGCCCAGCTTTAAAATTAGTTTTGTTCACTGACTCTGCTCCGAGCAGAAAAAAGCAGAAAAGAGCAAGATTTAGTGTTCATTGACAAAAATTTCTGCTCGAAACTACTCTTTTTGTGTTCATTGAGACCTGTCAGAGCAGAAAATAGCAAGATTTCTTGCTCCTACTTTTGGGGTAGAGCAGACTGTCAAATCAGCTGTGGATACATTTATTTGAATTTCAAATTTCACTAATTCGTTGGTGATTGATAAGTGCGGTATGTATGTACATATGGGTTGCTCTTTTCTGCTCTTTTCTGCTCTGACGTTAATCTGACATTTTGCTCGAATATGAGAATTTCTGCTCTAGATCTTCGTCAATGAACAAAACTATTGAATCTACGTCGATCGCTGTTTAATGATGGATTGTTGCGATATTTGAATTTCCCTCAATTTCTCCGTAACGACTCGATACCCTTCTCTGCTTGAAGAACTGTAAGCTTAGTACATTTTTCGCGTAGCGGATCTGCGCTACGGCGTGCTGGAACTGGACCAAGGCAATACGATTCTGACAGCTGCGCGATTGCGCTAAAAAATTGCGCAATACATAAATCTCAACTTTATTTATGAATTCTCTGATTAGCATTAATGCCAACTGACGTACTTTTGAACTTCACTGCTTCGCACACATTGCGCAATATTGCATATATGGATGAGCCCATATTCAACTGAAGCTTTCTCAAAAGTTGAACGTCACACGATTAAGTTCAATTTGAAGTTCATATTGTTAGTTGCGTTGTGTTGTGTTAGTTTTTCATATTCTGGACTTAATTGATGAGATCCACGACAACATTGTTTACAGAAGCTCCTATGGCTCCCAAATCTATGTTTTTAGGAGACGGGCACCTAACCGATGAACCAAACTGAAGTGAGGTGTCAGCCTCAAGTTGATCTTGTCATGGAAGTTACTGCCTTATTATCTGTGCTCTGTGGAAAGATAGTGACCATTTAGCCTCTCAATCGCAAAGAACGTAGCACAATTTTTTTTCTGGATGGGAGAAATTTTGTTGGTAGACCAAGGGGACAACCCCGATTCTGTACAGTGAACACACAGTTTCACAATCTTTCTGTCGTTTTTACAGCGTAAAGTCCGATAAAGAGAAGACGATTTTTTATGAGATGGAGGACGAAGGTTGAAGCGAACTAATTTACGCGCAACGAACTTGATGCCGTACATTGAATGAATATATGAGTTGACCGAGATGACAAATAAAATGTAGCGTCCGGATCACTAGTTAATGATAACGCTATTTCAAGCATTGAATAACCTCTGTTGATCATTTGCTTACTATAACAAGTCCAAAGTCACGTTAATAGTTTTGCAAGCACAAAATCATTTATAGTGCATTTGTTAATTTTAAGTCGAACTAAATATGGCGGAAGAATTAAGGCCAATCAATTTGCAAAGCGCTGCAGTTACTATGAATTGTGATACCGTTAAATATATAAATGTTATTAGAACATTTCTCTAAGCTTCTTCTGGTAGCATAAATTGGTAAAGTTCGTCTATTAAAATGGCCCCGTTCAGAGTTCTAGGCACTAGCAAGTCAACCGGCTCTGATTGGTCGAGAGCCCGTGAATTTGACGGCAAAACTAGTTGACATATGGTGAGGAAGTGGACTGGATTTGCAGTTAAAAATATGTGACTGCTTTTTGCAGTTGATTGATGAAACGTCAAAAGTCAGCTGTTAATTTTGAAATCGTTTACTAATCGTTAATTAATAACGAAATGGATCACGAGGCAGTATTTTTTTTTTTTTCAAACTTGTTTATTTCCACCATAATTTAAGCAATTTTCTTAACGAGAAACAAGATAAAGGCTACTAAAAATTGGCACTCAGTACATAAAATTTTATAATAATTACTTCGACTAAATTACTAGAACATATTTTGTTTTGTGATATTTATAATTTATATATAATTAAGTTGCGAGAAGAAAAGGTGGAGGTTAAAAAACTCCTCATAATAATATATTTTTTAACAAAGAACGAACAAAAACAAACGAAAAAAACAGTACTTACAAAGTAAGATAAAACGACTTAACCTGACTTAGCCTAATTGTTAGCTTCTACCCAGTATTTATTTAAATTTGACCTATTGTCATTTTTTACATCTCTATCATGCTCATGCTCATGCAGTATTTCCAAATATTGCTTTCGTCGCTTGAGTGTGCAGGCACATGGAGGATTCGTTTATCTGTTGCTCTTCTAGCAGCATGATATATGATAGGGACATTACTCGAGTCTGGAAGATAGCCATATGCATCCAGATAAAGAAATGCTTCAGGTGGTATATGTCCACTTATCAATGAATTTCTAAAATACCCAGGGTTAGGATAAAATAAACCCGATATGAATTCATTCTCAATAACATTACTCGACCGCGCAAAATGATTCCTCGCAAGGTCTAGAATGACATTGTCAATTCTAGACACGCCGGAAGCATCCAATAGTCTTTTGTTGGAGACGTAATGCCGAAAGTCGGAATGAGCGCTTCTGTACATTCCCTTGCATGCTCGTAGACATTTCCTCTCAAAAATTCTGTACTTCTCCATATAAGATGGGCTTATGTTCCACCACATTGGACTCGCATAAGTCAAAATTGGACGCACAAAAGCTTGGTAGCAAATGACCTTCACATCTGATCTCAAATAGTTGGAATAAAAAAGTATTTTTGTACTAAGCGAAAAGCAAGCCCGACTCCTCC
This sequence comes from Orthonevra nobilis, assembly GCA_963555765.1. Lineage (NCBI taxonomy): Eukaryota > Metazoa > Arthropoda > Insecta > Diptera > Syrphidae > Orthonevra > Orthonevra nobilis. The sequence goes on from OY743224.1 coordinate 35,713,589, forward strand.
TGAAGTGGACACGAACTTCTACCAGAGAGTACGCATCAATTTCTTCCTTAAAGTAGCTGGGATTTCTAGTTGGCCGTTCAATAAATCCAAACATTGCAGAATTTCGCAAAATAAACGATGAGGCTCTGCAACTCATTAACAAAGAATGACGAAACTTGACCTACTGATGTTAAAATAAGTTCACTGTCTTGGCACATGTGCACACAATTCAACTCACATAAAAGTTCTTCTTCCGTGTCGCTCATTTAAATCGTTTAATTCAAAACACACATTTATTGACGAAACAAACTTATTCCAAGTATAAACTGAAAGTAAAACTCCAAAAAAATAATTTGTTTGACATATGAAACTGTCAACTGCATTTGCAGTCAGTTTGCTCGTTCAATATTCTAGGTTTTGACAGAATTTTTCTGAACGCGGCCAATGATTGGCTTCCTGAAAAAATATTTATCAATAATTTTGGAAGGTCTTTCTGATAAATAAAATCAAATCGAATGAAAAATTCAAATGTCAAGCAATAAATTCCAAATTCCGTCATCGGATTTACTAACTCGTGTGGAACTTTTTCACCAACAACCCCCAATCCAGATCGATCGATTCCAATTAGAAAAGCGAAAATTCCTGCTGGCAGTTCCACATCGAATTGAAGCGAACACAACCCATTTTCCAGCAGTTTGTCTCACTCTGTGGCTTTGCTGCAATCTCTATTCTCTCCACAGCCATTAATTTACTATCTCACTTTTCGACTGCCATGTTTATTAGTCGCGATTACAGTGAAATCAGTCGCGGGAAAATTATTATTTTTTTTGTTTAAAAGGTAAATATTCTGCTTGAAATTGTGTTAAAAAGTGCCAATGAAGCATCCTCGTGTCAATGCATATGTTTTTCTGTGCTGTAACCGTGAGTTTTGGACAAAATTTTCAAACAGAAATGGCGCAATCAGTGCATCTAGTATATGTGTTTTTTTTTTTTTTTCTTTAATTCCATCTACAAGGTTATTGTACTATCACTGTACAACTGTACTTTTCCCTTCCCCATGGGTAGAAAAAAAAAATCAATTGAAGAATCTGTCATTTTTGTGGAAATAATTGTGACATTTGTGGTTTTAATTAGTTTCCTTTGCTTTTTTTTTGTTCGTATCCTTTCATGACAAGTGATTTGTGAAAAAACAAAAAAAAAAAAAACTTCCAAATTCTCCTCTACCATCGATGATGGCAGGAAAATAATGAAAATTTTTGGTTTTCCTTTTCTCTTCGTTTGTGGCCCCCTTTTTTTCGTGTATTGCCGTTCCTTTCTTTCACGTCAATCCGCATTCTTTTGTTCGACATGTTCGGAACTTCAAAAAACGTAGTCGAGTCGAGAGTTCCGATTCCGAGTGGCATTCCTCCGGGGATGTGCGTTCTCTCGAGCCGTATCTGTACACCAGATTCGGTGTATTGGGCTGGGTTTGCATTTGGTGTTGTTTGTATATTTTTCGTGGCGCTGTTTCTGCTGTTGGAGCTTCGTTTTGGTGTAGTGTAGTATCGGTAACGCGTGCAAGTTTTGCATGTGTGTTGTTTGGCCATGTTGGGTTGGGACTTTGGGGGAAGAGGAATGTATCCACTCGCATGAATTGGGCCATTAAATCCATGAGTTTTTGAATTGGTGAGGCGATAGGGGGTTCTGTATTTGTGTGGCGCGTTTTACGATGGGCATACACGTTTGTGGAATTATTTCGGTTCCCCAACGGGATTGGCTAAAATTAGTTTTGTAGCAGATTTCTGCTCATTGCTGGCCGTCAGCCTACTTTCTTTTTTTTTTCGTCTTATTTGTGTCCGTTGCTTTAAGCCGCATTTTTCTTCCGCTTTTGGTTGTGGAAATAGTTTGTCACATACCACGTTGTGCAGGGATGTCAGTTTGTTCTGTTATCAGTTTTGTTTTGGGACTTGCTCTTAATTTTATGGTGGGTATCTTAATCGGTTTGACAGATGACATTTCGAGCACATTGCATCTGAAGTTGGTGGCCTCTTGATTTTATGCATTCTTCGCATAAAAAAAGGACGGAACAAAATGCTTAAGTTTATGTGTTCGGGATGAGATGAAGAACAAACAAATTTTTGAATTTTGGGATAAATTTGGGTTGAAAACGAATAATTGAAAATACGTTTTGCTAAAAGACAAAAATAATTGAGTTTGTCTGTTGATATAAGCAGTCGCAATTCGCAATGGCGTAAGCAAATTGACATTTAACAAAGCAATTTATGTATTTTTGTGAGTTTACATTTGTTGTAAAATAAAATCACTTTCTCATTTATTTTAATTGTTATTGCAGATTTATCACAATGGCCGCATTTCAAAATTAAGGGTGTGGTACGTCTTACCAGCTAGTTCTTTTCTCATTGTGTATTTATCATTTTATAAATTCGTTAAAACGTTAGGAACTCTGCTTGTAAAAAACAGTTTACGGGTGTCATTCAACAATTTTGTATAACTGTTCAAAATTCTGGTCAATACTTGTCAACCTCTATCTCTTTCATTGGTCGAGAGTCCGTGAAGTTGGTGAGGCAGTGGACTGGATTTGCAGTTCATTGGCAAAATGTCAAAAGTCAGTTGGTTTGTCGTTAAACTATTTAAGAAACGGTTGGACTTTACGATTTCTAGTTCAACTGCTATAACTAGAGAACGGAGAAGAAAATGAAACTCCAAGTACATAACGATTTTTATTTAATGTTTATGCAGTACAAATATTTCTGCAAAATTCATGATTGACTCTGTAAATAATTTAAAACAAATAGCGGCAGATGTGAACCATACGTTTTTTTATCTTTTAGAAGTCATGGAATGTTCAGTTAATTCGTATTTGTTTAAATATAACCTCCCGCCAATTTTATGAACTAATGCAATTCACAAAACATTGGAAGAAAAATTTCAATAATTACATGGAATTGTCAATTGCATTTGCATTCAGTTTCCCGTTGAGTATTTTAGGTTTTGACTAAAATTTGTTATCCCTAGAATACTGAACGTGGCCAATGCTCTTGTTCAAAGCGTTTGTCCGCAAGTCCGTCTTGTTTTAGTAAATCAATTATTCTTTTGTTCGCTATCTCAGTTGTAATACAGTCCTTCATTTGAGGCAACAAAACGATCCTTTAATCAACCAGACATTTTTCTAACGCATACGAGGATTGTTAAAAATATATTGTGATTTTATTCTTCTCGAAAAGTATTTATTTATTCAACAAAATCTATTTTGTCCCTCTTTCCAATCCTAAAAGAACACCTGACATGCGATTTTCGAAATGGTTTTGAGCTCTTTTAGCGATGCGGTCTTGGGAACAGGAAAATATTGCAGAGCCCAAGCCCGGTTAAGATGTTGACCAAGGCATGAATACGGCGTTGTTCCTTTTACTTTTGATCAGAAGTAAGCATGCTGTTTCGAAACTAGAGAAGAAAATAGGCAAAAAAAAAAATTAAGTTGAAATTGAGTAAAGTTTAAGGTATCGATTTTGAATATTATAGAGCTCAGTGTGACCAAAGGGCAAATAAAAATAACAAAAGATTTGCATTTTCTTGTACCTTGAAACAGTAGGTCCATGTACAGCTTTTATACTTCATGGAATAATATTTTTCCATTTTAAAAACGTATCAACGAGATAACATTAATTTGTTTACCTGAAGTGTTAATTTTAACACAGAAATTCTTATCGATCTATTGAGCTGATACGTTGGAAGGTTGAAGGTTTTTTTTTTTTTGGTACGATTAGTCATGAAAGAAGCCGCCCAATTGTAATGCGTAGGTACATATTAGTCATTCACATAAATGGCTTAAAATATAAAATTTACAAGATAAGATTATGTAAGGTTACGATCTAACAAAGGACTGCTTACTATGACATCTTCGGTATTTTTACAATAATTATCATTGAAGTTTTATCTAATTCAAAAATATATTCAATATGAAACTCCCCCATGTTTTCAAATTAGTTTTCTTACCACAAAGATCAATTCTAAAAATTACTAATCGTTGTCTCGACCAATAAATACTAACTCTATTGGTTTATCGATTTAATTGATCTATCAACTTGGCTACCTGGCAACAAAAATATAGGATGTAGATAATTTTACGAGTCGTTAATGGCTTGTCAACAAGTTTTTAACTGCATTTGTATATCGAGTATATCGAGTGGTGACCTGTCGTGGTCATTAGTCGCCTGCGAAGAAATTCGAAAAACAAGGCAAGACTTCGTCTAGTCAAATAATTATTGCTTCATTTCTTTATTATTTATTATTTGTTGGATTGTACAGTGACGAGACAAAAAAAAACACATTTCAATTAATAGTTTATATATTGTAGAATATCTTAAGAATTATGGTAGGCAATCACATTCAACCAACCCAAGTTTTGAGATTTATAAAACAATAATTAGCTGATTGAAACCCGTAAAAAATAAGCAATGAACAACGGTTGGCAAATGTTGTTTCGTTTGTAAAGAAAAAGAAATTTAGAATTCGATCAGAAATGGCTTACAAAAAATCTACATTTATGTATTATCATCTTTTTTCATACTTGAACATGGAATTCGAAACACATTGTGGGAAAAGTTTACTTTTTAACAATTGGTGGTGTTGTTGTAGGAAACCTTTGACGTTGCTAACATTTTTTTATTGATAGCTGGATAGTTTCGAACGCACAAAATGCGCCTTATTCAAATGCCGGAGAAGATGGGGAAATCTGAAAAGAAAACTTTTACCATTCTAAGTAGAATCAAAAAATGATTGACCTGGTAGCATAGCACTAAACAATGTTTGTTAAAAAAGAGAAATTTAAAAAGAATATTATTGAAAAACTGAATACGAATAAAGTAGGAACTATTATATAAATATATGATAGTCGTCTACAATTCAATTTAGTACACTTGTACACTTGTGTGTGATTTCTTTGCATTGGTAAAGTGATCAGTACCTCTTTAGGTCTTATTGCAAACTCTTCCACGTTTGAACATAGGCCCGTCAAGTGCCCAAATAAGCTACTAAATGTATGAACTTTTTCTTTTCTGTTCGGACACTTTTGAAGGCCTGTTGTCAAGGATATTTCCTAATTAACAATTTGCAAGTATTTCGAAGGCGATTTTATCCAAAAGTTGTATCAAAATACTAAATTCATTATTGAAATCCTTGAAAGAGATATTGTCTAACTATTAACTATTCCTCCTCGTACTCGTCCAAAATACGTCTTTATAAAGGAGAACCGGCAAGATGAGTATTTTGCAAAAGCATATGTTTTCAAGGCAATTTTTCAAGAACCTTATAATTTATAGCAGAACAATCGTATTTGGTACATGATTGGAAAATGGATTTTAAGATTTTAGAAGGACATTCCTTGATTGGTCAAGTTTATTAAAAAAAAAAAAAATTGCGTGAAAGAAAAAAAAGGGAAATCGAATTTACATTGGTTGAATCTTATTGAAGCTAAAATGCTTAGCGAATTTAAATCAATAATAACATTATTGTTTTAACTTAACATATCATTGATTATATACCCCTACTAAAATTCTTATTATGTAAACGTTTACACTTATCTGTTTAGTTTATAAAGCTCTTAAAAAAAGACAAATTTTAACAAACGAAGGGTCTTCGAACTCATCCTGAAACTGCAAATTTTAAATGGTTCGTAAAAAGAGTAGGGTACGTTCCGATGGCTGTCTGGGTGAAGATATTGGAAGAAGGGTCAATATTAGTTTTGCGTCTTGATTTGTAGCCAAATTTTGTTAACCGTTTTGTTCTGAGATAAAATAACTTTCTTCTTGCATAGGTTCTCATTTTGCTTGCCACTGTTTGTCGCATTAGTTATTTTGCGGAGTTTTAACTTCACCTTCATTCAACTAAGAGCTACCTGTTGCTGCTTTTATTAGCTAATAATTATTCGCTTAAAACTAAGAACTCTGCTGAATTCATCACGTCAAGCTTTCAGGTTGAATATTTGTTTGAATTTGAATATCAATCCTTATATTTCGGAGTTTCATCTTAATTGTATGCATTCAAGTTTAACAAACGCAGAATTGACCCTTGCAAATTTGCCATCCCTGATTGTTCTTCATTCTACTCTCATTTTCTACGATTATATTTTCATCTCACTCGAAAACGTCATGTTGTCTCTAAGCACACATACATCTTCTTTTCGCGCTAAAGTATGCGTACGCATGTCACACAGATACAACACCATTATGCCGCCCATCAACGTGTGAGTGGGAAAATAAAATATGTATGCGTTTTTGTCGTCCCTCTTCCTATATATACACGAACGTCGTACGAACATCAATACACATCAAACAAATGAAATGTACGTTTTTTTTTCAACATTTTGACACACAAGTTGCTGATTTTAATTACTGCACTTGCACTTATTCGACGCGAAATTGGCCAGTTCCCTCTCGATTTTTTTGTTTATTTTTTTTTACACCAGAAAAAGTAAATAATTTTAACAAAACAGTGCATGGTAATTCGTTGTCAGTGTCATTTCATTAAAATAAAACAAAAAAATTAAATCTATACATAAACACCTTTTTCCTCATTACATACGATTTCCTAATTGACTGACGAAAAAATAAAAAAAAGAGCGAAAAAATTGTGTCGAAGAAAGTTGTTTGAAGTTTTGGTGTGATTAGTTGCAGTCTAATTTTTTTTTCGTATTTTAATCTCGGATATCCGTTTCCAATTCGTAAGATTTGAAAAAAACCATAGCAGAATTTTTAAGTGTCACGAACTTTTGTTTAAACATCTCTCTGTGTTGGGGCTCAATTACCTTTTTCTCATCTGGTCTGATAAAGTTTTTTTGCTTTTTTTTTTTGCCGTTTTTATTAGTGAATCACAAAGTCGTGTCGGAAAAAAGATGATTTAATTTCTTTTGTTATACTGAAATGCGTTTTTAGTATTTCTTTTTTGTTTTCTACCATATTTGTGTCATTTTCGTCGTCGTCGTCGTTGTAGTTCATCAGCACCCAATTTTGTATGTGCGTTGTTGGTTTCTTCCATAAACAGAAACGTATTCTCTTTGTTACAATAAGAAAAGAAATAGAAAATAAAACAACATATCACGGGGTTGTTTTAATTTTTCATTTTTCCTTATTTCACATTTTCACATAAACTTTCTTTCTCTCACCAAGTGCTGCACAAATTGTAAAACAGAAAACCAGAAAGAAACAACACAGAAAAATAAAGACAAAAAGTACGAATTGGTTTCTTGTTTGCTGCTCGTGACAGAACCATAAATGACCTTGGCGATGACGAAAATTCGCAACAAGAGAATTAAAAAAGAAAAAGGAAAAACCTACTATCACATCACATGCACATATGCAAGAGGGTGAGGAGGAAAGTGTAAAACTGCACATAGCCCATAGTTGATTAGAGCGCGCACGGCTCGGCTACCAGTTCGAACAAACAATTTCGCAGACCATACAACCCACAAACGGTTGTGGCAGCCTCAGTCGCCGTTGCCGTCGCCGTCATCGTCATCATCCCCACCATACGGCACCTGCCTGCCTGCCGTGCCGCCATCGCATCTCGCCTCCTCCCACTGTATCCCACACAAAAGGGAAGCAAAGTTAATAGATAAACGAACACGAATGAGCAAACACAAATTGTGTGTTTTGTGTGCTTTCTATCGGCTTCTTTCCTTTTTTTTTGTTCTTTGTTTAAAAGTGAAATAGTTGTGGTATTTATTTAATTATCATATTTTTCGTGTGCTTCTGTATACACATATTCATTTTATTTATTTCAATCTTTAATCATGAACATATCTGATATCGGTGAGGGGTCGGTTTTATTCCAAAAACTTTTCGAGTAAAGAGAAAACCAAAACAACTTGTAAGTTATATAACTAGTAGATAATTCATCTTGACGGTCAGTAGTGTTTTGTATAAAAAAAAAATCCTCCGGTCAAAAAGGACTTCACTCAAAATCATGCAATGCCAAACTAATTCGGAAATCTGCTGAAACGTTTAAAGTTCTTCAAATTGCTGAGCGGCTTAACGTTGAGTAGAACACATTTCCTCTTAAAACAACTTCGAATTTATCACCTCCGATGCAATACACTTTGTTGTTTCCTTTGAAGACTCCCAACCTGCTAAGGATCTTCCACTCATTTTGGTACTGGGCACGCTGCTTCCATTGATCCTTGTCTCGAGCTTGATGATTAAATTATAGTCTGTTTTGTCTTTGACTGGATCACATTTTACGTCATAGAGTTTGCGGTTGTGTCCTTGCATTTTCACATACAGCACCGAATATTCGACGAAGAACTTGCCAATCGCTCGATAGTCTTCACATTCAAAGAGTAGATCTGCTTTCCTCTTTACTAAGGATCGGTGTTCTGAAGAGCATACAATTCGTTCATCAGATTATGATTTTTGAACTCATCTGTTTCGTTAATCGGAGTTTGTATTTTCGGTTTAAGACTGATTATTAAAATTTATCTAAATAAACGTTAAATACAAAAATTGTAAACATTCGGACTCCGGGAAGTGCTTTAAACAAATATTTGTAATTTAAAATTTGGCAAAATCTTGCAACTTTTGTAAACAAATTGGTTTTCTAAAAAAAATCATGTTTTTTGATGCGTTTGACCCAGTTTTTCGACAACTGCTTATCAATGAAAAACGAATTATTTGATTGAAGATTATAAAATTTGAGTTACCCAGTACCGATCTCAAGGTTATAAATAATGGGTAAAAATGAATCAAATTTTGAACAAATGTTATAAAAAAAGTACGGTGACTGTTTTAAAATGCTTCGAACAAATAGTACCACAAAAAACAAATACAGTGATATGTTTAGCGATATAAAAGAAAATGGGTTTCGAAAATGGACATTTTTGCACCTCTTCAGGCTCCACTGATCAATTCTTCGTCCAAGTTCTGTTAAGCTTTCTGTTGCTTAGGGAAAGTATTTTTTAAGTGTTGCTAGCTAAAGACGATGAACACTTTAAGAGATGCGCATGAATATGGCTATTATCTCCTCAATCGGTGTCGGATGGTCGAAAAGAACCCATTCAACGTAAGATGACATTATCCTGGAGCAAAAACCATGATTACGCTTGCAGCTGTTCCACGAACAAATTGAGACCAAAGCTTTGATTGCCTTGACTTAATTTTCCTGCAACATTCTCGACGTTTCTACAGTAGAAATGCGAAAAACAGTCTTTTGGTTTGTCAATTTTGCCGCAGTAGCTTTCACGTCGGTGTGTAGTCATGTGTTATTCGAAACCGCGATCTACTCTTTAGCAGTCCTTCGAACTTGTCAGTGAGCATTTTCTTTGAGTGATCTTGAGTTGTTGTTGTTTGTTTGTTTTTTAAGAGGGACCCTGGAAAATCTGGAAACTAAAATCTTATTCAAAAACAATATCTTATCCTTTACAACCGCCAATATACCAGAAAGTTACAAAATTGGATTTTCTTTCTTATGTTAATCGTCGGCAGGTAAGGTTAGGTTAGTTTGGGTGTCCTGCGACTTATTTAGAACACATTGGGTCCATTGCGCCCATAGTCGAGATGTTTCTATGGAAGAAAAGTAACTTAACCGCTGTACCCATTAAAAAAGAAACTGTTACAAGTTCTCAATCTTGTTATAGCTAGTAAGGAACTTTCGAAGAGGAGATGACTTACAGATTCTGTTTCTTCGACGTCAATATGTGGTGTGAGTGCCTATGGTACACGGATCTCCTTTTGATTTGGGTTAATGAAATCTCTGGATCTATAATCGTCGATGACTAGCCACAAAAGCCTGGTTATTGCACATGATTCGGTTTGATTCTATCGTCTCTTAGCCCTGTCATTTATTTACGAGTCAATAATTTTGTGAAGAGTGACAATTGGCGTTTCAATAAAGGTTCGAATTTGATTAGTTTTTATCGTCAGTAATTGCAAGAAATCCTTTTCGTCCTTTACCTTTAGTATGAGTCATTACACTACAACAATTAGATAAATATCCTTTGTTTGAGCCTTACAATTTCCATACATTCCGACTTATCTACGATAAATATTTCATTCTATTGTTTTGCTTATCAGCCGGTAATGAAAAGTAACGACCTTAACCTGTTCCTTCCTTTTATTGCATTCTTTGTTTTTTTTTTTTTCGTTAAACCAATATTTGAGTCTTTCACATCGATGTCAAAAAAGTCTGAGCAGAACATTCACAAAGAACCGGGGTAGATGGTCTTGAATCGAAACGTCGTCGCTCGGTTACTCGGTTCGGATTCTTTTGTTTCAAATGCTTTGCTTTGTCAATTATTTCAATTGTGTTAATGTTTTTACTTAAAGTCAGTGTGGAAATATAAGATTATGTTTTTCTTGTGGTTTAAATGATCGTTGAAAAAAGAATATAACTATGTTCGTCTCATAACGCTCTTTCATTTCACGCTTGGCAGGTGATTCATTTCTTTACCGGTGCAGTTGATTTCCTCATATACAAAGTTAGTTATTTGTAACTTTATTTATCACTGTTTGCCATTATGACAATATATACAAACTTCGACAATATTAGCAAATGCTACTCTGAACAAGAGCATAAGTGAATAATTAGCAGTGTGCACGTATTTCATATTTAATTTATGTTTTCTCTTACATAATCAATGAATTTGAATATGTAGGTAGTTCATTATAAGCTTGAAAACCCAAATATTTGATAGCCCGTTGTCCTTTATTTGTTCTCATTCTTTGGTTTCCTAAAAAGCCTTCATATCTTAGGTTATCCGTTGGGCCGTTGTTTATTATTCTATAATTCTCGAAAAAAAAACTCTCAAGAGTTACCTCGCAAATTATGTACAGAAATAGTGTTCAAAATTTCAAAAGGATCGATTTAATAGTTTTGTAGTTACGAGGGACATCGACTTTGAAAACGTGAGTTGTGGAGAAAACGCTTTTAAGTTTTGAACATTAAAAAACCTGGTTATCACAGCTTCTGTAAAAAATCCTTGAATATCTCAAAGGTGGACAAAAAGATCGTACTTATGGTGTTGACAGCAAAACATTCTCGGTAGAAGCATTCGAACCCATATTTCTCTCTCCTTTGTCCGATGCAATAACAATTAAGAGTATGGTTTAGCCTGAACTCTAATGAAACCATTGTTTTAACGTTTCGCACACAAATAATCTCAAAGAAACCAGGAAATTCCATTCGATATCTGGCTGCAACTAAGTAGTAGTCAAATATATGCCAAATATGCCAAATTTTAAATAATCATGCCATTGCATATCATTTTATAATAAGCCCGCCAAATGTTCTTACGGATCCCAACTTTCTGCGTAGCTGTCCTCTTTTCGTTGAAAAATCAACTTTCCGAATATTTTTGAAGGTCTGGGTCTTGTCGGCGTGTTTGCGTATCAAATTCATCTCTTTTACATATATTCTTTGAAATCTGAGACGGTTATTGCAACTGGTCTGGTGTATAAGAATCAAAGGCTTATTGTGTCTCAGTTAGACTTGGACTATGGACCGCCTATAGTATAAAAAAAAACCTTTCAAATGTGAATATTATGTTTTTACGACAATTTTATTCAAATTATATTTCTTAACACAAAAATCGTATGCACATCAGATGTACTAAACCAAAGCTTCAAATAACCTTCATAAAGTTAAATTCATAATAAATTAATTCCAAATTTATTTCATTTTTTTTTCTTTCTAGAAAACAAATAATTCAATGAGAGTGCAGACACCAAAAAGCAGATTTCACTGATTCAGCAATGGATTTCTAAAATCATCAAAAGCATCCCAACCAAACTGCAAATACTGGGCAAAAGTCAAAAAATAAAAATAAAATATTTGTTTTTTTTTTTATTTTTGGCTTTAACGACGACGACCTCTTACTACTTCTTTCCCTGCTTACACATAACAAATATTAATTTGTTATATAAAATTCTTAACAAGAAGAAAGAGTAAACAAAAAGCCAACTACTCATTCAAAATGATTTAACTAAACAAACAAATTAAAAGAAGAGAATACTAGGAGAAATGATTAAAACAAAACCATAAGAAGAAAGCATAACTTTATAATTTAACACAAAACACAAAAAAAAAAAAAACAAAATTAAACATTAAACACTCACACACACCTTAGATCCTTGAAGGGGTGAAATATGTATCTGTTTGTTGGTTCCACGTAATAGTATCATTTGAAACTTCACTATTATTGCTTAGAAAATTTATTGCAAAAAAAGAAAGAAAGAAATTCAAATTGAAGATTGGGAACACAACTCAACACACATTTCATAGAAAACCACAAACAATATCCTTTTTTTTTCCTTTTTAAATCTCCAATCGAAAGGCAAAAAAGAAAACAAGCAAACAAAAAATAAAAATAAACAAAATGTACTCAACAAATTATAATATTAACCTTCCAAATGAGTTGGCTTTCAGTGCTAATGCACAATTAAAAAATGAATAAAACAATTCGCAATAGCCACCAAGCAGGCCAGCAGCGTCTTGCAGGACGCCCAAATTACGCGGCCAAAAAATCCAATTTCATCGTCGAAATTGGATTCCATCACTCGATCACTGAATGACATCGCTTTTAAAGAATTCTAAGGTAAGTTTTATGAGTTGTCTACTTAAAAAAGAAAGAACTAGTTTTAAATGTTATGTGTTTTTTTTAAATGAAATACTTGGAATGCTAAATTAGGTCCATTTCGTTTCTTTGAAGTCTCCCTTACACGTTTTGTAACTGTTAAGCTGTGAAATATCAATAAAAGCATGCAGAAATTATACTTCTTGAATAGTGGAACGTTAATTATCCTTCGAAATTATATAGAAACTCATTGGATAAGTTTTAAAAATTATAAGTTTAAGTTATTTTGGTAAATTAACCAACATACTTGTGTTTGAAATAAACAAAAAAGGTAACAAAACTTAATTAACCGCTGATCAGCGATACTAACTCAAGGGGGAAAAATACCAAATTAATAGTTCGACTTGAGATGTCAAGAAGCTTTGAGATCTTGGTTTCAATGAAAGCATAACGTACCCGCAGTCAACGTTGAAGCTGCCGCAGTGCATCTCGTACTTGAACGCGTCAAATACTCTACTCAAAGGCGGTATTTCTTCCGCTTTTTCTATATTTTTCTGAAGTAAATTCTTTGCATAGTCTTACTTACCTTTCTCGTTCGTCTTCTTTCGAAGAAGAATACGTCTTTTCTCTCCAACTATCTATCGCGGTTAGTTTTCTTTTTTCTAAGCAGAAGGAAACGCTGATATGAAAAACTGCTTATGATCAAACAAAATGCAAATTGGTCAAATTTCAAATCAAGTATTGTTGATTGCTTTCGAATCTCTTCGATTTTGATAAGTGTTGTCTACAGCTAGTCTAGGTTATGGAATTACCCGCAGTTGCTTCGGCCTTAAAAAAAGAGTGAACTTTAATGATTTCAAAATCCAAAACTATCCACTGTGTCTTTTGCGTAATTTAAACAAAAATAAACATTCTTTGTTCTGGTGAAACCTAGTGCAAAGCTTCAAAATCATTGTGTGCGAGTTAGAGCAATAGTTTATTGGAGACTCCGAACGGTCGCAGACGACTTTTTATGAAAGCTTCCCATATCTATTCGTTTCGATGGATTCAAGATAAGCTAAAACAGTTCAAGTTATTAAAATATAGTTCTAATATAAAAAATGATGAAACATATTATTATATAGCGCATGTCAAGTCATATGCAGTTCGCCACATAACATATATAGTACGTGACTTAAAGTTCAAAGTAAGATTGAACAAACATTTTGTTGTTCCGCAGTACAATGAAGAAGTTTATTTCCATCATGACCATAAGCTGCACTAAAGATAAGTTACATAAGCAAAGTATTTAATAAAAACTAATTGTTTTAAATGATATTTAGCTATATGGCTTATTCATTATTACTTATTCTTCGGAAAGATCCAAATCCATAACCAACTTGAACATTTGCACGTTTTGAATCCGAATATGAAACTGATGATATTTGAGTTTTGATACAAAAAGCTTGAAAACAACATTCTTAGTCGAAGGACTTGAAACATATTCGTTTCTGAACCTCGGGACGCAGAGAAATAATTGGCATTTTCTTGCATGAAGTCGATTAGGAACAGGTCCGCAGCAAGTCTATCTGGAGGCCCTTGGTTCTCTATAGATTCTCATGTTTAAAGTGATACAAAAAACAAAAAACAGAACTGTTACAATTAATTTTTTTTATATTTATTTATTTGTAACTGAACAGATTGTTATTGATCATCATAGAAAAGCTATGTCTGCATTTTGGAAACATGGATCCAAATAATTGTCAATTAATCGTTTACAAAATTGAAGTCTAGAGCCTCGAGCTTCTTACTACCGATAGCAGCAATAATTTGTCGTCTAGATAATCTTCCAAATCATCTGCGTAATCACTAACGAAAATTTGATTTTTTTTTAAATCTTCTGCTGTAATATATTTTATTATTTGGAAATATTCCAAAAAAACATTAGTTGTATAGGCATCGGTATGCTTTTATCTAAAGCAGATAGTTCATTATAAATAAAGACAACAAACACCTGAATTACAAACTGTTGCCGAGGTGTTTGTGTTCCAACAAATTCGTGTGTACAAGAGCCGTTGAGAGAGCCTTAAAGTCTGTTGCTTATATTCTCGACAATCGATGCTTGACCTTTGCCACAAGATCTTAATGTCATTCGTTCTAGAATTCCGTTACAAGCAATTGTCATTATTCCCTTGTCCAACTTATTCATCTTTATAAATGTGCGTTGGCTTGCATTCTGATCTATTTTATTGGAAATCCAATACTTGCTTGATAGTGGTAAAAACCAGATAAAAGTTCATTCGCAGCATCAGTTCGCACAAAAACGGAATTTTGGGGTTAGTTTCTTTAAGAGTTTTTACAAGAAGACCCTCACGATGCGTACAAGTGGAGAAAAGGTAGTGATTTTCAACAAAATTAACGAAATTGATTTACAACACTCTGTGCAAGCTAAAGGCATGTAAACTGCGTTTTTATTTATTGCCTTAATTCGTGCATATTGGCCACTCGTTCTCGTTCATGTTACTGGCGTTATCGTAGCTTTGCCCACGACACGCTTTGATATAATGAAATTCTTACTAGCGGGGACCGCTAGTTACCGCATTTGCTATTCTTGCTTCAAAGTCAATTCGGCACTGATCATGAACCATTGATAAGAGGAGAACGAACGATGGGTGAAGGTGAAACTTTGCCTGCCAGACAAAAGATATCTTTTTATGCTTATGAGAACAGCTCTAATCTTAAAATGAACCCCCAATAATTATAAATGCCACAAGCAGAGGCAAATTATTGCTCCTTGTATCTTAAATAGTTATCAGATTTCCCTCACTTGTTTTTTTTTTTTTTTGAGTTAGAGTGGCCTCACCAGCCTTTATTTAGCTTGATGATGATCTCTTCATTTACGCAACCATTTATCATCGAGATATCTGTTACTACTTGCCAGATGTTACAAACTATATACAGTCGTGTCTTGATATAGTGAACACCTACATATATTTTTACATGGAGTGCTCCAAAAAGTTAAAACTTTGCAAAGACCAAATTTACAATGCAGACGAGATCGGTTTGTTTCGGAAGCTGCTTCCTGCAAAAACGTTTATCAGCCAAACTGAAAAAACAGTTCTGGGGAGAAAAACAGAAAATACCAGTATTACATTTCTTGTATGCACTAATGCAACCGGACAGCATAAAGTCAAACCAATGATTATAGGGCATGCAAAGAATTAACGCTCTTTTTTAGGCGTATGACATCCCACTAGACTTTCGAAACTTAAAGAGTACATGAATGGTTTCACCATAGTTCATCCCTCAGAAGAAGAGCTGAAAACTGCCGATAGCTCTTTATTCGTGTTACACCCTTACACCCTTAATTCAGGCAATGGATCAAAATGTGATTCGCATAGTGAAGTGTTGAAAGCCTTAATAATAATGCTTTTATGCTGCGACAATTTCAAAATTCAAAGCGATCATGAACACGATGATGTTTCTTTGTGCTTACTTCGACAAAAAATCGTTTAGGAAATATATGCAGAAGTCCATGAAACACAGAGTTTTTACTGCAAGTTGCTATTTCGGATGTAATTTTATTGACCCTTTATGTCGTCTTTAGAAAACGTACACGTACACGTACGCTATTGAAAAATGGAATATAAACGAATCCAACGAATCAATTCATTTTGAGAAAGTTGACGAAAATATTGTAGAATCGGATAATGAGGGTCAAGGCGAAACACAATTCACAAATCTTGTAAAAGCTTCTGAAGCTGTAGAAAGTTTCGACAAAGCTATAGCATAGGCTGAGGCCAACACTACTGATTGTCCTGGCATACTTGTATTGTATACTAGCGGTTTAAAAGTCAATTTCGGAACGCAAAAGGCAAACATGTATTAGCGAATTCTTCCAATAAACTTTCGACATTTCTTTATACTTACGTTTACATACACAAATGCTTGCCTTTTGAGCAAATCAATTTCTTAAATAAAAATAGTGAGCCTGCTTCTGTAAAGTCTTAAGATTCACCCGAGTTCCATGCAGCTCATAAATCATTCCCTTCACCTATACAAAAAAAAATACATTCGCATGTATTGTCTTCTAAATGTTATGGACCTAATATATTAAAATTATATTCAAAACTATATTTTTTGCACGCATTTGTTTGAATTTATTCTTACATTAAAACACATATCAAATGCAAAACAGTAAAAAAAAAAGTCGAAAATACATTTTTTCCCAAACGACAAGCACCACACACATTTTTGGCACTCCCACTGAATTTATTGATCTTTTTGCATCTTTATTTGACTTCATGTGTTTTTCTGTTTTTGAACTTTTTGCTGTTTTGTCAAGTAGTTTAGTTAATCCGAAAAAAAACTATATATATTGTGCTAACGTTAAGTACAAATTGTTTATTTATATTGAATGCAGGTATGAAGTATCCCCAGCTTGTATCAACGCGTGCGGTGAACGCCATCTCTGATTGGTTAGTGTCAAGATTGGAGCAATTAGGCGTTGATGCACCTCTCATATATTCTAGACTTCTATTATCTCTCTTGCAATCCTCTGTTCAAGTAAATGATCCCATTGAGTTCAACAATCTAGAAGTAATGCCAAATAAATTTCACACATAAAGCAATAAAATATAATCAATTAATATATAATTAACAATTCGTATACAAACTGTAGACATTTTTAGCTAGTCGAAAGGGCAACAGCAAACGTTATCCACCTTGTGACACGGATGCGCTAAGGAAGATAACCGCAGTTCAATGTTTAATGGATATTGTCTCTTCGGAACAAGAGGTTTGTTTTCAATAAAATTACTATAAAGAGTATAATTGGTTTTTTTTTTGTTTTGCAGATAACAAACATTGAAAATCTTGTCGATGAACTGTGCGAGAAGGTAAATGATATTGAGAAACAATCGACAAATCTTGAAGAGGATGACCAGTTGCAAATTGCAACATCAGCACTAAATAGCGTTCTAACAACATCTTCATCATCATTTAAGAAAACAACTAACGAAAAACTATCTACTACCACAACTATTACTACTGCAAGCAGTACATCCGAAGGAGGAGTAGAAGGCGGCAGCTCAACAACAACAGCCAGATTCAAATCAAATGTTACAGCATTATCGGTGTCTCGAAAAGCAAAAGAAACAATTGCATCTGATGGGGAGGATCCTCGTAAACGCTACTATCGAGCATTCCCGGCTCTTTCGAAGGAAATGGAAGATTCAATTGGACTTTTAAGGCGTAATACGAAATCCTTAACATGGCCATTTGATAGAAAAATTAACTCCACGAATAAGAGCGTTGTTGTGAATTCAACTACAGTTGCTACAACAGTCAAAGCATCGTCGGGTAACGAAAAAGCAAACATTTCCACTGGGGTTCGTGATTCATCAGCTTTGTTGGCTAATTCGCAAAGAGGAGATAGTAATACTGTACTCTGTAATACAGCTGGGGTGAAAAGGAAAACTAAACGTCGACGAAATCAAGGTAAGCTTTAAACTTTATCTTTGATTCTTTGTTTCAATTGGTGTCTCCTTTTTGTGGTTTGTAGCAATGTCCAAAGGAAAAACGACTGCTGGCAATAATATTTGGAAAAGTTCGTATGGTGGTGGATCTAGCTCACCAACTTGGGACACCGATTTCGAGGGTTCTTGGGAAATGGGCAGAGATTTAATCAAAGAGTTCATTGTCAAGCAAAATAATCGCAATCGCAGCACCTCAGAAAGTGGGGCATACAATATGGCTACTGGTGGGAATAATGTTGAGCGCGGAGCTGCTCATGAAACTAACGAGAAACGCATGAAACCCATGCTTAACGCCGACGCCAATTTCGATTCAGAATATAGCCACATAGCCACAACCACCGAACAACAGCAACAACAGGATGCCATTAAAATCAATGATCAAGACGTAGCAATATTGGCGGAACCATCTAAAGATGAAATCACATCGTTTTTTGGCGATGAAAATTCCAAATCGGAAGATACACTGGCCTCAGTGTCTGAAATAACAGAGGGATCTTTGAGTGCAGCTCCTCCTCGTCGTCTTTATGAGCGTGACATTGCCAATGAATCAAATGAGCAGAACGTGCATGATCATCAGCGATCTTTGTTGACATCCTCATCAGAACAGCTGGACTTTGCTCAATTTAAAGCTAAATTCAATAGTAATGTTGAGGCGCTCTGGAAGACTTCCAACTCGAGTGTTAGCGATGATATCGTCAGCAACGTAAACAAGTTGAGCACTGAAACCGATTCGGCCGTATCAGGTGCTGCATTTAAAGATGAAAACCTGCAGAGTTTCTGGAGCAACTACTATAGTCATCACTACGACGTGGAAAAGTTCAAACAGTTACATTTCAGTGATTTTTGTGACTATTCATTGGCGACTGGTGGAGTGTCCGCGATTGGTAGTAATTCACACAGTGATGCGCAGAGCGATTATTTTTCGATGCCAACCATAAGCACCACAAGTGGTGGTGGAGGAGGAGGACGTGGGCCTGATGACTTTGATAAGTCTGTCGGTGGAAAAAGAGCTGGCGGCAAGAGCTCACCAATTGGTGTATTTCTACAGAACACCATATGGTCAGATAACTCCAATGCAAGCTATCCCGATACCGACGAAAGTTTCTTCATGAAGGTCTTGAATTCGACATCGTCGACTCAAAAGACACAAGATCAACTAAAGGTGGGTGATGAAAAACAAAAACAAACAAAGCTACAAGGTGATGGAACTGCAGAGAAACGACAGTTCCATCAATCTTAGGCGGTGCCCAGAAGCCATATTAACAATTTTTCAACCAAATTTTCTTGCAGATGGACATTGGCAGCGATAAGTCATCATATTACTATCCATATCAGGTATCCAAATGGTCGGAAGGAATTAACGGTGTGCCACCGCGTGGTAAAAATATTACCGCTCTACAACATCAAAATTACCAACAGGAACAACCATTAGTTATCACCTCATCATCGTCATCTTCATCGATTTCGACTATGGATCAATCTGCACGCAGCCGCTACACCAATGACTTTGCAGAATCAACTCCATCCTCATCCTCGTCCTACCTTGGTGGCAATCTTAATTGGCAAATTCCAGCAGGCGACAATTTACAGGCCGACGTCAAGTCTTGGAATTCATCGAATCCCACTTCGCTGACCGAATTATATGGCGGTAAGAAAAACTCTTCTAATTTCGATAGGAATAATGAAGCTGGAATTGCTGTATCATCGACCTCCTCCAGTACATCGACGATAACTCTTGCTAATCACTCTGCAACTGGAAGTGGCTTCATTGCGTACTCACGGGTCAAATCGTATTTAAAGCTTATCGATCCAAAATCTAAAGCTAGATGGCATAAACCAGACGTTGAGTATCATCATCATCTCAGCACTTCGGCGGCTTCCGATGATGAGAACCTTCTCACATCGGAGCGAACACATTTTCATCCCATCAAAATGAGCTATGCGGATGGACACACGTTCGAGATATCGAACAATTTGGATCCAGTCGATTTTGAACGTTCGGAAAGTGGATATTTATATTTGGAGTCAGAAAAGTATTTGGAGTACACTCGATCCGATATTTTGGCTGAGGACGAGAGCTCAGTAATGGGTCAGTATCATCGAGCGGCTTCGATGAACCGTGCTGACTGTGGTGCATCGTCGGTAGCTTCAACGAAAAGCTCCCAATCAGAGTTCATAATCCGGTTTCGCCTGAAGACCACAGACAAAGCCTGTCAAACTGATTCCAATGGAATTGGTTCACAAGTCTTGAGCTCCTCCTCGTTGGTCTATCAGCTGGCGTCCTCCTCCCATTTGCCTAGACAACAGGCCGCCCTAAATTCTCTAAAAGATGACATTGACGATGATGATGAAGATGATTGGATGGATATCGGTGGTGTCCTAAGTGCAGGCAATCCGAAAGACGATGAATGTTGCAGCATGGATCAATGGTCAATGGTCGAGATAGGCAAGAAATGTGTGGACAACAATAATTCAACTCACACTCTGTGGGGCATGTGCCCGGCTTGCAACAATGACATGAAGTCAATACCAGCCAATCGATTGCTTAAGGCGGAACTCAACATGGATGGAGATGAAATTATGTCCGATCTCAGATTTATGCAAGATTTATACATTGGTAGCGATTGGGAGGATCGGAATGGCACAAGGGAGGATGGTGATGGTGGTGGTGGTGATGGGGATGGTGATGGTGATGATGATACTGATTTGGATGCCGAAACAATTCGTGATTGTGAATTCTACCAAGCGATGGCGACTCCAGCTGGATGTGGTGAGCTCGATGAGGAATTTCAACAACAGGACATTCTGTATAATGTAAACAAGTTGATTGCGGATCTCCTGCGCCCAGAGAATGCTCAATCATTGGCTAACGCCTTGGGAGCAGTCGGTTCGAGATATACTAGTGGAGTTGGTTGTTTCGGTGTTGTTGGCAGTGCTGCTCCTGCTGGTGGTGGTTGTTTTACAAAAATTGGTGCTCAAAATAATAACAGCGACGCGGATGGAGATGATGAGAAGGGTAGTAAAGATGAGAAGTACATTGGTGGCTTATGGAATTCCGAGGAGAACATCATTTGGAAGAAAGAACTCAATCCGATTGGTTTATTCTCGCGCTTGAACAATAACAATAATGAATCTTTCTTGGAAAAATTGAATTGGGAATATTCAAATTTAGCTGAGATATGGGGCAAAGCATCACCTGACAAGTTAGGGCTGTCCACTGAGAAAATATGTTCCGCTATCGAGAAAGAAGAACACGATGCTGATGATGATGTTGATGATGATCACGATCACGATCACGTTCAGGCATCAGTAAATGTTAAATGCAGCGAAGAAAATAACATAAAAATTGCGTGTAAAAATATGAAAAATCTTCTAAAATCGACAAACATTAGTTCACCAAATGAAAGCACGGCTATTTTCGAAATAAATGAACGTCGCATAAACGATTGCAAGCGTATGCAACACTTTTTGAATTCAAATAAAGTTAAAATCTCAAACCGATCGGATCGTAAACGCCGCCACTCTGCATCACAAAATGTTTGCACCAATAATAATAACAATAATAATAATAATAATAATAATAACATCAGCACCACCAATAATAACAATAACAATGTGTACGATAACAACAATTTGAAACTTTCACTATTTGGCTCCGCATCTTACCCACCATCAACCACCACCATCATTTCGACCATCACAACGACCGCACCGACAAAGGCAACAACCAAGGATACGCATTCGGACTACGGCAGGATTATTTTATCAAATTACGATAACGACGAGCACCAGGAACATGAATATATTCAGCACTATAACGACGACCAACAACAGGACAACAACCAAAATTCGCAGGCAACCATAATAACGTGTAAATATTGGACCACAATGCAACCCATCATCAGTGGAAGCGTCATCGACGACGGACAACTATTATCCGATGATCATTCAACGATTGATGCACACGACGCAACCGCTTCCTTCTTTATAGATAAGAATTCACAATTCATTGATGGCATACCATCGATTACTCTAAATACATCCTCTATCTTGAAGCATGTCACATTGGTTTCGCGCCCACTAACACGTTAAATCGTATATAACTATAACTAGATTCCTGTTTTTCTGTTTTTCCTTTTCACACCATCCACCTCCTCATTTCGATTATATTATCCACAGCAGTAGAGCAAAAAAAGCTAGACCTTGTGTGTGAGCGAATTCCTTTATCAGATCTTTCTTTTTTTTTGTTACATTGTTCCAGCAATGTCCCTTCCATAAAACGATCAACATTCAATTCTAAACAAAAGATTCTCCTCTCACGTATTTCTTGTTTTTTTTTCAATTTTGCAAGGCAATGGTAAACAAAACAAAAAAATAATTTCGTTAAAAATAGCGTACGTAAAATAATAATTTGTATTATTTTTCAATGTATTTATATATGTTAAGAAAGTACACACTACATACATATATATATAATATACCCTTTTTATTCAGATATTTTCATGTTTGAAATATTTAAGCTTCTATTTAATCCATTTGGTGGTAGTGCTGTAAAAAGCTCTGAGTGATGTTGCCATAAATATTTTTATCCGACAAGCCGCCTTCGCTCAGACACACAAACACACACACACACAGACACATATCAAACTTCTAAATAATACCATAATGTTTTGTATATTTAATTTTTTTTTTCTCTCTTTCCTCCTCCTCCTCCCTTTTGTGTATGTAGTTAATTTGCCGTTCTGTGTTTTTTTTTTGTTTTTTCTTTTATTTTCTTCCATTTATTTAATGTAAATCATTTATTTTTTTCTTATTTTGATTTATTCTATTTAAAAAAAAAAATTATAAGAAAAAGAATAAAAGATATTCTTCACTTAAACTATATATATATATCATTTTTGTGCATACCTACATATAACAATAACAGGATTTATATATACATATATGTAAAAAAAGCAAAAATACTCTAGTAATTCAATATAAAAGAGCAAAAAAACTAAAAAAACAAAAATTATTGTGGTTATGTTAGCATAAACAGGAATAAACAATTAAATAGTAAAACCAAACAACAACAAACAAAAAAAAAACAAAAAAAATAATATAAATATTAAAGAAAATTAAAAAAAAAAAATTAAAAAATACATGTGAATAATATTTGGAACATGTATGTATGTAATTTCCCCCCGTTTCCCATGCCATAAAATTTTCATTTGTTTCCTGCTCCTATCCCCCCTTTAGTCAATTGATTATTTATATAAATATCTTTTACTCTTATCAATCACCAACCGCATTAAACTTTTTTTTTTTTTTGTTTTTCATAATAATTGTCCTTGCAAATTTTGAAACTAAAATTTGTTGTTGAATCAAAATTATATTATTTCAATTAAAAACTTTCTTCTACTCTGCAAAGCAAAACAAACAAAAAATAGTTTTAATTTTTTTTTTCTTCTTCTTCTTGCGTGTTTTATTAATTTTTTTTTCACTTGTTTTATATTCTTTGGGTTATTTTTTTTTTGTTTTCTTAAAAATATCAAAGCATGAAAAGTTGAGTAGAATTATTTGGGCGCACTTATGCTGTATGGCTTAGAAACGAAAAAGAGAAAAACGAAATTTAATATTTTGAAATCGCCTTGTCTACTTTTCTATTTTTTAAAACAGAGTTTTGTTTGGAAACTTTGTGAAGAATCAATGTTTTCATTGGCACAATCCTTAGGAACCTTTGGTGAATGCATCCCGCTTGATTGTTACTTGGTTTGACTAAAGTGGATATCATTTTTCTGGATTAGGAGGGACAGAACTCTGGAAATAAAAAATACTAATACATTTGATTAGTTTTGCTTTGCACTCGGTGGGTTTTCGATTGTTCATATTACCGCCGCACAAGCTTAAATACTTTTATTTCTCCCGTGAACAATCATTTGTTTAGATGTTGATTCCATTGGGGTTTCGTTTTCATCCATTGTCTCGTTGAAAAAATATTTTTTTCTCGTTGAAAAAATGGTTTCACCGCTCTAAAGTTACCTGGATCAAGATAGAAAATCCATTGGCTGCGATATTTTTTTAGGAATTTATGACTCAAACTGTTGTGCGCCATGCCACACAGAATCTAAGGTGTGCGACAAAATTTCGTAATTTCCAATCATTTTTGGTGGATCAGAAGATTTGGATTTCATTCTTCAACCCAACCGTTGTTGAGCTCTACAAAATGAAATTTTGAAAAATTCGACATGACTATCAGATTATGAATGTTGAATTAGAAATTGATTTTTTTTCTTACAAAAAAAAAAAAAAACAACTTCAAATTCCAGACGAATTAAGAGACTCGCTGAATCAACAACCATTAGACGATTAAAGGTCTTGTCCTCTTGACACAAAATGTTCACCAGAGAGACATATTTGATGTTACTTTATCGGTCTCAATGGACTTAAGTTGCGACAAACTTGTTTTTTTCGTGCTCAAGTCGCGGCAATCATAAAGCTTACCTCCCCGAGCTAGCATAGTAGAGTGGAAGGAAACCTGGCACTTCCATTGCCCGTTTATGTCCAAACATTTATCATAGACACTTTTTTTTCATATTTGCAAAGCAGGTTATAACAAAAAAAAAGATTACGAAATAAGAAAAGAGGAGCAGAGGATAAGGATTTTCGTGTAGTCCATTCTTGTGTTTTTATTTTATTTTTGAACAATCATAAAACAGTTTTACAAATCGGTGATTACCGTGTGTAGAATGGTCGAAGCTCAATTTAAAGTATCTACGTGGTTCGTTTTTACAGCCTTCGGAAAGGCCTGCAAAAAGCCTTCTTGGAGTATGTATAAACTGAGAACACAAGGCTGCAAGTCTTGCACGATACTAACAATGACTAGATGAAATTAACTGGTTTGATTTATCTAATTTTGGGCATTATAAATTTAAGAATACAAGTCAAAGAGGACTGCGATAGCTAAACAAATGAAATGTTTTATTTGGAAATTAATTTCGACCTAACGATGCACATCACCTTGGGACTCTGACCACATTCAGTTAATTGGTTTTTTTATGATGCAGTGAATCATGCACCAGCCATTGAAGATTAGTCGTTTATAGCAATCTCTGTACGCAGCCTATTGTGAAGTAAAGTGTTGACGTGGTTAAGAAATTAACATGTCTTATTTCAATGCAAATATTTTCAGTTTTTTAAACTTTCACCAGATCATGTGTTTAGTTCGAATATTTAAATCCTCTAATTATAGATCATCTCCCAAAAAAGGTGATGTCAAACAAATATCGCAACACTACCAATTATGAGAAAGTTTGTTAGAAAAGTGTCTCTTAATGTTCCGGTTATAAATTCAGGAGATTAAATAATTGGCTAGTTTTTCGTAAATACTTTTTTTTTTATACTTTGAAAGAATTGGTGGAAATTTTCACAGGAGTTTTAGTTTTTGCCCTACATAACTGGTTGAAGCTCATTTTGTCAAATACTTATGCAAGAATCAAAGGCTATACACATTTCCTGGAGAAATATCTGATGGTTTCAAAATAACGAGTTTTTGAACATTTGCTTTTCTCTAATTTTTTTTTATGAACTTAACATAAAACATTCTTGAATATTTCTAAAGTGTTGATCGCTTTTACGAAATTTAGTGTTCGTTTTGGGATAAAATATATGCTCTTTGAATAGTATGGAGAAGAGAAAACCAAATCGAAAACATGGATAGGTCTTTTTCAGAGGGTATTTATAATAACAAGAGTTGTTTTTTCACTTCTACGTCTAACGTATTTTATTTATGCCCTCAAATGGAACAATACAATACCCAAAATTTATTTTCTGACATCACTATCACTTTCTCAATTGAAAAACAATCAAATGATCGTTCTTTTTTCTGTTGTCGATATTTCTTCCGGCCGAACTTATTTAAAGTGGAAACATCACTGCACAATCTTAAGCACTTTAAAACTTTATTTTCGAAAAATCTTAGATGTACATATAAACATACCTGTGCGTACCAATATAGTATATGTACTATTTTACTAACTCAGCACTTAAAGGGCGATGATTTCTATAAGCAAGAGCGTTTTCTGATCAGGGCAATATTTGTTACATTTTGTTGTTAATTAGTCTAAAAATAAAGTTGTTTTTTTATCATAATTTTCTTTCGATGTTTGATCTATGTATACAAATAATGTATAGGACTTTGTTTATTCTTGCAATCCTTTTTTTTATAACAATATTTATTGTTGCCCACAAAATAGTAAACTTATTACGAACCTTGTTTAGATTTACAATTGAAAATTGCGCAATTTTGAATGTCTTGTAAGCTTTTCTGTCGGGCTTACATAAAGTTTGAGGTGAAAAAAAATATTCGAAACATTATTTGGTCGCCTATTTTGTCTTGAATCGTTTTATTCTTGTCTTTAATTTTTAGATGCACCTATCTTATCCACTGTTTAATCCAATAGCCTTATTCAATAAAAGTTTGACAGTCTGTTTGTATGAAAATAAGAAACTGCTTATGATAATATAATAATTTTTAAATTCTCTCAATATGCTAACATTAATGCCATAACATATTTAATTTAAATTGATAATTTTCTTGCGATGTTCGTGTTGAAATCAAATATTGCTTTCATAGATTTTCTGTTGTAATCTAAAAAAAAAAGGAAATTATTTTACTAAATAAGGAAAACATGTGCAATACACATTTATCTTTTATTAAGTTCGGATATTTTATTTTGCTCGTTAAATGTACAGAAAATATTTAATTTTTTTTTGTTTAATCATTAATTTTATAATTTGTTCATTTATTTAAAATATGTTAGTAGTAAAAGTACCTTCAACACAAAACACACGTTTTACTTCAAATTCACAAAATGAACCAATCTAATTTATTAAAAAAATATATTTTTCGTAATGTTTGAGTTTTATGATATATATTTATTTCCAATCCAAACTCAAACGTGAACACTAATTCATTCAGTAAATATCTTGCTTCAACATCAATTTAAACAAAAAAAAATAAACAACACACAAGTTAAATTTCAGTTTTGAACAATAAAAATGTAAAAATATTTTAAAGAACATAAGTGCAGACAACAGCAGCCATTTAAGTAGTAGAAATATTTAAAAAAAAAAAACTATTATTTCTTTTTAGAGTAAACAAATCAAATGTAAATATATTTCATGTAAAGTTCAACAACGTTTACATATTAATTATTTATAAAAAAAAACTAAATTGATTTTACGCATGTTAAGCGATAAAAGTAATTATAAAAAAAACACTTAAACAAAAATGTTTCATAAAGAACAAATTATTGCAAGCAAGTAAGAATAACTGGCAAAAACAAAAAAGTAAACTTTTGTACTGAGCATTATTTTTTTTTTTTCAAATAATAATCGATTTCTTTGGTCTTTTATTCGTGTTGAAAATATACCCTTACTTGTGTAACCGTTTACATATTATTATTATTATTTGACTAAAACAAAAAGCTTGTGTATAAAAATCTAAGTAAGAAATCAATTATAATTTAAAAAAAAAATATATATAAATAAAAACAAACTAATTGCAAATGGAACAAAACCGAGTAATAGACTATTTAATTTTACGCAACATCAAAAACGAATAAATTGAAACAGTTTACAAAATGAAATAATAAAACCACAAATTGTTAAGTAAAGTAATTTAAATGCATTGTATTAAAATGAAGTACATATATATATGTATATATATATAACATGTTTAGGATATAGAAATTTGTTTAAAAAATATCCTGAACATAATGATTATTATATTTTGTAAACAGCTTTTTATTTTATATTTTTATTTTCAAGAAAACATGGTAAAATGCAAGAGAAACAAAACAAAAATCATTTGTTTGTTTGTATATATTTATGTGTGTATACATAAACACAAAAAAGAAAACAAAACAAAAAAAAAAGAACTTACAAATGAAAATATATACATTTATATTTTAAATTTAATGTTTTAGACAAATTGTTCATGTGTGTGAAAAATGTCTTTTAACATTTAAGAAAAGAATCGAGTGCGTGCGGTGAAAATGTTCTAGACTTGTATACATCAATTAATGTCGACAAATTCAAATTTATACATACATATACCAAAATCGATGTTTATTTTTGAATAAACAAAAATGTAAATATAAATTTTAAACAAATGAAAAATAATTTTAAAGAACACTGTAATTGTGTTTAAAATGCACCGTAAAATAACGATTTAAATATTTCTAAATTCCCATTTGATTTGAAAAGTTTTCACAACACTTACACTTGTTTTATAGAAAAAGAAAAAGAAAGAAAACCCAACTGCAGGAGTCACTGAAAACTGTTTTTAAACTCGACGTTTCGAAGCAAAATTGTATTCAATTTTCATCTAACATCGTTTTTTTTTTATTTTCAAAAACAAAACAAAATAATTAAATGCGAATGAATGTCAGAAAACAAGTATAATAATAAAACTAATTAATATTACACAAGCTGGCAGATAACAAAAAAAAAAAAAAAATAATATAAAAAAACAAAAGTTCAGTAAAATCCTTTTGGGATTTTTTTTTCCATTTTGATTAAGAAATAAAAAAGTAAGGAGGGAAGGTGTTTTCGTGCCTTTTTCAGAACAAATTAAATAAAATAAATATATGAGAGGAAAAAAAATCATAAAATAAAACAAAAAAAACCAAGCTGAACCAAAAACAAGAAAATAATAATCACTCAAATACACGTTTTGATCTAGTGATTAGAAAACATAGCCGTATTAGCAAGGAGTTATAATGAAAAATCGAAAAATAAACAAAAAAGTCTTATAGTCTTTGTTGAAATCAATTAAAAAAAAGGACCTTTCCCTCTGTATGTATGTTCTTTCGATTTTTCATTAAATCTTGACAAATATGAAATCTAATTAATTAAATTAAATACAAAACAAAAATAAAATTCTTTGAAAAAGAAAACAAAAAAAAAACAACAGCAGAACGAAAATCCTATTCAAAATTGTAAGCAATTTTCTTCTATAAAGAAATATTGTTAACATTCAGGATTTTCGAATTTAAGTTTCTAATAAGGTATGTAAAGAAAAAAACAAAAAAAAAAAATGTACAAAAAATTCCAATTGCAAACATTATTACATTTCCTTTTTTTTTATTTTAATCTTACGTTTACCAAAATCAAAATGATATTGAAAAAATAATTTCGCTTACACTTCAACATATTTATTGAAGGTGTAATATTGTTTGCAATTCTATAAAAAAAATACAAAAAACAACAAAATGAACAAAGAACAAAAAAAAAAATTAACAAAAATAATTAAAATTAAAAACATTTTTTTTTTAGTTTTTCTCAGTTCTTCTGAAATCTATGGAAATAAAATGAAAATGAAAGAATGGAGTTTCAGAGTAAATCAAATGTTTATATGTCCATGTAAAAACCCACTCAAAATTATCATAGAATATAAATTACATAAAAATTGGTAACTTCATTCAACAAAGCAAATTTAGAAATAAATATAAAAAAAAAACAGAAATTTCGAACTCATCAAAAACAACAAAATGTAAACACAATTCAAAAGCAAATCGAAAATAAATAAATGTTTCAATTTATTTGGAAGAAAACTGAGAATCAATGTCTTTTATTCAAGGTTTTGGAAGTGTTTAGTCCATTTGGATTGGTTTAATTTGTCAGTCAGACCGCACTGATCTTTCCACACTCGATCAAACATATAGTATAAATTGCAGCAAGGGCTTAGAAAAAGTAAGCTGTAGGTAGAGAAAAGATTGAACAATCGAACAAATGGTTTTGGGTCTTTCTTGACTAAAATGCAATCATTCCAATTACGTTTGCCCTATTCGACTTGACGTCATTTCGATCGAATCACATTAGTATTTTGTAAAAGATGAGAAAATTTGTCCGGCTTTTTTTTTTCGTTTGTCGACCAGCGGGTGGAAAAATGTATTATCGAGGTGAAAGCAAATGCTAAACTACTGCCACAAAGAGAGTTGTTCTCCAGCATGTTTCGATTGTTTTTATGTTATAATTAAATGTCTTCAAACGAAGACTAATTTATTTTTCTTAAAATTTCGTTAATAATTTGAAAAAATGAAAAAATCCAAGAAAAGAAGGTTATCCATTATAAACTAAAAAAAAAAACAAGCGATTTGGGTTGAATCTTTTGACCTAGAACCTCTTTCTGCATTGGAGGAAGCTGTGATGGAGATTATTCATTT
This sequence comes from Orthonevra nobilis, assembly GCA_963555765.1. Taxonomy (NCBI): domain Eukaryota; kingdom Metazoa; phylum Arthropoda; class Insecta; order Diptera; family Syrphidae; genus Orthonevra; species Orthonevra nobilis. The sequence continues at coordinate 35,743,852 of OY743224.1, forward strand.
TATGATCCTCAGTGAAAATCAAGTCAATGGAGTGTTGGCCCCTTCAACTCACTCAGAAATACTGCACGAACTTTTTTTAAACGTTCAAAAATAATTTTTGATTTGACTATTTATTTTTATTAGAAAATCCTACTTTGCGACAGGCAAATCAAAGACATTTTATTTATTTCGCAACGTTTTCCTATCTAAACGAATCAGCTTAATTTTATTTAATTCTCCTTAGCTACTGCTGAAAGAACTTCAATTCTCATCATTTCACACAATAATCTTGTCAATAATAATCTACAACATTTGGTCACATACTATAAATTACAAAATTGAGATTTTTTATCGAACCCACCTGACTTGAGTTGATTTCGTAGTCTGACAAACGCAATTGGGGTGTTTGTTCTTTGCGTTCTCTCAAACAATTGCAAACAAAAGCTTCGAGTACATGTCGGAAAGTAATTTTGTTTGAAGTTATGCGTGCGTTGTAAATAAACTCCAACATTTTGAAATTTAAAGCCCGCATTCAATAAGGATTAAGCGGTAGGCTACGGCAGTTTAACTTACGTGCAGCACATGCCTTAACTATATATAGTATAAATATGAAAATTCTTCACATTATGTACTGTATCCATTAGAAAAAAACTTAAATAAAATCTTTCAACACTTTTTGAGATTAGCGCTTTCCAACAGACCAAAATGGGTAGCTGCGTAAGCTATATAGAGTAATGCAAAATAAATTGATCAGCAACTTTCGTAAGCCAATGGAAAACCAACTGCAAGTACAGTTAACACTTTCATATGTCAAATCAAAGTGATGGAACTTAAAAATAAATTATTTATATTTTAATATAGTCTCCTTAGAAGTTAATACATTAAGTCCATCTTTTTTCCAAACCCAGGATACCCTTTGAAAATAATTCTTTGTCATGACTCTCCAAAAACAACTCAAAAGCGCACATCACTTCGCTTTCATCTTCAAATTTCTTGATCTGGGGCGGATGGGGTGGGTGTTCACGCAGTTCGAATCCTGTTTCTTGAATTGCAGCCATCGCCACATGCAGCCGTGTGAACCGGTGCGCTTTCTCTATAAAAAAAACACTCCGACCTGTAGTTTGTCACATTTTTGTCCTTAATAGCTTGCCGCAATCTTCTTATTTGGTCTGCGTAGTGACTTTGATATACTGGCTCCCTTATCTAATTATTCAACTATTAAAGTTCTTTCAGCGAACAAAAGCACTGATGACATACCCTTCGCTGCTGAACTCGACACTTCGAATTTCATCGGCGTCAGTGAAGAGGGCTGGTTTGCTTTTTGGTTTCTGGATCAAAATGGTTGATCCAGGCCTCGTCCATGGTCTCTTTGTACTTTTCGAGATTCACCCTCGACAAGTGGACTAATTTCTTGTTTTGCCCGTCGTACATTCTCGGCACAATACGCGCAGTGACCTTCTTCATATGTTATTCGTTGGCAAGGATTCTTTGAACACTGGCATGACCTTAGCTACATTCATTCTTCGATTTGCCAAGATGATATGTTCGTTTTTTTTTGCACGTTGTCTTCGGTGAGGGACGTGGATGGACGTCATTCGCGGTATTCATCTTTAGTGGATGTTCTTCCCAGCTCAAACTCTTTGGCCCAGCGCGCAATGGTAGAATTTGGAGGAGAGGAGTCTTCTTCTATGTCCACGAAGTCACTGTGGTAGAAATTTTTTTTTTTCAAACTGTTGTATTTAATAACAAATCTAATTTAGTTTTCCTCCATTTAGAAGCTGTCAAAAGGTTAAGAATAACAAGGCTGACGGTCAAGCTTAGTATGGGTGGATAAAGTCATGTCCGTTGACTAGACTATCAGCTGTATTTACCCCATTTTCAAGAAAGGCGAACCTATCTCTTTTAAAAACAATCGAGTCATATCCCTGCTCAATGTCGCATATAAGATCCTTTTCAACGAACTGTGTTTATTCAGGCATTCAGACGCCTTTTGCAACAAACTAATCGGCACGTACCAGTCCAGGTCCAGTTTCCGGCCCGGCAGATAAATGGTCGGCCAAATATTCACACTAAGGCAATTCATCCTGAAAAAGACCAACGAATTTCAAGTCGAGACTCACCATCTGTTCATCGACTTCAAAGCCGCATCGTAGTCTTGAAATCTTCACACACGGATTTCGGCAAGGAGATGCGCTATCATGTGATCTGTCAATCTGTCTATCTCATGCAGGCGAAACGAGCTGGCCTTTAAGGAAGCAAACAAGGTCTTGAAAAACTCCGAGAGAAAACTTTTTCGTCGAATATTTGGTCCCGTATGCGAGGAGGGCGAATTTAAGAGAAGATATAACTCTATGTATGAAGATGTGGATGTAGTCCAAATAACCAAAATATGACGACTGCACTGACTCGGCCACAACAAGCGAATGGACTATAATGCTTCAGCAAAGAGGATCTCAAAAACACAGCCCAAAGATTCGAGACAACAAGGAATACCGAATCTCCGTTTTAAGGATCAAGCGATCGCGGATGTCAGAGCGCTTGGTTTTGTTAACTTGGAATGACAAGACTGTAAGGCTGACTGATTATTAATTACTAATTATTATTTTTTATTAAAAAAAAGTTCTAAATCTGCTCAAATCATCTTCGACTGCGGACCTTTTTATTGCTCACTTATTCATCTCACAGCTAAGAGAACAGGAAAACAGTCCATCGTTTTCCCGTTGGACTTTTCTGAGAGTGGACTTATGCTGCAGAACTTGCCTATGGTTGCAATAGTTGCAATTTCTGAACTCTCTCTTGATGGCTTTACTTCTTGTTTGTCACTCCAAATGACCGCTAATCATGACCGGCTGGGTAGAGTCAGTTGTCAACTCACAGGCTGTGGAGCTACATTATAAGTTGGCATTATAAAGGTATTCATAACTCCTTGAGCGTATAAATATTAATATGATAAAAAAACTCAGTTTTTACAAGATATACCTTTAGTGATTGCGCAAAGTTAACACTGTTCACCCGCAGACAGAATGGCAACATCGACGTATGGGGCACTTACATTGAAGCCGTAGGACTCCAGAATCTTTATAATTGTTTCGATTCAAGAGCCCTAGAAGAGGTAAGACAACTTCCTCTTGTTTTCCAAAGTTGGATAGTACTTCGGAATGCTTCCGATTATTTTCGGCGCTATTGGAAATTTCCAATGCTTACCATGCACACATTTTTCTTACACAACAATTTGTTAACACTTTCAGTTTTAGATTTGTTGACAACAAACAAGTATCTAAACTCGAAAGATACAGTGCGCCGGCCGGCCGGTAGCGCTTATCAGACCAACAGATTGTATACGCAGCGTCTCTAAACTTCACTAGGTAGTTCAATACTCAAAACAAAAGTATCTAGAGAGCCTTGTTTATTTAAAGATCTTTGTTTACACCTCAAATATTTATTGAAACATCCACAAACGCCTAATGGGTGTGTCTGTAATCGGTAAATTTCAATTGCGATCTACAATTCGTTTACATTGAAGCAAAATGAGTGGCGGGCGGTAGTGTGGAGGTAACGTGCAGACGCTTACTGATGTGCGCTTTGATTTTGGAAATTTTCTGATTATATATTTTGCTTAGCATTGTATGGCTAACGTGTTTATTAATACTCTTCATTAAAATTACGAGGAGAATTATATTTTAATTGATTTCCTTCATTTCTCGTTGCAATCTCGTTGAGATCGTTTATTAATTAGGTCAGTGATTTGTTGAAATGGAATTCGCTATATTTCGATACTTCTTAGTGGAATTTCATTCCTGAATTGATTTATTGTGCATGGTATTTGCTCAGAATTTTGCTAACCTTTGGCGAAATCGTTTCGAAACGGAATAACGATTGATTGGATGATTTCTAGTAAAAATTGGAGTGAAAAAAAAACAATTTTCATTTTTCAAATAACTAAAATAACTGTGGCGCTGTTTTTCTATCTATTTCAAAGAACGAAACGAGTGGAAGTTCATCGGGGCAAGGTCAATTGGAAACATTGTCGTGATCCTAAACGTTTTATGTACAAGAGCAACCAGTGCTTTTATATCTGAATGGTGGATTCCTTCAGACTTCTGACATAAAATATCACAATTGTTTGTTTTTGACCTTGTGAGGTTATATTAAAAAAACAAAGCTTACCGACAACATAACCTTTCTCTGATGAACTTTTCGTATCGGCTTGCTCCAACAAGGTGTTGTCAAAGGCTTGTGAAAGCTCTGCTATAAAGGTTTAACACTGACTGCAGATAGCTGACAAAATTTTCAAAAAAATACAAATAAAATTCTGCGAATTGAGTAAATGCAAATAAGTTGATATAAAATTCTCTGACTTTATTTAGACTCCCCCCATTAAGCAATTGAAACCAAAATATATCTGGGTTTCGAACCACTACAAATCGGTTTGCTTGGCCTGTGCAAAATAAACTATAATGATTGTCAACAATTCCTTGAGAGTGAGAAAATTTTAAGAAAGCGTCCTTATCACGTAAGGACCATGATTGCTTGTATATCACATCATCGTGAATAGTTGGTTTCATATAATCAGTGCTTATTTATCAAAAGACAGATACATTCAGGGTTACCAAGGCTTACGGCAGCGTAACGAGAACATTTTAACTTAGCCTTAAACGGCTTAAATCGGCAGTATCCGAACCTGATCCATAACTCAAATGACTGTAGCTTCGGTAAAAAACATAAACACACATCAGGCTGTAGCTTAGATAAAGAAATGAAAATGGGTTAAACCCTGGAGGAAACAAAGATCTTTTCAGGGATCATTTGGTTTTTTAACCATTCAACTGAAAGTGAATTTCAAGGTATCCTTTTTAAACCTTCTAAAGATGATTGAAACAACTTTTCACCCGCCAAAATGTTTTCAAAGTTATTTGGACAAAAGTTGCAAAACTCAAAACCAAGCGTCGGATAGTCAGTCGAAGGCTTTACCACCAAATCCTTCTGCTTAAAAAGCAATCAGCAGAAGACTTTAAATTTCCTTGTTTATCAGGCTCAAGTGACTAGAAAACTAAGCCCCATAGACTTGTCTGTCACCTTAGATTTTCGCCAGAGGCTTCTTCAAATAGTTGACGAGGACGAAACTATGCTTAGATCAATTTTCATGTTGGACAAAAAATTCATAATTTTCGAATATGAATTGATTCTAACTCGAAGCTACTCCAGCTTTAGTAACAGTGTTTTGAGCTCTTTCATCAAGCTTCATTGTTGGATCATACTTTTTCGAGAGCTATATATATATTTTTTTCGTCCTGGCAGATCAACAATTGAGCATCTAGTGGAAAAATTTTAATCCACAGGTGCAGTACAAAATGGTCCCTTGCTGAGGCTTCAGTTTCAGAAAGCCCAAATGTGTCTCTCACACGTCGTTCTCAAGCGTTGGGCATCTCTGTGACATCGTTGTGGCGAATTCTGCGAAAAGATCTTGGTTTACATCCTTACAAGATTAAATTGACGCAAGAACTGAAGCCGCTTGACCACCAGAAGCGTCGTATGTTCGTGAATTGGGCTGAGCAACAACTTGAAAATGATTCGGATTTTCATCGAAAAATCATCTTCAGCGATGAGGCTCATTTCTGGCTAAATGGCTCCGTCAATAAACAAAATATGCGATATTGGTCAGGCAGCAATCCACACGTACTCCATGAGTCATCATTGCATCCCGAAAAAATTACGGTTTGGTGTGGTTTATGGGCCGGCGGCGTCATTGGGCCGTACTTCTTCCGTGATGATCAAGACCAGCACGTTACTGTGAATGGGGATCGCTACCGTTCAATGATAACCGAATATTTTTGGCCCCAATTGGATGATATGGACTTGGAGGACATGAGGTTCCAACAGGACGGCGCCATAAGCCACACAGCGTATGTCACAATCAATTTATTGGAAACCAAGTTTGGAGAATGTGTTATCTCACGAAATGGTCCAGTCGCTTGGCCGCCTCGGTCGTGCGATTTGACGCCGTTAGACTATTTCCTGTGGGGCTACGTCAAGTCTATGCTACTTTTGTAGCGCTCTTATTGAAAAACCCTTTAGTTAGACTTTGGTGAAAAAAAAAACAAATCCAGACTATCTTATCACCCCTTAGTTTCAAAACTTGTTCATTAAACTAGGATCTTCTTTATATAATTTTATTTGTATTTCGGTGGCATGTAGTTTTTTGAAGACCCTACTTTTAAGGGTTACTCTTCCAAAGAAGAACAGTGATAAAGGATCTTAGTGACAAAAAATTGGCTTGTGTGCGATTTGCCCTACCCACACCATAAACTTCCCATTAGCGTTTGGTTAGATATGGCAAAAGAATCGTTGGTGACGAGTACAATTCTAATTCCTACTCGAAGAACGTAAGGTCGTTTTAAGCTTAACTCCGCTAGGAAAATTTTGAATAATCTCATCCTCATAATCATAAGCACAGTTTCTACAGAATTCGTTGTCACTGGTGTAGTTCAAGAAGCATATCCTTACTCCGTCTACGCGTGACATCAAATTTGATGGAAAAGATTCGTGTTTTTGAAAGGCAATGTCTCAGGGTTTGTTTACATTTTTATAGAAATCCAGAGTCCCAATATAAAAAAATCGCTCGGGGTAAACCTGATAAGAGTGGATAATTTCCTCTTTGAATATTTTTTGGGTTCAAATATTGCAACATATTTAGATCGCTATTTTCTAATTCAAATCGCTTAAAATGGTTAGTAATTTACTGCTTTAAATTTACTTTTACTGCTTCAAACTCCGAATTTCCAAATTCTTTTTGAAATATTTCAAATTATATTCCGAAATAAATTTGTTGAAAAGGAAGATGAAAATTAGGATTTGAAAAATTTGAATTAAAACTAAAATCCACTGCGGAATGTTCAGATTGAAAAACCTTATTTATCAAGTTAATTTCTTTTAAAATGAAGCAAAAGAATTGAGCTGTGTTGGTGTAATCTTAACCTTAGAGGCGATGAACTCATCGAAATTTGCTAAAACATCTTCAAGTTATCTTGTCATTTTGGACTGTTAGAAAATATGTCTCAAAAGTTTTTCGAAACTATTTGGGAGAGATTTTTAAGAGTATGAAAAATAAAGATGCAGCAAGTGACTTATACAACCGAGATAAAACATTGTAAGATTTAACTCACGTAATTTTGCTCTTCCACTAGTATCTGTTGCTAAATCTCTCATATTGGTCATATGAATTCTCAGTTTCTGCAAATTTGACAAAATGCAACTAGTTAGCATTTTGGAATTAGCAGTGGTATCATTTAGCATACGAAGTCCAAAAAATTTATCCTGAACACATTAAGAACTTCATGCATTGGAAAAAATCTTAAACGAACTGACATAGGTTGATTTATTAATAATAGTAAAAAAAATGTTTAACCCGGAGCTGTAAAGGAATAACTTTGTTGGAAAATGGTCAAATTACATCATTAATCACTTCATTTGCATCTTTATGTTTCCAAAAAAATGTGCAACAGTTCATTCAAGGGAAGGGTTGTATGTGATGTACACAGTACATTACAAAAATTATTACCATACGAAGGTTGTGCAATTCAAATGAAGGATCTTCAAGAAGTAGATTTAAAGACTTAAAAGTGAAGCAGAACTGAAGAACAAAAAAAACAACAAAAGTTCGAAAAAGGGAGTAGATTTTGATAATTTTAACACAAGTAAAGTTGATCTTCAATTTTGAGAAAAGTGGTAAAGCTGGTAGTGGGACGAAGAAAATTGTAGATACTCTACACTAAATAAAGATAAGACCAAAGCTTAAATAAAAATGATTGCGTTTCATCGATGAGTGAAGCTACAGTGACATTTGTTATTGAGTCACTCAGATGCATTTTTATAAATTTGATTAGTTGCTTTAAAACAAAGTCAGAGCGAAAAACAAAAAAAAAATGTTTATCAAAACCAGTATTTAATTCAAGTAATAATGTAATACAAATAAACTTTTTCAGGTGTAATATTGCTGAGATTATCTTAAAATGGTCCGCGGTAAGCAACTTACCAAGAAAGAGAGTGTTCAAATCGTAACATTCCGTCAATCAGGGCAATAGGCATTCAAATCAATCGAAGCAAAACTGTTGTTACCAATTGTTCAAATTGTTGGAAGTAAATTAAAGCTTAAATAAAAGGCCGGAAGGCCATCAACGCTAAACGTATCCCAAAACCTAGGCTAACAATGCACAAACAAAAATATCAATTTTAGAATGAGGAATAGACAAAGGTTATATTTTCTGATGAAAAGAAGCTTAATTAAGATGGGTGTAAACGATGTTGACTGTCATGATTTGGTCGTATTCCATATAGCATATAATGGAATTGATGCTGCTTAATATGTGGATCTGTTGGATGAAATGCTGATTCACTTTAGCGAAGATATAAGTGGATATGAATGGACTTTCCAACAAGACAACCCGGCAATTCAGTTTGCACAGATGACCAAAGATTTTTCATGCAACAAGCTTTCAAAAAAAAAAGCCGATAATTTGGTGTTCGGGTGTTCCGGTGTTCGCCGATTAAAAGAGGCAATCAAAATTGACTGGGCCAAAATTATCCAAATATAAGTCTCATTGACACAATGCCAAGCCGTTTACAGGAAGTTATAAATAACAAATGATGATGATCTTCGAAAGTTATTTGAAATTGTAAACTGTTCTTATCATTATTTCGTTCGACCAACCACATTTTTCAATTATATCTTATTTTAACAAAAAAGGAATTGAATTTATTTCAAGTTCATATACACTATTACTGCTCATAGTAATATTAAGTATAACATTTATCTTGCTTACATAATTCATAAATATAAAATCACTCTATTTTTTTTTGTATTATTTTATTTAGAAACTTAAAGCTATACAAATATAAAATCATGAATAGAAAAACATTATTAACAGTAATACTGTTGTTCACTTTAAATGAAAAAGTTAAGTACATTCTGTTATCAGATACTGACTAGAGGCGAATGTACATAATAAAAAACTAAATAATAATTTATCGATGGGGATGCGATACAATTATAAGATAAATAACAACTTAATAAGATAAAAATTATATATTAAAATTTAAATTTAAAATGATTTGCGGATTGCAAATTAAAAAATTAAAAAACAATAATGAGAAAGAAATCAAACGAAAGGATTCAGTAGATGACCAATAACAACATAATTTAACCAAATTTTTACATTCTTGAGGAATACGGATTTAACTCTTTCATATCTTAGATTTGCAGGGATTTTATTAAATAAACGGGGCACAGTTGACACGTAGATTGAGGTTATCATTAACCTTCGAAGATTTATATCCTGAGACTTTAAAAAATATTTTTAATACTTTATAAAAAAAAGATGTTTTAAAGGAAGGAAACCAATACTTTTGAACAACACGAAACAAGGAGTTCGACGGTTAACCTTACAAAGTATACGGTTTGCATGTTTTTGTTTGATAAACAGAGGCTCTAGTTTATTCAAATGCATACCACCCCAGCAAGCTATACCAAACTGTAGTTTGGATTTTAATAGACCATAATAAACCAACTTTAAAATTGCCAAACTGCAGTATTGACTGAGATGATAAATCTGCCTAACAACGCTATTAAGATATTGCTTCAAGGACACAGCATGATCCATCCAACTAAGCCAATAGTCCGAAGTTATACCTAAGTATTTAAAGCTGTATACGCGTTTAATTTCAAAGCAGTCTATAACAATCTATGACAATTGGGCGCATGACATCTTAAAGTTATATCATCACATATTTTGCCCATTATGTTAAACATCATGAACTTCGTTTTGTCACTAATGGCCAATTTATGAATTTCGAACCATCTCCGCATTAATTCCAGGTCATACTTCATATCCAAAGATATGTTAAAATAACATTTACCGTGATAAGACAGAGCAGTGTCGTCGGCAAAAGCTGTTACTTTACCCTTGAAAGATTGAAGAAAGAGCGAGTTTACCAAAATTAAAAACAGGATAGGACCCAAAACAGATCTTTGTGGAACACCTATGATGATGAGAACTTTTGAACTCAGAGAATTACGAACACTTACTCTCTGACTACGGTTTTCTAAATAAGAAGTTTACCATTCGTGGAAAAATCCTCTAAAAAAAAAGCCTTAGTGATGTCAATAAATAGACTAGCAGGTATTTCAAATTCATTAAGACTACTATAAATTTCTCCGCACAATTTTAGCAATGCATCTTCAGTGGATTCGCCACTACGAAAGCCAAACTGAGAGTCACTGAAGAATCTTATTTTATCTAAAAACGACAACATTCTTTTTTTGAACCTCTTCTAAAAGACTTTTGACAATACTGATAAAAGGGATATTGGTCGGTAATAATTTAAATACATAGTATCACCTCTTTTGTGTAGTGAGATCACAACAGCTGATTTAAGTGCCTCCGGAAATGTACACTTTTTTCACTTAAGTTAAAAATATGACACAACACATCGGAAACAAGAAAAGATACGCGTTTCAATATGTTGCTTGAAATTCCATCACATGAAGTTGAATTAGTTGCTTTAAGTGTGTTTATCTCAATTGGTGAAAAAAATTCAAAGCAAAAAGTCTGTGGTTGGAAAGGGTCATGAGTTAGGGTGGTTTCGCATAGACAATCAGAATCGTTTCTTTTCGTTGAGTCCTGAATAGTTCTTGATACATTAGATTATTTTAAGTTGACCTTATTTTTATTTCGTGTAGTGTAGTGTAGTGTAGTTAACTTCCAGTTAATAATTAGAGACTTTTATATTATAACCGTTATATAGGTATGGGCTAAGCGTGAGGTCAAAAGCTCCAAAGACTACAATTGGTGGCCTTCGGAGCCGGCAATAAAGTGTTGGTCCAACTCTCGCCATTTGTGTGTAAAAAAAATACAACGCTCAAACACAGGTATGGCATTTTTTAAATAGAGCTGCCAAACCAAGAATTATTTTTCCTTAATTATGATCCTGTTCCTTTCGTCGAGAAGGAATATACGCCTATATACGAGAGTACACTTCAAGTAGTCTACAAGTAGGCGAGTAAACAGAACAAATAAACAACCTGTCCTCGCACAGCAAGGTGTTCCTCGTCGCACGATTGGAAATTCTAATATTCTCGGAAACTTTCTAAAAGCGAAAATGGAAAATCAAAAGAAAAAGATTTATCATCCCCATTAAGAGGAAAAACACAAAAGAAGAATAAGAGTGTATCTATCAATGTATTTCTATTCAAATCCAAATGGTAACTCTGAGCGCCACTTGAAATTGCCTCTGCAAAGATTGAAAGATTCAATAGGAAAAAAGAGCCACCAACAGACACGAAGAGTATTCTTGTGATCGCGATCGAGCTGCGAGCATCAAGATTCAAGATACAAGATTCGAGATCGCGCTCGGCGCATTTGGTTCGCTTTGTTTTTATTATTTATTGTTGTTATTACTCTTTTGTTGTTGTTCATTTTTACCTTTCGTTGATTCTTTCTCTCTGTGTCTCTGCTGCTGTTCGGCTGCTTGGTGCCTTCATGCTGCCTCTGGACCAGGGCGCTTAGCTAGTTTGATGGCGTCTGAGTTGAGCTCCGAGTTTCTCAATGCTGTTGTTGTTTTTGTTGTTGTTGTTGTTGTTGCTGTTGAAAGACACGAGAAAGATGTGCTGTTTTTTTTTTTTTTTTTCTGTTTGTTGATCTGACAACAATACGAAACGTAAACGGCTTTAAGATGAATACCTACCTACCTGGCTGCTGCTGGCTGTTTGCTGCTGCCTGCTGGTTTACTGGCTGCTGGCTTTTGGCTGTTGTTGCCCCTGCTGCCTGTTTAGCTAGAAGATCTTGTCTGGTTGTCTGCGGAGATAAGATGCCCAACAGCCACTAGCCAAGGAAAGCCAAAGCGCAAGACAAGTTGGTTTCGTTTCTTCAGTCATTTCTGGAATTTCATCGGATGCACTTCTGGAAGTGCTGCTGTTGCTCTCCTATAAAAAAATATATAAATATAAAAATCCGACGGATTGCGCCGCGTATCTATTGTGTGCTCGACTATTGTTGTACATCATCACATCGTTGTTATAACTAGACAGGTTCATTTTTATAATCGTGTAACGCATATGAATACCTTTCGATTGTGAATAGGAAAAAAAAAAAAACAAAAACAAAAGTATCTCCAGCTATCCATCCACTGGTGGAATGTTTGCTTAGATATTTAGATGCTTACAGATACTTTAGTTGGTTTAAAAAAAATAAAACCGTTTACAACGACACGGGGTGTGTGTGCTCTTGGCGTTTGTTTATATTGATTGGGTATTAATTAAAGAGTCGATTTAAGTTGTTCGTATTTTGTATCTGCATCTCAAGTGGAAGTGAAGAGATAATTTTTTGTTTTTGTTCATCTGTAAATAATAATATTGATGATTCGCATCGATCGGATCGAAAGTTGGTGGAAAATCAAACGAAGATACGAGTACGAGTTCGTTTTGGATTCAAATAATATTTAAGCAAGGAAAATTAACAAAAATCAATACAATTGGATTTTGCGTGTGCTTTTCTCGAGGAGGCGGAAAACAAAAAGAAAAAAATGTGGCGTAAAATATTCATAAAGAGCAACAATTCCCATTGCAGTTGCACAATGCATTCGGTGTTGATTGTTAGCGTTTTGTTTATAAATATTAGCCTCGTATTCGCTAGTCAGTCGGGCATCTATGTGGACAACGGTGTCGATCAGACGATCATGCATCGTGTGCTCGACGATCACGAGAAGATGGATGTCGAGGATGAGATATTGGACTTTTTGGGATTATCGGAACGGCCGAGAAGACGACACAGTCATCTCTCATTGAGGTAAGTTCAATCAATCAATAATAGCAGAATAGATCGAAGGTCGTTTCTGGAGACAAGCGTGTAGGTTGAATTTTGTTTTTTTTTTGCTATGTCCATCGATCAGCGATGAGCATCAATATCGATATGCGTAAAAAAAAAAGTTCTCGAGAGATAAACTTGTTTTTGATGGAGTCGAAAATAGCACAGATACTCTCGTACACAGATTGTCCGGCTCCGTGTCGTCTACGAATTTTATGCCATGGGGTTTTGTTCAAATATTTATTTTAATTAAGTAATTAACGATCTGTGGTGGTGAACGATGTGCGGTGTGACTGTAGCGGCCAGCACAACAACGTGTGGATGGAGAATGTTGGGATCAATTAAACAGACGCGATGCCAAGAGAAAAATAATAACAATAATAATTATTTATTAAACGACATTGTTTCATAGTCGGTTTTATTTACTTTTGACTTACTTTGCAGTGGCTCTGTTAAATGAACTGTAGCCTCTCGTACTACACTACACACACGATGTAGATGAAGATGATGATTCAAGAAAAAGATATGCCATGTGTGGACATAATCGTAGGCTTGGTCAGCTATAAGTTAATGTATCTGACCGTATATGGTTATGAATTTGTTTTTATTTTAATTTTTCATTGTCGTCGAGAATGGCTTCGACTCTTTTAAATGCAAATTTAGTGAAAATGTTTACTTCACTAAGAATAAAAAAAACCTTCGAAACTGGGGTGTGATCCTTTTTCAGTTACCTTCCAAGATTTTTGCTCCGGATTCGTTGGTAATATTTACGATGACAGCTTGCAATAAAGGTGTGGTCTGTGCATGTTCTGTGTGGTCTGTTACTGTGGTTTTAGTTTGAAGGTGATCCCAGGTGTTGGTTAACTCTTTAGCATGGTTGAATGGTTACGCACGTTTCCCTGGACTGATGTTACTCATATTCCTAATGTTTTTCTCCTTCATTTATTTAAACTGCGGTCAGATTACATTCTTAATAGTTATGAGCACACTTCCCTTCGTAATGCTATCTCGGATCAATATTTTATGGTATTTGATGCGGTCCGAAAATTGTAGTAATTGTTTTAAATTGACTGAATTTAATGGCTCGAGAAATTCTAAGATGAATGATTGAATTTGGTAACTTTTCGACTGAGGCAACTGCAACTGCACTCAGCAATCTTATCAAAGAAATCACAAGGATAAGCGATCGGTTCAGTATAAGAAGGAACGACAACGCTTGCAGTTTTGCATGGACAATCTTCTTCTTATGAGGAAGAAGAACTCGACTTTTTTTCTAAGGCCAACTCCAAATGGAAAAACCAAACAGAACACAGTGACTTAAGATATACAGTGGCGGCAAAAATAATAGGGACAAGACGACTTAATAAATAATTTACTTGAAATTCTTTTCACTTAAAAACTGAAATATTTTTACAGTATGGGCCGAAAATTGAGGTTGGAAAAATTGAAGTTGTCAAAAATTTAATTTCAATGCATTTTAATGATCAGTTGATGAAACGAAGTGTTTTTGTGAAGGATTTTTTAGTGTTTGTGATTTGTTTCTGATTTTCCTGCAATTTATTTCATAATGGGTAGAAAAAGTCATTGATCCATTGACGAGTGTTTAAGAATTAAAAAGGGATTAACTTTGCGAAAAAGCAGAACTTTAAGGATTCTCAAAAGCAAATTTTCATAATACTATAAAAGCACGAAAAAAGCAAGAAACCGCGCATGACCAAGGAAAACCACATCAGCTTTCGATGGACAATTGCTAAGGACATCGAAGAAAACTCCGTTCGCTTTGTCCAAGCATTTAAAAGCTGAGCTGAATGCTCCAGTCTGCACTCGGACACTAAGGAACAGACTCATAGCCTGCCTGTTCAAGCCAACATGAAAAAGAGGAAAAACTCTGCAGAATGGAGTCTCCACTGTTAGAATTGGAAAATGTTTTATGGTCAGACGAAACAAAGATAAACGTTTTTGGGTATGATGGCAAAATGTATGCGTGACCTGTAAAGAACCTGGAATTCAATCCTTCATGCACAATAAAGACAGTTAAGCATGGCGGTTGCAACATCATACGCCAGGGCATACAAAGAAATAATATAGAACACCATTCGTCAATATGCAGAGGAAAACATGCCCCTTAAGTTATCAAGAAGATAACGACCTCAAGTACTGTTCAAAGCATGTAAAAATCTGGTTCCAAACAGACCTGGACAGAATAACAACGAAGGTGCCACTGTCCCTATTTTTTTCCAGGTTCGAATATGGAATTATTGTAATTGTCTAATTTTTCTATATAAACGAAAATCGTTTAATTTATTTTTTATAATAGAATTACAAAATAAAACAAATAATATAAATATTGAGTCGTCTTGTTCCCATTTTTTTCCACCTCTGTGTACCTCGTTGAACATCCTTCGCTTAACTAGAGAGTTTCGGGAAAACATTTCTTGTAAACGTTCTATATCAGCTGGTGATACCATTCACACCACATCTGTCCACGATCTCTCAAGTCTCCTAATCTTTGACGATCCAGCGTTAGGAAATTGCATGATTCTCATTTTTTCCGGATGAAATTTAAATTTCTTTTTTAAAATTACGAGCAAAGTAAGTTTTTTTTTTTAGTCCAATATAAGCTTTACGATTAACGTGGATTGCGCATAATTTAGCGTCGAACTTGAGCTGGCGTTGCCCGCGCTTCATTTTCACATCGAATATGGAATTGGGTAGAAAATTTACACGAACCAAAGAATTACCTCATTCAAATTTTGTTTAGTCAGCAAATAACGCGTGTCGAACGGTAACTCCCCCTTCTAGTTTGCACTTTGAACTCTATTGATCGATCAGCTTCTTTTTTTTTTCCTATGAAGAAATGGCAGGAGTTGATAAGAGATTAAGTCATTCTTGGGATTCTTACTCACTTACTTACTTATCAGGTCATCGATCCTTGAACGATCTACGGCAAGGCTTGATCTGCTTCCCCAATCGCTTGATATTTGAATTGTATGTCCGGTGACCCTGTTTTTCGTGAGCTCGGTAGCTGGTATTCGCAGACTCATGCATAGCTGAAGCATTGAATTGCATATCCGACTAGGTCCAAGTCATTATTCAGCTCTAAGAGTTTAAAATTGTACCTTCTTCTTCATTCGCCCTTCACGCAAACATGAATGTATGTCTGACGGAGAATTTTTCGTTCGTAGATTCTTTAATCGGTTCTGTAATCTGACTTATCTTCCAACATTCGTCTTCATATAGAATAAATGGCAAGAAGAGTGTTTTGTTCTTTAAGATAAACCGAAATAGCATCGATTCTTTAGCTTATATCCACTAGGGTGTAGTTAGTCCACATCAACTTCAAGCAATATCTATTCAAACCAAAAATATAAAAAAATGTGTGCGGTCCTAAAAAGCGAAATTCCTTTTTGCCAAGAAAGTTACTACAGTAACAGGTTCAATTCAGTTAAAGGTTATTGGCTGTTAGTGAATAATATTCTCAATAACACCTTCTGTCGACACCTTTTGTTGCCTTTACTAATGATGGTAAGGTTTTCCATAAGCCGCGAATTGCTTACGCTTTCAAAAATTACACCACATACACCCGATTCATATTCATCCAACCTGTACCATTTGCAATTGTCTACGTTATTCTGTTGAACCGGTGCAGAGATAGTTTTTCATCTGAGCCAGTAGCTGGATTTAAACACTTAAAAACAATTGGCACTGAAAAATTCGTATTCTTCTTATCAAATCTGGTACTGAAAAATATTGCATGTCAGCATCTTCAAAAACAGCATGTGCCAGGTTTTGTTAATAAATTAGGTCATTAAAGGCCCATCTCACTTTTACCTTCAATCGAGAAGATATTTGAAAAAAGTTTTCAAAAATAGTATTGTGAGTTTTTTGAGGAAGACACATTTTTTCAGTCCTATACAAATTGGTTTTCAGAAAGGAATATCAACAGATTTTTGGCTGACAGATGTATGTCAATCAAGTGTACAGCTGGATTATTTATAGATTGTATGAAAGCATTTGACATGGTTAACCTAGACGCTGGTTTTCGGGGTTTATATGCAAGTGGTTAAGATCCAACCTGAGAAATAGGTCTCACAGAGAGTAAAAATTGACGACATTAGAAGCGAATTACTTCTTCTCTTCTCATTATTGGATTAACACAAGGTTCTGTTTTGGGACTAATACTCTTTTTTATTTATATAAATTCCCTATTCAGTTTACCGTTCAAAGGATAACTCACAGCACTCGCAGATGATGTTGGTTTTGCTTATGGTTCAATTTTAAAATCATATTTCAAATATCAATTCTGATCTTAATTTATTAAGACTCTGGTTTGTGGAGCATATTTGATTTGTAAGCTCAAAAAATAAAGTTATGTTCTGTAATTTGGGCGCGCAAAACAGTTTTGATGCAGAGATTTACTCTCACGGAACTGACTATTCAAGACTCAAACTAGGTTGCGAAAATTGTTTTCAAATTGAAAATTTTAGTGAATTTAACTATCTGAGACTATGACAGCAATAAATAGCAAAGGACTAACGATACTTCCCTGGTGTACACCAAATTCGATTCGGAATACTTCAATGATTCCGCCTTAAAATCTTCATTTTATTCAAACCATCTCTATTTATTGGGTCACTTGTCAAGCAGATTTTCAGGGTTTAAGAAAATTTGACTCATTAAATGGTAAAATTTCCCAAACTAGAAAAAAAAAGATTTCAAAACCAAAGTTTTAAAAAACGTATTAACATTCTACATCATTAAACGACAGTTTGAAACTAGTTTGATACCGTATTGATGACTTGTTAAATGAACCAAAGAATATTTTATAATGTTCTTTTATAGCATGCTCAAGTTGCTTATCAGGTTATCAATTAATTCTCTTTTTTTTTAATCCAAATCGATTCGGGAAAGTTTATGGCTCCTCAAATACATCAATTAGCATGCGGTCGCTTTTATTGGTCATTTAATAGTTTTCGGAGAAAGCCAGGTTTACATATTGATTCGATTGTTCTCAAGAGTTCTGCTAATTGCTCACATGCCGTCGATATGTTTACTTAACTTGCATAATGATTAGATAAGGTGTCATTCTGGATAGTCAAGTTGTTCAAAAAGAAACATCGTCAATTATATTCGGCTTTTTAAGGATCAATCTCGAGTTAAATGAGGAATTCTTATGTCAAGTAAAATGTGGATTGCATCATTAGAACTTCACAACTTTGTTGCCAACTTTATGAACTTTTGATGTTAGCAAGATTTATTAATATTCACGATGAAAAGCATTTATTGTTAGTGAAGATGTTGCACTTTTTTATTGCCTTCATTTCAAACGATTTTTGACTCTTATTTAAGAAAGGCTTTTTGGAACGGCAATCACTACCGATGTCTTACTTTGTGAGTTCAGGGAAGCGTTCAAAATCAATATGCTTCTTCTAAAGTGGGTGGGGAGAACTACTTCATCGACTGCCAACTCAGCAACCACTGTGAATTTTCGTATCGATGAGAAAAATTCCATCATAATCACGGAGAAAGGTGTTCCTAGACTCTTCGACATTCTTGAGACTATGTGGGATTGTTTTTTTTTTTCTGCCTTTGATTTCGCACGCAATGCAATTGTTGGCTGTGAATATTTCCAATGTTGAATCTTCTTATTGTTGTATGGTGCAGCAATCTAGCATTGGATAGTCAGACCCTAGATAGAGCTTCAGAATCTGGTTGGCAGTTAAATCGTCTGTGGCGACAGCCAAATTGCTGTGCGAAGCGTTTTGTGAGGAAATCTTATGCTCCTTGTTACCGTATCACTAGTTCTGGCCAAGTTCGTGAATCAGAAGCCGTTATCTAATGTCATTGGTGGATGTTGTATGCTTCGTCCATTCCGTCAAGGATGTTTTCTACCTTTATTAAATGTGGTTCCTGTTCTAATAATAAAGAGACATTCATTTGTGTGTCAATAGATCTGGTTAACCTGATTATAAGTGGTGTGACCATATATCACTCAAAAAAGAATCTATCTTATAATTAGATCAAGCGGAAGAATCGTATTACTAACAATTTTTTTTTCTCTTTTGTTTTTACAGGAAATCTGCACCACAATATTTATTGGATGTTTATCATCGTTTGAATGAAGAAGAAAATGGTGGATCTATTCGCGCCAAGCGTGATACTGATAGTAATAATAATTTTATTACCGATCTTGATAGGACAGCAATAGATCAAAGTGATATTATAATGACATTCCTCAATAAAAGTGAGTACACCATTATATGTCCTTATTTATGTGGTATTTAAAAAAAAATCGTAACTTCAACTTCACAGTGCTTTGCTTTAGGTTGTTCCTAAAGTTCATAATTCCCGCTCTGTTCACATTTCTTAGGATAATCATTTCCGGTCTTTCTTAAAATTTACTTCCTTGATGATTGATGTAAATCTTCGAAAAAACAAAACTTAAGCCTCATTCATCACAATTCCAGTTGCTTCATTTCATTTCGTGGTTGACATGAAATTTCTTAATTTAGTATATGTGGATCTTCAAATCAAAAGAAACACAGCATGGTAGCCTGCTAAACCTGTTTTATGAAAATCTACAAAATCCTGTACGAGTAAGGAGACAATTCATAATTTTTCGCAGAAGAAGAAGCAGACATTCCAATTCCAACTCTTTCTCGTTAACGTCTTCATAATAGATTTAAGAAAATTCTTTGCAACTTTGCCTCAAGTCTTCGGAATTCAGAGTTTTCAAGCGACAAAATAAGCCAAACCGAAAATTTTAGGTCTTATACGAATTCAATTAGGGGAAAGCTGATTTCCACTTTAAATTTCTCTCTCCCATTAAGTTGAACTGACGCTTCTTTCCAATATGAAGCTTCAAATTTCGGTCAGTATTATAGATTCTAGGTTTTCCATATTTTTGGACACAGTAAGGGCATCGTGCCTTGTTTCCCGTGGCTGCTTGGTATCCTTTGCGATAGACACAATCAAGCTTCGATAACTCCTTCATGTTTTTCATACAAAACGCTTTCAGCATTCGGTCGTGCAGACCATATGGTTTATGAAAGACTTTGAAGAACCTTTTTTTGGACCTAATAGTTCTTTCAATATATTTCATCGGTGGATAGAGCTCGATAAAAAAATTGGAAAATTTTCTGAACCACACCGCACTCAGAGAATGTATCGTACATGGTACAAAAGTTGCAAATTCACATTTCTATGCGATCCTTGTTTGTACACCAGTAAACTTCCCTGACATATTTGAAGCGCCCTGTCCTCTACAATCTTTTATGGGAATATCATAATTCTCTAGAAAATTCCAAATGGTTTCCGCTAAATATTCAGATGAATGTAGTTTGAAAGGAATACATTTCAGAAACATTTCAACGGAATCATGGTTCTCTACATATCGAATTATAAAAGTATAAAAGTGCTATCAACGCTTAGGAATAATATTTTGCTAATTCGAATTCACTCATGACATGTTTTCCCATTTTGTTAAGAAAATCATTTCAGATATTTGCCGATATTCATATAAAAAATGTTTCCTTTTCCAGGATACCCAAAATTCTATTAGAAATGATAAAATTCACCTAAGGGGGGAAATCACAGTAAAATTTTTAATTTTTGGAAATTTTTTTTTTTCGTTTAAAAAGTGCTTTAGGGTTTTAAAAATAATATACCAAATGATGGAATACGGCAAAAGTATCCGAGTGACCAAATTTTTCACTCTGCGGTTACGCCTCCCCGGAAGGCTCATATATTTGCATATAGTTTCTCAGTACTTAAGACTTTAAACGCGTTTTCTCGACACCACTTTTTTGAGCACGCCGAAGACATAACTCGAGCAAATCTTTACCGATCGATTTGAAATTACAGTAACTTCGAAATATCTTTCTCCAAGGAGCTACGTAGGTTGTTTTTTATTTTATATGGCTTAATTTTTTTTATCGACGATTTTATGGCGTTTTTTTTTGTCAAAAATTTGACTTTATTTTCAAACATGCACCATTTTTCAAAAAATCAATGTATCGAAAAAATCCTACGTAGCTCGCTAGCTGTTGTTATATGAAAACTAAAAAATGTTGGTGTTTTCTTCCAGGTCAAAAATTAAGGAGTCTACGTCTTCGGCCATCGACACGCTTTCCAAAAATAGGCGCCTTGGGACATATGCTGCGCAGCCGCCATTTTTGAATGTATTTTTTTGAAAAAATTACATTTTGTACTTTTTTAGTATTGCTATAAAACCTACTTTACAGATTTTCGATTGATACTTTTATTCAGCCAAAATTAATTTCCGAAAATATGCCTATTTTTTTGTGTGCTACTGTGATTTCCCCCCTTAATAACCACACATCCCTCAATCGATCGCGGGGCCCTAAGCATAGATAAGGTTTGCTTATTCCTGAAAATATCGCCTTGGTCAAAATTGTCTGAGCGATTTTGCTATATTGTTTGAAATCTCACTTATTGTCTTGTTAAGTCGTTCAAGTGTTCCACCTTTACGCTGGTATTTTTGTAATTCATTCCAACCTCCAAAACATTACAACACCCATTTGTGCAATTTGGTTTTTAAAATTTTTGTTTTCATAATTTGATCCTTTTCAAAACGGTTTTACTGCACAAAATGTGTATAGAATACAGGTAATGAATTCCTTAAAAAATATATTGAAATTTATGACAAGCCTTTCCTAAGAATCATCTAACCGTCTGTCGTTCAAGTCCATCAATCATTGTTTTATTGACACCCCCGTGACTTTTGTTCACTTAACAACACAAAGGAATGTTCATCATACTTATTCGTATCCGTGTTCAAAATAAATAATAAAACATTTTGGACACTTGACGTGGAACCAGAGTTAACAGATGATTCGCCTGATAGCCGTTCAATAAAACGAGCGATAGATCGTCGGAATAGCATATCGTTTGCAATTAAAGTAATAGGGTCGTAAAAACGACGCCTCGAAATGTAATTTAAACAAATACAAATCATCAACATGGAGACGATCATTTGTTTTTCGTAGGTGGTTTTTGACTTGTGGTTTATTTTTTATCGAGATACAGTTTTGTGATAAGGGCGACATTAAATTTCGGTTTTTTTTTGTTTTTAAACATCTCTAAAGTTGTCTGCTTGCGGATCGTTTTTTTTTTCATGGTATGGCGTTGCTTAGATTTTTATATGCACGATAAGGACGTGTGGGAAACTGCTGGGATGACAAATACTCTATGGCGCCAGGACTGCGGTAGATCATAGTTAAGCATCGTGCTTCCATATGCTGTATGTTTGCGGGTTTGCATCGATTTTATTGCCCAAATAAATTGGTAATTCTTTAGATGTTATATGGAAATTCGATTTTTGCAAGATCGTCACTGATTTGGATAAAATAAGCTTTGTATTTAAGAGCCGGATCTAACTTCGACTTTAATTTGACACCTTTAGTAAAAAAATAAGTGCAGCGAACTGTATTTTTTGACATAGAAATAAATTTTCTTTTCTTGGCTATATTAAAGTAAAAGCAAAGGATCCTTTGTCGAGCTAGATGGATTCTTAACTTTTAAAAGGAATATCCTTGATGCCTTCATCTTCCTTCTTTAACCAAGAATTATAGTTTTGGAATAAATCTAGTTCTTATCACTTAAAACTTCAATGGCTACTGGCCAAAAAGCATCTTTTCCACGTCGAAGGTCCTACCAATCATGTTCAAGATAGCCTTTCTTGTAATTCCTTATTGCATCCTTTTCAATCGAGAAATGTACCTGCTCATCTGCAATGCTAAAAATTATGACAGATTTACGACAACATTTCGTTAAAGGGAAACATCATCTAACACTGCCCTTTTCGACTTCTTAAAAACCTTTAACAGAAAAAATCGTGCTACTCTGACCCGGATACTGTAAAATTTTTGTGGTTTTATTGACAGGGCCATAAAACTTATAATAGGCTGTCTAAGCGACGGATCGCAACGAGCCGTTGATGGAGATAAATGGTCTGTTTATCTTTCAATATGGCGTACCTCAAGGATCAATTTTGGTTCCTATCTTATTCTGCTTACATGCCATTGGTTTGTTGGCATTTCAATTATATGTAGATGAAGTACAAATCTACCTTTCTCAGCCGTTTTTTCTGCACTGAAACGAGGATTTATCTACTCTTCATAAATGGACTCTGAAGAATGGAATCTTGCTCTCACTTAATCTTTAAAACTATCCAGTATGACGAATTATCACACAACATTTTCTTCAGCAATGAGGTTCTTTTTCACTTTTTTTGCCTCAAATCAAATATATGAACGTGGAAGACGTTTGGTTTCATAAGGAATACGCTAAGTCGTCCCGTTTTTACTTTTTTTGATGAAAAATTTCCTTGAGGAATTATTTCGTGTTTCAATGATTTGAACTGACTAACAAGGAGGATTTTCGCGTTAATGGAAAAGGTCGATAAGTTAAAAATATACTGTATATTTAAACAACAGGGTTGAGAGAAGGAGGGAATTCAGGTTCACCTGACTCATGATATTTCTGGAAAATAGTTTTCCTTATCACAATGAATAATAATATCAATCAGTGAATAGATTCGTACATATAAAAGTAAGTAAATCTATAAATAAATAATCTATAAATAAATAAATAAATAAATAAATAAATAAATATATATATAAATAAATAAATTAAAAAAATAAAAAAATAAATACAATAAATGAATAAAAAGATAAATAGATAAAAAATAAATAAATTAATTAGTAATTAAATGAATAATTGAATTAATTGAATAGATTGATAGTTAAATAACTAATAGTAATAACAAATATGGCAGGAAGTCGAGGGACATTATCACAACTTTAGTTAGATTGCTAGGTCTGAAACTAATTCATTGTCCGACATCCTACATCTTGAGTTGTATCCTTCCTGAACGTCAGTCTTTTATCAAGGTGGACGCCAAAGTATTTACCGCTTGACTTCCACTCAATATGCGTTCCATTGATGGTTAAACTGTTGCCTGGTAAGAAACGGGGTTTTCTTTTTTTTGTAAAAAAGACGGCCTGAGTCTTTGGGGCATTTATTTTGATCTTCCAATCGTTTAAGTATCTGCTGATAACAGTCAGTGCAGACTGCAAATTGTTTTCGATATTAAAAGCAATTGCATCTGCTGAAAAAATATAGTACATGTATCATCCGCAAATATAGCAGTTCCACAATTACTCAAGCGAGGGAATTCATAGGTGTAGATGTTGTACAGAACTGGTGAAAGCAATGCACCTTGAGGTACTCCATAAAGGGAGATATCCAGCCATTAATAAAAACTTTGAAACTTCGATTGGCGAGAATGGATTTTATGATTGTGATAAGGTACCCTGGAAAGTTGAGGGTATATAGTTTATGCAGCAGTCCGTTGTGCAATACAGTGTCAAATGCTTTCTGCACATCAAGAAAGACCACCCCGATGCTCTTTCTGGAGTTAAGATTTGTTTGTATGGTTTAAGTAATCCGATGGACTTGGTTTATAGAATTGTGCTGGGTTCTGAATCCAAATTGCTCAGGTGCCAAAATATTATAATTGTCTAGGTGTGCAGTTATTCTAGTTTTAATTAATTTTTCGAGTCCTTTTCCTAGTGAGCTGAGTAAACTTATTGGCCGATAGTTGCAAGGCATGCTAGCATTTTTACCCGGCTTAGGAATTGGTATTACCTTGGCCGATTTCCATGCATAAGGACAGTAACCTAACTTAAAGAAACCATTGTATATAAAATGTAGGAATTGTAAACCTCCTCCTTCCATTTGTGGAAGGTGTTTTAGGAAGAGATTTCGAATTCCATCCCAGCCTGCAGATTTAAAAGGTTTAAGTGACTCAATCAGGGACTTTATGCCGTCGACTGTTATAAAATCGATATCGGCTTGCATTGGAATTGCGTTAATTTATGTCGCGAGACTGCCGATTCTATCACATTGTTGCTTATAAGGCTATTGGTCGAGTTGTGGCTAGCGAAAAGCTATGGGCTAAGTAGTTCACTTTCTACTCATTTGAAACCATCACAGTGTTTCCCACTTTCAAGACGGGAACATGGGTTTTTTTTTTCTTGACGACTTTAACCGTATTCCAAAAGGACTAGCTGATTTGTGAATGTCAAAAACTCATAGAACTCCTTCTACTGTGCTAGCCTCATGGAATATTCATGGCACTCAAACAAATCCACTGTGACTAACTTGCTGGAGTTTACTTCTGGTACTAATAAAGCATTAGAAGAAGGGGGGCTTTTAAAATGAAAGCCCCTGGATTCCCTGCATCCTTTGTGGAATGGATTTGCTCGTATCTTGATGGACGATCCTATCAAGTCTTGTTTAGGGGATCAACCTCTAAATCAATTTACGCTACCTCAAGTGTGCCTCATGGTAGCCACCTAGGTCCCCTGTTATTGATTATATCTATTAACAATGTTGTAAGTGTGCTCAAGAACTCTAGAGTTTTAATTTATGCCGACGACATAAAAATATTTAACGGAACTAACAATCTTCCAGACTGTTGGGCTCAGCAGGATGACCTTAATTCTTTCGCAAAATGGTGCCCCAACAATAGCCGATCATTAAACATCTCTTAATGTATTAACATGCCCTTTTCTAGAAAATGTAATCCTCGGACAAGGGACTTAGGTGTAAAATTCGCTCAAAATCTTGACTTCTCAACTCATATTGAGCAAATTGTCAACAAAAGTAACTCCCTCCTCGGCTTCATAAAGCGCTGGAGTAAAGAATTTAAATGTCCATTAATAACAAGAACCCTGTACACAACATTTGTCAGGCCACGCTTCCAATGTGTGGTCACCGTATTACTTGACACTTATTGACCGTATCGAGTCTGTACGACGCAAATTTGTTCGTTTCGGACTTCGACATTTATCATGGACTGATCCTCTTCGCCTTCCATCTTATTAGGACCGTCTTCTTCTTATCGGCCTTGATTCTTTGCAAAAACGTCGCGAAGTATGTGATATTGTGTTTTTGCAACAGCTTATAGCCGGTAATATTGACTCATTAACACTTCTTACCCTAGTAAAATTTAGTTAAGTTAAAGGCTCCAACTAAAACTAATTCAATAATTTCACATCTGAGATAATTGCTCTTCGTTTCCAAAACTTTCCATTCCGAATTCCAACATCTTCTGTGTGCTTCCAATTTGATGGCCGGCGCTTTGTAATCAGCGTACATAAATCCTTAAATGAAAGACCAAAAGCAATTTCAGATGCCAATCACCGTGTCGTGTTGTTTATTTTTACCACACAAAAAAAAAGGGGGCCATCCTCACAATTGACAATTTAAAATCGATTTGAGACTTTTAGCGCCGGAATTTTTACAGCCACCAGGTAGGAAAGGTGGACTTCATTTTATTGTCTTTGTTCACGGTCATCAGATACTCAAACCGGCTTATACCAATGTGCCCATTGTTCTTTTCTTTTCCTTTTAAATATGACTCACTCAAGAAGAAGTGTACCTTACCTACACCCATTTTATTTATCTTCTCACATATCTTACCTGCGTCCTTTCCATGTGAACCTGCTGGGTTTTATTCCCAGGCATACAAGTATATTTATGTTAACGAGTGGTAATATCAACACACAAAAAAAAGAAGGTATCTACAACCCGCCTAATTTATATTGTAGATGTCTTAACAAGGCTCTTATTTAGATGTTTTCTGATTCTGACAAATTTTTTTTATTCCTATTTAGACCACCATGTATCTGAGGTCCGTCATGAGCATGGGCGCCGACTTTGGTTTGATGTATCTGAAGTGCCCAATCATAATTACTTAATGATGGCTGAATTGAGGATTTACCAAAAGCCAAACCAAGGTAGAATGGCAGGAAGTCGAAAAGAGTTCACGATTGCTGTTTATGGGATTGTAGATGCCGATGGCGAAAGGGAACTGGTGCTTCTGTCGGCATTGAATACCACAACAGAATATCAGGGATGGCTGGAATTGAATGTTACCGAAGGACTTGCCAAATGGCTTGGCAATCCAAAGGAGAATAGGGGCATCTACATTGGTGCCCACGAGGTAAACACACCGGACCGTGAGGTACGTCTCGATGATATCGGTTTGGTGCATCAGAGGGGTGACGATGAATACCAGCCATTCATGATCGGCTTCTTTCGCGGACCCGAGGTAAGTTTAGTTATTAAGAGAAGATACAAATCTGTCTGTTTTGTTTGTTCTATTTTCTTCCCGTGGATATTTATTTGCCATTGATTAAAGGAGAGCAACAAAACGCCTTGGGTTTTTGAAAAAAAAAAAATTAAATAAAATTCCAACTTTTAGTACGAACTAAATTTTATTGCAAAATGTTGATGATTATATTATTGGATACGGTTTCGTCGATTGCAGTTATTATGATGATTTATGTACCTTGGCTTTTTAATAGTGATTGGTTAGATATATTTATCTTAGATTGAGATGCAGTTTTTTTTCCTTTACTAGCAAATCCATATGCAAATGTGGCTTCGAAACTAGTCGATCGTTATTTGGCTGTTAAAGCAGCATTTTAGGTTCGAATTTGATTGCCACTTTTAGATCGGTACTAAAAATTTTAGATCATAAATTTAGCGGAACGGTTTTCTGGTCTAGACTTGGAACGAGTTTCATGAGCAAACTTTAAACTGGAACGTTCAGATTGCCATGGCGCTATAATTAGAGATCTGACATTGGGAATTGGAAATGTGCTGATGGGGAATAGGGAGCAAGGATCTGGGGATGGTTACCCATTCAAAAAATGTTCTTTCTTGTGTGCCAGTGACGGCTACGTTCGTCTTTTGTTGTTTTGAGTAAACCGTACTGCTAGGCCAAGTCTCTCCCTTTTTGTTTGTTGGTCAAACCATTACCCTAGTCTCCATATAGCGATCTCATTTAGAGAATGTTCGCATTTGACATTTTTTGACGGTATGACGACTCACGCTTATTTTGAAATTTTGCAATACGAGATTTACGTCGAATTCATCGGCTCTGCTTCAGAACTATCTGTGAAACTAAATTTTTCCGCAAAACAGTAGGACAGGGTTATTCAGATTTGCAAAGCAATTGGGAAAACAAAGTAATAAAATCTTCAAATCGAGTCAAAGACTGTTGTGAAGTATCTAGGTGTTCGCTTAGGCAGTTTTTTGTATTTCAATGAACGCGCTCGAACGTAAACGATTTTTTTTAATGAACATCTCTAAAACGTCAACAACAATTCTCGCCCCAAATTTACAGCAAAATTCGAGGCAAGAAGCATTTTGATTTGAAATTTGTTGAGTTTTCAGTTTGTTGCAAGTAATTTCGTCTCGTCTTGGTCCGTTCTCCATTGCTTTTTATACTACAGTCAAACCCGCTTAATTGAAATTTGTTTATTTGCACAATCCGCACTTATGAAATTTAATTTTATTTAATCTGTCCTCGTCACTTATTTCATACATACTACTCCGTTTTTTTTAAACTTGTACTTTTGAATTTTAATTTTATTGAGTCTTTTCTTCTTTCAGTTACAATAATCTGTTTCTTATGAATATTGCGGCTGTATTCGTATGGCCTACTTACTCTAGTTGTACAAAGTTTTATCACCCCTCGGCTTACATTGTTATAGAGGTTGATTTTTTAGCTATTATCTTTTTGGCAACACAGGTATAAACAGCTGACGCACGTTTCGTGTTTTGTTTCACTGTCAAACATCTTCAGTTTGGTCTATAATTTAAACATGAATCGTCTTACAAACGAACAACGCTTGCAAATTATTGAATTTTATTATCAAAATGCGTGCTCTGTTAAGAAAGTTCATCGCGCGCTTTTTACCGAAAAATTGTGTTCAGTGACGAAGCTCATTTTTGGCTCAATGGGTACGTAAACAAGCAGAATTGTCGATTTTGGAGTGAATATCAGCCAGAAGCATTGCATCCAGAGCTACCAATGCATCCAGAAAAAGTCACAGTTTGGTGCGGTTTATGGGCTGGTGGCATCATTGGACCGTACTTCTTCAAAGATGATGCGAATCGTAACGTAACTGTGAATGGTGAGCGCAACCGTGAGATGATATCCAACTTTTTTTTGCCCAAAATGCAAGAGCTTGACTTGCACGCGAAACAATGAACTTATTGAGAGGCGAGTTCAGTGAACATTTTATTTCACGTTCGGGACCGGTCAATTGGCCGCCTAGATCGTGCGATTTAACGCCTTTAGACTATTATTTGTGGGGCTATGTTAAAGCTCGTGTCTATACAGACAAGCCAATTGATGCATTGGAAGACAACATTGAAGCATTTATTCGTGAGATACCGGCCGAAATGTTGGAAAGAGTATGCCAAAGTTGGACTAAGGGGATGTACCATTTGAGGCGCAGTCAAGGTCAACATTTGCATGAAATTTAAACTCAAACTTTAAATTATATGGACTGTACTATCGATTCAAATAAAGATTTCATGCATTTTTCTGAATTTTATGTATTTTTTTACATAAAAACTTTTCTGTAGCTTTTAAAAAATCACCCTTTAGTAGTGAAGCTGCTCTTGCTCCCGGAGCAATTGCATATAATGTACAAATCTTTAGAAATGCCAAGGCTTACATGACAAAAAAAAATAACATGAAACTATATAAAAAAAGGGATCAGGCAGGCTTTGAATCTGCCATTTATTTTACCACTGTCACTGAAGACTCTCGAAGTGTCAAATGTCAGTCTGATTTGACATTTTTCGTTTGTTTTAATTTTCAAACGGTTTGTTTCTGCATGTGCATATTTTTCCTAAACTAATTCAATTTGTGCGTGTTTATTTACAGAATATTTAAGGCTTGTTATATGACACTTTTTTCCTGTTAACCAAAGATAGCCTTACTAAAAACCCCGGTTAATTGAAATTAAACTTAGGATTTTTCTTCATTTCATTTAAGCAGGTTTGACTGTACTTGCTATTGAATGTCTTGACTTATAAGTTAATTTTTTGCGGTTTTTCTTTATTAAAAGTACATAAACTTTTTATTTATGTACACAATTAATAACTTTACACTAATAGTAGAAACAGATTATTATTAATTTAAAAAAAAAAACGTCTTAAAATGAATATCTACCGTGGGGTTGTTTTATTCGTTTGTTTAAATTTAACCTTCGCAAACGTGAGCTCTTTTGCAAACCTAAACAGGCTTGGTTTTTAATTGTTCGCGTCATCGCGAGTCTTCTGTGTATGTATTTATGCCATAACTTGACTGTAGGCTGGTCCAAATGTTGGTTTCTTCTTGAGTCGTATGTTATTTTGATACTGGCAGCCTTAATGCGTTCCAAAAATTAGCAGTAACTAAGTGTTATATTTTCGCAGTATTTAACGCTTAAAGAAATATTGCAAATTGACTTCCAAAGTGTGTGCAAATTTACTTCTGTGTTTCCAAAACAGTGCGACTTTTGAAAAGAAATGTCGGCCGAGATAAAGCAGCAAATGTAGTTGGTCTAAGCAAGTTTGTGAAGAAAGTTCGTGAGATAGATTTTGCTGATTGATAAATGAATATGGTTCCACGTTTGTCCTGTACACTCGACAAAGAAATCTGCAGCTGTTGCCAAAAGTGTGCGCGAGAACTTCAACGCGCTAAAGATTCCAGCAAACGAAAGTCGCACTAACCTTAGAATAATTTCAATTGAGAAGCCGTATTTGGGGCTCGGAAAATCCGCACTTAGTAATAAAGAAGTCAATGCAACATGAAATTCTTTGGTTTGCATTTTTGAATTGGCGCCATTATTGGCTCGTTTTGATTCGAGGGGGCAAAGTTAAGAAATGTTGCAATCAGTAAAGAGTGCTACCGAGGTATGATAACCGATTTTTATGGCCAATATGGATGTTAACTTTGTTTTACTTTGTCTAAAGATGGTATGGATCCCAAAAGAGCTATAGCCTTTTAAAGGGCCTTTTGATGACAATAGAGTCAAATGTTCTGGCGATGCTCTTATATTTATAAATCGTTTCTGTAAATCATCTTAAAGGCACATTTCCAGACAAGTGGAAGAGGACCTTAAGCAATTAAGTGAAGGCAAATGGAATCTGCTCGTTATGGCACGAGTTTTTAATTTGAGGCCCAAATGCCCATCGGGCTGAAGTGGCGGCTGTCACACAAAACATTCATCTGAGGAACCTCCACCTTCGTTTCCAGTAGTAAAATATAAGGGTTTGTCTTGTCCTCACTAAGACCAACTCATATTGACTGTTCTTCAATCGCAGTGAAAGCTTCCACTATGACATGTTGGGGAATGCTGGTTAGACTTGAAAAAGATATTCAGCCCTAGCATGAATATTCCCGGGGAATTTTTCCTCGAGAATTTTATTTTTCTCGAGAATTAAATCCTCCTATTCGGAATCAAGGGTGAAAAATATTTCACTTCGAATCCGGGAGGAGGAATTTATGAAGTTTCGAAATCAGGTGTTTAAGAGAATTAAGTGTCATTTGGGAATTCTGTCGAAAGAATAAAAAAAAGTTGTTTTCATAAGTTGACTAATAAATAAAATTCAAGTAATTTCTGATTGTTGTTTTGTTGTTGGACTTCTAATTGTTTGGCATGCAGTTCTTTCATTTCATTATTTTTTTTTTTTTAATACATACAACTTTTCAATCGACCGATAAATCTTCTTAAATTTTGATGATTTTCCTGCATGTTGACAACTGCTTCCTTTATAATCGCACATAGCTCCGTTTGGATTTCTATCTCCTTCTCCAAAGCATCAGAAGCAGGCAATTTTTTCTTGAATACTGTCTTTTGTTCCAGACATGGCTTGTAGATTTCTTCTGCCCTTATTGGCTGCTCTTCACATTTTATGAAATAACTGATGGATTCATCGAAACTCTTTTCCAAATCCATTGGAAACGCCTGTTCTGTAACTGAAACATTTTCTTTGTCCTCTATCGAATTCCCTTTTTGGTTCAAAGAGCACAAGCCAAACGATTGAGCGGAAACGCCTTCTACAGACTTCTTCATGCCGACCAAATCGAAGACAGCACGTTGCAGAGTCGAAAAATTGTAGTCAGTATTTGGCCCACCGCCGGTGTCGGTTTTATTTTTCTTATTCACTGCTGCTTTTTGGCGTACATAGTTTTTTTTATTGGCCCATACCTTTTTCCACTCGCAAAAAAGATTTCAAAGGCGGCCCCGCTGAGTTGAGTTCTGCCTCTGCCCTCTTCCAAAATCGTACCACTTCGCCCTTGTTTCCCCTATGAAAACCGCACGCAATGTCACGATGAGCCTCCAAAAGATTTATGAAAATTCTTCCTTGCTCTTTGTTGACAGTTTTCGATCTTAACAATTTAAATTAATTATATTTGTACTGCTCAAATGTTCATTTACAAATAAAAAACTCACATTTCATCAAATTTCTCGCTTGGATTGTTGGAGAAAAACTTTTGAGAAATGCGTTCACATTCCGCTATTATTTTGCCGTTTGTGAAACCTCCTTTTCCCTCAGGAATTTTTTTCCCATTTCGAAGTTCGTTTAGAATAGTAGGAAAGTGAAAAAGGAAAAATTTCCCGCTGTCATATCATTCAGAATAGGAGAGTAGAGAAAAGTGAAAAACTTCTCGAGGAATTTTTATTCATGATTGGGCTGATTACCTTCCGTGTCGACACCTGCCCGTCGTCTTCACATAACAGTACATGATTACAATAGTTCGGGGGGAATTTAAGTCCAAACTGAGTATTTTCTAGCGTTGCACGACACAACCGAATCAGTTTTCCCTTGATCCCGACCCCTTGATCAGCCATCGCGTTGTAGAGCAAGGAGCGATTTATTCCGTCATATGCGGCTTTGAAATCGTGGAAAATATTATGTGAATTGACTTGAAACTCGTTGGTCTTTTCCAGGCATAGTGTGAAAATTTGGTCCAGTGTCGATTTGCCGGGCCTTAATATTGTCCAATTATGTTGAGCAAAAAGGCTATACGTCAGATAGGATCTTGTAGACGGCAAGACCGTGCCTCGGTAATTGTATAAAAATATTGGGACTCTGAAGTGGATTGAATTACTCTTCTGACTGCGGGGCTCATTTCATCGGTTGAATTTCGTTATCGTAACTATTGCCAGTCAGAATTAAATTTTTTTTTTTTTAATTTGAACTCTGAAAAAAGTGACAATGATTAATTGAATGAATTTTATTTATTGAGTTATTTTAATCAGTTCAGCGTTTCCTTACTAATGCAGTATTAATTTCCCTCAGAAGTTGCCAACGATGCAACCTTATGACTTTAATACATTCAATTTTGAGAATATTTGTATAATTCTCCTTTTCTTTGATTTAAGGTTATAAAAACGACGCCACGACACACGAGACGAAAGCGAAATGTAGGCCAATCCAGGCGAAGTAGAAAAAGTGAAATGCATCCTTTACTGGATCAGCATCATTCTGGCGAAAGCATGAAAAGTTGCCAAATGCAAACACTTTACATAGATTTTAAGGACCTCGAGTGGCATGTAAGTAGAGTCTATTTTTTTCCACTTACAAATAATTTATTAATTTTTATTTCATTTAACAGGACTGGATTATTGCCCCAGAGGGATATGGTGCTTATTACTGCAGTGGAGAATGTAATTTTCCTTTAACCGCACACATGAACGCAACAAATCATGCGATTGTTCAAACGTTGGTGCATCTTCTGGAACCGAAAAAAGTTCCGAAGCCATGTTGTGCGCCCTCAATGTTGGGTGCTCTGCGAGTGCTCTATCACATAAACGACCTAAATGTGAATTTAAAGAAATACAAAAATATGATTGTAAAAAGTTGTGGTTGCCATTGAATTTTTAGTCAAAATAAGGATGTAATAAAAGTATATTTTTTTTATATACATATGTACATAAATTTATTTATTTATAAAAAAAAAGATGCAAAGCGCGCTTTTAAAAATATATAGATACTCCTCTGGTCAAAGCCAAAGGGACTATTTAATATCAGCCAACTCATTGAGAGGATCTGTAACAGGGTCCTCATCTTGGCTGTGCTTGCGTAAGGATGACCCTTGTGGTTCAACATATCGGCCAGCTTGAGGGAAAAGTTTCGTTTTCTCGCGAGATGATGTCTTAAGCCGTGCCATTATTTCAGTCCGCCGGTATCATGATTTAGGTTTGATCCAAACGTCATTGTCAAGTGTGAAATGTTTGAATGTATAACGAAGTTTGTTCGAGAACTAATTTATTTTGCGAAAAATGTAACAAGAATTAAAATCATAGGCAACAGCATTGCCATACTTACATTGTATAAATAGAACTTTTTCATCAAAGTCACTAGCCCCAACAAGTTTCAACATGGATCACCGATTTTCGCGAAAGTTATCAATTAACTCGCAAAAAGTCCTTTCTATATGATAACTGTGCAGTTAGTTCTTTAAATTTTTAGGGTTCAGTACTCAAAGGGTCCAAGGAAACCCTATTACTTAGCGTCCGCTGTCCGCCGGTCCGTCTGTCACAGAACTGTTTCTCCTAAGCCATTAACCAGTTATTGCAGCTGCAACAACAAATAATAAAAATGATATGAAGTTGAAAATAAATAGAGGCACCATACAAAGAAAGACTTTCCTAAAAACCCAACTTAACTTAACACTTAAAAGTAGGCAATGATCCCCTCCATGTTTTGATTGATGTGTGTTTGAGTTATGATTGTCATAGCATTTCAATAAATCACTTAAAACAGAGGTTTGAAAAATAAATAAAACTATTAACAGTGAATGACATTGAGTGCATTGTTTACGCATTTAAGGCACATAAAAATATTCAACGTTAAGTTTGCTCTTAACTTATTATTATTATTTGTCAATATTTTCCGATATCTTTTTTAAAACAATTTCTTTAATACATGACACACTTGTCTTTAATAATGCGGTAGGATAGGAAATTGGACTTCGCATTTACGCCACTACATTTTGATGTCAGTGTCATGGAATCACACATTTCTATAAAAAGTCTGCACCAAATAATCTTTTAATCATCACTTTTTAAACTTTTTAATTTCCCATCTGGAAGTTCTTGTTCTCATCGAAATTACGCGTAAACCGATGTCGAGCTTTTACTTTGTCTGGCTCACTGATTTGCATACTCTTAGGAGGCGCGGAACCCTTCGTGTGAGAGTCAGCTCTCACTTGCCTACTGTTTTTGTTTTAATTTTTTTTGTTAATACCCTTATAATTTTTATATATAACGCGGGTAGAAGGGATCAGGGGGATAGAAGAGACAAGTACTGATGCACATTGTTTTTGAATACCTCTAGATTGCAATGAGTAGGAAATATCGAGCGTGGTAGGGTGTTGATCAATCGTGTTGTGCGGGTAAAAAACTAATCTCAATAAAAGAGTGTATGTCCGAAGTTGTGCTTAAGGGTGAGCCGATGTGCATTCCTGTCGAAGCGGTTATAATGGTTATAATATTTACTTTGTTAAATTTTTTTTCTGCTATGACTTTTATCGCTCGATTTTGGATTCCGTCGACAAAGCTCAAAATTATATTTAAAGCACTTGCACATATTCAAATAGGATAAAATATTTCTTGCATTGCCTTAGAAAATCTAGACATGCAACCAAGATTGTCATTTATACATATTCAAAACAGACGTTAAGTCTTTGTTGCTTCTATGATCTCTTTCTATAAAGATTAAACTTTTAGTGTGGTCTATAAAAGATTTATATTGTGGCTTAAAAGATTTATTGTCACTGCGATTCAAAAATATGAACATTTCCGCCGATACAGTCAAGATAGAAAAAAATGTTCTAGATCTCACAAGAGTATTCAAAATTTAAGTTAATTTAAGATTATACATTTTTTTTTCTATGATTCTACCACTCAACTTTTCAAAACCTAGTGGTCAAATAACTGAAAAAAAAGACTACCCGAGATAGCATCAATACCTAACTAACGTCTAAAGTCAATGATACTTCCATGTAAAACAATTTAAACCGTGAGAACAATTATTTTCGAATTTAATAGCGACCAGTTTTTACACTTTATCTACCCGGTATTGCAAAAGGAATGCAAAGCAGGTTATTTTTATTACACGACAATTAAAAAACAAAAAAAAAAAACACATAATTGTTTTAAAAATAGCACCAGACCGACCGACGTTAAGGCTAGAGATACAAATTGATTAAATAAAACAAGTTACCCCCCAATGTACATAATACCAGTCGTGATTAAAATACTCACAATCTTGCCAATCAATTAAGATACGAACAGCACGGAGCAAGCAAGAGAACTCACTCGCAAAAAAAAGTGTATCTAAGCCTGGCTTAAAGAGAGCTCCTTCTGTTTAATAATAATAAGTTAAGAGCTCTAGAGCTCTTGTTGATATATCAGCAGCAGGCCTCTGTTCACAGTTTCAAAGCCTCAGCTGTGGCCAGAGTCGTTGCCGGTGTTGGACTTGGAAAGAAAAGAAACAAACAAAAAAAAAACGTAAATAATTAAGTAAAATACTCGTATGAAGCTCTAGCTAGCTATCAAGTCGCAATCGGTTCTCTCCAAACAAGTGGAGGCGACAGAAATAAGATACTTTGCCCATAATTTCAGAGATGCTGCCAAGAGCTGCCAAGGAAAGCAAAAGCAAAAGCGCAAGACAAGTTAGATTAGTTTTTTCAGTCATTTCTGGAAATTCATCGGATGCACTTCTGGGGCTGTAAATCATTCACGAGCCGAGGACATACCACCACGAACATTATCAACGGTTATTATTATTATTATTATTATTGTTGTTCGTTTGTTATTTATTTACTCTTGCGAAATAGTATCGCGCTGTGCTGGATCGCGTATCTATACAACAACGTGGTTACATTACGTGATACGCATATTTTAAAAAAAACCATCCAACCTAAAGTGTCAACTTTTGATGTTGTTAACCATGTAAATCGTGCATCATGGAATTTTCATTAAAAAACAAGCAAAAAGAAAAAAAAATACCACATAGGAAATTAATTTTCTCTTAAATCGAAATCGATATAAAAAAAAAATTCAAATTCATTCAAATTTATTTAATTGTTAAAATTTTGTCAATAGTTATTGATGTCGGACTTTAAGGTTTTGCGTTCGCGTTCGGGGCTAATGTTAAAAATTTAATGGAGCTAATAAAAAACGATACAAAACTATAGAAAAATCAATCGATCGATCGTTAATAAATTTTAAAAATAACCCGCTGACAATGGAATTTTAAAAATCTGTGATTTTGTTTACTTAATCAGTCCCTAGCAGAATTATACAAAAAGTTTTTTTTTTTTTTTTATTTTTATTTTAATTATATTAACAATTCTTTGTTGGTTTTGTTTTTTTTTTATGTTGATTGTTAATTGTTTTGTGCGCAGTGTTAACAAAAGAATAATAAAATGTGGTCGTGGTGTTTGAAAATATACACGCAGAATAATACTCATACTCGTACTCGTATTCGTACTCGTACTCCTATTTATTCGAATTATTGGTTAATGTATATTGTTGTGATTGTGATTACATTGTTTATTAAAGTTACAATATTACTAGCTAGTCAGTCGGGCATATATGTTGATAATGGAGTCGATCAGACCATTATGCATCGCGTTTTAGATGACACCGATCGTGTGAGTGTCGAATACGAGATTTTGGAATTTCTTGGATTACCCGAAAGACCTAGGAGGAAGCATACTCATCTGTCGCTAAGGTAAGCTACAGCTACAGACAGATAGTCTAGCGAAATCTGATCATAATTTTTTTTGTTTGTTGTTGTCTCTATTTAAAATCGTGTGGACACGACGACACAAGTGTGTTACACAAGTTTTTTTTCGAGTTTAATATTTTTTTTTTTTTTTATGTCTTTTTCTTCATATTTTTGTGGTGTGTGCTGTTTTTATTGGATTTTTTTTGTGTCGTTTGTCGTTTTAAACGATTATTAATATTCGAAAACCACTTCTAGGTATAATCTTGTTAAACTTGTTTTTTATTCAAATGAAACGAAACAAAAAAATGAAAAAAGAGACGAAGGCAAAAAACTATCACCGCACGCGGCTCCACTTTGTCTACGAATTGAATTATTAACAAAAGAGAACATTTTTGGTTTTTGGTTTTTGCCACATAAAAAAAGCAAACCTTTTGGGTGTTTTTTTTCCTTTTCTAGTGATGGAATCAATCAGGAATGTTCAATGTGCTAAGTAATTTGTTTATTATATTTTTGGGAGATTTTTATTTTTTTCTGTTTTTTTTTTGGACTCTTGGAACATAAAAGTGAGCGTAAGATGACCGCCTAAGACTTTGGGGTGAAGTCTTATTTTTATATTCCCATTGGCCTATAGCCGTGGGGTTAACACTCACAGACAGACACTCCCATTTATAGGCCAGAATGAAGGGTTACAACTTTTGTTTTTTCTGTCACCTGTCCAAAGTGGTTTGGCAAGTCATTTTATCTGATTTTAAATATGGGTCGTTAATAAATCGTATCTGAAATGAAATAAGACATTTGTGGCTTACGTGGGCAGAATTAATTAGGATCGAAGTCGTCGTATTGACCCAATCTCATATATTTGGTGTTATTATTCATGACGGCTCTCGTCAGCTGCGTTGAGAATAAAACAAAAATCGATCTTTACGTATTGTGTAATCTTTAAGAAGTCAGTGAACTTGTGTTGGCAGTGTTCATATATGACATTTGAAGTGCAATAAATTGTGGTCCTGGAAATTTGGCAAAGGTTCCATCTAAAGCTGACATTTTCGTACTTAACGAGCCGAAAACTTGCTTTTGAACATGGTGGATATTTATTCGATTTTCTTCTCACTGGTTGTATGGGTGGGGTCCATATAAGGCACTCTTCTTTTCTTCCTGTAAGTGAACAATCATAAGTATCACAAAACACTGCCACATGGTCTTTTGTTGAACTAAGTGGATATTCATTCAATTTTCGTTCCATTGTAATGGGTGTACCGCAGGGCTGCACATTAGGTCCCCTTCTATTCTTCGTGTAAGTGAACGATCATTCGTATCGCAACATACCGCCACTCGATCTTTTCGAGCACTCTGTATGCGGTTTCAATGAAGATCTTGCAAACATGCTCTATTGTGGAATCCTTTCAAGTCCAGTTCTAAAATTGTCTCAAGATTCTCGACGTTATCTTAAACCAATACTTTTCTACTATCAACGATGGGCTGCACCCATTCGTACCAATAAAATTGAGACATACATATTTATATATAACAGCTGCAGTTATATATTCAAAAGGTTGCTTCATTGTATCATCTGATACATTTTCGGATAACGATGGTACGATCGAGTCTCAATTTTTGTAATCAGCTTTTGATGATATTTTTTTTAAATACTTCTTGAACTTTTCCACCATAAATCTACTTTCAAAACAATCCCTTTCATCTTTAGGTCAAGACCGCAATGGCTTCCTTACGACCAGGATAGTACCATCTGGACGTTCTTGTAATGGGTCCGATTTTCGGAATAAAATTTTTTTACATGTTTCGAGGTCCCATGAGTCTGATTCCAATGTTTTTAGAAATATGCCTGTGTGTGTACGCATACGTTTGTGCGGCTTTTTCGAGAAAAAAATCAAAGTACCGAATTACAATATTATATTATTATATCGCATATTAGTTTCAATCGAAGCGTAAGTGCATAATGAACACTTTAAAAGGTTTTGGTTAAATTTGACAGGATGGCTTCAATTTTATAACAAAAAAACTGTTCAAAAAAAGGAACAACTTCAATTTTTCAATTAAAATCAAATTAGTTTTCTTATGAAAAAAGTTCAAAATCTATTCAAATAATAGTTTTCAACTTCTTAATGTTTTAGAATGTTATTAATCTCAAGACTTTTTGCAAGATTTCTCTCAAGTTCCTCCCAAAACAGCATTAAGTTGAAGACGTTACATATATTATGTCGAGAGGTGTCTTTTGCTTTATTTTTATGATCCACGTTCCCACGACAAAGCTTGGAAAATTATTTCAGAAATGTGAATTATTTATTTCTATACTTTTGCTTTTTTTTAAAAAACTTAAAATTTCTATTCATCTGTATATGTCTCCGTATCATATCTAGGCCACCATGAAGGCCGCTTTTTAGTCGTTTAGCTATATTCGCAATAAATAAGCAATTCGTGAAGGGAACCTACATATATGAGGCAATTGATTTCGTAAAAAAAGCAAATTGACAAAGTCGAAGATCGATTACTCTCACATTAAAAGCATGTTAAGGAAGATCATGACATTCGAAGAAAAAGTTTGTTTACCACTGTTATGGCTTCTTATCACAGCGGACAAAGGCGAAGATCTATGCAGTCTATGAAAAGAAGTAAGAGCTATCCACGTACATATGTTATCTAAGTTGCCTTCACAGGGCGGTTTTAGAAGCAGGCAACTCTCTTAAGCCTCCAATTTCAAATTTATTTTAAGTACACCAAAGGCTGTTCTTAATTAAAACATCGAATATCAATTGGTCCTTGATATATTGACACGCGGGTACTCACTGAAGTTGTAATAATTTTTTATCATCAAATGTGAAGTTTATAGTGGGCAGCGCATATCGCACATAAAACAATTTTTCTTTCATGTAATCCGTCTCTGGACTCATTTCAGCGTAACATAAGATGGATAGAATATGTGACAACACTTAAAAATTAAATATACAAATATTGAATAGACCTCGATTTTGCTTCCTTAACAAAAAATGTTGTAGCTTTCGTTCTTAAAAGTTAAAGCTGTTTACACTATAACGTTTTTCAGCGATTGTTATAGTTATTCAAAAAAATTTGTTATCCCACTAAAGTGAAGGCCGTGGCTGGTGTGCTGTAGACCTTCATAGTAACTCAATTTTTTAAAAGATGATAATCTTTCGGTCCCGTATTTCACGATTTGGTTGACCAATATAGTTCTCGAGAGTTTGAACCGTCACAGAATTGTACGTATAGCGTCAATCTCTAATTGCATCAACCACAAAAATGTCGAACGGTTTCAAAAAGCAGCTTCATGGCGGCCATCAACAAAATGACCGATTACACGATTACTGAACTCTCCAATATGCCTTTGCCATCCACAAAAGCCAACTATAAGTGGAACTATGCCGCACTGTCATAAAGGAAGTAGTAGAGACCATGAAACACTGCAACGAAAAACGAGAGCAACATGGGAGGAGTACAAAGCCAGAAGGAGCAAATAGAAATATTCATTCCTTAAAAAGAAAAGAGCCCTCAGCAGTCTCACAGCTCAAAGACAAAGAAGAGTATATAAATCGACATCATGCCAGAAGAAAATAAAAAGAAGCCAAAAAAAATAAGCCTTTAGAACCGGCAGTCAATCTTGTCACCAATCCACAGGAAATTGTGGATGTTTTCAAGCAGCATTTCCACCAGTTGTTAAATTGGTATGACCAAAAGAGAGTGTTCGGGCAAGAAGACAACTTAAATCTGGTCGACCAAGTAATTCCCCCACCCACCTTAGAAGAAGTCGGCGCAGCTATTAAAACGCTGAAGAACAACCAGGTCGCAGGTTCCAACACATTGCCGACTGAAGGTTTTAAGTGGCGATGCTCTGGGAAGAACTATGCACCTGATCATCTTTCAAGTTTGCGAGGATGAAAGAATGCCCAATGTCTGGAATATCAGCTCTACCTACCCCATCTATAAAAAAGGCGATTCTATGTCTTGCAACACTACCGAGACATAGCCCTACTATCCAACGTACTGTGTGAACGTCTAAAGCCTTTTTGCTCCACACATATCGGAAAATACCAGTGAGGCTTCTGGCCCGGCAAATCAACCATAGATCAATTTTTCACACTTCGCCAAATCCAGCAAAAGACTAACGAGTTTCAAGTCGATACCAACCTTCTATTGGTCGATTTCAAAGCCGCATATGATAGTATTTATCGCGCCGAGCTCTACAACGCGATAGCTGAATTTTGGATCACGGGGAAACGGCATTCGGGATGTCATAAAACGTTCGAAAATACCCAGTGCACCGTGCAGTTTGGACCCAAAACCTCCGAGCTATTCCAAACCTGCACCGCATCTTGCATCTTGCTGAAACCTAACTCACCTAAGTCAGAGATCCTTAATAGCTACCGATAAAAATCATGCAAATAAATGTTTTATAAAATCGCAACTCAATTTAACACTTTAAAGTAGACAATGAGTTTTATGGAGCAACTTAAAAATTTTTAATAGT
This sequence comes from Orthonevra nobilis, assembly GCA_963555765.1. NCBI lineage: Eukaryota > Metazoa > Arthropoda > Insecta > Diptera > Syrphidae > Orthonevra > Orthonevra nobilis. The sequence continues at coordinate 35,785,810 of OY743224.1, forward strand.
AGGCAATGACTCCATCTATGCTTCAATTTTGAATTTTTTCAATTTCAAAAACTTGTGAAACGAATGTCAAAATGCAGTGGTGTCAGCGTGAATTGAATGTCGTTTTTACCCAACCAAACGATGTGCGACATACATGTATTCGTGTTTCCTCAATCTCAAAAAATTAACTGCAATATCATTTTTTAAAAATAAATTAATAAACAAAGTATTCCATTATTAGTTTTGATGTATGATTGAGTTTTGCTTTTCCCAACATTTCAATAAATAACTTAAGACAGGGGGTTGCAACACGAAACAAAAATGTTAACATTGAACAACGTTGTGTGTGTTGATTATGCATTTTAAGCGCACAAGGATATTCAATTTTTAGATAAATATTTTCTTGTTCTTCAACAATTATCAATCCCTTCTTTAAGGCAGTTGACAACTATAACTTAAACACGCTCCAGAATCACATGATACACTTGTCTTCAATTATTAATTTTCAAGAAAATATCATGATCATGAATATCCTTAGTTGCGATAGTAAAACACGTGTGAAACACCCAAGGGAAGGTAATTGCAGTTCGCACTAACACCACTACATTTTGACATTCATCAATGAATTTAAAAAAAAAAAAAAATGTATTCGGTTTGAGATGAATTCCTCACATTAATTTGCCAAAAAATGTCAGAGTAATCTGGAATAACAAGTAAGTAGCTTTTACTTTGTCTGGTTTACCCAAACATATTTATTATGTACTTTTAAGAGGCGCGGGACCCTTTGTGTGTTTTGTTTCAAACTCTTTTCTACATTCTAAAATCAGTTTTTCAATTCTTAAAATTGTTGTTTCTTTATCTCGGAAGGGGATATTCATAAGTTTTTTTTTCAAGAGGACGTCCGAAAGCGGTGAGACTGCGTTCACGACATGTTCAGTAAACCTTGGCAAATTACCATGCAAATTTAGATAATGAGGACAGACTGATTTCATTTAACAAAGAGATCACTGATCCTTTGCAAATAGGATTCACCGGCTGATTGAGTGTCATCAGACCTTCAAATATTTCTACAGGTTCTTCTGATTGAATTATTTCAGATTTGATGTTTGTCATCTTCTTTTTTTTCAGAAAGTCTGCTCCACAATTTCTCTTGGATGTTTATCATCGACTGAACCAAGAGGATGAGGATGACGAAGTGCTAATACGATCTAAGCGTGACACTCAAGACAATGATAATTTCATAACTGATCTGGATAAACAGGCCATAGATCAAAGTGATATCATTATGACGTTCCTCAGCAAAAGTAAGTGCTTCAAAAAAAAAAATTGTTGTTTGGTCATCAGCTGGGAACGACACACCATCCCATGTGTCTTGAGACGCAAATTCAATCTCTCAATTTATCTAAGTTAAATTTTGGTATTCCTATTTTTATCTTTAAGACCATCACGTGGCCGAGGTGCGGCATGAACATGGACGGCGCCTATGGTTTGATGTTTCCGAAGTTCCCGATGACAATTTTCTGATGATGGCTGAGCTGCGACTTTATCAGGAACCACCTGAAAAAGACAGAACCAGCCAAAGCGAAAAGGTATTTACAATATCAGTTTATGCCATTGTACGGGCCGAGGGTGAACGCGAATTGGAGCTGTTGTCTGCGGTTAATACCACCGCCGACTATCATGGCTGGTTGGAGCTAAATGTGACTGAGGGACTGGCGAATTGGCTGCGTGGTTCTAGTGACAACAAGGGCATTTATATTGGTGCCCATGAAGTCAGTCGGCCTGAACATGAGGTGAAACTTGACGATATTGGTCTGGTGCATCAGCGCGGCGACGAGGAGTATCATCCATTTATGATTGGATTTTTCCGTGGACCTGATGTATGTATGTTAGTTTTATTTAAATTGTATTTGGTCCTTTCGATGGTCAATTAAAATACGTGGAAGCAAAAAAATAACTTATCCGAATCAAAACCAATCGAATGGACTCATTTAAATGTAAATATAAAAATTATATTTTTTAATTTAACTCTAATTTTAGTTATTAAAAACGCCAAAGGCTCATAATAGACCTAAAAGGGATACGGGCCATCCTAGGCGAAGTAGAAAGTCAGATATGCATAATCCTCTACTTGATTCGCGCCACAGTGAGGGAACATTAAGCTGTCAGCTTCAAACGCTCTACATAGCATTTAAGGACCTAAATTGGCATGTAAGTCTTAGAACGATTTAACACTTTCTTCTTGCTTTATTTTTAAGTACTTTTCATTTTAGGACTGGATTATTGCACCACAGGGTTATGGTGCTTATTATTGCCGCGGGGAATGTAACTTTCCAATGAACGCACACATGAACGCAACAAATCACGCGATAGTTCAGACCCTAGTCCATCTATTGGAGCCGACAAAAGTTCCTAAACCATGTTGTGCACCAACAAAACTGGGGCCACTTAATGTGTTGTACTTTGTGAAGGACGAAAACGCTAATTTGAAAAAATATAAAAATATGATTGTGAAGAGTTGTGGGTGCCATTAAAACAAATACAAACATGTAACGAAAAAGGATGTTTTTTTATATTTCACTTATTATTTATTTGGATACTTAAGCTATGACTTGAGTATCGAGAGGAAGTGAGGAGCCTTCTGTGCCTGTTTTTTCAAACTTTCGAAAAACTTATGAATATGAGGATTGAAGAAGAATTCTTATGATAATACTGGAAGAACACTTGAATTGTATAAAATGGAGTACAATGTAACCATTTTATGGTTCCGCAAGTTAATTTAAGAAAAAAAACAATTTTTATTAAGATTTCGTGATGTTTGAGATATTTTAGTCACTTTGAGACCTCACGTCTTCCACCACCATATTTGACATGAGAATTTACGAGAACGGTTACACCTACATTCATCTACTCTAATATTATAAAGAGTTAATGTTTGTAAGTCTCTATGAAGGAGGTAATCTTCGAAACTATTTATCCAATTTCAAAAAACTCTTTTAAACAGCATTTATAATGAACCTTAAGGGTTTAAATTAAATGACATTTCGTGGAGAGCAATTTTGTGACTAAAGTCGATGGAAAAATTGTCTTTTTCATGAACAAGGACTTAACGGTATTATTTATTGAATTATTTTCTATAAAAATGTTTAAGAGCTTCAAAAGTTCTATAAAAATGTCATACTATATCTCTATATGTTAAGGTGAATGCAAAAATGTCGTTATTACAGACAACTTCATATCTATTACTCTGAGGTAAATTTTGACCATGACAGCTGTCACTTCAGAAACTTCATGTCATTGTCTAATTATTTCACTCTAGGTTATTGGTCATTAGTGAAAACACACAAGTTTTTGTAAAGCCGTAAAATGTCTACATTCGTGCCATCAAAACAATATTTGCGGGAAGTTTTAATATGCTTCTTTCATTTAAAGAAAAAAGCAACCGAAGCGCATCAATTGCTTACCGAAGCTTACCCGGGCTATACTATAGATGTTAAAATGTGTCAGCGGTAGTTTATTCGGTTCAAAGATGGTGATTTCGACACCGAAGACAAAGAACGCCCCGGCCAGGTGAAAAAGTTTGAAGACCATGAATTGGACGCATTGCTCGATCAAGATCCGTCACAAACGCAAGAAAATCTTGCAAAATCACTTGGCGTCGCTCAGCAAACCATTTCCGATCGTTTGAAAGCAATGGGAATGATCCGAAAAGTAGGACATTGGGTGCCGTATGAATTGAAGCCACGAGACGTCGAACGCCGATTTTGCATGTCCGAAATGCTGCTTGAACGCCACAAAAAGAAGTCTTTTTTGCATCGAATCGTCACTGGTGATGAAAAATGGGTACATTACGTTAATCCAAAACGTCGGGCAACGTATGGATACCCCGGACATGCCTCGACATCGACGGCCGTTCAGAATATTCTTGGCCTAAAGGTTATGCTGTGCATTGTGGATTGCGGCCAAACCGGTCGAATTTTTCAAAACGGGTATCCATTAATTGCCAGAAAAATGGGAAAAATGTGTGGCTAGCGATGGGCAATACTTTGAATATTGAATTTATATCTATTTTTCCGGTAGTCCTGTTAAAAGAATAAATACCAAATTATTTTAAATTAATTTCAATTCGTCAGGGGTTATTTTTGTATGAAATGTAAAATTTTTATCGAGGAAATTATTGTCGAGGAAATTTTATGGAGGCAAATATTGCCTTTAACACAACATTTTGCGGGCAAGAAGTACGCTCTATTGTCAGTGGGAGGCGAATAAACGTTTTTGAATTTTACATGTTCATTCTTATAACAGGAAATCTGCGAGGATCAAGTGGCAGTTGACCGTTTGTAATTTTTAAGGGTGTACTTATCAATGGAACAACAGAATAAATTCCGCACTACACGGCAACTCTGTGAATGGAATGGCCATCAGCAACTGGAAATGGAATTAGCAACTGAAAGCTCCATCGCTGAGAAAAAAGTGAAAGCTGGACATTTAAACGCCGATGATCAAGCACCCAATCGAGGTATGTTCTACTCATTCCGTAGTCCGATGGACTTTGTAAGGGTGTAGATGCAGAGAGATTGCCATCTGATTTACTGGCCATGAAATCGATAGATTTGTAGCTTCTGGACGATTGCGTCGAGCAAAATCTGCTGATAGAGCGCAAAACATACCCTCTGCAGGATCACGACTTTTGTCATTTTAGCACGTTAAGCGATTGTTAAAGAACGCATATTACAAAATGGCAAGCATTTAAGTATCACAACAAATTCCTGCATGCAATAATTTACGCAGTATAGGCGTAGGTAAAGCTAATTGCAATGAACAATGAAAAAGTAGTTCTGGCAGGACAACCTTATTATCTCTGCGATGAAATTGATTTTGCTTCCTCCTCCATACCAAGTCCATTTACCATATGCATATTCGGCACTCCCATTTCATATCTGAACGCCGGTTCTTTCTTAACACAATTCGCTTATGTTTAATGGAAAGCCCTACCTCGGCATATAAGAATATTTGCGACAATTTCAAAAAATAATTGAAATTGCGTTTTTAACAAACGTGCAAGACTACCTTCAACAATCCTGACTGAGAGACTCCTGGTCTGAAAAAAATAAGCCGAAAAGAACCGGAAGTTAGAAAACAATTCAAATTTTAAAATATAACTGCCGACCACAAGTGTTTGAAAGCTTACTCAACTGGCGACATCTATGTTTCAGAAATGTTCAACTCAACCGTAAAGCTTTTGCCAATAACAGGGTGCTTAAAACTTCTTTTGGAATATTTTTTTGTATTTGTATAAAAAAAATTAAAATCGATTGCGGTTGGTTAGTAATGCTTTGTGAGCTTGTAGCTCATCACTTAGGCTTCTTATTTAGCTTGTAGTCAAGGCTTTTGGTAAACAGTTTTGATGATTATTGGTTACTTCTCGCATAAAAAAATCGTTGACTTTCTTAATTGATTTCTTTGTCCTTTGAGGTGAGTTAATTTAGATAACAAAGTTGTTGTCATCGCATCTTTCGCCTTGAAAGTAAATTTGTTTTTCGTCCGATGCAGATTAACTTAATTTGCCATATTACGAGCCAAGCGAAGTGGTTTTTATTTTTGGTTTCGCTCATTGTTTATGATTCTTTTGACGGAGTCAGGTGGTATTCCCATTGGCTTGAAAAAATTTAATATATTTCCTGCTTCCTTTCTTGCAGGTTTGCTGTAAATTAGTTTTGGCTTCAACTATGAATGAAGATTTGTGAGTGCTATTATTCCCTCTCTCTATTCATATTTCAATTCGATTCTTGATAAATATATCGAACCAAATCTCGATTCATGTCGTATCCTCGGCAAAGCTTGCTAAAATGTTCGGGTTCATTTTCTTGCATTCGTCCTTCTAAGACTTAATCAATCAATCAATCAATCAAAAATCTCCTTTTCTGTCAAATACATAAATTTTTTTGACTCGTACGACTTTTTATATAATCTTATTACTCAAGTGTCCAATCTGCATGAGTTTGTTCTGAGGTCGCTATCTACCTTGAATCACTTTTAAGTGTGATTTGGTCCTTTATTGGTTTACTATGAAATTCATATCTGCTTTATTTTTAAATAAGCCTGTCAATCCAGACCGTGTCGATGGCGTTTAAGTTCAAACTGATATCGGAATTCGAAAACGGAATTTTGAATCGAAACTGATTCCGCGGTATTATAACCTTTGGTTTTTAGACTCTATTGGTCTATAGTTTGATCTAAACAAAACGTTCTTTTTTTCTATTGAAAATAATATAACTTGGCAGTTTTCCAACAGTTTTGGAAGAAGCAGTAAATAAGCTAGTTGTTATATAACGGGGTTTTCAGCAGGGACGCTACAAAAGCAGAGCGACAGGGACAGCAAACGACGCCATATTTCTTGCCGCTCTTTTGACATTTCTCTTCAGTCAGGTTTGCCATTTCATGATGGAAAGATATGAAATTTACTACCGAAATTCGGAGTCAGTGGCGTCAACGTTATAAGCGCTACGTCCAATTTATGGTCGTCATAATCGTCCTAGCAGATCAACAATTGAGCGTCTAGTGGAAAATTTTGAATCCACAGGCACAGTACAAAATGTTCCCGTGCCAGTGAGACAAAGTAGTGCCTGTAGTGTCGAGAATATAGCTGCCGCTGAGGTTTCAGTTGCAGAAAGCCCAAATGTGTCTCTCACACGTCGTTCTCAGGCGTTGGGCATCTCTGCGACGTCGTTATGGCGAATTTTTTCGAAAAGATGTTGGCCTACATCCTTACAAGACTGAATTGACACAAGAACTGAAGCCGCTTGACCACCAGAAGCGTCGTATGTTCGTGAATGGGGCTGAGCAACAACTTGAAAATGATTCGGATTTTAATCGAAAATTCATCTTCAGTGATGAGGCTCATTTCTGGCTGAATGGCTCCGTCAATAAACAAAATATGCGGTATTGGTCAGGCAGCAATCCACACGTACTCCATGAGTCCCGAAAAAATTACGGTTTGGTGTGGTTTATGGGCCGGCGGCGTCATTGGGCCGTACTTCTTCCGTGATGATCAAGACCAGCACGTTACTGTGAATGGGGATCGCTACCGTTCAATGATAACCGAATAATTTTGGCCCCAATTGGATGATATGGACTTGGAGGACATGTGGTTCCAACAGGACGGCGGCACGAGCCACACAGCGAATGTCACAATCAATTTATTGGAAACCAAGTTTGGAGAACGTGTTATCTCACTTTTGTAGCGCTCTTTTTGAAAAACCCTTTATAAGAGAACATTGTTTAGCTCATGATTGTTGTTCAATTCTTCATAAAATTTTATAAATATAGTTTTTGATTATGCCGAGGACTAATTGTATTAAAAAAAATGTTCAGAGAATTAAGTATTGATTTTTGAAGTGAATATAAAAATATTTTCAATATTTTCAAATCATTTACATTTTTCAAAATTTTCCAACAGAGATATCAAGCGCCAAATAATCTATTCAAATGGAAGCTTCGCATTTAAAAATAATTTATAAAAACAAGGTTGCAAAACAATCAAGCGGGTTTAAGTATTGTACCCTCTCCGCACAAAGTTGAATCACTGCAGTCACTTTTAATTGGTCCACTATAACCCCTTCCTGTTTGCAACAGTATAGTTTAAGTAAGTATGAACTAAGTGACTGTTTTCAAGTCGCTGCTTCTCTACAAATATGGCTTCGACTGATTATATTGAAGACGTCACATGTAAGTAAGACTCGAAGTGTCTGTAAATCATTGACGTTAGTCAACACTTATACATTCTTACTTATAGTAAGTCATGATATGAACGTGAATTTCGGCAGAGATTTCAGATCGTCTACGAGGAATAATAATCATAAATACAATCAGTCCTCTTAAGACAAGTCAATAACCGCATTGATTAAGCTTCGAAACATAGCTTATCGTTATCGCAATATTTTACTTAGTTTAATCTTAACGTGGTCCACTTTTGTTAAGCGTGATAGACGCTATGAAATCAAAAACGATAAGCAACCTTGCCACCTTAACACGTAAGCTAGTTTTCTGGAACCAAAGGTTACATGGCGAGTTGTTATGCTAATGTGATGCGGTCTAGTCTAGTTTATAAATGAAGATAAACGAGCATGGGCGTGTGTTTACAATGAGTCTTCAAGCAAGACGTAACACAAGAGGCTCTGAGCACCCAAGAGAACCCACAAGAATTTGTTTCGTCACATCGGCTTACCACAGGCTTTCATAATTTTATTGTTTTCCATAACAACGAATCTTTGTTCAGCAGCAATAAATTGGATTAAAAAAGCAAGACTATAATTTGCAATGACTAACCGCGAACAACAAGAGGAGGGTTCAATGTGCAACTGCCAGAGCTTTGGATGATTCAGTCGAATGCGTCGATGTTTATTGAATGCAATCGAATGGGGCGTTTTTCTGGCAACTGAATGTGAGTTGTTTTGCGTGGAATCTAAATTACGGTGATTGTTTCTAGCGAACGAGGCTCACGTGATGCTGCCATCATCTATATCTTCGCAATTTCAGACTTCACTTGTTTTCGTTAGATTGATAAATATTCTACGGATTCTGGAAGATGTTGTTTTAAAACATTCGTTAACGTTAAAATTTTATTACTTTAAAACTTACTTACTTACTTACAATGCCATCGATCATTGGGGGATTTGAGCCTAACCTTAAGCTGCTTTATATCTTTCTCTTTCCCCGGGCACGAAGCTTTCGGTATGTTAAACCAATCTTGCTGGAATCCGCGACCATATTTTTTCTGTAAAAATGCTGGTTGGATTCGAAGCCAATGGAGCATTGTTGTTTATTCACTTAATGTCACTCCTCCTCTTCTCGCAAACAGGACCATTTATCCACCATAGTCTATCGAGTTGGGAGTTTAATCCTCGTTGTTTGGACAAATCGAAGTAGATTCGATTGCCTCAGACGAGCCTTTGTCGGATCTCCACTAGCTCTATTTTATTACTGTCGATTGTGATATTGTTTCCAACAAGGTAGACACTTTCTCATCACAATATCTCCTGTAGGACTCGGAAGCTTTTGGTTCGGGGTGCTGAAGTCAGCCATCGCTTCGCATAGTCCAATGCGATAAGTGCTGTAATATTCAGCTTTGGAAGATCGTTTTTTTGTTGCTCCAAAGTTGTCGGCATCGGTTCAAAACTTCGGTGGATCTTAAAAAACGATCTGTGTCGAGCTCCAGAAAAACAATTTCGTCAAGCGCAGTCAGGAAAAGGCTCGTAAAAGCTGAACTTAGAGCACTCAGGCCAGTACTGAAGCCGGATTTTCCAATAAGAGTCACGGAAAAACGATTTGTCTGGGCTCTAAATTGCACTCAAGAAATGTGGAATTTCGGATGAATCAAAGTCTAGGCTGCATGTTGGAGATGGGAGGATTCTTGCACGAAGAGAACCAAAGGAAAAAATGAGCAATGAATGCTTCTTAAGGATGCCCACCTGAATTAAAAGTGTGATGGTCTGGGGCTTCTTCTCTGGAGATGAAAAGATAGAATGGTCTTCGTAGAATCGAAAGTTTCTGCAAAAGTTTATCTACGGATGCAGAAAACGGACTTTCAGAACATGAACTTATTTTTTTTTAGGTATGAGAGATTAATGTCAAGTTATTAAATAAGCCAGAACTTAAATGGCTAAAAATAATATTTGCTTCTTTTATTTCTTGGGTTGAAAAGTACTTCGAAGAAAATTATTAAATAAATTAATTATTAACTTGGCCTCCAGATCTCAATCCAATTGAGAATATCTGGTCAATATTATAACTTTAGGTTGGGAAGAAGCGTCCAGAGTCAATTGAAAAGCTAAATAAATAACTTATCCGGACCTGGAACATTATACCTGCATCCGCCTATCTTCGTTAATGTCTTGCCGATGTGCAGCTATAATAAAAACAAGAGGTCCAACAAAGTATTAATTAGATAGATAATGTTTCTGAGAAGGAATAAAAAATAAAGCAAAAAACACTGCACCAATTAAGCATTTTTAATTATCCCTAAAATCAGCTAGGTACCAAAAAAAACCCATTCTTCGGTCTAATACCTTTTTGCTCCCATGACAGCGTGTGAAAAATGCAAACACTCTAAATGTATCATGAAACGATCGCAATGCTTCTGATCCCGGATCTCTATAGTTTAAAAGTTTGCTAATGGCCACATCATTATTGTTAAGAAGGTTCTAGATTTGTTCCTAGCATTCACACTAGGCTTTGGCTTTCGGGACAAAATTGTCCCCATAGTTGTCGATGTTCTCGAGGTGCGAAATTTTTTTTTCTCTTCTTGCGGTCATAATTCTCCTTCTTACCGTCAAGCTCTTTACTATTCCCTTGACGTTTGAACTTTTGTTTCGAAAGTTATCGAGTTACCACCAAGAAAAGTTCAAAATGGTACATTTGGTTACGCGCCTGGTCTAAAATTGGGTCAATTGAAAGGTGTTTGAAGTCAAGGTGTGACAAAGAACGCTGCGTCACACTTCCAGTTGGGAATACTCTTTGATCAAAAAGTTCCCGGAATCATCACATTGTGGTACTCTCAGTCATCAGATTTGAGTTCTCTTTTTTTAGATGTGCTTGACATTTGTAAAAAAGACGCCGTATTGAGTACATCTTCGGATGTGCGTGTCGAAGATAAAAAACGCAGTGGAAAGCCATCGACATCAAAGGCCGACGAAAACATCAACAAAATCAAAGAATGGATGACATTTTACCGCAAATTGACCACAAGAGAGAGACAGAGGAGTTGGACAAAGCTTTTGGATACGCTCAATATATTTTGGTCAATGATATGCGCCTCAGTCGTATCGCTGCAGAGTTGGTACTGAAAGACCTGAATTTCATACAAAAAGGGTCCGTATTGACGGCATGACTATTTGTCTGAAAACGGAACGACTACCATCCAAACACATTTCATTTCAATTGATTTGGCTCCCTGCGATTTTTTCCTATTCGATCGACTCAAGAAACCGCTCCGCGGAACACGTTACGGCACCCAAGATCAGATAATGGAAAAATCGAAAACAACTCTGATGGACACACGGAAAACCGCTTTTAAAAAAATGTTTCGAGGATTCGATTAAGCGCTGGCAAAAGTGCGCTGCAGTCTATGAGGAGCCCTTTAAAGGGGACAATATCGATTTTGATGAATTATCTTGTATTTCGAATTTTCTGAATAAATTCTGGAAATTGTAACACTTAATACTTTACTATCGAGATTCGCAAACCTCAAGATCTGTACGTCTGATGATGTTCACTAAATAATAAATATTATTCATTCTTTTTTAACATATGAACAATTCACAAAGAAATCAAAACCCTGTTAATTTTGATAATCTTAAGTAAATATTTTTATTATTTCGTTTCAAGCTTGGAATTCTACTTATCTCTAAGTTAACATCCCCCAGTATGATTGTTTCTTTGTTTCTTTGTACAATTAACACAGATTCACGTTTAACGACGACTTTTATTGCATATTGATAGCCGAACAGCTTTTGTTATTGTTATTGATTCCAGTCCACGGAGAATTTATATTTTCAGTAAAATAAAACACAAATCTTTAATTTAAGCTAATTCATTTTGCCATTTATTTATTTATTTACTTTATTATTTTTTTGTCTTCACAAAAACACCAAATTCACAATAAGAAAAAACAAAGGTAATATGTAAAAATCTTAATTCTAAATCATCATTTATATACTTTTAATAATTTAATTTGGAAAACACTGTCATTATTTATGGAATATTTATTATTATTGGTATTTTGTTTCAATTAATTCGGTTTGTACAACTATTTATGTACACACACACATGTTTATTCGATTCGTTTATGTGTTAATGCAATTTATTGATAAGAAATAAATTCAATAAAGACAAATTCTATTCGATTCTAAATACACAAAGTAATGAGACTACCTACTCGGGATGTAGGTAACTAGAATTGGAAATCATAATAATATCTTATTTGTAATCTTCCTGGGCTTACGTTTGTAATCATCACCAAAGTCTGAAAAAGAAGAAAAGAAAGTTTTCTATTCAAAATGTTATAAGAAAAAATAATTTATATAGAAGCTGGAAAAAAACGAACGAAATGATGGCAGAAAAAATGAATAGGACACTATACGAGGTGGTGTGCAAAGTTTCCAATTTAACAATGATACGAGACATTTTTTCTTAATTTTTTGACCATCCAAAAAACAGTCGACATCACTTTCTCAGCCGAAAACAATTTTTGCTTTTTTTTTATATCCTGTCCATTGTTTTGGCTGTATTATTGTTTCGGGCTTATAATGGTATATCCAACTTTCATCTTCAGTAATTAATGGGCGCCAAAACTCGGCTTTACTGCGTCTAAACTGCGCCAACAAAGCGTTGGAAATGTGAATTCGAACACGTTTTGGGTTAACTTGAAAAAACGCGGTAGCTTCTTCATAAAATCTAATCTGGATTCAATATGTGAAAAACACATTCTATGGACATTTTCATAGCCTCTTTCGCACTAATTCGGTGGTCGTCTGGCACCATTTAATGAAATTCATCGTCTCCCAAGCTCTAACGACTACGTTTACATTTAGCTGCCTAAAATTGCACTATTGTTAATGATCGTGCAGAGTCCTCATACGCAGAGTTCCAATTTCACAAAAATTCTCACATCGACTCACTCAAACGTCTGTTAAGCGCGGGTCCAAAATGGCTGAAATTTTGGTGAGTGACTGTCCAAAACAAGCCGCATGACAAGTCGCGGTTCTATTGTCTCTGCCAGTCTCAAAAGTCCGTCTTTTCGATTTTGACAGAAAGAAGTCAGCCGTGGAGGAATTTCCGCATTATGTTCAATTGGTGCATAATGTCGCTTTACGTAGTTCCTAGTTCAAGTTCCAGAAAGACTTAAGATCTACGTTTCTAAGAGCAGGGGGTTCGCATAGTACAACCGCGCGTTACGGGGAGCTCTGTGATGACAATTGTTTGGCACAAGATGGTAGCAATGTGAAATAAGGAACTCTGCAAGGACTGCATGGAAAAAGGTACAGCGGGAATTCAACCACGCATATTTGGTTGCAGATCTAATGTAAGTAGCAAACTTAGGCTAGATGACTGGTAATGGCTTAATTCTCCAACACCAGCTTCACCTTCAACATTAACAAAAGAACTCTGCCAAAAATCTTATTCGAAGATTTTTGAAGAAAACATCTTTACGCGACTTCATAACAACAACGAACTAAAGTTCATCGATTCCTCAAGCACACATTTCTCTTTTCTGCAAAAGGAGAACGGGCGGTCTTCATTCAAAATTCGAATAATGTTAGCAAGAATCCTAAAGACACACAACGGCGCGAGGTTGCAATCCCAAGTGACTTCCTTGGAACTTTTCCAATCGGGTAATTAAGACGCCGAAAGGTGTCGCAGCATGAGGCACGGTGATGCTGAGTTAATGTACCTTTGTCAGGCAAAAAGCTTATTAGATCTTTTCAGAAATACATTTGCGCTGGAACAACGTGCGGAAAAGTTACACGCCTTTAATTTAAGTGAAAGTTTCTAGATGTCTGAGGTCTGATACAGGAAGAAGGCGAGACCACTTTAGGCTACCAACCAACACCGACAATGATGAATGTGGTATGATGACGAATGCGCCCAGAAAAAGAAGTCAACAGACATGGCATATAAGAAAAAACTTCAACGCAAAACGAGAGCAGTATGGGAGGAGTATCGAAAGAATCAGAAGCAGAGAAGAAAAAAAAATCTGCCCTCCGAGCTCAAGGACTTGGAAGAGTCTAGAAATCGACATCTAGCCAGATTTTAAAAAGAAGCCAAAAATTCAACCGCAGGTCATAGAACCGGCACTCAGGTTCTTCGAAATTGTGATGATAATCTTTTGAAAGCATGCCTGGAATATAAGCTCTATCTACCCCATTTACCAGAAAGCCGAACCTATATCTTGGAACAACTACCGAGGCATAGCCCTATTCAATGTCGCATACAGGATCGTATCCAGCGTACTGCCAGTATGGCTTCTGACCACCGAAATCCTGCAAAAGACCAACGTGTTTCAAATCGATATTTATCATCTATTCATCGATTTCAAAGCCGTATATGACAGTATGAATAGCTCCAAGCTCTACAACGTGATGACTGAATTCGGGATCACGGGAAAACTGATACGGATGCGTCGTTCAACGCTCGAAAATATACGATGCAAAACATATCGATTGGCAGCTACAATTTCGAAGTGGTGAAGCACTTCAATAACTTCGGAACTAATATATCCTATACAAAGGACATTACAGTGAAAATCCGACGGCGATTAAACGCAGGCTAGAAGGCTGGGTCTAACCAAATGGAAGCAGCGTGCTCAAGACCGTCAGGGAAGCTCTGAGCCTTCCATGATCGCTGGTCTTTTTAAGCAAGCAAATAAGATGTCTGGGAACCACAACATACTTTGTGTTTACGACAAGACGACTTTTTGTCGATTCTATGAAGTCATCCTATAAACATTATCGCCTTTAAAAAAAATCCTAAGCCAGCTTTGAGGGTTTCTTGTACTGATTTTCGATGACCAAGAATCATGAAGGCGCATCAATACTTAAGTAGAAACAGTAAAATAGAACCCTTGAACTTTTCTTTGCATCCAGGCACGTACATACATACATATGTATGCACATTCTTTATCGATCGACAATTTTAAGCTGACTTGTCTTGATTAGAATACTGCCTGTACTTCTCGAGAAACGCCGAAGACTGCAGTCGCAAATAACAAACACAGCTGTCGATAAAGATGGACTTTTCCAACTCACCCTTTCCCAAAGTTTGTTATTTGATTACTCACAATCTCCATGTGCAACAAGTAAGAAATGCTGCGAAAATACGTTTTCTTTTTGAAATTTCCTGCACACTTCTTGTTTGTTTTCATCAAGCAACAAATTATTTTTTTTTATCGAGTTGCTAAGGTAAACTATAAATAATTTATTCAAAGGTTCAGTTCAGTTCACACATTCAACTTGGAAAAAAAACTGCTGCGTTAAGCACAATTTAATCATTGCATTTCAGTCGAGCGTTGGAAAAGCTGCGAAATTTAAAGCATTTTATAATTCGATACTCAGAAACAGAATTGGCATTTGGCTTATTCACCAATTTGGAGATTCACAAGTTAATCAAAACAAAAAACAAAATCTTAAATACTATATCAGTGAAAAAACATTTCACATACCGAAAAAGAAGTAGAATTTCGCTCCTTGAAAAGTTTTTCCGATAATAACTTGTTTTTGAGTAATAGGTTTAAGATTTCCAACGCTACGAAGGCTATACCAATCAAGTCGAAGAGCAGTTGTCAAAGGTCATAATATTCTTATGGAAGGCATTGTACTTTTTATGATACTATTAATTGCAGCTACGTAATTGGTAAAACGTTAATGAACCAGTGCGACTGAGCAATTACCGTGAACTTGAATCAATCCGTAATAAGTGCCTTTATCAACCTCTCGCCTTTTTATGTCGATTAGATGACCACAAGAAACGGATCGTATTTGTAAGATAAAAAGGTACATTTATCCCAGTTTTTTTTTGTCGCTATTGGTTACAATTGAAATAAGCGACTTATTCGAACATGGACAAAACCTTGAAGGTACTGCTGGAACTCAAACTGAATCTGAACCAACAAGACCGCGAGTGTTGCGCGTAGTAAGGTCCAAGATCAATAAAAATTAAATCCTTTAGCTACTTAATTATGGGACACTCACTCGAGCAAGTTTTATTCCATTTGAAACCAGACTTCAATTAGGCAAAACTTAACTAATGCCCATTATCTCTTCAGCAGAAGTCATTTATCCAAAACTAGACTCTGTGTCTAAACACAAACTCCTTGTTGCATTTATTTAATTTATTTTATATTCTTGCACCGTGATTTAATTACTTAAACTCATCGAGCCTTTTCCTTGCCGTTTTAAAGATGGCGTATTTTTTCACTTCTGTAGTCAGCCCAAGTCGATTGGAACCATTTACTTGTTTCAATCTTGGAGAGTATAGACCTATAAATGAGTTTCTAAATAATTTTAACGACCTTAAAAACTTGTCGTAAAATAAATGCCGATAAGAAATTTAAAGACCCCACTCTATTGTTCCCACAAGACTTGTTAATAAACTCAAGGAGGCGTTACTAGGAACTTGGCGAGGGTCTTGCTCCTTACGGATGCATCGAAGGTAAAATTATGTTACGTTTGCCGATATAAACTTTTTACAATGCTTAAAATCTCACAGCGCTGAAGTATTTCGTAAACAGCAGGAAAATACCGATACATAGTCAAACATCGGCACTCCATGTTTTCTAAAAACAACCTTTCATTTTCTAGCTCCTCGGAAGAAACATTCAAAGTGGGATCTTATTCATATTATTGATTTTTTTATGGTTCCGTACTTCAAAAGAGAAAACGGAACCCTTATACGATCACTTCGCTGGACGTCGCGTGGAGGTATAAATTTGAAATTAATATTAAACACTAAGTACTAAGGTCCCTTCAATATGTATAAAACTCAAGCTTCTAAATTGTCGATGCGCGAGTCCGATTCGCACTTGGTCTGTCTTTATTAGGTTTAGAATTTTTATTTTGGCACTTATTGTTTGAAAACAATTTGGGGCATATGGGCCCAGCGAGAACATCGGTCCGGATGTGCACTTCTTTTTCCAGCACAGCCGCCTTAATTTTTGCAAAAACGGGCCGTATTTCGGCTCTAAATCGTCAACTGTAACTGGCTTATTAGCATCCACAAGTGAATTGATATACCCCCACAGAAAGAAGTCGCTACCAATTGACAGGTTCATTCCTTGTGATGATAAGCTTATCAAAGTCACCAATGACAGGGAGTCAATTAGCGTCTGTAGTTCTCGCTTTTGAGGGTAATGTAGGCATGCAAGCCGCACCAAAGACTTATTTCTCTTTTCAGTTAAAACTGTAATTAAAGTAGCTTAAGCGTTCGAAAAGGCCAAACAGTCAGCTATTGTACAATGATTCAAGTCGCTAGGACTTGTAGAGATGATGGTCTTTAACCTTTTGGCCCGATGAGTGTTAGAAATAAAGAAACACCAAATCGTCGGTTTCGCAAACAGATGAAGAAGTACATCAACCAACTATGTGCCCGCCCGTGTTTGAAGGCAGCTACTTGTTGTTAGTAACAAGCAGCGTCTCCGATTTTAGAAAATAAGACTAAGCTGTTTAAGCCTTGAACAAGTGTTCTCAATATTGAAAGCCATTTCCACGCACAAAATAAAATAACTACAACATCAAATGAGACGCAATGGTTCAAGAAGTTTACCCAATCTTCCAACAAAAAAATTGTCAAGCTTCAGCAAATAGAGGACTGGAAAGAAACGAAACGCGTAAACTTTTTACGAGACTAAAACTCATCAAAGACCAACACTTGCTCAAATAATATATTTTTTATCTGTTCATCTAGACTCTAGTCAATTGTTTTTTGTATAAATTTAATATCGTTTTGATTGTTAGAAGTCCTACCCTGTTCGTTTCATTAACGCAGTATGAGACAACAGGTAAAGCTATTCAATAAAAGAGAGGCGAACAACTTCAATACATCCAATGGATGACACATTCCCTTCAGCTAGGTTGTAAAGTGATGGACAAATGGTTTCTTTATAAGTCTACAAAAACAGTCGCTTCCGGCTTCCTTGAAGGTAGTCAAAAGTAAATCACAATTTTCAATTTACTTTTTTTAAAAAACAAAATGTGAGCAGGAGTTTTATGGACTCGCATGTTATGGCATTAGTCACCATTCAAAACTGGACGATGACTTATGAGTAATGCCGGCATGATGGTGCTTCTTAAATGAATGTATTGTTTTCTGCAAGTATGGAACACATTCAATTTGAGATTTGAAAGTTTTTCAATTGATTTTCTTATCAACGAAGTGAGTTCTTCCTTGTTGTCCAATAAATATTGTGCATTGACTGGGATAAATTGAGTCCGACTACGAAGAATGACTCATTACATGTGCGGCATGCTGTTGTTTGGAGCTATATCTGCAATCCCAATACAAAAAATTCTATCGCAATGAGGTCCTTTACAATGGGGCCAACCTGATCAGTGTGGATAATTTCCTTATTAAGCTAATTCGAAGACACATTGCAAGGGCAATGACTTCGATCAACAACCTGATCTCCGGGGCTTTCTACCCTAATGATTTGTACCATGAGAGTGTTCGCCTTAGTGGCTTTGTCCCTCCGGAGGCCTTCCTCTACTTCGATTCTAAAGGTTTGATACAGAATAGTAGGGCAATGCCGCTTATCTTCCACATCGCCCGTTCAGGTGTAGACAGGCGACTCGATTACAATCCAGACATCGCCCACAGTTCCGAAGATTGTCTCAGGTTCAGCAGAGCGGTGTCAACCCGCGATGTGATAGATGCACAGAAGCAAAACCAAAAATTTTGGTGGCTATTTGAAAATTGATAGGGAACTCTGTCGTCAACACCCTTCAAAGTCAGGTAAACTTATGGAGCAAAGTCGGCCTCTTTTCCTTTTAACTTCCCATCTGGAAGCTCCTGTTAATGCTTTGGCCGGCTTACATAGACTTAAGTTTTCTTAGCGTAAGTAGGATTAGTTAGGAAAATATATATTATTATATTATATATATACTAAATTATATATATATTTATGTTCTATATATATTTTCGTGAATTTTAAGCGTATGTATTTATTTATATTTATACATACATAGTTTTAAGTATATATTCTAAGTAATTTTAATGTAGTTTTAAGCTTTAGATATAGAATTAAAAATGTCCGACCACTAAGTTTTTTTTTTAATTTTCTTAGTTTAATAGTTGTAAATATAATGAAATCAATAAAATTAGTTTGTTTAAGTCGAAAGACATAGAATATAGTACTAGGTTTAGCTTAGAGCGCCCGCGAAGGGCCAGTAAGTTAGTTAAATAAATAAAATTAAGTTATATAAGCTAGTTTAAGCGTTTTGTCTAGTGTCTAAGAAATTATAATAAGAAAATAAAAAAAACGCATTCAAAAAGTAAAAAAAAGCTATATCTGCAAATCTGACGTAGTTACAACTTGGGCCACGAACATCGCTGAAGAAGATTGGAGAAAAATATATGCTTTATGAATGTTACACTTGCATACAGTTAGCCACAAAACTATTGATACACCCCTTCCACTAGGTTGTATATTATGACAACAAAAATATTTAATTAATTTATCTTCATTAAAGTACTTCCGTTCAAAACCCTGCACAGTTGTAATCAAAATCAATCTGATTTACATATGTAAGTATATATAAAAAATATAAAAATAAACTTTAAAAAACTGATTATATAACCGTTAAGCCATGTGAGTAAATTATAATTTGTCTGGCTCGATCCTTTTTTTGAGTAGAAAATAGGGGCAATCGTTTGGGGTTGTGAAGTTTTCGTTTATTTTAAATATGGAAGTACCGAAAATTAAGGATACTTCAGTTAAATTACATGTAGAAGGACAGTCTTTAAGAACTTTAGGCAAAATTGTTGGAAGGAGTTTCGAAAGAAAACAGAAAATAATACAGGAACGAATTCTTTGGAAAACTAGAATCGCAGTGGCAGACCACCAAAATTAAGTATTCAAAGCAGACGCTATTCGGTCCGAGAAGTAGAAACATTGGAAGACTCAAACTTGTGTCCTTAAGAAAGACATGCTGTTTGGGAAAGGAACACTTACGGAACAACTGTTATATGCAATCGATTTATTTCGGTGGTAAATCAGTAGAAAAGTTTGTTATTCACCAAAAGTCATCGGCGAATTTTGGAAAAATGTTATTTTCTGTGACAAGTGAAAAGTTACTATTTTTTCTTCGGACAGCTTTCGAAAAGTTTGTAGACAACCCGGAGAATCGATTCAAGTAAAATACTTTCGACCAACAATAAAAAATTGGGCAAGGTTTCGTTCCTGTGTAGGGAAGTTTTCCTGTGTCCAGTGTGGTAATTTTAGTAAGTTTAGTTAAAGTAAGTTAATTTTTAAACTATTTACATTTGTATTTTGTATCATCGCATCTTTTATCGATTTTAACTTGTAGTATGCAAAAAGAGGAATCGTATCAATATTTTTGTAGATTACTGTATGTAAATCGATATTTAAAAATATCGATCGAATAAAAGGTCAGTAAAGATCGGCTTACCCTTCTTCTAAAACTAAATGCAAAAGGAGATGTTAAATTCATGCATTTCTTATTGACAAATAAAACATTCTGAAAACCCAAGAGCGTTGAAAATGTTCTTTTTACTCTACCGATATATTGGCGTGAGAATAAAAAAGGTCGATGCCGCTGCTCTATTTAAAGCTTGACTAGTAAACTCAGCTATTCCAGAATTGAAAGAATATTGTGTTGCTCGGAAAATTGATTTTAATTTGTTAGATTATGCTCTAGGACATCCATTTTGTGAACACATACTCATAGCACAGACAAATATGGGGACACGGACAGCAAACGACGCCATATTTCTTGCCGCTCTTTTGACATTTCTCTTCAGTAAGGTTCGCCATTTCATGATGGAAAGATATACGAGCCAAAAACGAATCGAAATTATTAAAATTTACTACCGAAATTCGAAGTCAGTGGCCTCAACGTTAAGAGCGCTACGTCCAATTTATAGTCGTCATAATCGTCCTAGCAGATCAACAATTGAGCGTCTAGTGGAAAAATTTGAATCCACCGGCACAGTACAAAATGTTCCCGTGCCAGTTTTGCGAAAAGATCTTGGCCTACATCCTTACAAGATTAAATTGACGCAAGAACTGAAGCCGCTTGACGTGAATTGGGCTGAGCAACAACTTGAAAATGATTCGGATTTTCATCGAAAAATCATCTTCAGCGATGAGGCTCATTTCTGGCTGAATGGCTCCGTCAATAAACAAAAAATGCGGTATTGGTCAGGCAGCAATTCACACGTACTCCATGAGTCATCATTGCATCCCGAAAAAATGATGATGATCAAGACCAGCACGTTACTGTGAATGGGGATCGCTACCGTTCAATGATAACCGAGTATTTTTGGCCCCAATTGGATCATATGGACTTGGAGGACATGTGGTTCCAACAGGACGGCGCCACAAGCCACACAGCGAATGTCACAATCAATTTATTGGAAACCAAGTTTGGAGAACGTGTTATCTCACGAAATGGTCCAGTCGCTTGGCCGCCTCGATCGTGCGATTTGACGCCGTTAGACTATTTCCTGTGGGGCTACGTCAAGTCTATGGTCTATGCCAACAAGCCAGCGACGATTGATGAGCTTCGTACGAATATCGAACGTGAAATTGCATCAGTATCGGCCGATTTATGCTTGAAAACCGTCGAAAATTGGGTTCAGCGTCTGGACTTCTGCAAGTGTGCCCGTGGTGGCTATGCAAAAGAAATTGAGTTTCATACTATACATAATGGCATCGAACGTACTTTCACAGGAATACAGAATTTCATTGATATCCAAAACCGTTTTTGTTTTATTTAAACTTTTGTAGCGCTCTTATTGAAAACCCTGATGTAAGAACAAGATTCAGGCAGTAAGAATGTTTGAATTGCGCCGAGGAAGGTCATGGGTTGTATTCGATTCAAAGCAGGAATTTACTAGAAGGTTAAACACTTTTCGTTCCTTTTTTTCGTGGTTCAATTTTTTTTTTAAATTATTGCAAAGAATGCATTTTAATTTGATTCATGGAAGCATTTAACTGGAAAGTATATAAGTTCGACTTTGGGAGTGCGGGTATTTTTTAGATAAGCAAAATAGGTTGTGGGAATTCCGAAAATAATATCAAGCGGGCGACGAATGCAATCACTGGAAAAGAAAATTATTTTTTTTACTTTTATGGTATGCATTTTTTTTTAAGAACGTAGTGAGCCGTGCGTCTGAACTATTTTGTTTACGTTGACAGCTTTTATTGAAGCTCAGTGTCAATAGTGTAAAAAGTAATTTAAAATTAATGCTGAAAATTGTTCTCGGAATACAGATTCACATTGGATTTGGATTTCTAACGAATCACACTTGATTAACGCAGAAACCTATGAGCAACTGAATGAAATTTTCGTAAACCCTTGAAGACAAATATTTGGTTGATAAAAACTGGATTCGAAGAAAGAATTTCAGACTTCGTTTAGAAGGCCAAAACAAACTTATCTCGAAAAAGACCCTTATTGTTCCATTCGTGCTTTATGCCAAGAGGCTATGTGCGCTATTTAAGCTATAAAGGAAGGTTGTACATTTGATTGCCATGCTATTAGAAAGAGACTTAACGGGTACGAAAATTTAAGTACAAAGCAAGACTATCGAAGACGCTATCCACGAAGGTGAGTAAGAAACCTGCCCACTATTTAAAATCATCTTTAAAAACATTTTCTGGAGGTTTTCGCTTGCGCAGAACATATGCATAATATTCGCCCCGCCTTTGGATAGAGCACATTTAAATAAATTAGCAAATAGTTCACAATCAGAGAAATTTCGAGAGCTATATTCTAGTCAGGAGACTGTGCTTTCTTTCTTCTTTCTTCTTAAAAAAATCTACGAAAATTAATCGCTTCAGTTTAAAAAGAATAACAGAACGTGTTCTATTGTCAGCAAATAATTTAAGTTCGGGTTTCTTTCGCATTGAGCAAGCATTAACTTTCAACACAAAACGGATGTGATAATGATGAAGTGGGCAACTAGCTAGTCCCGTCTGATGAGGAAGATCTGGATTCTGTTTTGCTTAAAGTGGTTGTATTTAAAACAAAGGAACTTTCTCAAAAACACTTTTTGATTTCAATTCGAGCAATCATTAAGTGCGAAACTTTTTATCATCGAATTCGATTTATGTTCGGGATAACAACAATATATTTTGAGAAATAACTTAGACTTCAGACTGCAGCTTTGCGGGGCCTCTAGAATACAAAATATGTTCTTCAGTGCTTTTAATTATAGCCTTCAAAGTGATATACTGCGAACTTACAAATGTATAAATCATTCTCTCACGTATGGCAGTGAAGTATTCTACAATATTCTTCAATCGTTGAAAGTTTGGTGTACCACACAGGTTATCCAGTTCTTACACATTTGTAAAAGGAACAACTGCCCTGAGCAAATATCTTTAAATTCTAACTATTCTTAGTATAATTTTAAGCAACATTGTAATAATCTTAGGAATAGGTTAGCGCAAAGTTTAAATAAACAATTTAGGATCCAAAAATTATTTTTTGCCACGTAAACACTTTAATAAGTGTCATAAGATTTATTTTCCTTGCGAAAATTAACTATGGGCTCTGCAAAGACTATGGAAAGTGTGCGAAGCCAACATGCACAAATCATCACCCCTGTCTACCACTCGCCCATTCGGATAAGCCTCAAAGCCGTTTAATCGACGCCCATCTCCAACCTTCCCCTTCAAGGTAGACTTAGTTTTCTCACTTCACTTACCATCATCAAGTTAAGTTCACCACAAAGAACACAAGTGACAGAGGACATGAACAGAATTTTGACAAAGCAGAAAACACAACACTAAAATTGAAATCCATCAACCATGGCTGTTATGTAAGGAGTCAGTTAACATTTTACTGCCTACATTACCAAAATTCTAAACTCCCAACAGATGTTGAGAAAAATTCCAGAAACACATTAGAAGAATGGCTAATTATGGTTCCAAGACTCAAAATGGGACAGATTTTGCCATCGTTTCCGAAGATGGAAAAACATTACGCAAAGGGTTGTTGCCAAACTTTATTTCCGTTTTATCCACAGAAGCTATAGCAATGCAAAAGACGCTCATATGTACCGACAATTTTTTTTACAATCCATGCGATACAAAAAATAAATAACACAACATTAGTTATTACGCCCATCAGGGAGATACTAATAGCCAATAAGGGGAATCTTAGTCTACTTTGGATACCAGGTCGTTCAGGGATTAAGAGAAATAAAGCCAATGAGGCAGTCCTGCAACTATTTGACGCGCAGAGAATATGTCAGGTAACCTTCCGGGCTGAACCACAAGTACCAAAGAGAGAGATAGAGAGAGACCGAGAAAGCCCCTCACGGAAGAATGGTCATTTTGGAGTCACGCATGAGGCTGGGGATTTTTTTCTGATGGCGGACGGTAGTAGCGGCAACCCG
Organism: Orthonevra nobilis; assembly: GCA_963555765.1. Lineage (NCBI taxonomy): Eukaryota > Metazoa > Arthropoda > Insecta > Diptera > Syrphidae > Orthonevra > Orthonevra nobilis. The sequence continues at coordinate 35,809,924 of OY743224.1, forward strand.
TCAGCGGCCTTTTCTGGTCGAAAGGTGATGATAAAACGATTGCAAGTCCCGGAGAATGTTATTTGTATCTGCGGAGGGTACAGCTTCGAGCACATATTCACAGCCTACAGATGGCACTGACCGTTTTAGAAAATTTTCAGCAAAATCTGCATTTGGTCATACCAAATAAAGTGCAGTCGACTATCATTAATATTAGAACGTACCTAATTCACTGAAATTGTTGGGGCAAGCTTCAATACCCAGCTTATTTGAACATTATGCTTGCGATGAGATGAACTCCCACTGCAGCTATATAATACACAATTCCTTTCTTTGAATAGTTTTACTAAAATTGAAGCTTAAAAGAGCCTGAACTGCTTTTGCTGCTTTCACAAAGTCTGTTTAGCTGTGTCGATCAATTTCTAGCGTTTCGTCAAGCTTAACCAGCTTGGCTTATGTAACTTTCTGTTGCTGGTTGCAAGCGGCTTCTTGGTCAGCAGCATGGTCCTAGAAGGTTCATTTCAGTTTTCTTAACATTCATCTTCAAATGATTCATTCTTAAGGAACAAACCTATGCAAGAATTACCTTGAAGAGTTTTTGTTAGTTCAGTGAACCGCCTGAAAATTATTATCATCGCTTGAATTGCTCAGATATCTTAAAGTACCTTATTGGTGCAATAGAGATTCGAAATAAGCATCGTTCCGTGAAGTCTTACAAAAAATCCATTTACTTTGATTTTATGAAGAACATGTAAAGGAGCTTGTGCCATTCGGAAAAGCAGACTTCAGTCTATTTTGCCTTATGCAATGGAGCTCCGAACTACTCGTGTGTGTCTTCGCGGGGAGAGTACCTATTCTTTTCGGAATAAATTGCCATAATCTTAGATGTGGTTTATTAAGGAGATTGCGACGCGATATCACCGTCTACCCAAAACTCATGTGCAAAGTTCGACCAGATGTTTTAAAAATGAAGCCTTATCGTCGATTCTTTTTCATTTAATCAGAATATTAGGCTCCAGCTAGGCATTGCTATGATTTATAATTTCATGGACAATCTTCAAATTGTTTGATATGAACTTTTATTGGGCAATACGCGAACAAATACACTCAAAAGAGGCGTACAATTTCACACACTCGATGAGTTAAACGAAAAGTAAACGCGTTCCACACAAATTTACATATTCAACGTTTAGCGCAACCTTAATGAGGATACATTAGACTTTTCACACAAAACGGCAATCAACGTTTCCGTTTTTTGTTTTTTTTAAATAGATACAAGCAGAAAACAAGCTTTAAATTACAAATTCTAGAATAGAAATGAAACAAAAAATAAAGTAGAACTTTACAAACCTATTCAGTTCCAGAAGGATTCTCGATTCTCGATAAAGCACACTTAACATTGATTTGAATCTCGGCCTGCATGTTGTCAGCATTTATATTATAAACTAATGGTTAGGTACTAAGGAATAAGCACAGAGTCTGCGCATCGGCTTGCTATGAGTGTGACTATGTCCGCAAGAATCTCCCGCCAGAGACCAGCAGCAATCCGAGGAATGGTATCAATGCACCCAATGTGCTTGGCAAAAACGGCATAGCGTTCGATTTCTGAGACGCGCTCAACTGCTCATCCCGGCAGACGGTTTGGTTCTTCACGAAACGGAACATCGACTCGACGATATTGGCTGGGGTTATCTCTTTGCATTTTTCCAGCGCCTCAATGACACATTCATTTAATGACTGAATGTCTTGGCACTGTTTTGGTCCGATAATGAGCTTTGGTATAGCCTCGATGTCTTCGATCTTTTCCTTTGGCATATAACCACCAAAGGTTTTATTCATGCATTCCTGCATTTGATCCTTTTTCGACTCCAGACACTCGGGTCCACTTTCGGCGATGAACAGTGCGATTTGATCACCACCCTTGTAGCAGACAAAGTTGAGAAGGCTTTCGAAAATTCGCATAAACACATCGGTGTTATCTTTTTCGTCCTCCTCCAAACAAGGCTCGACCTTTTTGGTCAGATTTCGAAGACAGTCGAGCGCGTCGGGACGTTTTTTACAGTATTTATTGAAAACCGTGTCCAAGTCGCCGTTGGGACGGGCCTTTTCAATTTCCATATTAATTGCAGTCATATTCACAATTCCTGTGATGCACTCAACAGCCGTACTGATACCCGTTTCGATGTTGGCGAACGCCTCGTTCCCTGTTTCATTGCCAGCAATTTTCCTGCATTTATCTTTGAAGAGATTCTTCGCCTTGTCTGTGAGGTTGCCGTTTGTTAATTCCGAGGGAATTTGGCTCCGAAGTTCATCGAGGTCAACGTCTAATGCACATATTGTCGTCGAGAATACGCCAAGTGTGACGACAATCACTACTAGCAGCGATGAGGCATTTCCTAGACTTTTGGTCATTTTAATTATTTAACAAAGGAAAAACTTATTTTCATATCACACGCGAAACAAAGGAAAAGTATTTAAAAGTCTTTGTACTAAATCGTTGCAATCGCAATTGATGTTTAACGAGAACTGACGAGAAACTAAATGAGAATCGCGCTGGTGAACTTGCTCCGCAAATTGGGGGCGACAACTGCACTGCAATGTGATTAGCGTAGTGCTGGTGCAAGTGTTCTTTTCCGAAGTTCGACTAGGCACGAACCCCACTCGGTTAGCAATCACGGATAACAATTAGAAATAGTTTGTTGAGGAAAACAACTAAGTGCTCGTAGTCGCACAGTATACAAACGATAGCGTTTAGCGAACTTCGGACTTTGGCTTATCTATAAATGCAAATGACAGATGTCATTCGTTGGTGACAGCTGTTGCTCAGCGTTCAGGGTTGCAGCTGCAATTAAGTTTTTTTATATTTTCACAAAAAGATGGCGCTTATGAAAATTCAAATCTGCTTAAGGGGGAAGTAAGGTTAATTCGTACGAAAAAAGGAAGGCTTTTGTGATTTTTTTTGTGACGACACAGTTAAAATCTCTATATTAAAACTACTAGTACATTAAAGTATGTCATTTCAAGGATATTACTTCAAATTTTCACGAAAAATTTTTCAAAAACGTGTCGTTATTCGGACGTGTCTCGGAAAAAAGTAGAATTCCGGTGAAATCTGAAATCAAAAAATCCAAGTTCATTTCTTAGACAATAGTTTTTCGAAATTTTAATTTTTACTATTTTGAAACACTCTGAAGGGAAAAAAGCGATTTAATGGTGAAAAAAGGCTAATTTGTTATTGTTAAATAAAAATTGTACATAAATATAAAAAAAACTCTCCAGCGTTACCTCATAAATTATGTACAGAAATAGTGTTCAAATGGATCGGTGCAGTAGTTTTGAAGCTATAAGGGACACCGACTTTGAAAACGTGAGTTGTGGGGAAACCACTTAAACGTTTTGAACACTAAAAAATCTGTAATAAAACGCTCATCCGACAGATTTAAAAATACTCGTTACTTCGTCAATTTTGCTCCAATCGATTTGAACTAACTACAACTAAAAATATAAAAAAAAATCACAATCAATCAAACGCGAGAAGATCGCGCCATTCTTATTCGACGAGCCATTTCCAAAATGACAGCTCTTAAAATATTGCTAGATATACAGACTCTTTTTACTTCATCCATGACTGATCCGTGTCGTAGCTGCATAGTAAAACATCTCAGTCCAGTGCCTGTTCTAAAAAAAACCTTCCTTCTGCTGCTAGCCCCTGGATCGTAGTAAGGTTAATTCGTACGATCAGTTCCTGAGCCATAGCGAATTGTTGATTCTTGAACCGAAGGTTCGGTTTTTCTTTTTTCGTGAACCTTGTGGCCTTGATTTGAAAGCACTCTTAGCTGGAGCATTGTTAAACATTCGCTCGAAGCAATGGCGCATTCAGCTATCCACTTGAAGATGTGCTGCTCCATAAAGAGGTTCGAAACTTTTTGAAAAACATAGGACTTTTCGCCGGTAAAAGTTCTTCGCCCCTGCTGCTTATTTTATCCAAATTTAGAAAGGACCCAACAACAGCCTTTAGCTTCACAAGTAGCAAATAAAAATTTGATCTTCCGATCGAAAAACGTCGGGTCCAACATTTTAAGTGATATGAACTGAAAAGAACATTTTCGATAAAGAACCGATAAAAAAAACTCTAGCTGTAGGTCCAACCCAACAATCAAACACACAGACTCGATACAAAGAATAGCTATTCTCGTTGATAGCCAAGCAGCTATTAAACGATATCGACCACCATATCATCGAAAATAGTTCAAGACTGCCGCGAACAGATTAGTAGTATAGCAGAAAGATTCAAGAAAACCATTATTTGGGTTCCCGGGCACAGTCACATTCCGGGTAATGAAAGAGCTGACGAACTAGCCAAGCAAGGTGCAGCACTCGATAGCTCACAAGCCGCGGAGGTGCATATTCCACTAGGACTAGTCAAAGCTAAAATCGATAAACATTTCCGGAAAATTTCTGGCTTTAGGTGTTCTCAACTTAACACTTGCGCAAAATCCAGGAAAACATGGCCGCTATATTTAGCTAACACGGACTGAGGATCTCCTTAGTCGGACCCGCACTGACATCACGAGAATAATAGCGGTCATCACAGGGCACTAGGGCACTGGCCGATAGGAGACAACGCAATCAGACTTAACATCCCATACAACACACACTGTCGCAGCTGTAAAGACACTTCAGAAAAGGAGACACTTACTCATTTTCTGTGCAGCTGCCCAGCGCTGGCTAGAGTCAGACAGCGAACATTAGGCAACGCCTTTTTCGAGTCCCTCGATGAAATATCCAATAAAGCCATAAAGCAAATTTTCATAAATTACTCAATTATAAACAAAAAAGAGCAGTGGTATCAAAAAGGCACATAGTGCTAATTGGGTTCTCCTTATACCGCCACTACACACAAACACGGGTCCAACCCATATCTGCAAGATTTTATTTTACAAAAAATATATAAATATTAAACCAGGATGGAAATTGATAAGGACATATAAACCGCTCCAGAATCATGCAAATCTGAATATTTGAAACAATCTATTAAGAGGAGTTTCATCCCTTCATTAGAAGTTTCGCTGCCATTTATATGTAATTTTTGTTTATTTTATTTAATTATAAATTAATTGAATATTTTGCACATTTTTTAAGCAGCCTTGAGCCACGAATAATTGTGTATAATTTCATTAAATAAATAAAAAACTTTAATTAACTACTAAAAAGAATGAGATAAAAAGTTATAATGTTTTAATAAGAATAAAAAATAAAAATGTTAAAGTTACAAAATATTCATTTTTTTCAATAATTTTTTAAAAATATTTCAAATTTATAGATATACTCGTAGTTATTTATATTTAAGGCCAATATTGATAAATAATAATATTAAAATCACACTAATTTAATTAAATAAAAAATAATAATTATAATAATAAAATTCAATAATAAAAAAAAGTTATCCAATATGGTTTGCTAAAACTTTCTTATTGCTAAAACATTCATAACAAAACGAATTCAATTCAATTATTAATTTAAAATTTACTTTTATTTTAGCGCTTTGAAAATTCTGTCGGCCTGAAGTTTTTGCCGTCCTTAAAATTTTTGCCTAAATCCATCACTGTCTCGATTTGGGTGGACAATTTGCAAATCAATTTGCCCCTCCTACGGGTTTTGAAATATCAGCACGCAGTCTGTAGAAGGTCCTTTAGCAAAGGAATTACAAACAACTAAAACTTAAAGACCCAGACTAGTCACGAAGAGTGAATAAAGAAGGAAAGAGGACGAAAATATTGTACCACCAATATCATAATACCAATATCAGCATCACACTTTTGTGTGGGGAATTCGATACCTCTTAGATCCAGAGCCGTCTCCTATCTCTTAAACGTAATAATAAACCACAAGCCATTATCCATTTATGGCACTTGCATCGCAGGAACCAAAGGATTTTACATTCACGGGATGCCTTTCGGTATCAACTTCGGTTATAACGGCCACATAACCAATTATACTGAAAATTTGCAATAGACACGAAATTTTAAATCAACCTTTACTACCTAATAGAGATACTACTTCAACACGTCCACACATTGAGTTGGACTGCTTTCGCTACTTGACTACGGCTGTGATAGCATTGTTTATTTTATCCAAACGGCAAAATGCCACCGGAGTAGATTCGAAAACTTGTTTAAATATAAAATCTTACTTTGCCATTCGAATCAGGGACCTTTGATCCAACTGGATTCAACTCTTGATATCTCTCGAAAATATGAATCTATTCCAAAAAAGCATGTTTTTCACGTTGAACCCTAGGGTACATCCATTTGCAAGCAAAGGCCCGATGAAGGCCATTTAATCTTCTGCGTTAAATAAAATCTACTGAGAACGAGAACGACGTCCAAAACCACCTCGGAATTCCACATCTGCAGCACTAGCTCCAACATCTATCTTCATATCGGAACCACCTGCTGCCCGTCTGTATGCAGAACGATCTTCGTCAGTTTTCGTTGACCCCACGACCACGGCGTCCAGAAACGGATGGTCGTGGCCGAGTAGTTTCCGACCTGGCTGGGCGCTTAAGTGTTGCTGGGACGATCTCTTGTGGCAAATGAAAGTACGTCCAAAGATATTCAATAGCGTCGTTGGTCAAATGAAAGTAGTAATGCCTCCATGCAAACTGCTCCCTGACCAAACCCTGTGAATGCAACGAGTGCAGTGTTTTAATTACAAGAAGATTGGGAATGGTCTCCAGTTCTGGGTGCTTTCGAACATGTAAATCTTTTTTGGCCACAATGGCATAACATTTTGGTGTCTTATGTAGAGCACTCACCGGAAAGAAAGGCAGATAACCTTTACTATGGATCGAGATGGCTGTTGTAAAACTAATGCCAATCGTACCAATCGTGGTATCTCACGGGGAAAGTCATTATGGTATCCTTCAAAACAGTCTTGATTCTGGTTATTGTACTCAAGTTATAATGGTTTTGTCATTTCTTATCCTTGGAGATGCATTTATCCGGTTTCTTGATTCCCCTGCGGTGGGGAAAAAAGGTTTTCTTCAAGCAAGCATGTATGTTTGTTCCTGATTCCTGGTGGTCCATGGCGGTCTTCAAAATTCTTTTGAGCAACCAACCATGTACTGACTCATAGGTGTGATTCTAAATTCCCCGTAGTTTTTCTATGTGGACAAGTTTAAGCACTATTTTGTTGAACTGGAGTCCAGTGAAGATCCAAAAGCTTTCCTCTTGAGCTGCTTAGCAAGAAGAAACTTTATCTTCAGAAATACGAAACAAGCCTTGTGAAGAAAAGCATCAACGCGGGGGTTGCTTTTCAACTTCTCAGAAAAGAAAACTGGAAGATATTTTGCTCCTTACGGATCTTCTGATGCTCGCCCAAGTAACAATATTGCAGTTCCATGACTCTTCTTAAATTAACTCTTAACTCTTCTGCTGGCGGTTTGTTGCATTGTCTAATCTAGGTTGTTCCGACGACGTAAGGAACTGACCAAACGTTCGCTCCTAAAGGTCACTGGAGAATGGGGACTTGGGACACGTCAGTCTCTAAGGCTTTTTCAATGTCCAGATAACATGCGACCGCCGTTAACTGGTGAATGATAAGCGCCTTTTGCCAGCCTTGGAGATAGAAATAGTTTTTCTTATTTTATCCCACAACTAGTGAGTTTATAGGCAGGCTATCACCATTTTTTGAAAGACTTTATGACCAAAAATATTCGTTTCGCACAAGTTTTGGATGCCTCGTACATTTTTCTAGGCCCCCATGTTTTCTTTGGCTTTCAATATGTTCTGTCCCCGCTACCCAAGCTTGCATTTGGAATTTTATTACTGGAAAAACAGCAGCATGCAGATTGGAAGCGCTCACTTTTTCTACGGAGCTATTTGATAACTCCCGCATGTATCAACAACAACAAAAATTTGGCTTAACTGTGCCAAGATGAGAGGTAAATTCTGAACTTGTAAACGCTCTTCACAACGCCAGTTCTTTTCTATATTTTCCCAAATTCCTAGTCAAGAAAAGATGTGGAGTTCAGTTCAACATATGCCTACATCTTGAGCAAATCATGAAAAGGCTTCCTTCGCGTGTGCTATTCGCTGACCAAATCCATAAAGTTATAAAATCCTTCAATTAAAATACACTAAGTGGCCATTTGAGGCTTCTCATTAAACACTTAATTCAGCGTTCAGGTAACCCAATAAAAATAGGTTTGGGTAAAAAAAAAACAGATTCACAAAAGGTCCTCAAGTTGTATTTACCTGCGTGTTAAAAAAAAAAACCACTATAAATAGACGCCTAAAGAACAATCCAAGCCTAAGTCAGAAGCTGACAGTGTGACTGTGAACATAATTAAAATGATCTTCGGAGTCTCATTTGCATTTCTAATTTCCATGTGCAAAGCCACAATGTTGCTAAACAGCTTCTCGCCTTCGGCACCGTATTTGATCGACGAGAAACTGGAGCAGTCTGTGGTTTTTAAGTCAATGGATGCTTCGGAAAATGAATTCCAAATTGAAATGGCGGATCTGTTGGGACTCACAGAACGACCGAGGCACATTAGGAAACCCCTATCCCTGAGGTAGGTACCCAGTTTCAAAAGACGTCAATTTTATTATAATTTTTCTGTTTTTTTTTATAGGAAAGCAGCATCAAAAATTCTGCTGGAACTTTATGATACACTCCAAGAAGAAGAGGAACCACAAATGGCATTGAACAAGAAAAGGGTTGCCAGAAGCACTCTGATAAGCGAAGAAGATCGCTCAGCGATTGACAAGTGTAACAACATAATCACATTCTCAAGCAAAAGTAAGTTCGCTATCAAGCCTCTTAATTATATTTGAAGGTCCTTAAAACTTCCTTTCAATAGAGCGAAAGGCACGACGCATTCAAAATGCCTTGGACATGACAATGAGCTTCAATACCAATCATATACCTCGGGACTTGCGACTTGTTCGTGCCGAATTGAGAATGTTTCAGAATTCTCAGTTAGGAAGGCGATTTGCAGGTGTGCAGAACGTAACAGTGTCCGTCTATCATAGAGTACTGAACAGAAAATTGGGCAAGATCGAGAGGAAGCTACTGACCAGCTTAAGCACAACAACCAACTTCAAAGGATGGCTAGAGGCGAACGTGACGAACATAGTGTCAAGGTGGCTATTTAGAGGGTTTACAACAAATGGGCATGAATTGATTGTGACCACCACTGTAAACGGGGTTAGCAACGAAGTGATCCCCGAAGATATCGGCTTAATCAATGTCAGTGGAGTGGAAGAATATCAACCATTTATCATTGGGTTCTTCAATGGACCGGAACTGCTGAACAAAATCCAATATCTTCGTTTTAAAAGGGATATGGGCAAGGTTAAGCGGTATACGACAGACTATCGGCCACCACGCATAGAGGGAATGTTTGCATTTGGAGAAAGTTATAGACCTTCGAAAACCTGCGAGCGGATGAATTTTTCAATTGATTTCCAGGACCTGCAAATGCAAGACTGGGTTATTGCACCGAAAAAGTTCGACGCCTATTACTGTGGCGGTGAGTGCAATTTCCCATTGGGATCGAAAATGAATGCCACAAACCATGCAATCGTGCAGACTCTTATGCATCTTAAGGAACCGAGCCTGCCGAAGCCATGCTGTGTGCCGACAGTATTGTCCTCGGTTTCCATTTTGCATTACCTCAACGAAGATTCAGTTAATTTGAGTAAATATCCGGATAGCGTTGCCAAGAGTTGCGGATGCCATTAGAAGGCCAAAAAGTATCGAAGATTGTCCACATGACTGTATTTATTACATATTTAATAAATAAACAAATGAAAAAAAATGTTTTTGTTAACGTTATTTGAAGTAAATTTTTGAAAGTATACGAAGGAATCTCCTTTTTCTAGAAAAGAGACTTCTTAAGAATGCGTAACCCTTTATATGAGTACTTCTATTTGAATTTGAAGATTTTTTAACTTGAATTTTGTTACTTGTTGTTAAGCTGCGGTTGTTCGTGCTTTCTATTTACTTTTTTGATTTTTGGACCAAAGGTTCGGTCTTGCCTTCTTTTCGTGAACCTCTTGGGTGATATACGAAGGCACTTCAACCTGGAGGATTGTTGTCCAGTCACTTGATGTGGCCACGTCATTGTAGTCAACGTATTTTTTCCTTCAAGACTAGATCTACATCTCTGTACAAGCGAAGGTTCCATTAAAGAAGTAAAATGAAAATTTGAAACAGAAAATGAAGAACTTTTTCGAAAAACAAAACCAAATGTGTAGATCGGCTTATAATGGATTCTAATAATGAATTGATCTTATCCAAGTCACGTTTTAAAAGACTAAGGATGAACAGGTCACCTGCGCACGCTATGGGGTGGCGGAAGGAGCCTACAAGATTGCTCTTGAAGATCGTAAATAAAATCGGCCAAATGACTACACCCTGTTGTAGACCGTTTTAAATTTTAAAACTTTCAGCAGACGTCACATTACCATTTCTCACAATAAACTTTCTACTTCTCAGCATCTTATGCCTTTGTTCCAGTGGATATCCGATACCAGTTTTGAATCATGCCCCGCTCTGAAACCGAGTTGCTTATCCGGAATAATATTTTTGTCCTTAGCCTACTCAGTCAAGGCTTTATTGATCATCGTTTCAAAAACCTTTCTGATGTTCGAAACGAAACTTATCGACCGAAGATTTTCCGGATTGGATGTGTTCATTATTCAGCGAATTTTAAAACAGGAAGCCTATCGCTTCTAAGGGGATTGGCATACCGTCGATCCTACAGATTTCTTACTTCTAAGTGAATCGAAAATAACCAAAAGATCTTCTTTCGAAGTGAACGGAGGATGTTCCCCCTCATCGGCGGTAACGTCATTTGCCAAACTGTCGTCAATGAAGAAAGTAAAACCGTTGTTCTACGATCGCGAGTACTCAACGCCGTTTTGAAGGTCGGACTTGTGTATTAGAGCGCTATTTCCGAGCACATTGTTCGGGCGGCATCGTAACTGCGGAACTTAATCCGCAATGGACACTGACTTCTGACGGTCTTCTGAGAAGGACTTTTTCTGTGCGATAAAATTTGTACAGAAATCAAAAGCTTTCAGCTTCTTTCCCCATCTTTAAGGCACATAAGGTTCGAGATACAAATTCTGTTAACTCGTTTGTTACTGATCGTTCCTTTAGAAATCTATGTTGGTCTGGAGATCTTCCATCCTCCATCCTCCATCCATCCTGGCAAAACATTGCATAGTATATAATGGTCTAAAAGAGTACGGGAATGCACGAGAGTCTACTTGAAACATACACCCAAGATAACATAAATCATCAACACAATTTTTCAGCTAAAATATCGGACTCAATGCACAAAAAGTGTCACCAGAGCGGACACAAATGATAGCGAGACCCACCTTAAAACGAAGATGACACTGAAGGTGTAACGAAACGAAATAGCTGATGAACTGGCGACGAAAGGAGCAGGAAATAGCCACCAAAGGAAATAGGCGTCCTGCGGACAGTTATTAAAAGATCTATAAACGAATGTGCAGGCCAGGAATTCAAAAATCACTGGGTCAACCTTATAACGTGCACAAAAGCAAAAACGATAATAGAAAAATCGACTAACAAGGTAGCGAAACGAGCTTGAACTCCAGCAAATGGTGGGACTGGTTACCTCAAACTCCACTCACATATGCCAAAGCTATGAAGAGGAAGAGGAAGATTTGGAGCACTTCCTCTGCCAATGCCCATCAACGGCGAGACTGCGGTGCAAAATACCGGGGTCAGCATTGATACCGGATCTTGCGCACCTTAAAGAAATTGGGATCGATGAGATCATGGACTTCGCAAAACGAACAAAAAGATTTCCCGACCACACAAATCAAGACACTCAATAGGAAAACCTCTGACATCTTCCCCTCCCCACTTTTTCCCCAAAATCTTGTCCATAGAGGATCACAATGGGCCTAATCAGAGACCTAAGTGAAGATCTTATAAAGCTCACCCTTACAAACCAACCAATAAACCAAACTTAAAAACAAGGGTCAACGTTAAGCATTTAAGCAAACCGAAAGTGGCCACAGACTTTTTTGATATATTGAGCCATGAACCACCTTTCTGGAACGCCAAGCATCAGTTGTCCACATGGTCGAGAAAACGTTGAGCTCCCAAGTACCCCTAGGTTAAGTGCACGTCAGCGTCCTTAAAGAAATATGGACCTACGATTCCATCAGTATATAAAGCACACCAAACGGTGCGTTTTAATGGATGCAAAGGCGTCTCGATAAAGGCTTCTGGCTTTTCTTTCATCCAAATTCGGCAACTTTGCTTGTTTACATATACATTTAACCAAAAATAGGCTAAATCCCAGATTAGAATTTTCGCTGAAAATGAGGATCAAGCTGAAATCACCGCAAAACCTTTTTCTGTTCGCAATGTTTGTCATGTTTGGAGATGCGTATTTTCCGCCAGAGTGTACGTGGTGCGAAAACGATTTATCGTTTTTCGAATAACTTGCTCGGATTGACGATTATGTCAACCGTAAAAAGGGCATGGCGCACGATAAGTCTCGTGAATCGAACGATGGTTTTCAAAATAGGTTTGCACATTTTGCAAGCGTTGCTCTGGCGTTAATATATTCATCGTAAAACATAAAAACGTATTTATCACAAATCAACTTTCAACTGTCCAATTGACAATCAGAAGAAACAGTGGTGCCAGTTCGAAAACCAAACGAGGGTGTCGTTAGGTCCAGAAACGGCAACGCTTTTGAAGTTCTTAGGTGTAAATATAATAATGATCTGAAAGTTTCAACAATCTACTTGAGACAGAGGACGATTTTATTTACTTATCAACAGAACGGATTGTATCAAACAATTTATACAAATTTTATTTATACATTAATTAATAAAGAAAAAATATTAGTTCTGTCTTCTCTTAAAGACCAATTCGTGATGGCGTTCGACGTGGCGTTTGCCCCGGAGTCACGATCTCTTGTTTTGGTATCAAAGCTTCTTCTCTCTGCGCAGCCTGGATTTTTTGCTCCTCCATTTGTTCCTGAGCCATTTGCATTTGCGTTTCCATTTCCTTGAGATGTTCAGCGGCTTGCTTCTTTTTCTCACGTCCACTTCGACCGGTCTCCTTCACGGAAAAGAACATAGGACCCAGTTCGGCCAACCAATACCCATCGACTGCCGTGGCACATTGCATGTACTCTTTGGCTGTCATAACTAGTTCGTGGTAAACAACATAATCTGGAGTCGTACCGAGACCGTAAAGTGCCGAAGTTGGATGAAGATGGCATGGCATTCCAGTTCGTAGGTTAACGTATTCGCCAATACCTTTCAGTCGCGCTGCCTGATAGAAGTAAGCTAGAGAGGAATTTTTTTTAGTAGGTCGAATTTAAGTCTTAAATCGCGGGACTCACCTGAACAGATGCATTTTCTTACAATATCCCAATCGGAGCCACATGATTTGACGTTGAGCTTCTGTTGGAGCAGGATATCTTTCAGCTGTTGTCGCACTTCTCGTACCTTTCGCATGGCTTTGACGTGGATGAAATGCTCATTGCACCAATTCGCGTTATAACTGTGGTAGAATGTTATGTTTGTTTAGAAAAGGTTTCTAGGACATGCTAAAGTGCAAACAGACTCACTTATTTTGCTTCCATTGAAGATACACATTTAGATATGTTAGATGGTCGGACTCAGGAACTTGGAACTTCTCTCTTACCCCATCAGCTTCCTCCTCACGGCCTTTGGGACGGTAAAATATCGATGGAACGGATAGCATTGAAACTGTGAAAAAAGAAATAAAGAATTTAGGAGCTTTTCTTACAATCTTTGCTTAGATATCATTATTCAGACATATCGTAAGATTCATTCTTTAACTGGGTTAACATGCATGTGATCAAATATGAGTTAAGTGCATAGATCCTTGGTTTTTTGGACATTTAAGAAGATAGTCCTTGGTTGACCACTTCAGCGGTAGAACCGAGAACTTGACTAAACGAAATTTGAAAACACAATAAAATATTTAAAAATTTAGTCTATGACTTGAACCTGGGACCTATAAATTGATCCAACAGAAAGCAGACGCTTGAAGAACGGCGCCATCTAGCTTGCGAGCTCAATGATCAGGAATCAGGTGGTCTCTGCTCAGGTTCTGGCTTTACTGATCTAAAAACATTTGATACGCGTTTCAATTGTGACTTGAATACGCGAAGGTTTAGCCATCTTAAAAAGCAAAAGATTCTCAACAAAACAGTTTGATAAATGCATGCAGGCAATAAGACCGCGTCAACTGGATAGTTCAACTGGTAAGAACCAAGATGTCCAATTGAGTAAGGAGAAACGTAAAATGACAATTTACTGAGAGGGCAGCTCTCCACCTCATCGCAACCGATCTATGGACATATCGATCCATTATGCTTCAGCAAAACTGTTTTCAGTCCAGTTTGAATCTACTTTGACACATGAAATATCGCTTACACTAGATTAAAAAAAATAACATTACTTATCTTACTTCCAAGCCCTTTGTGGGCGTTCTTAGTTTAACCTTGTTCTTAACTCGACTTTAACTAACTAACTAACTAACTAACAGACGTTTTTTATTCAATATCTAAAGCTTAAAACTGTATTAAAATAACTTACATGCTTAAATTTAATAGGACTACCGGTTGAAAATGTCGTTTCGATTCGACCGGTTTGGCCGCAATCCACGAATCGATCCATTTTTTGACATCATCGAAATGACGGAAGTGCTGGTCAGCCAGGCCATGTTGCATCGATCGGAAGAGATAGTAATCGGGCGGGGCAAGGTCTGGACTATACGGCGGGTGGGGTAGGACATCCCATTTGAGCGTTTCAAGGTAAGTTTTGACGACATTTGCAACATGTGGCCGAGCATTGTCATGTTGCAAAATAACTTTATCGTGCCTTGCGACCGTTTTTCCTTCAGTGTTCGGCTCAAACGCATTAATTGTCGTCGGTAGACCTCGCTTGTGATTGTTTCATTCGGTTTTAGCAGCTCATAATACACAACATCCTTCTGGTCCCACCAAATGCACAGCATAACCTTCAGGCCATGAATATTCTGAACGGCCGTCGATGTTGAGGCATGCCCGGGGTGTCTATACGTTGCCCGACGTTTTGGATTAACGTAATGTACCCATTTTTCATCACCAGTGACGATTCGATACAAAAAAGACTTCTTTTTGTGGCGTTCAAGCCGCATTTCGGACATGCAAAATCGGCGTTCGACTTCTCGTGGCTTCAATTCATACGGCACCCAATGTCCTACCTTTCGGATCATTCCCATTGCTTTCAAACGATCGGAAATGGTTTGCTGAGCGACGCCAAGTGACTTTGCAGGTTCTTCTTCCGTTTGTGACGGATCTTGATCGAGCAATGCCTCCAATTCATGGTCTTCAAACTTTTTCACCTGGCCGGGGCGTTCTTTGTCTTCGGTGTCGAAATCACCATCTTTGATAGTATAGCTCGGGTAAGCTTCGGTAAGCAATTGATGCGCTTCGGTTGCTTTTTTCTTTGAATGAAAGAAGCATGTTAAGACCTCCCGCAAATGTTGTTTTGATGGCACGAATAAAGACATTTTACGGCTTTACAAAAACTTGTGTGTTTTCACTAATGACCAATAACCTAGACTGAAATAATTAGACAATGACATGAAGTTTCTGATGTGACAGCTGTCATGGTCAAAATTCATCTCAGAGAAAAAGACATGAAGTTGTCTGCAATAACGACATTTTCAACCGGTAGTCCTATTATATTTAATTATTTTATACAGAAAACTTGTAGAACTCAAACGGGTCCATATATAAGTCCGCGATAACATATCTCTTTATGTTACGGTTAATGCAGAAATTGCAAATTTTTGAATAAAAATATATTGAATATCAAACAAACTGTCAAAGACATTTTATGTAGATAAAATTGCCCTTTGCACAACATTGTTTGGACAATTGGAACGCTTTGTTGTCAACGGGCGGCGAAGTTGTTTTGAATTCTAAAATTTTTCTAAGTGCACGAAATCTAGGCGAATGATTTCGCAAACCAATCCTAAGAAAAACTAAAGCACTGTAAGCCGACCAAGGATTTTAAAAAAGAAAAGAGGTGGACTTAACCCCATAGGGTGAGCCGACTTTGAAGTGTATTTACGACAGAGTTCCCTATACATTTTCTGACAGCCACCAAAATTGTCGATGCTGCTTCTTCACATCTTCCGTATCGCGAGTTGATACTGCCCTGCTGAGCCCGAGACAATATCCGAGGAATTGTCTGCCATGTCTCGATTATGCTTGTTTACGAGGAGTGATCCAAAAGTAATGATAATCGGTTATTTTGAGTTCGCATAAAATTCCAAATAAACCCACTAGATCGGCATAAAAAAAAACTTAGCAGGCCATGATTTCAGGTAGGTTCATTTATAGCGCTCAGGTACCTCAGCCCACGAGCTATCTTTGAGCACGAGACATCGTTATATGAGAAACCAGACTACCGGTATTATAGAGTTTAATACCCTGTTATTAGTTTTAAAATCTTAATTTAAAAAAAAAATCTTCAAAAATAATTTTAAAATTGTTTGGAAAATTGACATACAGTCCTTAATTTAATACTTCTTTTGTAGAAAACAAAAAATGTGCTGTATACCTCTCGAAATAAATCTGTCGGGGGCCCTTTTTGTCCATAAAATTTTACCTCAGTCAGAAAAACAAAGTTAAAGCTGTTAAGTACCCCTGTTTTAAAAAAGTTCTAACAAAGACATATACAGCGACTTGGGGATTGTACTACCTCCATATTCCACCGCTGAAGATAAACAGCACGAAGGACGTCTTTCCACGTTCCTCACTGAAGACAACGTGAAAAAATCAAAGATGTCTTATAGGAAGATTGAAGAGTGACCATCAGGCAGGAAGATGAGGTCACAGAGATCTCGTGTCGGACTTTTCAAAGAACCCTTGTCAACAAATTACATGTGAAGAAGGTCTCTGCGAGTTGGGTGCCGAGAATGTTAACCAATGAGTGAAAAAAGAAACGAGCCGATATTTCGAGGGAGAATCTCTTGTCACTTTTCCTGACCATGGACGAGACTGATCCACTAACCAAAAATCTTAAAACCATCGATTTCCAAAGAAGTTGAATTTGTCGAGTTCGGCAGGGAAATTTATAGCATCAGTTTTTTTAGGACGCTGAAGGACTACTATATGAGGCTCTTACTACGCAGACCAAATTAGAATATTGCGGGAGGCCATTCAGGAAAAGGGATGTGGCAACTGCTAGCTAGAGTGTTGTTTCATCAAGACAACGCACCGGTTTACAAGGATGCAATTCCGATGGCTGCAATTCAAAAAACAACGCTCGAACTTGAACACCCGTCCTATTCGCTAGGAAAGCTCCCACTTTCTTCTGCTCAAGCAATCCCTTCGGCGCAAGAAAATTGAAGGTGAAAGCGAATTAATGGCCGCTTTTGGAGCGTTTTGGCAGAGTCAAGGCAAAGAATTTTTTTTTTCTGAGGGGTACCCATTAGAAACACGAAAGTGAATAAAAAAGAAACCAGTCATGCCTGTAGAATAAAACTGAAAAACCTGTTCTCCGTCCGTCGGTCACAGAGCTGTGTCTCCTAAACCATTACGGAGAGAAACTTGCAATTTTCACAGAAAGTTGCTGCTGTTGCCGCTTCAACAACGAATAATAAAAATGATATAAAGTTAAAAACAAATGGGGGTCACAACAGAAAGAAAGTGTTTCATGATATCGCAACTCAACTTAGCGCCTTAGAGTAGGCAATGATCCCAGCCACATTTTTAGAGTAGTCAATGGTTGGAGTTGAATTTCTTGCAAGAATTTGCCAAAAAAAAAAAAAACTCAGAATCATAGATTCACACATTTCTATATAAGTCTGCATCAAATTATCTTTGAATTTTATGATCGTTTTATTTTATCGTATTATATCGTATTATTTTTTAAACTTTTTAATTTCCCATCTGAAAGTTCTTATTCTTATTGGAATTATAGCCGATGTCAAGCTTTTACTTTGTCCGGCATACTGGTTAATATTTACGGGCCATGCAATGAGAAATTTATAATCAAATAAAAACAGTGTTGCATACGCTTGGAAGGCGCAGCTCCCTTCAACTCTCACTTGGCAAACTTTTTTATTTAGAACGTTAGAGCTCGTTGGTTACTCATTTTTTTGAAGTGATTTATAAACTTTGGAAACACGACAAGCCCCTTTTGTGCCTCTATTTTTTATTTTATCTCTTAGCAGTAACATCAACGAGTCACAGGATTGTCAAAACAACAACAATAAATTTCTTTATTGTTTTATTTTCTTATTTTGAAATTCTAAAAATAAATTGATCAAACTTGTTCCAATTTTATACAAGGTCGCGATAAAAAAGCCCACGTCCCGTTGAGCATGCTCTGACGATTGTGCATGGTGGAGTCACATGGCTGCGATGGACTTTTATCGGTGAGCTTGATCAACATCTACGTAAGCAAATTGTTGTTCTGTGCGAAAAACCAAACTTACCTATAATCAGAACCTCAGCACTACATTCCATTTGGCATGATACGATCAGCATTTGGCATTGTGGCGGGTCCAATGGAAATTCAGCCATTTGACGTCCGAGTGCTGTCAGTGCACCCGTGTGATCCAATGCACCCAAAATCCACAGCTGATAGAGTGAATTGAGGATGTTGTCCTGCGGAGGTGGATCCATAAAGTGGAACTGCAATAAATCAACGACACCGAGTGACTTAAGCAAGAGGACTGTGTTGGCCAAGTTTGTGCGTTGGATTTCTGGCACCGTGAGAGGCAGCAACTCCTCTTTGTATTGCCTTTGTGTGTAGAGACGAAATGCTTGACCAGGACCAGTACGTCCAGCACGTCCCGATCTTTGATTAGCGTTTGCCTGAGATATTGGATAAATTTGCAGAGCGTCCATGCCAATGCGAGGATTGTAAACTTTTAGCTTACAATAGCCAGAGTCGATGACGAATATGATTCCGTCGACGGTGAGTGAGGTTTCGGCGATATTTGTGGCCACAACACATTTGCGCAAGCCTTCGGGTGATTTTTGGAAAATCTTCGCTTGTAAATCGGATGGAAGTTGCGAGTATATCGGAAGGATGGAAAGTTCGGGAGCGTTTTCGATTTCAACAAGACGTTCCGCCAACACCTCGCACGTGACTTCGATGTCTTCCTGACCCGGCATGAAGATCAACATATCGCCCTCGTTGGGTGTTAGGTGGATTTGGAGGGCTTGCTTGACAGCCGATTCGACGTAATCTTCGCAGGTGTTCTTGCTGAATGTCGTGTCGACGGGGAATGTCCGGCCGGGTATGGTGAACGTGGGCACATTGCCAAAGAATGTGGCGAATTTCGTGGAATCCATGGTGGCCGAGGTGACGATGAGTTTGAGGTCATGACGCCGGGCAACTATCTGAAATGAAAAAATATGCATTTAAGCTTGGTGGTTTTAAATGAATGAATGAATGAATGAATTTTTTATTTAGGATAGTGAGAGTAGAACTACCTCAAAGTAGTAGCTGTACAGGACGAGTCGATGGAGTTTCGAAGCAATTCTTTCAGGAATGATTGAACAGCGCATCGTTACCTTTTTAAGACTTTCGATCACTGTGTAGACGTTCACACAGTATAGCGATATATATTTTCTAGTCGAAGTTAAGACGACTTATCTCTGTGAAGTTTGCACAAATCAAATTGTCTCATTTCCTAGGGATCAGGTAGAAGATGTTGTGAGCTACGTAAGGCCACGGAGGCATCTTTGATGTAGGTCAGGAGGACGGCAGCACGCTTGTGGTTGCTCGGCTGAGCTCGTTGGACGGGGTAGTCCTTGTCCTCCTTTCCATACATCTCCTGCTCAACAGCAAAGAAGAGTCGTGCCAATTTAGTAGAGGGAGAGAAAAAAAGAGAGTGAAGAGAAAGATTAGAGCAAAAGCGGAAAAGGGGTGTTCAGGGTTACCTGCTGAATGAGGATCGTTATAGAAGAACCGGGGACCGACTTACCCTAGCTACCCTAGACTATCCCTATGCTAAAATAAGACTAACAAACTGCATAAAACTTACCTTATCCTTCTCTTCCTTAAATCTATCCTAGCTCCTTAGCCAAGTAGCCTTACAACCGTAAATAACCTAAAAAAAGAATATAAACTTAAGCTATACCTTACCTAACTTAATACTACCTAAGGAGTCCTAGCTAAGCTGATCCCAACCCTTCCACTACAGACCCGGCGTCCAGGGTAGCACCGTCCCATGGATCAGCCAGTAGATGGTGTTTCCGGCTTGGCCTTTGTTATCTCCCTGGCCAGAGATTTCGGGGGAGAGCTCTTAAGGCGATTTGGCGGACACAGTGCAACAGATTATCCGTTTCCACGTCCCGGTCCCTGTCTTTGTCCTGCAGAAATTTCCTATAATTTCCCATCCCTCTAAATGGATGGCCTTCCGTAGCTCACAACAAGGATGATGAAGTTCTATTCTTTGGGAAACTTCCAACATGCTTCTTACCAGGTCATCTCTTACTAATTTGAAGGATATGTTGATGTTGGAGCAAAATGTTCTCGGTACAGAGGTGAGCTCACACAATATTTTGCCTTAACATTTTGCATGTCAAATCATTGACAGATATGTCTTATTCAATAGTTTAGCGGATTTTATCACTCGTGGAACACAGATATTGCACGCTGAAAGGTATCCCAGCAGGAGATTTGCCCACCATTAATTTTTTTCAAGACTTCACAACTATCTTCAGAATATGAGGTGCTGGATTTTTGAAGTAGAGAAAGGTCATCTGCTGGATTAATAAACTTAGGGGAACATTGGATACGGTACGACAGAATCCCCATTCATCAGGAGGACTGATTACAATTTTTAATGTCAAAACCCGCTCATTAAATTATTGAACTAAACATTCAAAAAAAGTGTTGTTTTAGGAAAAATATTCTAACGTTTTTTTTAATTTCTCAAAAAAGTGGACACTTTTTAGCAGCAAGTTTTTTTTAATGAATTAAATTTGTAAAAATTCAATTTAAAAAAAATGTTTTTATTTTTCAACGACTCAAGCTACTTGGGTAAAGCCTTTTCTTGACCTAACCTACTAGCATTGTCGCATCTTATGCAAATCACCCTGTGGATCACGATATTCACACAGAATGCGTTTAATGGTATCAGACCCTATTTCATCTTCTACAGCTTCTACAGGAGTCATCAGAGTCAAATTTAATGGACATTGAGCCAGTGGTGCAATTTCCCGCCAGGACTTCGGGCTATCGGGTAAATTGATGGCAAGTTCGAGTATAGGTCGTAAAATGGAACCTTCGCTTCGCAATCTTTCAGGGGAATGTTATTTATTTACTGAGTCTGAAATTTTTCTTTTCGTTTTCAAAATCTAACAGAAGATATTATATGTAAGTTAAACCCTGTCAAAAGGCTACTGAAACATTACCCCTATTGTAATATTGCCGCATATTCTCAAGTAAAAGGACAAAAATTTTGGATCACTTTCTCAGCAGATTGCATGCAATAAGTTTTTGCTTTTATATTTGCTTTATTATTATTTTGTTTAGGACCTTCAAAAGTCTAGAATCAGCAGAAAATGTGCGCTTTCCTTTTATAAGTCATAGCAAAAATGCTGACACCTTACAGAGCTGTTAAAAGTTTAAGTAGCTTAACACAATTAAAAACATGGTTCATATGAGAGAACATGATGCTACTGTTGAAACAGCAGCTTGGCTTAGATAGCTCCAAAGCTTCCACGGTGGAAATGTTAAACAAGTATCACTCTATCAATTGTAATAAAAAAAAAGTTCCCCTGTCTGTCTATCTGTCTGAACGCGATAAACTCCAAAAATACCAAATGGATTTTTATTTGGTTTTCTCGAATAGACAGAGTGTTTCAATGGGACAGTTAAGGTTTATATATTATTAAAGTTTTGTATAAATTGACTGCAAAATGACGATTATTGTAACCAAAGGAATCAAAACTTTGTCTGTTAAAGCTTTTCCTTGTGGTAACTGGATTCCTCTATCTTTAATTACCTTTTTAAAGGTACCAAAACCTGGAAAGAGTATTCCGGAGCTACTTTAATCTTATAGCCCTATTAGTTTATCCTCCTTCATCTTAAAGACCATGGAAAGACTTATAGATCTGCATATCAGGGGACATTTAGAAACTCTGTCAATGAGGGGCAAATTCACGATCTAGTCGCCCTCTCTGCTCTCTGCGCCTTCCTGGACAATATCAGTTACAACTCCATTAAGAAAGCAATTCGGAGTAAAGGTATTGACGGCTCGACTTTTTATTATCGAGTTATTACTTCCTCGCTTAGAAGCGTGTCAAAGTCAGTCACAGCAACTAGAGGTTGTCCCCAGGAAAGAGTTCTGTCGCTTTTCCTCTGGACGGGTCATAGACAACCTCATTCTGAACCAAAATAAGATAGGCTATGTCAAGGGTATGATGATGATCTGGCTATTGTCATAAGTGGCAAATATGACACTACAATCACTAGCGTTATGCACTCAACATAAATGCATGTCTTAGAATGATGTAAGTGTCAAGGGCTCTCTGTGAATCCTAGCAAAACCGCTCTGGTCCACTTCACAATGGATAAGGAGACAACCGACTCTGTCTCCAATTGCTATTGAGGGAACATCTCTGGCATTCTCCAGTGAAGTCAAATACCCCGTCTTGGATAAGAAACTTTACTGGACTCAACATATCAAGTCTATCACAGAACGTGCAACCTAGGCCATGTGGCCCTGTAAGCGGTTCTATGGGAAAACTTGGGGTCTCAAACCTAAGATGCTTTACATCATGATGGTTAGACCTATTATTACCTACGCAGTCAAAATTCGGTGGCCCAAAACTTAAGAGGCAACAATTTCTAAAAAGCTGGAAAAAGTCTAACGCATAGCTTGTTTGGTCGTTTCTGGTGCCATGAGCACCTGCCCTACAGCAGCAATGGAAGCTCACATTGGGCTGTCTCCTCTTAACATTTTCATTAGGAAAATAGCCGCCAAAAATGCCCTTAATATGCAACTGGCAATGAAATAGAAGCCAAGTTAACCAAACGGGATACTCATCACAGATAAAGACATGTTCTGCTCGATCCCAGATTGTATGAAGGCAACATACTGCTTTGGGTGTCTCTTTGAGGAAGACATTCCTGGCCGCGATCTATGGTCGAGTAACACACATGCCCCCGTCCCCAGAAACTTAATCCGGTATACGAATGGCTCAAATGGTGCCGGTGTCGATGGATGCAACACTAAAATCTCCATACTCATGGGAGAACATCCAAGTGTTTTCCAGGCTGAACTACTAGCCATCGAATCTTGTGCCATAGGCCATAAAGGGGCCAGAATTCTAATATATTCAGACATCCACGCAGCGGTCAAGGCATGGTCATCCAATCTTATGGAGTCCAAATGTATCAAAAGCTGCTACGACGCCTTACAATCCCTGGTGCGACGTAGCAAAGTTAGGTTAGGATGGGTTCCAGGTCATCATGGAATCGAAGACAATGAAATTGCGGACGAACTTGCCAGGGCTAGTCCGAAAACCGAGTACGGGGAACCTTTCCGTTGTGTAAGCTGGATGAACAATAAGTGGGAAAACAAGCAACACATTGCCCACTGGAGAAATCTGTCGGGACTCAAACAATCTAAATTACTAATCGAACCCTTTCTCTTACAGAGAAATCATTAAACTTAACAAGGGGAACATTAAAAAGTTCGTGAGCTTCCTCTCAAGCCATCGCTGCTTGAGATCACATTTACCCTAACTAGGGCTCAGTACAACGAACGAATGCCGAACTGTTTGAAAGACGACGAAACAGCTGTACACATTCTTTGTGAATGTCCAGCTCTAATTTGTCTAGGAAGGCGTGTCTTTCTCAAACTGATATGCTCTCCATTTGGTATCAAAATGCTAAAGTCATTCTGAATTTCATTAGAAGGATGCAATGTCTGTTAGCCTAAACTAGTCTGCCACTTGGGGATAGGCAGAACGTTCAAAAACAGAAGAAGTTACATACTAACGTTGTTCGAATATTGTGTCAACGACTGTGGAAAATTCAAACATCGAAAAAACGTATGGTGAGCTCAGCCCAACGTTCGGACAGGACAACGTTTGTCGGGTCAGCTTGTTTAAAATATATTCTTAGCAAAAATATTTACCAGTAAGTTCTTTTTTCATTTTCACTTGACTGGTTCCGTAGCATTGCAGGACAGAAGAACATTCAGATTAGTGATTGGATAAACAGAAAGGAGTTTGAAGAAATTCTTTTCTCAGGACGGCAGAGTTTATCCCATACTTAAATATCAGTTCCACTTTCGATGCCTCCACTGTAAACTTTTTGAAGTCTCTTTGTTTGTTTTGACTGAAATTTCATTTGAAAAACAGCACCACACCAGTACGATACAAGTCCCATGTGTTCGCTGAAAGTGAATTTACTTCACGCAATCGCTAAATTAACAAAAAGCGGGTGCAACCGAACTTAACACAGTCAACAGGTTGATGAAAAAGCTTTCAAAGCTTGTACAAAAACGAAGAGTACAACTTGCTCTTTATGATTTCTCTTCTTTTATCTGCATTCTCTTAAAATACTCATTATAGACGAAAAAAATATTTAAACAATATTTATCAAACTGAATCGACCTCAGCCATGCCCATGGCCAAATGATACAGATGAACTGCGCCGGGGCATTCGTGGTTGACATGAGTTCCGACACGTAGTAACTGCAAGCAACTATTTAGGAATGTTATGCCCCCATCCCCATAGGCATTGTAAAAATGTAAACATCTCGATTATTTGAACATGGAATAAGACTTTAGTGAGGTTGTATCATTTAAACATAATTTTTTGTTTACGTTAAAGTTGAACGCTGATGCGTAGGTTGGCGTAGTAATGCACTGATTGGACACGGAAGTCGTTGATAATAGAACGCGTGTCAACTATGAAACAAAAGACTGACCTAATTTGACCTCGTATTCGTTGGATTCGATGTACCTACCTATTGACTCTATCGACAAATTGCCGCAAGTTTGTTTTTAAAAATTTCTCCCCGAAATAAAGTTCACGACGTGACTTCTGGCCAGGGGAAGGGGGAGATACATTTTCATTGTTGAATAATGCTCTTGGAAAACTTTGGACGTTTTTCCATGTCGGAGAGCACATTTTTATATTTTCATCACGTGCGTTCTTAAGTTCAATTTACTCGTACTGCTGGATGACGAAAACAAACCTTGATGGATCTTAATATGTTTTTCGAAGAATGGGCGGGAATAGTGAGTGCGTCAAGAAATGTTCTAAAAATAAATTCAGCTAATAGAAAATCAGTGAAATTCGAAACATTCGGTGTATGTAGTTGATACAAGTTTTCATTGATTGAAATAAGGCGGCTGGCGCTATAAACAAATTTAAATGACTATTGACGTCCGGTTTGACGTCTTACATAAATAAAGGATTTAAAAAAATTACATTTTCTTGTTTTTGAAAATTCTGAACAAATATTAAATGAAGTCGAAATTTTTGTTCTTACAAACTTATCCGTCATGGAAATTTAAAACGAAAGGTAATTTAAAGCAGGATGGTGGAGGTGGTAGGGATAATGTCATCACCTCTCAAAAGAGACGACTAACGTATGCTCGAAAAAATATACAAGACTCGAAGAGAAGAGGGTAATCTTGGGTATTTACAGAAAAAAAAACATGCAAATGCGAGTCGGACTCGCGCAACAAAAAATCCGTACAAAACTTGCTGGTTTTTAAATAGTTCGACTATCGCGGGTCTCGAAGTCTCGCGTTTGTTTGTAGGAAGGTTTTGACTCCTTTGCGAGTATCAAATTATGCGGCGAAAACATCCAAACCTTTTGACTGTGTCGATTTAGACGCTTTATGTTTGTACAGCTTTAAGGGACGTTAGGATTTCGTAATAATTTCAACTTGATTTCTCAACTTGTTCCTGAGAAAAAGGGTGGTGATGCACAGACGGACAACGAAGTGTTACTAAAAGATTCCGTTTTTTCTTTTGAGGAACGGAACCCCTTAAAAAGCAACAAAATTGTCTGTGTTGTTTCAGAAACCATTGCTTGAAGAATATTTTTTATCAAGTTTTGAAGGAAGTTTTAGTCTTTAAAATTTTTCCTCCCTTTTTCAACCACGCCTTGGAGATTTTTAAACCGTCGTTGAAAGAATTATTTTCGAGGTAAGAAATGGATCCTTTCGCAAAGCTACTTCCAAAATGGACGGTGTGTTGCCAAACAGTCCAAGTTTTTATTAAAGTTTGTGTGACTGGTTTGCTGATTGATAGCAAAACACATGAAGCGCCATCAGTCGTATCGGGTTTTTCAATAAGAGCGCTACAAAATTTTTTTTTAAATAAAACAAAAAACTGTTTTGGATATGATACCATTATGTATGGATCTCGATTTCTTTTGCATGGCCACCACGGGCACGCTTGCAGAATTCGATCCAGACGCTGAACCCAATTTTCGGCGGTTTTCAAGCATAAATCGGCCGATACTGCCGCAATTTTGCGTTCGATATTCGTACGAAGCTCATCAATCGTCACTGGCTTGCTGGCATAGACCATAGACTTGACGTAGCCACAGGAAATAGTCTAACGGCGTCAAATCGCACGACCGAGGCGGCCAAGCGTCTGGACCCTTTCGTGAGATAACACGTTCTCCAAACTTGGTTTCCAATAAATTGATTGTGACATTCGCTGTGTGGCTTGTGGCGCCGTCGTGTTGGAACCACATGTCCTCCAAGTCCATATCATCCAATGGGGGCCAAAAATATTCGGTTATCATTGAACGGTAGCGATCCCCATTCACAGTAACGTGCTAGTCTTGATCATCACGGAAGAAGTACGGCCCAATGACGCCGTCGGTCCATTAACCACACCAAACCATAATTTTTTCGGGATGCAATGATGACTCATGGAGTACGTGTGGATTGCTGCCTGACCAATACCGCATATTTTGTTTATTGACGGAGCCATTCACCCAGAAATGAGCCTCATCGCTGAAGATGATTTTTCGATGAAAATCCGAATCATTTTCAAGTTGTTGCTCAGCCCAATTCACGAACATACGACGCTTCTGGTGGTCAAGCGGCTTCAGTTCTTGCGCCAATTTAGTCTTGTAAGGATGTAGGCCAAAATCTTTTCGCCACAACGACGTCACAGAGATGCCCAACGCTTGAGAACGACGTGTGAGAGACACATTTGGGCTTTCTGCAACTGAAGCCTCAGCGGCAGCAATATTCTCGACACTACGGGCACTTCTTTGTCTCACTGGCACGGGAACATTTTGTACTGTGCCTGTGGATTCAAATTTTTCCACTAGACGCTCAATTGTTGATCTGCTAGGACGATTATGACGACCATAAATTGGACGTAGCGCACTTAACGTTGAGGCCACTGACTCCGAATTTCGGTAGTAAATTTTAATAATTTCGACTCGTTGTTGGCTCGTATATCTTTTTATCACGTAATGGCAAACCTTACTGAAGAAAATGTCAAAAGAGCGGCAAGAAATATGGCGTCATTTGCTGTCCCTGTCGCTCTAATTTTGTAGCGTCCCTTTTGAAAAGCCCCGTTACTAGTCTGATTATCATTTTGCATTTGCTAGTTCCCAGATTATTCGATTGATAAGATTACCAGTTGAATCAATACTTCGTTATTGTTTCTGTATTTTTTATATACTATATAAACTTGGCCACGCCATTTATCAGTTTTCACTTCTAGCACACAGTTTTCAGAGAACATTTCCCGAGTCAAAACATTTGTCAGTTTTTTGAAATGAATGAAGTGCACTACTGAAGTCATTAAGCTATTTGAGTTTAAGAGTTCTTTTCTAGTTTGTAAGTTTAAGCTAAATTATATAATGCAAAATGCATCTTAAACGAAACGAAGTTCTTCTAAAAAAGCAGACCTAATTTCAGAGATCCAAAATCAATTTTCACAGTTCGACTTAGCTGAATTGCGGTTAAGCAATTTTCGGATATTGCCCTTGCACGTTTTCATGTTCAATTAAACAAAAAAAGAATAATATTCTGAATTATCCGACAAGCTAGAATACAAAACACGTACTCACTGTAGGGAAAATGATAATCGTTTTTAAGTTAAATTATTAACAATAAAAAAGATTGTTACGTATTTTTTAAATAGTTTGACACTTCTTTGATTTGTCCATTAAAGGAATCTCCGCAGTCAGTATTTTTTGAATTTAATTTTCTCTTTAATTAAATCTGACAAGTGTTTGTCTCAATTAGCGTGTGAGATCTCCACTTTACTCAATCAATTTGAACAACTATTGGTATCGATTCCAGACATCGATCTGCACAAAAGTTCGCATCGACGCTGGCCAGATATTCCCAGCTAACTCTGACCCAAATAATTTCATATCGAGTAGAAACCACTTAGAAATAATTTGCTTAATGATGTACGTTGTGCTTTTCTTTGCGTAGGCACGTTTCTTGAAATCGTTCAAAGTTCGACATCCTTCGATGGAGGTACACTGCCGGGCATAAATTTGCGGACAAGTATTTTTCTTCACGACTTCAAGTTGGACTATCTTTGGAGACGAACGAACTTGAAGCCTTCTGATGATTCTTGTGTCACGTAGTGCTCCGTTCTCTTTCGACTGGTGAATTTGCTCGGAAATTTATATAGGCCAAAATTAATAGTGTAAATAATAAGGTCACCAGTATTCTGTGATTTTGAAATTATGTCAAATCGGCAATAACTTAGTTGCCAACCTGATTATGACCACGACCAAGTTTTTTGTTTTTCCAGATAATTGGAGATGTATCTGTGTCCGATATTTTTGAGGAGAACAATAACACTAGTCCTAATGAAGGACTCACATCTGACATCAGAACGACAAAACGACAATTCTCTGTTAATCTTATTCGGCTTCGATAATGTTTATCACCACATCTTGAAGTATCAAAAAAGTAAGTATGCATGAAATAACTCCTTTTGGATAGCTTCCCTTTAAAAGGCAACAAAAGCCAGAATTGGACGTCAGTAAAACTCAAGTGTTTTTTTTTCTTACCACACTCAAGCGTCAGAGCTCACTAACAACTTCATTATGTGAGCCTTACTGTTTCATGCCGAGGGAATGTTATTTATAAGCCGGCACACACCCACGATTTGGAAAACCGTTGAAGCGGTGTTATTAATTAATCATTTATGGCCACGCGATAACATTTCTTTTTAGACATTGCAAATTACTATCTCCTGCGGTCGATTGTTATTCTTGTACATTGGATTCCAAATGCCAGCTCTGGAATTCCACTCAACATTTGCCATAAATTAATCACACTTCGCTTGATATTTTTTTTTTTTTGTTGTAGTACACATTTCAACATTTTTGTATAATTTTTATGATGACTTAATTGGTCCACATGTGCAAAAAAAAAATTGATTGAAAAAACGGGTATTGTGTTGAAGACGAATTTTATTTTATTTGTTTTTTTTTGTTTTGCTGAGGATACAAATTGGAAAGGTCAAAAATTACTGTGTTGATGTTACGAATACGAGTAATTTTGAAAAAATTCCAATTAGTGTAAATAATCTTTCGAGTGAAATTTCTGACATTTATTACTCACTTAAATTTCATTTCGAAACTGCTTATGTTGAATAAATTATAGAATGGACCTATAAAAGCTTTTAAGTTCAATATTTTTAAAAGATTGTTGCAATCCTAAAAAAAGTTAACCATCCGATTAGCTATGGATTGTTTTTTTTTTTTTGCATTTAAATATCAGCTTGGGTAAGCTGGGTTGAAGACAATTCTGTAAATACAATTTCTCGGGCCCTATTTTATGAATAGATTGATAAAAATTGTTTTTTAATGCCTAAATCTCTTCTGTATTGTTCACATAGTATCGCTTTAAAATGCAAGCCCACAACAAGTCCGATGAGATTAAATCACAGCTCACACAATCACATCGTCCAAGAAACATCGCCGAAACAACTGATTTCAGGATTTTTTTTTAAACTCATTTATTTTCCACAATTACACTATAAAATTTTAAAATACAAATGAGAAATACTTAATTCACTAACTATTAAAATACCGTGTAAGACCGATGATCTGTTCGCAACACATAAAAATTATAAATTGATACTTATATGTAACCAGTATTAAATTAATAATATTTTTTTTTATTTATAATAATCTTGAACTTTAGAAAGAAAAGTGGAGTCGCAAAAACTTTCTCCTTTTATTGTTAATTTCCTCACAAAAAAAACTAACCTTTTTTAACCTAACTTAACCTAATTTAACCTAGCTTTTCCTAACTACACCTAAGAGTTAGCTTCAACCCAGTCAAGCCACAAAAATTTTGCTCTGTTAAATCAATTAATGTTACTTAAATCTCTTTCAGGCACGCTCATGCAGTACCTCCAGTCAGCTGATCCATCACCCGAGTGCATTGGCACACCATGAACCCTTTCGTCTGTTGCCCTTCTATCAGCATGGTATACAATAGGAACATTGTTCGAGTCCGATAAGTAGCCATGTGCGTTCAGATACAGGAATGCTTCAGATGGTAAATGTCCATTTTCTTATGAATTTCTAAAATATCCCGCCGACCGCGCAAAGTGATTCCTCACAAGGTTAAGGATAACGTTGTCAATCCTAGACACGCCGGAAAGATCCAATAGTCTTTTGTTAGAGACGTAATGTCGAAAGTCGGAATGTGCGCTTCTGTACGACCGTGTGCAAGCTCGCAGGCACTTTCGTTCAAATATTCTTAACTTTTCCATAAAGGATGGACTTATGTTCCACCATACTGGACTCTCATAAGTCAGAATTGGACGCACAAAGGCTTGGTAGCAAATAACCTTCACTTAAGATCTTAGATAGTTGGAGTAAAAAAGTCTTTTGAGCGACATAAATGCTGCTTTCGCTTTTTTTAACTGAGTATTAACATGTTCATTGTAGTACAAAAAATTGTCTAAATGAACACCTAAAAACTTCACAACAGTCTTTGACTCGATGCGAAGTCCATTTGAAGATTGTATTACCATGTTTTTCCGATTGCGTCGTAAATCTGAAATACCCTGTCCTACTGGGCTGTTTATTTTAAGTTTCCAGTCTCGACAGAATACCTGAGGATGGTCGAACTTAGTTTGGATATCGTTATCCAAGTCCCTAATCATTTCAGAAACGTAAATGTTAAAGAGTATTGGTTCCGATACTGTGCCTTGCAACAGACCTTCAGTGACATCAAAAACCATAGTCGTCATATACACTCCACAAATTTCTTCCCGCGAATCATTGATATAACGATCTTTATAAGGTTAAAAGGAAACTCATATCTGATTAATTTATAAATAAGCCCGTCAATCCAGACCGTGTCGAAGGCTTTCTCGATGTCCACCAGACAGGCACCTGTACTTCTTTTGGCGTGTAGGTTCCAATTGATATCGGAAACCAGTTTTGTAACTGATTTCGGGATTACTAAACGATCCATTCATTGTCGTATTGGAATTGAAATTGACCAATAATGCCACTCTCCTTGATCTTCACCATGTCCATGTTGTCCAAATAAGACAATTTTACTTGTTTACGAAGCCCACTAGACGCACTTCGAAAGAAACTTCACCTAGAAGAAACTTCACCGATGCATCTACCTGAGTTTTTGAAAGAAGTGGACGATGTAATCAACGGAGTTTTACATGACACCAGCACTGTGACAACGTTCAGCAGAGAAATGGCGTTTTCACAAATGCCGAAGAAGTGGAGGACCTAATTTTGAGTGGAAACTCAAAATAGTCTACAGGTCCAGACCGCAATTCCAACTTTTTACCGAAAAAGATGCCAAATATAGCTGATATCTTTAATAACTGCGTCAACGATGGTTTTTTTTCCAACTCCTGGAAAATAGCTAAAGTTGTTCCAGTTCCAAAAAAACTAATAGATCCAGTATTGACGAGTATAGGCCGATAGCGTTTCTCTGCAGTGTAGGGAAAGTGCTGGGGCCAAATCATGGCAATTTGCTCGGAGAAGGGAATTCTCCCAAACCATCAATATGGTTTCCGGGCGAAACATTCAACCATCCATCCACTGCTGAAGCTGCATCATGATGTCACCCAAAGTCTGAATAAGAAGGAAATCTTAGTGGCATGCCTGCTGGTCACAGAAAAGGCCTTTGACAGCGCCTGGATTAAGGGCCTCATCTACAAAATGAAGACAATGGGATTTCCTCTTTATCCTCTTTAATTCATTAACAGAAAGATTCTTTTTCGTCCAGATACAGGGTCAACTATCAACATTAAGAAGACTTCTCGGAGGAGTTCAACAAGGAGGAAAGGTGTTTCCCATCCTTTTCAACATCCTTACAGCGGACCAGCCAACCAACGACGCCCGACCAAAGACACTCCTCTACGCAGGTGACTCCATCACATACGCTACGTCATTAGCCCCGGAAGTAGTAGCCGCTAGGGTAGAACAACACATAGCGAAGCTATGGGACTACTACATGAAATCGGGACTGAGGATCAACAGCAGCAAGACAGAGCTCATTTGCTTCCGACCACAGCAACAAGAAGAAGGAAAGCTTTCGCGATGAGATACCACGACACGAGAATAACGCAGCCAGACGGAAAGGAGATTGCTCCACAACTCAAAACGAAGTAATATACTTAGGGATAACCTTCAGCGAGCGGGTCCAGTTCCGGCAACATGCTGAAAAGGCTATTCAGAAAGCCAATTTCGCCCTTCGTCTTGGGCACCCACTTCTAAAACGGAGGAGTGGTTTGCATAAAAGCACCAAATTACTGATCTATAAGCAACTCATAAGACCAGTAATTACCTACGCCTTCCCAATATGGTTTACGGTGCCGCCAACATCAATGAAGAGAATTCAGATCTTGGAAAGGAAAGTCCTCAGATCATGCACTGGACTCTGGAGGAATCTCAACACGCTGAAATACTTCAGCAACACAACGCTGTACGAAAGCGCAGGGATCACACCAATCAGCGAATACATGCTGCAGCTGTCAAGAAAAATCATCGAAGGGTTAGCAAGCCACCCTAACGAAGAGATCAGGATCATCAGCAGACAAGAAATCGAGCCAGCCCACAGGTACTTTAGCACACGGACAATCATCGATGAACACTTTCAAGAGATCATCGATTGGACCTCGTTCTACACAAAAGCCAACAAGAACTACTACAGAGGTTGATACCCTGCATAATTTTTTAACTATTTTTCATTTTTAAAGCAACTCCCTCGGAGTCAATTTTCAAAATGTTTGGAAAATTGGATTGGAGTTATAAGTCTAGTTTTAAGTCAAAATTGTAAATTGTAAAAATTGTAAATCTTAATCGTAATCGTAAACGGAGTCCCCTAGCTGAAAATATCAACATCTGAAACACGACGACTCTTGAGCTAAATTTTACTTCGATTTTCGACCTTCTTTACCATCTTGAATCTGAGATATTGAATTTGAAATCATTGGTCGTATTATGTCCATTTGCTCGAGGTGTCCCCGGTATTGCGGACTGTACCGCGGTAAGAAGCAGGGAGGAGAAAAATGTTTCGAAGGAAGAAAAAGAGACTTAGCAGCGTCCCCAGCTCAAGGATACCTAAGAGTCCCGGTATAAACAACAGCTTGGCACAAGGATTTAAGAAGGGCACCCAGGCTCTTCGAAGTTGCGCGGGAAATATTCTTACAGGCCCGCAAGGAATAGTGGATGTATTTAACGAGCATAGGGAACGAAGAAATCTTCAATCCAGTCGATGAAGCAGTCTTACTTCATATCTTCATCAGGTGTCTTCAAGACGGGTGGCGATGTTCTGGCATCTGATTATTTGCAGAATATCAGCCCTATTCGCCCCATACACAAAAAAGGGAGATTATACCTTGTGAGCCAACCTTTCTCTAAACCGAATTGCATCCCAATTATCGGCACGTGCCAGTGCAGCTTCCGGCCCGGCAAACACTGAGAAAAATCTTGGAAGAGTCTAGCGTGTTTGAAATCGATATGCATCATCTTTCAAAGCCTGATACGACAGCATTCATCGTACTGAACTTTTTGATGCGATGGCTAAATTCGGGATCCCGGGAAAAATGATCCGGCAATGCACCGTGCAGTTCAGTTCAAAGACCTCTGAACCCATCGAAACCTGCAACGGATTTCAGCAAGGTTATGAAGTGTCGTGTGACTTCTTCAATCTGGTGCTCGAACAAATAGTGTTACGGGAAAAGGTTAACACGGAAGGCACCTTTTTTCATAAGACCAATTGCTGGGATATGCAGACGACATCGACATCATCGTGCGTTTCCAACCAGCCGTTCTCGAAGCTTTCACGGCGAGGGTAAACGAGGACAAAACAAAGTGCATGTGTGCTGTCGAGCAGAAACCAATCCGTCACGCACCACCAACGTAACAATCGACAGCTACAATTTCGATGTAGTTAAAGAGTTTTAACAACTTGGTTTGATCTCCGCGCTCGAAGGACCAAAATCATGTTGTACAAAACCCTCATCCTTCCAGTCGTGATTTATGGAGCCGAAAGCTGGACGATAAGCAGAGCTGATTCTAGACTCTTTCGAAAGAAAAATCCTGCGTCGGCTATTAAGTTCCGTCTGCGAGGAAGGCGAATGAAGGAGAAGACATGACCGCGAGCTCTATGAGCAGTACAACGATCCGATTTAATCCGTCGACTACATTGGCTCGGCCACACCGATGATCACCAACGCTCTAGCTAAGAGATTCTTCGAATGCCAGCCTCCTGGTTCGCGAAGAAGAGGAAGTCCGAACCAATCAAGTAACCGCGTATGTAAGACGATTTGGTCTTGGCAACCGCAGCAGCGCGCACGGGACCGTCAAGGATGGAAGGCAGCCTTATCTTGCGCTCCGACCCTACTTGGTGGTCTTAGATGTATGTATGAATGTCCGCGGGATTGTAGTCTTCGTGTTTAAGCTCTTTAGATTAAATCCACTCTTGGTTTTTGTGAACCCTTCATCTGAAGATGTCACCATTGTCTGCATTATAAGAACTAAAATACTTTGAAGCAACTTAAGTCTTGAATTGTCTTTTTTTTCAACTCTACTTCGTCATCATATTTTTAGGAATATACATTTCTTTAACTATGAAATGACAAGGAGATTATTCTTCAGGGATTAGAAATTATAGTAAAACACAATTCCCTAAATATTTATCGTCTATTCAATACACATAAAAATAATAGTTTAACCAAGGCGTGTATACTCATAAGACAGTCTTATCGAATTTATATTTACGGCATGCCAAGGTCAAGTCCCGACAATTGTTTATTCAATTGTCATGTTTGCATAAACGTGTGGTTGATTTTCTCCTACCACACACCACCTTCATTCGAGAAATAACAAGGCGTACAGCGTACAAGATTCAAGCGCACCCTCAATTTCTTTAGGTGTGGCAAAGATAAGATGGAATTATTTTTACCAGTAAAATAAAACAACAACAACATTGCCGAATCGGGAAAATAAGTAAGAAAATATTTTGTATTCAGTTTGAAACGCTAGTGGCTTTGGCCTTTGAGGAGATGACAGTGATGACAGATTTATCTTAATTTAAAATTAGGCTTTTGGAATACTTACAAAAAGCTTAGCGGAGTGGTCGGGAAGTACAGCCTACACGTAATGACAAGAGATGAAGATTTCCTCTCCAAGTCGAAGTACCAACAAAATTGAACTCGTTCGGATGGGCGTAAGACACTCGTCAAATCTTCCTAATTCTGGAAGCCTCTTGATGTAGAGTCCGACTGCATAACGATAGAAAGCCGGCCTAAACCAGATGAAGGGCGTTCAACTTTGGATGCGTCAGCAATCGGATTTAACCAGAGTTATCTAAGCTAAACCATTGACTGCTAAGAACACCAGCAGTATGCCATCCAGAACAGTTTTAAGCTACCAACCACCCCGGCAAGACACTTTCGAACGATGACCAGAAGACAAAAGAAGAGGCTCATAAGAAGACGCTGTAAAGAAAAAAATCGTGCAGCAAAAGATATATACACAGTTATGGAAGGATAAAAGAAAAAAATTCACCTTATGTGAGTCGGACTTGCGCAACAAAGGTTCTGTACAAACTTGTAGGTATGTTTATAAAACCTTACTTTAGGGTACGAAACAGGGACCCAGTCTCTCCGTAATTGTGAAGCAAATCTTGTTAACGATTCGCACAGTGGATGCATTCCAGCAGCTGTATTACGATAATGATCAGAAAAGAAAGAAAGTGTTCCAGTTCTGAACGATTAAGGTGTTCTCGTAGCTCTTCCAAAATATAGCTGCGAATTCAGCTTCAGATTTGAAAGTACGAAAGCATGCCCGACAACTGGAATATCAGTTCCATCAGTCCCACATACAAAAAGGGTTATTGCAATTACTTCCGAGGCATATCTCTGTTGCCACTCGGTTACGAAATCCTATCTTTCCTATCCTATCTTTTTACTGGTTACTATGTTTCCTCGATAGTGACGTGGACGCCGCCGCTGATATGGTCACAAATATTATTCGCCATGGCATGAACTCTAGAGCTGTAAAGAGGCTGTCAGGTTGAGAGAGCTGAGTTTTCTGTCTTATAAAGCCAACCCTACAGAGGAAAACCGGAAAAAGTTTCGACGAGTCCGTAATGACTGTAATGCACTTCAACGACGTACGAAGTTCTCCCATGGACAAAAATTAAGGCAAAAAATACTACGATGTCCCAGTGGTAGTAAAAAAGTTTGGTCCTTCGTCAAACATATTAAGAACTCTACTTTGTCATCGATTCCGACGCTCATTTCAAATGATACTCCTATCGTAAATAATCTTGATAAAGCCAATCTGATTGCCGCACAATTCGCGGCCAGATGGTTGGAAAAACCACTGCGTAAGCTTTTTCATCTTTCATAATCCTCAGGTCTCTTTCCGAGCAGATGGAAAACTGCATTTGTTCAGCATGTCCCTAAAAAAGGCGTTTCTTCTTCTCCCTCCAATTACAGACCCATAGCACTTACGTCCCTTCTTTCTAAGGTCATGACGACGAAAACTTCTTAATGACCGGCAGTACGGTTTTCGTAGCAACAGGTCCACTGGTGATTTGATGACTTGTCTCACTGAAAAGTGGAACAAATCTAAATATAACTTCGGTGAAACAAAGATAGTTGAACTCGATATTTCAAAGGCATTTGACAGAGTCTGGCATCCGGCTCTTTTGTCAAAAATGCGTGCATATGGAATCGGTGAGTCTCTTCTTCGATGGATTAGAAACTACCTTTCGAATCGTACAATACGAGTTGTATTGGACGGTTTGAAGTCTGAAATTCCCCATATAAATGCTGGTGTTCCCCAAGGCTCAGTTTTGTCTCCGACTCTCTTTTTAATTTTCATTAACGATCTCTAGTCTATCACATCTAATCCAATATATTCCTTCGCAGATGACAGTACCCTCAGTTTCTCATATGCGTTTAATGATCAATGCCGCTGCTCTTCGGACGTGGACATCGAACGACAACGTATGCTTAACTCATTAAATTCTTATACTGACAGCATAATCAAATGGGGTCTAGCTAACCGAGTAGAATTTAATGCTTCCAAAACACAATGCTGTCTTACGTCATCAAAGCAAAATCCTTATACCCAGCCAATGTCCATGAATGGTACTTACGTCGATGAAACCGAAAAACTTTATTCGATGTCGCCAAGAATGCAGCGAAATGTTTAGTTTTCCTAAGCCGGTGTAAGAAATACTTTACCCCTTCTGACTTAGCTGCAATTTATAAGGCTTTTATTCGGTCAAAAATGGAGTACAACGTTCACATTTGGGCAGGTACACCTAAAACCACTTTGCACCTGCTAGATTGAATCCAAAAGCGAGCGGTAAAACTTATAAACGACAGCACCATAACAAAATCAATAAACTCGCTGGAACATCGAAGAAATGTTTCCTGCCTGTCGCTCTTTTAACGCTACTTTTACCACCAATGCTCCGAAGAAATAGCTAATTGCATTCCGCCCCTCCAACAATTCACTCGCAACACCCGAACATCATTGAATGCTCACCAGTTTACCCTTAAGCCTATTTTCGGGCGTACTGTGAAATTTTGAGAGTCTTTTGTAGGCCGAACATCGCGCATGTGGAATGCGTTACCTCGCTCTACTTTTCCTCTGCACTGCAACCTACAGCAATTCAAAACCAATGTGCACCGCTACCTTCTTTCTCTCCCTTCTAACTTTCCTTCTGCTCGTGCTGTGTAAACGCATTATTAGGGTCCAAATCTAGTGTATTATGCGAACGTCTGAAGTATTTAAAATGGCGAATATCTGTGCAGCTTCCGACTATTCGGGGTCCCGGTACAACGCTCGAAAGCACGCCTCACCGTAAAGATGCAGTTGTGACTAAGAATCTTCGAACTCATCATAGACAATTGATGCTACTTCGAATTAGTGAAAACAACGACGATAGCAAGACATCAGTACAAAAATCGTACTCTCTAAATCAACCATCTTGCGGGATTCCCTTTTATCGGATAAAATCCGTTGACTACAGTGGCTCGGTCAAATTAAACAAATGGACTACAATTCTCAAGTTCAATATGATTTCCAAATCCAGCCATTAAGTTGAAGAATGCCTGTAAGGTTGGTCTAAGACACTTGCAGGCTCCTGTCGGAGTAAGCCAAAATACCTCTTTTCTTCCATATGCCGAAGAAAATTTTTTAAGCAAGGTATTTTTCTAGTTCTTACTACTTTTCAGTAGGAATTTATTTCAGTCAACTCAGTCGGTTTGGAAAATATATGCAATGTTTCCTGCTGTCATATCAATGAGCTTAATTAAAGAACATTTTCGTTTGCAGTTTAAGGCGATTTGACAAATCAATTAAGAAAATGCAAATAAAATAAATTCAAAAATTAAACAAGTTAAAAAAATGCCACCGAAACATTCACGCAAACAGAACATATGTTTGTTTACATCGAATACACTTCCAAACCGAAAATTCAAAAACAAATTCAAATAGGATCGAACCCATAGAAATGATAGACCACGTGTTTTAAATCACCTTCGATAGGTGGAGGATAAATTTGAATTTCATTAAAATTTAAGTTCAAACTAATGAACATGTGTTCCACATGTATTAACACGATTGTCCATTTTTCAGACTTATCAACAAACCCGAAGTGCACACGGTGGCGGTATTTTAAAATATTTAGAGATAAAAATACACAATTTGTGCAGAGCGCAAATGAAAAGGAAACTTGTACCCAAGACTAACAAATTGTTTGCATTCTTATTTTATAATCATTTTTTTGAACACTGATACCAAATTGACAGACAGGCACTTTGGGGGGCACTGTTGTTGTCAATTCTTATTGACACTTTAACTTTTGTTTTTGAATTTTTGGGCGCACCATCTCAGCATGTGTGAAAGTGATGGCTCTTAAAGTTCGCGCTTACTTGAACTATAGCAGCGAACTCTGTCGAACATTCAACAGTCGTAGAAACTATGTTTAAACCAAAAGTGGTGTAAAGCTACACGAAAATTACAGTTCTTCTTATGATTTGCTGGCTTTTATGAGACTATGACAATACTGCCCAGAGCGACCAGATAAGGATAAGTGTAGGGGTTTGAGACTCGGATAAATTTTGGGGCGAAGAATTTGACATCGAATTATTTGCATTCGCTCAATTCACAGTATTTTATTCGAAATGTACAAATTTACCAAAAAGTTATAAGCATACTCGCAGTTTTATGCCTACACAGCAAAATCAATGACAGATTATCTACGCATACCATTATTTTGATAGCACGAATCATTTCATTTATGACACCCACTTCGACCGACTACTGTCGCTGGTTGATCACTCCAGTGCAGCGTCGTTCACTTGATCCGAACGGCTTATGGGGACTAGACCGGATTCAAAAACTATTTTTTGCAGGATTCGAATCTGGAACCCATCAATTTATCCAATTGTAAGTAAAGTGAGCAAAGATTCTAGAAATCACATTTTCAGGAAAGTTCCCAGTAATAGAGCCATTGTTTTTCTGTGTGGGATGTGGTGTCATCAAAGTCCGTAGCTTCACAAAAACTCCGCCCAACCGTCTCTTTACGAACTTAGACAGAGAGGTTGAGTCTCGAAGCTAAGAATAGTTTTCATTCGTTTCCAGTTGTTTTTGGACTTTTACAAAATTACTTTAAAACTCAACAACGTTTGAGGGTATTTAAGAGGGAGATGTCTGCAAATTTTTATAAGACGAAAGCAAAAAGTATGTTATAAATTAAAACAATAAATGGAAGGTAATATATAAATATATATATTCATATATAACTTATGAGTATAAATAAGTTTATATAATAATATATTATATAATAATTATATTTTTATATATAAATATAAATATCCCGAATAACTTACAAAGTAAATAAATAAATTAATAAATATGTATAATAAATAAGAAAGCAAACAAATAAAAAAATAATAGTTTACTTATATAAAAAAATAGAAAACTTGGTTTGTTTGATATGAAGCCAAACTTTAAATTTAATAAATAAATAAATACGTAGTTAAATAAATTAACACAGTCTTAAAAAAGATTTCAGTTTTAGTTGATTAATATTTTTCAATAAGAAAGTGTGTAGTATGAGAACAAAAATAGGAGACTATGGCATTCGTCAGAGGGTTATCCTGAAGCTCGGACCGAGACCAATTCAACGTTCGTTATTGTAAGAAGATCACGAGTAGAATGAAACCTTGACAAATTCAACACCATTCTTCAGTCTTAAAATAAAGCAATTTGCACAACTTCCCTCACACTTAGAATCCTTGGAGTGGAATCGATTGGGATAACTTTAACATAATTTTATTGACCTCACTTGGTAAGAATTTCCTATTAATGAGATGGTGGTGTCAATATTGCTCGATTGAATTATTTTTTTTAAAAGTGAACTTTTTGTCGGCAAAAATTCCAAGATATTCGACGCTGTCATCCCATCTGACGTCGACCCAGTTTAAGGTGGTTTTTAAGTCTAGAAATTTAAAACAAACCGATTTTTTTTATATTTTCAAAGTTTGGCTATTCAAGAATATATCTACAAGAGATTTTTCAAAATTCAAATTATTTTCGGAGATATCGGTATTTTCTTGACCCGGCATCCAGACTGGTTCGGCCGGAACTAATCGAACAAAAGACAATATGGATTCTCCGTCTACCTGAATCCATATTTCTCAGTAAAACCTTTTGTTCTTTGTATATATTGTAATACAAGAACCCAAGGTGACTTGTATCTTTTATATTTAGTGTTCACTTACGTCTAGCTGCTAACAGTTGAATTCTAACCTTCATACCACGTGGACGATCCAAAACATATTCATTCCGGAAGATGATTGAGATAGTGACATTTATTGCTGTTAGTATTTTTAATGAAGGGTTCATTCCTATTTTAAAAATGATGGAGCTTATGGGAATGAAAATTGGCCCGGAAGCTTATTCATTTGCTGTGAAACGAGACAACGCCCGGATTGACTGCTCCGAGATATGAGCATCCAACGCATCAAAGGAGGCGGAGAACTGCTCGATATGAAGAGAGAAACGCGGAAAATAGTTTTTTCGAAGGCGAGGAAGGTCCGATGTATGAAGCAGGAATGGCAGATTGAATAAATGTGAGTTTACAATATCATTTCATGACTAAGACAGCGAAAAACTTAACGCGAAACTTTAAACGCGTTTTTCTCGAAACTGTCTTTTTCAAAACAATACCCACGATTTCTCAGGTTCTACTGGACCGATTTACCTGAAATTTGTAGTCTTCTTTATAGACTTGTCTGCTAATTTTTGAAATTTTCAACTTTATCTGATTTTTGTCTGTATTCTTGTTATGTTAATAAATCATGCCTCTAGACTAGAATACCCCCTTAAGTTAATCGTGCTGTTTGGAATGAAACAATTCTTTTTTTTTTCTTGCTAGAAAGAAACAGCTTGTATTTTTCAAGTGTTCAACTTTATTTTCTACATGTTAAAAAGTTGTTTAATTGTCTAAGAGCATTCTGCAAATTTTGTCTCAATATTGAGCCTAAATAGATGCGAGAAAAATATTGCACTGTCACAGTTTAGAAGATTTTGAAAATCAGACTTTGTACAAAACAGGACTTATAACTAAGCCTTGTGGAAGACTAGGAAAGTAATGCTTTAACACTGAGATGCTACTATAAACAAATATTTTGAAGCTTTGATTGACAAAAAATAGTGCATATCCTTCATTAACTATCTTGTAAACACAAGGAGTGAGGGAACAGGACCGATCTTCGAGTATGTAACTTGCTTGAACGAACAACGTGGAAGATAATCAGCATTTCCATATTACTCTAGATCAGACTTAAAGAATCAACACAAGGAAACGTCTCTGATGGCACATAGTCATTAGAGCGCATACTCTCTCACATGATCTCACAGAGATCAGGTTGTCCGTCAAATTTATTGCCCTTATAATGTGCCTTCTGAGAGGCAATAAAGAATTATCCATCCTTATTAGGTTGTCCCATGGTCCAGGACAACATTGTGAGATAAAAAATGTTATATTGCGACACTCTTTTTTTATACAAACGACGAAGACTAGACTTGAGACCTAATAAGGACCATGTAAAAGTTGGTCTTCATCGCATCGAGTTGTTAAATGCTTGGGCTCTGGCTAAAGCAACCTTTGGATGTTTATTAAAAAAATGGTTGTGGTTAGGCCAAATTCCTTTGATTGTCTGGAAATATACTTAAGTTCTTGGTCACACTTTCATCTACATTGTCGAATGGACAGGAGACGTTTTTAAATTAAGCATAGCTGACCAGTACGAAGTTAAAAAAAACTTATATATTTGTTGAAACTTTCCACTGTTTCAATTTGTTGGTCGACATATTGAATAACCTCGTAGTTATAAGCCACTGAAATTTGAACGCTGACTGTAAAATGTCACCTCTTCTTTTATGACTCTACACAATCCTGTCTTTTTCGAAAACTCTTGAAAGGACATAAGCCCAATTAAATCAAGCACCAAAAGTTTAGTTATTCTAGTTATTATTTATTCATAGGATTCTTCTCAACTTATTTGGAGTAGTCTCGTCTTCTTTAGAACACCAAAATAAAAAATGTATACAAAAACATCATAAGATTAACACAGTCTTCTGACTACGAAAAATCCTTAAATTTTTTCCTAAAGGCAAGATATTTTTCGTAAATAAAAAACAAAAACAATAATTATATTGTTAACATTTTTCAGAATGATGTTTCGAGCCACAGGCAAAATGCCAAATGATTCTGTTGTCGCTTTGTGATGCGAACCAACTCGAAACCGATTGTATTGTTCAAAAACGTGATTTTCCTTTCGCCGCTATAAATATATTGTAAAAGTTTAACATGATTACATTTCAGGGGGAAACGGATTAATTTTAATTCATATAAATAACTTGGCACCAATTTGATTGTTTTGGCTGAAAATTGTTTGTTCCGTTTTCTCGTAAAATAAGCCTCCCGGTAATTTGAACTTGACCTTTATTTTCGTGGTTAATTGAAATATAAATTTTGAGAAATGTTCTTGAGACGAATAGCGTTATAATTATTAAATTTACACATCACTTGAGGCTTAAGTTAGAAAGGTTTTTTTTTATCTTGTCGTGGATGTAGTTCATTTAAAACGGATTTATAGTTAGATACGCATACAATTGATTGGAGACCAACAATTATAACAAGGTTAGGTTAGGTTGAAGTAACCATGGGGGCCTTAAAGGTCCATTATGATTCCCCATCACAAAATATTTGGTGCTCCTGAACTGAACTAATGAGTTTCATTAGGTCCTTGAGTGGTTAATTTGCGTGTGCTCCCAGTTCCCTGTATATTCTGTCCTGCCAAAGAAGTCGTCTCGATTGTAGGTTGGGGCATTCGCAAAAGAGGTAATTAATGGTCTTCATTACCTCTTCTTCTTGGCAGCTCCTACCAAGTCGTTGGTGGTAACTCCCATTCAAACGGCTATTGGGCATATTGCGTAAATCTTTCTTGTTGAAGGCCAGAAG
The DNA here is from genome assembly GCA_963555765.1 of Orthonevra nobilis. NCBI lineage: Eukaryota > Metazoa > Arthropoda > Insecta > Diptera > Syrphidae > Orthonevra > Orthonevra nobilis. The sequence goes on from OY743224.1 coordinate 35,853,974, forward strand.
ACCTTTGCTTCTTTTTGTGTTTAGTTCTGGACATAGACTACGAGATATGAGACAATCGTCTCTAGAGTTCCATACTCTATTTTATTTTTTAGCTTTCACACTACTATGTGTGGTAATCTTTACATTCTTTCCAGCTCAAGCAATGATTCTTTCTTGGTTACCGTCTACGTTACTGTGGCCAGGAACCCAAATTATGGTAACCTTGTACCACTCACCCATATCATTTAGAGCTAGAGCTAGACCCAACGATTCTTGACTCGACTCAGTCCACGTGCCAGTTGTACGCATTAGAAATCCCGGATAGGCGTTTTTCTTGGAGAGTATCTTACGCAGTCTGGCTGCTTTGTTGGTACTTTCAATGAACTCACAAAAGGAGTTCAAGGAGTTTTTTTTTGCAATCCCTATATCTTTGGTTCAGCTATTAACTTGGTCCTAAAAAGGGACCAGTTATCATCGCAACCAGTCTGTCGTGCCCTGTTAAAAAGTTTTCTGACGACTGTTCTGTTTTCCTGTTTTTTCAGCTATCCTGTCGGCATTTGAGGGAGAGCGATTATGGGATATGGGGCAACATTTTTTTCAAAGCTTTATTCAAGCAAGCCAATGGGGTCAAGTAATTGTCTGTCTAGCTAACACTTGTACGCCTTCCAGTTCGCTCTAGCCTGGGTGGCGAAGTTGGTAGAGTACCTGCCTTTCAATTGATTCGATTGATAGGTCCCAGGTTCGATTCCCAGAGTAGTGGTCTAGTTTTTCGAATCTGGTCCAGTCACCATTTGCTATTGGGATCAAGTTAATGGCACTATCACTGGGTTGGTCGACCAGTGATTGTAGTCTGACTAATGGGTGGCGTTGTTGTAGTGGTTGTTGTATCGGCTTATCTCCTAATTCGTGTTTTCAAAAATAGCGGTTTGTGTAGATTGTGTGTAGATGGCTCTGCTGTGAAGGCATAACACTGACAGCGAGGTGATTAAGCTAAATCTCCCAAACTTTCAAATTTCATAGATCATAACTAATGTCGAATAAAACACTGCGAATTAGGTTGAAGCAAATAGGTCGATATCAAAATCCTCCGTCCCGTTTCGAGCTGCACCCACGGAAGTGAGTGACCTGAGTTTCTCAAACCACTACACAATCTTTCATTCTTCCGCTCGCTCTGTGCTACACGCATATTAAGAGTCATAATATCCTCTTGAAGAGCGAGCAAATAGTTAAAAAAGTTAAAAAAAAAGTTTCTATAAGATTCGACCAAAACTCTTCCTCTTGAAAAAAGAACTAAAGGTGAACTTGCATTTCTACGGAAATAGTGCAGTCGTAAATTTTCAACACGTGTCTGAACTTTTCGAATTGTCTTAGCCTGCTCTATACTCAGAGAGGTGTGGAAGCCATTATCTTTTTCAAGCTTGCCTGAATGTTGGGATATGTAGACGATTCTTTTCTCATTGAAGCTTTGACGGCGATTTTTCAAATTCAAACATTGAGATCGCTAATAGGTTTATATCTTGGGACTTATATCAACTCCAGTAAAGACACCTCGACGGGAAGCCGAGAAGATTTTTCTAAGTTAAACAATGTTACTTCGGCTTATCAAAAAATTAAGGATCGGAACTTCTTAGAAGGTACAAAATCATGCTAAAAACACTCTTCTTGCCAGTTCTTCTGTCATATATGGAGCTGAATATTGAAATATAAAAAGAAAATAAAAACTTTATGTCAGATATGCGGTCATGTTTATATAATTCTACAAGCTGATCAAAAATGTGGATCTAGATGGAAAGGCAAAAACTCATCGGCTACAATAGCACAACCAGATTGAGCGAACGGACAACCATGCACTAAATGAGACTGCCATCTAATCACAGGCACCAGCATCTGGTTCAATGGTCAAGCAATCCCGGTAGCCAGGTAACTTTGTCTAACCAACTGGATGAAGCGTACTCCGGACTAAGTAGGAATCAGCTTGGCCCGTCTTAGAACCTCCAAGGATCAAAGGCATGACAAGTAAGTAAGAACTTTTTTTAGAAATCAGTCGTTGATAACTTTTTAAGCGGAGAAAAAATCTAGTTCCTCTGAGATCTCCGTCGCAATTCAGTACTATTTTAAACTTAAATATGCTAAAAGATAAATTGCGAAGAAAATTAGGTCACCAGTTAATAAATTTTACCCACTTTCGGGCCCGATAGTAAACGTCAAACTAAGTGCGTAGAAAAAACATCTACAATGCACTTCACCTTGAAAACCAAACCATAAAACGTAGATATTAAAACGATCTTAATTGTTACGTTTGGAGCGCTTTTTAACCTTTTTTGATTGTTCGACTTGACTTATCATCGCCAGGCAATCGAAAAGTCGAGCGTTTTCAGAGTATCGGCTCCTAATTGCGCAGCACATTTATTGCAAGTAATCCGATATTCGACACTTGTACATTGGCGCCTTAAGAATTTCACAAGAATGAAGTCAACCCCAACGAATTGGTCATTTGCAATTCTTATTCCGATTCGCTGTACTAAGATTTATGAATCACAATAAATTTCAAATTATCCAGAATAATCCAGACGCGAATACTTAATTTTTATTGGGAATTAATGTCGAATGAAATACGAGCAGCAAACAGAAAAAAAAATACATCATTATCTCATAAGTATCTGTAATGAAATTTAATCACGATAAACAAAATATTTTGTTTTGTTTTCAAAACTATTTTTAGCTATCGGAGGTGGTGGTGTAGACGCAGCCCAGCCTATACCCCGGAGCTGTGATGAATCATATGGTGTCACTGGGCGGTAAAGTAATGCGTATTTATTATTCGGATTTGTTTTTAATAGAAAGTGAATTTAATATGAATTTAATTGAGGCAACTGTTTCAGTATTATTTACATTTCAAACAGAATGCAGATGAAACAAATTTGATACTATTACTGTGCACCACGAGCTGATTTCAATGAGAAAGTCTGTGAGGTTTGCATGCCTCATAATTTGCACTGAACTTCGAATGAGTCATGATAGCTTGAGTGACTAAATAATCGCATTTATGTATTTTATTTCAAACTGGAACTTTCAACTTGATCTGTGAATGAAATTAACTTTTTGTTTAACTAGCAACAGTGACATCGTAATTGCTAGACGAGCTTAAATGGGCTTATCGATCCTATGCGGATACTCTGAGCTAGTCTTTTTCAAGGTTATGTAGGGAGACTTTCTTCAATGGCAAGCATTTAAAGAGGTTAGAGTTCTGACCGTTTTCAAGCAACCTGAACACAATTTCGAATCCTGTCCTGAGCAATTCTAGCTAACACACAGCATCCGGCCAACGAGATGGTGTTGAACTTCTTGAGTTATGATAGCGCAAACAATTTTGGAAAACGGACCCCGAAAACGAAGGCGAATCGGATCGAAAAAGATAACAACAATCGAGAATGCTCGTGGAACAAAAACAATCAACTCCAATGGAAACTACTCTCACAGTACGTCATAAGAAGATATTACGTGCGATCCTCGAATTCAACTCTGGGTATGATTGGAACCAGTTGAGAGGTGAGAGGGTGTAGATTTGTCTCAGGAAATCTACTGTGAATCGACGTCAAATATCTCAAGTCGATCAGCGTTCGCTAAGGTGGGATCCAGATCGCGGAAAAACCCTATAACATCAGTTTTATGTGTGCACACGCCCCAACAAAAAAATGCCACACCTCTTAAATGACCAAAAAATGAAGGATTCTAAAAAGCTGGGAGCAGCATGGAAAACAGCTGTAGCTCAGTCTCATTTTCAATCAATTTTCAGACCAATTAATTATGAAAAAAAGTGTCCGCTGATAAATAAAGTTATACTGCAGAGATGTTAACAGAAGAGTGAATAGTACGCCTCCCTGAGGTGTGCCACTGCATTCTTCTTCATAAGCTTGGAAATCGATCTTTCTGTTAGCAAGTATCAATGTCAAGTAGTGAACTGTACAAATTCCAAAGAACGCTAAACTCTAAGGTACGTTTGTTAGTCTGAAGCCTTTTCTTGATCTAAAATCCAAACATGTTTTATTTTAAATCTTTTGCGCCTAAAGCCTTTTGTCTAGAACCAGCTCGTAGACAGTATTTAAATGTATGCAAATATTTATCGACATCCAGATATACGAGTACGAGTACGAATAAAACTGGTATTCGGTTACGTCAAAGCCGGCAACTAGTTGGCTTGCGTATTGCAAATAAACAATCAATTCACAGGCAACCACTCAAGCCCGCCAAAACCTTATTATGAATCAGCCATCGAGACTGTATTGCAATTCACACACGATTGCTGCCGCAACTAAAACTGATGTAATCGCATTTTAATTTGATCTTAAAATAGATACACTGAACCTTTAAGGCGGTTTGTTTACATTACCAGCGTTGCATTTTTTTTATTTATTTATTTTATGGGCAAGGAATGTGTCGGATTGCCCACAGCTTGAACGCCACAAGTATACCCTGGAATGTATTGCAAGTTTAAGTAAACAAATGCTCCAAAGCATTTCCTTTTAAAGTCGATAAAATGTAGATACATACTTGCGTTACTGATATCCGACACATATGGTCTGTCAAGATATGAGTCTTGGAAAATGTTCGAGTTTGAAATGGAAATCAGGTGTAGTCTTAATTTGGGTTTGACGCTAATAGGCCAAGGTCAGTATCTGAGAAGCATTTAAAAACCGCTAACACTAAATGGGGAAAACGTCGACATATAAATAAATATTTAAACAACATTTTATGTGAAAGATAATGATAGCTCGAGTTCGAAGCAGAAAGAGGAGTTAGACATGATTTATTTACTAAAGAAACAAAGCCCAATGCTATTGGAGTAGTTTCTAGGTGAGGAGGAAGGCCACTTTGGAAAAATGCAATCAATCAAACTAACGCAAAATTCTACAAAGGAGCAACCTTTCTTTGATTGAAGGCAACCTGAAGTTTGTGCTGTGATAAGGAGTCAAGATTACAGTAGACCACCTCAGCGTACGTTATGAGAGGAACAATTAGAGTTGAAACCAATCGTCGACGAGTTTCGATAGGAGCGAAGGCAGCAGTGTACCATACTTTTCTGAGGCAGCTATATATGCTACCAACAACAAGATTTATGTGATCATGACACGTAAACTTGTGGTTAATTACAAACCCAAAGCTGGTTACTTTATCAACAAACGAAAGTTTAGTGTTGTGTAAATAAATATCAGGTAAGAATGTTGGGTCAAGAGTCCTTTTAAAGATCGGTATAACGTGCGATTTTGCAGAGTTTATGCGAAGTCCATTATCGACTGCCCACCGATAAATAGCCAATAAGTCTGCATTTAAGTCCACGGCAAGTTCATTTAAACTGTCAAGAGGTCTGGACAAAGAAAACTGAACATCATCGGCATAGAGATGTAATACGACATGTTTACAGACAGATGGTAGGTCATTGATGAATATACAAAACAGTATGAGACCGAGTATAGATCCTTGAGGAACTCCGCACAAGTTTTACTGCACTGTCACTAAAATTGAAAAAGTGTCTTAGTTTGAAGCAGAGCAGTTCATGGTCGAAAGCCTAAAAGAAGTCCAGCAAACAAAAAAGAGTATGGTTATCCTTGTCAAAATTAGTTCTTATTTCTTCCATAATGTTGACCATGGCAGTAGAGCAGCTATGGCCCAAACGAAAGCAAGACTGAAGAGCATAAAGCAATGAATATTGCTCCAGATTATTACAGATTTGTTTAGCTAGGATCTTCTCAAAAACTTTCGACAGACAGGTAGATAGTCATTAACAGAGCTAGCACTCGATTTTTTAGCTACTGGAATAACCCTTGCAATCTTCCACAATTGTGGAAAAATGCCCGAAGTTATGCAGGAGTTTAAAATATGAGTTAGTGTTTCAATGATGAACGGCAAAATCATTTTGAGAAACCTAAGAGGAATCCCATCTTCTCCAACTGCATTTGACTTCATGGAATAAAACGCTTCAAGAACGTCTAAGCATGATACTAAATTAAATTCTAACCGATTGAGCAAATTAGAATTGCTGGAAAGTTCTTCGACACTATTAGCTAGAAAATTGTCATTTCAAATGTCTGGATCAATTTTGCACTCTTGAATATGTTTACCACTCACGCGAATTTGGCGAAGATTACGTTAGAGCGTCTTTGACGGAAGCTTGCAATCCAACTGGATAATGGATAAAGACATATGAAACATGTCCGATAGGAATGCTTCTAGCATGTAACCTTTTCTCTAAATTTTATTTATCTCTAAGGATTGAAATCGGAAGAAAGAAAACCAAAGCACCGGAACTCCCAATATATACAAAAAAGCATCTCATGATCAATGATCTTGTGCGTGGGGTGATCTCATTCCAGGTGGCCGATTCTATCGAACATCTGATCTCCGCAACTGGGTGTGACGTGTTTAACAATACGACTTCCTAATTTTTATAGATCATTACGAATGTTTCCCGATCGGGTGCGGATCGCATGATTTGAATGGAGATTGAGTCACTGATTTTTTTTCAAGTGAAATATGCGAGTATCTCACGTAAATACATTTTAAATAAAGGGAGCAATGGCAAGACGAAAACCAAAAAAATTGTATTCTGGTGTTGGTTAAGATCGTCTAGAGATCAAATCTTAGTTTAAAGATAAACGTTCAATGTCTTAAACTTCATATGGCAATTGACGAACTTTACCATTTGATCAATGCAGCCAAATTTAAATTTTAATGAGTTATTTTTTGTGGTGTTGATGTTTTCAATTTCACATTTTAAGGATCAACATGGTGAACAAACGTAAGTGCTGGCGTTGAAGAAAAAATACGACGAAGTGCCAATCCCTCGGAAATCGAGGATGGTGGAAGGTTGCCGTATCTCAGTGGTTGACTCTATTTTTATGGAAACACATTGGAATTCTAGCGACACATCTATGAGGACATCAGCATCTAAATTGGATTACACTTTCGGTTTGGCTAGTTTCATAATTCACTTTTTGCACTGCTTGGACTTGTCATCAGAAAGTGGTGATTCGCAACTGGCACTACATTTTTCGTGTACTTTCATTAGAATGTGAGTGAACTAAAGCCTGTCGAAGCAGAACGTGATTGAAGTATACAATACTGGCTCTAAGACCATAGAGGAAACAGGCTCTGGAATTTTCGTCACAAACCAAGACCTTAGAGTCTCTTTTAGACTACCGGATGGTTGTGGCGTTTTTCAGGTAGAAAAAGGCTGCAGAACTACTAAAAATTAAATCGGTATCCGCCCGGTATATCGTTATCTACATCGACAGTCAAGCTCGTGGGAAACGAAATCGGAAATAGTGAGAAACTGCCACAAAATGCTAAAGGCGTTATGCACGCAGAATCAGTTAAGGCAACACTGCTAGATAACGCAACGAAAATAGCCGATAAAAGTTGGTCAAACTCAAGGAAAAACAGGGCATCAAAGGTTCTATAGCCTACATTCGACCGCAATAAGACAAACGAAATTCTTTAGCTGAGCAGAAAGCAACTGACGATTGCGGTGGGCGTACTATCGAGGCACTGCCTCTTAGGGAAACATGCAAGGAGACTGGGTCTCTCGGTCGCGGACAAATGTAGATACAGAGCGATGAACGATTTTCTGGGTATTTTAAAAATTTAAAATTTCTTTACACATATTTACACATATTTTCCAATCTAATCTTCAATTCAATTTTCAAAAGTCACTTAGACACAGGAAAATTGACTGACCCAGATGGCGTAAGGATGCAGATCAAATCAAATTAAGACCAAAGAAATAAATTCGAGGAGCCATAATTTGGAGAGCATGGTGAATTTTGTTGATTAAACAAAGTTTTCTTTTTTAGGGTTCCGTTCCCCAAAGAGTCCAAAGGAATTTATTACTTAGCCTCCACTGTCCGTCCGTCTTTCACATCTCCCAAATCGTAATAGGCAGACCCTTGCAATTTTAACAGAATGTATACTGCTATTCCTGCTACAACAAAAAATAATAAAAATAATATAAAGTTAAAAATAAATGGGGGTCACCATACAAAGAATGTGTTTCATGAAATCGCAACTATACATAGCGCCTAATAGTAGACAATTATATTCATGAAGCAACTTAACAACTTTTAAAAGTATGCAATCATTTCTTTAATCCAACACAAAGTAAAAGATCGAATACCAATAAGAAAAACAAAAATATTTTGCAACTTGTGGAACGAATGTTAAAAACATTTCTATCCAACCAAACGAAGTGTCACATGTTTAAGTGTTTTGCTTTCGTGGCGGTGTTTTTCTTATTCCGAGAAAAATAATTTCAAAAATTAATTATAAAAGTATTTCTCGTGATTTTGATCTGATTGATCTATGATTAAACATTGAATGACGTTGTGTGTTAGTGACGCCTTTAAGGTACCCAGGGATATTCAATGTTTAGATACTCTTGTATTACTACCATTATAAACAATTTATTAAGTTGCGATAATACACACCTTCACGGTTGGAACACTCGTTAGGGTGTAAAATTGAGGTTCACACTAACACCACTACAATTCGACGTTCATCAACGAATTTTTACTCGGCTTGAGATGAATTCCTCGCATAAATTTGGCAAAAAAAAAGTCAGAATCGTAGACATTCCTTCAAAAAGTCTGCAACAATTAATCTTTTTATCTTATGATCCTTTAATTCCTTAAAACTTTTTATGTTCCCATCTGGAAGTTCCTTATCTTATTGGAATTACAAGTAAGCCGATGTCGAGCTTTCACTTTGTCTCGCTTACTCCTACATTATCCATCCTACGATACTATAAAAAAAATCATAAATCAAAGAAATATGGTGTTGCATTCTTTTAGGAGGCAAGGAACTATTTTCATCACTCGAACGCTGAAAAACGTTCGTATAATACTCATCATTGATTGATTCCATATTTTCCTGTTTTAAACTAAGGACTCGACTCTCCCAAAGTAGAATCCAGCCTCACTTTGTAATGCGGAACTTAGGCTTTCCAAATGCCTTTCATTTAAAGATGACCAATATTTCACAAATTTCCTTACTCACTGATAGTATTCACTTTTGATAACGATTGTGATAACTGCTTTCTTTTTAGCAAACAATTACTGATTGAACAGGATCTCTCTGTTTTTTCATTCCTCGTGGCAACTTAAAGCACCGCCACTACAACTGAGCATTTTATTTTTCTATTTCGAACAGTGGTCGCCTTCTTCGTCGAGAAATATGTGAGTTCGACTACTTTTGACATATTCAAATAAGTTTTGATGTTCGAAGTAAACGAAAGCTCACTTACATATTTCGCCAACAGTGATACAGAATAGCATACTCCAACGCTATCAACGTTTAAACTTCGGTTCGACAAGCGCAATAGGGGTGTACACGTAAGTGATAAGTTCGGAGTTTGGAGACCCACCGTATGGCATCCAAAATGGCACGACCATTAAGGTAATTTTGAGGGGAATGTTCCTAGTCCTACTGGCAAGAGGTCGCCAGTAGCAAATTAAGACTCAACAAAAACGTGTTTTTAATCAATAGTCACCGAGAAATATCAGAGCGGTCCAATGTGGAGTCCGACATCCGAAGATCGAAGATTCTTTTTCTTCTTCGACTCGCAAGTATAGCGTGGTTCATCTGGAGGTCAATTTTTCAATAAATTTTCGCAAATTTTGAAACAGATTTCAAAATCTTGTAAAAACCAGCTGGTTTTGGTTCCTTATTTCGACCGCAATTTTTTCTCGAAATTGGCACTGTTGAAACGTCAATCGGTACGTTTAGTGCTGCGCACATACAATACTGAATTTAAATCAGTTTTTTGAGCGCATTACAGATTTCAGAGGCAAAATAATGCATGAGTCAACAACAAACCAACTCATGACCCACCCTCTAGATAGAACACAAAGCGCAGACTAATTGAAGGGCTTTTATTTTACGAAAACAGAATTGGAAAACACGGTGCATTAAAGACATTTTGTCCCCATAAATTCGTTCCATGAGAAGATGAAAATCTCGCGAATCATATTTCAAGGCTTCAAGATATTTAAACCGCTGGAGAATTGAAGACTTATGCGGAAGCGAGTTGATTCGAGCAGCAGTTTATGCAACAATACAACACTTCTTACTTCCTTCCTGTCAAATCTTAAAATGAAGACGATGGAGGTTCCTAATTGCCAACAGGTTTGAATATATCTCATAATTTCCCTCTGACGATAGTAAACTGCAGAGTATTCACTCCGGTTCCATTCAGCACAGGACTATTCGAAAATTCACCTTTATTCACCTCAGAGTATTCTGTGCATTTCTTCGTCTGCGATTTTTGGTCCCTTTTTATTTTGATTTTTGAAGAATATGAGCGACAGTGAATTCAGATCGGTATTCAAACGTTTCAAAGGCTGTTTTGAAGAAACATTTTCCGGACCTCCTCATCTCAAGGATAAACGATTTAGAATGACAATAACATGACAAGCGCCAGAAATTGGCTCACTACTTACTACAAATAATCGCAAAAAACAATATTTAGAAAATTAAGCAGTCTTGCCGCACCCAAAAAAATATATTACAAGGTGTCACCTCTCGTAATACGTACTCAATTGTACTCGTAAATGCAAACAGATAAGGATAAGTATTTAATTGCTTTACGCTAAATGCTTACAGTCAAGCAATTTGTTTCTCAAACATTGGATTAATTAATAATGAAACGCTAAACGATGATTAACTTTTCACGCTACTCATTGACTAAGCAACATTGAAGCGTCAAGTGGTTTTTGTATCACGAATAATAACTACAATAAACTAAATCGCAGACTCTTGTCAAAAGTATCTCAGTCATTCACACACATTAGTATTTGGAATAGGGAAGGGACTTAAAAATAGACAGCTTCAAAATGCTTTTCCTTGCTTAAAAGTTTATCTAATAGGTCACTAATCATAATAATATTAATAATAATAATAATAATAATAATAATAATAATAATAATAAAAATAATAATAATAATAATAGTGTCCCGGAAATATTGAAAATAATAATCCAATTCTAAGGTTGATCCATGTTCCGCTTCTCATTTTTAAAAATGTTTTGTTGTTTTCGAAAAATTTAATTTTTATTTATAGGCCAACCTTGGAAATTCATTCTTTAATATTAAATGTTAAGTTAAATATTTTTGTCAAAAAATTACTCAACATTGACGGTATTTATGGTCAATGTAAATATTTATTAACTCTGTCGAATGGGCAGGTGGTCTGGTGAGGCTAGGCGAATCGCATTTATGTTAGCCCAGTCACAATATGTCAACAATTTTGGTTTTCTCAGGAATTTTATTTACACTATCGTTAAAATAAAATAATATTGGCGCTTTGGTGGACGTGACACGTTGTGTTTACGTGGGGGAAACACTGGGATGGGAGGAATCTAGAAGAGCTAAAAAGCTTTTTTGAAGAGAGTGTATGGTATACGTTTACTCTTTTGTTGATTTGAGATGCAGAAATATAGTATCTTGGATAGTCACAGTTTTTTTTTTTTGCTTAGTCAAATGATCAGATGACACGAATTAGGAAACTCATTTGGACCATTTAAATTTATGGCGCACTGCGACACATGACGTCTAAATCATTTAAATTTATTATGCTATCGACCGAATATGAAAACATCATTTTTTCGAATGACTGTCTGTAGTCAGCTCTTTTGGTGATTTGAGCTACTATGACTTTTATGGTGTACAATTTCCATTAATCTGCATTCAGTATTATATTTTTTATTTATTTACTGTCTTCAAGTTGAAAAATGGAAGGAAATCGGTCTTATGAAAACGCATCGATCAGTTCCGCACATGGAGAGGATATTTTGAAACTAATGATGCTCGGTCTTCTACCAAAATTTAAATACTCGTAAATGGCTTTCGGTCTTCCCAACCAAAGCCCGTTCGTTATTGGTTATTGAATTGAAAAGCCAACCCATTTCATAAAGTTGAGCAATATAAGTTTATGTAAACTTGCTTTGGTCACAACAATCGATAATCATTTTAAAAGGCAATTCTTCTACAGAATCTTCTAACTAAGTACATTTAGTTAACATCTTCTTTTTGAAATAAATGCTTCTGTAGCGGTCATCCCTCATAAGTGACTTCAAAGTTCTTAAACTGTGGAAAGAAGGTACTGCGCGTTAGATCGGGAAGCTTTTCGAATGGCAACCATCGCAACTTCAATTTTTTTGCTAGAGCTTGTGGTTGTACTTGAGTCCTACACCTTGTCATTTTTAAGCTAGTTTCCCGCAATCTTATCATTTGGTCTGCTTAGTGAGAACATGTTATTATGGCTCAATTTTCTAGATAATTTTTTATTACAAATTTTCTCGCATTCTGAAAATACGGTCGCCATAACCATGAGACCATGGCTTGGTCTCAGGATCAAAATGACGGATTTGGGTCCCTTCTATGATAATAAATCAACTCGAAAATCTGTTCGAATAACTCTCAAGATTTGCTCTTTAATCATAAACTCGTTTCTCCTTTTGTTCGGTGATGATCATTTGCGCCAACACCTTTTTCGTGCCGTGCTCGTTGTGAAAGATTCTCTGCATATTGGCATACGAGATATCTGGGACATAATTTATAATTTAATATTGATTGTGCTGAGAATTTTCAAATGAAGGTACGTCCAGTGCCGTTCGAAACCTTAATTATCCTTTTCGGGCGCAGTTCTTGGAATTCATGAAAGATACCAGCAGAAAGAAAGAATCAGGGAGGCCAAAACAGACGACCGCACTGAAAGATCCATCAGTATCAGTTCAATACTTCGGTGGATCTTGAAATAAATCTGTTTCGAGCTACAGGAAAAATAATTTTGTCAAGCGCAGTGAGGAAAAGGCTCGTGAAAGCTAAATTTAGAGCACTCAAGGCAGTACTGAAGCCAGATTTTTCAATAAGAAACAGAGAAAAACCCTTACTCTGAGTTCAGGAGGATCTTAATTCGATTCAAAACATGTAGAACAATCTTATCCTTTCCGACGAATCAAATTTTAGCTGCATGTCGGAAATGGGAGGATTCTTGCAAGAAGAGAACCAAAGGAAAGACTGAGCTATGAATGCATCTTACGGTGGCCCCCCAATTCTGATCCTGGGGATGCTTCTCTGGAGATGAAAAAAGTAGAATGGTCTTCCTTGAATCGAAAGTCACTAAAGAAGATTGATTACCTACGGGTTCTGAAAAGTGAGTTGAAACCTTTGCGCTGGAGCTTTTTGGTGACACTTGCAGATTCAATGCTCCTTGCCATGCAGCCCAAATTTTAAGCATGAACTTGTTTTTTTTCCCCTTTATTTCTTAAGTTTAAAAGTACTTCAAAGAAAATAATGGCGCTGTATTTAGTTGGCCTGCTTATAGTCCAGATCTCAATCCAATTGATAATATCTGGTCAATAATGAAGCTTAAGGTTGCGAAGAAGCGTCCGGAGTCAATTGAAAACCCCAGGTATGGACTTGGAGCACCGTACCTGCATCCAAATGGAAATATCTGAGTCAATGTCTCGCCGATGTGCAGCTGTTATAAGAGCAAGAGGCGGTCCAACAAAAGTTTGGTAAGAAGTTTTGCCCAACATTTTTCGATTAAAAAGCAACGACTGAGAGCAGCCACTTTTTAGTGCTGCCAAACAAATGTTAAACTATATTGCGAAGTCAAACTTCAATCTTAAGCTTTCTTACATTGTCATTCGTTTTAAACAACAACCACCGTCAAGGCGGGTACTTCATACTGATTACTCTCTGAAGTTAACGCTGCCTTGTACACCCCAATTTTGATTTAAGGGGGCAGACCTACTTAGGATTTTGACAAGAAGATCGAGCCGATGATCATTGTATCTTGAGAGGTTAGAACTTGTTCTATATATAACTGTCCTACGGATGGACAAAGGATTTTATTTTTGGACATAATTTTTTTATAGCCTCAAATGTGAATGACATTTTTATCGAATAAATAACTTTGAATTTCAACATCCATAATTTTTTGCATAAAATTTTTTCAAATCGCTTCGTAAATGATCCTTGTTTTTCTTTATTTCACATGATCCAGTGACGAGCTTATCCTTATTTTTTAGGACCCATCGCAAATTTGCCGTATTCCACATATTTCTTATGAGTAATTAATAATATGATAATAGGACTACCGGTTGAAAATGTCGTTATTGCAGACAACTTCATTTCTATTACTCTGAGGTGAATTTTGACCATGACAGCTGTCACATCAGAAACTTCATGTCATTGTCTAATTATTTCAATCTAGGTTATTAGTGAAAAAACACAAGTTTTTGTAAAGCCGTAAAATGTTTACATTCGTGCCATCAAAACAACATTTGGGGGAAGTTTTAATATGCTTCTTTCATTTAAAGAAAAAAGCAACCGAAGCGCATCAATTGCTTACCGAAGCTTACCCGGGCTATACTATAAACGTTAGAATGTGTCAGCGGTGGTTAAAGCGGTTCAAAGATGGTGATTTCGACACCGAAGACAAAGAACGCCCCGGCCGGGTGAAAAAGTTTGAAGACCATGAATTGGAGGCATTACTCGATCAAGATCCGTCACAAACGGAAGAAGAACCTGCATAGTCACTTGGCGTCGCTCAGCAAACCATTTCCGATCGTTTGAAAGCAATGAGAATGGTCCGAAAGGTAGGACATTGGGTGCCGTATGAATTGAAGCCACGAGACTCGAACGCTGTTTTTGCATGTCCGAAATGCTGCTTGAACGCCACAAAAAAGTCTTTTTTTTGCATCGAATCGTCACTGGTGATGAAAAATGGGTACATTACGATAATCCAAAACGTCGGGCAACGTATGGATACCCCGGACATGCCTCAACATCGACGGCCGTTCAGAATAATTATGGCCTGAAGGTTATGCTGTGCATTTGGTGGGACCATAAGGGTGTTGTGTATGAAACAATCACAGGCGAGGTCTACCGACGACAATTGATGAGTTTGAGCCGAGCACTGAAGGAAAAACGGCCGGAAACGGTCGCAAGACACGATAAAGTTATTTTGCAACATGACAATGCTCGGCCACATGTTGCAAATGTCGTCAAAGCTTACCTTGAGACGCTCAAATGGGATGTCCTACCCCACCCGCCGTATAGTCCAGACCTTGCGCCATCCGATTACTATCTCTTCCGATTGATGCAACATGGCCTGGCTGACCAGCACTTCCGTCATTTCGATGATGTCAAAAAATGGATCGATTCGTGGATTGCGAACCGGTCGAATTTTTCAGAACGGGTATCCATGAATTGCCAGAAAAATGGGAAAAATGTGTGGCTAGCGATGGGCAACACTTTGAATATTGAGTTTATATCTATTGTGCCTCAATAAAGTATTGATTTTTGAAAAAAAGACATTTTCAACCGGTAGTCCTCTTATATTCTTCCCCCTACAAATCTTCCATGTGGAAAACCATTTGTCTTTAATTATGTTAAGGTACTGCCAAAAAATAATCCTAAATAAAGAGTTGTTTTGGATTTCCCAACAAGATCTGCCCCCTAAAGGAAAAAAGAAAGTTCCAACCCTCTTATCACAACCCTCACGAGTCTCCTGAGACCCCACTTTATCCCGCAAAAAAAAACACTGTTTGGTGCAGTTTAGATGTCGGAGGAATAATTGGTTCCTTGCTTCAAATCTGAAGATCGACCCAATAATACATTGAATGTCAAGTCCTACTTTCAAATGATGGGCGGCAGAAAAACCAAAATATTGGTAATTTCCTCAATTGGACAGTGATGCATGAAGTGGCAAACTTTTATAATTGCCTCGAGCGCAACCCCGAATTTAATTCAGTAATGGCGAATTAAAATAGCAGTAAAAATACCGCTAAAACTCTCAAAGTACATCAATTGGCAGCACTGTCACAAAATGTTACATTTAAGAGAACCAAGAGCGCGAAACAATTGAAGAGAAAAACGAAAAAAAAAAATAATAAACAACAATTCCCTTGCCACTTGGCCAGCGAAGCGTATAGAAAGAAAAAAAAACTAAAAAAAGAATCCAAAGAGAAAGAGAAGAAATAAAAATAAAACAAAACCAAATTATGACACGAACTGAATGCGGCTTAACACTTCGAATCGTCTGTGCGGGCGCGGGCATGGTATATTTCTCACATTGGTGTAATCGTCACTGTGGCCTGCACCGCGCTTTTTTTTCCCACCTCCCTCTCACGCGACCTTCCTGCTCTTGCTGCCATGCCTCCGTCACATCGTCTTCGTCTCGCCATATCAACTGAAAACATACAACAACCGGCTTTAAATAAAAATATTCATCGCCATCCGCTGGTATTTGCCTTTTGAGACTCTTGCAGTTCGGAAGTGTTTTTAAAACAAGTCGCCAGCGATCTTAAATATAATTTTTTTTGTTTTAAGTGAAGTGCATTCCCATTTTTAAATAAATTATAAAAAAAAAATATTTAATTTAAACTATCCAGAGAACAAAGAAATTTAAAAATAAATAAAAGGCTCGTCTTCTTTGGGGCCCGTCCGTAGAGTGTGTCCAAAAACAAAAAAATTATATTTTCTTTTATTTACTCGTATTTGCTTGCCCCACACAAGTGCCTTTTGTGAAAGTTTATAACGTGTGGAAGAAGTGGAAGAAGAGAAAAAAATAATCCAAAAACAACAATCAAGTGAAGTTTTGTGTTGTTTTAAAAATACTCGTACAACAACAATAAAAACGTATCTTTTCGGAGCGAATTTACAGATACTCGAGGAACGGACAAAATATTTATAAAGAAATGACGATGAACCGCTCAAATAGTTTTGTTAATTCCCTAAAGTGGTGGCCAATACAGGGCGCCAATAATAATAATAATAATAACAACAGCAGCAGTAATCATAACATTACCAACTGTACCCATAGTAAGAACTCAGCATTTGGCAGCTCTGTGGCAGTACAGAAACTACGAGAATCCAAGTGGTTTCGTCCAGATGAGCAGAGAATCTTTTGCGCTGTCGTCGAATGTGGCTTCTTGGTTGAAGTGCGAGCCCAAAACCACGACGAGAACGATCAGTCTTGGTTCGGTGTGGTCCTATGTAAAGCAACCAAAGGTAAGTACTGCCAAGTCTGTAAAACTCAAGCATTCACGGAAACAAGTTAGATACACGCTTTGTGTGCATCTAGCTCGATTTCGGTTTCGAGTTTCAGATGCTCAGATGCACTATGACAAAAAGGCAACCACAACAGTTGTATTTAGCGTCCCGATTAGATAATAATCCAATCGAGTGTTGCGTTTAATAAATAACAACTTTTTAATCATTGAATTTATTTACTTGCGTGCAAAGTCTTTCGGTTTTTATCACTAATAAAACTGTTGATAGATTCTTCAATCCCCACAAACAAGATAAGATAAATACACACGTTGTCGTCGATGTTTACTTGCAACGGAATGAGCGAGGCTTGACAAAAGCTTCAATAGATTTGGACAATTTGCCGCAACGCAAGAGGCACGGAGTTGCATTGCTTCGATATGCGTACGTGTTCAAGGCTTGATGCTAAAAATAGTCGAGTAATCAGTTGTGGATAAGATTTATGCATGTTCGTTCGAATAGGATCTGCGACGCGTCTGGAATGAGCTTAGACGCCAGCCGCAGTAACCAAAAATGTGAACTTGTTGTGTTGTAACTGACCTACTTGTTTTGGGAATAACAAGATTTGGGCTTTTCTATTTTTAATTCATTTTTTCGTACAACTGCCGAGCAATCTTGATCGAGATTTTTAAACAAATGAATATAGCGTTTGAATGAAGATAAATGAACTTAGTCAGTTAATTCAGTTGGCTTAAATGGTAAATTTATAAGAGCTACATAAATGGTATTCCACTGCTAAATATTTGACTAGCAATCAAAATTATAACTTTTGTGGCGCCGTTTAATTTATTTGACGAAAAATTTGTCAAAGCATAAGAATCTAAACACGCCCAAAAAAAGGAGGCATTGAATGCGTTATGAACGTCTTTTGTTTCAATTTGATTAACGTACTTTTTTCATTATCAATTAAAACACGTTGAAGGGGTAATGAATACCCTTAAAAAGAAAGCACATTATTTTTGAACTTTTTAAATTGTTATGAGTAGAAAATACTGGGTGTAGGCGAGCAATCCATATTCGTGTTTTAGGACTGAAAAAACTTCATTGTCTAATCAGATTTGGACTTGTGGGTCCATTGGTCATTTTTGATGTTTCGGTCGTATTAAAAAAAGGGATAAAATGTATACACAGTTTTGTTATTTTGATGGTTTTTTGGAACAACTAATAATATTGGTATGTAAGCAGCTATATCAACCGTGGAATAGTATTTCTCCCACCGCTTCCAGGAAACCCATTTCGCATATTTTTGACAAAATCAGTTCTGCTGGTATTCCAATTAGGCTGTTACTATTGCACATTCTCAGGATGAAAAGACAGTGATACAAGTTCATCGATTTAGAATTTATCCCTCTGTTCATGGATCCATGGAGTTAAACTTATGCTGTCGATTCATTTCGAAATGTTGAATAGAATGTAGTACACAAGAGATCATTTTGGAATATTTTAAAGACAGACGGTGAAAAAACAGAGCCTTGCGGCACGCCAGTATTTAAATGGTGAAATGGTGACTAAATACAATCGAAAACTACTCGTTTTGAATGACGCGAAATTAAGTTTCTTATCCAATGAAGAAGAGAGTGTTTTGAAAAAGAAAGAAACCGATGCTGGACTACGAAATGCCACCTCAAATGTTCCACCTCTTAGTGAGGTAAGACATTTAGTCACCAGTGGATTTTTAGCAAAACAAGGACACAAGTGCAATGTGTCGTTTGTTTGAGGGGAAGTAGATATAAATTTTTTGTCGACGACCTTATTTCTTTGTTCGTTTTCCATGCTTCATATCCAAATGTCGGAACAGAAAGATCACTCTTCTACATGATCATCCTTTTTTGCCAGAAGTAAACTGTTAAATCAACCAGGATACTGGGAAAATTGAAAAAACAAGAACTCCTTTAAGACGATTCCTTACCAATTTCTTATATGTATATTTATAGATATTGCACCATTCGTTTTATCTGATCGGTTTTCCTTAAAAATAGTCCGTAAGACGAAAGTCTGAGCAGCAAAGAAGCTGTCACGAATATTATTTCAGCGAAAGTTTGTTTTACTTTCTTAGTTCGAAAAAGTTATAAATGTTTGAAAAACGCTGAAAGTCTGAAACACTATTTGAAATTTGCGAAAAAGCTATTTCAAGAAAAACATCAAAGATTGTGTAATTTATAGTGTGTTGAAAACGCGAAGTTTGACGGATAGTTTGGGCCAAAGATGAAAGTCGCCATGGAATTATTCATCGCACGCAAGTGGAAATCGATCTCAACGAAGCTAGCTTAAGGCACTTGTTGAACTGAAAATATTATTATTAGTATTATTATTATTTATTAAACTATACATAAATGAACAGCGTAATTCTTACAACCTAATGGCTACCAGGGCATTAAGCGTGTAAGTAAGATGAAAAATCTACGCAGTGGGCTTAGAAATGGGAAACAAATGAAATTATTTAATCACAAAATCGACAAAAAAATATCCTTGGAAGCTTCAAAAGTCCAAACGATCATGTAACATTAGAAAATTAAATATATTGTATAACTTGTAATATGAAAAACAAAAACACTGTTTTTAAAACCAGTACTAACTGATTTGTTTAATAAACAACTTTGGCTCATCGGAAGCCAAGGAATGCCACTCATGTCTAGGCGCTCAAGCGATTAAAACTTAACCTTGAGTTCGAAGTAATTAAATGTTTCAATTATTAAAAAAAAATCTGAACATACTTCAAACATTTTTAAAGAAAACAACCGAAATCAGAGAGCAGAATATAAACAACACAGGCCAAAAAAGGGGTCAGTGCTCCCACGTTCACGATTAGGTATGATCTTCATGAGGCTTCTTTGTCGAATTTTTTTTTATTCTGATGTAGTGTGTGAGTTTTATAAACAGTTATTTATAACTAAAAAACGCCTAAAGGAGAAAGCTACAGAGGTCACACACCGTGACGTTGAACAATAATTGATAATTTACGGATCCCTTAAAAAAAATACGATAGACTGTGAATAAATTATCAAAATTGATACTTTTGCTTTTCCCACAGTAAATTTCAAGTTTAAGCACAGAGATCATGCTATTGTTCATTGATTATCATTCGGCATGACTATTGAAATTTTAACAATTATCAAACTTACCGTTATCGTAGCTGATTGTGGGTCATTAATCATTTAAACAAATAATTAACCTAAATGCTTGAAGATGGTGATTAAATCAGTAAAGCGCTTCTCTGTACGCTCAGAGCATTGGGTTGGCTTCGAATGATAGATGAAAACATGGCCTTTGGCTTGGGATTGGATGGAATCCAGTAAAGAGTGAATGCATGACCGAGAGTAGAAAAGCGATTTCCATGAAGCCATTTTTGTGCGAGCACCTAAGAATGAGAATACTTTTCGTGGAGAAGTAATCGCTTGCACTTTATAGGAGTCAACTGTGACCATTACTGATGCAAAATTGAGATTGAGAAAAATCAACCAAAAAACCGCAGTTTTCAGGTCTTATCTAAAAAGCTTAGTCTCAGGCTCTCTTCTCATTTTCCGAAGTTCTGAAGTGCGAGACTTTTAATAAAAATTATGGCAATTTACTCATGGCTCAGAGACGAGTATGTTCCTTCACAGATGCGATGCGATTTCCAAAAAAGGCTTATAAATCTATCGATAAAGATAAGATAGCTTATCCTGTTTATCCTGCGATTTTTGACTGCGATATTATACTTCGACAGCGGCTATCGCCTTCAAATTTCTTACCCCTGAGCTGCTCCTTAGGTCGGAGAAAGAGAATGAGGAAGCGTAAGACCGGATCTGGAGAAAAGGGCGGGTTTTTTGCGCGATTGGCAAACGTACAGCCATCGCAGTTTCGGCTTTCAGAGGCTTTTTTTTTCTTAAGGGGGGAAATCACAGTAGCACACAAAAAATAGGCATATTTTCGGGAATTAATTTTGGCTGAATGAAAGTATCAATCGGTAATCTGTAAAGTAGGTTTTATAGCAATACTAAAAATAGTACAAAATGTAATTTTTTCAATAAAAAATATTTAAAAATGGCGGCTGCGCAGCATATGCCCTAAGGCGCCTATTTTTGAAAGCGTGTCGATGGCCGAAGACGTAGACTCCTTAATTTTTGACCTGGAAGAAAACACCAGAATTTTTTTGTTTTCATATAACAACATCTAGCGAGCTACGTAGGATTTTTCCGATATATTGATTTTTTACAAAATGGTGCATGTTTAAAAATAAAGTTAAATTTTTAACAAAAAAAACGTCATAAAATCGTCGATAAAAAAAGAAATTAAGCCATATAAAATAAAAAAAATCCTACGTAGCTCCTTGGAGAAAGATATTTCGAAGCTACTGTCAAAATTTCAAGTCGATCGGTAAAGATTTGCTCGAGTTATGTCTTCGGCGAGCTCAAAAACGCGTTTAAAGTTTTAAGTACTGCGAAACCATATGAAAATATATGAGCATAGCGGAGAGGCGTTACCGCAGAGTGAAAAATATGGTCACTCGGACACTTTTGCCGTATTCCATCATTAGGTATATTATTTTTAAGACCCTAAAGCATCTTTTAAGCGAAAAAAATTTTTTTTTTTCGAAAAATTAAATATTTTACTGTGATTTCCCCCCTTAATAACTTCGCGCAATATTCTGATATTTTCATAGAAGCCTGTAACAGTGACTTGCATGGCTAAGTCTGAACTTCATTTTGAATAAAAAACAAAGCTTTAAAACTAGCAATACAATATTGGGCAAAGGCAAAGGCTTCAACTCGTTAGAAGCCTCGAAAATCTTTCGAAAACCACTTCAGACTCATGTTTGGATCTCTTTGTAAAACACTTTGAATCAACAATAGGGTGAGTCATCTTTTCGATTTTTTTTTTTAAATGCTGTTAAAAATGGCGGAGTTATTATCCTGATTAATTATTTCATATAAATGACTATAACGGCCGGCCTGGCACTGTGCTAGGTTTTCCGAAAAAGTACCTGAATCTTCTCTGGATTGTTCGCAAAGCATGGTCATAAAAAATAAGACTGGTTAAACGATAATTGAGCTAAATGTGCAATTAATCTATTGTTGGACGGTCTGTGTGAACCGTAGCTCAATCTAGCTCAAAATAATGGCTCGCCCAAGTTCAAATCCTCACTTTCTGACTATAAAAGATCAACTTCCATGCCTAAGTTGAGTTCGGTATTGACTGTAACGTGTCATCCATTGTCATCTTGGAATAGAAGTGGGTCAATAAAATCGCCACTTCAAAAACTAAACCCAAGTGCAAAACTACTATACGTAGATTCTTTACGAATAACATATGATTAAAAAAATAATAATCTGTAAACTTTCTTCTATCTTTCCCAAGCGTAGATAAGCTTAGCCGTACCAGGAACAACCATCGTCATCGCAATTATAAGACACTTTATAGATTTTTTTCATTTTAGAAAAAGCCTCCAAATAACTACACTTTATCACGACACGTTGTTATATTCTTTTACAAAACAAAAAAAATAAAAATAATAACAATGCTTTCACTATTCCACAATGCATTCATTCATTGCAGTGACAAAGCCTCATGACGAACTATAGTTCACATTATTTATTGAACAGATTATTTATAAAAAAAAAAAATGTGTGCCATCCGTTAGGCATGACAACAACAACATCAACAAAAAGTATAGTAACCCAGAAAGTAATCGATAAGACTTATGGTGAGTCTTCATCATCAGGTGCACTGTACACTTTTAAATTAAACCGATTGCTGCACTTAAAAAACGATTCTTATTCCGCAATCAATTACATTAAAAAACGATTTTCTTTGAAACTATTTCCGTTACTGCTTGTTGTTGTTGTTCTTGCTTTTCTTAAATGAAAGCGTATTATTTTTTTTTTTTTGTTTCTATTTGAATATGCAAGTTCCATGACTTGAACGGTGATAAGCCTCTCCGCCAGGAGGAGTTAGTCAAGTGGCGCATTTGCGTTTGGCATATGCATTAAGCGCATGGATGCATTTATCTTTGCAGTAGCAAACCACGACATGTGTGTGTCCTACTTATCTTGGTTGCTTACAATAAATTGTACTTGTAGATGGCATATAGAAAAAGTGCAGTTATCTCGTATGCAAATGTTCAAAAGATACACTTTATAGATACATTTATTTATACGAATGTATGAAGCGCAATTCTGTCTACATACGTGTCTGGTGATTATGACGATATTCGATTGAGTTTGTGGTACAATATGTGAAGCGACGCGACGCACGTACGCTTGACCATAAACGAGGGACACGATGCGATATTGTCAATGGGAAGTTGAAATCTGTTTTTGCTTTACATTTTCGTCATCTTAATGCTATTTGCCGGATATTTCTGAACACATTTATTTTTTTTTTAAATTACAATCCGTTTTTTGAACTGTAATTAGTATCATTTTAATTATTTTTTTTTTGTTGTTAAAACATAATGTACAGGAACTCACTGGTAAATGATTCCGAATAACATGATACAAACGCAAAAATGCATTGGTGCAACATTTCTTAAGGGATTATGACTACCCCCCTGAATTCATTTAGCAAAGACGAAGAGAAAGACACAGGAAAAGAATTTCAATGTGGTTTGAAGCTCAGATGTATTTTGGTTTCGATTGTGGTGTCCGAATAGGGACGAAGATACATTTGATACTAACTTATTTGTATTCGTTCAATTCGCAGTATTTTATTTATTTATCCGCCATTAGAAGATTACGTTATTATTTCGGAATAAAACTCGACTCGATTTATGATAACCATTTATTTGAGAGTTTCAAAAAGATAAAGAAAATATAAATCCAGACCCGTTTATCTTTTCAAAATCTATATGCATAGCCGCTTCCCAAATATTAAATAGTTTAGCATACTTCTAGTCATGATTTGTAGTTTAAATTCGGTAAGTTGATTGACTATTTTCCAGACATGAAGAAGTAAGGACAAGAACTCAAGTAGCAGCAGTTTTTTTTTTATAAAAAGGGAAACTTAAGTCAAAGAAAGTGGAAACCGTTAAAACAAAGGAGAACAATACTTACTGCTAAAAAATTAGCAGGTCCATTAATAAAAACTACATGAGCTACGCGTTAACTTCAGCGATAAAGGGCGCGAGAAACTTTTCATACAAATGGCGAGGTAGTCTTCCTCGGAGAGATCGACACAGCACAAGCAGCAGTGAAAAACTTGGTACAGATAGAGTCTGCAAATTCAGAAAGGTCCTGCTTTGTCATTGAAAAAAGTTAACTAATTTTTTTATAAAAAAATAAGAACTTTGCGATTGAATTTTAAGCATTCATATTTTTCGAGCATTTTCGATTGTTGTCAGAGCAAAAAGAGCAAGACATTTTTTTTAGGATTTTTGAAACATACTCTTAATAAACCCTTCGCCTCATCTTCAGACGTTCGTCGGTTTCACTCGACGACTTTAAGTGGAAACATATTTTAAAAATCTTTTAACAAATGCACGAAAACTTGCGAGTCGAAGGAGCGGGTTTATTTTTGCGACAATATTAACGACGTCTTCAGTTAATTTCTATTTTTGTTGAATGTGTGTAGTTTTATATTTTAAAAGATTCTTTATCAGTTAAACTTTACACGCGTTAAATTATCTTGTAAAGTAAACCTCTTTTAAATTTTCTAAGCATTGATTTGAAAGCAAATCTGATAAGAAAATTGATATGTTATAATCGGTTCTATGCTTCTTAGTTCGGGAACAAATTTTGATAGAAGACACGTTTTTCAACGCGAAAGACCTGCCAGTGTCAGGATGACGTTCAGCGCCAAGATCACAAACTAGCCCCAAAAATATTATCAGAAACAAACCGTAGAATACTTTGGTCACCCTGTCGCAATTTAGAATACTTTGGTCAGCCTGTGGCAATTTCTAAAGCTTTAGATTTGTTGAAATATTGACTGCTAAAGATAGTTTAAACTCGGTAAAGTCGGCGATAACTTCATGTTTTGGTCTTCTATGTCCCATCGAACCTTTCAATTGAATATTCGAAAATTTTACGAAAATTTTTTCACTCGAAAGCGTCCAATATCTTCCAGCACTCGGTTCCATGTTTTGTAAGAGCATGCATGACATCTTTCGAGTAAGGACCTTTGAACCTCGACTACATAAAGGCAGCGAAATCTGACTGTGAGTTTGTACAATTTAAAGGTTGACTTTTTTCATAGCGTGAATGTCGTCTAAATGGCATTGAACCGCCCCAACTGTAACTGAATAAATCAACACAACTCGTGGGTGAAACATGTTCCCGCCAAGTATGTACGCCTTCGTTACAGCTGAACCAACTATAAAAGATCATTTGCATGAGCAAGACTTAAAATTTACATATTTTTGAAAAACCCTTCAGGCGTGACTGCTGCAAACACGGAGAATACTTTCACGCTAATTTCTTTCAATTTGCGATAAGCCTATTAAAAGGCTTAAAAAAGAGATGCTTTATGAGAGATAAGAAAATAAAACGCTTCGCTTCTGTTCAGCGCACCACCGATCTTTTACACGCAGCGGTACGCAGAGTATCAAATAAATTCACCACTTAATTAATTAATAAATAAAGCAAACTTGGGTCGTAGACTCGTGTCATAATTGAAGTATTCGCGTGAAATTCTCCGATCTTTGATTGGCTGATCAATTGAGATCACATTTCGTGTTCCCGTCTGCCAATTAGCGTTCAATTTTCACCAAAAAAAACTAAGGTTTTTTTTTTACAGTGCGGGCCAATAATACCAGGTGATGATTTATTATTATCAACCAACTTGTAAAAGTATCTGTATCTGTATACTTTCGCACGTGCTTTTATGATAGCAGAACAAAGTTTATGTGTTTTTGTTTTTTTATTATTATTATTAATTTTGTTTTGTTTATTCACATCAATCATAATAAAAATATTAACAAAAAAAAAAAAAAACAAACCGGTTTCGCGAACTGATAAAAACAAATATTAAGAATAATTCCCAACAAAAAAAAAAACAATAAGAGGCATTAGCCTGGAGTCATTGGAATTATTTGTGAATTTCACTTAACGTGCCGCCTCGCCTGCGGGATGACACACAAGGCACAAGTGACAAGTGAATGTGGGATACGCTTTTTGAGCACACATGACCTACGTGACCAATGAAACGTAAAGAAACGTAAAGTGAAGTAAAGCTAAGACGTAATACACAAACTATCTGTTGATGAGGGTGACATTAGTTTGGAGTGCAGAGATGCAGAGCCTATCTTTTAAATTGACAGAAGTCTTATCGTTAATTCACAAGTAAAGTATACACTGCGCATCAAAATATTAGGTACAAAAGAAAATTAGTTTTCATCTATTTTTTCTTACACTGATAATTTTACATGAACAACTAAATACCTTGTTTAGTTAGAGAGTTCAATTTAGTAGTTATATTTAGGGATAATGGGTCGTATTTAACATTGCACAATGGAATTCCGGAATGTTTTAAAATATTTTTGAGATAAGAGATATTTCGAAAACAGTTTCATGCTTTTTAAAATGATGAGGAATGATTAAGAAGAGGAAATAATAGAAGGAACATGGCAACGGAATTGAAAAACCAATATATAAAGTTTTAACGTTGATACGAAAAAAAATATTCAAAAATGACAAAATCAATTTGCCTAAATTCATGAAACTTGGCCAACTGAGAAGTGAAATACGATGCTGTTATTTAATGAAGTTATTTGGTTATGTAGTTGGCTGGTAAAAAATCGATCCAAAGTACGAGTATTACTTGAAAACAATCAAACACGGTGGGGTAAATCGCAGAAGAAATTTGAAACCCGATTCTATATCATTTTGCAGACCATAATTTTCCGTGCGGCAGTATAAATATCCTGAATACGAGGAGTGATCATTACGATCGATATGAATTGATTTCAAAATTCCCATCTCGAATGAGTGAAAACTTTTTGAACAAAAACGAGTATTTTGACTCTTAAAAAAAAAAATTATCTATGAGCAGCTCCTTTTGAACAAAAATGATTCCGCTTTTCTATAAGGACGGGCTTTTCCAGGTTGTAGATCTGTCCGCGTCAGCTTGGAAGTTCTTAAGAACAACTCGTTTATCGATTTGTTGGCGGTTATCATTCTGGGTATCCAAGACGACGAGCTGTCGACACCTTGTCAAAAATAAGTTCGTTATAAAGGATCCTCTGAATGATGCCATTTAATGCATTATGTTATTTAATGCATGATGTTCACTCATCAGTAGGCTAGCACAAGATCTTCAACCTTTGTCAAATTAAACGAGACTGACAGCTGCCTTTGTTTTCCTCGGGTTTCGTATTATCCATCTGTCTATTCGTTAAAAATTTAATGTAGCATCCAGCCAATTTTTTCAAGATTTAAGGACTCGAAATATCCGACTTTTATTACTTCAGATGAACACATAACCAATCTTTAAGGCCATGTTAGGAGTGAACTCGGTACAAAAAGAAAAATTTCATATATATTAAAAAAAAACTTTGAAAAAAAAAAAATGCAAAAAACTGATTGATTCATGTCACGTAAGTCCCGGGCTGTATTGGAAAAAAAAGTGAAACACCACCCCATATACATTTCTCAGTTCGTTGCAATGAATTAAAATGAAATTATTTTTTATTATTAAATTGTGATTGCAATTATCTTTTTTTTTTTTAAAAAATTATTGTTGCCTATCTTAAATGTTATATTTTCGAATTCGAATTTTTCAATTACATAATTACGATTAGTGTCACATATTTTGCAAAGCAGTGCATAGAGCATGACGCAAAAAAAACAGATAAAGTTTATGAGATAGTTTGGCTAATGAATCAATCAACAAATTCACTGTACGAGACCATCTGTTGCTACCTCATTTAAAACCAAAAATATAGCTTAACTTACACACACATCCACAAAAAAACAAAGCCCTCGAAGGGCTCATGGATTAAGGAAACATTGAAGTACATTTCCGTTGGTCTATTTTTAGCGCGTTTGAAGTATAAAAATCTTGTTACCAGGCCTTGTTTGCATTTGGAAACCTTAAAAAATGGATAAACCTAAAAAAACCTGTTCGGGACCGCGTTCCATCAAGGTTGTAGGAATGTTGTAGAGCATTTTCGGATGCTTCATTTCTATTCAAATTACTAAAGATGTGATCTTTTAAGTCCACCATGAACGATTCTATAAACATTTACATAAATTAAACATGTAAAAAATTTCTGTGAGAGCTTTTGGAGTTAAACTCTTAAACCGGAATCAGTGATTCTGATGTGTCATTTTTTGTCGTTGAAAAAATGCTGTAAAGTGAGAGCTTACAGAATCTAGATCGGAATTCTTTAGACGATATAGCCCCACATTCCTAGCGGTCATCATTTTCATCTTTTAATCAACTTGATGCATTTAGGGTCCCAAAATATTATATAAAAATTTACGTTGATAATAAATCAAGTCGTTATCGCAATACGTAAACAATTTAATCGTATTTCAAGCCAGTCATTTGGCTAATGGAATTCTATTTGAATAATGATTCATTTTGGATAATGAAATATTTAACAACTTGACATAACGACAGAAAACAGAGGCTTCGTACAGTGTACGAACGCTTCTGTATCAGTTTTATTATGCCTAAAAATTGTTTCATTCCGCCAATGTAGGGAAAGTTTCTCAGGAAAAAAAAGAGCTAAAATGATTTTCTGATGAAAATATTTACAGGACTATTTGCAGACTCTTCCTCGTTGTTTTAACAAGAAATAAGGGGAAATGGAAATTAGTTTCTACTACGAGTATCGAATTTGTCGAATTCACTTTAACTGCGATGGAAATAAATTTTTTTTTTTTGGGAAGTTACAAAAAATTTTGACAACCGAATTTTCGTCATTGAAATGGTGTTTTTGATGATTTCCGTCAAATTAATAAATGCCTTCCTGTGCACCAAAAAATTAAATAAATAGTAATTAAAATGCAAAATGAAAAATTGTTCGAATCTAGTTAGTCTAGCGTTAGAAAAAAACCCTCGTGCAAGTCGGCCTACAAAGAGGAAATCACTGTTCAAAACTACGTCGAAGCATTTTCCTTAATATTAAAATAGCCTCCGAAATATTCGGCGAAAGTATCTGTTCTTGTAGGTTTATGGGCTTTAAGAGGTACCGTCTTATTGTAGTTTTAGTCATTTCTGAGTGATCGCCACACTTCCAAAAACATCGACTCAAATATTGGAGTTCCTAAAGGATGCTTACTTAGACCGGCACTATTTATACCCGCTGAAGACGGTTTGCGGCGGTTTGAAAGCAGTAGCTGATGGACCATTTGTTTGTCTGATGGACTGTTTGCAGAGGCAAACATATAATGCCTTCTTGAGTTAACGTAGTCGTTACAGAACGAGCCCTACGAAGCCTTCCGGCGCCTCTACAGCCAGGTTTTGTCCCAGTCTCGTCTCGTCGAACCAGTCAACGCATTAGTATTTGACAAAATGGCACAGGACGTTTGCTTACAAACATCACAACACAACTGACAGTTGGCGGAACAAATGAATGTAATATTGTCAATAAGGGAGATACATTTTGGGCCACCTTTAAATAGAGAGTTTATAACACCTGTAGCCTTAAGCAGTGATTACAATGAGAGTTTACTAAGCATTCTTGCCTGCTTTAGATGTCATGTGCAATTTAATGGTCCATTTGGCTTGCTTCAAAAAAGCGATGCCAGTAGTGTTGCCTTAGTACGTCGAGAGCTTCAACTAGCTTGACCAATTGAATTTTGTTTTGTACCTGTTCTTAGTGAATATTTTATCCAACTTTCCTCGTATTTGACTTTGCTCATGATACCTGATACGCCTTTAAGGTATTATACGAGTACGCGAGAAATCTTAGTAGCTTTTTATCACATACTTATTCTCAATAATCCGTGATTATTGCACAATAGTACTCGATTTCTTTCAAGCGAAGAAGATATTCAATATTTCATGGTTTCAAAAGCTTAATTTCTTTTTACTTTTTTTTATCTTAACTCATCGTCATTCGCTTGCGTCACACAAAACACGAGCGAACAAGCGTGTTTGTCATGACGATTGACGCAAGAATGATTCCATGTAGAATAGCCAATAAATCCTACCATAACGATTAGGCGCCTTTTTGTTTTTAATTGATTCGTTTCCTGATTAGATAGTGTCGAGAGGTCCTAAATCCTAGATTTTGCATTCATGTCAAGTTCACATGAGAACATGCTAGTGAAAACTTTCGAATCTAGATAGATTCAAAAATAGAAAATTTCTTTTTAGAAAAAAACAAGACTTATCTGGGAACGATCAGTAATCAAGTCGAATAATCTAGATTACGTTAAACACGGAATTTTACAATACAATTTTTTTTTTTTTTTTGAATACTGCCAAATGCCATATTTCGCTGCGTACATTCATTCTAACTTTGCCAATCTACGATCTGATAAAAAACAAAATTATATGTTATTTTATAACCTCGAATAATTTTTTTATCATTTCAGATAATAAGCCAAAACCAGAAACGATCGAGATATTTTCAGCAAAGATACGCGAAAATGGTGCATTCCGATTGACCAAGTTTACGCTGGAGAACGTTTGGAAGAACGAATGGGAGTTGCGCATTAATAATTTCGCCGATAAGGAAAAGCTGCCCCACAATGAGAAGGACATAAGAAATCAGGTATAATAAAATACAATAAAATATATTTATGAACTAATTTACTAACAAAATTTATGACTTGTGTCTACTTTAAATGGGAATAAGTCTCAATTATACTCAACGAGGTTTTGCCTGAATGATTCAGCGGAAGCAAATACAAATTGTAAACAAAACTGACCTAACCCCAACAAGAGTATTACAACGAGTAGTACTATTTTTACAACCGTGCGATTTAATTAAAGTCTGTCGTAATCAATAAGCCTGAGGCACATCTGATTTTAGTGATTGAGTTGAGATTTTTCAATTAATGATCGATTTGAAATGCGAAATGCAGAGAAAGGGTGTATGGTCGAAGAGAAAAGTTTAAGAGAAAAAATAAGGTTTTGCAGCTTTTGTTTGACTCAGTCGGGCAAAAAGAAAGACTCAAGATGTAGACCTTTCCTATTTGTGCAGTCTTCAATCTTCAAGATAAATTTAGCGAAGAAATGAGGCAAAATAATGCTTCAAAATAGACGAATTTTAGAATTTGATTATTCTAGGTTCATCGATCAGCATGATCATTTTTAAGTTAAATCTGACATCAATTTGAAGCCTTTTTTACACCAAAATGACAAAGATACCAAGATGCTAATGGTGCTTGAATCCAATGAATTAACTTCGGGCTACAGGAGCTTGAATTAAGTTTGGACAAAACTTAGGCAGGGGAAGTATTTAAGCGAAATTTTCATATTTCTATTTTAACTAAAAAAAAAAATTATGTATTGTTGAAGCGTCTGTAGACTCTGTCTTTATTGAAAGGACTAAAATTTTTGACTCCTAGTGGCAGATACAATTGCAAGATCCATATGACCGACTCACCTTAACTTCATGACGAACCTTTGATGTTTCATTGTTTAGAACTGCTGGCAGCTTAATCTCCATGATTTTCAAGTCTATATCACTATCAAGAGTTCTGTTTGATATCTTGCCATAGAAATCCGTTGTGAAATAGCACTGTGTCCAGATGAGTCAGGGACACTGCTTCTTTCCCGCGCTAGTAAACTCTTGTGAAATTAAATATGTCGTTCTCAATTCAGCACACAAAACTGCCATTGAATTGTATGTTCTCAAAATAAAAAAAGGAACGAAACATGGGTCCATCGGGAGATAACCCGGGAACCTTACGCGTCAAGGATTTCAGCGACTAAAATTCAATTCGACTCGCCTGTGGAGAATTTTGCATAAGGCTCTCGGATTATTTATTATCAAGATCCAATTGACTCATGAATTGAAGCGAAATAATCACCTCGTTCGCGTTTCCCTTTCCTTATTTCGATCGCGACACCATAAGCCAGAATGGTACAAATGATGACACTTCTATTACAGTTTATGTTTCCAGTCAGGTTCAACCTAAATGGCAGATTAACCTGCAAGAAGAACAGATTACATAGCCACTTATCTACTTTGACATTATTACTAGACCAGAAAAAGCCACAGAAGAGTAATGGATTCTTGATCGAATGGTACGGCAACCAAACACGATAAAGCTCACATTTAAAAGAAAGTTGAGGCTGCTTTGAATTTTCCAACACTCATCCCTTAATCTTGAACAAATTTCTGAGATGGATATCTATACAAAGGCCCTACATTAGCAAGACGCTGAACAGATCCTTTGGATGACAAGATGACTAAAAGTGAGAAATGAAATTCCAATCGACTCCAAGATAAAGATAAAGCGGTCTTATTTGGCGACCACTTTGAGGAAGGTTAGACATTGATGGACAATCTTAGTTAATCGATTACAGTATATAAGAACTTTCGAATAAAAGGCATGAACACTGATCGAACTTTGTCCAGCGATAATTTTTTTTTTTATAAAATGACGAAGCTCTGGGTAACGATTGAAAACTAGACAAATCCTCAAGGAGCTTCCAGAGGAAATTCGCGGAAGTGATAATGGTTTGAAGACCCAAAAAATCACCAAACTATAAAAAGTCGTACAGACCAATATTGCTTTTGTCTATTATGTCGAAAGTGTTTGAAAAGCTTATCTTAAAGGGTCTAAAACCGATCATTGAAAAAAATCGACTTTACGGTATCAGAATCAAATTTTCGACGACAGAAAATATACATCGTAGTGCCCTTCATGACGTCTCTCAAGCATTTGACAAAGTGTGGTTTTGAAGCTTGAGGAATAAGCTACGACAGGTTTTTCTGAATACCATATAGAGTATAAAGGGTGCTTTTTAGAGGTAAGGTTTTTAAAGTGGCAACACTGTTTCTACAGATTGTCAATTTGACAGTTGAAAGCTGATTTTTGATCAATATGTTTTGCCATTTTACGATCAATTGACTAATGGCAGAACAAGGCGCAGCTTATTTGGATAATACGCATCCCCAAAGACGACAAACGAACAGAAGAAGTTCCGAATGAGTCGATTCGCCAACGGAGCTATGCCCATCTATTTTGTGAAAGATTGTACGGACCGATCTTGGCTTAAAGGCTTATAAAGTTCAGGTTGTGCGAGAGCTGAAACCGCGTGACCATTATACGCGTCGTAGATTCGGTGAATGGGCCAAAAACATGATTTAGCTTGATTCCATTTTCAAAGCAAAATTTTGTTCTCCGATGGGGCCCATTTTGGGTTAAATGGATGCATTAACAAGCAAAATTTCCAAACTCGGAGTGGAGAAAACCTAGAAGCCTTTATCGAAACTCCTTACATCCTGAGATCTTTTTTTTTTTTTTTTTTTAAATAGTGCTCAAGTGCTCAAGGGATTTCAAGTACCCTTATTAAAGTGATTTTTTACACAGCACAAGCAGAAGTGGAAGGGAGAGAAATGAGGTACCAGTGCACATTGGTTTTAAATTGTTGTAGGTTGCAGTGCAAAGGAAAAACAGAGCCACATGCCATTGTGCGGCCTATAAAAGAATTTCTATATTCCACAGTGCGCCCGAAAGTAGGCTTTAGGGTAAACTGATGAGCATTCGATAATGTGCGGGTGTTGCGAGTGCATTTCTGGCGGAATGCAATAAGTTATTTCGACGGAACATTGGTGGTAGAAATAGCGATAAGACAAAGTCAAGCAAGACACATTTCGACGGTGTTCCAACGAGTGAATTGCTTTCGATATGTTGCTATCGTCTTAAGTTTTATCGCTCGCTTTTGAATTCTATCTAGGAGTTGCTACGTGGTCTTGGGTGCACCTGCCCAGATGTGAGCGTTGTACTCCATTTTAGGCCGAATAAAAGCCTTATAAATTACACATCGTTACATCCTGGGATCTTACACCTTTAGATTACTTTCTTTGGGGATATGTCTTTGTTTATGCCAGTCAACATTCTCCGCGTTATTGCTGATATAGCGCCCCAATTGCTTGATAAAACTGTCGAAAATTGGACTTCACGATTGCGTTGCATTCAAGCTAGCCAATATGCCCGAAATCGCCCTTTTAATAGTCATACAAGTACATAGACTCTTCCGTGTTTAATACGGAAATGATTAATCATTAGATATTGCCACCGGAGTTCCACAAGGAAGTATCCTTGGCCCGGTATTGTACTTGTTATACAAAAGAGATATCCCTCGATATGGAGACAAGACAAACCGTCTCAGATGCCCTTCTGCAATCTTAATGGAGTTTAATAGGAACGCAAATCAAAAGCGTGACAAAATATTTAGAGCCTTAAACTGCTTACTTCATACAAAGGAAAATATCTATGGGTCCTAAACTTAAGGACACAAAAACTGGTGCCGTTTTGTTGAATTTTAATCATTTTTTCAAGTAATACGATAAACATAGACTTTTTATTTTGCTACATTAAATTTGAAAATAATTGATTCTATTGTTTTTTTTTCTTTTTCAATTTCAGGTGTCCTTTGCCCGTAAGGCCAAACAGAGTTTGTGGCACAATAACAAGCATTTCGCGTACTGGTGCCGCTACGGCAGTCGACAACAAGATGTCAGAAAACGTCAGGTAAACAAACACTTTAAACATTTTTTCAAATGAAATGCCCTATCATCAAATTACCTCATCCATTTCAGATGTCAGAATGTGTCAAGTGGGGTAGCGTTGGCATGAACGCCGGAATGCTGCTCATCATGAACAAACAGAAATCACACTCATTGTCCAAGTGATCCAATTAAAGGCAAACAGAGCAAAGTCTTTGCAGTCATAAAGTACCTAACCGATGGAATGCAAATGGATTCTGATATACAAAAGCCTATCTACATACTCCCAAGTATTAAAACGCAATGTGATGATAACAAAAAAAAAAAAAATTGAAACAAAACCTCGACTATGGACCCATAGTCCGGAACCTCATTTATTCAACATTGTCATGCATAGATACACACACACATAATTTAAACATTAAAAACTATAGTACTCGACGCAGTACATACGCATAAGTTCAATATTTAAGTACACAACAGTGATTGTAAACGTTGGTCTTTTACTTACAAAACTTTACGTTCTGAGGTTAAAGATACATTTTTGTAGATGAAACCGCTTCGAAAAGCGAAATGAAAACTGCAGAAACACTGTGAATATGAAAAGACTTATTTTTTGTTGTTAATAGATAAACTATATTTTGTAGATTTTAAGTTTTATATTATGCAACATTTTATATAAGTTGTATAAAACCGAAAAAAAGAAATTGTTCAGCACGCACAGTACACGTGAATATTAAGGAGCTGGACAGATTAATGTTGGAAATATATTTTTTTATTTATCATGTTTTTATAAAACGATGCAACACAATAAATTTATTTTTAAAAATAACCCTAAGCCTTTGTTTACGTCCTTATCTGTTTTCGACAGATGCACACCAAAAATTCAAACAATTTATTGATACATAGACTTGGACTTGTAAGGGATGTATGCACGCATGATTGGACTCAATAGGAAGACGGTTTTCTTTGGGTTTAGCTTAATGCTGTGGAAAATGAATGTCGGAGATGGTTTTCAATTGATTTGGCTCAGAGGAGCTGGAGTTTGTTATTCTTCAATTATTATTCGATTTCATTTACTTCAATGAGTTCTTATGGTCTAAGAGCTCTAATCAAATTTATTTGAATAACGAGTCTCGATGTTGAAGCAGAGAAGTAAACTACTTTAAACTTTTTGACATCTGCAGACACATTGCACAGCGAAAATCTTTTCGAGCTTTCGAGAAAAAGAACGGTCAAGTACGAGTCGGACTCGCGCACCGAGGGTTCCGTACAAACCCATCACGACAATCAAAATTGCTTCATGCTATTCAAGATTCTAGGTCGAGTTTGAAAATATGCGGCTTAAATTGATGTTTCTAAACAGCTGTGTGGCGAAGTTGGTAGAGCGCCTGCCTTTCAATTGATTCGATTGATAGGTCCCAGGTTCCAAGAGTAGTGGTCTAGTTTTTCGAATCTGGTCCAGTCACCAGATTATAATCTGACTAATGGGTGTCGTTGTTGTAGTGGTTGTTGTATCGGCTTAGTTCCTAATTCGTGTTTTCAAAATAGCTGTTTGTGTAGATTGTGTGTAGATGGCTCTGCTGTGAAGGCATAACACTGACAGCGGGGTGTTTAAGCTAAATCTTCTAAACTTTCAGAGTTGTCGAATGTCGAATAAAATCCTGTGAATTAGGTTAAAGTCAATAGGTCTATATCAAAATCCTCCGTCCCGTTGCGGGCTCCACCCACGGAAGTGAGTTGAAACCAATTACACCTGAGTTTCTCAAGCCACTACACAATCTTTCATTCGTGTGCTACACGCATTATAAGAGTCTTAATATCCTCTTGAAGAGCGAGCAAATAATTAAAAAATAAAAATTGCGTTGACATAGAAGTTTGATTTTGTTACAGCTTAAAGGTATTATAGACCTGAGTATTTGATATGACTTTCGATTTAATACCTCTACGCGTTCATGAGGGAATTAAGTTTTAAATTATTCAAAACTATTTTTATTATATGATGTAACTAAAAATTTACGGTCTTCGCAATTTTTCTTTTATCTGTACTATAAGAGTTCACGAAAAGTACTCTGTAGGTTTTGATTCCCTTGCGAGTATCGAAAATGTGCGATATAAAAGGCTGTAAATTGATTTTCTTTGCGTTGGCTTAGATGATCTAATTTTTTCACAGCTCCAAGGGACAGTAGACCTGAGTATTTGATATGAATTCCAGCGTTCCTGGTAAAAAGGATCTTGATAGACAGACGAACGGACGGACAACAAAGTGATCCTATAAGGGTTCCGATTTTTCCTTTCGATGTACGGAACCCTAAAAATAACAACTGAAATTACATGGTTCATGTTTCATGGCAAGCAAATAATCTAAAGAAAAAAGGAACTCAAAATTTCTTGACCCAAATATAAATTATCACGCTGAATTATTAAAAGCCAAGATAATACGAGTGATGCAAAAGTAATGATAATCGGTTATTTCATTAGGGGACTCTGCTCCTCCATGTTCCACCTTTGGGTACAAGGCTAAGGGATTAAAGCTGAAGATGGACACAGCGAAGGACATCCATCCACGTCCCTCACTGAAGAGAATGTGAAACAAGTGAAAAATGTCGTGTTGACAGATCGAAGAGTGAGTTCCACGCATATAGCTGAGGTCACATGGATCTAGCATGGTAGTGTTCAAAGAATCCTTGCCAACGAATCACAGGTCATTGCGCGTGGGTGCCGAGAATGTTTAGCAATGAGCAGAAAAAGAAACGAGTCGACATTTCGAAGGGTGAATCGCGAAAAGTTCCAGACACATCAGGTGAATTTCTTTTCACGTTTCGTGATCACGAACTAGAATTGGATCAACCATTTTGTTCCAGCAACCAAACAGTAGTCGATGACTTTAAGCGCACCTCTTCACCTACGCCGAACATTTTTAAAGTGTGGAGTTCGCAAAGAAGCTTGTGGCATCAGTTTTTTGGAACGCTGCAGGAAATATTATGGTGGAATATTCGGAGAAGGGAGCCACCAACAAATTGGTTTGTAGGCCATATCTTACCTACACCATGAACTTCTCATTTGATGATAAAAAAGTTGTTACCATTCGGTTAAATATGTTAAGGTTAAATTTGGCTTAACTCTATTGGTAAAAGATGCTGAATAGTCTCATCTTCATATATATTAGTGCAGCTTTTGCAAATATGAGGCATTTAATTTACAATTGATGGTCGTTGTTTTAATTAAGTAGAGCCTTTGGTGTACTTTCAACAAATTATAAATTGGAGGCCTCTAAGACCGCCTTTGCTTACCATGTTTTCGTTAGTGCCATTTGCTATTTCTCAATATGCAAATTATTTGACTTAATCATCACTCTTATTGGTTTGGCATTTCAATATTTTCCATCTAAGATATGCCTGCGAGAATGGTTACTTTGAAATAGACAAGATAACTTGCATTGCATATGTATATGGATAGCACTTGCTACTTTTTCATAGAAGGTATGATCAACTCAGGCTCTTTTTTTGATCTCACTTAACCGCACTATATAGAGGAGATTTAATTTAACGCATACAAATTTTTAGTGGAAATTTGAAGTCAAAATGGGTCTAAAGAATATAGTTTGAGTCGAGAAGTTTCTCGCAATTCTTCCTTTAGAGCTGAGGAAATTTTCAGCAAAGGATCTTCGTCTTTCTGGTAAATAGTTGAAGTTCCGTTTTTGAGAGGATCCAATTCAGTCCGGGTTTGTTAACAGATTTTGATAGTTCTTTCCAATCTGATTTTGATAAATTGTTTATCTGTATGTGCTTTTGTTTAAAGACCACTTTGATTTGGTTCATGTTAAGAAACCATAGCACAGGTAAACAAATTGTACCTTCGAACATTGTGATCTTCCTTTCATGGTTTTTTAATATACGAGTAAAGCTATTTTATGTGTTATAACTTTTTCAATTTTTCATTCTTTCTCTAGTTAAAAGATAAAAAGCGTTAAGCTACAACAGGCCTTCATGGCGGCTTAGATATTTTTCAGAAATATTTACAGATTAAAATAAATTTGAGTTGGTGGCACAACAAATGTCTCATGCGCCACTATTGCAGACGTCATTCGGAATTTGAAAAAGGAAAAGTTTAGGATTCACATTTTTCAAATGGGAACGTGGATCATGACATAGAGACAGAGGCATCTCAAAATATGAAATGGCCTCAACTTAATACTGGCTTGGGAGCAACTTGACCGAGAAGTTCGTTAAACAGTGACCAGCATCGAGAGAAATTTTGCAAGTAGTCTTGAGATCAAAAACATTAAAAAACATTAAGAAATTGAATGTCGGGCAAATTCAAGCAAATATGATGCGAAAATGAGGACGAATCATATTTTTAAACCAAAGTTTTTTTTAGTAACTAGGCTAACTCAATTCAATTGGCTTAATAAACATAATGTTAATCAAATTATTGCAAAAAATTTTGTTATTAAAATTCAAAAGGAAAAAAAATGTATTCGAATTTGTGTGGAAACTTAGTGTCTATATTTTTATATATGTTTGTGTCTTGTAAGGAAGTTGAAAACTATAATTTTAATGGATTTTGAACTTTTCTCCTACGAAAACATTGATTTTAATCGAACAAGTGAAATTGTCCTGTTTTTGACAGATTTTTTTTTTGTTATAAAACTTTAACCACTCCATAAAATTTAACCAAAACCATTTAAGGCATTCAATCTGCACATACACTTCGATAAGAAATCAAATTGGGTGGCTAATCAGGACAAAAGACGTGACAACTGCGAGCCAGAGTGGTGTTTCATCAAGACAACGCCCCGGTTCACAAGGCTGCAGTTGCGATGAATGCTTGAACACCCGTCCTATTCGCCAGATCTAGCTCCTAGTAACTTCTACCTCTTTTCTCGACTCAAAGAACACCTTCAGGGCAAGAAATTTGAAGATGATAGCGAAATAATGGAAAAAAGAGGGACTAAATGTATTAACCAGTTAGGGGACAAGATCATTTTTTTAAGTTAAATCGCATTGGTTTAGCATTATCATTACTTTTATTTCATTATCATTACCCATCGAAGAACTGATTTAGGATTGAATTGAATTTATAGCTACTCTTCGAAACAAAATTCTGGCATGTGTGCATCTTATCGTTCTTATTTGCCCAAAGCCTGTGTCATTTCGGTAATTACAAATTGAACCGACTTTCCTTTAGACGGGCTGCTGCCGAGTTTCTCAGAGCGTCGTCGAGTCTATACAGCCCTTAGTCAAACTCCCCTCTACAGGAGCATTTGCCTTAACATGTTGACTCTTGTGGCATTATCGCCCCGCATAAAGAAGGACATACTGTGGAAGCAGAAAGCTTTCATTTAAAGGTCAACAGTGCACGACATCTAGGGTCGATTTAAGGAATCATTGACTCTTCAAATCCGGGTGAGGCGAAATCTATGAAGAGTTTAACCTTTCTCATGACTCGCGTGACTTCAGGGTTGAGTAGTAGTACGAAAACTTTTTTCAACCACCTCAAAGCAAAATCAAGCGTCTAGATTGGGAAAAAAAGCACCAGTATGGGCTGATGAGTCGAAATTAACAGATTGAATTGAAATAAACTTTTCCGAAAAGTCTGAAGGTATTGTTTTAAGGGTGGCATCAAAATTGGCCCAATTTTTTTCCAAGGCGACTATGGAAGAAACGTTGCATTCAATGGAGGGCTTTACCGAGGTATGATAACCGATTTCAATGTCTTCAAATTGAAGATTTAGACTTGGCTTGTTGTACCAAAAGACTGTCGAGGTCCAAGATTATTATTGTCGTTAAGGACTCATTGTAATCTAGCTAGAATAGAATAAGCTTTCTTCACATCTCAAAGCATCTTTAAAAAATTTAACAGACTCCAATCAATCGATTAAGGAATGAAAAATAAAATTTATCTTCCCAAACAGAAGCAGATCCCCCGTTCGAACTATTATAAAAGCCTTTCTAAAGAATTGTAGTCAGTCATAAAAAAAAAAAGTTAATGAAAAGATAAGATGCAATTAGCACTTTTTTTTTGGTGACAAAAAATCGACTAGAAGCTTTAAAGTTACTCAACTGTGGAAATAACTCATCTCCAATCTACGCAGTGATTTTTGGTCAAGTGAAATATAGAAACAAGTCCAATGGGTTTCACCGCAATAAATCAAAAGCACTAATACGTTAAATCAATATTTTTTAAATAATTTATTATTTGTCTAATGAAGACGGAATGTGCAAAAAGAAAGGCAAACCAAGTATTGCAGTACAGCATGTGGGATAGTTTGGATGAATTACCTTTTTCATTTCGCGGAAAGCCTGTTTTAAGGTCAACCATTCCTCAAGAGTGGTTCGAAAATCGTCTGCTTTATTCAAAAGTATTGCTCATCTGCATTTAGCGGGTCAAATTTATAGAATTTTCCGCATGCGAAAGTTAATTTCAAAACAAGTTGCGTTTATAATACAAGCCCGGAAAAACACAATCAGGGGAAAGCAGTAAAAACTCAAGCTCTTAGTCTCAAGCGCGAATCACAATAAATATGAAAAATGTCCTCCGCAAAGGTTAGATGAAATAAGATAAGATAATGCGTTCACTGTTTGGAACAAAATTTCAGAAGCTCGTGCGTCTTTCATAAATTGATTCATGAGTAATCTCACGTCCATTCTATGACGTTGAACCCTTTATACCCGAACATGTGAACTCTTTTTTTTACAATGCAATTAAAATTTAATGTAAACAACGCATGATACTCATCAATGAATCTTGTGATCACTCAAATAGCACTTCGGGGCTTGGATAAAGAGCACGTAATCAAGCAGTTACTCACACCGCATATTCTTCGAAAATCGAGTCCATAAAAAAATTATTTTAAGTATCAACTGCTTAACTTTGAATTCATGGTCAAGTTCGAAGGACAAATTAAATGAGGAAGAATCCTTACAAAAATTACGAAAAGTATGGTTTGTCGGATAAGAAGGACCATTTGGTTGGAGAGTTTAAATCCTCCAAACAGAAAAAGCTCTGAGATTTAAAAACTGTAAGAAGACAATTGACAATTCTAGCCTTCCACACTTGTCAATCCCATGCATACTGCTTCCAGTTATTTAGAGAAAGCGGTCCGGCTTTCGCGATTCGCTTGGTCCATAAAAAGGAGGTATGGTTTTCCTTGTTGTCTCGAATCTGGGGGCAGTGATTCGAAGATCTTCTTTGTTGGAGCATTATTGTCCATTCGCTCGATATGGCCAAGCAAGTGTAGTCGTCGTATTTCGGTTCTTTTTGGACTACATCCACATGTGAATACAGTTCATAGAGTTCGTGGTTACATCTTCTCCCCCATTCGCCCTCTTCGCATATGGGACTTAAGATTCAAAGATTTTTCCCTCGAAAGTGTTCCCTACTCTGCTTGTTTATCGTTCAGCATTCGGCCCCAAAGTTTTGTAGAGCATACATTTTGTCTTCCGAGTTGGGGGTTTTGAACCGTTTCGTAGGATGAGTCTTCCCCGACTCTCCACTAAGGTGTCGTTTGTGGACATGCTTTTAACGCCGAGGTTAGTTAACTCCTTAACCACCTCGAAATTACTGTTGCCAACAGTGACTTGTTAGTATTTGGATATGCCCTCATGATGTCGATACCGCGTGCACATCCCAGCAGCTGAGCAGATTTGTTGAAGATAGTGTCTTGCGTGTTTACACCTGCCCTGTGCACTATGGTGTTCCAGCACGCGATTGAAAAAGTCACATGATAGAACATCTCCTTGCCGAAATCCGGCGTATATCCCCGATAGTTCCAACAAGACATAGGATCGCCTTTCTCGAAGATGGAGCATACGCAGCTGATAGTCCAGTCATCGGGCCCATCATCCAACCATACTGATAATTTGGTGCATGCATCCTAACATAATATCGCCACCAAGTTTGAAAAGCTCCGCTGGTACACCATCAGTGCCTGCGCCTTTTTTTATTTTTCACTACGCAGCTGGTTCAATACATTTTCTATTCCCTGTGCTTGGGGGACTAGGTTACCTTCACTGTTTCGAAGAGCCTACATCCTAGGTTTGAAGCCAACTGCTTGGACTCTACGATTTCCTTGAGATGGGAGGCTCCTTAGTCCCTTTTCTTTTTTCGCTGGATTTTCTTCCTCTCCCTTCTTCAGGCTCGGTACTCTTCACTAGCTGCTCTTGTTTTGCGCTGCAGCATTTGCGTGTGTGCATATTCTGTCACCTTTTTCCATCCTACGCATTTATCACCGTACCAAGGACTCTTTTTGGGTTGTGGCTGGT
This sequence comes from Orthonevra nobilis, assembly GCA_963555765.1. Lineage (NCBI taxonomy): Eukaryota > Metazoa > Arthropoda > Insecta > Diptera > Syrphidae > Orthonevra > Orthonevra nobilis. Next base: position 35,896,882 of record OY743224.1, read on the forward strand.
AGCCTTTGGTTGTCTCGGATTCGCCCTTGACGATGTCGCGCTCATTTTAGGCTCTGGGTTTTGTGCTGAGGCTTCCAACATTGAATTTCTTTTTCTGAGCGGTTCGAAGCTTCATCTCGTTGGATAGTTGAGCAATTTCCGCCTAGCGGACTTGCGCTACAGCATGCTGGAACGAGCGACAGGCTCATCTGTCACTAGTTTATGTATGAAGTCCATTCGTAAGCCAGGTACAGTCCTTTGAGTGTCGCGTTTGCTGACCGTCGTCCAAAAACATCAGCGCGCTGATTCAATGGTCGGTTTAACGTTGTTAAAGCGTAGTCGAGTTGACTTTTTTAGACGTTTTGTGAGGATGGATGAATCGTGGATCCATTACCATACTTTCTGAGTCCAAAAGGTGGTCGGCAGAATGGATGGAAAGCCACGAAAACCGAAGAAAGGAAACAAAGCTCAGCAGGGAAGTATTAACCTTCCGTTTTTTGGGTGCACGTGACATAAATTTTTTTGATTATCTGCAGAAGTTCTTCCCTTCATCATTATCATTCCTGCAGGAATACTTTTAGGATTGGGGAACCCGCATTTAACCCCAGGAAAACGGAGCTTATGTGCTTCAATTGACGCAACACCATTATTCGATTTCAGGACACGACAAAGGTTAAGTACCTTGTAGTCAACTTCACTGAGAAGCTGAAGTTCAACCCTCCTGTGGATGCCATTCTTTGAAAGGCTTGCTTCGCCTTTTATCGGGTTTACCCATTGATGCGCAAGCAGAACAGTCTCAGCCAGAAGACGAAGCTGCTCTTCTACAAACAGCTCATCAGGCCGGTGGTAATATATGGATTCTTCATTTGGTTCACAGCTTCGAGGACCTACATAAGGAAACTTGCCACGTTCGAGAGGAAGATCTTGCCGACGTTTTATAAAACTAATATTTATGCAGGAACATTTGTTGTGCTGCCAGTTGTTGCTCAAGAAACGAGTTCCAGCTTTGCTAATGGAGAATTTCCGTGTCAGATTATTTTCATAAAGACAGAGACGATTGAATAAAGGATCCAGACATGGAATTTCGATTCTCAAAAAAATTCTTTTCTGATTCGGATAAAGAACAAATGGGTTCACAGGTAGAACAAAATTTGCTACAAGAACAGCCAGCAAGTATCACAGAAAACGAAACAAAGAGTCACAGAAGTGTCAGACCGAAGAGCAACGCTCTCTCTTTCAAAATATACTGATAATGAGATTTTAAAAGGTTTGAAAATCAAATTTAGGAAACCAAAGCTTGACACATGTACAAAATGCGATAGATTTGCCATTCAAAGAGCTGCTACCGGAATAGATCTGCAAAAACCATGTCATAAACATAAAGATGCAGGTTCTGCCTGTGAGTAAAAAAAGAAGGATTTTGAGACTGCAAGACCATCAGCAGAGCCTGTCTACGCACTGTATTCAATCTTGTGTCTCTGACAGTTGTATACCTTCAAACCTGAAAACCATACAGGATTGTTGGCCTGGGAACTCCCCATTGCTCTTTGTGGCATGAGGCCATAGCTCATCGAACCAACTTAACCCGATTTTTGGGCAATATCTTCTAAATTCAATTTCTTTTTTTGAATTTTAGCAAGATCCTTAAAAGTGCTTTGATTAACTTATTTTGAAATGAATTTGCAACCGTCTGCTACAACTGTATCTGAAAAATGTTAAAAATCGACAAAGACACTTCCTAACTGTGAAGATACTTTTTTCACCGCCAATATTTCAAGTATAATTGAATTCTGAGAACTACTCTTCTCAGTGTTCTTCATTTTTTCCAAATGTGAATTACTATATAAACAATCACTTACCTCGCGCAGCAAACCGAAGAGTACATCTGTCGATAAGGATCTTTCGTGAGCTTCGTCCATAATTATTGCTGAGTAACCATCCAAGTCAGGATCCCTTAAGCTCTCCCTAAGCAGAATACCATCAGTCATGTATTTGATGACTGTCTTCTCTGATGTGCAATCCTCAAACCGAATAGCATACCCAATTTCTTCTCCTGCAAAAATTCAAAACCCAATGAACTCTATTGCCTTATGAATGCATTTGCACAGATCTTACCCAATCGGGTACCCATTTCATCGGAGACACGCTTTGCTACGGACATGGCTGCCACTCTTCTCGGCTGTGTGCAACCAATCATTCCGAAATTACTGTATCCGTCTTCGTGTAAATACTGCGTCAGTTGAGTTGTCTTTCCGCTGCCGGTCTCGCCAACAATGATAACCACGGAATTCTCCCGAATGACATTCAACAACTCCTGGCGGACAGCAAATACTGGCAGGAAACGCCTCTGCTCATAGATCGTCTTCTTACGCGAGAAATCACTCTTGCCACCACTGTCTGTGTCCTTCATGTGTTCTGCGAACTTTTGATCACGACGGTAGTCGGCTGTGTCAGTGTCCTGGTCAAACTTTGACTCCTCGCCTTCGTTTTTCTTCTCGATGCCCATTATGTTGCCCAACTTGGTGCCACCAAGTTCCCAGTGCTTCTTTTGGGCTTTCTTGCGTTCCTTTTGCTCGCGGTATACACGCACCAGGGCACTGCCCTTGCGAGCAATCAACGCCATATCGGAGGTGGGATCTTTGACGGGAATAACCGGTTCCGGTTGTTTGGTGAAAACGATCCTTCCGTCGAGAAACGGTGGGACGATATGGTGCACCAGCAAGTGAACTCTTTCGATCGCCTCCTCATCAAAGTCTTCGTTCACATTTATCGACATGACAACACCCGACGTAAGCATACGATTTCGCTCCCACAGCTCATTATCCTTGTTGATCTGGCGCTGCTGGGCGCTGATGCGCTTGGTGCGCTTTTGCTCCAACAATTCCTCGCGTTTCCTGCAAGAGGTTCGGTTAAAGAGGTTGCGTGAATGTTCGAAGGGGCACACTTACCTGAAATATTCGGCATTGGCACCAGCAAAGGGATTGTTCTCGTCGTCGTAACCTTCGTCGATGTTGTACCATTCGCGATCGAGTCGGCGTTGTTCCTCCTCCCAGAGGTCGCGCTCTTCTTCGGTGTCACCCCACGGTTGGCGAGTGCTTCGTCCAGTGGCTGGAGTTGCCCCGGAACGCTTTCTATCATTCGCCCAAGCATTGTACTTATGAGCTGGCGTTGGACGTGGCGTGTCGTCCTCATGTCCGTGTCTGTTGCTGCGACGCGATGACCAATCCGGGCGGTCACTAGCATACGATTTCGGTGTTGGAAAGTCCCAAGAAGATCTTTTCTGCTGTCCAGACCTTTCATCATCCTCGTCCCATGAGCTATTCGCAACCGAACTTCCGGACGGCGTACGTGGTTCATCCTTAAAACGCGGCGTATTGATACTTCGCGACGAATCTGGTTCCCGATTTCGACGATCCGAATAGTCATTGTCCCGATTCTTGCTTCGTTCTCGGTCGCGTCTACTATCACGATCATTACGACGTCGATCTCGACGGTCACGATCGCGATCTCTATTTCGATCCCGGTCTTTTTCAGTTCGCCTGGGTGAGCGGTCGCCGCCGCGTTCTCGTTCATTTTCTCTATCTTTGGTGGAATAATACACCCCTTTGCTGCGATCTCGGGTTATGTGCTCTCGCAGACGATCTCTCGCAAGCTCTGAAACACCTCCCGTATGGGAGGGCGTCTCATCTTTCGGCTCACGCAGTTGGCGGTTCAGTTTGTGGAAACTCATGGTATCTGGAGTCTTAAAGGCGAACTCTTTACTACTGCCCGGCGTTTGGCTTCCTTCTTTATCATCATAGTCATTGTCTTTGAACGAGATAAGACGTTGCGATTCCTCACGTTCCTTTCGTCGTTGTGCCGCCAATTTATCCAGTCCCAGAATGGAGGGTTTCGGCACTTTGAATGAATGCTCTCCCTTTGGTTTTTTCAGCATTAGCCCGCCTTTTGTTTCTGTGGTGCCTTCGAGGCGATGGACATTTTCGTCATCGTCCATCATAGTGGATGGTATGCGCGGAATTAATTGAAATTATTTTGATAAAGAAACACGCGAAAAGTAGAAAAAAAAAACTCAACAGAAACGTTTTATTTTTACCGATGACAGAACTGGCAAAACAAATGTTTTTGGATTTTGACAGTTGACAACCTTCGGAGTGTGTTCACAAAGTGAAGTGCTTTCGTTTTGCTTAAACTTTTTTTTCTTTAAATCAATTCAATCCATATCTCTTTTAAATTCAAAGGCTGAATTGAGTCTTGGTAGAAACAAGAACGTCACACGATACGAACGATCAGTAAATTGAAGGCGAAGGTGCCTCACAAATTATGTATCAGATAACATGTGACCTAGTGGCTTTGCGTTGCGCATTTTTTATGGTCTAAAATTCTACAAAGCATGCACGCATGGCAAAGGAATTTTTGTTAAATATTCAAAAATGTTAACATACATCATCTCAATACAGTTTTCAAGTGTCAGATCCGATTGGTACCAATGAAAGGCGCTTCAAATAAAATTTAGAAATCAATCACCTTATTTGATAAATATTTGAAAAATAAACATCTTCGCATTTGTGTAAATGTATATTTTAAATAAAAATCGTTTGTGTATAAAGTAATGCAATTTCTAGACTACGTCCTAAGTGCACAGAGGTTTGTAAAACATTAAACTGATTAGGCAGCCCCTCTCAGCGCAACCTTCTTGAATAGCTACATTTAAGTCTCCTCCCATAGAAGTGTCCTTATTCACAATTTTAAGAAACCATTGGAAATTTGATTAATACATAAGAAAATCTAAACAAAACATTTAAGGAGCTGTACATAAAAAAAATTGAGCACAAAACTCAACTGAACTAGTCGAGTTGGTAATAACACGTATCGGACAGGTGATCACAGTTCTCGTAAGGCTTTATGTGTGGCGAGTCCAGTTTGGATTCCTTTATGCAAGCGCAACGATAAATATCCTTTCCGGGCTCGTAGTATTTTCGTGGCAAGCCTGCCCAGTCGCGTTTTTTCCCACCAGACTGCTTCGTACACCAAACTCGAGTTCCCTTTTGTTCCGTCCATTCGATGTTGCAAGGAGGGTAGACTTCTTCCAGCTGCGCTTCGTTAGATTTGGCGATTCGCGCCTGTTCAGCGATGGCATCCAATTTGTAGTGGTATTCGGTTTTTACACCATCTTCATCGTAGAATCTAAATAGAGGATGAATATTCGGATTAAGTCAAAATGAAGCTGTTTTAACATTTTTTTACCTTCCAATCGCCAGTCCACGAAAAATATATTCCTTGTCGTAGAACTTTTTCCAATCGTACAAACTTAAGACGTCCTTCGGACTTAACGACATCACATCGTCGGAGTTTTCATTGAACTCGACAAATTCCCCGGATATAAACGACTTGGAGGCATCTCTTCCTAAAAGAAACCCCAATTCATATAAAGTCTATTATCAGTTTACTCTACTTACCAGCAAAGTAACTATAAGAACATCCCGGTCCGTAGTGTTTCCTTCCCTTGGACACATCATACACTGAACCGAGTATGCTCAAATAAATCGGTTCATCTTCGGATTCGCCAGTGAATTTGGCCAAGGCCTCCTTATTAAACAATTCATACTGTTCGCCTGTGTTGAACTTAACAGGAAATGGAGCATCGTCGATCAGCCCAAACACGGCTGTTTTCAATTTTTCTATAATCTCTTGGTAGTAAATTCCAGCAAAGATAGCAAGTAGAATAATTAGAAACTGCAGCTTAAATAAATGCGCTAGCGCTCCAAACATTTTCCATAAGGCACTGGAATTTATTAATTCCCCAAATAATGGACTTAACTGGTCCTGATTATGCTAATAAATGCATTTAAATAAATTAAATATAAATTAAGAAAGCGAAATGCATTTTATTGACGTTTCAAATTTTATTTAAATTGTCAAAAGTGATGACAATTCCACCGAATCAGCTGTGTTCTGTCAAAGTCATATACAAAAAAACTTAGGGCGGAAACAGAAGAATGCCACGTCAAACCGACTGAAATAAACTTTGCTATAAAAATGGTTGTTATTTTATACTATTATGGTTTATAAGAACATGTTAGAATAATTTGTAAGGAAATACTTAATATTCTTCTTTATGAGGTTTGGCATGCTTATTCGCTTAATGTGGCTGACATATTGTCGATGTAGTCGATGGATTTTTGCCTGCCGGTCTAGATTCATATCTTTGTACAATCGTAAAGTTTCTGTTTGGACTTCTTTGGAACACTCGCCATAATCGTTGACAGGACTTTGCATTCAACTGAACTGTTATATGAGTTATAATTTATAAGAATAAGCAAAAAACATTGGCATCAATTATCGTCATCATTGTATCTCCAGCAAGATTTCTTTATTGGGGAAACTCGATGTTCCTTCAGACATTTGCACGACACTTGATATAATCTTTAATGCGAAGCTTAACAGGTATATGCCTCGATATCTATTTTCAGACACAAGATCGCTTTATGTATATGAGACGGATAAGACTGATATTCCACTCGTCGCATTAATTAGTGCTCTCAAACCTGTAAGATGATCCGGCGACTTCCGCCTACCGCCATTTTGAAAGTTTAATATATAATTTTAATTAAATAAATATAAATTAAATAAACAGTGTAGCTGTGATCCTCAAGCACAAGCTTCTTGTAATATTTATCTTCAATATTCTAATATTCGAAAGGTGGTCCTTGTTTTGTCTTTTTATAATTTCTACTTACCGCCTAAGTATGTTTTAATTTTTGCCTTTTTTTTCTTATTTAAGTTTTTTTCGGTTTATTTTAATAAGCAACTTTCTACTGAACCACGGACAAAGAAGTTTTAAATTTATGCTCTCTTGTTTTTTCAAACTAATACAACTATTTATATGGGATTTTAAGATATTAAGAAGGATATCGTATGCTATTGGGGGATCGTTCTCATTATAAACGGGTTCTCAGAATTCTAACTTTAAAAGTTCCACTTCCAGTCCATAATACGACTTGGTTCCATTATAAGAGGTTTCAAGCTATACGAGGACCATGTGTTTTCGCTGTGTGAAAAATATCCCTATGTTTATGTCTCCTGTAACTAATAAATTGTTTGTCTTTATAAAGGGTTTTTCAATAAGAGCGCTACAAAAGTTTTGTTAAATAAAACAAAAACGGTTTTGGATATCAATAAAATTCTTTATTCCTGTGAGTGCACATTCGATGCCATGTGATGTATGGAACTCGATTTCTTTTGCATGGCCACCACGGGCACGCTTGCCCGTCCAGACTCTGAACCCAATTTTCGACGGTTTTCAAGCATAAATCGGCCGAAACTGCTGCAAATTCGCGTTCGATATTCATACGAAGTTCATCAATCGTCGCTAGCTTGTTGGCATAGACCATAGACTTGACATAGCCTCACAGGAAATAGTCTAACGGCGTCAAATCGCACGCCCGAGGCGGCCAAGCGACTGGACCATTTCGTGAGATAACACGTTCTCCAAACTTGGTTTCCAATAAATTGATTCTGACATTCGCTGTGTGGCTTGTGGCGCCGTTCTGTTGGAACCACATGTCCTCTTAGTCCATAACATCCAATTGGGGCCAAAAATATTCGGTTATCAATTAACGGCAGCTATCCCCATTCACAGTAACGTGCTGGTCTTGATCATCACGGAAGAAGTACGGCTCAATGGCGCCGTATGACTCATTCGGGATGCAATGATGACTCATGGAGTACGTGTGGATTGCTGCCTGACCAATACCGCATATTTTGTTTATTGACGGAGCCATTCAGCCAGAAATGAGCCTCATCGCTGAAGATGATTTTTCGATGAAAATCCGAATCATTTTCAAGTTGTTGCTCAGCCCAATTCACGAACAAACGACGCTTATGGTGGTCAAGCGGCTTCAGTTCTTGCGTCAATTTAATCTTGTTAGGATGTAGGCCAATATCTTTTCGCAAAATTCGCCACAACGACGTCACAGAGATGCCCAACGCTTGAGAACGACGTGTGAGAGACACATTTTGGCTTTCTGCAACTGAAGCCTCAGCGGCAGCAATATTCTCGACACTACGGGCACTTCTTTGTCTCGCTCGCACGGGAACATTTTGTACTGTGCCTGTGGATTCAAATTTTCCACTAGACGCTCAATTGTTGATCAAGCTTACTGAAGATAAATGTCAAAAGAGCGGCAAGATATATGGCGTCGTTTGCTGTCCCTGTCGCTCTACTTTTGTAGCGTCCCTGTTGAAAAACCCTTTATTTTTAAGAACTTAAATTGTTTCAAAAAAAATATTTTTGTTCAAGTTGTTTTCATGGAGGAGGTAATCACATTGTAAATTGAAAATTTCTCTTCAAAAACTTTATTTAAGGTACGCAAAACGAACGGCTTATTCGTTTCGAACTCTGTGTGTGTGTTCACTCTAAAGAGGTTCACTTGTTCATTCAAACGAGTGTATATTATATTATAACAACTTACTGGCCATTCCAGGCGGTCTAAGTAAAACCTTGTGTCATATTCAAGATTAATGTTTATGACTTAAACTTAATGCAATAAGTAAGCTTTGTTTTAAAGCCGAATCAGGGCTGTGTAGCATATCTCCTTTATTCTGGCATCGAGTTGGCAGCTGTGAAACACTCTCCTTTTAGGGCGTAGGTCGCTTTGGGTCTGGTATATGTTTATTTTAATATAGAAACTGATTAAGCCAGATCCAAGACCCGCTCTAACTCGCCAGTCGCTGCCCATTTTGTCTAACGATAGACAACTTTCACACAGAACGGTTATACACTTTTGGAAGTTGATCTCCAATAAAACCGTAAAATTTACTACACCTTGTTGAAGAGCATTCTTGCCATTGCCATTCTTCACAATAAACTGCCTACTAGTTAATAGAGAGTATGCCAACATTGGCTCACTCAAGGTTCACCAAGCGAACCTTTTTGGGTTGCAGTTCGAACGTTTAGGAATAACTAGGTTATTGTGTTTTTTTTATTTTTTGTTTGAAAATCCTGTGTTACGCAAAGGCTGAACTTCCCGGTCACTCTGCAAAAGATGTTTTTTACGATTACGATGTGGTTCATTTGACAAGCCCCCTAGGCTCCGTCCAAGAGTTCACAGAACTCCGCTTTCAGAAGAACTTCAGCCATGTCGGTATTGCATGTGCACAAACGGAACTGACGTATAATTTTAAAATTTTCGATTAGCTACTGGGAGGTACTGTGTTCTTTTAAATTTACTAGCCTACTAGTAAAGTGTCTTTATTAAGCGCTTCCTAACTTTTAATTTAAATAAAACAAGACGAGTTATCATCGTAATTAGTTATTTGTTCAAAAGGTCTATCAATGCCAAGGTGTATGAAATATAACATTGTTCGAATGTCCGCCGAGATTTCTCTGGGTGACGCGCATCCAAAATGTCTTATGTTCCATGGCTCTGGCGCATAGATCAGGCTGGATTTGACCGATGGCATGGTTTATGTTTTCCTTGAGGCTTATTTTTGCATAGACCTGTGACTTCAGAAAAACACATAAGAAAAAGTCTAACGGGGTCAAATAGCACGAATTCGGTGTCCAGTTCACATAACCCCCATGTGAGATGACAATGCCCTCGAATGGCTAGTGCAGTGTGTGGCACGTAGTACAATCCTGTTGAAACCATATTTCGTTGGTGTCCATACGATCCAATTCAGGCCAAAAGAGAAGTTGGCCATCATCAGTTGACGGTGATGGTCAACGTCGTTCTCAAAGAAATATGAACCGATAACGCCGCAAGCCCAAAATCCTCACAAAACAGTGAATTTTTCGTGATGCATTCGACGCTCTTGGATCTCATGTGGAATGGAATCATCCCAAATTCTACAATTTTGTTTGTTGACGTACCCATTCATTTAGAAATGGGCCTCATCGTTGAAGATGATTTTTCGATGAAATTAAGGGTCAGTTTCCAATTGCTCCAGAGCCAATTCAGCGAACACTCGTTGTTTTCTATGATCGTTTACCTTCAGCTTGTGGGTCAGTTGAATTTTGTACGGTTGCAGAGCCAAATCAAGACGCAAAAGGCCGAGTTCTTGTGAGTGAAGCGAAGACGACATCATCGGATTCTCCTGTCTGTTGGTTGACCATTTACTGAACCAGTGCACTCAAATTTATTCATCACACAACGAATAGTCCTCTCGCTGCACGAACTGAACACCCATTTTGATTAAACCATTTTATTACTTGTCAGCAGACTTAATAATTTGACAGCCAATTCGACAGATGCAGCTTCAACAATATGGCCACTATCAACTGTCAAATTTCAGAAGTCCCTATTGGAAGATCCTTTACATAGCATTCGTGTCGTGTTGGTTTTGAACTTTTTGTAAGAAGGTTTTACGTGTTCGGGTTGTTAACCTAACACCCAATAGCCATCTGCACTAGTTTGAAAGCTGCATCTATTGCTAAAGAAGCTATTCACGAGTGCCACGTAGGAGCTTTATGTCAGCTTGAATCACTTGGTTGCGATTAATAGGCACTTCATTTTCAAATCGTTCGTGCAAATGAAGGACCGTCTTTGATGTTTTTATGCTCCCTAAGCCAAGATTCAAAGAAGCACCTACCAAGAATTCTACAACTTCAAATTATATTCCTGACAGTGACACATTAAGAGACGTTTTCAAATGTCTAAACTTTAATCTGTATTTCGCTGTCAAATAGCTTAAACTAAAGTCAATCGAAAATCTACATCCATGAAGCGAATAAAACTTTTGCGACTCCTCAATCCCAGAACTCCATCTACACTGGTCATTTCTCCGAAACTGAATTACAAACTCAAATCACCATATGCTACTCGTCTACCCCGGGCTTTTTGTTTCCAAATAAATGACAAGTTTTATCTCCTAAATCCGCCATTCTATAGATTTGCTCCACAAATAACAACCCCATCGACCGTAGACGTAGTTAAGTTTTCGATTTCTCCCAAAAAAGTTTTCTCATTCCGAAAACAATTCTTTTGAATTCATGCAAAAAAACAGAAGGAACCCTTCGAAACACTTAAGGACGAAAAAAAAAAGTTTCGCCTAAACTATGTCACCATGCCAATCCAATTTATCCCTTGACAGTTTTGGTGCGTCGCAATTCGACAATGACAGAATTGTTGTTCCTATAGCAAGCAAAGGAGTTTATTATGTCTCGAAAGTTATAAACAAATTAATAATAAATAGCAATAAATAATAAGTCATATTTTATAATGTGTGCGAGTCCATCACAACTGCTGCCAATCCTGACAGAGGAGTTGGCAGCATACCGATATGCTGCGCCCAGTTGCCAGTCTTTGTTGAGAAGCATTCGACAGACATGAGAGCCTTCCTCTCGCTGGCTGAGACTCCTCCAAATATCCAAATCAAATCCTTCATCGACACCACGTCGTGACCGTGCCTATGAATTGAATTTTTATTTTGTACAATTCTTATGACAAACACATTTACCCACCTTGAAGTTGTCATATCGTTGAAATGAGCCCAACGTTCGTCGAAAAAATCATACCGGTCGACAGATGAAAGTGACGAAAACTCCCCCGGGTGCTGTTGGTCCAATCCAATGCCGCCAATTATATACAAATCATTGCCTTCGCCATTTGTGCAGAATCTGGCAAACAATCTAAAAGATTAAATTTACTTATGTGTGTGTTTTTTTTCACTCTTCAAATCTTTAAGGGTTCTTTTTACATCTTTGAAGTGAAAGCCTTTTGTAGAGGGAAATTGTTTCCGGCCTTTTTTTCTTTTGGTTGGGTCCCAAAAGCTGTTAACTCACTTGCAAAGGGTATGTGCGTATCTATGTATCTTAAAGGCATTAATCTCTATCCGACCGATATTTATTCCTCTAATTTTGCTCCGAAATTTGGCACACCTCCTCGCAGCCCTTAAAAAGGTATGTGTTCGGTACGACGACCGAGTACCCTCATTACGGTGTGGAGCACATGCCTATTTTTTTCCCCAATAAGTGAACACACACTTTGGAGCACAAGTTTTGGGGCGGTTTGTTTTTTTAAGTGTGAGTAAGAATATGTATGGGTTTTTTTTTTGGGTGTTCACTTGTAAATGACCTTTGAATGTTTTGGCCCAAGTGGTGTGGAAGGGTTTTGTGTAAGAAAGGGGCTATTGAAATGCAAAAGGAAAAAAAGGTAAACTGCTAGATCAACTGGGATTTGAGAAATCTGTTGCCTCGTTCAGGATTTACTCCTGCTCTAATGGCGATTCTGTCGTTAGGTTTAAGGTAGGCTGTGATAAGGATTTGACAAATGATTCGTCCTGGAATGCAATGGTTTAGTGCTAGTTCTAGTTTATTATGCATGGATTTGCAGATATGTAAGTCTGTTCTGAATGTTCATTTAGTCTTGCAGTTAAACGAGACCAAGGTTGGCTTTTGTTAGGAACTCTCTACAAGGCGTTGGTTGACTTGGCAATCTCTAGAGAACTCTCTCGTATCGCACGATCTAGGAAAATTTAATAAGGACCTATTCCAAACTTACACCGACAGTCGAAAAGCAGATTTATTATCAAGTGACTTCTTTAATTTAGTGCTGGAAGTGCGGTTTTCCTCAATGATACTGAAAATGTTTGTATAAATAATGCCGAACATGTTCTAGTCGAAGCAGACCGCCACCATCCTGCTTTATCAATATTTTAGAAAAAAAAATTGCAGTTCTTTAAAAAAAAGCTAATTTTGAACACATGAGTACACTGTTTGTTGAAAGTACATCACTTTTTTCATGTTAATTAATTTAAATGTTTTGTTCCAATTAAATTAAAAAGAAATAATTCAAAAATCGCTCCATGGTTTAGTAGATCTAAAAACTGTGAAAAATAATATTACTTTTACTTTTCAGAGTTTTTAGATCTCGGTCTAGGTATACCCCCTGCAGTTCTTTAAAAAATATTCGCCTTCTCTTTCTTCACCTACTATATGTCGTTTTTATTCAATAGATCATTATTTTGTAAAACGTTATGTGGAATCATGCATTTATGATTTCCACACAGAAGAAAGGGCAGAGAAACGATGCAAGAAAATATAGGCCTATAGCAAGGTTATCAAGAATCCCAAAGCTTTTTGAGTACCTAGTTTGTGAATCGTTAGTATTTAATGCTTATTTAATTATTTGTGACAATCAGCATGGTTTTGTTTAGAATACACAAACACCTAACCTTTCAAAATTCAGCACAAATTGCTTTGAATTGCTTTCACAAAAAAGCTGCAGGTAGACTGTATTTTTACAGACTTTAGCTTTCGATAAGTTATTGCATTCTGTTTTGCTACGTAAACTAATTTCACTTGGATTTAAAAAAAAAAATCATTAATTGGATCAAATGTACTTTTATAAATAGACCATACGAAGTCTAATTTCAATCATATTTATGTTAACTTTGGTGTACCTCAAGGGAGCCACCAAGGTCCCATCTTATTTGTCCTAATTATGAATGAGCTTCAAAACATCATTAAACACTCCTTCAAATACGTTGAAATGTTTAAGTCTGTTAACATTTTTATTGATTGCGATTTGTTGGTGTAATGATAACCATTTAATGTTAAATATAAATAAATGTTATATAAGAATTTTTATTTATTTAATCTACAAAAGTGTGCTTGGTAGTGTAGTTTTTATGTCAGATTATTTTGTAGCTTAAATTAATAATTCTTCATGAACATTATTGCTAAGAAAGCCAACTCAGTTTTTGGATTTGTAAAAAGAATCCCACACGAATTCGAAGATGCCCTATTATGGAGTATGGCTGTGTCATATGAACTGAAAAGAAGAGAATACTTTAGACTGAGCTTTTTTCAAAAGCTGAGAAATGGTTCTTTAAACCTGACGAATTTGTTGTACAAAATGAATTTTAAAATTATTTTTAGAAACTTACGAAACAATGTTAACATTAACCGTTTCAATTACCTATAAAATAGCCCTAAGAACCCCAGCAAACGGATGTTATTTGGAGTTGACTAAACAGCTTGCTCCAACACAGTTCAGTACAGTAAAGAACATTTCGGACTCAATAGAACTCTTAACCTGCTCGTTGTTCTCAATGGTTCCGAGTGTTGAATGAAAGCAGGAAGCAGGACAGTAGGAAAGCAGACGGAATTCTGAGATACTCCGAAAGGGAATGAATGGATGAAAGATATTGCTGTGAACCTTATGAGTTATACTAAGACCTGGTTGTTGTCAAAAAACCAAGGGATTCTTAGGTCCAGAAGAAATTGTGCGGTTCGAAATTAGGTAAACATTGATCGGGTGCGAGGAAGCATTTGAAGAAAGCCAGGAAACTTCCATCAGGTCTTTGCACGGTTCACGGTAGTTGAGCCCTTTTTTTCTTAATAATTCTTAAAAATGCTATTGGTACATGAGTGTAAATGAAATAATTCACAATCATTCCATTACAATCGTTGTGAGCGAAGATAAAAAACTGAGGGTACTGCCCTCAGCCAAAGAGTCAGCAAACAAGATGTCATATATGAAAATTAAAAAAAGAGCGGGAGACAAAACAGAGACTTTTGGTACACCAGCATTTTTGCTTTGAATTGAAATCGAGAGACACATAGTTTCTTATCCCAATGAACTTATTTCCGATGAAAAAATCGGGTGTTAGACTCTGTCAAAAGCGTTTTCAAGGATAACAATTTTTATTTCATCTAAAATTTTTTGAATCTCTTATCACTTTATGCCATGTCACCAGGAACTTCTGCTTCTAAGAATATTGACTCGAACTGAAATATTTTATCGACATTTCATTTGTCTAACTATAAAGGAGGAAGATTCACATTATTAAGAATAGAATTGAATTCATACTGTTCTTTATTAAACACAGTTGGGTGGCGATGGCTTAGTTGGTAAAATCGCCCGTCTTCCAATTTCTTCAATTGAAGGTTCGAATCCTAAAGTGATTTAGTTTTTCGAATATGGTTGAGTCACCATTTGAAATTGGGATCATATAAATGGGTCTATCTATTACTGGATTGGTTCACCAGCTACAATAGTCTAATGAATGGGTGGCGTTGTTTTGTAATGGTTGCTGTATGGGCTGCTGGAATTCTTAGTTCGTGTTGTCAATAAAAGTGGTTTGTGTAGATGATGTATTGATAGTTCTGCTTTCAACACAAACAAAAGAGTTTTGTGCTAATCTTCTAAACTTCCAAAATTATCAAACTTATGTAAAATAAGTCGATATCGAATTATCCGTCTATTAATATGTTCATATGCATAAAATATATATACATATAAATATATATATTTATTATTATTATTTTATTATTATTTTAATATTAAATTTCATATATTTTCTTTCGTTATTCAGACTGTATCGGCGGGATTTGAAACATGATGTACTATGTATTCAGCTCCTGCTAAAAATTCATTTGGTTCCTAGAATTTCAAGGCTCTACGTAAGCCACATATATACAACTGTGATTTCAGCCTCCTGTGTGAACTTCTTATTGTATCTGGGTAATACATATGCAAGTATGAAAAGTGGTTTGATATTTGCGACGTTAGCGGAGCGGAATTGCATGATCAAAAGTTCCGGGTGGATGTAAAATCGATGTTTGAATTTACAATTTTCAGCTATTTAAGTCACAAGTTAGCTTTATTTCTGCCTTTATTTCAGACCATAAGCTGATATTTTCAAATTGCCGAGATTTAACGTTATGAGCAACATATGATCTATGATCTTAAGGTTTCAAGGATCTGCGCACCCACGACTTTCGATGTGTAAGCAAAAAAAGTTGAAACCTGGGCTACAAGTTTTGGCCTAAGTATTAACCGTGGAAAAACGAAAATGATGCTTCTGGATGCTGGATCAACCTTAATCAACTGGTCGAGAAAGCATGTAAAGCATTCTTTGCCTAACGCTTAAAATGGTTCTGTGGATATACTATACACTGCCGTAGTACGTCCAATCCTCACTTAAGGATACGTTTTGTGGCCGGCTCTTAGGAAAAACACAACAATGCAAAACTCAACAAAGTGCAAAGAATGGCACGCATAGGGACTACAGACGCCCTAAGGACTACTCCTTCGGTTGCTATGACAGTCATGCTCCATCTGTTGCCTTAAGTCCTCCATAAACATAACATAACTATACTCAGTGGACACAGCTGTATCCTGTAGCTCGATACTGAGGGAATTAGCTTCAAATTAGACAGACTATACACCAACTCATTATGATTTTGAAAAATACGTTGAAGTAGTTTTTCCGACAAAAGAAGACTGGAATAGTTGACGCATTAATTTCATCTTGGATGTGAGAATCTACATAGACGGTTCAAAGATGAATTGTGGAGTCGGGCAGGTATCTTTTCAGAAGATCTGAGTATATATGCCAGTATCTTTCAGGCAGAAATCTTCACCATTAAGGAAGCATGTCATCTAATCAGATCAATCGAACACACAGGCTTGATTCAATGAATAGCTATTCTCGTTGGTAGTCAAGCAACCATTAAAGCTATACTTTTGAGCACCATATCCTCGAAAATAGTTCAAGACTTCCGCGAACAGCTTGCTGGTATAGTAGAAAGATTCAAGGTTACCATTATTTGGGTTCCCGAGCTCAGTCACATCGCATATAATGAAAGAGCTGACGAACTAGCAAAGCAAGGTTTCGCACTCGACAGCACGGCATGCCGCGAAGGTGCGTATACCACTAGGACTAGTCAAAGCTAGAATCGGTACACGTTTCCGGAAAATTGCTGGCTTTTGATAGTCTCAACTAAACACTTGCGCAAAATCCAGGAAAACATGGCCGTTATATGACTTAACACGGATTGAGGATCTTCTTAGTGGGACCCGCATTGAGATCGCGAGAATACCAGCGATCATCACTTGGCACTGGCCGAAAGGAGACCGCGCAATCTGACTAAACATTCCATACAACGCACATTGTCGCAGTTGTAACGTCACTCTAGAAAACGAGACACTAACTCATTTTCTGTGCAGCTGCCCAGCGCTAGCTAGAGTCAGACAGCGGACACTAGACAACCTTTAAGAGAAACAGTCCTTGCTTTAAAGTGTGCTGAATCACTTTGATATCCCTTTTTTGCGATTTTCTTGGGAGACCCACCCTATAAGCTTTAAATGTTACGCACTGATTTTGCCAGTGAGATAGTACATGTCTTCAGAAGAATGAATGTCGAGACCTCTAAGAACCTCGAGAAAGGATCTGTTCCAAAAAATATTCAATGTGCTCACGTACAGGTGGAGCCATCGGATACCTTTTCGGCTGTAGAAATTGCAACAAAATGGATTCCGAGACCGTTGGCCCGCTCCAAGGACCTGAAATCTGGATTGTCATTATGAGCTCGTATTGGCATGGAAGATAAGACACAGTTTTATAAAACCAGACATTTAGATATTGTAACAAAAAGTCTCTCTACTCTCTTTTTTGGCTGTAAGAAGCAAATACATCACGTTTAATGATCGTGGGCAATGACTTCAAAAAGATCAAGGTTATTTTTTTTTACGATAATAGCCGCTAGTTTATCTGAAATCATCCTGATTCACATGTTTTGAGCTACACTGTTAAATAAACAAAAGGATTTATATTTTTGTTACTTGATAAGTACGTTCTTTGAGCTCTCTATCTATATTCCAACCCTTGCCACACTTGGAATATGTTTCTTGCCTAGCAGTTTGTTTCGCTTATGCTTTCTTATAACAAAAAAAGAAAAAAAAGTAAAGGGTTAAGCATCCCCATAAGCCGCTTACCTTGGTATCCTAAGTCGTTTAACCGCTTGCTTCCATAGACCATCATCAATGTTGAGGATATAATATTCCATAGTATCAGCGATTATTGGTGTACCACCCTTCTTCTGCCCACAAACGCCACCCGCAATCCAAATCTGGTCCGTGTTCCCTGTGGTTACCACCGCACTTGCCAGACCATATCGACCTACATTCAGTGAAGCTTTCTGCCAGTAAATAACGATGTAAGTAGGTAAAACATTAAACCCCTTCCCCACATCCCCCCAAAAAAAAGAACAAAATGTAATAAAAGTCGAACCTCCGACCATATTTTCCCATCAACGTTGTAGTGTAGCATGGATGAGAGTGGAATGCCATCGATACTTTCTCCACCGATGATATAGAGTCCTGCATTGGGCTGCAGTCGACTGTCACCTTGGCCGGCATCGCTGTGGGCATAATGGTTAGTGGCATCATTATCGTAAGCAATCAGGCCAAAATCCCTTCGGGGCTGTGGTAAAGTACATTCGTTATGCCATTCTAGACGTTTCGGATCAAAACTCCAAACGGCAGTTTCGAAAACCTAAGTGGGAGGATAAAATTCAAATGCGTCATCGTTAAATCTTGTTGTAAAGGACATTCGAAAGCAGTGGCGTAGTTAAAGAGAATAAGTGAGAGTACCTAAATGCAAATGCTTTAAACGATCTACGAATTTTGGAGTTCGGACGAAATTTTGCATCCAGAACTTATCAAGTGGAGGTGAGTGATGGAGGTTTTAATCATTTGAGTCAAGTTGTCATTCATGAACAGCTTTCAGCTTTCACTGAAAGGTGGCTTTATGCTTATCTTGACTTCAAAATTTTTTTGAAAACGAATGTAAAAGCGAATATAAAAAAAAACCGGTCAAGTGCAAGTCGGATACGCGCAACGCATGTTCCTCACAAACATGTAGGTATGTAAATAGTACCGTTTGTATGTAGTACCCTAAAGGTTTTGATTCCCTTGCGAGTATCAAAATATGCGGCAAAACCAGCCTTATCTTCTGACTACGTTAATTAAGAAGCTAAGGGAGAGTGATAAGTATTTGGTATTAATTTCAACTTTATGCAACTACACATTCCTGATAAAAATGGTGGCGACGGACAGACGTGAAACGGCCATGATTTGAACCGTACATGAACAGCTTCTCCACGCGAAACGTCTTTTGAGAGTCTTAAAAGCAAAAACTTGTACGGGATCCAGCTTCTTCTCAAGTTTTTCAAATTATCAATAGTAAGCAGTGTTTTGAAGCGGAAGTTTATGCAGGGAGAATAATTTTACCAAAAAAATTGTCTTGTAAGTCATACAAAATTAGACAACGGGAATGAAGCAGCGACAATTCGTTTCTTTGTAAAAATCGAATGCCAAGTATCAAGAAAGAAGTTTTTGACTTAATGAGAGTCTGGAATGATTTATAATCTGTGTGAATTCTTTTCATAATATCTAAATATGTATGCGATCGTTTGGAGTATGTGTTTCGTGGCGTGCCTCAAAGATCTCTCATTGGACCTCTTCTTTTTCATTTCGATGTAATGCAGATTTCTCTTATTCCAATGTACAAAAAAAAGCCGGCGATATAACATTCAAACAATCAACTATAATTTGTTATCAGACAGTCTTAATTGAACTCAGTCTTGAATTAACAATGACTTAGGCCATGGTAACGGCGTTAAAGTACGGTGCCCAATGATGAATACAAAATATGAAGCAGAAAGGCTCAAAGAAGTCCAACGTTTGGCATGCCTGGGAATAAAAAGAGCACAAAACTCTACGCCGACCGTAGATATTCTTTACATTATACACTTGGAAAGAATAAGGAAAAAGAAATCAATATCCTACAAGGGAAACAGGCCTCCGGCTTACAGCTATTTAAAAAGCAATAAACGATTGGCAAACCAAGGATTTCAAATATCACCAAAGACTAGCAGAAACTTCAATATGCATAAACTGTGAGGTGGACGAGGAAGATCTGGAGCAATACTTCTGCCTCTGCATAGCAACAGCGAGATTGCGATATAAAATACTGGGTTCAAAACGTATACCAGACCTTTCGCACCTCAAAGAAATAGGGATCAGTGCGATCTTGCATTTCGCAATAGGGACGAATAAAATTCCTGACCACACAAATCAAGCCGTTTCATAAAAATCGTCTGACATCCCCCATTTCACTACAACCCCAACTTTACGAAAATCTTTTTCTTAAAGGAAAAAGGGGAACACAAGAAGCCTAAATGAAGAGCAAACAAAACTCATCCAAAACAACAAACCATTCAATCAACCAAGGCCATGGTTATTTATAACGGCTGAGATACAGAAACCATTTCTTCCACTTGGGTTTTCATTCAATCGAAATAGAATCCTCAGAGGTTGGGCAAAGCAATCTTCAAGAACTTTTCAAATCTGATATACTAGGTGGCCCAAATTGTATCACCCGATCAATAGATCCTATAAATTCTGCTAATGGCGGCAATTGTTGGTTTTGTTTTGAGATTTTCGAAATTTAAAGAGTATACTTTTAAGTGAGTTAGTGTTTTTGGAACAGCCGAGTTTAATTAAATAAAATATTGAATAAACTGCATATTTGAGTGAGTGGTGTTGAAATATTCTTCTCGCCTTTCTAGTTGTTAGTTCGTAAAATGTTTAATATAATGATTTCATATAATTCTTAATATTTGTTTATTGATAAAAGCTAAATCAATTTTAAAAAATGTGTATAAGTTAGTAGAGAGGATTGTGAATCAAGCTTACTAACCGAAGCACATGGTGTTCAAATCTTCATCGATTGATTAAAGATGGAACAAGTTACTGGTGCTGAAGTCATCTAAAATACGTTGCACATCAAAAACTCGTACAGACTTCCAAATTAATGTTGTGTCTTTCTGTCTTAAATCTAACTAGAGAACCTCACTTCTACAAAAGTGAAAATCTTTGTGAACAGCCAAGCGACAATAAAAGCACTTAACAAGGATACCATAAAATCGAAAGCAGCAGACAGGTGCATAATATCTACAAAGTCACCATTATCTAGGTTCCTGGCCACAATAATATAGACGGTATAGATGGATAACCCCATGGTTGCTTCAAACTTAAGGAAGTTCATCCCCTCTTACCTTACCTAACAAGCATCCACCACTATTACGAGGATGAAAGTGCGAAAGAGCCTTCTGAACCTCGATAAATCAGTTTCATTTCCGGCATGGCAGAGCTACGATAACCAACTGGCCCACGAACTGGCGCTAGAATTTAGCAGTTTCCGATTTATCGGAATGCGCAATGAATCACACGAGCTCAACGATCTCAGAATGAAAATGGTGAGAAACAAACATTATCAACATTTCTCTTACCTTAATTAATATAATGATTAATTTGTTCTTTAATTTTATCTTTAAATGGAAGGTTGGATGCGGACAGTCAAAACGTTTTTTTTATGATTCATTAAAACCACAAGGCCTTCGGATATGACTCTAAATATTACATCATAAGCGATCAGCTTATCAGTTTGCATAACTTATGTGATGCATCAAGGCTTGAAGAATTTCCAACCGACCTTGCAAGCTCATCAGCTCTTTCGTTTGTTTCAACGTCGAGAGATTTAAACACCCAGTATAGTTCGAGTAGCTCTTACCGATAAATGCCTTCAACATTGTGTGGCATCTCAGAACCAGTCCCAATCTTTTCTCGGATCACATCATTTAGTAAAAATCTGATAGCTGATTTTGATAAGAGAAAATTTCATTCAAAAAACCTTCCTCGATAAACAACCTAACTAATATTCCAAGCTAAACTTAACCCCCTCCAGCTGAAATTAAAATTAGAGCGAACGGACAGACTGAAAATACCCATTCAATAATCCAACCTACGCCACTGTATCCAAATCTCATCAAGGCACAAACAGAAATAAATAAAACCTTACCGATTTAACTGCGCCAGCTAATGCTGGTCTCGTGCCTCCAACAATATAAATTCGTCCACGAAACACAATCGCCGAATGATGATGCCTACTCCCGGGCATATTGGATATATACTTCCAGGCATTCTCGCACCCATCATAGTAAAGCACGTCCGCACCATGACCATCGTTCGTCATCCTATGTGCGTACGGGTCAATTCCACCGAAAATGAATATCTTCTGCTCCATCATGGAACTGTAACGAGAAATGGGAAAATGACCAAAGCCAATAAATGGAACCACCCGCTCGGCAGTCAGATTAAAAATCAATGTCCTTTACAAATTCAATTCGCTGCGAGAGTCGTGCTTCCGGGGCGGCGCAATTTGTTTCCTACTAGCTGCTTTGATCGTGGAGCAATCATCACCAATGCTCCTGTCCTCTTCGAGCATCGCCTCCAGTGGTGACATATTTGCTATTCCCCGCGATATCCTCGGGCCGTCATCGGTGTCGTAGAGTGGGTGGAGGTGGCGCGGTGGCGTTGGTGGTGTTACCTCGGCCAGCGAATTGGCCATGGCGAACTGAAAGTCCTGCGAACTCATGCTGCAGTAAAAGGATTTGGCCAAAATGCTTTTCTTAATATTTATGGCCTTTTGATTAACATCACAACAAGAGGTGGCTTTCTGGCTTAAGGATATGCTTTTAGTATCCTCCTTGGTGGTGATTGTATTGTTGTTCATGTTATTGCTTTTGCTATACGATGGTCTTATCGGGATGTTTGGAAGCTCAAAATTGCTGCGGGCATTGGTCCTGTTGGAAGCGTAAATCTCTTGATACCACGAGGTTTTTATGTCCACAGTTTGTGTTGTTGTATTATTTTCTGAATCCCAGCAACCAGCAAAAAGATAGAAAGAGAAAGAAAAAATTGTTTTGAAATTGAATATAAATGTTCCAAGGAGTCAACTTGTGTTTATTGACCACACATCGAAGACGGAAAGCGTCGAGTAATTTTGGTTTAGGTGCGAGCATGACGAACACCTGCGGCAGGAAAGTAGCCTAATTTTAGTAAAATTCTCAGACGAGCTTTATATTTTGTTTTGATCACATTGACTTTGGCATCATGTTGATGGATGGTACAATAAAGTACCACAGCCAGAAGGGAGATGTCGAATTAACATAAATATGGCTAGTTGCCATTTGGCATTCCGGAATACGTTTCAAGGATCATAATAAAAAAAAAGAAAGAAACTTTGGCCACCGTCAAAATATGTGGGCGCACAGAGGGAAATTAAATTTGTTATGCTGTCGTTGTTTGAGATAAATTCCACGAAATCCTGTGGACAATCCTCTACGACAATAGTGATTGCCCAGCCGACGAATGTTCATGGTTGTAAAACGAATGTCGCATGAAAGTGTACGTACTTGCGTTTGGCAATCAAATTTGGGCGAGGTTCTATTTCACATAAGCCCAAAGGATATACGATTTTTATATTATTCGAATTCCAAATGTAAGCCTGTATTGAGATGCTGTATCATGAGCTGAGTTGCTGTCGATAGAAAACTAATAAATCGTGAAATATACGGCTCAAGTGTAAGGGAGTTTTTCAATAAGAGCGCTACAAAAGTTTTTTTTTAATAAAACAAACAAACATATTCCTGTGAAAGTACGTTCGATTCCATTATGTATGGAACTCGATTTCTTTTGCATGGCCACCACGGGCACGCTTGCAGAAGTCCAGACGTTGAACCCAATTTTCGACGGTTTTCAAGCATAAATCGGCCGATTTCACGTTCGATATTCGTACGAAGTTCATCAATCGTCGCTGGCTTATTGGCATAGATCATAGACTTAACGTAGGCCCACAGGAAATAGTCTAACGGCGTCAAATCGCACGACCGAGGCGGCCAAGCGACTGGACCATTTCGTGAGATAACACGTTCTCCAAACATGGTTTCCAATAATAAGATTGTGACATTCGCTGTGTGGCTTGTGGCGCCGTCCTATTGAACCACATATCCTCCACGTCCATATCATCCAATTGGGGAAAAAAATATTCGGTTATCATTGAACGGTAGCGATCCCCATTCACAGTAACGTGCTGGTCTTGATCATCACGGAAGAAGTACGGCCCAATGACGCCGCCGGCCTATAAACCACAACAAACCGTAATTTTTTTCGGGATGCAATGATGACTCATGGAGTCATACGTGAAGATTGCTGCCTGACCAATACCGCATATTTTGTTTATTGACGGAGCCATTCAGCCAGAAATGAGCCTCATCGCTGAAGATGATTTTTCGATGAAAATCCGAATCATTTTCAAGTTGTTGCTCAGCCCAATTCACGAACATACGACGCTTCTGGTGGTCAAGCGGCTTTAGTTCTTGTTTGTTAGGATGTAGGCCAAGATCTTTTCGCAAAATGCGCCACAACGACGTCACAGAGATGCCCAACGCTTGAGAACGACGTGTGAGAGACACATTTGGGCTTTCTGCAACTGAAGCCTCAGCGGCAGCAATATTCTTCTTTGTCTCACTGCACGGGAACATTTTATACTGCGCCTGTGGATTAAAATTTTTCCACTAGACGCTCAATTGTTGGTCTGCTAGGACGATTATGACGACCATAAATTGGACGTAGCGCTCTTAACGTTGAGGCCACTGACTCTGAATTTCGATAGTAAATTTTAATAATTTCGGCTCGTTGTTGGCTCGTATATTTTTCCATCATGAAATGGAAAACCTTACTGAAGAGAAATGTCAAAAGAGCGGCAAGAAATATGGCGTCGTTTGCTGTCCCTGTCGCTCTTTTGTAGCGGCCCCGTTGAAAAACCCTTCATTTGGGTGTTTCAACTTGGAAGCGTTAAATTACACTTTTATTCAGGAGTACGAGAATGAAGGTTCTTTTCCTAGTCCAGGAGTAAAATAACTCAATTTCAAAAAATTCGCGGGAATAGGTGATTTGTTTGCTTTTATGGATGTCTTTAGAGTTCTTTTTTTTAACGTTAAAACATTCGAAAGACGATTTCTTATGAGCATTGAAAAAACATTTACTATCAAGCTTAAAATTTGAAAAACAGATGAAGATTTAATCTGAGTTTGACCTTTGTCTCAACTAAGAAGCCGTTGCAGCTAGGTGAGTTCAATTAAGTAAAGTTGTCTCTTCTCACTTGTTTGCGTCACCAAAACCTTGTGCTTCCTTCTTTCTTAAGCTTAGACTTATTAGACTGCAAAATATTAAAGAGCAATCGGTCTTTCCTCTGTAATGATAAAGTCTATGAAAAGCTACTTCATGAGCAAAACATTACAGATCACGTAACCTTATGGAAGCAGCATTGAAAGAGGTTTTCCTTTGAACAGAAATAAGAGGTCCTAATGCCAACTCTGAGCAAGAAGGAACTATGTCTCCTGAAAGCTTCAACATAGCAAAGCTCAAAGGAATCTCATTGAAATGTTCCACAGAAGCCAAATATTTGGCTGCCATTCAAGATTCGATGCTCAAATGGAAAGTGGAGTCAAGATGGAGTCAACAGGAACTGTAACCATCCTGATTTTGACTAAAAAGATACGCATTTTGGACGGTGTACTGACGGAACATTGAACTATGGATCCAATAGCTATCAGACTGCGTATCGCCCCTAAGGATTTTTGTAGATGTTAAGATGAAGAGAACCCTGGGAACATGAAACACATTCCGTGCGAATGCTTTAATCTACAGTTTCGATGTAGTGACTCTACGAACATTCGGTTTCGGTTTCGGCATGATTCGGCCAAAAAATTGGTTTCGGTCACAGTTTCGGTTTCGGCAAAAAATCGGCCGAAACTGCGGCGACTCCGAAACTCAGTCCTCCACAAGGCACACAGCAATTTGGACCATTGTGATACCGCGAGGGTTATGTGGATTAACGTATCTACCTTTGTTGGGGAGTAAGTGAGTATTGAGAGGTTTTTCTCCCGAACGGTGAAGAAGGAGAAGGTTGAGAGAACTAGAGCTAGGTCTTTTGGGTTTGCTTTATCAAGTTGGGGCAAAGCTATAAAAAAATGGGAACATAGCTTTCTATGTCTTGATATTGTTATGACCGGACATTCATTGAGGAGATTTGGTAGCTTTCTGGTTCTCAGCTTGTTTACGGAGGTTCCAGGTTTGTCTGGTGATGTTGCAAGATGGTTGATGTATTTATTTTTATGGTTAGTTTGACCGCAGCTAATTGTATGTCAATATATTGTGAGGTGCATCTGTGAAGGTGCATTGTACCTTCAGCTCATCTGCTCTGCACTTTCCGTGGATTTCCCTATGTCCTGGTAAAGGTGAACCTTAAAAAAGTCCGCTATCTCAATTAAGGGATACGAGGCGTTCCTTGGCAAGCTTAGATGTAAATTTTATAGCAGCTTGGCTATCGGTCGAAGTGAATATTTCCAGAAATGTTACTATCGCAACAGCGATTTCGCAGTCGTGGTAAAACATGGAAGAAGAGTTCTAGACTAAGATTACTCAAAAAGATTAACTTCTACTTTTCGTTCGAGTTCTGACCCATCGGTTGTAATTGTGATGGAGCCGGCCGATGTCGGAAAATTTGTTTTTGAGAGTTGCAAAGGAAATCGACACCAAAGATTGAGGACTAAGCAAAATCAACTCTGGTGCATGGCGAGATTGCATTGAGTCTTACCAACACAAACTTTGTTGTTTGACTAGCAATGTTAACTTCTCGTGAGTTCTTGGTGACTTCGGACGAGATAACTTTCTGTATGTGTGAAAATATACTATTAAAATAAAAATCAATTTCAACTTGTCTAAAAAAGGTTCGGTTTCGGCTGAAAATCATGTTTCGGTTGGACACTAGTTTGTTTGTTCCAATAACCTAGAGAATTTATGCTATTGAGTGCTTCTTCTTTTTCCCAAAAAGCAGCTAAGAGGAAGGTCTAAGCTTATTTTTCTGGAAAAGGACATCAGTGAACTAAGTATACTATAAATACTGTAGTGTATTAATCGAGCTGACTGGAGGGACTATTTGGATAGGACGCAGATTCAACTAGAAATGTTATGCGATCGATATAAGAAAAAAAGATAGCACTTCCTCTTTTCCTTAAATTTGTAAGCTGCCAAAAGATGCATAAATACGAATTCTGACAACAAGAGACAAGTCAGATAACTAAGATGACGCTCAGGTCAGACTAAAATCCTTTGATTACAATAAACATTTATTTTATAAATAAATAAGCTTGGGACTACTATGAT
Organism: Orthonevra nobilis; assembly: GCA_963555765.1. NCBI lineage: Eukaryota > Metazoa > Arthropoda > Insecta > Diptera > Syrphidae > Orthonevra > Orthonevra nobilis. Next base: position 35,923,722 of record OY743224.1, read on the forward strand.
AAATCTTACCTGTTCCGGTATATTCGGTCAGATTGCCATTGACTTGGATACCTTGATCCCGGCTTTCTTTTGGTGTAACGTAGCACTAGAAGAGGATAAAAATATGAAATATTAAATTGGTGAATATTGAAAATCGGACTTTTAGAAAAATTTAGCAAAAAAAGAAAGGTTCCTGTGACTAATGAGCGTGAAGATGAAAGAGGTTTTTACTACCGCAAATTGATAAGTTGGAACTTGAGGATATATAATATAGTTCCGAATGGATTCCTACACATCTCTCGTGACAATGGTAATTTTTAAGGATGATACTTCGGGCTGCTTTATGTCTCATTTTGGGCTTTTTGAAACCACATTTCTACGAGAAGAAGCCACAGACTCTAGAAGCTTTAAACGAGGACATTCGACAAGAGTCCGAAAACATATCGCCAAAACTTTTAACGATTTATCGTGCGAACTGCTCAACTCTTCCTAGATTTTTGATCGAAACTTAAATAGGGAGTGGAGTGAAAATGATTTAATTTTGAAAGAAGGTTGGAACTATCGAGTTTTCCGGGTCAGAAAAAAAGATTAAATCAGATCATTGGATATTGTATGTTGCATTAGAAGCTAGGTAGAATAATTTATCAGCAGCAGTGTGACCACAGTGGAATAAATTTTGGCTGCAGGGAATATACTATTTCCTTAAAATATTTGCACATAAAAGTGCAATATTTTTTCTCCAAAAAGTATATTTAGTATAGACTCCTTTACCTTCGTTCTTCTTAATTGCAGAATTCACAAAGCTGCTCTGGTAATAGTTTATGTAGTTATTTGCCTGAAGAAACCTTAGAATTGGATAATTAGGGATAGGATAATTATCACAAAATAATCCCATTACTTTTAATAGTTAAAGGACTTTTTAACATTTTTTGATTTTATTCCGTTTCTAATTTTTGACTTGAAATTCATAGAGCTCAATGCTCTTTTAACTTCGAAATAACTAAAGGGTAATGATTAAAAAACAAAATACGAATTTAGTCAAATTTTCAAATGGTGGAATATGGGAGACTTCAGTTCAAAATTTGATGGAACACTGTTTTTTTTCCGAGAAACAATTTTTAAATTCTCCAATTCATGAATAACTTCCGAAATGTTCTATGGCTCATGTTGTAGAATTTTACATTGCGTTTTTGAATTTAATATATTTTTAACCAAACAACAATTAATTTTGTTTAATAGATTCATGTTTTTTGTCAGACGTTGATCTGATTCTCTCAACATCTCAATAACGAAATCTTTACAGATAAGGGATTTCGAAAGTACGTTCTTTGTGAATTTAAAGACTAAGAAGCTTCTTGACTTTAACGTTTTTAACATTTAAAAATACTAAGTTTTTAATCTACCAAACGAGAGTAAGCATTTATTTTTTCAATGATTGTTTTGAAGTTTTGTTATTGAAGAAATCATTTTGTTACTTTTATTTTGTTGTGTTTAAAATAAATGTTAAATGTTTTTTGTTAAAGCTTTCCTTTGATTTAATATTTTTTAGTTTTTTCAGATGGAATTTAAGAGCGGAATAAAAAATATTGTAGTGGAATATTCATAAAGTATGGAGAAGTGGCAGGTCAAAGTTTCCATGAATTGTAAATTCATTAACTTGATCTGCCTTTTCGAAAAAAAATATCTATAACTTCAACAGTCAGTTGATATGCAAAGACAGGTTGTGAAGGGTAGAGTATAAGCAAAGGTTAAATGTTTTATTTTAACACGAATAAACTCAAGGAATGAGTTACAAGTTCAGAAGACTAACATTTGTACAAGGCTTGTCTATTCCACTTAAAAATTGTTACCAAATTGGCCAAAAGAAACTGATGGCGCAAGATTCATATGTCGATCGGCTTAAGAAACGAGCTTCAAGACAGAGTAAAGGCTCAGGAAATGACCCCGTTCACTCCGCCAATATTAAAAAGTCTGATGACACAAGAGCAGAATCTGGAAGGCACACCATGAGGTTACAAACGAAGACCAACATGCCTAGCTATAGAGAAATTAGTTCCTTTCAGTATTTAGGATTTAGCAAAGAAATTGGGATGATGAGGCTCTTATGTGTAAAACAATTACAATTACAAGAATTTATCAAATTGGAAGTTGGTGGTGCGGACAGGCCACCCTTCAGAGACATCCTCTAATTGAATATAAATCAAAGGACTTGGAAACGTGCAAATGTATGTATTTATACTTTGGATTCTATTTTCAAAAACATGTTAGAATGTTGGTGGGAAGTGGGAAGATTTTCGGACAACTGTGAAGTGATGATATAAGTACTCTAACGACCATATTAAAATTTCATTTAAGCTGCAGCAAAAAGCTTTATGTATGAATATAATTTTTCAACTTAAAGTTAAATCGATCAGAGTAAAAGAAACAAGCTTATAACAAAAGCAATCTACAAAATTTACTTAGCATACAAGTTCTACTTTAACCTCAACCATCCATTGGATTTTCAATGCAAATATCTAAAGTCTCACTCACACTCAATAGAAAGGAAAAGAAAAACACTTTTCATTCACATATTTTTATTGATATAATAAAACACCATTGGAAATCCAAGGAGGTCATAAAAAATATACCTTGGTACAAAATTTTGGCAAAATTTAACACGAATTTGTGATGAGCAAATTTTCAACGTACAATAAATTGATCTTTGCCTGATGTATTTGACTTGGGTAGACAACATTGGAAATTCAGACCCTCCTGGTTTTCCATTTTCATAGATTTCCAGTGGTCCTTTCCTTTGCTTCGTATCATCTCCAGATACTCAAGAAACGAATCATAGGTAACATACTGTCTATTGGGACAGTTGATGTTGTGATGGTAACCACAGTCCTGATCACAAATCCATTGTCTTTGGACTGGTTTGGTCAGCTGATAGCGCTCCAAGAAAGCCAAAAAATTGTCCACATTGTCCGAGTAAAATAATTGTGTTGTCGTATATCTAAATGCATGAGAGGTGAATTCAAAAGTCTCAGTTTTTCGACACTTGACACTCACGATAAGCCATCCTCGATCATTTTCTTCACCTGTGGGTTGTCAATAACTCGTTCCACACCAATGCAGTCTGTGTCTCGGCCCAAAGCTACCAGAATCCATGGCGGTACAAGTCCAAAGCGAACACATTTCAAAACATCCAACATGAAATTCTGACGCTCATCCCAATCGTAGCTGAGCCATCTTACCGCTGACATGAGGATCTAAATTGGAAATGGAAATGGAGAAATGGAAAATTTCTAGAAGCTTCTCGCTTACCTCAACTTCAGAGTTAACACCAATTGAATTCGAACTGAGAAGCGTACACACCTCCTTGACGCTCAGGAGTAGAAAATCCTTTGACGCTACTAGTGTTAGAAAGAACTTGCAAATTCTGGTCAGCATAAGCTGCTGCAGCATGTCCAAGCCATAGTTGCGTGCCTCTAGGTACAAAAGGAAGGCAGTGTCTTCTTGGAAACGAATGTCATCATCCAGGCACACCCAACACTGGTCAACCAAGCCTTTGATTTTCAAAAAGTTAGCCGCATTGAACAGCTCCAGGATGCCTTCGCGTTGGACCAGTGGCTCAGCCGATAGCATCCAATCGTAGGCCATCATAAATGCCTGCGGCGTTATCCTTTCGGGTGGCAGCTGCACAATCACCTCATTGCTGCCCTCCATGAAAAAATCCGAATAGCATTGCAATACCATCATGTGACAGTTGAAGCTCACATCACCGATTCTGACCTGAACATTGGGCTTGATATAATTGTCAATCATGTTCTTGAGGAGGTCGTAGAGGTTCTGCTTTGGTGGCTGGTTGATACTTTCCCAGCCCTCGATTTCATTAGCCTTGAAACCTAGCTCCATGAGAGACTTTTCTTTGGATGCCTCATTGACTTTGGGTGGTGCCTCCTCAGTTAATTGATAAAGATTGCCAGGAAGGATTTTATTGGGAGCGGGTTTATTCGTATTAGGGTCATCTGGAGATGACTTTGCCGCGCCTTGTCTTGGTCTCCCTAAAGTCGCAGCAGCTGTCACATAGATTTAAACCCTGTTTACAAAACTATTGAAAGCACCAACCTGGATGTGGTTTCCGGGGAATACCTGATTCAACTGCTCCAGATGAGTCTGAATTCTCCAAAAAGCTTAAACTATAAATGTGTTGAAATCTGCAAAAGGTTCAAAACAAACCAATTCTATACTTACTTCATGAATTTAAAACTGTTATTGATTTCAGATGACGTCGTTGCAGATGAATCCGTTGATACATTACTCTAGGAGAAGTGAAAGAAGATTGATTTGGAATGCGCGCAACTTGATACTTACCTTGTGTTGTACGTTTTCCATAACTTGCAAGGGGGTTTCCGGACAATCCTAAAAGTTTCTTGGCGTTCAAAATTTTGTATTTTTTTCTATAATTTGTATGTCGTCGAAACTATGATAAAAAAAGCTTTACTCGAACTGACAAAGTGTGCGTTGGCTCTATTAAAATTGATTTCATTTAATCTTAATTGTAGTTTTAACTAAGCCCATTTTTTTTTTGCCCAGAGGATAGACAATTGAATCTCCTCTAAATTGGATGGAAATAAAATAAAAAACTCCGAGCTAAGAAAAAGTTCAGGTGCTGATCTTGTTCTCCTTGTTATATAGATTCAGTTAGCTGTTTGAGGTGTGGTTAGTTTCCAATAAAAAATATGTTTAAATTATGAGTTCATTTAAAGACTTCAACTACAAAATATGTACTATTCATTTTGAAGTCATGGATTTGATTGTCATGATTGAATGAATGCAATCATATGTGTTTTCAGTGAAGTCATTGCAGTCATTTCGAAATCTTTCGAATCCGATTGTGTTAATTCGTAATAAGAAAAGTACATCAAGTTTTTATTTATAACATTGATAATTTTTCATAAGCAAACACTTAAAATATTACATATAAGCAAACATTTTTCATAATATATCAAATAATGTTAAGTTTATGACGAGGTGATCTTCGAAATAATTGATCTGATTTCAAAAATTCACCAGTATTAAGAATGATCTTTCAGAACTGGTATAGGCTTTATTCAATCCGCTTAAAGAACAGAGCTTTTTGTGACGACCAAGTACATATGTAGCTAAGTGGAAGAACTCAAAAATGTCCTAAAAAAGTCAGCGAAGCCAATGTGTAAAGGTTAGTACATAAATTGTTAAATTATGATTAAAAAATTTCTGACTATTTAAGCTTTTCAGGAAATAAGAATGATAAATATTTTTTTAAGAAGCAAAATATTTAAAAGAAATATTTTTGTCTTAAATTTTGTGGCCAATTCATAATCAAGATTTATATGAAAGAATGTTTTTGCTAAAAAACATATAGATGATGTTCTCGCCAGAGCCAAAGCAGCCTATGCCATGACAAAGAGACTATTTCACAGCAGCCAACTCGATGCCAGGGTAAAGGTTATCTGCTACACGGTTCTCATTCGGGTTGTGCTTGCATATGGATGTCCCGTGTGGTTCAACGTGGGAGCAAGCTTGATGGAAAAGATTCGGGTTTTCGAGAGACGATGTCTTAGGGCTTGTCTCCATTTATATAGAACTCCAGAGTCCCAGTACAAAAAATTCTATTCTAACGAGGTCCTGTACAACGGGGCCAACCAAATCAGAGTGGATAACTTTCTTATTGAACTCATTCGGAGACACGTTGCAAGAGCAATGACCTCGAGCAATAACCTGATCTCCGGGGCTTACTACCCTAACTTAATGTACCACGAGACAGTGCGCCTTAGCGGCCTTTCACCACCAGAGGCTTTCCTCTATTTTGACCTTAACGGCCTGATTCAGGATAGAAATGCGGTTCCGTTAATTTTCCATGTTGCCCGAAAGAGTGTTGACAGGCGACTTGCCTACAATGGAGATGTCGCACGCAGCTCTGAGGAGAATCTCCGGTTCAGTAGGGCGGTATCAGTCCGGGACAAGGAAGACGTTAGTATGCAGCACCAACAATTTTGGTGGTTAAAGGTAGAGAAGAATGCTTAGTCGTTGTCTCCTTTATCATAATATGCCATTACTTGTGTCTTATAATAGTGATTCGTGATGCCTACCCATAGGGTAGTTCGTAAGATAGGTTTAGGTTAGTAATAAGATATATTTAAAGAAAAAAAAAAAAAAACAATAAAAAAACAAATAAAATTATAGCACAGCACAAAAGCAAAAAAAAATTTACATATTTGTTATGTATCTAGATTAAGTTAGTTTTAAGTTTATTTTAAGGTTTTTTAGTTAGTTGTTAGTTACTTACAAATGTTCATTTTCCAAGTTTTGTTGTTATTTAGTTTTCATTGAAATATGTTGAAAGGGTTGATGTCTTACCTTAAATGTCGTATTCAAGTCCATCGCGTCCAGTTATGGTAACATTTGGTATCCCTCAAGGTAGCTATCTCCGCCCCATTCTATTTCTCACTTTCACAAATGATATGGCTGGTATTTTCTTAAATTCTGAACGCCTATTAGTGGCAGACGGGTTGAAGTATTTCAGATGTATTAATTCTGTTGTAGTTTAAGTTTATTTTAAGGTTTTTTTAGTTAGTTGTAAGTTACTCACAAATGTTCATTTTGATTTACAGATTTACAGATTTTCTTAGTTGCCAATATACTTATTAAATAAATTAAAAATGTTAAGTTATAATCGTCGAAATACGTAGTTTAATTATTCGGCTTTGTCTAGAGCGCCCGCATAGGGCCAGTAAATAAATTGTAAATAGTAATTAAGGCTAGTTTAAGCATATAAATTATAATGAATTTAATTAAATAAAAATGCATAACAAAAAAAAGAAATGTTTTTGCCAAGATGTGCTTTTTAAAATTGCATACGTATATTAAATTCTTATGTAAATAATTAAACTTATCATGGAGGAAATTTTATGTAGGTATATAATAATTGACTTTCACACATCATTGTTTGGAGAGGTAGTAAGTGTTGGTATCAGCAGGCGGCAAATAGACCTTATTGAATTGTACAACATTTTATCCTACACGAAATCTATGCAGACGACGTTGAGGGCACTCGCTAGTATTAAATGTATTTATATTCACCAAAAACTATTCCTGTTCGTAAATTTATTCATGGCTGGAGTTTCCAATATTTTTAAATTTTCAAGTTTATTCAACAGGCACGAGATCATTGTTTACGCACAAGTTAAGGGCTAGTCTCTGGAAATATCCATCGTTTCCAACAACTTCTGAAAAATTCTTGCTTTTACAAGTAATTTTTTAAGATGTAAGAATTTAATATTTCTGAAAAAGTTGTTTGTAATAGGACTACCGGTTTTTCAAAAATCAATGCTTTATTGAGGAAAAATAGATCTAAATTCAATATTCAAAGTATTGCCCATAGCTAGCAACACATTTTTTCCATTTTTCTGGCAATTCATGGAAACCGGTTCTGAAAAATTCGACCGGTTTGGCCACAATCCACGAATCGATCCATTTTTTGACATCATCGAAATGACGGAAGTACTGGTCAGCCATGTTGCATCGATCGGAAGAGATAGTAATCGGATGGCACAAGGTCTGAACTATACGGCGGGTGGGTAGGACATCCCATTGTCATGTTGCAAAATAACTTTATCGTGTCTTGCTTTCCTTTTTCTTTCAGTGCTCGGCTCAAACGCATCAATTGTCGTCGGTAGACCTCGCCTGTGTTTGTTTCATGCGGTTCATAATACACAACAACCTTCTGGTTCCACCAAATGCACAGCATAACCTTCAGGCCATGAATATTCCAACGTTTTGGATAATCGTAATGTACCCATTTTTCATCACCAATGACGATTCGATGCAAAAAAGACTTCTTTTTGTGGCGTTCAAGCAGCATTTCGGACATGCAAAATCGGCGTTCGACATCTCGTGGCTTCAATCCATACGGCACCCAATGTCCTACCTTTCGGACCATTTTCATTGCTTTAAAACGATCGGAAATGGTTTGCTGAGCGACGCCAAGTGATTTTGCAAGTTCTTCTTGCGTTTGTGACGGATCTTGATCGAGCAATGCCTCCAAATCATAGTCTTCAAACTTTTTCACCTGGCCGGGGCGTTCTTTGTCTTCGGTGTCGAAATCACCATCTTTGAACCGCTTAAACCACCGCTGACACATTCTAATGTCGTTAGTATAGCCCGGGTAAGCTTCGGGATTCAATTGATGCGCTTCGGTTGCTTTTTTCTTTAAATGCAAGAAGCATGTTAAAACTTCCCGCAAATGTTGTTTTGATGGCACGAATGTAGACATTTTATGGCCTTACAAAAACCTGTGTGTTTTCACTAATGACCAATAACCTAGACTGAAATAATTAGACAATGACATGAAGTTTCTGATGTGACAGCTGTCATGGTCAAAATTCTCCTCAGAGCAATAGATATGAAGTTGTCTGCAATAACGACATTTTCAACCGGTAGTCCTATTATATCTAGCAATTGTTAAAATAAGTGGTGACAAATGTTCCGTTTTATATCTTTCATAAATTGCAGGGGTTTGAATGACCACATGACTACTCCGCAGGTATCTGGGTTGCATTGATAACGACCCAAAATAATATTTAGTGGATAAATGTTTAATATGTTTTAAAAAAATTTCAGTACAATCATCAGTTTTAAATTGTTTTCCTTTATACCGCGATATTATTCCTTTTCGATAACGTTTAATAAATTTCTTAAAGGGTTTACATACTTTTTATTTCGAATTAACACAATTGGATTCAAAAGTTTTCAAGACGACCTCAAAATGACTCCAATTGTTCTCTGGCTCTACAATGACTTGAAAACACTGACAGTGGTTTTAGTGAAAATATGACGTCAAGTTTACCAGCAAACCAAATGGGGCTTGACAGCTTTCCTTGCGTAGCGAAGAAATCTTTGCTAAATTTCCCTAAAATAACCCTTAAATTTCCCCGTGGCGGCTCGCTACCCTTCGCTTCCTTTCGCTACCGGAAGATCATTTTTCGCATAGCGGATCTGCGCTACGGCGTGCTGGAACGAGGCCAATGACTTCAAATTGAATGGTGATTTCATATTTTGTATTTAATGGAAATCACAGTAAAATTTTCAATTTTTCGAAAAAAAATTTTATCGCTTAAAAGGTGCTTTAGGGTCTTAAAAATAATATACCAAATGATGGAATACGGCAAAAGTGTATGAGTGACCAATTTTTTCACTCTGCCGTAACGCCTCTCCCGTATGCTCCTATATTTTCATATGGTTTCTCAGTACTTAAAACTTTAAACGCGTTTTTCTCGAAACCACTTTTTTTGAGATCGCCGAAGACATAACTCGAGCAAATCTTTACCGATCGTCTTGAAATTTTGACAGTAGCTTCGAAATATCTTTTTCCACGGAGCTACGTAGGATTTTTTATTTTATATGCCTTAATATTTTTTATCGACGATTTTAGGGCGTTTTTTTTGCTAAAAATTTAGCTTTATTTTCAAACATGCACCATTTTGTAAAAAATTAATATATCGAAAAAATCCTACGTAGCTCGCTAGCTGTTGTTATATGAAAACCAAAAAATTTTCGTGTTTTCTCTCAGTTCAAAAATTAAGGAGTTTACGCCTTCGACCATCGACACGCTTTCAAAAATAGGCGCCTTTTTTGAATATTTTTTATTGAAAAAATTGCATTTTGTACTTTTTTAGTATTGCTATAAAACCTTCTTTACAGATTTTCGATTGATACTTTTATTCAGCCAAGATTAATTCCCGAAAATTTGCCTATTTTTTTGTGTGCTACTGTGATCTCCCCCCTTAAAGTATGATTTTGAATTCTTTGATTGCAATCAATACAAAGAAGTTTTTTCCTTGGCTTTAATGAACGCAATTTATATTTGCATTCTTTTGTAACCCTGGTGTGGACCATAACCATGCGATTCCTCTCTGCCTTTAAATTTATGGGTACCTTTACATCTGCTTTAGGGTACTTTTCAAAAACTTTTAGAGGTATTAATACGGACAAGCTAAAAATTGGAGTTCTTGCCCTGTATGTAGAGTTTTCGTTCGATGGTCAGCTAAATAATAGAGGCTGCCTAGCTGTTTGATCCCAACAGCCATACTGGTTTGAGAAACGATGAAGCTAGAATCAATAAATTTTGATTATTGAAATAAAAAAGAGAAAGAGTTTCACACAAATAAATTGCTTTGTTCGGAAACTTATGACAACTACTTTGAAAGAAGCTATAAAAGATTAAAACTTTGCAATTAGAAAGTTTATTTAATACTTACAGAAGTAGAAAAATTATTTAATTTTTTTTGCAGTTTTTATTATAAATATTAAACTTATAAACTGGAAAGATTTTATTCAGCAAATATGAAATCCAACTCTGAGGACCTCGTTAGAAACGTTAAGTTTTACAAAAATATTGAATTTTGAAAATCGGACTCATTACATGAACTTCAAAATGGGAATTTAGAATTCTTTCGCATTTTTTTATCATATCTCTAAGAAGCACTTAAACATGATTTGAAATCATGGTTTACAACGTTATACAAGTCCCGCATTCTGCGTGAACTATGGTCAAATAAAACCACCAGAAACGTTGCAGTACGAAAACTTGCCATTTGTGTAGATTTAGGGTAACCTAAAAAATCATGCACTTCTCATTTTATTCCATCTTTTATGTTGCTTTTGGGAAAATTGTGAACCAATTTGGTATAAAACAACTCGAGGTACACTCCACCACACCAAAGAAATAGAACATTCTTCAGTGCGGAGTCCATTTCTCTCAAGTGACACCCAAGTAGCCTGCATTTCATCACGTGTCGATAGCTCTTCCATTTGTTTAATTCTTTGCCAGTTCTGAATTCATTTCTATCTTTAGCACATGAATGAGGATTCTGTATTGATTTTTTGCCTTCTGCTCCTTTTTCAAGAATCCATTCATCTATCCATCTGTTATGACCTTGAGTCCTTGTCAGCGAGAAATGCCTTTAAAATGCAAAAAAAAAAGAAAGAAAGAAAAGAAAACAACTTTCATCCTACGTTAGAGCCTAACACCCACACTCGCGAAGCTCGCTTTATTCACCCTATTGGCGTTATATTATTGCTGTGTCGTAATTTACAGTTGCAGTGTTGTATAGAAAAGGACTGAGTATCCTTCTACCCCTACTATATTGTTCAAATCTGTGACATGGAACATCTAGAATACGTGATGGATGGTTGCATAAAAGAATTGAACAAAAAAAGATTCGACCTTGCACACATCTAGGTCCTTCTTCGTCCTCCCTCATACCAACATAAGAGTGTGAAAAAAAAAACACGCAAATAGAAACAAATGTTGCACAAAAAAAAAAAAGAAAGAAGGAAGAGCTATAAGGGAAGCACACTCCGGTATGCCTCCAAACATAGATGGGGGAGTCAGTCCCTTTTTTATTTTGTATGTGTGCTAAAGGGGGGGTGGGGGTGAGGAGAGCAATTATAATTTTCCATTACCATCATGGAAGATCGCCAAAGGCACTATCTGCTTCAGTTTGGGGCTGAGCAGTTAGTGTACACTCTGCATCCTAGTACCCTGATACTCAAATTAAATGTGAACAAAAAAGGAAGAAAGCCGAAGGACATAAGCAAGTGATAACTATAGATGGTTTACTGTCATGCGGTGCCCGCCTCTGCCTACATCCTTAATGAATTCTATGAGGGCGACAATATTTTTTTTTCGCCCTTTATTCCTCTGTGAACTATGCTATGAAATTATTTAAAAAAAAAAAAATGAAGGACCTTGATTTAGGAACGGATCTGACAAGGGTTGAATATAAAAAAAAAATGAAATACCAAAGGATGACAGAAGTAATGGAAATTTAACTGAAAGGACATTCGGAGAAGATGCATATCTCTTCCGAAAAGATAACACCACAATGCTTTTCACCGGTTTTAATTAAATCCTTTCTCCTTTGTTTTTTTTTTGCTTTTTAGAGAAAAGGTCGTCCTGTGAGTATGTGTTGTAATGAGAAAAAAAAAATTGTATAATTTTGGGTTGCGGTGGGAGCGAAATGTTAGGTAATTGCCTATGCCAAGGACTTTATGTGTACAAAGTTCATTTATTGTTCGTAAATTGAAAAAGGATATGACAAGATTTTGAAAATGGTGAGGTTTAAAAATTGAACGTTTCAAAGCTGGATTGGCTTGCCAGGTCTGAACAAAGCACTTCCAACTATGAAATAACAGAAGCTCATTGTTTTTTGAGGCAGACAAGTCAAAAAATAACCCTGAGTGAAGAGTCGAACCTTTATGCATCAGAGTGAGTCTTGCTATGAAACTAAAACAAACCATTGCTTCATAAGCAACTTTTGAAGATCGAATTGTTTCAAAAATACTTTTAAGAAACCGTCTGGATCTGGTAAATCCCTTACGAAAGAGCTACTAAGCGATGAATCTTCAAAAAGCCTTCAACAAGGTTGATATGCAAACGACAAAAGGGAAACAGGCCTCAGACCTGGAGTTGGTTTATAAGGACTCTCAACAGTTCAACTTAAACAGACCAAACGTTACTGTCCTCTTAAATATGGGACGGAAAATTGTCAATAAATCTTGAGATTTAAATTCATTCATATCAGTCTCGTTTTAGTGCAGGAACCCTGTCAAAGAAACCTTGCACAAGCTTCTGAATTCGATTTTCGAGTAAGGTATGAATTACGATATTAAAATCAGTACAAGAAGCATCTTGAAAGACAGCGTTTCAAGAAATAGTATGTAGCCCTCGGACTTACACCTCCGACGAAAGAATGTGAGTCATAGATTTCGATGTAGGACAAAGTCTTGTTGTAACAAACGTTTACCATATCTCAACATCCAATAGGCTTAGCTACGTTCGGGTCGACGCAAAACACTTAACTCGTCCGCAAGGGCTAAGTGGTTAGTATCGACTTGGATCAGTTTTCAGTTGTAGCAGGATTTCAAATGAGAATTTCCCGGTCTTGAAAAATTTGTTTATGTATGATTATGAAATTTCTTAGATTTAGATTTAAGTCATGTCATCTGCAAGCGCAGTACCAATGCCATTTAATTTCTGATTGAAAATCGAATAAATATAAATTAAAAATAATTAAGGTCAAAGCACAGAACCTTGGGGAATGCTAATTTTTAAGACATTTAAAATACGGAAAACTCCGTTTACAACAAGCCTTTAGAAAACATCTAAAGGAACACATCTCGCCGTTTTAAAATGGCTTTGTCATGGGAAAATCAAATCGATGGTTTTTATTTTGATTTCGCGAAAGGTTTTTCAATTAAACTCCCACTATTTAGTTTCCATTGAAGGATTCCATTAAAGGTCGTATTCAAGTCCATCGTGTCCAGTTATGGTAACATTTGGTATCCCCCAAGGCAGCCATCTATGCCCCATTCTATTTCTCGCTTTAATAAATGATATGTCTGGTATTTCTTAAATTTTCAAAGCCTATTACATAGACTGCTAAATATATTTCTGGCCTTATTATGAAAATGCGAATATTTATCATCAAAAGTGGTTTAATTGTTTTTCAAAGTATTTTCCAGCATGATTTATACACTTTTGCATGCGCTCAAACCAATTGTCGAAACACTTTTTCCACTCCGATTGAGACACCTCCAAAACATGGTTTGAACGCTTCAACAGCATTTTCTGGCGAGGAAGATCGTTGACCACGCATTTTTTTCTTAATGTGCGGGAATAAAAAGAAGTCATTGGGTGCCAAGTCAGGGCTGTACGGCGGATGACTCATCAATTCGACGTTTTGGCCGGTCAAAAAGGCGCTGGTTTGAGCCAATGTGTGAGAGCTCGCATTGTCATGGTGAACAATGATTCGTCTTTTCTTGTTCGTTTTTCGAATTTCTCCGAAGACTTCAGGCAAACAAATTATGGTGTACCACTAAGAATTGAAGGTCCTACGTTGCTCAAGCGGAACAGTCGCCACATGACCAGTTTTGCCGAAGAAACAGGCGACCATTTGCTTCGAAGTGTTTCTTCCACGAACAATTTTTGTTAGATTTGGCTCGTCTTCGAAGACCCACACGGTCGATTGTTGTTTTGTTTCGGGCTCATACGCATAGATCCATGATTCGTCACCTGTGGCAATCTTATAAACGTCTTTTGAAGCACCGCGATCGTATTTTTTTCACATTTTTCTTTGCACCAATCGACACGAGCCTTTTTTTGAGCGATTGTCAAATTGTGAGGGATCCAACGAGAACGAACCGTTTTTACGGCCAGGTGTGCTGAATGGTTACTTGTATCAGTCAATAAAAAAAAACTTCCTGGAAAACAAAGCGGACATGATCTGTTTTTTATTGAATAGCAGGTCAACATTTGTGGGTTCGTTTAGTACATTATTATTACTATGGAAATTGTATGAATATTGCAAGTTATGAATGAATTAATTTGTTTTTATTTTATCCTTGAAGTTTCCTGTTTTGTGAAGTAACAATTGATCTATCAGAATAGGCAGATATCGATAGTTCTTTTACAACTTAATCGATAACTTAACCCTGCACTGAAAAACTGCTACATGGGTTAACTCAGGATTGATTTTATTCCGGAGTTAGCTAACACCGAGTTAACTCAGAGTTAACTCAGCACTGCAAAACTGGGCCTTAGAGTCTTAAAGTAAACATAAAGAAACTTTAATAAAATTCTTTTAATATCCATCTTAAAACCCTATTTTTTACCTTACCTAACTTTGGTGAAATTTTTTTATTTAGAAAAGTTCATAAAAATAAAATAAAATTATTATTGAAAAAAACAAAAAAAATGGGAACCGTGTTTTTGAAATTTTTCAACTTATTATTCAAAAAAAATAGAAAAATGTTGAAAAATTAAACTTTGTTCTTGAATTTGAATGATCATGGTTGACAGAGTTCGAAAACGCAGTCTGAAGCATCCACCTTCTTATGAAAAGACGGAAATTAAACACTTCCGATGAGGAGAAAACAAGGTTTCAACACTTTTGTATGCTTACCGCCAATATTTTGGAGAAATATTTTAAATGAATTTAGCTTTTTACACGCGACGGCAAACGAGACTCATATGGATTTATTTGTCGAATCGGATGGAATTACTGGCTCGAATACGAAAAGCCTTATCCTGACACTACTTGGCCGAAATGTGTCAACAAATTTACTCATGGTGATTTCAGTTGGACCTGCGATCTTGAAGTGAACGAATTTCGAATCCAGTTGGAATGATATCCATAATTTTTTTTGTTGTTGCAGAATGCATAAAGCTTCCAATATGAAACCATCTCAAATGTCTGGCTAATTGTTGTGCAGAAAGCTCAATCCATTTTATTGCTTCTCTGACTGATTCTTCCCAAGAAAATACTGAATTTCCTATTTCCGTTCCATTTGATCTACAATTTGAGCATCAAAATCAGCACTACCACAAAAGAGCAGTTCCAATTTTAAGGTCCTTTCCCAAGATGCAAATATTTTGATGTGATAGTTTAACTTATATCGAGATAAGGTTTGTACCAGCTGCCAGGCTACATATTCTCCCACATTAGCTAATGAAAACTAATACGAATTATCCCTTCTGGTACTCTAAATGAAACTTGCAAAGGGGTTAATTTTAGGAATATCCTAAGAGTCACATCTTCTTGATGTTACTCCCATTAAATTTTATAGTAATGATACCCATGAGGCTTTCGTGTAAGGCACTTTGACTTCTCCTTTCATCATCTCGAGTAGAAAAAAAAAACCAGGGTGATGATGCTCAGGCAAGGCTCATCCCAACAAGAATGCTTACATCAAACTTCCATTGCATGTTCACGAGGCATACGAACATTTTCCCACGTAAAAAGTGTAAAAAAGAAAATGAGAGAGAGAAAAAAAAACAGCTAAAGGAGCTCTATCACACATTTAGATCCTTGCACGATGACGAACACCAGCAGTAGGTGGTACCAGGTACTCGGGTGTGTTACATATCCATTTGCAGTTCAAAGCTAACGTGAGCAATTATTTTGCGCCCAGATTCACATCCAGGTGAGTGTGTACACCACTTGTATCGTTATGAAAACGGTGTGAAAACCCTTATAACCGCTATGTTTGTCAATAGTTAATTAGGAGCATTTCATTAGGATAAAATGTATTTGCTTGCACGCTGCGATATTTACGTTTACAATAAGCACAGTCCATGTTCATGCTCAGGACCTCCATATTGCTGGTGATTTTGAAAGCACAACCTTTCCATTGTTTACACTGTAATTAGTTTTCTTTGTCGATCTACATAAATAACGAGCTCATCCCGTACAAACCTATAATCTCTCAAGCCAACGAAGAGTCCCATTTTCCACTGAACTGTGGAAGAGCAACTATTTTGCTGGTCTTGCAAGGGGGGCTCCATTCGTGCGCTCGTAAATATTTTATAAATATTTTCCATCGAAAATGTAATAACTTACGAAACCAGAATACACAAAACAATATTTAAGGACCTCGCACTGGTCCTGCTTCTAACATTCTATATATTTTCAAATTGGGTGAGGGTTTTCCCAAGGACTACTCGATCGATAATGATTCGAAAAGCTTAAGAAGGGAATTTCTTATTTTTCGGGATCTCATTGTTGATGCTTTCTTCTGCCACCCTGAAAAAGGGTTGCATATGGCCAATCATTATCCTTTGTAAATAATTTAGTTGAGAAACAAAACGAAAAATGCTTAAATTCGTTCATCCTTGGGGAGGGGGCCGCCTATTTTTGGTTCTTGATATTACCGTGATTTTGACATCTCTGACGTTTTATTTATAATCCTTTCGCTGCCGAAAGGATGGATGGACAAAGGGTTGAAGTTTTGACTCTAATCCAAATTCAATTATGGAAATTGCTATTACATTTGAAATGAATTTGAATACGTCTTCCAGAGAAAGGATTACGTGAATTATCTGTTTGAAAGTTTTGCAAATTATTGCCGCCGAGTGAGGAAGCTACTTTGCTTCAATTTCAGTGAACTGGATGAAGGAAAGTCTTGTTTCATTTGACGCTTTGAGACTAAAAATAGTCGCAATTGAAAATATTCATAAAAATAGTAGACTTCTCTGGCAGTATAAGTGTTGCCTGGTTTTGATCCTTACGCAGATTAGCGATGAGTGAACTCTCAAAAAAAGGTTCTAGTCTAGAGGCATGAATATCATATAATTTTTGAATTTTCATAAAAAGAAGGCAATTTATATTTTAAGTATCCATTTTTTGTTAGTTTTTTTTTAACCTAACAAGAATACAGAAAAAAATCAAAAAAATAAAATAGGTTGAAAATTTGAAAAATTAACAGTTGATGAAGTAGGGTCTCAAAAAATTGGCGCGTAACCATACCCACGATTTCAACCTTCCTAGTAATCTGAAATAAAAAATTATATTATTGATCTAGAATTATGTCGCAATGTCTGGAACTACGGAAAAGTTGGAAAGATTTTCTTTCACAAAATGGCGACTGCCTGAAAAAAAAAAACAATTTCTGCACCACTTTTTTTTTGACTGTTTCGAATTTAAAAAAAAAAGAGTAATATAAATTTGGGGATGGGGATAGACAAAGACTCTTTGAAAATTTCAGGTAAATCGGTCCATAAGAACCTGAGAAATCGTGGGGATTGTTTTGAAAAACACAGTTTCGAGAAAAACACGTTTAAAGTTTCGGGTAAAGTTTTTCGCAGTCTATCTTCATATCGAGCAGTTCTGGTCTCATTTGATGCGTTGGATGCTCGTATCTCGCAGCGGTCAATCCGGGCGTTGTCTCGTTTCACAACAAATGAATGAGTTCCGGGCCAATTTTCATTCCCATAAGCTCCATCATTTTTAAAATAGGAATAAAGCCTTCATTAAAAATTCAAACATTTTTATATTACTCACAGCACATATGTACGTCCACGTGGTTTGAAGGTTGAAGCATAGAATTCAACTGTTAGCAGCTGGACGTAAGTGAACTCTAAATATAAAAGATACAAGTCACCTTGGGACAAAAGGTTTTACTGAGAAATATGGATTCAGGTCGACGGAGAATCTCTAATGTCTTTTGTGCGATTAAGTCAGCAAAATACCGATATCTCCGAAAATAATTTGAATTTTGAAAAATCCTCTTGTAAATATATTCTTGAATAATTAAACTTTGAAAAAAAAATCGATTTTTTTTTAAATTTCTAGACTAGACTACCCCCTTAAGCGACCTAACTACTAACTAACTAACTACTACTTAAGCGACCTAACTACTACTACTACTACTCATCTGATTTCACCAAAATTAGCAATGGATCCTTGCAATAAACACAGGCTGTAAATTATCTAATTTAAAAAAAGGGTCTTTCGTGATGACCAATAATATTTGTTAAGCTGTTGAAAACCCCGTAGTTTTTTGTGAACGCTTTTTTAATGATGTATATTGAATTACTTTTTAAAGAAAAGTTTTAGAGCTTAAATATTTTTATAAAAAATCTGAGAAATTGTAAAAATATGACTAAAAAATGTTTTGTATACGCTGGCGCTAAACTCACAAAAAGCCAGGCCTAAAATTATGATACATGTCAGTAATCAATCATAATTTTATATATTTTGTTAAATAATATTGTATGAAATAATCTTCTTAAACGAGGTAAAATTTGTATTTAGTGGTCAATCTTCAAAACTACCCATCTGATTTTAAAATTCGAATACAATGTGATTAACATTTTTTTTTATTTATTATTGCTATTATGTCATTAGTAAGAAAGAAATCTATGCCGTTCTCAAAAGTTTCCTCCCACATTTTCTGCTCTTTCATTTTCCACCAATCATCCAACATTTCGCTGGTCTTGCCAATGTTAATTGTGAATGTCCCATTGTAATAGGGACTTCCAAACTTTGAAAGTTGATAGCGGCCATATTGTCAAATTGGCTGTCATTTATTCAGTCTGTTTTGTCAAAATGTTTGCAAATTATAAAATTGTTTTATCAATATGGGTGCTCTGTCCAGGCAACGTGCCGCACACGCTTCATTTTACGGACGCCATAATCGTCCATCCGAGAGGACTTTTTGCAGTGTGATGGATGAATTTGAGACTTCGGTCAACCATCAGACATATGTCAACGCATTGCAAAATCTGCCGAAAACATCTCCGTGAGAGTGTGCCGGAGAATCCGAGGTTGCACCCGTACAAAATTCAACTGACCCAAGAACTGAAGGGAAATGACCATAGACAACGACATGTGTTCGCCAAATGGGCTCTCGAGCAGTGGAAACTGATCCAAATTTTCATCCAAAAATCGTCTTCAGAAATGAGGCTCATTTTTGGATGAATGGATACGTCGACAAATAATATTATAGAATTTGGGACATGAGATCCAAGAGCAATGGATTCTTGGAAATGGATCCCGAAAAAGTTCCTGTTTGGTATGGATTTTGGGCTGGCGGCTTCATCGGTTCATATTTCTTTGGGATTGAGGTTGTCCAAGCCATCGCCGTTAACGGCGAGTGCTTTAAGTCGATTATACCTAATTCTTTTAGCCTAAATTGGATCATATGGACACCAACGACATGTGGATTCGACATGATGGCACTAAGTGGCACACAGCTCAGGCCACGCTGGAAATTCTGCACTGGTGATTCGACGGCATGGTTATCTCTCGTCGAGGTGATGTGAACTGCAAATAAGGCATAAACAAGAGCGGCCAATATAACCTATGCCATCGGTCAAATTCAGCTTGATCTATGCGCCAGAGTAATGGAAAATTGGTCATTTCGGATGCGCGAGTTATAGAATATAAAATTGACTCTTTACTCTTTCAAATGTATTTACAAGTTTTTATTATTATCTTTTTTTTTTTTTACAAAGTTTGCGATTTTGAATGTTTCGTCTTGGCCCACGGTCATTACCAGACTGCCCAAGCGTCGGAAACCCAAGCGAAGCCATGCAGCGGTCCAAAGATAAGGCCTGTTATTGTGTTGGTTAAGCATCATTTTGGCGGGAAAAAAAGGTGAAAATTAGGGCTGATTGGTTGGCTCCATCCGATGCTAAGCCCAAGCTGTTGTCAAGCAGATGTTAATCGCTTGTTTACTTGGATTAAACATTTGATGGGAATGTTGTTATTCAACTCGCGCTATCCAGAGAAGCCACGGTGGGTATTTGAACGATATTAAATTTCATATATAATGTCATCGATAGATTTTTCAAATGAATAAAAAATATCGACGATATCTCACAAACACTTTGTTTAATTTAAAGTTAAAAATAGGAAGAGCTTAATTCGAGCCCCCTTAAAATATTGGTGAACAATTCTTAAATTCTTATTAAATAATTACTGTCAGCGGCCGCCGGATTAACCATTTTGAATTCTACAACTTTAATACGTACAAGAAATCTGCGCGGACGAAGTCGCAGGCTATTTGCTAGTAGAATAAATACTGAGAAACATAATGGAACTTAATATTGGTGGCTCGACTGGATCAAACTGCTTGTTTGTACCCGACTTGTTTGAAATCTTTCATTCCTAGGAATTAATTCGTATTTTAGTTAAAAAGTCGCCATGAAAATAGCCCGAAAATCTGGCTCCAATTGTACGAACGGAAAAAAATGATGATAATATCTTATTTCAAGCTACAAGCTAAATTGGTGTAGTTTGTTTCTACAGTTTGGTTATGTGAGAATTATTTAAGATTTATTTATTTAAAAAATATGAATATCCCTCGCCGTCACTTACTCAAACTAAAAGTAACGAGGGAACAATATGTAAATAACAATATTTAAAGAAAATAAATTTATTGAATGTAAGTAAAGGGACCCTAAGGACTCTAAAGACTGGAAAAACTTTCGCAAAACTGGAATCTCCGTGATCCTGGTCAACATTAACATGAACATTTTTTTAAAAAGTAAATGGTATGCGTTACTACATTTATCAACTCAAATCGATAATTTAAAAGCAACCAAGCGATATTCTGACATGTGCACGAAGGGGTCCATCCCACTGTTGAATAGCCTTGTTGCAAGTATCATTTGCTCAGCTCCGATTAGACTCCGCTGAACGGATATATATCTTCAACGAATCTGTTGCTCCTTAAACACTTAAATTGCCTTAAACCAACCAAAGCAATGTTGTTTGATATATTTCCTTGCGTTACGAAGAAAACGTTGCAAATTTCCATTCAAATAACCTTAAAATATTTAAAAATACGCTTTTTTGTTGGGGAACCCCCTTTTATTTTTAACTTTATATTACTTGTATTATTTGTTGATTTAACCATAGTCAAAGTAGTATACATTGCAAGTGACTTCATATAACGGTTCAGAAGATACAGCCCTGTCGAGATGGACGGATGGGCAGACCCTTACAAATGGAGTTCCGTTGGCACTATTTGGTGATGGAACCCTTAAAACCAAATGCTGAAAAAAATTAACTTTTTGAAATTTTTCTGTATTATTCACTTTCAACAATTAAAAACCAATTAATTTTTAAGAACACTTGACATCTCACTCTACGACCTTGTTTTTGGACAATTACTTGTATTATTTGTTGATTTAACCATAGTCAAAGTAGTATACATTGCAAGTGACTTCATATAACGGTTCAGAAGATACAGCCCTGTCGAGATGGACGGATGGGCAGACCCTTACAAATGGAGTTCCGTTGGCACTATTTGGTGATGGAACCCTTAAAACCAAATGCTGAAAAAAATTAACTTTTTGAAATTTTTCTGTATTATTCACTTTCAACAATTAAAAACCAAATCATTTTTAAGAACACTTGACATCTCACTCTACGACCTTGTTTTTGGACAACTCTTACGATTTGGATGGTGTTCCAAAAGTTTGTCATGATACCGGTATCTACTGTTCTATCGACTAAGATAGTCATCGATATATTAATGTACTTCGTAAGCAAATAATAAGTTTTCCAGAATGGTTGCTAAGGTTGTTCGGCAAGAAGTGTCATTTGCGTTTAAAAACACGGCTTAGTGGCGCAGTTTGTAAAGCAACTGCCTTTTAAGAATCAATTCATAGGTCACAGGTTTGAATCATAGAGTAAGTCCAATTAAATCTATTTTTCGAATCTGCTACAATCACCATCTGTCGTTGCGATCAAATTCATGGTGCTATCTCCGAACTCGTGGGCCAGCGATAAAAGTCTGACTAATTTGGAGGCCATGCAAGTGGTCAAACTTCGCGTTTGTGTTGATAATTGTTGATAAATGATAATCATTCAATCTACTTTGAATGCATAACACTTATAGCAGAGTAATGACGGAGTCTTCCAAAAACACTGGAAATTTTAGCTGCTGGTATATCACCCAATATCGATTCAAATACTGCGAATTGAGTGAATAAAAATAAGTCGATATCTAATTGTCTGGCATTCAGACAGCAATCGAAACCGTCTACACATTCGTTCAACTCTTCTTCTTTTCATTCTATTTACTCTGTGCAGAATAAGGGTAGTCATAATCCCTTGACAAAAATTTATAAAAAAAATTAAGTTTTAAGCCCACAACCAGAAAAGCAGCTTGATCGGCCTATCAATAATTCGTGGAAAATTGAAGTTTGTACATGACAACGATCCTCTCTCCCGTCACTTACATCACCTGGTAGTTCCCGAATCCTTGGAAATGTAATTAAAAAAAACGAGTGAAATTTTTCGCTCTTAGAAATAATGCTTCAACAATATTGTATTTCTTTTCGTCTCGAAAGTCAAACATCTCAAAATCTGTCAGGAAAAATTATTAAAAATCAATTCCATCCCCTAGCATGCTTGCATGTCGTTGTGAAGTGATTTTCAATTACCAATCCCGGAGCCAATTAAAAACTTCGTTTAATGCCTTTCCGTAACAATTTCCATCACTCTCTGTGATTTCCAACCCAGCACACAAAAACACATAAAGATAAATGCAGAAAACAAATTAAAAATCAATTAAACGTATCATCTGCAAGGAAGAAAAAAAAAACAAATATAGAAATACTGCAAAACATCGGACCCCCGAAACGAGGTCAATTTGTCAGTTTTACAACCCTTAACTGGCATCAAATCATCAGTTGCAGTGGCAGTGCCTCTGCCTCATCCCTTTTGTTTCATCATTCACACGCCAGCTGCCCGCCCGCCGCGCCGTCTTCCCAAGGGTCAGCGAAAATTGAAATAAATTTGTTTTTACCCGGCTTATTGTGGCGGAAATGGATTTCATCAAGCTCGTAAATAAATTGCAAAGACTCATCAGCAGCTGCAGTTTGAGGCGTCGTCGGTGTCGTTCCGCCAACCATATACACAAGTCTTAAACTTACCCTCATGGCAAGAAGTAAATAGTGGAAAAAACCATATTCCATTAGAAAGCTCCCAGGGCCAGTAATCCCTTTCCAAGATGTAAATGCATCTGCTAGTGCTTTGGTGCCATTTGACTTAAGCCTCCGCATGCATACTCTGAATGCCGCGTGAAATGAAGAGATTACGCTGCTGACCACCCAACAGATGGCGCCCAACAATGTACACACAAAATCAACATCCTATATCTGTGCAAGTATTTATGCATCCCGTACGATTCGATGGGCAGCAAACCAACCCCCTTGTATAGTGAATGTTGGTTTGCAGGTCTAGGTCAAAGCTCTGCGCGAAAAGTTTCCCTCCATTCAAAAGCGATGCTGGCTTCGGATGCAACTGTGTATCTCTACACACATAAGCCGGGTTATAATGCATTTATGCATCCGTAAATAATTCTACCCCAGCTAAAAATAGGTACATTGCCTGAGAGTGGAGTGGGGCGAGGGAATGTGCGTTGCATTTTATTCTATCTAGGAGCATTGAGTTGGCGCTCAAAGCCAATACAGATGCACTCGTGCAGAGCTTGTTCTCTTTCTGGCTTCGTTGCTGTTGCCCTTTTGGTTAAGGGGAAAGATGCAATTGCGTTTGTGTTCTCTTGGTAAGGAGAGAGTGTCATTGTATATATGGTATAGGATTCCTTGCAGAAATTTCACAGGATCTTTCAGTGAACGAAGAGGAGGAGATGGCGGGAAATGTGTGAACTATATGCTGTGAAGGATACATTCAGTTTTTTGCCACAATAAAAGCTTATCGGTATCGCAGTTATTAAATAGAATCCTTTGGTGGATAAATTTACTTTAAAGCTGTGTGTGCTGGGGTTTGAATTAATCTCAATTAAGAATAGGCTAAGGAAATTTAAGAAATTGAACTAATTTAGAACATGCGAACTAAAGATCTGGCAGTAAAAGGAAATCCAGGGACCCTTTTGAAACTATCCAAGAATTGACCAATTGATAGAAAAACTGCTAAGTAAAGTCACGTGTTATCGGTCGAAAAACGTCGCGGTTGGAGGAAACAATGTCCGATGAAAATAGGAACTAAAATAAGGGCCACTGACTCACAGACCATGCGGTAACCAGTTATCCTGGTTCCTTACAAAAAGATCCACACTTCAAACGGGCTATCAATCAAATGGTCTAACTACAGACCAAATCAAGCATGTTCTGATTGACATGCGTCAAATATTCTGGACATTTTAATAGCAACAACTACTGAGAACTGCACAAGGCGACAAAAATGAGGTTCAACTAAAGACGCAAACCGGAAATAGCCAAAGAAGTGGTGTGAAAAAATCGAATCTTAAGAGAAGATAATTCTTTCAATTTCAATGTTTTAAAGCTATTTTGCTGAATAAAAATTGGGATTTTAAAAACACTGAACCATTCTTTTGAAGTCAGTAATTGATGCAATGAATTTTAACCAGTCATTGAATTTAGTGCAATGGTTGTATTTTTTTCTATTACATAAAAGAATTGGATTGATGTTAGTTGAAGTCCGAAGTGAATTCACATAAAATCAATTGAAGTCAATGAATTCAAAAGGAGCAATTTGAATTCTTTTTAGCAGTGGAAAAGTAATGTAAGGCAAGTTTTCCTCAGTGGGCTTATGAAATCTTGAAAACATTGAGCCAAGCTATGTGCGAGCCAAACGAATGCAGCTCGATCTCGCCTAGATGAATTTCTAGACAAGACAAGTCAAGTGAATTTAATTTGTTTCGAAATAGTTTTTTGGTGGTTCGTTATAACGTCAAATCTATTTAACATATTTCGCAATAATAGCTGACTTCGAAAATGTATGTTTTTTGATCATGCAGTGTGGCGTCCGAATCGTGCTACAAAAACAAAATGTAACAAAATCTACCATCGAGATCCATATGTTGGGGTTCGAGCTAAAATCGCAGCTGTAGCATCGTCAACCCAAGCAAATTCAAGCGTTTCGAATCGAAACTTTTCGGCGCGAATTGGAGTTTGCAGACGGTCATTAAAACGGATAAAGCAAGTTGAACTTTCTTGATTTGCCTATTCGCCTAGAATTTTGCCAAAAAATGATTGAAATTGCCGAAGATGACAACAGCTTCAAAAACTGCTTGCTTATGTCTGATGTGGTCCATTTTGATCCAAACGGCAATGTAAACAAGCGAAATTGCGTCAAATGAAGTGAATCTAATCCAGAAATACCATACTCCATGAGACAGACCTGCGACCAGAACGATTCAGTATTTCAACAAGGTACATCATGTTAAATTAATATTTGATAGAACTAAGGAACAAATATAAAAATTAATTCCTTATCCTTCTTTTAATTCTTTGGAGGTGTTCAAGCACAGCTCTTGAAGTTCAATATTGGTCTTTTGTTAATTGGAGCAAATAAACCAAAAACAACTTAAGAAAGTATAGTATATTCACGCACCCGGCCTGACGTCCCAAATAAGTTTTTTTTTGCCCAGAACTGCGGCGAAGAAGTACCTATTTTCTTAAAAACAAAAAATAGTTGAATTCATTGACTTCAATCGATTAAATTGAATGCATAAATAACTTTGAGGAATATATGAATTCAATGCTGACTTCAACTTAGCTTATGTGAATTCAATTGATTTCCGAAAATGATTTTAATCCTATGATTGCTAAGAATTAAAAAGAAAGTTGATTTCAGTCTTTTTGAATCCCAGTCTTATTTGAGTTAAATCGCATCAATTAAAAGTTTTGAATTATTTGACTTAAATTCCCTGAATGCTATCCAAAAAGAGGGAAAGCTCCAATGCACCAATGCATGTCACAAAGGTAAACAGTATAATTCAACAAGTTTCTGAGGACTTTTTAGGCTACCGACCATGACGACTGCTGGCAGAAGAAGAAGGCAAAAGATTTGGCAGACAGTCTCACAGCCCAAGGTATCGAAAGGTTCTAAGAATAAGGCAAAAGCCTTGCTGCAGGCTACAAAAGAGGGAATAAATCTTTCCCATAATTGTGAGGGAAATCTTGTCACCGAATTGCATTGGAGTATGTTTCTTGGCCAGCACCATCTTCAGCAGCTATAAGGAATGTCCGAACCATTTGAAAAAAGGTAATTCTATGCCTAGAAACAAATATTGATCTATTTTCCTATTCAACGTCGTTTACAAGATCCGAAACACACAAATAAACCATTCAGATCTACAATAGACCAATTTTCACACTACGTAAAATTCTTGAAAAGACACGCGAACTTCAAGTCGATACTCACGAACTATTCATAAACGTCAAAGAAAAATAACTTGGGAAACTGATCCAGTCTCAAATGTGGTGTTCGGTGCAGTTTGGACAGAATCATGAAACCTAGACGGCAATAGCTGTCTGTTCAACTTTTGAGATACGCAGGCGATAATGTCGTCAATGTTCGCGCCCAACGTGCTGTAAATGAAGCTTTAACGGCGCTCGGAGAAGAAGAGGGAAGAGCTGGTCGTCAAACAATGAGAACAATGAGAACAGCTGCGACAAAAGAGTAGCAATTGAAAGTTTTGACTTGGAAGTAGTGAAGAAGATTATTTATGTCTGTACAAATAACAACTCGACAAAAGACTCCTTGGTGGAGATCTGACGGAGACCCATCAAAGGCAAAAGGAACTCGAACTCGATACAGATGTAGAAGTATTCAAATAAATGAGTAGCTCAACATTTACACTTCCTAATGAATATAGTGTTCCAAGAGAATAAAATCTTTTTTGATGGCCAAGCATGTAATAATGATAATGAAGTTGGGTTAGAATATTGTATAACAAATTTGTATTGCTTATATTGTATTGAAACTGATTTTTTTAGCATTTTTTTTGAATACATATGCAAAGTATTTTTTAAAATAAATTTTACAGTCTAATAAAATATAATTTTCAACATTTAACTTTAGTTGCTTCATGCTTAGGTTGATTTAAATGTTTACTTTTTGTTGTGTTCAATGTCATTTTCAAATTGAACTTGAAGACTTTTTCCAAAAATTTTAACGTAAATGGTCTTCAATGCTCACACTATTCCAAATTTTCAATTTTTGTTACATTGACTTTGACCATTTAAATGAGTCATTAACTATATTTAAGAAGGTCGGGCCCATCCACCACCCAATTGAAACTATCTCGTTACATTGTTTTTAAATAAGAACCATTATTATCTGGCAATTAGTTGACTGTTTTCAAGAGTTCTTCAATGGAACTCAGAGGTTTAAACTTAAAAAAAATTTGAGTTCTTTCTATATAACCAATAACAAAAAATTAAAAACAATTGTTTGGAAATAATATTTTAGAATTATTTCTTTTTTTTCGGCGTACTCATCGATTTTAATTGCGCGCCTGTTTGTTTTATAACGTATTAAACATTAATTTAAAGTTTTGATGTACTCAAATCATCACATTTGGATTCAAAAGACTTCCATCTGAATTCAATAATTCAAAATGACTTCAATTGTTTTGAGAATTCAAAATGACTTCCAAAAGATTAAAGAGATTTCACTGAAAACTCAAATGATCGCATTCAGTTGAATGCATCATTCCCAATCAGTGATTTCATAGTTTCGTGGATGAAATGGAAATGTATGATTGAAGTCAATGCGAAAAGGTTTTCCCTATGAAAATGAACGCATCCTTTTACAACTCTTGCCTATTGGCTGACATTCAAAAATGCTCTTAGCTGAATTTTTGACTTTCGATCTGGATCCATGTTGATACACGTTGCATATGAAAGAACTTTTCCTCCATTTGGCCGTTTGAGTCGAACTGAAGTACCCCGACCAGCGATAGAAGAATTACTCGACTCTCTTGCCTTACCAGCTGGGTGGCGAAGTTGGTAGAACGCCTGCTTTTCAATTGATTCAATTGATAGATCCCAGGTTCTATTCCTAGATTGGTCTTGTTTTTCGAATCTAGTCCAGTCACCATTTGCCATTGGGATAAAGTTTATGGAACTATTACTGGATTGGTCGACCAGCGGTAGTAGTCTGACTAATGGGTGGCGTTGTTGTGGTGGTTGTTGCATCAGGTTTATACCAAATTCGTGTTTTCAAAATAGTTGTTTGTGTAGATTGTGTGAAGGCATAACACTGACAGCGGCTTGTTTACCTTAATCTTCCAAACATTCAAAGTTCATATATCAAAACTAATGTCAAAAAAAAATCCTGCGAATTAGGTGAAAGCTAAAACGTCGATATCATAATCCTCCGTCCCGTTTCGGGCTCCACCCGCGGAAGAGAGTTAGTTGAAACCAAATACACCTGAGTTTCTCAAACCACTACAAAATCTTTCATTTTCCTCCTAATTCTTCCGCTCGCTCTGTGCTACACGCATTATAAGAGTATTAAAAAAAATCCTCTTGAAAAGCGAGCAAATAATTAAAAAAACCATGCGTGAATTGCAAGTTTTTCAATATAATGGTTTCCCAAGATGTTTCGATTCAGAGGCATAATATTCAGAATCAAGTAATCTCACAATAAGAAAAAAAAAGTAATAAGCAAGTAACGGCGAAAAAAATACTGCGAATTGAACGAATGCAAATAAATCAATATAAATTTATACGTCTCTATTCGTACGCAACCCATGGAGCAATTTTAACAGTTTTAATTGCTTGAGAGCGAGTCTATGTATGTTGCCTTACCTACAGTTGTGATGTCTAACCTTTTAGAGGAATAGTGTACATGAAAAACTTGGTATACTAACAAATTCAATAAATAAAATAGCTTCTGTCAAGAATGTGTATAACTCATCTCGTTCGGGATTTCATCTCGACCTTTAACGCCTTTTCATAATTTCGAATTGAATATAATCTCTGGATAAATTGTTACGCACCTTCCTTCAATTTATACTCCTCAAAATGATAAACTTGTTCCAATTTCATGTCGAAATCAAATCACACTGGTCGAAAATAGACTTTACTTTATCAATTACGGCGGTCCAATGAAGGGGACAAAATTAATTGGAAAAACTGCTCAGGTCCCAGTTGGTGAAATCTCCGCCTGACCCACTTACTGGACCTACGAGCATTCGAAACACACTCACCTTGACGAGTCTGGTATTTATTCCATGGTAACCCAAGATCCAGAACCCTTTTAAAAAATATATCCTTTAAAAAATTAATTGGATGACCACCGCTACCTCTGGATCTACGACGAAGCCTCGAGCCCAAGGAGTATAGTTTTTTTTTCCTTTGCATTCACAAAATTGAAAATCGAAAATTGAAACTCTCCAGCATTTGGGGTTGGTCTCTGGAACAACTCATCTCTCAGGTAGATATCTAATCCACCACAACGTGGAAGGGGGCGAAATCCAATTGTGCAGAAACCAATATTCAAAAATCCCAGGTGGCACGACCCGTTGTTCGTGTGTACTTGTAGCTTGAGTTGCTGTGTTACGCTTCGAAGCTTGATCCTGCCAGAATTACAATCATTACCACTGTCGACAGCAGGTAGAAATTGTCAAGGATCAATTACAGATAAAAAAAAGAACGAAAAGGAAAAGTCTGTGGAGCTTACGACGTTGTATTGAATATTCATCGAAGGCATTCACACGATGACTCGGCACCGTGCACAGGACCAAGGACGAGCTGCTGCTTGACTTTGACGAACTCCATAGCCGACATGGAAATAGATTTCTAATTACAAACTGCCTAAAAGGAGCAACAACTGTGCTGCTGAAATTGTTTCAAGGATGGAGACAAATGGAATGTTCCTTAATAGTCACGTAAATCGCAAGTTGAGGCGGCGAGGAGCTCGACAAAAAAAAAATAAACTTTTTCCTTCCCATTGAATTTTAAATTTTTTTCTTCAAATAATATTATGTATCCCTCTGGTCCTTTCCACTATTGTTTCAACATCTCATGAGTCCTTGTAGGTCTGTCCTAAGAAAGCCAAAAATGACGTGACTCGGATAACAAAGACCTCCAACGGTGTAGCCGTATGCGGTGGTGTGGGCGGCATTTTATTTATTATTTCAAATGGAGTGCTCCTTCCTCGAGAGCCTTATTTTTTCTTCGGGATTTTAATTATGGAAGAATAATTTGCTTCGTAAAATTCGTTTAATGGAGTACATTTAGAGAGTAATGAATTGCGGTTGACAAATATTTTTTTTTTTGGGTGGGAGGTAGCAAGAATTTCGTAGGACGAGATTAGATGGATTTGTGTTGGGAAGCAGAGGCCTACTTGTGGGGAATTGGGATTCTATGGAAGCACTGGTGCGCAGTGTTTAACTGTTAAGCTACTAATGAACTCTGATGCGATTAAATGATTGTCTTATAAGCTAGCCACAAGCCTCTGGAAATTATGGTGTAAGAAAGTTGGGGATTTAGGGGTGGTGCGAATGAAAGTAATTTTTCGATTGCCCTAGGCAGTTTGTAAATAAAAATAAAACGACCAAGTGAGAATTATACTCTTACACAGAGGGCTCCGCGGCAATCAAGAGTATGCAAGACTTTATGTTTTATGATTAAAACGTTGTTATGCAACGCGACACCTAGTGGTGCTTTTCTGATACTTGTTGCACACAAACTAAAAGTTTTCAGTCGGTTGACATGCTTTCCATTTCAATAATTCTTTAATGGAAAAACTAGCATTTTTGAAACGATCATTCGTTCGGAATTTGTGTAATGAATTTCGGAATGTGGGGATGTAAGTGGGAAGTCCTACCCAACTTGTAAGTGTCACATCCATGAACGAATAAAAAAAAAATAATTATAATAGCATTTTCGGAAAATAAGTTATAACATACTTTGACACGACGGGTTCCACGCCTACCGAAAGCATGCAACAATATATTTCTTTAATTATACATTTCTGATAGTAACGTCCATAAATTTGTACGAGCAAGCCAGACGAAGAAAAAGCACGTATTTACTTACTTTCAATTCCATTAAGAACGAGAACTTGCATGAGTTATTAAATCTTTAAAAAATGTACTTGAAGTGAAATCAAAAGTCGAACTCGAAGCTTTTTCCATTCATAACGCACCTTTTTAAGTAGGTCCCTACAAAGCAGGTCGTAAAGATGAATACCGATACCGACCCATATCCAGTCTTCCCTTTCTCTCTAAAGATTTTGAAAAAATCATGCAGATGCAGATCAACTTATATCAGGCTTACGCCCAAAACACAACTGCATCATTCCATTCTCAACGTAGTAGACGATATAAGGAAGATACCATTAGGCATTTGATCCTTTGTGAAAAGCTTGCTAGATTTAACAGTATCTCAGCCCATCTAGTGGAACTTATTTCGTCCTGTCACAAAACCAGCTGTTGCCTGTGGAGACAAAATCTCAGGTTTCTTTCCCATATTAAGAGGGGTTCCTCAGGGTTCCATTTTAGGTCCATAGCTCTTCTATTTGTACATTAATGAAATTGCAGGTGTAGAAGGGGTATAAATGAAGATTTACAAAAAACATCGCTAGATCTGACTCTCTATTCCAATTCTTTTTAGTGGTGCTCCGATAGAATATACTAACAATCTTGGTATCATTTTTAATTTAAATTTAACTATGGATGACCAAGGATAAGGACCCCTTTTAAGACCCGAAACATGCTTGGAAAATACGCTTGCGTTGCCGATTCTCATGCTCGGCTACGAAGTTTTCGCATATGACGATTCAGTCGATTCAGTCGATGTAGCATTAAACGTAGTTTTTTAAGTTTTTTTTTTTTTTAAAAAATTAAGCTATGGCTTTCGAAAACTTATTGACTACAGTGGGTTTCAATTCTTACCATCACCGAGACCACTTATCTTCTTGTGCTAAGGTCTCCTGTCTGACATTTGAATGACAGTTCTTCGTTAAATCTGCTTGGTTGTGGAATGAAATTGAAGTAGTATTTTTTTTAAGTGAATAGTTCCTTAGGCTCGTTGGGTATTTTTGAGATGGGAAAAAACCATCTAACTAACGAGACTGTTACCGGAACCGACCCCTCTATGTATAAAGTAGTATTTTACTAGTATTGTGGGTATGAGTAGAAATTATCCTTGATATCGTCAAAGTAGACTATTTCTTAAATAATCAATTAGTGATATCAAATTTGGAGATAGACCCTTACTGTGGAACAATTTTTTTCTTGGAATATACTCAAGAATCTCCCATAAAAGTTTCTCGAAAAATAACGGGACACCCTGTAGACAAAATGGATCTGAGTTGATCAGGTTAGCGGACACATGCATTTTTTTTCAGACGAAAATCTATGCAATCTTTGAAAAAGAAGTAAGATTTATCTAAATAAATATGGTATGTTATTTTGTCCTTTTGATGATAAACATTCTGGCAGGCTTTGTTGGCAAATATCGAAATATGAGTGATGATTAAGTTAAATACCTTGGACAGGAACATCTAAGCGAAAGAAACAAAGGATAACATGTAAGAAAGTGGCGGTCTTAAGGTCTTCTAAGCTTCTAAAGTACTCACAACTTATCAATTGGTCCTTGATAATTCGACACGCGAATGCCCTCTAAAGTAGTGATAAAGCCTTATAAAGGGTGATTTTTTAGCTTTTATCTTTTTGGCAACACTGGTTTAAACTGCTGATGCACGTTTCGTGTTTTGTTTCACTGTTAAACATCTTCAGTTTGGTCTATAATTTAACCATGAATCGTCTTACAAACGAACAACGCTTGTAAATTATTGAATTTTATTATCAAAATGCGTGCTCTGTTAAGACAGTTCATCGCGCGCTTCTTCCATTTTATGGTCAGTTTAATCGACTCACTGAAGCGGCTATTCGGGCTATTGTGACTAAATTTCGCACCAAATTTACATTGTTGGACATTAAACCACCAACACGCTTACGTAGAGTGCGAACTGAAGAAAATATCGCAGCTGTATCGGCCAGTGTTAATGATGACCATCAATTCGATTCGATTCGTCGCCGTTCGCAGCAATTGGGCCTCTGTTACTCAACAACGTGGAAAATTTTGCGGAAGGATTTAGGTGTGATGCCTTTCAAAATACAGCTGGTGCAAGAATTGAAGCCGAACGACTCACCGCAACGTAAAATCTTTGGTGAATGGGCTCTTGGAAAGTTGGCCAAAGATCCACTTTTTTACCGAAAAATTTGGCTCAATGGGTACGTAAATAAGCAGAATTGTCGATTTCGGAGTGAATATCAGCCAGAAGCATTGCATCCAGAGCTACCAATGTATCCAGAAAAAGTCATAGTTTGGTGCGGTTTATGGCATCATTGGACCGTACTTCTTCAAAGATGATGCGAATCGTGACGTTATTGTGAATGGTGAGCGCTACCGTGAGATGATATCCAACTTTTTTTTTGCCCAAAATGCAAGAGCTTGACTTGCATGACATGTGGTTTCAACAAGACTGTGCCACATGCCACACAGCACGCGCAACAATGGACTCATTGAGAGGCGAGTTCGGTGAAAATTTTATTTCACGTTCGGGACCGGTCTATTGGCCGCCTAGATTGTGCGATTTAACGCCTTAAGACTATTTTATGTGGGACTATGTTAAAGCTCATGTCTATATAGACAAGCCCGCTTCAATTGACGCATTGGAAGACAACATTGAAGCATTTATTCCTGAGATACCGGACTAAGCGGATGGACCATTTAAGGCGCAGTCAAAGTCAACATTTGCATCAAATAATCTTCAAACATTAAATTATTTGGACTGTACTATCGATTTAAATAAAGATTTCATGCATTTTTCTGAACTTTATGTTTTTTTTTATTTAAAACTTTCTTATAGATCTTCAAAAATCACCCTCTATTTGTATTTCTGTTCTTATTCATATTCTTCTTAGTAGAATAGTAAATAAATCAAGAAACAACCCAGAAGAATAAAGTATCTTCATGTGGAAGCATTCTCAAGAATAAATTTATAAATAAAAATAAATAAAAACATTGATTTAACAAGATGTTCCTCAATTGTGTGGACCGATATTCTCAGTACTTGTAATGCTGTTGGATGTTTTCTTTAAATCGGTTCGAATTGATTGGTTAACAATGCTAAAAATGGAAATCAAAGCCAACGAATTAATAATAATAAGTTTTTCTGTGCATATAAGAAAGAATAATTAAAATAATTTATGCTTATTATCGATGAAATAAGATCCCATCCATTTCGTTAAAGGTTAGCAGTCCATGCTGAGCCTTGAAACCAAATCCTCTTCAAACAATCGCAAATGAGATACAATGCGAGCATTGCAATCAACTGTCCGTGCCCTTCAACAACGAAAGAACACCAGGCAAATCAATGTGCTCACAGTTGCCATGCAATTTAATCCAAAAACCATGCCACCCCCCCTTCCGCATAGATTCTACTGAGATTTCCCTTGAAGGGATATTTAAACCTCGGAGAAAAAAATCATAAACGCCACCCTTAGATCGAAGCCGCAACCATCGTTTCGCAAACAGTGAAAACTCGTTGGCTTAAATGCTCATTGGTTTCGCTAATTACAATCCGATTCCAGGATGTTTACATAATTTTAATTAAAGCAAAGATTGCCATTTTGGCTAGGATATGACATTTAGAGATTCCAACCCACACCGATGTTGGGTTGCTCTCCTAGATGACCTTTAAAAATTGCTTAGTGAATGTAAAATTTAAATTCAATGTTGACTGCTGGCATGCCCACACTCAATGTATGTACTGTTCAGGAAAAGGAAGACGACTATCAGCCAGCATACCACCACCCAATGGCAGCTGAAACCTTTTTACTACTATGAGCTCGCCCCAAACCGAACCAGCCAACAAGTGAACTCTGACATTCTGACAAAGCTTTTCCCGGGCAAAAATTCGTTCGAGTGTACAGCTTGCACTTATCTACTTGTATCCACCACAATGAAAACGAACGTTGCACATTGCACATTACTGCCGAGGCAGTCACTTTTCGAGTAACTAGGCCAGAGATGTATTTGTAAAGATGTAATACATATGTACGGAAACGTTCTATTTACACGACGCATATGTGTGTGTGTATTGAAAAATCGCACAAGTGGTACACGCACAAGTTGCTGTTGCTATTGCTCGCCACCCACACTGCTTGTTCTGACGCAGCTGCTGCACTCCATAATACATTGGTGTCAACCCTGCAAGGACGTACATTTCCAAATGCTTGATAAATATTTATAGCCCCCTCATTTTTATGCATTGCTAAGCAATTAGTTTTAATTTAAGTACTTTTTAAATCCTCTCAGTCGTAAGTGCACGTAAGAGCATATAATTTAAGGATTAGGTTTAGGGTTAGAAAGTGGAACAGTATCGTCTCGTTTGCATAAAGTCAAACCATGCATAAATCAGACGGTAATAATATCTATATAAGAACTAAATGCTATTCAAAACCAATGGGTCTTGATACCTCTTTAGATTTCTATGAAAAACTGTCGATTCTGTAGAAATATTTAAATAAAATTTCTGACACTTTACAACCACAAATCCTTGGGCAAGTTCTTAAATCCTTCCAATCGTAGGTGTGCCTAAGAACTTATAATTTAAGGATTAGGTTTAAGTTTAGAAAGTGAAACAGTATCGTCACGTTTGTATTAAATTAAGTCATGCATTAGACAGACTGTGTTAAAAAAAACGAAATGTCATTCAAAACCAATGGGTCTTGGAACCTCCAAAATGTCTATAACTTATGGCAATGCTTTAGAAAATTTATAAACAAATTCAGAAACTTTGCTCGAAACAACAAATTCTTGTACGCATCTTTAAATCTTCCCAATCGTATATGCACCTAAGAGCATATAATTTAAGGATTGGGTTAAGGCTTAGAAAGTGAAACAGTATCGTCACGTTTGTATAACATTTAGCCATGCATTAGACAGACTATGGTATTTTCTGTATTAAAAAAAAACAAAATGTCATTCAAAACCAATGGGACTTGAAACCTCCTACATTTCCATAAAAAATGGCAATGCTGTTGGTAATTCAAATAAAAAAATTCATTCAAACGAAATATCCTTGCAATTAAACTACACTTACATCAATTGACTCTTTTGAACTGTAAATAAAAAGTTGAAGCTTGTGGCACATGTTGAATAATGACAACATTGAGAAGTGATGAAAAAATAGCCTCAATTCATTTTTATAGCATTTTCAATTCGCATTCGGAAACGATTTGTCGTACAAAAAGCCAGTCCCAATTGATTAGCGTGATGGCAGCCTCGTTCACTGTCTCGAAATTGTGTTTTGACTTTGCTCCTGGCTCGTATCCTATTTACGTTGAATGGCCTTGCGTGACGCAAATCATTTGTGTTGAATTCTTTGAATTGGGGCGCAGAACACAATATTTTGTTTATCAGAATACGACACAACACACGAGTACAATATTCATTGCTGTGTTTGATGAACAATAATAGAGGCATCATAGGGTGATGTGTTGCATGTTTTTTTTTTTTAAATATGTGCAATCACATTAGGAAGTTCTAGAAATGGGTCTGAATTCCGGAATTTTTTCATCTATATGTACATGGAATTCTGGAATTTTTTCATATATATGTACATGGAGTTTGGGAGTTTGAGGTAATTTTTATAAAAAAAAAACTGTTTGAAGTAGTCTCGCGCTGCATTGTGAACTTCAGAGCTCTTTTCAGATCTTCAATTGATATTAAACGAGCTTAAGCCCATGAGACATGAATTTATGTAAACAAGCCAAAAAAAAGTCATGACATAAGTTTTGTGAGTCTTTTTTTGTGTTTAAAAACCTTCGAGACGGAGCATGGAATCCTTAGAATTACTTACTAACCAACTTTCCTGGCTACAAGGATATCGATATTGTTGTATAATTTAACACTGGTACTGTAGACGTTAAGAAAGACTAACTACGGGTAATTAGAAAGGATGGAAGAGTGTGGCCCTACGTAATTAAATTCAAACCTACAAATCTGCAGGAGAGGATGGGATCACCTTTACTGTTTACTGACGTTATACCACGTTTAGTGAAAAAAAGTATTGGGATGTCGAGCCGGTAAATCCAGCCGCTTCATCACATCGTTCCACCTGAAAAGGCTTGAAAGATTACCAGGCCTTCAGCGTCTTCATCCAAAATAAGCTCCAAAGCACGATTTCGGAAAAGAACTATCAATGTCATAACAAAGACTGCGGCCTATACGGGATTAATCAACAGTGCTCGTTATTTTTAAATGAAACCAAGCTTCAACCCATATGAAATGCAAGTCGAGAAATTTATGAGCGAAACTGATACAAAGCCTGAGCGAGAACGGTTCTGGAATGGAATGTTTTCATTCTTATTGGGTAATTTTACCCAATAAGTAAATGAGAAAGTAAGGAGACATATTTTAGTAGATGAGTGTCACCGTGAAATTGATGACATTTTCTTTCGTTTTTTAAGAAATTTAAGAGTCCGATTTCATGGAATGGACGGCATTAAAAAATAAAGCCCGAATCGAAGCCGAATAAAATGAGAATAACACAGTAGTTCTTTTTTTAAATTACTTCATACCATCGGACTTGACAAACGTTGTCCTGCCCGAACTTTGGTTTAAGTTCACTAAACGATTTTCCGATGTTCGAATTTATGAACAGCAGTCATAAGCAATCATAAACAATTATTCGGAACTGTTAAGTCTGTAACATCTTCTAATTTGGAAAAAAATTTAAAAATTTTATTTATTTCAGAACAAGGTGTACAAATATTTTAATTTACTTTAAAATTAAAAAAAAAATCAGCGCCAACTATGAGCATAGTGCGTTCTTCGCAGAACGTTATTTATTGACTTTAAAAAAGGCTTATTAGTGAATTATTTAAACTTTGGTAAGTAAATCTTAACCATCCAGGGACTTACTTGAACACACACAAAAAATTTAATCAAAATCGGTCCATCAGAACAGAAGAATTTAATATGTAAAGATTGAGCCTGAAAACAATCTGGCAATTGTGGAAGGTCAGCCGATTGAAAACTTTATTGAAAAAGAATTGAATTTAGTTCAGAATTAATACAACTTTCAAGGGGAAGAACAAGTAAGAGTTTTGAAAAAAACACGATTTTGTTTTCTAAATTCTCTGAAAATTAAAGACAAGTCAGGCCATAATTTAAAGTGATGAATAACTATGACTGGAGCCGAATATTATGCATAAAAGTAGGCAGGAAGCGGCAGCTATGCGGTCGGCTACCTGAGGGACTGTAAGCCCGTTTGTTGTGCCTTATATTTAAATAAGTGGATATGTAGTACCAGAATAGTTGTACAACAGCTCCTTAAGCGGAGGAAGAGGCATAATATAGCCCTAGTATGCACGATTCGTTGTAAGTTCCAAAGACCAAAATTTTTTATCTGTATGCAAATTATGCCCAAAATTTTAAACGCGATTTCCTCGAAAACATGTTTTCGAAGTCGGTGATCACTGTAACTTGAAAATGACTTTCATGATAAGTTTGAATATTTTCTCACTTATTCTATTTTTAATTGTCCTCCTTCCTTAGATCCAAAAATGTTTCGAAAAAAGAAAATTTTTGATATCCCATTGTGCGTCCGGAGCACTACGTCATCAACTGCAGTGATCACGGCAATATCCTCTTTTTTGGACCCTTCGCAAATTTGCTATATTTTTCAACATTTAGACTTACATGTGAAAAAAAACGTGTCATTAATTATTTTAAGGTGCGGCAAAACTAAGGAGCTTTTTGGACGTCCAAATTGGGTCCGCATCTTTAAACGATCAGGCATTGTGGCTTACCGCAATTTAGATGAAGCATCTCATTCTGATTATGCATTTCAAAGTTTTTTAGTCTAAGATAATGATTCAAAGTCATTTTGGGCATATTTTTACCATTTGTATAGTTTCTTAAAAATGACAGGGGTTTGCCTTACAGTTTGTTGTTGACTCCGTAGATGCTCTATTTTGGCCCTTTTTTCCTTCGGTGGGTTGCCGATCGAAAGTTGGCCCATTAATATATGTCAGATGTTTCTTCGCGGAACTAAAGCTTTACATAGAATAAGCCATTTCTTGGGATATATATTTTTTCTTCTAAACTGCCTGTAGCCTCGACCTCAATCCAATTGATCTAATGGTTCTCTTCTGTATAACTTTCTTTGGTGTCTTGCCCGTTAAGCTTTGATTCCGAAGAGATAAGAGGATCTGATAATATTCAATGTTAATAAGACAGACTGTTCAAAAGTTTTTTTTACTACGAGCAAGACGTTGCAGGTTAAGAAGGACGGTTTCAGTAGCTCTGCTGGCTTGAGAGCGGTTAGGAAACTCTTTTGTCGTCATAGTTATGGATTCTACTTTAAGGCAAAAAATCCTTGCAACCTGCTTACCTTACTTAGGTTATTCTTTGAGAAAAAAAAGATACTTGTCCTTACCTAACGGGCCACCGACCCGTGAAGAGACACCTGAGATACCTGATACACGACACCCTTCCACTTTTGTCGATCCGAGCTATTCCCCGAACGCTAGACCAAGCTCTCTGCCATCCGCGATCGCTTGATCCTTAAAACGGATGCTCAGTCTTCCTTGTCGTCTCGAACCTTGGGGCTGTGATTCAAAGATCCACTTCAATATTGTCCATTTTCTATTTATTTAGTGGCCGAGCCAATGTTGTAGAAGGACTTTTGCCTTCCGGACTACATGCATAACTTTGTTCAACTCGTAGAGCTCGCCTCTCGCCTTCTTTTTCATTCGGCCTCCTTCGGCCTCGGTGCAAAAAATTCGACGGAGAATTTTTTTCTCGAAAGTGTTTGAAATCTGCTCTGCCTTTCTGCTTATCAATAATAATTATAAGAAAAATTGTTGAACATATTTTTATGTATTTTATTTAAGGCTATTTAATGATTTTAAGTTTAGTTATGTTTTTTATTTAGAACTAAATTTTCTGTTACTAAGTTAAAATTGCATAATTCTTTGCCGTTCGGAGGCGGTAATAAACTTAAGGTCCAACCACAAATGGTGAAGCTACGCCCTGTCCTTCAAGAGTTGTTGCGCCGCCAATTTATTTATTTTATTTTTACTTCATTTAAATTAACTTTAGTTACTATTATAAAATAATTATTTCGATTCATAATAATTAATATTAAGTTGAATGAATGAATTATAAAAAGCTATAAAATAGTTAAGTCAGTGGAGATAGGCTTTAACGTCTATTACAAGTGATTTGGAATTTGAAAAAATTATAAAAACGAGTTCAAAATTGGAGAAAAAAACTTACCTTTCACTTGCCTAAAGGGTGATTTTTTAAAAGCTATAGGAAAGTTTTTAAAAAAGACCACATAAAATTCAGAAAAATGCATGGAATCTTTATTTTAATCGATAGTACAGTCCAAATAATTTAATGTTTGAAGATTATTTCACGCAAATGTTGACCTTGACTGCGCCTCAAATGGTCCATCCGTTTAGTCCAATTTTGGCATACTCTTTTCAACATTTCGGGCGGTATCTCACGAATAAATGCTTCAATGTTGTCTTCCAATGCGTCAATTGAAGCGGGCCTGTCTGTATAGACATGAGCTTTAACATAGCCCCAAAAAAATAGTCTAAAGGCGTTAAATCGCACGATCTAGGCGGCCAATTGACCGGTCTCGAACGTGAAATAAAATGTTCACCGAACTTGCCTCTCAATAAGTCCATTGTTGCGCGTGCTGTGTGGCATGTGGCACCGTCTTGTTGAAACCACATGTCATGCAAGTTAAGCTCTTGCATTTTGGGCAAAAAAAAGTTGGATATCATCTCACGGTAGCACTCACCATTCACAGTTACGTCACGATTCGCATCATCTTTGAAGAAGTACGGTCCAATGATGCCATTAACCGCACCAAACTATGACTTTTTCTGGATGCATTGGTAGCTCTGGATGCAATGCTTCTGGCTGATATTCACTCCAAAATCGACAATTCTGCTTATATATGTACCCATTGAGCCAAAAATGAGCTTCGTCGCTGAACACAATTTTTCGGTAAAAAAGTGGATCTTTGGCCAACTTTCCAAGAGCCCATTCACCAAAGATTTTACGTTGCGGTGAGTCGTTCGGCTTCAATTCTTGCACCAGCTGTATTTTGAAAGGCATCACACCTAAATCCTTCCGCAAAATTTTCCACGTTGTTGAGCAACAGAGGCCCAATTGCTGCGAACGGCGACGAATCGAATCGAATTGATGGTCATCATTAACACTGGCCGATACAGCTGCGATATTTTCTTCAGTTCGCAATTTACATAAGCGTATTGGTGGTTTAATGTCCAACAATGTAAATTTGGTGCGAAATTTAGTCACAATAGTCCGAATAGCCGCTTCAGTGGGTCGATTAAACTGACCATAAAATGGAAGAAGCGCGCGATGAACTATTTTAACGGAGCACGCATTTTGATAATAAAATTTAATAATTTACAAGCGTTGTTCGTTTGTAAGACGATTCATGGTTAAATTATAGACCAAACTGAAGATGTTTGACAGTGAAACAAAACACGAAACGTGCGTCAGCTGTTTAAACTAGTGTTGCCAAAAAGATAATAGCTAAAAAATCACCCTTTAGGATGCAATCTTTTGTAACTTTATTTCTGCCAATTGTAAACAATCGCAATTTACCCTATGAGCTCGTGCATATTATTAAAACAGAAGAATACCATCAAAATGGACGAAAATAACAAAACACCGGAAAGAAAATAAAATATGATTACAATTGCTAAAAGCATGTTAGCTTCCGCCGTGATATGTTTATGTCGTGCGCTACCTTGTGGCGTGAGTCTCTGTCGGTTCTGCCCCATGGGTACTTTCGCCTGCCCGCGTCCCATATGCCAATACACTGCTGAGCATGATTGTCATTCCGAATCAAATATTTAGTCCTGTTGAAATTGGAACAAGTGTTTCTTCCTTTGGCTTCTTGTTTTCTGTTTTCTGTTTTTTTTTTGTGTTTTGTTTCCGTTGTTTTGCTTAGATTGGCGCATTTTTCTTTAATAGCCAGAGGAACTTAGGCGAGTAGCTGGGGGAGGCGTCTTTGACAAGTGTAGGCTTGCCTCATGCTTCCATTGCGTCGTCACTTAAAATATTGGAAACAAATCGATGTGAATCGTTTTCAGTCAGTGATTTATTGCCAGGCTCAAAGATCCTTGAGTGTGATTAATTGAATTTGAATATCGTGTACTTCAAGGAATTACATAATTTTGTACATTTTTTTCGTTCAC
Source organism: Orthonevra nobilis (assembly GCA_963555765.1). Classification (NCBI taxonomy): domain Eukaryota; kingdom Metazoa; phylum Arthropoda; class Insecta; order Diptera; family Syrphidae; genus Orthonevra; species Orthonevra nobilis. The sequence goes on from OY743224.1 coordinate 35,966,067, forward strand.
AGCCTTTAAGAAAGTTCAAATGTTATGTGGTTGGGAATATTTGGAATTTGTTTTTGGGTATAACATTTCACGTGTTAAGGATCTGATTAAAGACGTGTGGGAAAGCAAATCCGATTAATTTTGTTCAGCTTTAGATTTGCTGGTTGAATCCATTGCAATTCATGAGGCGTGAGTTAAGGTCTTTCGAAATTTAAATTCGACCTTCTTAGATGGATATCGGGAGTGATAATCAATGCTCGTTTTAATCAATGCCACGGAATCCTTGAATGATTTAAGGTCATTGAATAAGAATCAGGGGCAGGAAGGTTAATTTGAAATTTTTTTTGACTGAAATTTATCCTTGTCTTCAGTTGAAGGAATAATGAACCATTTTTGTTGGCTGGAATGTTATTTTAGCTTGATTATGGCTTAATATTTTTCTGTGAACATACGCAGAAGTCCAAGTGGCGTGTAGTTAATGATTCAATAAAGATATGTCACATTGAGTTTCACTTGCAGTGAATCTTTTGTGTTTTTAGCTCATTCTAACCTTTTATTGTAAGAATTCTAATATTTTTTAGGGTTCCGTTCCTCAGAAGGCAAAACGTAACCATTCTAGGATCACTTTAATGTCCGTTCGAAATTTATACTAAGTTGACTTGGTCCATTAAAGCTGAGAAAAAATCAAGCTTCTAAATCGATTCAGTCAAAAGATATTGCTTTTTTGCTACAAGTCATGACACTCGCAAGGGTATCAAAACCTAAACACAAAAAACCAAAGCAGAACTCAGACATACCATGTTTAGTAAAAACTGCTTGTTTTCTGCCCTAGAGGTACGAGTGAATAAAATTCGAAGCAGCAGAAGAGATTTAATAGATTTAAGTTTCCTTACAAGTTTTCTATGGTTCACCATATCAAAGGCCTTGGAGAAGTCCACAAGTGCTAAAAAAGTGATTTGATTTCTGTCTGGCAACTTTGAGAAGTGCAGTTGTGCAGCTGTGACGTTGACGGAAGCCCGATTGATTAACACATAATGACTTGCTCCGTGGCAGGAAAGCAGATATATGTTGGTGTATCAACTTCTCCAACAACTTGGACAGGAAAGGTAATATGGAAATCGGTCTGTATTCCGCTGAGGAATTGGACGTTGCTTTCTTTTTTTTCAAACTGGAATAATTTTCGCCTGTTTCCAAGAGCGCGGAAATGTCGAAGTTGTTATCAAGGAATTGAAAATATACGGTGGGAATATACGGGAGTGTCATTTTTACAAAAATTGGATGTACTTCGTCCTTTGACCAGATTTTTATGACAGCTCGTACTGAATCTTTTTCCTCAACTCTACGAGACTTAAAGTTGAAAGATCTATTATGTGCAGAACAGTTTGAAGACGTTAAATTTGTCGATGTGGTATGAACGACAATGAAATTCAGGTTCATTTTGTTTAAGTCAGTGTCTTCCAGTTCGTCACTTGTCGTCCTCCACGGGAAGCTTGTCGTCAAAATGGATTTTGTAAAATTCTTTTTTTAAGCTTGTTTTATCTTCGAATTTACAAAATTTCTAAGCTGACGAAAAGTATCGTAATATTCGGGAAGTGCAAATCGTTTCCATCTCAGGTAGGCAGCATCACGTTTATTTTTCAAGGTGCATATTCCAGAAGTGAACCATTTATTGGGTAAATGACCCACCTAAACAGGTGACAAGAGGTATGTGAGAGTTTAATAACTGGCTTATTAAGAGCTTGAAGCATATCCACCTGCCTATTTGGACAAGATTCATTAAATATCGGTTGCCAGTTTATAGCATGCAGGTCATCGTTCTAAAAGTTCAGAATTCAACATCTTGAAATCCCTGTAATAAAATGCAACTGCTTCTATTTATGATAAATTTTAAAGTTGCGAATATCAAATCATGCTTCGAAAAAGCCGGGGCAGACACTTGGCTGTAAAAAAACTCTTGTTGGCAGTGAGAGTGGATGGGTGGAAGTGGCGGGAGCAGTGGAGGAACTAATATTTACATCAATGATGCCGTTCAGAAAGTATACGCGTGCGCTGCTTGTGATGGCGAAAGAGGCAAAGAAACAGAAGGGATTTCAATATTTATGGTATAGAAACAACCAAATTTTAATGAGAAAGGTTGAAGGTGGAAAAATCATCGCTATTAGATCTTTTAGTGATCTTGCACTGAGTTAGTGTATTTTCAATCAATTTTCTTAAATTTTTATATAAATTAAATAAAACGAATGAAAATTACGCGACGGGAGGTGTTGGTTGCTTTATAGGGAACAATCATAATGTGATTGATGATGCTGATATTTTAAAATTGTCTTTTAAAATCAAAGATTTGTGTTTCGATTTTTGTGGAAGAATTTTCAGCCATAATGAATAGTGTTAAGTCCAGGAATCTTTTAATCTTAGGAGATTTAAATATTAACATTTTAGAGACTAGCGAGATTGGGTCTACTTATTTGGATTTAGTAGCTTTCTCGTGGGTCGATCTCTTTTATAAATGAAAAAACCAGAACTAAATCGGGCAAGTGCATAGATCATTTATTTGGCCGTTTTTCGACTTCTTCTCCTAGTTCATGTGAGAAATGTGTTTTCGATCTGCAGATAACCGATCATTGTATGACGGGTTTGATGGTGTATACTATGACTAATAATGTTTTTAATGATTCCAGCTTACAACTAATTTGTCATTTGAATTATGGGAAGATGTATTTGCTGAAAGTGATGTTACAAAATTTTACGATATTTTTATTAAGGCTTTTGGTGTACCTTCACATTTAAACCAGCGAAATCGAAAAAAAACATTTAAAGCATTGGATATCCACTAACCTGTTTAAAAAAATCAAGATAAAAAACAAACTAAGAACAAAGTGTCGGAAGAACCCATGCAATATATCTTTAAACCAAAAATATAAAAAAAAGTGTGCAGAAATAAAAAACGAAATTCTACTACAATAATAGATTCAACTCAGTTAAAGGTAATATAAAAGGTGAATGGTAGTTAGTCAATAATATTCTCAATAAAACATCAGCCGTGAAGAGACCTTGTGTTGTGCTGTCAAACGATGGTGAGACTGCCGATAAGCTGGCAATTGCTAACGCTTTCAACAATTATTGTTCTACGGTTTCTGAGACCGATTTCCATTCATCCAAACTGTGTCGTTTGCAATCCTCTGTGCTATCCTGTATGAGTGCTGAAACATACTGCATGTTTTTTAGTTAATGTATTGGCACAAATCTTCAATAACAGCATTTTTTCTGGAGTATTTCCTGATAAACTGAAATGTGCAGACATTTTGCCTCTTCATAAGAAAGGTTCAGTGAATGAATTAGGTAATTATAGACCAATCTCAATTTTACCTTCGATCAGCAAGATATTTGAGAAAGTTATAAAAACTAGAATGGTGGGTTTTTTGAACAAGACACATTATTTCAGTCCTGTTTTCAGAAAGTTAGATCAACAGAGGATGATCTACATTTTTGCTCACAGATATAAGACAATCTTGATAAAAAGAAGTGTACAGCTGGACTATTTGTTGACATAACAAAAGCATCTGACACGGTTAATCATGACATACTGCTTTGGAAATTGGAAAACGCTGGCTTTCGGGGGTTTATTTGCAAGTGGTTTAGGTCCTACCTGGGGAATCGATCACAAAAAGTAAAAATTGATGGCATAAGAAGCGATGTGAAGTTTCTCAACATTGGAGTACCTCAAGGTTCAGTTTTGGGTCCAATACTCTTCTCAATTAACATCAATTCCTTGTTCAGTTTATCGTTCGAAGGATTACTTACAGCATTTGCAGATGATATTATTTTGCCTATGGTGCAAGCAGTGTTTTAAATCTTAATTCGAACATCAATTCTAATCTTAATTTATTAAGACTCTGGTTTGCTGAGCATAATTTAGTTATAAGCTCAAAAACTAAAGTTATGTTTTTCAATTTAGTAGCGCAAAACAGTTTTAATGCAGAGGTTTAATTTCATGGAACAGACTGCCCAAGGTTTAACCTCTTGTCCTCTTGCACTTTTAATAGCTGTCTCAGCTGTAGCGAAAATTGTTTTCAAATAGAAAATGTTAGCGAATATGAGTATCTGGGACTTGTCATTGACTCGAGGATGAGCTTTAATAGCGATACGAGTAATTTAAAAAAAAAACTATTTTCGTGGTATACTCAGGAACTTTTATTTTCTGGGCAATATTTGCTCTACACACCTTTTGTTAAAGATTTACTATGGAGTTTTTCATTCTAGATTGGAATATGGTATCACCTGTTGGGAGGAGTTTATTGGAATAAAATTCAGCCGCTAATGTCGCTTCAAAAACACATTATAAAAAAAATTTGCCGTAAGCCTCGTTTACATCCTAGTTTTCCATTATTCAAAGATTTGAAGATTCTTCCAGTTCGACACTTGTACTGCTAGAAAGTGCTGATAATTTTCTATATGAGGTGAGGTGATCTTAACTTTAGACTAGTCAATAGTTATGTTTTACGTAGCAATTCCTTAAATCAAGTTTCTGTACCCGCTTTTCGTACAAGCGCGTTCCGTAATTTTTATAATGTGGTTTCATGTCGTTTATTTAACAGACTTCCGATTTCTATCAGAGTACTCACAAATCATCATGCGTTTATAAAGCAAGTCAAAAATTGGCTTTTTTGCCTTGATACTAGAGGTGTTGAAGCTCTCTTTTACGTTTTGCTTTGATTTGTCTATTTTTTATTTTCTCACTCTTCTGTTTAACATTTATAAAAAAAACTTGAATTTCATATAATATAGGTTAAGTCAATTTCTAAGGGTCACCGCACCCATTTCGCTATTTAATTTAAGAATTAGTTCATATAGACATATGACAAGTGGCATTACCTCTATTTTTCATATAAAAAATATAAATGTCACTATTATTTCTTTGTGGCCAAGGCCCTTGCCTAAAAAATTAATATGTAAATATTGTAATAGAAGAAATAATAAATAGATAATAAAAAAAAACGTCTGTATCTTCACTCTTAAAAAACAAATCTAAAAGAGTTCCACTTCTACTGCTGAAATTCGTTGGGGTATTTGAGTTAATGAGCCAAATATTCAAAGCGTTCATATTTTCAACAAACAGATGGTATTCGTTGTGATCTTGAATGTTGCACTTGAAGTCACCACAAATTGCAATATTCGAGAAGGATGTTGAATACTCCCCTGAAAGGTTATATAAGTCACCAAAGTCAATGTTCTTTTTAGGCCTGTATACAACGCCATTAGTTGTTTTCTTCCTTCAAGGAGCATTCAAAATTCAATTTGGCTACCTTGGATCGAGGTTGAAAAAAGTTTTGAAACTAAAGCTTCACGGACGTATATGGCTACCCCACCACCAACTCGATCATGCCTATCAGCACGATACATTTTGTGGCCGTCCACAGCTCTTCTGGCCTTCCTTGGAGATACAATAACTGCACGTTGAGTACCAACAGCTGGGCGGACTTATGGAAGATATTGCTTTCCATAGCAATAGCGCCCCTTCGAAATATGTGTTCCAGAATTAGGTTGAAGAAATCACAAGACAACTCATCTTTTTACTGAAAACGGTCTAAGTCTGCAGTAGTTCAGACGGTTATGGTGCAAACGGATCAATTTGCTCGAAAAAATTTGGACTACTGTCGATCTGCCGGGCTTCAAGCCGCCCTGGTATTTGCTGATTACTGAGATGTTAAATGAACTCAGAGGCTCACACACTACACTGGTTTGGATCCCATAATCGACCTAAAGAAATGCTAAGTCTCGTTGATTGTTTTAATACACTTAGTCTCGTTGGTTGTTTAATACACTTGGTCGCTTTTTAAGAAAACTGGACTTCAAAGATAACACATTTCAAGGTAAATCAGCAGGAAAGAGCGACACCGTCACCTAGTTGGGAATATCCAAAAAATGGTTCCGGAGTGCCAGATTTTACTTATCCAGATTTTTCAAACTCCTTGCATTAAGATGACATGCTTTTAAGCTACTTTGTCATATTCAAATTGATGAACCCAATCTGAATCGAATATTTGTCATATATCCGAGGAGGAAATCGGCACTCGATCTTCCTAATCATCTAGTTATTCTCTTTATGAATGTAGGTTAATTTTAATTCGCTACAGACTTATTTAATCAATTCTAAAATCCATCTCATCAAGAAATAAAATACACAAACCTCTTTATGAGTCTTCCTTTAATCATTGAATTGCTTCTGACGAATTACTTAATCCTCCGCTTGGCCGACTTCTTGTTGGTTGATTCGAATTACATTAAATAGCGACGTTTCAACAACTGTTTATGGAATGGGACAGTATTCCAATTAAGAAAACAACCATGTCATTTTCGAAATAATAGCACACTGCATTATAAATGTCAGGTTCCTTGCTGTCAATGTCAATTCGGGATAGTCCCTGTCCCAACAAATAGCACCAACAATTATTATCCCCAATACACGAGTCCTCATAACCAAGTTCTATCAATTCCCTCCAGTCTATTCCCCCACCCATCATCATTCCATTAATGTCCCTAAGAAAATTAATTATGATAAAACATTTCCATGTTAATTGGATCTATAAATGCTTTTAAACTTGAAGACTTCCATTACAACTCTCAAGAAGTAGGTACCCTTCAACAAGGAATGAAAGCCAATTGTAAGAATTGAAATCGTCTCTCTTGTCGTGCTAGGTCTCCTGGCAGGGATATAACTCTTTTCATTGATTAGTGCTTGGAAAAATATAATAAAATTGTTTTCAAATTTCAAATTCTACCATTTCCGTATCCTTTGTTGAAATAATTCGGTCAAAATGTCTGGACAATGGAAGGAACCGAAAAGGACGAAGCGAACACTGAGCAGTTTTCAATGGTGGCAAGTATCCTTTTGTTGAACTATATGGGAGTGTTTTATTTTTTTGTGTGAGTAAGTTAAGCCATCCATCGGGTGTAATGAGGTGTATACGATTTGGATTAATGCCATGGAAACGTTACAGATCGCCCAGATGGTATGCCAAATGCAGTAGCATTGTAATGGCCCAAAGTACATATGTAAGGACGTTTGTAGTTATTGCAAAATAATCGATTTTAGAGCCTTTGTTTTGCCATAAACAATTCATGTCATCGACAAATATATGATTGAGGTCACAAGTGAAATACTGTTTACCTATTTTTTAAATATTTTGAAAAATTGCAGAGGTGTGTTAAGGAATGCATGTCCTTTCAAATAGTTCTGTCAGAATTCAATTCTTTTTGACATGAGTGTTCTTAAGTTAATTCTAAAATAAAAATTTATAAACTGGACAAATCCGCAAAGAGCTTTCAAAAAAGGCTGAGGTACAATTCTTTCCACTCTTACATTATAAAGTGGTAAGGTTTGTAAGATTATATTTAGGATGTAATCTTCTTAACTCCGATTTCAAAAATTTTTTCACAAATATTTAGAATAGATTTTCGGATTGGACAGGGCTACATGTTTTATATTTCAAATGAAATAGCCCTTCATGAACAATTTTTTAAATTAGATGAAAAAACGGCACAAAGAATGCATTTTTACGAACGCTGGCTTAACGGTAAGATATATTTAGATGCTCTCTAAAGAAAAGTCGTAGAACTCGAAAGGTTCTAAAAAAAAGTCCGCGATGACATATCTCTATAAATTGAGGATAGGACACAAATTGTTAAAGTATGACTAAAAAAAAAATAGAAAATGATGCAATGAAAATGTAGCTCGAAATTGCCTTTTGGAAAACATTGAACAATTTGTCAATCAATCAACGTACATGTCGAACTCGTTTTTGCCAATTAAGTTGAAATTTTTTGCAAAACTTTTTATTGAGCATCTACAATCGATGGAAGAAAAAAGCCTCATCCGGGACCATCAATCACTTCAGGATCAAACATCCGAAGAGATGACCAGAACAGCTTACAGTATATTGGCTTCTTGAGGTTTTTCAAGCTCTTCGAGTCAGGCTTGATGTATAAGTTACGGCAACTAAAAAATAGGTTGTTCAATGTTTACTCCTAGCTTAAGGATATTGCACCGGATCTCCATAAGGAAGTGCCTCTAGGTATCAATCGCAAGGAAGCAGTCGAGTCAGTAACTTAAAAGAATTGAAAATTCTTGAGTAAAATATGCGAATGGACAAAGACTTGTCTTATAGTATACAATGCCCGAATCTGCTGACGGCACGAATTAAGTCTGAATATTGAAAATAGTTTACAGAATGCCTTGTGACTTTTGACTGAATCTTTAATAAAACAGGGAAACACATATAAAGTTAAAGCTACATTTTTTTGCAGCAAACGAAAATATTGTGAGATTCCAAGCAGCCGATATAAATTGTGACACGGCCTAAAATACGTTGGAATCCACTTTGACAAGTAATTCAATTTTAGTCGCTACATAGCCAAGGTATCAGCCCTTTGTATATAGTCAATTTGAGTTGGATCTGAAAGAATGCCATGCATATTTATTGGCGACGATAGCGTTTATTTCTTTGGAAAAAGATGCTAGATTAAGGTGGAACCTACAGTTTGGAACCCAGAGCAAGACAAGCATCTTTCGAGCCGACTACCACTTTTGTAGCACCGTAATGTATTTCCAGATAGCATTTGAAACGCCCGATGCTCTCTTGACTGACACTGCGTTCTTAACCGAACAAATAGAGGATTGCGATGTTGTTTGGACCTAAAGTGGATGTCAAGTTTTTGGCTCTAGATTTTATTGATTATAGCTACGTTCTTCACTTGACCGACTGAGATTTTTGCAGGCGTCTCAAGTTCGTGATTGTTTCCAATCGTTATCTTATAGTTGAAGGGATCTGTTTTTACCCGAGCTGGGTGCTAGGTAGCAGAGTAAACCTGAAGGCTTTGGAAAAAGAAAGAACGAAGTCAGTCTTAAGCTCCGAAATGTGCGGCCATCAGCTTATCCAGGGCACATCCGAGACCATATCTGAAACCAGAGTTATTGTTGGAAATCTTAATCTGCCTGGGCTTCAAATATGTTGAAATGGCGCTAGCAGCACTTTTTTATTAAACATTCGCGCTTATAAGTTTAAAAGACGCTACAGATTTTCAAAGACGTAGTAAGGTGATTCAATTTTAATAAGAATCCCCGATATTTGTACGATCTGAGCGTGACAATTAGTCCTGAGCGAGCTGCTTAAGGGATATGCCTCGACAGTAGTTATAAGACATTTGACAGTTTTTTTTTTTTTGAAAATGTTAGTCGATATTCCATCCTTCGAGCAAGCATTTGTCCAAACCTGACAGATGATGTGCTAAATGCGCCCTACTAAATCATCTTCATCAGCTTTGCTGTTCTTTGTTGGCGAAGGTTGGTAGCATAAAGTGGCCATGGTAAGGATAGCTTCTAAGTGTAGCAAAGTTGCTGTGTGGATTATTTTTCCAGAAAATCTTGTGCTATTCTTATCGTAGTTTTAGCTGCCGCAAAGTCTGCTTGTTCCTTTTTTCCAAGGCCTTACGTTCCGACCACATCGACAATTGACCTAAGCTAAGATTATTTTTATGTCATTCCGGAGCTACGTTGGATATCTTAAAGTTTACGTAGAATTTTTTTCAGCAATATTTTTCTCATTTTTTCCCCATTGTTGCTTCCGAACTTGTCCAGCGAATTCTATACAAGAATGTTCCACAATTTAAGAAGCATTAAACTGTTCTTCGTTTGTATCGAAGGCAGCTATCGGAGGCATGATGACTAAAATCGCTCAACTGACTTATAATAAGCATAACGCGCAAGCATAAATCCAAAGAGTAAAATCGAACTTGTTCTGTTAAATTTTGAGATCGAGGTATCAATCGCTTACACTTATAATTATTATATGTATTATCGTATTATTATGTATTATCATTTTATATATATATGTGAAAGAATGTGGTGATGGGATCTAAAAATGTGGAGTACAACAGTGTACACATATTTGAATCATTTATATGATGAGATCTTCAAGCATGAGCTTTTCATTTCTCACAAAACAAACGCCCCACTAAAGAATACTTCTGGAAGCACAAGAATTGAAAATTAATTTTATCATACAAAAAAAACTGTGTACAAAATTTTAATGAGATTTTGTCGAAAAATCAGAGTGCTTTAGGAGTGTTAAATGATGCAAAAAAATTGTAAGCAAAAGCTGCTCATGAGTATGATTCAAGGGTAATGTGAAACTATCATCCTTTTATAAATGTTATTAAAGGGACTTAAGTGGAAAACAGTTTTTGGAATCTTTCACCATTTTTGAAAGACACATCCGCAATGATTCAAAATGATTTGATTGAAACAGTGAGTAGTGTTTTAATAAATGAAATAAAAAAATTTCAATGCAATTTGGTGACACCGCTGATATATTTTCGAAAAGTGCAACTTTCGTCTAATCCAAACTTATTTGCTATAATGAAAAATGCGTAGCATCTGAAGAGCGTTTCTAAGACTTTTTTGGGTTAAGGAATAACCACAGTGTTGACGCGATCACAAAATCTGTTTTGCATGTAATCGATGAATAAGACACATGTTGGTGCACCTGTAATGACTAGTCCAATAAATGAAGCATAAGCTCAGATAAATAAGTTTATAAAAAGTTTATATCTACTCGCGGCTGTTTTCAATTTTTAAATAAATTAAAAAATATTTTTTCCCAAAAAAAACAAACGGACGCTGTGTATACTGCAACAGAAACCCTAATAACTTGGAAAATGTAATAAACAAATTGAAAATTGAGATCTAAATTCATTTTCAAAAAACTTCGGGCTTATTCCTTATAAACCTTACCAATGAAGCGTTCTGAAAACAAGGACTTCTTCAAGCACGTCTTCAATAAAATATTCGAAAAAGTTTTATCTTAAAAAAATTAAAGCTCTATAAAGATTTAAAAAAAATAAATTCGTACAATTATTAGATTGCGAGAAATAAACTGCTTACGATGCCAAGTTTTTCGGTGAATTTTTGTTATCGTTATAAATGATCTTCCAAATGATATAAGTAAAAAAGTGTAATCGAATTCCAAACTTCACATAAAGTGATAAGGTAAATGGAAATATTTTTAGAAACTTTAACATTATGCTATTTTATTATGTCGATTCCATCTTCACTGCCACAACAGCGAGGATTGTGTCAACGTTAACGAGGATAAAGACTTCAAATCAAAGAACGATGGGAGACGTCCGAACTCATGCGTTATCATCTTTAACCAATGAAATTAACTTTTTGGCAGCGTTGCGCCGAAACTTCACTGATAATTTTTTTGACAGAGTTCAAAAAAACAATAGAAGACTTGTAATGTTTGAACAATAAAAGTATTTTGTTTCTCAAATTTGTTGGCATTCCTTTTTCGATTGTTAATGCTTAGAGAGAGCATTGAAGGCAAAATCATGGTCAGTGATGGAATAAAGGTTAGGCCCTTGAAGCCCGTGCCTAAGCGGCAAAATACTTAAGCAAGACAGGATTTTGAGGGCGAAAAATTTTAAGTAAAAATAAAATAAATAATTGACTTGAATTAATTTTGTTAGTAATGAATGAATGACTTTCAGTTAACAATATTACATAATTTTATTATTTTAGCTTTAAGATATTGTAAGTGTATTTTTGATTTCCTTATTTATCAATTATGATAAAAAAATCCTTAAGTATTTGTTTAAAAGCCATAGAAATACGTTTCCTTATTTATGTAATGTTTTATAAGAAATTGAATTTCGATATGTCACCAAAATTTAATTTATATAGGAAATTGAAAAAAATTACAAAAATTACAAAATATTTTCAAAATTTTAAAAATATGGCTTTTGTAACTTGCTCATTTTTATTTTTGTTCTTATTAAAACACCATTACTTTTTAGCTATTTTTTTTTTACCAGTTGAGTAAAGTTTTTTGTTGGTTTTAGAAAATCGGACATGATTACTCGTATCTCGAGGCTGCTTAAAATTTAACAAAATATTCAGTTAACTTAAGATAAAATCAAATTTACTAAAAATCCATGAAAATAGCGGAGAAATGTTTATAAAAAATGTTTAAAGGATTTTCAGAGCTTTTATTTTTGAAATTCATTAACTTTTGACAATAGGTAGACCCTTCTTTGTTAGATATTGTTTCAAACATCTGATTGGCATAGTTCTCCAGTGGTATACATTGCCGTCCGTTTACATTTATCAAACGAAGTTAATGCTCCTAAAAAATAATATAATCGTCAGGTCTATCCAGGCTAAATTTGTCTAACCATTAAAAACCACCCTCTGTCATTTTTCTTTCCGCGTCTAATATTTTTCGTAAAATAAAATTTGTGTCTGGACTACAGCTGAGGTTTTTTAAATCGGTTTTTAATCGAAAATGTTCTGCAGTTCACTTAAAATTTTGGACCCGACGTTATTTTGGTGTTTGTGTAGCTGAAGATCCTTTACCGGTAAAGGTCCCATGTTTTTAACCCAAATTAAAAAAAGTTGCAAAAAAACTTTATGAGACCGGTTGTTTTTTTTGGAAATTTCTCTTCGTATACTGCTTAAAAATATTATACATAAAAAAAATAATATTTAAATTACTAACTTCCATGAAATTTTATTGAAAAAAAAGAGTGATATTTAAAATAATATTTGATTATATAAATTTTTAATAATTAACTTTAACATAGCTTTGTATAAAAATGCGCCACATCGGAAGGGCCTAGGCCAGCATCCAATCTAAATCTGTTACTGGTCATAGTTTATTCAATCTGAATCGTAGAAAAAGATGGATATTAAAAAATTTAAATAATTTTAGGAATCGCACTCAGATGAATATTCCACGTGACACCAATGTCCTTTTCCACTGCAACGAATCCTTTTTTTTGCACCGTTCGTTGGGTTGGTACTCCCGCTGAACCTTTGAATTCCCATCGTGAAGCAGACCTCTCATTTCCATAAAGAATCCTTCCTGTTTCGTTTCTTTTTTATTACAATTTTATTTCTGGCTCTTGAATCGTGAACCCACATTAAGAGCGACCATAAACCTCGGTTTCCTTCGGTATCCAGCTCATTAGTGATTGTTTAAATCCCCCGCGGTACCCAAGTTGCTCCCCAACGGAAACTTTATACAGAACATAAATAAGGCCTTAAATAATTCAATTTAATGAAAGACAACAATTAAATTGTTTAAGAAAACAAATCCAAGAGTTAACGAATTCCTACCTTTTCACAGTGAATTCATAGAAAATCGTTCATGCCCCAGTTTCGAGAGCTACGCCAACGCCAACGCCTGCTTTTGTCCGGGAACTCCTTGGCAAGAGGAGATTTTCTCTCATATAGCCTGGAGTGCAATTTGCCACTTTCTTTGCTCCGCGTGCGTCCGGCACGCTATCGCTTTTGTGCATCTTTGTAAATAGTTCTAGTGCATAATTAGGCGTCGTGCATTTAAAGGCGCGCTCGAGACATCCCTCTCGTCTATCGTCGTCGTCGTCGGTCGGTCGAGAGGAAGATGGCTTTAGTTTGGCGTAAATTGAAAAAGTCTAGGAAAACCTCTTTTGACGAAGCTCATATATGAATGCTTGCGTTCCGCACTGCTGACTCATGTTAAGCGTTTCTCTGTTTTGTTTATCTTTTCATCCCGCAAGTTGAGATTCTTCTTAATGTGAAATGCACAGCATGGCAGGATATCGGAGTCAGGGGGTACGTTAGCCAGTGGCGTTATGGCTTGGGTCTGTGCGTTAAAGACAAACAATGTCTCTGCACGTGTTTGCAACTAAGGAACTCTTCTTTTGGAAGGTGCTTGTTTGCAGCTTACGCTTTGGCACGTGTTGGCAAGCATGGTTGGGCAATGGCTGCAGCCTTGACATTTCGATTGCCGGATCGATTTTCTGCAGGAGGAGAGGCGCGGCTTGACGCTGCGGTGCATTGTATAGTTTGTTGGCAACGAGATGGGGGACTGAGACTTAGAAGGCGGCCTCATGAGCTGTGGTGGTGCCTTAAAGCTAATTATGAGGTGCAATTGACGGTGCATTATGTGGACATAATGGGATTGGTGCGACAGTGGGGGCAAAAAAAAATACATTTGGTTTTTTTTGATTGTGGACACCATGAATGACTTATCGACTGTAGTTTTGTCACGCATTGAGCTCGATTTAATAAGGCAATTATTTTCGCATTACGTTGGTGGAGAGCCTTTGTGTGCAGTGCAAGTCTATTAAATCGCTCAATCAATTGTTTACGCAGCATAAACAATTGATTGAAAATGTAAGGGACAGCCAATCCTAGAAGTGTGTGAGTTGGACAATAAGTTTCCCGTCAGTTCTGTTCAATCTGTGAGTGTGATCTGAATTTTTTTTGTAAAATCCGTCCCAAAACAATTCTACTGAGTTGTGTTGAGTTGAATTTGTGGAAAAACGAGTTGAAAAATAACTAAAACTTTGCGACATTGAACATGATTTTTGGTTTTTTATCGTTTTCTTTTTTCAAAAATCAATGCTTTATTGAGGAAAAATAGATGTAAATTCAATATTCGAAGTATTGCCCATCGCTCATGGATACCCGTTCTGAAAAATTCGACCGGTTTGGCCGCAATCCACAAATCGATTCATTTTTTGACATCATCGAAATGACGGAAGTGCTGGTCAGCCAGGCCATGTGGCATCGATCAGAAGAGATAGTAATCGGATGGCGCTAGGTTTGGACTATACGGCGGGTGGGGTAGGACATCCCATTTGAGCGTTTCAAGGTAAGTTTTGACGACATTTGCAACATGTGGCCGAGCATTGTCATGTTGCAAAATAACTTTATCGTGTCTTGTGACTGTTTTTCCTTCAGTGCTCGGATCAAACGCATCAATTGTCGTCGGTAGACCTCGCCTCGCATAGCATTACCTTCAAGCCATGAATATTCTGAACGGCCGTCGATGTTGAGGCAAGTCCGGGGTATCCATACATTGCCCCATGTTTTGGATAATCGTAATGTACCCATTTTTCATCACCAGTGACGATTCGATGCAAAAAAGACTTCTTTTTGTGGCGTTCAAGCAGCATTTCGGACATGCAAAATCGGCATTCGACGTCTCGTGGCTTCAATTCATACGGCACCCAATGTCCTACCTTTCGGATCATTCTCATTGCTTTCAAACGATCGGAAATGGTTTGCTGAGCGACGCCAAGTGATTTTGCAAGTTCTTCTTGCGTTTGTGACGGATCTTGATCGAGCAATGCCTCCAAATCATAGTCTTCAAACTTTTTCACCTGGCCGGGGCGTTCTTTGTCTTCGGTGTCGAAATTACCATCTTTGAACCGCTTAAACCACCGCTGACACATTCTAATGTCGTTAGTATAGCCCGGGTAAGCTTCGGTAAGCAACTGATGCGCTTCGATTGCTTTTTTCTTTAAATGAAAGAAGCATGTTAAAACTTCCCGCAAATGTTGTTTTGATGGCACGAATGTAGACATTTTACGGCTTTACAAAAACTTGTGTGTTTTCACTAAAGACCAATAACCTAGACTGAAATAATTAGACAATGACATGAAGTTTCTGATGTGACAGCTGTCATGGTCAAAATTCACTTCACAGTAATAAATATGAAGTTGTCTGCAATAACGTAATTTTCAACCGGTAGTCCTATTATTTTAGGATTAAATCAGCATTTGACAGCGAAAGGTGGGCATTTGAGATCAAATTCAGTTACTAGTATTATTCAACTGAAAAAGTCACTTGCTACTGGAAAACTCAAGGCTTTAGGCTACCCGGGTATATCGTAATCGTTTTTTTAAGAATCGCATCAGGAATGACATTCATTTTATTGTATTAATGTTCGTTTTTCCAACGAACTGTGAATGTTGTCGAAGGATACTTAATAAGAAACGCAAAATAGGAACTGGAAAACATCATAATGGAATGGAATTAATTCTTTCAGAACCCCATTCTAATTTTATCTTTTGAATGGAATATTAAAAGCTCTTCCACCTTAAAAGACCAAGACCACAAAACGCGAGATTCTAAAAATATATGAATAAATAAATACAAAACATAACATCAATACCCAAATCCTTTTCACAATAAGTCCAGCATAAAACATTTGTAAAATTCACCTTTAAAGTATCTTCATAACTATTCAAGTATTCATCTAAAAAAATTGCGGTTAAGTCGGAGCCCGCAAAATACTGAGAATGAAACAGCCAAAAAATTGCTTATGAAACCAAAATCCAGTTCCGTAACCGCAAATATCATCATCTCTCGACTTTGTTCCAACGGGACGACATTTTCATTCACAATACAGTATATTTCAAATGCAAACATCAAAGCCGTCTAAACTTTGCGATCCCAGCCATTGCGGTTGAAGGGTTTACACATGAAAACAAAGCCTATGCAATATTTTACTTTGATCCACAAGTAATATGAAGAAAAAGTAATATACCAAAATGGGTACAGTGGCGGACATTCAAATCCGGACAGTGAAGAAATAGAAGCTAAGCAGTTAAAAAGATTTGAAATCTTTTCAAAATATTCGTATCTCAATATGAGTATCGATTAAAAATGTTTCCGAACTTAAGGCATGAATTTTTGGAGTGTCATAAAAAAGGCAATTAATATTCTTACCATCCATTTTTTAATAAGTTATTTATTAACATAACAAGAATACAGAAAAAAATAAAAAAATAAAGGAAGTTGAAAATTTTAAAAATAATTATGAAGTGTGGGTCTCAAAATATTGGCGTGTAACCATACCCACGATTTCAACCCTCCTATCAATCTGAAAAAAAAAAATAAAAAATTATTAATGTAGACTAATGTCGCAATGTCTGGAACTACGGAAAAGTTGGAAAGATTTTGTTCACAAAATGGCGACTGAAAAAAAACTGTTTTTGTACCACTTTTTTTGACTGTTTCGAATTTAAAAAAAAAATAATCTGCCATTCCTGCTTCATACATCGGACCTTCCTCGACTTCAAAATCTATTTGCCTCGTTTCTTTCTTCATATCGAGCAGTTCTGGCCTCCTTTGATGCGTTGGATGCTCATATCTCGGAGCGGTCAATCCGGGCGTTGTCTCGTTTCGCAGCAAATGAATGAGATTCCGGGCCAATTTTCACTCCAATAAGTTCCATCATTTTTAAAATAGGAATGAAGCCTTCATTAAAAACACAAGCAGCAATAAATGTCGCTATCTCAATCAACTTAGGCCCGGAATGAATATGTTTTTGATCGAAAGTCCAAATCAGAGACAAAGTTTAGAGACTCATTATTATTTTGAGTTTCTGAACCTAAACATCGAGTCAATAATTCCTCTGATGATAAACTCGCGTAAATTGGCTTTATAATTTTCAAAACTTCATCACACAGAGGAGGGGGTTAAACTCCTGTAATGTACCTTCAGATGCAGCTTTTTGCCATTTACACCAACTCTCCGCACCAGGTGGGCAGATTTTCATTCGTAGATGGTAATTAGTAACCCAAAATGCATTTTTCATGTTATCAACAGAATCAGGGTGCCGGCGAATCGCCAAACTATTATATAAAGACAATTTGGACAATTTGTCCACGTGTTTTGAATGTTAGAATTCAACTGTTAGCAGCTAGACGTAAGTGAACACTAAATATAAAAGGTACAAAGGTACTTTGAAATCGTTTTTACTTTAAATTTCTAGACTAGAATACCCCCTTAAATAAAAACGTCTATCAACATGGCCAAAATCCATTGTTTCAACAAAATAAAATGAACCCAAAGTGGTAATTTATGGGAGGTTTCATAATTTCCTTGAAAACATTGAAGAACGACACCAATTCGGAAAAGGCTAGTTTGTGATATTAACTTATTGAGAAACTGGTTCGCGTAGCACAAAATTTCCTAATAAGAGCCAAAACTAAAATAATGTTTTGCAGTTTGTTACCCTCACGAAATGTGAAAACAAACGTTTTATTATAACGCACCTGAGTGCTAAAGACACAGGCTTTCGGACTTAATATGTGCATCCACCCCTTGTTCTCCCACTTTTTGTAACAATGCAAGCTGCAGTGATAAAAGTTTTTTAATGAAGAAAGTTGATGAATATAAAAACCTGGGGCTCATGTTAGATTTTAGAATGTATTTTTCGAAACATGCTTATACTCTAAGAAAGTATTTTCGTCGTACTCTGAGGCATACTATAACTGGTGGAATATCTGCTCCCGAATGGAATTTTTTGTTGGGGAGGTGTTTATCAGAATAAAATCCATTGTCTTTTAATTTTGCATAAATATATCCTACGAAAATTATACCGTAAACCTGCTGGGCATCCCAGTTTTCCAAAGTTCTGTGACTTCAAAATTCTGCTAGTTCATCATCTGTATTGTTTTAAAGCGTGAAACAGATTTTTAATGAAATATGGTAACCGAAACTATCGATTAATCTTAAATCACAATTTGTGTGGAAACTTTTTGAATGTAGTATCCTTACCATATTATCGTACCACTGTACCATCGTAATTTTTATTTAGTGTCTTCATCTTCATCTATTCAATATCAGGGTAATATCAGTGCCTGGAATGCCTACTCAACTTGAAAAGTAGTGGCTTTTCAATTTTAACTTTGCTCATCACGACTCAATTATGTCTGATAATCTTATTATTTTGTGAATTATTTTCATTGTATCTGCGCTTGAATTGAAGAATTAAATTTCCTTTAAAATCATTTCTTATTATTGTTTTCTAGTATATTATTTTGAAATTCGTTTTAGTAAATAGTAACCTTAGTCGTCTTCACTTCATCTTGTTTTTACAATTTCATTTGTATTAAACCTAATTTGTTTAATTTTATTTTTTAAAGTTCACCCCACACAAAATATAAACAAAATAATTTTCTCTTACACTCACTGAAGTGGCATTCAACAATATTTTTTATATTTACTATACAAAAATACAGAATGTCTTTTATATTTCTTTGTTGTTTTCTTAAAATAATTGTTTATTTTTTTTATTAAGAACTTTGATATTGCAATGAATTTTGAAGAAATAAAAAGCCGGCCAAGCTTTAAAAGTCTTGGTGTTTTCTCTGACTGAAGCCATTTTTACCTGAAAAATAACAATGCCGAACCCTCCTCTCTTTCTTCTAATCACAAACACTGGTGGCACTGCCTCATTATGCCCTCGTTGTCGATGACTGTTACCCTCCTATTGAACCCGAGGCGCCCTCCTGATCTCCGTGCGACGTCTCTGATACATTCAATTTAAGTCTAATCAAAAAGGTTCCCACATGGATAAGGCTCATTGATACGAAACAAGCCCTAAACATAATCTCTAGAAAGCTCGAACATTTTCTATCAAGCTTGGTCTCAATCTGAACTCCACGAAACACCTTAATCTTATCATCTTTCTGTCATAGCTCTATCCGGAGTAGCATCCATATGTTGTGAAATTATAGAAACTAATTTAGCCAGACGCGAAGGCTTTTGTAAGTAGCTGCCCGTTTTGTTCCAAGATAGAGAAATTTTGTCAATTCTTTCAGGTAACTCTAGAGGTCACAGACCAAAAACAAAAATAGTTTCACATTTGAGGAAACTAATCTTCAACTTCCAATCGTTGCGTCGCATCCTGTCAAAGTGACATTGTAAAGGGATTTCAATGACCTCTACACAATAAAAGCATAACCATACTGTTTAGAGTGATGAAGGGAAACTACAAAATTATGAATAAAATCCGGTGTTGCAGAACCTTGTTAAGTCGAAGGCAACCATATGATATCAAAGTCAACCAGGCTAGCACTCGTGATTTATCCTTTCTCTCACTGTGTATCCGTCATCATTTAAGCCGTCTCGCTTTGAAACTGAATTTCTTATACACGATAATAATTTTGTCCTCAACCGGCTTATGCAGGGCTCTTTTTTTTGTTTTTTTTTAATAATATATTATAACACTAATTTTAATTATATTTTATTCTTGTTTAAGAAGATAAAAATTGAGAAGTGAATGGGCATCATTCTTTAGTTCTAGAGGCGAATGATCCATCAGTTAAGTGATTGAAAATAAATAATGTTTGCAATATAACAAAAAAAAATGAGAGTTCTAACGTAGCATAACACAACTACAAACTAACGAAATAATATAAAGATTGAAATTCAAAAGAATCTTAAATGTAAACCTACAATATAAATTTGTATTTAGACGAACTTTGGCAGATGAATTATCCAAATATGTTATTATAAGGGGTAGGTGCTATCGCAGTATAAAATTTCATGCAGTCGATTTTTTTGGAGAATGGGATATTCTATATAACCATAGTGTTTATTCTGTTATATATATTTGAATATCCTGGCATTTGACTATATCCGCTTCTCTAGAAGAACTTTTTTTAAACCTTAAAGATATATTAATATATGCAATTTAAGAAATAGAGGCCAATTGTGAGGAAGTCTTTTACGTTTTCAAATAATTCTGAATATATGCTTTTGGGATTTATAAAATACATCAAGTGTTGTGTTGAGTTTCCTCCCCAACCTGTAATACCATATTGCAATTTGGAATGCGGACGACCATAATAAAACTTTAACAACATTTTTTATGAGTAGTGCTCCTTTAACAAATACATTTTTCGAATGCCAGATAATATATAATTCTTAAGATTTTCCACTTGTGCCTTCCATGTCTATTATCTATGAGAATGCCTAGATATTTAAAGTTCTCAATCCCTTCTATTTTGAAACAGTTTGAATCACATGATATATTGTCCTGGTAGTTAACTTTACTACAAATATGGACAGAAATCAAACACTTCGGACATGATCTAGAATGAAAAATTCTATCATAGTCAGGTAAACTAATGCATGTTAGAACATTTATCTAGTATTGCTTACGAAAAGTTCGTGCTTAGAAAACCATTGACGAAGAATATTTAGGTCCATGTTTAATGTGAAAAATATTTTTACAGTCATATGTCAATGCTTTATCATCGGCAAAGGCTGTAATATTGCTACTAAAATGTTGTTGAAACAGCGAGTTAATATAAATCAAAAACAAAAATGGACCCAATACCGAACCTTGTTGTACAACAATCTTAAGTTTAAGCGGGCTGCAAATATAGCCTTTTAACGTGACGCGTTTAGATCTATTTGACAAATACGAAGACAACAACTTGTGAAAAACAACTCTTATTCTTGCTCTATGGAATATTTCCAGAAGAATATCATTACTGACCATGTCATAAGCTTTGGTCATATCTATAAACTGTACCCCCTCACTTGTTTAAAAAAGATGCAAATCGTACTTTCATAAGCTTCTGCAACAATTTTGAAAGCGTCGAAAGTAATGAGATAGGTCTGTAGTGCGTCGTCAACGTCATGGGTTCTTTTTTGAGTAGCGGAGTGAACACCTCCTATTGTACAATTTTTGAAACACAATCCCGATGTTCGAAATGTGAATCATCGACCAGAGATCGGCTCTGCTTTAATTCTTCTAAGGAATTCGTTGTATCAAAGTCATATAAAGAATTTTCGCAAAAATATCCTTGATGCTCCACCTATTAAAAATATTTATCATGATGTTCAGATTTTTATGCCCGCTACTGTATGCATTCATAGGTAAATCAGATACACCTACTAGAAATGGATTTGAAACCCAGGTACTTGGGTTTTACGAACTAACCTCAGCTTTTGTTTCTCGTTGGCATTTGTCAAATAAGTTTTCAAATTTGTGGCTGTCATCTCGCCCACAAGTCCTTTTATCATCGAAAATATTTGCACAGTTGCCCTGTCTTGCGCTGCAAGGACACATCATTTGAATTGTTTATCAAAATCAATTCAAACAAACATAGTCAAGCTTACAAGTCCGATGATGTATCTCAGAGATATTGTGCAACAATTTCCAATTGTGCCGAATTCTGGCCGCCATTGGCATGGTTTCATGACCGGCAAATAATTCATCCATCGACACAGAGGAAGGATTCCGCAAGGAGCACATAACTGCAAGCTATGTTATTGGCCAGCTTCGTGAATAGAGGCATTTACAGTATTGGTGGCAAAGGGAACGTGTTGACGGGAGATGCAGGAAGGTTTGGTCCGCTGCCAAAGTTGATTCCTGATTCACAGCTGTGGCTGACCTAGATTCACTTACATTACTGTCTATGTACATTTTTGTGCAGATATCCTTTATTCAGTTGCAATGTGGAACTTTGTTATCGGGAATGCTTCCATGACTGCTTCTATGAATAGCAATCAAGCTTGCAGTTATTGCATGCGTGCGCACGTGGGAGGGAATTGTCACAGTGTTGCTGTGTTATATCATTTAAGCTTTCTCTCCCTTCTAGGGATTTTAGAGGTTCAATGTAAAAATTGTGGAATTTTTAATATTTGCATTGATACATTTCTATTTAATATCAACTCACTGGAATTGCGCAGCTTTGGGAAACATTAAATATAAAAGTGAGGTAGCGATGCACATTGGTTTTGAATTGTTTATTGTTTTCTGGATGTCTTTGGGAGCCTCGTGTCTTCTATTTCGATATGGAAGCTGTCCTTTGCGATGGGAAAAGGTACAATTTAACTTTTTTCATCTGTTTGATTTCCATCAGGTCTGATATCAGTGGTGATCCCAACAAAATCTCAATGTTGCTATAAGTGATGTTCATGCGTCAGCGGTTCTTCCGTCGTGGTCCGGCAATAGTCACTAGATTTCACGAGCTACTAACAAACCTTCGGAAACTACAACATAGCATAAAAGAGCTTCGGGGCCCGTTCGAAGCCGCCAGTTGAGCATAGTGTTAGCCTTAAAATCCAAAAATGGTATAAGACAGAACGGCAGAAATACTCAAATTTTTCCACCTCTGTTAATAAATTGTAGATACCGATAATGACTCTACCCTTTAGAAGCTACTCTCCAAGATGGGTTGTGTTCCGTTTTTTGTCAAGAATATAGAAGAAGGTAAAATAAAGCTTAATTTATTTCTAAGTCCTCTGGCTGAGACAGAATCCAACAAAACCAAAAACGCTTCTGAATTGTTCCAACAATTTTAAGCAATTTTGATGTGTAAAAGAGCCGCAGTTATGAAACTGGGTAGGAAACAATGCACTGCAATGACAGTGGCTGTGGTAGTGATGCGTGAGGTTTTGGTCGGTAAACAATCACCCTTAAGAAGTCATTGCTCAAGACCAGTCAGCAAAGATGACACTTCATCATCAAGCAAAGATGGTAAACTTTTTATGAACAACAATGCGCGGTTCGATTTCTGGACCGAATCTTCAATATACCGGATACTAATATTCCATTCGAAGTAAAGTCTTCTGAGACGAAATAAAAGAGTAGAAACATTCATCAACTGCCAAGAAATATCCCTAAGTACTTTCAAATAGTGAGTGATACTGTGTCCAGATAATACATCTTTAAATTTTGAGCAATCGAGGATATATTGGACTCTAAAAGAGATAGACAGTTTAAGTGTCATAAAGTCTGAAAAATTTCTTAAAGTAAAATTTTAAGTCAAAATGTTGCAATTTACATTACATTACATTTATAATGTCTATAAAAAAAACAACCTTTTTGTCGGTTCTAAACATTAAAAGTACGTGGATCTTACATACTTGGTTGAAAGCAGATACCGGACTGCCTTCTTAGAAGCAAAAATAAAATTTTAAAAGTTTTTATCATATTTCTTGAACAAATATTGCGGTATTGTAACAATTCAGATATATGCTACAAATATAATATCTTTCAACTGAGAAACTTAATCTATGTAAGTGATAAATAAATAAAGATAAATTCTCTAAAACATTTTAAATAAAAACTACGAACACAAAACCATTTATTTGATAAGCGAAAAAATAGCAGAAAATAAATGAATACTTAAATTCTGTACATGAATAATAAGATGAATTTATTATTAAATAAATCATTGCAATGATGGTTACCACAGATAAATATTATTAAGTAGTATTTATTTTACTAAATAATACAATATTTAATCAATAAATAATATGATAATAATAAATATGTGAATAAATAAATAAATAAGTTAAAAAATAAATAAATACAGAGAAAAAATAGAAATACAAATATATTGTTATTATTTTCAGACATTTTTATTGTGGCAAAAATATTTATAGTTGTTTTGTTTCTTTTATAAAATATATTATAAATTTACTTAATAACATATAACAAAATAAAATTTAAAAGAAAATGCCAAATGAAAAACCTTCAGCATATTAAAATTGCCGAGAGTAGAAAAGGATTCAGATCAGTTGCTGGGCAAAGTAAAACTTTATTCCAATCATAGAGTTGATAAATAAATCAAAAAAAAAAATATAAAAAGATAGATCAATAAATTTATAAAAAAATAAATAAATAAAGTAAATACAAATAGTTTATACAGTAACGAACAAATTAAAAAAAAAGTTTACGGATTGAAAGTGGATTGATGCCACGGAAGATAAAAATCATTTTTAGGATTTTTTTTGTTATATCTTCACACAATTAAACCAAACGATACAGCCTTACAAAAGAATTAACTGAAATATGACTTTATGAAAAATAACCTTATTTGCCTTTTAGAGTTGGGATTTTCTATTTATGAATGGATACAATATTTTTGTTGCTATTTTCAATTGTTTTTATTGTATTCATGGTATTCAAGTTAAACATAAAGTCCGATTCAAGGTGAATACCAAAATATTTACCGGAAGACTGCCACTCGATATGTACTCCATTTAATATTAATTGATTACGCGGACGGAAGTTTTCTTTTCCTTGTACAAAAGATGGCTTGAATCTTTTCAACGTTTATTTTCATTTCTAGGATCGTGCAGGAAATCAAGTTTATCGAAGTCTTGGCTTTGGTTCCTTCTTACGGAGCCCCTCTTCTCTACTAGATAATAATACTAATACAAGACGCTATTAAATCGCCATATATATCCCTGCACCAAATAACCTAAATTTTACTTTTGCGGCCTGGATGCATATTAAATCATATGCCAGACAAACCATTTGCCCTTGGATGCGGTGCGGTTCCTTCAATAAAACTTATATTCTATGTTTTCCTAACAATTTAGGTCTCTGTTATAAGTAGGCAGGAAAGCTCGTGTATTCATGACAGGATGATTCTGATCAATATTTTGGGCTCTCTTAATTGCTATTCGATTATTGTGAACTTAACGTAAATTGATTGTTTATTTATCATTTCACTGATATAACAGCTCAAAATTGTCTGAACTGACAAGTATTTTCTCTCTCTGTTTATAATGATATTTCTAGAAAAAAAAGCTGCTGATTCTGATGATAAACGATTATGCTAACCATTTGTATTCATTTTTATTCATTTTCTTGTCGCGCTTTCGGACTCCGAAAATACTTGTTTTATTAAGTTATGTTTTCTTCCCGTGAACGGTGCCCATCTTGAACATTTGTTAGGATGATAGTTTCGAAATGGAACTCTATTTTATTATAGTCAAAATAAATAGGACAATTCACTACTCTAGTTACTAATTTCTTGCGAGGTAGGGTTTTTAAGGCAACATCTGAATCATACCTATGCAAACGTCGGTTTTATTCCACATTGACTAGAAGCGCGCATTGAAGCCTAATTGGGTATCAAAAGGAACTCCTAGATGTACAAAAAAAGCGCTCCCTGAAGCTTAAAATAACTAAAAAAAATAGTCCCAACACGGCCATGGTTTTTTATAATTTTTATTTTTTTTTCTACAATTTTAAAATTAAGTTGATAGCTATTCGAATTGCCCTAAAAAAATTATTTATTTATATCAGCTTTACGTTTTAATTGATCATCATAATCTGTTAAAAAAAACATCGTCAGCATAAAAACAAATATAAAAATTTTTCATTACTAATGGAAGGCTATTTAAGAGCATTCGAAATACTAGAGGTCCAAGATGACTGCCCTGAGGAACACTCGGTGAAGCCTAAATAGTTCTGAAGGTGAAGCCTTAGATTTGACATGATAATTAATATATTAAATATTTACAAATAAATAATTTATTGAATATCAAGCTGTGATTATTTCGAAAAGTCTGTATAAATGACATCATTTTCTTATTGCTTATTTTGAAGCTTATGATATACAACTTTCACATAATAAAGACTTTTGAAAAACCTGCTCTATATCGGAGCGGAGAAGTCCTCAGTGCTTAAGACATTTCTATTAAAGTTTAATAAAAAAACACCTTGTTGTATGCCTTCATTAATCGGAGGTGTTTTAAACTTGTAGGAATTTCACACTAAAAATAATGCGTCCTGCTGGTTCTCAAAACCCTAAACTCATGCCTGACAAGCCGAAATGTGCCCTTCACTAAATGCCAAAACAGACGACCTATATTCAAAAACATTCACACACGTTGGTACATGTCTATCCCGCCAATATCTGACAGCCCCCTCTTACACTCGAACAGCAACACTGGCCTCATCCTTCAGGCTCTTCATCGAGCCCTCATAAACTATTTACTCATACACACATACTCACTTGTTACATGACCATGTTGCTGGCTGTTACGCGTGGGAGTACTGCCGCTTTGGGGGTGATTTCTTTCCTGCCACTGCCACGTTTAATATGTAAAAGGTCACACCGGATAAGAGATCAATAAAAGAAGCAGCATAAAATGAATGATAACGAAAAACACACAACAACAACAACTGCAGGCTCTATGGATACGTATCCGTATTCGCGGAAATCTGAGGTATGAAATTACTTCACTTCAGTTTATCCTCCTGTATTCCGTGCACCGGAAGTGGCATCCATTCATTTCCCTTTTCTCCCATTGAGGGAAACAAAAAAAAAAACGAAACGATCCCCGACCACGAACCAAGCATGCAAGATAAATGTGAAAGCTTTCACATTAATCCTTCGGAGAGACCGCTCAATCTCACTTTGTATGCTGGCAGCGAACGTGAGATGGAAATTATGGTTTTCTATATTCGATTGTTTGCCAGCCAAACAATGAGACGCAACTCTGGGACGCAGAGATTTGATATCTAGTCGCACGATACGAGGACGAATCCATCGAAATGACATCCTCATCATGTGCGACGCAAAGATGTATTTATTGCGAACATGGAGGACTCCTCCACAAATTGCGGCGTGAGTTAAGTGCAAGGCTCTGCATGATGAGGCAGAAATTATTATTCATACACGAGTACCATCAAGGAACTGGGTATATATGAAGGAGCACAAATATCCGGATGCTTCTGCTGCACATACGAATACAATTCATGGTGTGATAAATAGATGTCCTAGATGAAGATGCTGCTCGAAATAGAGTACGGATATCATGGCAGCGACACATGGCACACAGGATACAGGATAGAGGGACAACAGTTAAATTTATCTTGTGCCAATGAATAGAAAGTATGACTTGGAATTTGCTAATACATATTTATATAGTATATATTTCCAGGCAACAGGACCGACATTAATAATAATTTTGCTATTTTTTTTTACAAAAGGGAACGACGAGTGCTCGTGTTTTGTAAGGGAGCTTAGGAACGAGAAAGCTTTGGAGGTAAAAATTGGCGAAATGTCAGAGGGCATCATGAGAGGACGAGTTAAGGCTTAAGCTTTGCTGGCGGGCGGAGGAAGATAATCAGTTCCACGAAATCTCTGCTTATTTTGGAGAGCTCACAGTTGAATGTTTTTAAATGGAAATATGAGATTCTTTGAGTTTGAGGCACAATAAGACTGGAAAAAAAACTGAACTTATTGTTGTTCTTTTATACTATTTGAACGCAAAGAAAAAAAAACAACAGAAATGGATGCTTATCGTTACGAAAATTGGTCCTTTTTCCATTTTTAAAGAAATCTAATCTTTACTTAAGGATTCATAGTTCACCCACTCTGCTGCATCCGTAAATGTCCGTCTGTGAAGAAAAAACGATAGGCTCTTGGTTTTCAAATTCAAATACGCATCTCCTTTACGCGATCGAATTGGAAATTTTATAGTGATTGCCTTTTTTTGACGAGGTTCATTGCCTTCCTCGAATTTTACATCTTTTGGTTGGATTCTTTCTTGTTACTTGTCTCAGCTGACGGTAGTTTGATTTAATACTTCTTGTATTCGATAAATAAGCGCCGGACGTACAGCTCCACTTTGTGGAGTCTTCCTTTCACTCTTACTGGCTTTTTTCGACCACAGAAGAGACCAAAGTTTTACTGCCAGTTTTTCTGTCGCACACTTTCGTGAAGATTTTTGTCGTCATCATAATTTCTTCACAAAAGATCATTAAACTTAGATATTTTAACTTTTTACACTTCTGAAAAAGCTTTACACTCGAAAATATGTATGGAAGTGGTTGGAGTTGTTTTGGAGTGACAAGATGCACATCCCCTTTCCAAACATGAATCTATTATTACATGTAAGTTTCTCCTTTGTTATGGCCTGATCCTTTGAACAGATTACTTTAGTTACTCTATTGTCCGTCTCATTTCTGTTTAACACTTAATAACACCAGTTAAAAGCAAAGGACTTAAACTACTCACCTGGTGTATACCAACTTGGAAAGGGAGCTCTTCTGTGGCTCTACGGATTATCCTACTGCATTTTTTGACCAAACAGACATATCCATAATTATCTGCATGTACGTTTCGATTATTTCTCATTTGCTTGGCCACAACCATGCAAGAAATATATCTTTAGACTAATTTTTTCCGAAATCCAACAAAATATGGAAACCACAATGTTTTTTTTCGTAATGAGTCTTATACTTGTGATTTCATCTCTCGTTGTTTAAGCCGCGACACAGGTTCCTTGTGGAGGAGATTTTCTCTCATAAGTTCCACGAATTGAATAATGCACTATCCGCAACCGACATCTCCAATGTTTTACCAAAATTAAGAGGGCATCTCATACGGCTTGGTTCAAGCATTTTTTTTATTTTCGAGTATTCGAGCATTGCCGAACTTATTGGGTTATTCTTCGTGGTAAGGAGCGGTTTTTGGAAAGTAAAGCCATACTTTAACCATCTGTGGAGAATTCTGTAGCGATCCTCAAGAAGTAAGTCCTGAACATTGCTATCAAAATTGCGAACGAATGTACCAAGCTCTTCCCCTTCTCTGAGCGATCATCTTTAAGATGGTTTTCTGGGTAGCCTGATGTAGTCCCTCCATACATTTTCTCCATTAAGGCTGTTTTCCACTTCAAGATGAGCTTTATATGCACAGCTATTTGGGGACCGTTTTGACATATTTCTGTGATATTCTGGTGGTGTCATTTTAAGTCTCCAAAATTAAAAATTTGGATACATCTAGCAAAGCATAGGCCAAGCCGAATACTTTATGAAGATTTCTGTTTGGTACTTTTACAAAAAGAGCTTTTGCTTTCTAATATAACTTTTTTCCAGGTCTCTGACGAAAAATTTTACTTGATTTTAAAAGATCTTATCAATATTGTCCTCAGAGACTTATAGGCGAAAGTATTGTCCCTTATTTCCACACACTGAAAGATAGCCGTAACTTCGGCTTGAAAGACGCTCCAGACTTTTCCTATTCTGAAGAAGTCTTTGTACGATCTTTTATAGCCGAAAGATTTTATTTCGGGTCCCGACTTGGATACGTCCGTAAAGGAAGCCAGTTCTCTATTGGAGGAGTCTGCATTCTTCTTTCTTGCACGCATTTTGATATTGAATGTTTTTCTGAGAAGAACAAAATAACTGAGAAGTTATTGGCTTTCGTTATTCCATTACCCTTGATGTCGATCTGGCCATAGACCTGCAGATTTTAGTCAGGAAGTCATCTGTAACTTTTTGTTTCTAACAAAGAGTGATCGGTGTAGGACTCAGAAATGAAAAAGTAAGAACGATCTCACCTCTCTAATCCTCTAAGCAGCCTGTTCTTTGAATCTTCGTGACACTCGGATTATAAGGTACTAAAGAAGCTCCTTCGAGGCAATGGAGCCATCTGTTAGATTGGGTAAGAGTGAGTGTTATTGTGAATTTTCCCAATACCAAAATGACAATAAGGGCGCCGTGGGCCGTCACGTTGAAACCTTGTGATTTTATTTTATTTATAGTTTTGTTAACCGCTAGAAGCTTATAGCGAAATTTGAAAAAAAAATACACATTGTTTTAAAATAATCGTTTAGCTTGCAGAGGCGGCCAAGGGCGGTTTTTCAGAAAATTGCATTTACATGCAATAATTTGCTGGATCTGACCATGGTCGATAGAGACCGATCTTTTAAGGTATGTGCATAAACAGTTTGGACGTGATTGTAAGAATAAGAAATAAAAGCTTATGTCGTGCCCAAAAAATCAGTTCAAAATAAAAAAATGAAATCGCGTGTTCAAACGACGGTTCCTATTTTGTAAGAACATAGCTTATAAATCCCGAGATACCCCGAGAATAGTTGAAGGGTATCCCTTTCTTGGAAAAAAAACTGAAATAAATGTAAATGCACAAATTCTTACGGTTCGGAATAAATGTAAAAAATATATTTGTTCTGAAATATCGTAGTATGTGTTTTAATAGTCTCATCAGATTCCGAATCTCAATGTAACGTCCTTATGTAAAAAATGGAAGAATAAACCGGAAGATCGACGGATAACACTTGGAACCATTTCAAAACAGCGAGCAGTGACATCCTTTTAACAACTCTAAGAGGACATTTTTTCTAAAGGAGGAAATATATTAGAAAGTTGTAGTAATTGTTAAAATAAAATAAAATGTTGCTTATGAAATACAATTTTTAAAGGATTCAAAGAAGTTAACTATCTTAACTGGATTTCTCTTATTCTTTAACGATTCAAACACAATAACAGATTTATAAAATTTTATCAAAAGTTTTAAAATAAAAGTTGGGACAAGACTTGAATTCAGTTTGCGAAATATATGTTGTATATAACAATACTTTTATGGTTATAGTATTAATAAATTAATAAATATACTACTGTGTCCAAAAAATAAGGTGACATTGTATTTATTTTGAAAATTCTTTATTTATTCTTCCAAATCAATTTCATTCCCTTCAAAGTAATCCCCTCCCGATGCAATGCACTTATGCCAACGGATTTTCCAATCTTTGAAACACTGGTTGTAGTCACTTTCCGGGATGGCCTTCAGTTCCGTCTTCGCTGCGGCTTGAATCTCCTCTATCGTATCAAAACGGTGTCCCCGGAGCGGTCTTTTGAGCTTGTTGAACAGCCAGAAGTCGCACGGCGCCAGACCAGGTGAATACGGTGGTTGCGGAACGATATGGGTTGAGTTTTTGGCGAAATGATCACGAATTACGAGTGCGGTATGGGATGGTGCATTATCGTGGTGTAAAAACCAAGAATTGTCTTTCCACAATTCCGGCCTTTTTAGGCGGATAGCGTTACGCAAACGACGCATACCGCTCAAGTAATATTCCTTGTTGACTGTTTGGGCGGTTGGAAGGAATTCATAAAGCACAACACCACGATAATCGAAGAAAACAGTCAACATGACCTTGATTTTTGAGCGACTTTGGCGCGGTTTTTTTGGTCTCGGCTCTCCTTTGGCACGATATTCGCTCGATTGATCGGTTGTTTCGGGGTCGTAAGCATAGATCCAAGTCTCATCGCCAGTTATAATGCGTTTCATGACATCCTGGTAGTCGGAAAGTATTATTTCACACACTTCAACGCGACGCCTTTTTTCCAAAAAAAATCAATGTTTTCGGTACCAGTCGAGATTTGACACGCTTGAGGCCCAAAGCATCCTTCAAAATGGTATTGACTGAGCCTTTGGATAAGCCAACTTCATAAGCAAGGTCTCTAATCGTTAATCGATGGTTTTTCAACACCAAATCTTTGATTTGTTGGACGTGAGCTTCATCGGTTGAGGTTGATGGTCGCCCAGAACGCTCTTCGTCTTCGACACGTTCACGGCCGGCTTGGAAATCACTATACCACTTGTAAACATTTTTTTTAGACATAGCCTCATCATCAAAGGCTTTCTGCACCATCCTCAAAATTTAATGCAAATTCTTGGCTCAATAAATTTCGACATCGCAAAAAACGAAAAACTCGCTTTTAGCAGCTCACAAAACGACGCGTATCTCAAACACTATGAATATATTTTGACATGAAATTTCACATAGATGTCACTGACAGTACTACCAACCTAAAAAGAAAGAAAGATGTCCAAATCCTTCGACGCGCGCATTTTAAATTCATATGTCACCTCATTTTTTGGACACAGTAGTATAATGAGTTTAATTAAATAAATAGATAAATAAATAAGTAAATAAATAAATAAATATAACGGGTCCGTCATCTAACATTTTTTTTTCAACTAGTGCTTATTTCGTGAATGGTAACACTAAGCTCATGTTTGATTTGACAGATAATTAGTTTTATCCTTCCGCTGAACGAATATGGTTGTGTATACGCTTGAACAACGCTGGGAAATATTGCGACATTACTTTGAAAATCATGGTAATGTTGCAGAATGGTTGCGAAAATTGCGTACGGATTTTGGAAGAAGAGAAGCACCGTCAGCTCCTTATGTTCGTTATCTTGTGAAAAAAGTTAAAGAAACTGGCATCCTCATCGATAAATCAAAGCGTGAAAAGCCAAAAACAGTGCGTATACCCGAGAATATTGCTGCTGTGGCAGAAAGTGTGCGTGAAGCGCCATCAACATCAATTCACCGTCGTTCTCATCAATTGAACATTTCGGAGACATCATTGAGACGAATTTTGCATAAAAACCATTTGGTTCAGGAGTTGAAGCCAACTGACCATCCAATGCGTTTTCGCTTCGCTAATGGGGCCTGCGATTGACTTACAGAAGATGCCGATTTTGCCAAAAAAATCATCTTTTCAGATGAAGCTCGTTTTGATCTTGGCGGATATGTAAACAAGCAAAATTGTCGCATTTGGGGCACAGAAAGCCCGCACGCATACACTGAAAAGCCGATGCACCCAAAACGAGTCACTGTTTGATGCGGATTTTGGTCCAGAGGCATAATTGGGCCTCATTTCGAAAATGAGCAAGGAGTGGCCGTTACAGTCAATGGCGATCGTTATCGGGCCATGTTGAACGAAATTTTGTTCACAAAAATTGAAGAGGAGGATATTTGCAACATTTGGTTTCAACAGGACGGCGCTACGTGCCACACAGCCGAAGCTACACTCGATGTTTTGCGCCCTGTTTTTGAAGATCGCATTATCAGCCGCAGAGCTGATGTCGTTTGGCCACCTCGGAGCTGCGCTTTGACACCGTTGTGGGGTGCACTCAAAGATAAGTGTTACGCTGACAAGCCAGAGACAATTGACGCTTTAAAAGACAATATTCGTGAAGCCATTGGTGAAATACAGCTGCACACAAGCGATAATGTACTAAAAATTGGACCGATCGTGTAGGCTACTGCATGGCCAGCCGAGGCAGCCATTTGAATGAAATTATTTTCCATTATTAACCGGAAGGATTGTACTTTCAAATAAAAAAAGAAATTTGAGAAAATATGCAGCAGTTTTTTTTAATAGCATTTTCAAAAAAAAAAGTTATTTGGCGGACCCTTTATATATAAAATAACAAATTAATAAATAAATTAATTAAACCAGTTAATAAGTAAATAAAAAAATAATTCAATAAATATATAAATATTATATCGCAAAGGTTTTAAATAAATATAAATAAATATAATTTAAATCTCTCAAGTCGTGTTGATTAAAATAGATTCTGAGGTTTTTAAATTTGCCTATGAGCTCGACAGCTGTGTTTTTTATAATGAGACGTGGAAAATTATTTCTTATCCGTTGTCTGTATATTTATAGAGCTTTGGTTTAGGTTGCATTGAGCTCTTGTTGGTTTAATTATATGACCACACATATATGGGGTTCGAATCTGTATTAAAGTTAGTAATCGTCATTGAAGAAATGGATGGATTTGGCAATATCGTTAGATAGGCGATGTAAATAAATGAGAACAAACCCCTTAGGGACACCACGATTGTTTAAAAAATATGTTTTTTAAGTACTGTTTATTGTGGTGCACAGTTTTGGTTCGGTCGCAAAGACATGATGCAATGTAATCCGTGAGCTTTTAAAAACGCCGTAGAGCAGTTTTGTTTTCTTCTCAGCCCTGATTGGTGTGGCGTCAAAATGTTCTGTTCCTCAATAAACGATTTTATGTGTTTACTTATGACTGTCTCAAATACTTTGCTAGGCAATTGCAGCAAATCTATAAATAATTACCAAGGTTTGATCCCACCCCAGCTTGATATCCATTTCAAATTCCCTTAAATTAAAATTTAATTTCATTTTTTTTTTTTTCTAATCTGTTTCGGCATTCCTTTCACAGACGCAATTTGAACATATCTTCCCCAACACATTACGCATCTGCTTATCCTTGAAACTCATTATATTTTCCGCCAACAACGAGTGTTTCACTTTTTCCGCTCAGCATCATCATTTAATTGGCGAAATCCAGATTGGCCATGTTTGTTTATTTTTTTTTTTTTTTTTTTTTGATCTTAAACTCTGGAATTATCAAAAAAAACGCTTACAAAAAAAAAATAAACTCGTGAATTCACATTCCCATCCTTCAGAGTTGTCCTATTCTCGACGAATATTTATTTTTCCATTTCCTTGTAATCTATTTTCAGATTGAAAGCAAAATAATAAGATTCCTTTTCTTTTTGTTTAGGTCCCTCCACCCACCAGTTCTCGCATCATTTAAGGACACGCACACAGACAGACTTACTCCTTCGAGTGAAAGAACGAAAGATTACTTAAATATTGAAAGATGCAAGGAAGGATACGATAAGTAAGTAAGGAAGCTTTTATCACTCCATCTCTCTGGTTCGAGCTTCAATAACTGTTTCCTGATTCGAACATCGTCGTCGTCATCGTCATCGTTCTCTCTCTTTATTTTTGTATTCCTGTAGTCATACATTCATCCACCTCCGTGACATGTCAACATTGGCATCCACCACCAATCGCTCGCACATGTCACTTTTGGAGGCCCCGAGCGAGGGGCGGCAGCTCCGAAATCACAAATTAGTCGATAGCTCGGCTACAATTGATTTCGCCAAAGTTGTGTTGTAATTTGTGCCAACCCCAGAAACGTGGCCCAGCCAGGGAATTGAATTCAAGACAAGGAGCAAATGACATTGGTCAAGGTCAAGCTATTTTTCTCTCCACCACCATCTCTCCCAAGCAATCGCATATGCAATTCAAATGTTATAGTGATGAGCATTTTTTTTTTATCGTCCTTTCGTCCTTTCGATTTGTATCCGCATGTCACGCAAACGAGACACTTCATGTAAACCGGGAAAGGGTATGCGGATGGTTCTGGATTTGGATTTTGAATAAAGACGTTCCAAAAAGCAAAT
This sequence comes from Orthonevra nobilis, assembly GCA_963555765.1. Lineage (NCBI taxonomy): Eukaryota > Metazoa > Arthropoda > Insecta > Diptera > Syrphidae > Orthonevra > Orthonevra nobilis. Next base: position 36,001,260 of record OY743224.1, read on the forward strand.
CAGGTCAATGGGGTTACTGTTTCAATGAATGACTTCTGTCAGTCACTTGAGGGGCGACCAAAGCCACAAAAAGCCAACACAATGGTGTCGAGAAGCATTAGCACCCTTCAGGACATTAGTGCTCAGACACCGACTAGTGAGCAGCGCGCAAATAATGATGATTGAAGCGTTAATGAGACGTAGACATGCGATCAAAAGGAATCACTTTGTTTGTGTGTATTTCTTTTGCACATTTCGATTAAGCAGAATTCGTTGAGGAACTTTCCCCCCACACACACTCACACCAGAACTAAGCCGAGAAAACTTAATTAATAAATGCGGCAGCGGAAGTGTTTCCTGAATGATTTATTTAAGGACTTTCGTTCGATCTAAAACTAAGGTGTGCCAAAATAAACACTTCGTGTTCCATCAAAGGTGATTTTTTTCTTCTGCAAAAAATAAAACTCCTTAAAGGAACGCAATTCCAAAAAATCAAAAAACTGCCTTGGCTGAGGTTTAAATGTGTCTTTAAGTACGAGACACGTTGCTCGAACATCCTTGAGTCTTTTAGGCAACTGAATAATATTTATCGTATTTTATGGATTTAGAATTTCATTTCGTTTCCGTTTCCTTGTTGATGTCACTAACTATCCTGTTTTGTTGCTTTGTGTGTTGGTATCGAATTCGATATTCAGTGATGGCAGATGAAACTATTTTCTACTGCGGGCTTCAAAAGGACGAAGACGAAGCCCGTATAGTTTTCTAATTATTATTGGCAAGCGAATGAGGGTCACTGCGAAGATTTAAAAACCTAAATTTTTTGTTGTGTGGAAACATATGACGACCGCAAACCAAGTCGTAGTATTCAGTAGGAAAAGAGGCTTCTGAGGACAGCAGGGTTAGCTCCACTTTTCATTAATTTACTTGGATTTACGTAACTGCAACGAAAATTTAAAGATGGGTGCAAAGACTGTTCTAGAAGGTTTTTATTCAGATCTCAGATGTCAGCATGTAATCCTCGGAATGTAGTCACACCGAAAACGCTTACAAATTGACAAGATTTGTGTTTAACCGTCCTAAGGCGACTTTAGTGACTCACACAAAGAAAAAAACTGTGTAACAGCACTCAGACTTTCACGGAAAAGGACCCTTGACAGGCCCTAAACAACATCAACGGCATCAAAGATATGAGTCGGGAATAAAAATATTAAAAAAGAAGCCAAGTAAGAGTTGACTCTCGAACGAAGGGTTCCGCGCCTCCTAAGAGTATGCAACACTTTATTTCTTTTATTATAAATTTCTCATAGTATCGCACTTAAATATGCACGAGTAAACCAGACAAAGTAAAAACTCGAAATCGGCTTACTTGTTATTTTGAAAAGACATTAGTTGCTTAATGTCCTTAGCAGAAATCTCATCAATTGAATTAAATAAGGGTCTACCAATCGCTCGCTATCTGGCTTAAGTAAGCGCCGGACAGGCGCAAAGGAAGTGTGTAAGGGTTTTAACTCTCAGCTATGTTTTGAGATATCCGACAGTGTGAATTGTGTAGGATGCCCAGCTTAGCGGCATGATCTCCAATCGGCTAGTATCCTGTGCAGACCGCCACAAGTCTAGCAATATCATGATGGGTTCGCCGAAGGAGATCTTTTGTTTTTGATTGTTTTTTATTCAGGCCATATTTTCCTTGATGTTGCATAGTTCTTCAGACTGGCCCATCTAATGTTTGCTGCTTCAAGGAAGTATGAGAATATAATAGAAAGCAAAACTTCCACTTCAGGCGACCGCTGAATTGCAGATACTTGCTTACCAAGTTCATCTGCCATCTCATTATCTGGGATGCCACTGTGACCGGGAACCCTATATGGGAAATGAGCTGACCTTCTGACGAAGCTATTTCAGCTCGGCATTCCTAAACTAATTTTGAATGTGAAGAAAAGGAGGCAATAGCTTTAATAGCTGCTTGGCTATCAATGCATATGGCAACCTTCTGGCTTGGTAGAATATTTGCATGTATTTTGATTTGACGACATGCTTCCCGGATTGCAAAAAGTTCCGCTTAGAAAATGTTGGAATAGTCGGGCAGTCCATAGACTTTACTGATGTTCAGGGATTCTGAGAATACACCCGCACCGACTCCGCCGCCTACCTTAGAGCCATCAGTGTAGATTGTCCAGTTAAAATCCTTGCATATCTGCCCACTATTCCATTCCGCTCTTTCTAGGATAAGAACGTAAAAGTCATTTGATAGGTGAATTCTAGGGACCCTATAGTCCGTTGGTGGTGATACCAAATCTCTTGGTATAAGATCAAGTATAGTGCTATGACCGTAAGATTTTGAAGTCCAGCATCCAGACTCTCTGAGCCTGATGGCGCTGTGTACTGCAGTGTTTTTAATGTGTAGGTGCTAAGGCATTGCCGTCAGAGCATCTGATGGAGTCGATCGCAGAGCGCCTGAGGTACCTAAATATGCTGTTCTCTGTACCTTGTTAAGTTTAATAACGTTGCATTTTTTTCCTAAGGGCCGGTCACCATACTAGTGATCTGTATGTTGGAATCGAGCGAACCACCGCCGTGTACATCCATAGGATCAACTTTGATTGGAGACCCCATTTTTTGCCAAAGGTTCTACAGTAGACGTAAAAAGCTATGCACGCCTTCTTTACTCGCTGATCAACGTTTAACTTCCAGCTGAGTTTAGGGTCAAAGGTAACGCCTGGGAACTTAGCGCTGGTAGACAGAGAAAAATAGCTGTCAACGTAGTTAAGAAAGTGCTCCAAAGAAGGGATTTTATTTATCTAGAAATTGCATGCCTGAAATGCATAAACAGCATACATCTTCATTTTGCAACCCTTTGTTTTAAGGGATTTATTGATATGCGGGGGCAATGATAACTCAACCACATATCAAAATTACACGAAATACTTCTTTTTTAATTTTTTATTCTTAAAAATTTACATTGTAATTGATTTTTTCGGACCGAGAAAAATGCCGCCACGAAAGCTGGTATACATGAATGTGGTTCTTTGTTTTGTTAGGTCGTAAAGTATACAACATCTTGTATTGGATGGACAAGATCATTGCATACTTTCATAAGCTGTTAAGTTGGTTCTTTAACAAATTTTTGAATTGCGATTCAATGAAACACTTTCTTTATATGGTGACCCCAATTTTTTTTTAAACGTGTTTCGTTTTTAACTTCCCATCAGGAAGTTCTTGTTATTATTTCTGTAAAAATAGAAAGTGTCTTCCTGTAACGGCTAAGGATATACAGCGCTGTGACAGACGGTCGAACGGACAAACAGACAGCGGATGCTAAGTAATAGGTTATCTTTTGACCCTTAGGAAATGAAGCCTAAAACACATGATCTACTGGGCTTACTAGTTTTTCAATATGAAAATAAGCACGACAGTAGAGCAGGCTTTTACGAACTTCGTTCCTGGTTATATATAATGTCCTTTATGTGATAAAAGCAAGCAGAGGAGGTGTATGGAGTTGTCCAACCATGTAGATTCCTTCATTAAGATAAAAATCCATCGATTGTAATTGCTCATCCACTTCGAGATGATGGACTACAATGACAATGTTCAATCTAAAAATGTCTTCAAATCACAGGCACCATGCTCCCGAAAAAACAAATGAAGACCAAACTTTCGTGTCAAGTATCAAACAATCACGGATGCCAGGAAGCTTGTCTATCCGTGAATATGAATAATAGAAATCAGTTTTACTTCAGGCTAAAATCATTTAAGGATCAATAGCGTCATAAGTAAGGAAGTAAGCTTATTAGAAGATCAGTAAGGCTTTGAGATCCCAAATCTTACGGTCTTTTTACGCATCTTTTCCAACGAAAAATGCTTCGCTACGCGTGTCCTTGACTGTCTAATGTGAAGCTAAAATGCACAAAGAATACGCGCAGTCAGACTTTAGAATCTTCACATGAATGAACGGCAAAAGATTTTCATGAATGCGATAAAAAATAAAAGTTAATTCGTCGTTTCATGTCCAAGTACAATTCCTCCTCCTTGACAAAAAGTTTCATTTCAATAGCCCTTTTTGTACCCACATTTCTTTTGGTTCTCATTTGCCTTTGCAGACACTTGGGCAGCCAAACACCATCTGACACTCCCCTTTTGCCATTTTACTCGCTTCAAGGATAATTGCCTTAGAAATTCTTAAAGAGCCATTCAATGTTCAAATGTATGTGTGTGTGCGTGTCGCGTCCGTTTTTCATTCCACCCTCTTAACCACCATCATCTTCATTATGGGGCAATGGAGCCATACTATGTTATGACCTATTTCCATTGCAAATCCATGAAGATGATGTCAAATCGATTTTTGCTCCTTCTTCGTCATCATGTCCATATAATGTTTTCTGTAAGGCGCTTTATCGACAAGGATTAACTTGAAAAAAAAAGTAAACACCCAATTTCGGTGCGGGACGGGCGAAGAAGGACCTGCTGACAAGTTTTTTTTTTATTAAAATGTCCGCCCGCGGGTTATATCCCTAAAACTCATAACCAACAAAAACGAGAAATGAAAATCAGGCCAACTACTTCGGAACGCTCCTTCCTTCAGTTTCTCCATTGCGCTGTTGGCGCTCTATTTCCCTTAAAACTACCCCAAGGGACAGCAATTGGGTGTCATTTAACAAAATGTATGAATGTATAATTTCCGTTTCCCTCGAACATGGAGGTCGCAAGGGCCATCGCATCGAGAAGGACTCCCAATGGAAATAGAAAAACGTGGTGCTTCTTAGTCGGTATCCTCGTTGCTTCTTGGGACCATATCCATTTTTAGATTCTACCCTACATTCCTAACCTAACCTATCCACCTGGTTGCGTGTACACTACGCGCGGGAGTGTACACTGTGCTCTTCTGCTCTCCCTAAAGGCCACAAGAAACCTGGTAGAATCGTTTCCAAAGCTGAGAGCACGACCACACATGTGTGTGTGTCAAGCGAAAAGCTTTGTCACAATGGTTGGGGGATGGGAGTTGTGTGCTTGTTGACTGAGCTCTTTTTTTAGTGGATACGTATTCGCCACCGAAGCAAGCGTCACGAACAATAATAAAATCGACGTCGTACCTTACAAGAGTGCTGAGCTATCTTACCCTATTGCCATCGTCCATTGTAAACATTGGGTTTGTGGGCCGAGTGACGTCACACTGGAGGCTGCCTTGACGTCACGTGAGAGAGAGTTTCCTCTCGCAGAGTATGAGAAGGAACAAGACAGAGAATGAGTTCCAAAAACATACGCACGCTGGAATTGGGTTAAACGAAAGCTCTTGGAGCGATGCAAAGATAGTTCCTTCGCCAACACAATGAATATGACAAAAGTTCCCGATGCGGGTAGCTGCCTCGAGGGGGGAGAGACGAGGGTGGGGTTGAGCGAATTTAGTAGTAGAGATGCTTTTGTAGAACGAAAATTTAGTACATTTGTGTGTAGGAGGTTAGTAGGATATTCGCAATATGAATTTAGGGTAGGCGGGCGATATGTGCGTTTGTATTTTTGAATATACAACTTTAGGAGAGCAGCAAAATAACGGTTATGTAAATTTATTTTCTGTATCTTGGAATTCTTCTGTTTTTTCTTCACTTGTCGGTTTTGCTGTTGTGTTACAAATTTGTGCATGTCAAATTTATATTTGAACTTTAAGGAGTTTGAATTTGTACAAAGCGTAGACTCTTTGCAAATGTTTCGGAATGGATGTCAGAGAGCAACTCGAGAATATTTAGAAGGTTACTCCTTCTTAAGCCTTAAGGTAAAAACAAATAGACATTACTTCTCTTCATACGATCAGTGTACACTCGAGTCTAAAACGGGGCTAGATAATCACTCAAAGTCTATGCTTAGATTCGCAGCTTTTGGAAGCATTTATGATGGAATTCGAACCCTTGAAGGCGACTGAAACGGTGAAAGAAGCTTCCCATATTGTAATCTGTCCGATTTTCAGAATTTAAAATTTTTACATATCTCCACGTTTCCAGGCCGCTGGAGTCGTTTTCCAATTATCAATTTTATAACAAAAAAAGAAGTCAAAAAATAGCCACGTGAGATTTGACTGTCATACAACACGTGACTTTCTAACTTTCCACCATTTTTTTTAAGCGTCAATAGCAGTACACATTCTTTCAAAATTAAATAAGTAAAATTATGACGGACGGACGGACAGTGGAGGCTTAGAAATAGGGTTCCTTTTGGATCCTTCTGGAACCCTAAAAAAGCGACATTTGCATTTGTTTTATTAAAACCAAATTAGTTTTCTAATGAAAACCGGTGCACAATCAATTTAACTGACAGTTTGCAAGTGTCTTGCAAGATATAAACATAAGTTTAAATATTTACACTGGCGTTCATAAGCTTTCAAACAATATATTCTTTCAGATAAATTCAATTTAATTTCTTTGTGTGCAGAATTTACGGATTTACGGATGATGTGTGCAACATTGATGCACCAAAAATATTCTTAGACATTTAGGTGGCCACCCCTTTACTTGTCCGTTTGACTACACATGTTTGGAGCAGGTTTACAATCTGTCTGCAGATATCCGCTAAATTTAGTTCGTGCAGCTGGGCGGCGCAGTTGGTACAGCGCTGCCTTTGTTTGACAAGTCCTAGGTTCAACTACTAGTCCAGCCATCATTGGCCATTGCGATCAAATCAATGGCACTATCAGTGGATTGGTCCAATAGCGATAGTAGTCTGACTTGATGGGTGGCGTTAAAGTAGTGGTTATTGAGTATTCTGAGTTCGTTTCGTAGTTTGTGGAAATTTATGTATATATGGAGCTGCTGTCAAGGCATAACATACAAATACAAAATACAAAAAAATCTTTCGTTCTTCTCCTCATTCTTCCACTCGCTCTGTGCTACTGTCATTAAAAGAGTATTCATAACCCCTTGAGAGTGAGCAAATTATAAAAAAAAAATGTTTTCGTATTGCTACTCTAGCAGACTATTCACTTAAGCCTTTAATATATTTAAACATTGCAAAGAGTTGAAGACAACGAGCGGCGTTGCCAACCCGTGAGTTGAACAATTGTTGGGATTTTCTCTTCAGGGTGCTTGTTTTCAGAAAGTGTGTATAAAGGCTGCGACCTCCGTCCGTCTATCCGCTCGTCCGGTCGTCCCTTCGTCCGTTCGTCCGATTGTCCGTTCGTCCGTTCGTCCGTTCGTCCGTTCGTCCGTTCGTCCGTTCGTCCGTTCGTCCGTTCGTCCGTTCGTCCGTTCGTCCGTTCGTCCGTTCGTCCGTTCGTCCGTTCGTCCGTTCGTCCGTTCGTCCGTTCGTCCGTTCGTCCGTTCGTCCGTTCGTCCGTTCGTCCGTTCGTCCGTTCGTCCGTTCGTCCGTTCGTCCGTTCGTCCGTTCGTCCGTTCGTCCGTTCGTCCGTTCGTCCGTTCGTCCATTCGTCCGTTCGTCCGCTCGTTCGTTCGTCTGTTCGTCTGTTCGTCTGTTCGTCTGTTCGTCCGTTCATCCGTTCGTCCGTTCGTCCGTTCGTCCATTCGTCCATTCGTCCGTTCGTCCGTTCGTTCGTTCGTCTGTTCGTCTGTTCGTCTGTTCATCCGTTCATCCGTTCGTCCGTTCGTCCGTTCGTCCGTTCGTCCGTTCGTCCGTTCGTCCGTTCGTCCGTTCGTCTGTTCGTCCGTTCGTCCGTTCGTCCGTTCGTCCGTTCGTCCGTTCGTCCGTTCGTCCGTTCGTCCGTTCGTCCGTTCGTCCGTTCGTCCGTTCGTCCGTTCGTCCGTTCGTCCGTTCGTCCGTTCGTCCGTTCGTCCGTTCGTCCGTTTGTCCGTTCGTCCGTTCGTACGTTCGTCCGTTCGTCCGTTCGTCCGTTCGTCTGTTCGTCCGTTCGTCCGTTCGTCCGTTCGTCCGTTCGTCCGTTCGTCCGTTCGTCCGTTCGTCCGTTCGTCCATTCGTCCGTTCGTCCGTTCGTCGTTCGTCCTTAAGCTTGTATCTTTTAGGCCCTTAACATGTAGTCTTTTGCAATTTTCACAGAGTGTGCACTATAACCGCAATAGCAACAGTAAAAAGAAAAACCATGTTAAGTCTTAAATACAGGGGGTCCTATATTGGCATTTTTATATTCAAGTATTTTTAAGAATTATAAAATGTTAAATTGTGTATTGGACTCACATTTGGGCGCTGTTTGATTATTGCCTTTGGCCCTATGCCACCAAATTGTTTTGGTTTATCTCTCTCTGTCTCTCTTTAATACACTGTACAGTGTTTTGCAAAGGTTTTCTACTAGAACTATCTAAATCTTCAATGTCAGCAGGATGCATCAGTTCTGTGAGATTTGATAAAATCGTTAAGAAGTTTTCCTTCTACAGATTTTTAAAAATAAATAATTTTTTTTGATGTTCTGTTGAGCCCTGGTTGAGGGATGTTCAAATTTCCTATTAGTCCATCGCCGAGTTTAATGGACTCAATGGTCGTCCGGATATTGCGGAATTTTGAGTTACTCCACGCCTAGGGTTTTCATCTGATACGAGACTGCTAAGCCTTCATTGTTCTCAGGGCGCGAATGGCCAGATCTTTAACGACCTCAAGACAATGATACCACGTTTCAACGAAATTCAAAATATGACGATATATGGAGATAGTGACATGATATTTTTCTAGCAGTCAATATTTGAATGTTGATTAAAAACCACCTGGCTTTATCTGATGCCAGGCCATCTTGGAAAATTGTTTGATTGACATTCATTTAGCTATAATTGTATAAAATTAAAAACGCAGTTTGGTTTGGTTTCCCGGAGAGCGAAGCTGAAACAATTCAAGAAGCATGGCGAACTGTCTCCAAAGAAGGAAAAAATCGTGCATTCGGCCTTAAGGTTATGAACCACATTCAACTCTAATAATCTCTACATGGTGAATTGAAAGACGATGCAGAAATTCGCTTTTACTGACGCTTAACAAACTCTCCAGATTTAGCGTGACTTGCCTTTTTTTTCTTCACAGACCTTTGAAAATATGCAGAAAAAGATTTGGTTCGAATGATCAAGTGATCTCCGCCATAAATGCATTGCATTTTTATAGAATTTGAAAATGTAGGAATTTTGTTAAAGAAGTTTACCCCACTAGAAGCTAGATGAAGTTGTAATGAATCTCGCAAGTATCTGGGAAATTTTGTGTTCTTATTTGAAAATCCTTCACGACAGTGCTCAGCCTTGTTTGAATATAAGCAAATAGAGTGGTTAGTTTTTTTTCTGCATTTTCAGTCACATCACATGTGATTTAAGCAACCGTAGGAGTCTGAAACTTCGTAAAATAGTATTTGTTTAGCTTTCTGATCTTCGATCCTAAGAATTAAAATTTTACGCTCAAGAGCTAACGATAAACATTTAGAACCTTAAGTCTCATTCTGTTTTCTGACACGCGATCAATTCTCTATAAAAAAAAAAACAACTACAGACCCTGACCTCCTTCATATCGCAACATTCACACAAAACAAAACCACCACTTGTTATCTCTTCACGGAAAGCAAACACCTGAACAACAATCGAGAACTTCTTTAAAATAAAACCAAGCCGCAACGTAAAACTAAGGGTTCTTCTTCATAGTTATTATTTCTTTTTCTTTCATCAAAGAAAGCAAAACAAAAAGCAAAGAAATAAAATAATTGAGATGTGTACACATTTACCAGTACGACACGGAACTGCAACAACAACACCTTTCGATAAAAAAAAATAAAATAAAAATAACACGAGCCCAACAATATCGCAAAAGCTTAAAACAAAATAAAAAAAGAAGAAGACGATTTGAAAAGAATTCGAAACACACTGACATACATACACAACGATTCGAACATATATATACACATAGATACACCTACACCCTTGGACTGTATGTGTTCGCAATATGATAATGCGCATACCCTACAATTGCACATTACCACAAGCTTTCAACCTATCAACCTACTCACCAAAAGATGTATCGCGCATCCAATGTTGTGCTGTTCCCTCTGTTATCATATTGTCACCTAATTCATCATCCCCCTTCAGTGTGCGCCGGCAACCCCCAATAAAAAAAGCTCTCACAGGAATTAATGAGAACTCAGAAAAAAAAAAAAAACAAATATAAACAAAAACAAAATTCTGTACGACGATATGGCCCAGTGATATACTGAACTAAGCTTTTATTTCTCCTACTCCTCTACTAACGTAAAAACGTGTATCTATAACACAAGAAAACAACAACAACAAAAAATTGCTGGCTTCTCTCATGTGTAAATTTAAACTTTTTAGTATTGTTATGTTTTTTTTTTTTTTTTGTTGCCTCTGAGTAGGGGCTCCACAATAACCTAGCTAAACCGTACTCGTGCTCGTACTCATAGCCGTACTCGTACATCGTCATCAGGCAGCGCCAAATCAATTTGACTCTCTTGCTCGTATGTTCTTTTTCTTTCGTTGTGCATTTTTACTCGTGCTTTCCCGACGTTTATATGCTTTGGTATATCTCAGCGAAAAGCTCGGTTCCGAATTTCAATACTTTACCGTCAACAGAACACAGCGCACGCCATTCACATTTATTCTCTCGGTGTATAAATAATATTAATTAACCAACAAATATTTAAGTGTACTATCCAAATTCAAATTCAAATCTACCATCCCTGGATTTGTACATCAACCGAATCAAGATAAATCTATATTAATACATAAATAAATCTCAACAGTTTCTCAATAATTTCTTTTTTTTCGTTAATTTAAAAATAATAATAAAAAAAAATATTACGGCATTTGTTTGGAGCTATCTTCTTGGCGTATGTCGTTATCTGTTATCCCTCTATCTATTATCTCGCATCGAACTTCGAAATTCAGAATTTATCTCACTCGACAAAAATTACGCGTAATTAGAAATAAAAAAAAAACACAAAAATAAATTATTCAAATAAAATAATAATAATATTTTAACAACCCTGTGCATAGTAAAAAAACAATAGAGTTATATACAATAATAATAATAATAATAAGAATCAGTTCTTGTTTTTTTCGTTGGTTTTTTGTTTTTGTATTTTTCTACTTTTATAATATATTATTAATAAATAAATTAACCTAAATCGAATAGTGTTAATAATAATATTTATCGAAAGTTCTCACATTCGAGATAAGAGTACATGACATAATTCCGTTGCACAGCTGATTTGCATAACAACAACTGACACAACCCCACAGTGTGTGCCAGATTCAAATTCAACAAAACAAAGACAACCCCTCCAAAGTGGATACACGACACACAACAAGGATTGAAACAATATTTTGAAATTATTTTATTTATTTTTCATTTCAAAATCTCCCACCGTATCGCGCCGTCACTCCTCAATAAAAAACCAAAATTGCATATTTAAATTTAAATTTGTATTACAAAAAAAATACTAATAATAAATAAAACTAGAAAAACAAATTAATTTGAAAATTTTACGACTGAAAAGGTTAAAAACGGGGCAGAAAAGTGCGATGAGATAAATATTTTAAGTGCATACCTGCCAGTATCTCGATTTATTTTCAAAAAAAAAAATAAAAAAAATTATAATAATACAAACGAGCGAAAAAGCAAAACACTTTGCAGTTATTGTGTGTTGTACAAAAATAAAAATAAATTTATCTAAAAAGTCACATCGAGAGCAATATCCCCGTTTTGTCTCGCATTTATTTCGGTTCGGTGAGAAATATTTTCGCGCGCGTGTGTTTCTTGTTGTTTTTTATTTTTTTTCCATTGTTTCGTCATTTAAACGTTGGTGTTCTTTTGTAATTATCGGTGTAATAACAAAAGTTAAAATAAAAAAATATTGTAAATAATTAATAAACTATTCGAGTAAAGTTAATAAACAAAAAAAAATATGAAATAACTAACGCACGTGGAATAAAAAGGAAAAGATACAAATATAAATAAATAATAATATTTCGAAATAAAAAAAACGTCAGGAATCAGAGACAGCAGCAACCCCGTCAAAAGGGTGAGTAATAGTTGTAGTTTGTTTTCGTTTTTTCATTCGAAATAAAATAATTATGTCTTCAAACACACTCAGAACGATTTTAGTTTATAACTAAATCTTCCCAGTTTCGAAATAATGCAAAGTCAAAAAGGACATGTATTCTTACAATCAAAAAGATCAACCAAAATCTAAAAGAAATCATTTTTCGCAATTTGTTGACAATTGCCTGCCCTTTCGCAATCCAAGTTGGCTCACGTGCCTTTTCACTGCATACAGTGTTGTCAACTCAAATAACAATTTGGCAGGCTCAATTTTTAAAAATATTGACAAATGGAATCTTTCTGCAAGTGTATTTAAAGGTTGTTGGGTGTACTCATATTCCCTTGGAAGGTTCAAGCTTATAGACAGACGATGACATGGAATCATAGTCGGCAGGAAACGGCGAATTTGAAATGTTTTTAATGTTGTTAACGCAACTTGCAGTTTGACATCAAAACAAATACAAATTCAATGCTCGATATCTATTTTTAGAGCCAAGGCCTAAAGTTTTCCGAATAAAAGGAGTTTTTTATTACCGAAACCCAATGACCACAGAATTTGTATTCTATGGGCTTTGAAAAATTGCTACGAATTATTTTCCAGATTCGAAGTTGAGACTTCAAACACAAAAGTTTGACATGTACACACTAATGAGCCCTATATGATTAGTCGTTAAACAAACGTCATCGGAATAAAAGCCCAAAGGCAGTGCATACCTTAAATACTTTTTAGTTGAAAGAAAATTTTCTTAAATAGTTTCTTCTGGATCTCAGTTACCAAGAAAATTCTCAGTACTTTGACGTTATCAAGTCGTCATATTGAGGTGGTGAAGCAATACCAAAAACCATCTGAAGAAATTTGAAAAACCCGTTTTTATATGCGAAAAGTTATTTGATAAAAAATAAAACTTCTTATTTTATCAAGCTCGTCAACACCACAAAGATTCAGAGACATGGTTGCCTGAGGGGTGCCAAATCTTGTACCTCATTGATAAGGTTTCCTTGTTCCACCACTTAGATACACACATTTATCGATTGTATAACATAAAATATAATATTTTCCTTTAAAAAAAAAACAGACTTGAGATCATCTTGTTCTTAGCTTTAACTTCTTTAAGTTTGAAATCAAACCTGATCACATTTGGCTTAAGATCTGAGGAGCTATTTTCCTTCTGATCTGTAAATTAATCAGCTCTTCACAGGAAGAGAAAAAGTCGCAAGACGATATTATTAAGTTAACTGCGAATTACTAAATCATCTGGCTGATTAAGCTGCATCCAAATAGTAAGGTTGAAGAAATTTAATAATAAAAACCAATCTCCGCCAAAAATGGCTATTCTGTGGGGTATAAGGCAGCAGAGGGGTGACCTGGAAACAGTAGCGAATCATGATAAAAAAGATACTGCGAATAAGGAACGTGGAGAAAATTATAAGTCTCCTATTCTATTTTAACAAACGTTTATAACCAAATGCGGACGAGTTTTAATCTACTACAGAATATGTTTGACTTTCCATACAATGCAGACCTCAGATGTATCTGATCTTTGGACTCATTTCCTCAATTCGCTTACTTCACAGAATTTTATTCGCCATAAGCTTTCATGGTAATCAATGCAGATTTTGTATTTTGGTAAGAGTGCGATCACACTGCTTCTTTATAAAGCCATTTTTTTAACAAAATTAACTTGAAACTCTAGCGTTACAACGCTATAAAAACAAACTTTACATCCTAGCCACCATCTTATTCGTTCTAGTGATGGCGCACCTTATTTGATCCAATGCTCTGAGCAAATGCTTTATGAGGGAATTTTAAGACCCTTGGGAACCAACAAGTCAATAACCAAAGAAAGGCGAAAATGTAAGAGGCGGGCACACACACGAAGGGTTCCGTAACACGGCTCAATGAAGTGCAATTTTTTTTTAATTTTATTTTCTTATAGCCTACCTTCCGATATTTTTTGTATGCCGACTCTTTTATTTTTGTCTCTATATTATTATTATTATTTATTGCTATTTCCACAATTTACGTATAGTATGTGCCTATTGCCAATAAAATGATAAGGCTTTGTGAAAGAGGAAAGAACGCACGCACAGCGGAGCACTATTTGCATGGTTTTCTTGTCAAACTTTGGGTACGGAACCCTAGAAAACTGCAAAAAGCCTCGACGTGAAATGATTCGAATTATAGGTCCGAGGAGTAAATAAAATTTGCTCACCATCGACAATCCATAGCAGAATTGAGTCCATTTCGATCGAAATAATCACTTGAGGCTCAAAAAATAAAAATGCGTCCTTCTCGTTTTAATCTCGGAGGACTGTCTAAATGATAAATACTGGATTGTAATAGCCTGATGATGCAAGTTAGCAAAACCTGCGAGTGTAGAAATTGTCCTCTTAAAGTTTCTGAGGCATTAGCGAGTCAACAATAATTTGTAGGTCAACCCACCATGAAAGGGTTAGACCGCGTTACTTACGTGTCCGAAAGAGTTCACGAAGGAATGCAACTTTATTTAGCTGTCCCGAAGCTGTGTGAAGAGTTGGAACATCCACTCATATCTGCATAGACTTGTCTTTAAGCTAACCGTGTTCTATGCAAAATTTTTTCGCATGCCCCGTAAAATTCCGTCGGCTTCATTGTGGAAGAGAACAAAGCAGCCAAGTTCGAGTTGGATATGCACACGAAGGGTTCCGTACCACCGTACAAAATACAAGAGATTCCCTTTAATTTTTTACTTGATATATACTATATATTATTATTTGTTGTTATTGCGAAAATAACAGTACTCATTCTGTTGTAACCCATTCTGCACGAAACGCTGAAAACATTTTGGTTGACAGTGCAAAGATTATGTTTTTTCCAAAGGTGGCACGTTTTGGTCCTTTAACTTTCTTGAACTGCACTTGTAACATACCTAGTTACATAATTCTAAATACAAAATAGCCCCTAAAATTCATTACAGAAGCAGATGGTAGAAGATTCATCAAAAATCTTATGTCTACGTTAGCAATTCTTTTGTCTTAAATATTTTCACTCAAGCTTAACCTCAACATGGATTTCGTAAACCTTTGTTATTGTAATATGCGTCCTTTCGGAATCTCTCAAAACCGGTTTTTCCCGCAGATCAATTTCAAAAACTATGTTTCCTCATAACGATTCAACAAAAGGAATTTTAAATGTAAAATTTAAAAAGAATAAAAATATTTATATGCAAATTTAAATATAAAAATAAAAATATCCCATTTCAACTTCAAGTTCATCCATGGCCAAACAAATAAAATGTCATTCCACCTTAACTTTGACATACAACGGCTAAGGTTATTGTGTCACAAAAATTTCCTTGCAAAAATTGATGTATATTTCACAAAACCAAACCACAAAAAAACTAATTAACACTAAATAAAATTTAAATTGCAATTTGTTTAATAAGCAATTAGCGTCACATTAAAACACTCAAACAACTAAGACACAAAATGATAGTGTTTGACATTTCCAAATCAATCTTTAGTCTCTCAGCCTTGACTTATTCTCAAGGTTTAAATATTATAAAATTTCGATATAGCCTAATTGACCTCAGTGGTTTTACGACTTGCCTGATTTTTATGCCTTAAAATGAGACAATGCCAATTTATTGCCTATTGTGGCGCCTCAAAACAGCAAATATAGTTTATTATCATGTTAAAAATTTTAGTTCAAACTTATTTCTATAGTTTTGTTTTTTTTCTGTCAACTTTTTTAAGGTACGCTTCGCTAGAGCAAAATTTACTATGAATCGGTAGAATCCTTGGACTAGTTTATTTAAAATCATGCCAAAAGACTAATAGGTGCACTTTGGAAGTTATTTTCTAAAAAAAGTTTAAAGGTCACTCGGAATAGGCGCAGGCCAACAGATAGAACAGCACAACATTTCACATTTGACATTTCGCTGTTGCTATGGGCTGGTATGAAATTAATACTGATATTCGAGGCACAGTCCTGCGACATTATAACTTTCTTGCTTAGAAGTTTTCCTTTTTGCCGTCCACCACCATCATTTATCGGAGAGATATGAAGAAAAGTCAGATGCCTTTTAAAAAGTTTTTCTTTTATCGACTATTGTCGAGGGATATCATGCGATGTTTTAGTGAATCCTTGAGGCAAGTATGAATTGAGTAGATTAGTTAAATATTGGGGTTAGAGCGCATACGACGGGCCTCATTTTTTCGTGTGTACAAGATTCTATTAACCTCCGACTTAACCTTAAGACTTTGGTGACTGTGCGAAGTAATGAAAGTAATCATCCAAGTTTGACCATTTCTAACTGATTAAGGGAATATCATGTTTCAGTTACATATAGATAATTATCGGCTGAAACCACTTAGAGCCCCTACTTAAGCACTATCATATAACATTGGACTATTTTTATTTTTTGTGTTCATAAATTGAGGACCATCTCTTTTCGGTTTCTTTTCGAATCAAACGTTGTGTTTTTTGTGTCATCGAAAAAATTAAAGAAACAACAAATATAGAACTATATTTTGACCGATTTGAATTAACTTCCAAAGTGCATGCTGTACCACTCAAAAAGGTCCGGATTTCGAAAGTAAATTCAAATTTGGATCCAACTGCAGCTGGTGGCAGGTTCCTTAGACTTGCTCATTGCTTGATAATCAAACGAATTCGCATGTGCTTCCTGCGGACTCAGAAAAATGTACACATAAATCCAAGAGAACTACAACGTCATGACGACGTCATGAATGTCATTAAATTATTCATTTATACGTTCCAATTGACTTATGAAGCAAATTCAACTCACGGTTCTCTTTTTGGGCCTTAGTGCAGCGGCAATTTTGATAACAAAAAATCATCCTCTCAGACGATATTGGCAAAAATGCAACAGTCAATCGAAAGCTCTTAAAAAGCATGATTTTTGATTGTTTTTAGCTAGAATCTGAGGACTTGGACTAATGCGGGCTATTGCTCCAGCAAAGCTATACAAGCCGTCCACCCAGAGATAATTCAGGCGGTCGGAAACAATGTTGGGCAAGCTAGTCATGGAATACATGCCAAAGACGTCGAAAATGTGTACTTCCAAGCCAGCCGAGGTTGTTATTTGAACAAAGCTGAAAGGTTAAGTCTTTTCAATACAGAAACCAACAGATCCTACATTGGCAAGGGCACATGTTATAAAGAGTCCACTAAGCTTTATATAAATCTTCCAAATTAACCAATTTAAACGGCAAAAGTCAAATATTTTGTCCATTTTTTTTATCATTGTGGCGATATGAACCTTTGATCCAGAGCTTCCAAGATTGACTTGCCGGTCTTAGGTTAGGTTACATTGATGGGGATGCACATCTTTAGATTGGAAGTTACAATGGGGGCCTAAAGGGGCCATTATTATTCCCAATCACAAACTATATCCTTTTTAGAACTTCTTTAAAGCTTCCTGTGAAACCATTTGGTGCTCCTGATGAATCACATTAGGTCCTTGAGTGGTACCTTTGAGAGTGCTCACAGTTCACTGTGCGTTCCCCGTGAACCGAATGTTGTCTCGCCTGCAGGTTGGGGCATTCGTATAGGAGTCGATTACGGTCTCCATTTCCTCTTCATCGTGGCAGCTCCTGCAAAAATCGTTGGAGATAACGCCCATTCTGACGGCTATTGAACTTATTGCGCAGGACCCGGTCATTCTTGTTGAAGGCCAGAATTCCTTTGATTCCTTTTGTTTTTAGTTTCAGCTATAGACTACGAGATATGAAACAATCGTTCCTAGAGTTCCACACTCTGTTGTTACGTTCTCGATTCACTGTCTTTTTGTTCCTCATATTCACACAATGGTATGTGTAGTAAATTTTCCAGTCTTTTCAGCTCCTTTCCAGCTTCTTTGGCTAGTTCATCTGCCTTCTCATTACCGTCTGTGTCCAGGAACCCAGATCATTGTAACTTTGTGGAGCTAACCCAAATCATAAACAACTGTAATGCAGCTGCCTACTGATTTTGATTTTATGATGTCCTTGTTTTGTGCTTTTCTTGCCGCTTGGCAGTTTAAAAAGATCTTCACTATTGTAGGAGCGAAGTTCCCTGTTAGTACTAACGAAGTACCTCTTTCGATGACGAATATTTCAGTATGAAAGACACAACATTCAGTTGGAAATCTGTACGATTTATTGTTGTGCAACATTTTGCAGAAGAATCTAGCACTAGTCCCGTCTTTCATTTTTGATCCATCCGAGAAAATTTGAGCACCATGTGCTTCGGTTAGAAAGCTTGATTCACAATCCTTCCTGTCAGGGACAGAGGTTAAATACTTTTTGGTTAAGTTGCAAGAAGCAATTGCCTAATCCGGCCACGCTTTTATCTCCATCGTCCTGAAATATCTGAGCATTGGTCGCATGCCCTCATTCCTGCCGCAAATTCTCTTAGCTTTAAGTCCAGTAAAACACCCCGATACTTAGATATTTGGGAACATTTTTTAAGCTGTTTCATACATTTTTGGAAAGTAATCTCCTCAATTTTGCTTCTTCTTGTTAAAAGAAGAAGATCCGTCTTGTCCGGATTGGCGCTAAGGAAGCTTGAATCTGTCCACAATGTAAGTTTTTGACGTTAATTAACTTCCCATTAGGAAGTTCTTGTTCTATAAGTTACGAAAATCTCCATCAATCGGATGAGTAAAAAGACCTGACTTATAAAATATTGATAGACTCTATAATAATAACTTCGCAAGTTGCATCGCCTTGCCACCAGTTGCAGTTTTCAACCTTCATTATATAACCCTGTTCATGATTAAGAGGCTTGGACAAAGACCCATAATTCTTTCAAATATATCAAAAATCAATGCAAGCAACTTGAACAGACATCTTTTCTTAAAAGGGATACAAAATGACCCAAAACATATCCGATATGGCTGCCTTGAACTTGCATCTAACTTTTAAGTCCGTTCCAGTCAATAAGACTTAACGAGTGACTGTTTACTTCTTGTCGATGGCATTCCAAACCGAGTAGAAAAAAGAGAGTTAATACCCAAATACTTTTGCTGTTATGCAGCCTTAGAACGAATAAAATACTGCGAATTGGACGAATGTAAATAGGTCCACTAAAAAAAATGTGCTCAGCTTCGTCAAAGGAATTTTTAATTATCTTATCTATTCTAGAAAATTTCACCTTGTACTTGCTTCACGTCGGTCGTCACCCAAGGAATTCTATCGATGAACTTGTTGACAGTCTCTTAGATAATTG
The DNA here is from genome assembly GCA_963555765.1 of Orthonevra nobilis. Lineage (NCBI taxonomy): Eukaryota > Metazoa > Arthropoda > Insecta > Diptera > Syrphidae > Orthonevra > Orthonevra nobilis. The sequence continues at coordinate 36,020,425 of OY743224.1, forward strand.
ATCTCAGTACAATGTTTTTAAACCTTTCCGTCAACTTCATGCCAAAGAACCTCTTTTGGATTTTCGTCGGGCGAATGGGCAGGATATTTTAACCTGATAAAGTGTATTGGGCATTTCTTGTAAGAATATTGATCCAGCGCCTTTAAATCACAAAACCCATAGAAGATGTTTTTTTTACTATTTTCCATTCCCTAACTATCATAAAACCACCGCCATGCTGGACTGTTACGACCTGCCAGGACCGTTCTTTCTTCCCTAAATCTCACAGATTCATACTCTTTATTTGTGCCCAAAAATTCATTCGCTCGAAGACCTTTTACCAGTGATCCCTTTCCGGCAGTCAACTGCTTGACTTTGTTTTAAGATTGTTTACTGCTTCTCGACTTCTGAAGGCCTGAAGTAACGCCACACCTTTTTATGGTAAACTACTTTGAACTTTCTGGAGTTGTAAGTCGTGGATTCCATATTCATTTTCCCCGATTGGTTTTGATCCTGTTTTGATGACCATTTGGATACGTTTCTTAGGATCTTCTTTTCCGTAAAGTATCTTTCACTACTAACTTCTTATGCAGGGTTATAATAGCATAAAGCTTCGTGTTTCTGTTTTCCATTTGCGTTTTGAAGTTTCAGGACTTACTGCATTTGCAGTTAGAAGAAAACGCAGTGTATCCGAAAAGTACGAGAACTGCAGTTTTTAAGTCTCAGCTTTAAAGTCGGTCTACGACTTGAAAATAGTCCTCTTCTCAAAACTGTGAGACATGGACGGCTGGACGGCAACGTGCTCGCTTGAACGTAACATTAATTCAAGATTGAAGCAATAGTAGGCTTGGAGCATTAGAGCCATTCTTTTTTATTCCTTCCTTCATTCACACATCATTTTGGGACAAAACATAAAGGACTCTATCTAAGGGACTCTATCTGTGTTAAGAACTTAAAACGCTGTTCTTTTTATAGACTCATTTCAGTTCTTTTTACATCCATCGCCCACTAGTGTACTTATTTTGGTTAAAAAAAAAAGAAAACCCATCGGAATCTGTGTCATTTCCAGGTGGTCATAGAAAAATCAAGGTGTATGTGTGTGTGTGTGTGCCTACTACAAAGCCACATTCTTATTCAGCTCTTCGAAGTGAAACAAGTGTTATTTTTTAACCCAGTTACTGAACCGAATTGTGCATGTATCTTTTCACTTGGCCAACGCATGTTTGTGTCAGTGTGCCATCGCCCGTGCATGCAAATGCAATTTACCCTTAGCTGCAAACTTGGCGCCGTAACTGGGTCACTGTACAAATTAATTAAACACAGATGAAGCTGCCAGTGCATTACACTGAATTCTGCACACAACAATCGTTGTATACATACAAATTTTCACACTTATGTAAGTACTCGACTTTTAGTGTCATGGAAAACCGATTCACAAAAAAAGAGGAAGAAAAAAACTAAACAGCAGGCGGGAAACGTTCCACAATGCTTCAAGCTTCAAGCTTCAGGCTTCAAGCAACCCCTACAAGCAAGGGTGTTTGGGTTTTTTTTTTCCTCGTTTGCTTCCAATGATGCACATTCTGCAAGCGATGCTGACCCCAGCTAATGGCTGTCGTTTGTATCTATAGATACACTAATGTTTTCGGTTAGAGTCAAGTGTATCTATGCGTATCTGTGTGAGAGGGGGTTGCCTTGCGTATCTTGTATCTGTTGTATTTCAAGTGGAAGCTCTCGGTGCCCATCAAGCACTGATGACACACACCGTCATCAGCATGGCCAGGAAGTGATTGATAATTGAAAAATTGAACGTAATTGAGTATGAAACTCTTTATGTTTGGGGAAAAGTCTTCTTTCAATTTTTATTAATAAACATTTTTATCGTCTGACGATGCCGATGGGTTGTGTTGTATGAGAACGAGAATGAGAATTTGGTTGGCTTTCGGTTCGGTTAATGATCTGTGACTAATGAGTCGTCAGATATGATCGGTGTTTTGACACTGAAAATCTAAAATCATGGTTAAATTGATTTCATGATCAAACACAATTTTGGTGCGCACGCAAGGCTTAGAGCTGATGCGTCGGCGGTTTGAGGCAAAATTGTTTATTAATTTTCTTAAGTGGTTAGGGTTTTGAATTGCAGTAAATATTGTGCTCGTTTAAGGTCACGCGATGCTATGTTGTTTGTGAAAGGCAGACGTATGTAGGTGGGTGTTACTAGTAAGTGCGGGCCGGGCCTTATTCTGGCATGTTATCGTTGCGAAATGCCTTTGCACTAAAAAGCAAAATAAACAAATGTCTATGTGAAAACTTTTTTGAAAGTTGCGATTTGGTGAAGTGTGGAAATTTGGCCTATTTTCAATTTAGCGGGCCGGAAGATACGTACCGTCAATAAAGCTTTTAAACTGTATACCTTTTCAGACAAAACAACACAATCGACGTATAAAACATTCAAGCTGTTAAGGAGTTTCTCTAACTCGGAATATGATTCATCCTAAGCAGTCGATGCTTCTTCAGTTTGTCCAAATAACTTAGATCACGACCCGCAACTTGAAGGACCAAAAAAACAGTACATTTTCAACGATTACCAAAATATCAGAACAAATGTTAGGGATCTTCGATCTTCAAGAAGAAAGGAGGAGAACTGTACAAAGATGAGAATCTAATTCAGAAGACAAAAAGTTATTCCCCAGCTTAGGGTGTTTTCCAACCCAGGCAACAAGCCCACGAAAACAAGAAAGTCCGAACTCTCCACGCAAACCATCAAAACTTTGCCACGCTTTGAGCCTTTAAAGACAGATGGCTTGATGAGAAAGAGTTAGTACAAGTGACTTTAATATAGTTCATTGGTTTTGAAGAGACGTCTGGCATCTTTTCACACTTCCTTCTCTTACGGGCGGTGGACAATCTTCCAAGGAGATTATCTTCTAAGGCAAAGCTTGTGCCACCCTTTGAATTCGGCAATGCAAGCCCCGACAATTATTAAGAAAAAAAAGTACGCCAGAAATGGTGAAGCTTGACAAAAATTCATCTGGAATTCAAAATATTACACATTCAGTCATCAGAGAAAAATAGGGCAGCAATTGAACCAATAACTTCGCAAGCTGCATCGCCTAGCCTCCGTAGGTATTAAAGACCAGTTTTCAACCTTCATCATACAACCCTTGGCTTGGACAAAGTTCCATAATTCTTTCAAATATATCTAACATCAAAGCAGGCAATTTTTATGGACATCTTTAGATTTCAAAAGGGATACAAAATTACCCAAAAGATATCCGATATGGCTGCCTTGAACTTGCATCTAGCTTTTAAGTCCGGTCCAGTGAATATGATTAAGCGGGTGACTGTTTACTTGTCGATGGCATTCCAAACCGAGTAGAAAAAAGAGAATCAATATCCAAATACTTTTGCTATTATACAGCCTAAGATCAAATAAAATACTGCGAATTGGATGAATGCAAATAAGTCGACAAAAAAATGCTCGTTCGCCATATGAATTTTTCATTATCCCGGATAACCAATTCGGTCTAAGTGGAACGATAGCAATGAACAATGCACTAGTACTTGCTAGATTCACTTCAAAAAGGCCTCCGACACCGACACGGACTCTTTAAAGATGCTCTCTCTTGTGAGTAAACACAGGCACCTACTGGTGAGTCCAACCGCAAGCAGATATCTTGGGGCCTAGTTAGATCGACATTCGATTGAAACTAGCGATGCCAGAGCTAAAGTAGTTTGTTCTATGTCCAAAAAAATACCAAGGTAAATATGATGTGCTCCACGACTCGTGGAGTAAGCTTGATGGAACTTCGAGACACATTTCGACAGCAATTTTTTTGCAGTCACCCGAATGTGTCATCAGACTGTTTGAACTCTGTCTTAAGGCTTCGTTGACACAATCAATTGACTCCCAAAAGTTGCACCAAGAGAACCTTTTCATCAAATTGATGTGGTTCCTGAACTGATCGAATTCTGGTCTTCGGCTCATTTAAGGTCTCTGAAACGTCGTTTTTTCCTCGGTTGTCTTTGCTCAGAGATCTTCTTTAAAACAAAATATATGAATACAATTTGAAATATGAAAAGTAAAAGAAATATGCTTAGGCTTTGAGTTCCGAAAATCCCATTTAAAAATTGTCAAAAAGAAATCCTTATGGATGTGCGTTATATTAGGATTATAGGCTCACCATAAACCAGTCAGTTAAACTAAATCAAATTAAAGTTATCAAGCTGTCCGAGCGCGCCAAATTTACTTAAAACCCTAAAAGTTTTACTTAATTAAAAAAAAATAAGGAAAAACAGCACCCACCGTCCACTGCCATATGTTCTCATTTGACTTAAGCCGCCCCCCAAAAAGCTGGTCCCTATTCATTCTGCAAATCTCCAACCACAATTTTTTTAAATCATTTAATATTTTCTGCTGACATTTATTGCTCCTCTCGTTTTTTTTTTATTTCATCCCCACCAAAATGTAAAGCCGGCAGCTGGCCAACAAGCCTGAACCTTACCCTTATCACCTAGAACGATAGAAAATCCATTGAGGAGGCGAAACACAAAAAAAAAGCGGAATAAAATCAATAAACCAACAACAAAATCTAGTTCAAGTTTCAGTTCCATTGGAAGAGAGTGAACAATGGAAATAAAAAAGCTTATTCCTTTTGTGTTCGGAGCAAAAATTTGAATGCACAACCTTCGAGGAGTAGAATCTATGGCTTTATCTAAAGGCATATCCTTTCCACAGACGATAGCATTTTATGTGCACCTCATTCTTCGTATCTTTTTAGCCGAATCCTGGTATACTGTATACATCATTTTTAATGCCAACGGATACACATGCAGCTTTATTATTTGTCACAACGCGGCTTTTTTTTATATTTTCTTTGTCCTTGAACCCAGGCTGTATCCGTCTTTTCGAAGGATCTATTATTTATTTTCATTCAAGATTTAAATACCAAAAATAATTAAGTGGGCGGTTCTAGTTTTAGAAAATTAGTATTCACGGCATGTTGGATATTGTATTCAGCTAGCTACAACACTTTATGGCATCTCTGATCCCTTTTCCCTGCGTGGAAGAGGTCCTGCCATTTTAAATGGAATAGCTCTCAAACTCTCACCCAATTACGAGACCTAATTTTGTGGAAAAACTATGATTTTCGAGACACGGTTTTTGGTGGCACTTAAAAAATAGGGCTGCTATCAGGTTATGTAGTTAGGGTTATGCCGTGGGCACATTTCAAAGTTCATTAATTTTTTAAATCTTAGTGAAGCACTTACCGGTGAGAGTGTTAAAACGGCTGCAGAGCACGTGTCTATCATCCCTTAACGAGTAGAATTTGAAATCCAATGGCATAGGGTCTGAAGGCAGAGAAATTGGAACAATAATTAAGGTTTATACAAATTTTAAAGGTTGACACACATTCATTCTTGTTATTCGGGGGGTTATGGCAATTAGTGCTTTGTTTTATGTTCAAAGTTTTCTGTATGATAGTCGACCAAATGGGGGATGCTCATAAGAGTTGATTTTTTTTGCGGATGCTTACAACTCTTTGAGTTTTATGGAAACATGTGCGCCTACAATCGTTAATAACTTACCAGCACTAATAATACTTTTTTCGTTTTATGTGATAACATCTTGAGAGTGTTTCGAATAGGTTGATATTTTTTTAATTAGCATACAGTTTGAGCAAATGAGCTTCAGATGAGGCATAAGATTGCAGAGCCAGCTGTTGGAACTCAAGCTGTTGCTGGTGGTAGATAACTTGCGAACAATAATGCCCGAGCTTTTGATATCAATCTTGTATGGTGCAAAACAATAATCAGGGTAACGACATTAGATAAATAAGCAACAATACAAAAAGCTAGAACTGTCACTGCAGGAGCTCTACGCACTACCGCAGATACACCTTCAGAAAAAACTCCAAGCGGGAAAAAGTGCAGGCTTACAAATATAGGGCTTTTCAGGCACAGTAGCGTGGATCTTTTCCAAAAACCACACCCAAAGAGTCTATCTAAGGACTACCGGATTCTGATTCCAGACAGATATTCAAGCCGTCCTTAAGTCACCAGAACTACTAGAAATGAAATCGGTATCCCCGACTAGGATATCGCTAATTTGCTGCGCTCAAAGCACTAGAATCGTGTGAAATAAAATCGGTCAGAAACTGCCTGCGTATGTCATCATGTACGCAGAATCTGTTGAAGCCATGTTGGGTACCGGGACACTCCGAAAACGAAGGCAACGATGTAGCGGCTGACCAAAGATGGTCAAACTCAACTAAAAACAAAGATTCAAAGGCCTTATGGAGTGCATTCTTAGTACGATACAGCTGAGGATAGCAGTGAGCATACTGTCTGGCCACTGCTATTTAAGGAAACTTGCAATGAGACTTGGTCTTTTGAATGCTGTGGTGATTTGAGTGCCCAAAAGGATAATCCTGTTTAACCTAACCTTGGCCAATTCAGATAAAAATTGCTTGCCTCTTATAAATTGGAATAAGTTATTGTTGCTCTTTTTCATCATTCTGAATTTCTCGCTGAGCTGTCAATACTTAACTATCATTGAGTTGAGTTTTAGGACGAAGAACGTAAAGCTGGGATTGAATGAGTAGAAGTTTGATCAGTTTTTAAACTGGCGGTGCTATATGTCATATTTTAATCGAAAAGGTAGCAGCTTCAATTGTTTGAAGAAATGACACGCAGCTGCTCAAACAATGGTTCCACTCACAGCTCAAATGCGCCCAAAAAACCGACAGAAACTCGATGTTATACGTTTGCGGTATGAAGTAGATCGATTACGTTCGAACAACGTTGAATTAAATTCAAATGTCTTCCCGAGCCAAAGATCATTGCAACTGAACATCAGTAATATAAATGGACAGAATAATCGGCGTCAAAAGTCCTGTTGCCTAGCCGCTTTTCAAAAGCTTTTTTGCAGCTCCAAATTGAGGACATCTTTGCTCCAAAAATCATCTATCGACATAAGCTACATTTTTTTCGGCCATGTAAACAAGCAAAGTTGATATTTTTGGACCTCGGAAAATGCTTCAAGTAGCGAAACCAATGCATCCTGAGAGTGTATGGTTTGCGCAGTGGCAGCATTTAGCCTTTTTTTCTTCTAAAGCTCCAACGGCTTTCGGCAAAGGAATTTTAAAATTTCTTACAGACGAAACTTTACAGTCATGAAGTTAGATGATTGTTGTAAAAATATTTGAAGAAAATATTTGAAGAAAATATTTTAATCCCGCTTCCTAAAAACGTAAATAAATGGAATGTGTCAACAAAGGACCTATTTCCATACTTCTATCATTTTCAAAGATTTTTTAAATATTAACATTTTTTTAATAGTTTTCTGCAGAAATACTGCGAATTGAACGAATGCAAATAAGTAAAAAAAATACAGTGCTCACCATATAAATTTTTCGATTATCCATTTTAATTAACCAATTCGGTCTAAGAGGTACAATAGCTGCGAACTGGTACTTGCCGAATTCACTTAAAAAATATATTGTTTGGTTGCAAGGTGGTGTTAATCTTCAATAGATACGAAAAGCCCGTCCTACTTATATGAGCAATTTTCTAAGTGGGCTTATTGAAGTACATGCTATACAACAGCATCTCGTATACTCTGTTCCGCCACTCTCCCTGCGGCACTGCTGTTAGGTATTACTTCTCGGGGCTGGCTAGCTACGAAGCTCTAATTCGACAATTGTAGTCGTTTTTCTTCGGCCTTCTTTTCACAGATTACTAGTATTTATCTGCTTGAATTTGCAGTTGAAGGCTTTGCAGAATGAAGCCTACACTTTATTCCGTTGCCGCTCTTCTCTTCCTTGCTTCATCATATTGATTGCCACTATGTTACTGACGGCGCTCCAGCTATCTCCCGATATAGTTTTCTGACTGATCATGTTTTCTGGGGTTAGTACCAGAGCAATCCCATCTCTGTTGCCATTTACAAAGATTACTCGTTCTTGGTGGAGTCTGACTATCGGTTGATTTTGTTGTTATTGAACTACCGTTGAACTGCTGGCGAGGAACTTATCCTGCGCTTCTTGTGCTAGGATGTCAATTGACACCATACCAGCCACAACTTACGCTGCTTCATAAGATGTTGTTCGGAAAACGATACTCAGTCAAAAAGTATTGGTTTGGTACTCTGCATTCATTGCTTTTCTATGTGCTTTTACTTCCATAGCACTGGCCCATATTATTGACGACGCGACCTCTGCTAGCAGCAGTCTCTTTTTTGTATCGCGGCCCACCAGTTTTCGGTATAATCTTTACAAGTGCAGCTTTTATCGTTGCTGCCTTGTAAGCTGCGTATATGAGATGTTTGTTGAAGCTAAGCCATGCATCCGTGCAAGTTACTTTTTGTTTGGCTTTTATAGTCTCCATGACTTTACTGCTGGTTATAAGTACCACTTCCGTCTTTTCTTCCGCAAGCTGTGACCCAATCTTGGATGATCCTTATAGCTTCAGTGCAGTCTGAAGGGATTGACAGGACGCTTTAAAAAGTTAAATAGGCTTGATATTACGAAATAATTTGCGAATGTTCTTTATCGTGGGATAAGACAGGTACCCATTGGCTAGTCAAAGCTTGTCAAATATCTTGAGGCTTGGGTAGATCTGTAGGTGCATTAAAATAAAGCTTAAGATGCAGTTCCGGCCAGAACCAAAGCAGCTAATTAAATGACAAAAAGATGTGTGACATATGCTTGCATATAGATATCAGTACAGTTCACCTCAAGGCCACATTCCATAAGAGTCTTTCCATTAAGCGATATTTTCTTAATTATAAAAATATTAGATATACACTTACATTTGTCCTGTTGAATGATTAATTGAAAACGATGTTAGCATCAATGTGTCATCAGACTGTTTGCAATCAATAGGCTCAAAGAAGTTGCACGATGAGTATCTTTTCATCAATTTTATGTGGTTCCTGAACTGATTGAAATTGGTCTTGTATAAAGTCTTCAAAAAACTACTGACATTGCGCATTTTGCGTAACCAGTTGTATGAAAGTATTAACTGCAAAAAATCTGCTATTGCTCCTTCTGCTGATCTAAGAAAAACGTTATACTTGGTTGAGCATGACTGACTGTTTGAAAACAAATATACAATGCTAATCTAAGAGGAGCGATTCACAAATGGTTGACTTCCTATCTGAAAGTCTGAATCTAAGTGAAACACGCATTTAAAAAAAAACGGTGTTCCACAGGGCTCAATTCTGGGTCCAGTGCTGTTTTCAATTTTTTACATAAACTCGTTCTTTCAACTTTTTGTTCATGGAGTGCCAACTGCCATTGCAGAAGACATAGTCTTTACTTATATGCTGGAAACCGGATTTGATTGCATCGCAAAGATCTCGGAAGAACCAGAAACCATAAGATTTTGGTACGCGGAACATACGAAAAAAAAAACGAAACTTTTGTCGTCCAAAATATCACAGAACATTGTAAATGATTTTAATTTATGCTTCGATGCTTATGATTGTAAACAATTCTGTTAACCCGTGCATAGTTATGGAACTAGTAGTCGTTTAAAAAACCTTGGAGTATTAATTCCTGAAAAAGCTTCCGAAATCGTCGAAAATATGATAAAATATTAGGTTGACAAATGGGAATTTTCAATGAAATAATATTCCCTCAATTATTGGAAGGTTCACACTTTTCGTTCGTTAAAAAGAACATTTTGCAGCTATTGTAAAAATAACCAACCAGATGACCGTATACGTTCCTTACATCCATGAAGTTCCATTTATGTTTTTTGTTACGCCATCTTTGTCGTGTATGTGACTATTTTTGGCACCTGCCAGATTAATTTGGCAAAACAAGCAAATATCTCAAACCGAACTCAATTCACTTGTCATTTCTGTAAACGTTTACCACTCAGAGATATACTCGTAGGTTCTGCCACTTTTTTCCATAATATCCTTACTCATGTCTGTCGGTCGCAAGGACATTACAACGATAAATAAACATGCCCTAAATCCATACACGTGGTATACTCGTAAATGTATCTAATAGTAGAAAACCATCTCCATTCAGCAATTCCAAACTAATTCTATTGCGTAAATAAAGATTCCCATCAATCGATAATCCCCCCATTCAAACAGAGCGAGCCTATGTTGTTCTCGAGAAAGCTTCCAATGACCAACGACGAATTGTCACATTGTTGTATTGTATCTTTGAATCTAAAGCAAAAGTAAAAATCAACAGAATCGCTGCCGAATTTCACTTTTTTATTCTTTTCCGCATTTGTATTGCAACTTTGGTTAAAAAAACCAATCATCACGGTAATTTGAAAATTTGCAATACTTTTACAGTGTCGCTCGCAACAAAGCAGACTTTCTTACCTAACAAGTGTCAAAATGGTGACATCTTCTCCTTGTCATTGTGTGCCAAATTAATTGAGAAGAGAAACACAAAATCTAGAGCACCTCAGACAATATGTCGGTCAGTCAATTGCAAATACGAACAATAATTGTAGACGACTTAAGCACCTTTTGGCACAATTTCCCTCCATAATTGAAGATGATGTTTTCTCCGAAAACAAAAGTATCTCAGTCAATTTAGATACACTTTAATCTGTGCACTTTAAATGACAGATACTCGTACTCGAACTTGTTTATCGGGTGGGAGCATCAGTCTCAGTCATGCAACCAAAGATCACTGACAGATAGAGTAGCCTAAGGTCATGCAAATTACAACACTCAGGCGTCCGGCGTCTGTCGTGAATGACCTCTAAAGTGTGGTTGGATTTAAGCTTAACAAAAAAAAAAATAATGAATTAGATAAATAAATCAACTTGCCGCCGACACTGCTGCTGCTGCTGCTGCTGCTGGAGTTTCCTAAGATTGTCAAGCAAACAAACTTCAAGTTAGCCGGTTTCGATGTTCATTATTCCATCTTCGAGGCACGAGATGATGATTAAAAAGGTGAACCGCAAGCAATGATATGCAGTCGAGTATCTGTTAACCTGTAATTGAATGTTGCCAGGCAAAATATGACTCTGTTAATTTTTAGATTTTTTTACGCCTTCATCATGAACGGTTTGACGAAATCAGTTGTAGATACATTCGGCACGCGGCACATGGATGGATGTGTGCCGTGTATTAATTAGTCCATGTTTACTTTATCGTTTCTTCTAATTCGTCTCTAATCAAACGTACGAATGTACCTTGAATAAATTATGACCGATGTGATAATTTCCGCATGAGGTTGAAGTTGGCGTAAGGTGCGATATGTTATCTTTCCATATGAGGCACGAAAAATGCCTATAAGATCTAGAGCATTGTGTTTATATTTTACGAGTATTTCTCAAAAGCAAATAAGCTGATGTTGCTTCAGGTTGAATGTGCAATCGTTGTTATATATTTATTTTTTTTTTTGTTTTTTTTGTAACAATGCTGCTGGCAAATTTGCGAATATTTAAGGTCACGAGGTATACTGTGGCTTGTTACGAGATCATTCAACAATGTAGGGGGTTAAAACTGGTTTACAAAGAATTCCATTGACTGTCCATTTTGTAGTTGTTATCTCTCTTGGTTTGTTGTTTCATATTCCCCTTCAATATCCTTTCTTCATATCGAAGGGACCTTCAGTGCCTGGCACCGGATAAGTAAATGTTTCAGATTTTCAATCGACTCTGGACGCTTCTCCGCAATCCTAAGTTTTATTATTGACCAGATATTCTCAATTGGATTAAGATCTAGACTGTAGGGAGGCTAACTTAGTAAATTCACAGTATTTTCTTCAAAGAACTTTTTAACTTAAGAAATAAAAATAAAAATTATATTTTCAGTCGTAAAAGCTTATTTAAAAGCTTGATTATAATATTTCATATTTAAAGAAAAACAAGTTCATTCATACAATTTTCGCTTTATGGCAAGGAGCATTGTCCTGTTGAAAAATGAATCTGCAAATGTCACCAAAAAAGAACCCAGCGCAGAAGGCTCAAATTTATTTTTCAGAACCCGTAGGTAAACTTCTGAAGTGACTTTCAATTCTAGGAAAACCAGTCTCCTTTTTTCATCGGAGACCGTCATTCCTCAGTTTTGGGGTCATCCATAAAATGGATTCAGAACTCAGTCTTTTCTTTGTTTCTCTTCGCGCAGGAATCTTCCCATCGTCAAAATGCAGCTTAAACGTTGATTCTTCAGAAAATGTAACAGTGTTCCACATGTCTCGAGTCCAATTAAAATGCTACTGAACCCAGAGCAATCATTTGCTCTGACTCTTAACGAAAAATCCAGCTTCAGTACTGGCTTAAGTGCTCTTGATGTAGGTTTCTTGAGCCGTTTACTCAGTGCTCTTGAAAATTATTTTTAATGTAGCTCGATTATTTTAAAGATCCACCGAAGTCTTGAACCAATGCCGACGGCTTTTGAGCTCCAAAAACCATCTTCCATTGGGGTCATCTTTTTTGACCTCCCTGAGCCTTTTTTTCTGCTGGTAGTCCCGGTCTCGTGATGTTGTTTTTAAATCACATGCCACACTTTGTTGAGCAACATTTAATCTTTAAGAAATTTCTCGTGTTGTCAAATTGAGACGTTAAATTGCACCTCTTATTCATAAATACATCGATTTTTATGCACTATTTGAACGACGTTTTATTCACGAAGTGCAAAAATAAATTCCTTGCTCCTATAAATTTAAAGAATTGTTTGACCAACATTTTCGGATGGCACTTTAAATACTATCGGACCGTATCATCACTCCGTAGCTGATGAAACAAGGAAAGGTAATGTCCTAACAGGGACACCACACGAAGGAGTCGTATCACTTCTTTTGTGGGTATAAGTGATGAACAAGATCCTAAAAACTAGCAGGACATACTCAATGCAATTAAAAAAGTGGGAGATTGAAAACTGACTACATGTCAAGTCTAACAAAACACTTTTGGTCCTCGTCACAAAAAAACAAACAAGAAAATTGACTTCCATGTCCTTAAAGTTGAAGGTAACAAAACTTGAAATTAAAAACAGTATCTTAAGCAGAAGAGAATGTTTTCATAAGTTGTTTACTCCAATTCATCTGCAAAGTTTGGTTAAAAGAGAGTTTGGCCGATGAATAGAATCTCAGCATCATTTGTCCGATCCTAAAGAAAGGACACCCTCTTCACTGCGCAAACTTCAGATGTATAAGTCTCCTAAACTATAAAATCTTCTCTAGCATTTTGTGTAACCACCTGAAAGCCTTCATAAACAGCCTGATTGGTCAATATGAGTGCAGGTTCAGGCCAACAATGCCAACAGCCAGCTGACCAAATATTTGAACTGCGGTAGATCTTGAAAAAGATCCAGGACTTCCAGATCGATTCTCACCATCTTTTGATCGATTTTAAGGCCGCCTATGACAGTATTTATGGAGACAAGCTGTACAGCGCATTGTTTAGTTTCTCACATCCCTGCAAAATTCGAAGGACAGCTCTTGGTAATCACTGTGTTTCGGTCCTTCTCTAGAACAGCGAGTGATCTAATGAGTTCTCACTTGTTAATACTCACACAGAAAATTCAAGAGTGGAACAGTTTTATTATAGCCAGAATAATTTTTTTTAAAGAAGTGGCATCATAGCTATCAGGGGTTTGGTGGCATGTCATGCAGCTCTGTTTTGATTAAGTAGATTGAAAGTTGATTTGCTAGCTATGCAGCAGCAGACAAGTTTCTTAAAATGATGCTAAGTGAAATGATCTTCTGGGTAGAGCAGAACCTAATTTCTGTTACTGAATATTGCTTGCTATTTCGGTTATCCGGTCTGAGGAGCTAATGAGCTGACTGGAATCGTGACTTGCGTATTCATCCTAAGCCATGCGCATTATTTCTCTTCTAATTGATAGTCACAGTTATCTAGATGATACTGTATCGATCACTATACTGAACGATTTTTGAGTATTTTCATCTGATAAGAGTCAAACTTGTGCTCCATTTAATATGACCGGGATAATTTGGGTCTTTTATGTTGTCAGTTAAGTCATTCCTGCGCTGCGGTAGAAGAACCCCTTCTAAGTAACCCTTGAAGTAAGATATGCCTTTTGTGATGTTTTCTGGCCCCAAAGTACATGTACTTTGCTGTTTTCATCATTCGCCTTCAGTGGTCGTTCTATTCCTTGATGTTGGAGTCTGAGTATAGCATTATTTTTTTTTAATCATATTTTTTGACCTTTCTAAGCACACAACCAAAAACCCTAACATCAGCCAAGTTCAAAGCTTTATAATAATTGAGGAACTGTCATAAAACAATCGGGTTTCAAATGGGTACAAATTGAATGGGTGGGTGGAAGAATGAATGGGTCTTGTTAACTTCTGCACGAAAACGGTGACAAGAGGCTTAGACGTTTACACAATACGTTAGGGAGGCTTGCCATACTGCAGTTGGTTAAGTTTAACTGTGGTTAACTCATTTCGACGGGGCTTCTTTTCATCAAAATGATTTAGAATATGCACTAGACCAGTCTATATCCAGTTACTTACATGTTGAATAGTCAATATCGCCTGACAAAGGAAGTCCAGCATCGACAGTGACTCAAGCGCTTTTGTACGCCTTTAAATGATCATCTACTGAAATATTACGAATGTATTAAGAAAATATAAAAAATTATAAGTAAAATTTTTATGTGAGCGTTTTTCTTCGAAACAACTCATCAGATATTCGTGGGTGGTCATAGGCTAAGAGTTATCCATTTTTAGGGCCCTTCATGGTGATCAATAGTTAAACTTAAGTCGAGCGAATACATTATTTATGAACACAGCCTTAAGGTTAGCGATATTTTATTGCTTTCTATAAAAAACTGTAGAACTCAAAAAATTCTTCAAAAAAGTCCGCGATGTCAAGTTAAATAAATTAAAATTAAAATAAAAATATGTATGACTTTAAAATTAATTGCTTATTTTATGGAGTAATTTAAGAAATTTTAGAAAGCAGAACTATCCTTGTCAAAATTAATTTTGCATTATATTTAATGCAGGTAAAAATTAGTAGTACGCTTTGGAACAAGGCGTGTATAGAATTTTGTCGATTTTCAGTTTTTATCAGCGAAAAAATGAGTGCTAATTTTCTAACCTTTTTTTTCTCGGAAGACGTTTAAAAAACGATACAAATGGAAGTGCCATCAAAACTATTAACAGCTTAGGTGCGTTCATATATTGTTGTGTTTGAATACAACTTCCTGACGAATAGCAAGCTTTGGACGTTTCTAGTTAACACATTCTTTCAAATTGTCCAAGTGCAAAAAGTTAGCTCTTTTGATGACTGTTTGATTCCTTTAAAATAGTTGTAAAGAAAATGCAGCATAACCTTTTTCAAATTTACATTTGCTTTAAAATAGTTTGCTTGGCATGAGTAATCCACAGTCAGATGAATTTCCTTTAATTTCGAAGAAATCTAAATAGTAAGGCAGCTTTCGTACCACAGTGATTTTTTTTGTTATTTTGTTGTTTTGAATTTCCGGAACCCATACTTAACACTGACAATTTTGTAGAGTATTGTTGAAATGTATTACTGGCAATTCCTAATTACAAGTATAACACTCTATGGTGAATAACTTATCTTTTATATTTTACTTTTATACTCTAAGCTCTAACATTGTACTTTATAAAACTATTCCTTCTTCTTGAAATATACCTCATTGAATTTGGACTGGTTTTGTCTTTTTGTCCTTGGGATTCCCAACAAAGGTTATGGGCCCAGAATAGACAAAGAATTAAAATAGTAAAAGTAATAAGTAAAAAATAATGGCTTCCTCTTTGTACCAAATTGAGAGATTAGATGAAAAAAATTATGAAACGTGGAAGTTACAAATTAAAAGTGTGCTGATTCATAGTGAATTGTGGTCGTACGTGTCTGGAGATGAGCAAAAACCATCGCAAGAAAGTGCTACTGTTTGGACCAACAAAGATGAGAAGGCATTGGCCACCATTTTACTGTGCGTTAAACCATCTCAACTAAATTACATCAAAAATTGTAAAACATCAAATGAAGCGTGGATCATTCTACAAAATATTCATCAGCCACAAGGACCAGCGAGAAAAGTAACCCTATTTAAACAACTCCTACAAATGAAAATGCCAGAAAATAGTCACGTGTTGCCGCATCTTAATAATTTTTCATCAATCGTCGAGAAATTAAAAGAGATAAGTATTGAGCTTCAAGATGAACTTCTTTCAATAATTTTACTCTCTAGCCTCCCCACTAGCTACGAAAATTTTGTTCTTGCAATAGAAGCGCGAGACACTTTACCAACGTGTGCTAACCTAAAGATAAAGCTTCTTGAAGAAGGACAAAGAAGAGAGGGGGTTGAATCAAATGATCCCGCACCAGAACAGGCATTCTATGTACGAAATCGAAAGCTAAGACAATCCCCGCAGCAAATTCAGCAACAACAACAACAACGTGGCAGAGCCGATCAACACAATTTCAAAGGAACCTGTTTTAATTGTAATCGCCGTGGACACTTAGCAGCGAATTGCAGAGATAGGCAGAGAAATAAAACAACAACATCTTCGTTTGCAATGATAAACGCGGCATGTGCCGGAGGTCTCACGAGCCGATCTTGGATTTTCGACAGTGGATCGACAAGCCATCTTTGCTGTGATAAAAGTATGTATACTAGTTTACGCCCGCACATTGAACAGATCGCACTAGCTAATAATACACATGTCTTATCGGATGGCATTGGTGAGGTTAATTTAAAAACAAAACATGGTATTGTCACTCTAAAAGATGTACTCTTTGTGCCGACGATGAAGATGAATTTTGTCTCGATTTCAAAAGCTGCAGAAAAGTGCAATCAAATTATTTTTGACCGAAATGATGCAAAAATTGTAAACAGTGATGGAAATACTTTATTGTCTGCAAAAAGGGTGCAGAATATGTACATCTGTGAAATAAGGAAAGATGAGGTTAATTCTAATATGTGTTTGAAGCAATCACGTGGAAGCGACTTTTTTTTATGGCACGAAAGGTATGGGCATCTTAATGGGAAGTGTTTAAGCAACATGATAAAAAACGAATTGGTGAGTGGTCTAAAACTAAAAGGAAAAATAGATAATTTTGATATTCAATGTGGAGTTTGCATGAAAGCAAAATTATGCTCACTGCCATATGCGTGTGAACAAAACAGAAGCGAAGGTATTTTAGATTTAATACACACAGATATCTGTGGGCCTATGAGGAGTACGTCCATTGGCGGAGCAAAATATTTTCTGCTATTTGTTGATGATTTTTCGAGGAAATTTTTTGTTTATTTTTTAAAGGCAAAGAGTGAAGCGCTAGAAATGTTCAAAAAGTTTAAGGCCATGGTTGAGACGTATTCTTCGAAACGAATCAAGACGCTTAGAAGCGATAACGGGACGGAGTTTGTGAACAGGTCGTTTACGGATTTTTTAGAATCCAATGGGATCAGACACCAGCTTTCCGCACCATATACACCGCAGCAAAATGGAGTTGCGGAACGTGCCAACCGGACAATCGTAGAGATGGCTCGTTGCTTGTTAATTGGATCAGGACTGCCTGAGAGTGTTTGGGCAGAGGCAGTTAATACTGCTGTTTATTTAAGGAACCGTTCACCATGCAGTACGCTAAAAGGTATTACACCATTTCAGGCTTGGTCTGGTTTTAAACCGTCTGTCGCGCATTTCAAAGTATTTGGATGTAAGGCGTTTGTGTTGAACAAGCGATCAGGATACTCCAAATTTAGCCCAAAAGCCACCGAATGCGTAATGATTGGATATGCGAGTGGATCCAAAGCGTATCGCCTATACGATCGAAAAACTGGTAAAGTATACATGAGCCGAGATGTAAAGTTTATCGAAAAACAAAACTTTGAACCTATTAGAAAAAATGATGATTACCTTCTTGCAGAACCCTATAAAAACGAAGTCGAGATACCACAATTTAAAATAGAAACGGATGCTGAGAGTGTGTTTGAAGATGCTCTGGGACCTGAGGATTTAAATGTTGCTGCTGCGGATGTTGCTGAACCTGGTGTTAATAATGAAAAGGACGGTAATCTAGAAGAAAAATCTACTGAAGTAAGTCCTAGAATTTTAAGAAGTGGGAGAGTGCGTATAGAGAGTAATAGAGAGAGGGGAAATAGTAATAGAGTAATTAATTCAATTAATTATTTGAGAGAAGATCAAAAAAATGAATGTCCTTCTACGGTAGAGGAAGCGCTCCATGGTAGGGATGCCAATAAATGGCTCGAAGCTATGAAGAATGAGTTCGATTCTCTTAAGAAGAATCATACTTGGACACTTGTCGATTTACCTAAAAATAGACGTGCAATTGAGTCAATGTGGGTCTTCAACATTAAGCGCAATAAGGAGGGGAAAATTGATCGTTACAAGGCTAGGCTTGTTGCCAAGGGCTGCAGGCAGAAGTATGGAGTTGATTTTAATGAAACGTTTTCTCCGGTGGCAAGGTATTCGAACATACGCTTAGTTATTGCGCTAGCGGTTGAATTTGAATTACTGTTACATCAACTTGATGTTACTGCAGCGTATCTTAATGGAGATTTAAATGAAGACATTTTTATGCATCAACCAACTGCTTTTGTAGATAAGGCTAATCCAAACAAAGTTTGTAAACTCCAGAAGGCCTTATACGGGCTTAAACAGTCAGGAAGGCAATGGCATTTGAAATTAGATCATATATTAAAAGAAATTGGTTTCGTTCCTTGTGTTAACGATAGCTGTATATATATTACTCATAAGGATGAAAAAATCATTATAATTGTTGTCTACGTTGATGATATTTTAATCGCATGTAAAGACGAAAGTCTTATGGAAGAAATGAAACAACAAATAGGAAAACAGTTCGACGTAGTGGATAAAGGACCACTAAGTCATTTTCTTGGCATAGAAATTGAAAGAAATGGTCCAAGGGGGGAAATTAAACTTGGGCAACAGCAGCTTATAAAGGATATTTTAATCAAATTTAACATGTCTGATTCCAGGAAAGTGAGCACACCAATAGATCCTGGCACGATATTGAAGAAGTGCGACGGATGCAAAAACTGTTTCAAGGTTGACAAAACACTATACCAATCTTTAATTGGATCATTAAATTTCATAAGTATTACGTCACGCCCCGATATATCTCACTCGGTTATAAAATTGTCTCAATATAATATGAATCCACACAGTGAACATCTTGCTGCAGCGAAACACTTATTAAGATACCTCTCTAATACTGTTCATTATCAGCTTACTTACAGAAAAACTGGGCAGGACTTGATTGGCTATACTGACGCTGATTGGGGTGGTGACAGCGATGACAGAAAATCTTTCACGGGACATGTTTTCTTCCTGGCTGGCAGTCCGGTATCCTGGGAATCTAAGAAGCAACCCACAGTAGCCCTTAGTAGTACGGAAGCGGAATATATGGCGCTTTGTTCAGCATCGAAGGAAGTTGTGTTTCTACGTAATCTCATTGGTGAAATTGGATTTAGCAGTTTAGTCACGAAACCAACAGTATTATATGGCGATAACTTAAGTGCTCAACAGTTGGTTAGAAATCCGGTTTTTCACGCAAGGAGTAAACATATCGACATAAAGGTGCATTTTGTTCGAGATGTTTTTGTGAGAAAAGAGCTCGCATTAGCATATATCCCTACGGATGAATTGGTTGCTGATATTTTGACCAAAAATCTAAAGAAAATTAAACATATGCAATTTGTAGCTAAACTTGGTTTATTGTAAATTAGAATTGAGGGGTTGTGTTGAAATGTATTACTGGCAATTCCTAATTACAAGTATAACACTCTATGGTGAATAACTTATCTTTTATATTTTACTTTTATACTCTAAGCTCTAACATTGTACTTTATAAAACTATTCCTTCTTCTTGAAATATACCTCATTGAATTTGGACTGGTTTTGTCTTTTTGTCCTTGGGATTCCCAACAAGTATCGCAACCTTTTAACTTGCAGTCCTCCCCTTAACGAGTGGTAAAAGAGTTTGTGGGAAAAACTCTGATTTTCAATCCTCAATCTCTTACAAAAGATAATGCAATGCTTCCACATTCCTTAAGTCCTTAATTCTATTGTCTTTAGTATTTCCATGTTCGTTTTACTTGTTGATACAACTTACGCCCGTCTTTAAATAAATTTATCTATTTTCGACCGCGAGCCATTCGTGTTTTTCCCTTTCCTTTTACCAAGCTTATGAAAAACACTTCTTCTTTGTTAGTATAACCTGCGAACAGCCGTCGTCCTTCTTCATCTAAAACATTAATGCACAGTTCCTTATTCTTAGCAAAACATCAACATTCTGCCAACTTAAGTAACTCAAAAGGTTTTAATCGGGACTTGACAACTTTGAATTTAATTTATGAACGCACTCTTTTACGAATCATTGAACTGTCATTGTCGATATATTCAGAAAACTCAATATTTTCATCATGAAGCTCCGACTGGGCTCAGGACAAGATGCGACAAGATGACGAATTTCATTCATTTTCATTCATTTTTGGCTCAAATGGTTCGTCAATAAGCAAAATATACGTTGTTGGTCGGCGTTATTGGGCCATATTTTTTCGTCAACGATGTCGATCATCACGTGAATGTGAATGGTCAGCTTTATCGTGCCATGATAACCGATTATTATTGGCCCAACTTTGAAGATATGGACTTGGTCGACATGTAGTTTCAGCAGGATGCTGCCACAAGCCACACATCACACTTTCCAATCGATTTATTTTATTAAAAAAAAGTTTTCAATACCTTGTTGGAAAAACATACATATTCTCTCTTTAGAATATGCATCTTTTATTTTTAATAACCCAATTTTTATAAGAAATAGCACATTTTACCTAAGCCAAAAAATCGGAATTCGAAACAGCACCACATCCGCATCAGAAGAAGTTTTACATCAGATAATCCGAGTCCTACTAATAATCCAGCCTTTCTGGAAGAAGTCAATTGAGGAATATCTTTCAGGCATAGATATAAAGGTACATTTTATTGGATATCGAAATTTTACAAAATTATTGGCTATCGCATATTTCGTTCGTTTCGTTTTAAAAAACATTTTGCTAAAAACATTTTGAATTCGAAGAAAACTGCAAGAAAACCTTTAAAAAACAATTTTTTTTCAGCAAAGTTGTAAAACACTGTTTATAAGATAAGGACGTAGAAATAATTAATAATGATAATTACAGAAAGTTAATAAATCAAATATAAGACAACAAGCACAAAGGAAAGTAGTTAAATAAATAATTAACCTAAAAACCAATAAAATAAATTGTTCCGGGCTGGGTGAGCCAGGAAATCGATTTTTTTGGATTCCGAGTATGGTGTGCTCGGAAGATGAAAAATGTAATTTTTTCTACTTTGTTATAAAGCCTTTGCCGGCAAATAATAGACTTCACTTTAACGTTATAAAAAATGGTTTGTATTTCTTGATGGTTTTACTGATAATAATTTGAAGTTTTCACCCCAGTTCCCAAGAAACCTATCCACTGTAAATTTGCTTATTTACTTATCTGTTATATAATTCATGTGGTCAATGATCTTTGATCTTGGCTCTTTTGTCAATGTGTGTTGCATATATTCACACATTGACGAGCGGTTTCGTGAGAACTGTGGGTGATTACATTAATGCCCCATATTTGATGTTGGGAGTTAGAGCGGACAGAACTCCGATGCACCTTTTCTCCCTGTCATTAATTCGGCCATCATGAAAGCTCTGATTACAGCAACAAAGAGGAGCACTATAAGTGCGCCTGTTTGCAATATAAGTAAGAGAGAGAAGGAGCATTGGAGGAAACGAATTGCACATTTGACATTTAGTTTACATTTGATATTGTTCGTGACGCGCGGTGGTTCAATTGTTGGGCCGTTCCCAATTGTTAACAAATTGTGTCTTTTGTAAATGATAAATTTCGGTTGGTGTTTGATCACCAGTGAATTGACCCGACCATCGGGATATGCGAATGTTAATCAGATTAAATTATTCATTCGCAGATCTCGATGGTCGGTGCAATGCACTGCAGCAAGGCAACGAAATGTCAAATGTGCGTGCGTTTGTGATTGTTTTTTCTAGAAGAACTTCCTGAAGGGAAGTTAATAAATTTGCTTACAATTTTTTTCATTTGTTTTACATTCTTGTGTTCGCATTGTCGCGTTGACAATATTTTTGTGTTGTGTTGTTTGTTGGGGACCAACATAAATAATTATGCAACAGTGTTTAAAAATAAGTAAATAATTTTGTGTAGAAAATAAGTAAATAAATAAATAAGTTATTGAATTTAAATCTGTATTAATGAGAAGGCTTTTCAATAAACAATTAAGTATGAGGGTATAAATATGTAAATAAATATATGAATAGTTGATTGATAAAAACAATAAACAAAAACATCGTACAAAATTATTTTATTGTACAAGATAACTAGTTAGCCAAAATTTTATCTGTGACTTTAAAGCGAATCAAAAATGCATGCTTAAGCCTTAGAATGCTTTCGAAGTTCAATTCAACATTCTCTTTTTGATGCCAATGATAACTGAGCATGTTTTTAAGCATTCTGTTTTGTGACACCTACAATCTTTGGTTATGTGTTTAAGCACAGCCCTCCCTACTTGACAACTATTAGGAAGATTCGATTGTAAACACTGCCAAGACGAACCTGCCTGTTTACTGCCTGTGTTGCCTAGAAAGAGGAATGGGTGTCCTGCCAGTTGAAGTGCGCTAGTCGCATTATGTTCTACTAAGGGATATGATGCTCTTTGTTTGTCCAACGAAAAAATTCACATCGAACAACATCCAGTATAGGAAGCATCATAAATTACCATAAGTTTTGAGAATCCTTGACGACTGATATCAAAGGACTCGACAAATTAGATTAAGTATAGAAATTATTTCCATAAACAAATTACGCTTACCGAATGCGTCCTTGAAGCTCTTCGCAGCATAGTATATAAATATACAAATTATCGGCAGTCCATGGAAAAAAAACACACATAACATCTTTGTAGACATCCTTTTAATTTGATATACATAAATTTCCTTTTGATCCTCTTACATCAAAGTGACCTCGACAAGACGCAAAGTCCATTCAAATTTATCTTAAAAATCCAATCCTTAATGGTACTTGCGACAACACAACTCGATAAATATCCTTCTCTGACCTTCATCTGAATATGTGAAAAGGACGAAAAAAAACAACACATACATACTCACAAGTACTCGTACTCTTGACCTTAAGGAAATGTCCACTACTTGAGTCAGACGTCAACGTCAACGGATTGTGATGATTGTTCCTACAGCCTCTCTCCTCTTCCAGTCCGTTGCTGTGCCAAGAAATGTTAATTATTTCTAATTAGTGTAAATTTATTATCAAAAGAAACAACAAACTTCTTCCCTGAACACATTCTAGGCATGTGTAGGCGGAGGAGTGTTGAATCCCATAACAACACCGACACTAGCCGTTCGTGTGTACTTTTTCAATTTTCAATTATTCTTGGCCTTGTTTTTTTTTACACTAAAATTCTACAAGTACCTTGGGAGGGGGGTGGGGGAACTTTTAAAAAGAATCGCCATTACACAAAAATGTAAATTTTTTTAACAAATAAAAATAAACAGAGAAAAACTTTTTTTTTTATATTCGGGAGCGTATACGTAATATTTTGTTTTTTTGTTTTCGAAAACAAAGTACCTTGTTCGAATATGAGTTTTTGGGATACGTGAAGAGTTGAGGCTTTGGATTTAAGTGGGAATATATTTATCTCATTAGGTGGGTGTCCTGATATGTTATGGAATATAAAAGTTTTACGCGAAGGATGTGGGCGGGAAAGCATAAATAAGGAAACTCTTTTGTGAAAGAACTTTGTTTTATATGTGGCGATATCAAATCGAATTTGCAGCTTTTCTTTTATTGCATCATCTTTATTTTGAGAAATTTAAAAAATCACAGTTTAAGGCTAAAAAAGACTTCTTTTACCAGAAGCCCGTTTCTGGCGACGCAAATAAGGCAAGCAAAGTCTTGATTAGGAGATAAGTTCAATTTGGACTGATGAAGATAGAAGTTTGGGCTCATCTCCGATAAGCTCAGAAAAGTATTTTTTTATTGGAAAAATATATGGAACAGTGTTGATCGATCCTTACACCTGCGACAATGCAAAATGCTGCTTAAAAATTCCCATCATCAAGAGGCCTCAGACTCTTGTAGGTAATTTTCATAAATTTGACATCTAATACAGACGATTCTGCGTAGCTAGGCCTCGATTTATCATCGAAGCGATGGTAGGATTGATACACAGGGTGGTCCAAAAGTACATTAATAACATTATAATTTATAAAACGTTTATTTGGACCTTTTAATTTTTCTCCATAACTTCTTTAAGATCACATCGCTTAAGTGGGCGCCGCCTTTGTTGGCAACTTCGGTCTTTTTTTACAGCATTATCAATCGAAAATAAGTTCTCACTCGACTTTATGTGAGTTGCCTTATGAGAGAAATCTGGCGTAGTAAAATCGGCGATCCGGAAGCGCATTCTTCAAATGTCCACTGTTGCGCGAGCTGTGTGGCTTCAACCACATATCCTTCCGTTCAAATTCACCAATTTGTGGCTATAGTAAACTCGATGATTATGGTTTCGAATCGCTCACCAGTCTCAGTAATCTTGTTACACATGACGTCTTCGAAAAAATGAGTCCTGGTTACAACTCCGACTTTAAGTAGATTAAATAACTCTTTGTCAAGAAAACATTTATATAGATGGAGATGGGGCTTTTCGCTAGTAATGAATTTCGATCATAAATTCACTGCGACTGGAAATTGTTATGGTACATCTTCAATTCTTGTACTATAATGCGCTGCAGTGGCAATGTGTTATGTTGACGTCTCAGACATATTTAACCAACCAACAACCAGTACCTCTCCTGGCATCATTTCTTACAGTCTCTTACAGCATCTGATGTGAAGGACAGAAACTCTTATGCTTTTTTAAAGCTGCCAGAACGAGTGGTTATATTAAATTTCGCGCCATTGTTTAACCTCCAAGGCTCAATCATCTCAATGATGAATTTTGAAAGTTGAGACCAAGAATAAACAGCAATATAGCATACATATTCGTGCAACGTCTTGAAAAACTAAAAGTTCGTACTACTTTTGGTTAACATATGAGATTTTCTCTAATCTGTCGGTCTCTGCAAAGTGCATTGTAAGGGTAGTCATAATCCCTACATCATCAAGCGCCATTGCGTGCAACTAAAGTGAATCTAATTAATAAATATGAAGACTCCAAGCAAGTTCATCCGGGAAGGTCAGCTAAAAACATCATCAATGCAGCTTGGTGCATGACTGAAGACTTCATTTGCACATTGCGGGCTGTGAACAACGCTTTTTTTGATCGTTCGCTAGAAATGAATAAACAAGGTTGTGATTTTTCGAAAAATACTCAGAGATAGCCCTAGAAAATTGTTTAAACCTCTCCATGCAACTGGTCGTATGAATGGGCCAGTTAAGCTGGTTGCAACCTTTTAAGATAGTGGATTGTATTAACAATTTTTGATAATTAGCTCTTGAACATAATTTACTTACATCCTTTCTTCGATTGGCGCATACTGGACGACTCTTGTGTTGATCCGAGCTTCAACCAACAACTCTCGCCAGCAAGCGCGGTCATAAGCAAACTACCTTCTACTCCGTTCACTTATTATTTGGGTCACTTTTCAGTTGTGTGCGCTTTCAAGGATTAACACGAAGCTTCAATATATACCCGCTTCACATGTCTTTTCTACGTCACGTCACTCAACAGCTCCCCATTGATCCTTCTGCTCCGCTTCCAACTCCGCCGAAGGGTCCAAAAATCACCCTTAATTTTTGAAATTTGAATTTTTCTGTCAAAGCGACTAGGAGCATTCTCATTTGTTTTTGATCATATCCATGCTTCGCGTATCCCAGGTCCTATCTCGAAGCTAAATATTTCTATTATGACGTTGTAACGTTTTATGTTTCGTTTTTTATTGGCAGGATACACCTTGTTTAACTTTCATTCCTTGAGACCCATTTTTCCCGCTTCGGATTCGATATTTGCAAACGCACAACTGACTGCACGTTACATTCTTTCAATTCTGTTCTTCTGTTTCTAAAAGTTCGAAGTAGTCTGTCGGATCTCCACTAGGGCTCCGTTTGTGGAGGATATAATCTCTTTACTACCTCGAAATTGTAGCTGTCAATCGCCATGTTTTGTCCGAGATGATGTTCGACGGATCTATTTTTGGTTGACAGCATATATTTTGTTTTGTCCTCATTGATTCTAAGACCAACTCATTTCTTCAATCGGGGTGAATGCTTCCAATACGGCACACTGGGAACGAGCGATGATGTCGATATCGTCTGCGGATCCCAGAAGCTAAATAGAGTCTAAAGAGATAGTAGATTCCGTGTCGACACTTGCTCACCATACTATCCGTTCCAAGACAGGATTAAACAAGTGGTTTGACAATGGATCTCTTTATCGAAATCCGGTGCATCGTGCATTTTCCAGCGTTGTAGAACAAAACCGCATCAGTTTTTTGGGCTCCCAAGTTTAGCCATCTCGTTGGAGAGTTACAAGCAATTTATACTATCATTTGCGACTTTGAAGTCGATAAATATTGCTGGTGTGAAAACTTGATCCATCATTGATTTGCGCTTCCGGAAGGCAAACCGCTTTGTGTGGAGCAAAAAGGCTTAAGACGTCCACACAGTATGTTGGATAGGACCTTGTATGCGATGTTGACTAAGGCGCAGCCTCTGTAATGTTTGCAACACATACGATTACCTTATTTGTAGATGATATTACAATCATCGGAAATGCTTTCTTCTTCCCAAATTTAGCAGATGATCTGGTGCATGATCCCAACCAGAACATCGCCACCACATCTTAAAAATTCAGGCTTCAGCTTGTTTTTTTTTTATTTTTAATTATTTGCAAGCTCTTCAAGAGGATATTAATAATCTTATAATGCGTGTAGCACAGATCGAGCGAAAGAATTAAGAGGAGAATGAAATGAATGAAAATGAATGTGGGTGGAGGAACCACTTCGTTGACAAGATTTGGGATCTCTTCTTACACGTGGCTTGATTTTTGGCTTATTTATAGAAGCCGCTTGCAAGATATCGATTGCTAGACTCTTGTTTGTCTTCGAGTGGGAAGCTCTTTCACATTTGGATGACCCTTTTCAAGACCATAATTTTTTGACATTTAATAAAATAGTGAAAGCGGGTTTCTTCTCATACCGAAAACACTGTGGCAGATATGGCTGAGGTTTTTAATTAAAAATGCTTTATTCATCTAACATCAAATTAAAAATGCTTTATTCATCTAACACGATCAAGAATTTGAAAAAGACATGATTCCAGCTGCAAGAGAGTTCCTCGAATTTTTTAATTCCTCTTCACAATAGCAACAGCCCGGCACCCCTGACATTTAAAAGCTTCTCCTGTTTGGGTCACATTTTACAAAAACATAATCAGCAGTCTTTTGAAATCCAAAAAGGTAGAACAAAAAAAAAAAACAAAAACACGTGGCCAAGACATTTGGTGTCCATTACGCTTCTGCTAAATGAGTCCCCCAAGAGCCATTTTCCACAACCACCACAACCAGAACAAACTGGTGTGGTTAAGCTTAGAATGTCATCCATACCCCACACGGTGGAAATAAAAAACATAACCAACATCACAGCCACCTGCAACCAAGTACAAAAGAATCCGTAGAACTACACCCAATCTAGGGTAGGTAGCAAGAGAGTAGCCCTTCACAATCATTATACATTTTTTTTTTACGCAACAAAACAATTAAATCGAAAATCAACGCCAGGGTTGCAATATCATCCGCATAACCTGTGCACATGGACTCCTTACGTAAATGTTACCCCACGGCGGCCATTGCAAGCCCAGCAACAACTCCATCGATTGTCTTAATTGTACGACATCTAAGAATGAAATTGAATTGCGTGGAACTGACTGATAAGAGAAGAACAATCACGGGAAACGTGTGCAGTCCCCCTGCAATGAGAGAGACCTTCACAGAGTTCAGTTCGTCTCCGTAGACCCACATAATGGATGCGAACCTGACACAGTTCCATTGCGATGACGACGATGACGACGTTGCTTGTACTCGTCGTTGCGGATCCAGAAGTACACGCGGCGCGTTCTGCCCGTCTCCGATATTCGAATATTGTGGCATTCGCCGCATTGTGTGACGGTTAATTAGATACGCTCGAGCTGCAGATACTTTTTACTGTTTTATGGAGTTTTTTTTTCCCTCGTAGGCCTTTCCTTTTTACGGCTTAATCGAGTGTTACAATTTTGAATGGCGGCACGTCTCGATCATAAACGCCAGACTGGCAGGTTGGCAAGTTTTTTTTTTTTTTGCTGTATACCGCCTAACCGTGACCGACAGTCGACAATAGTGTCGCCCGCCGCCGCCGCCGTCGATCGATGGAGGGAGTTAAGTCCCGTCTGCTATTGGACTTGATTGAAAGTTGGAAGTTTTTTCGCGGCCAAGTGCAAACTAATTGAAATTGAAAATTGAATTTAGAGTTCAAGGCGCTGGTGAACGCAAGTCGTCGAAGATTTGGAACGCGGCTTACGCGTTGAAAGTACAGATTAAATTTGTGTTATTGGGGAAGGTCTTGTGTCAGCCAACAAGAGGAATGGTTTTTTTTTTATTATAAATTGTCATTGACTATAAGGCGGGCGTTAATGAATTTATTCAGTCTACCCTTTGAGAAAGAAATCAAAAAATAATGTTCCATGGCACCATTGGCGCGGTCATGTGTGTGCCTCACGCTTTATATGCCATGCCTGTCACGGCCATAAAAGCAAATTTATGACCGGGTTTCGTTTTGCCTTTTACAAAGTGATCACAAAATTTATATGAAAGGATAATTAAAAGCGGTTTACGAGCACCTTAGGGTTAAGTGCATGTACTTGAGATTCCTTTTTGGAATTGAATCGTCCCCTTTTATGAGGAAAATCCTTCGCGGCATGGAAAGGCAGTGTGACATTGCAATGCATGAATGGAAGCACACTGAAGATAAGGCACACTCAAGCGTAATCTAATCCATATTATGCAATCAGGTGTGGTTAAGATTATGCTGTTGATCTAGAGCAAGGCCAATATGGGTCGGTTGCATAGAAGATTGAATGCAGGTGTACGAATGCGGGCTCCGAAAGATGTTTATTCGGTTAAGGTTCTTCTGAGAGAGTGTATTGGTGACTTTGATGTAAAAGGAGACGCTGATCCGTCACTGTCACTGGCATCGATTGCGCTGAATTTAGTGAAACTATCTTTAGTTGCAGTGAAAATGGTAGTGGCAACATAGTCAGTCGAGGAGATTGAAAATAAAACTCGAAAAGCTGCAGTCAGTCAGGTTTTGTGTATGGGGAGGGTTGCTATAAAAATTTAACCCAAGCACGTGAGTTAATAAATTCTCATAATCTTAAAAGGTTACATAAGTCACCTCAGCTCCAATCACGTATTCCACCACGTCTTCATGTTGGTTACGGACCCTTGAGTGCAAGCACATAGCACACCTTCTTATGTTTTGAAGAATGACTGATTTCAGAATGGAATTATTTTGCAAATCGTGGGACTGTTTCATTCGGTTCATACCCAAAAAGTTTTGACACCACTTTATGAAAGAAACAGCGCAGGATTTTCAAATGAATTTCATTTGAAATATTGTACGCAGTTTCTCTGGAGTTTATAAAATGTCAGCACTTTTTATCTGGGGACGTGACGCAGAGATAAAACGCTATCAGAGAAGCACGTATTAGAAATCCATCAACGTTGTACGCATATTCGGCAATTTTGAATCGAATACGACTTTGATAACTTTAGCTAAAAATTGTTTGGGGTATGATTACACGTTCAAATGTAAGCCTTGACCACGAACAGCAGTGCAGCAGTGGAAAATGAAGTGAAAGTTTGGATAACAACAATTCTCTCATTCCACTTACTTGTCTTTTGTTCCTTGTACGACTGAAGACTGAGCCACTTTTTAAAAATATCAGCCAAAAGTTCCAATCATAGAACCAATGTTTCAACTTTTCCATTTTAAGGGCTCCGAACCTACACAGTGCTAACTGATTACTCATATATGCGATCCTAGGAGAAATCCAAAATTAAAGAAGTTCAATATAAAGTGTTGCATATTGACCGGTGGTACGGAACCCTTCATGAGAGAGTTGAACACCCACTTGGCCGGTTTTTTTTTATGAACCTGGTGGCTGAGATTCAGTTCTAGCGTCTATCGATTTTGCCTTTCAAACTTTTGTAGTTAAACATGATCGTATACTTCGGTTATCGATTACATTCGATGGTTATTTAAAGACCCACGATCATCTTGGCACAGTTCGAAGCTGACAGATGATCTGGTCTAACAGCCAATCAGAAAATCTCCACCATATTAAAGTAGTTCAAACTGCAAACTATTCGAGCCGCAGATTACACATGAGGCGAAAGAAAAAAAGTGTGGAATAAATGTGATGATTTTTGATGCCCTTCGGATTTCTAAGTGGAAAGTTTGGACTTCTAATAGGCAATGAGCAGCCGAACAATTTCCGGATGCCGTAGACAAATATTAAGACATTCGAGAGAAAGGATAGAATTGGCTCGGAAATTTACACAGATTAAACCCATAAAGTATTTAAGTAGTCTAAAACCCTTGCCGTAAACAATAAGCGAGCGATAAATCTCATAGACGATGACAACATATCGAAAACAATTCACTCGCTGGAACACCGTCGAAATGTGTCTTGCTTGACTTTGTTTTATCACTATTTCTACCACCAATGCTCCGTCGAAATAGCTAATTGCATTCCGCCCCTCCAGAAATTCACTCGTAACACCCATACATCATCAAATGCTCATCAGTTTACCCTAAAGCCTGCTTTCGGGCACACTGTGAAATTTAGAAATTCTTTTATAAGCCGCTCAATGCGCATGTGGAATGCGTTATCTCGCTTTTTTTTTCCTTTGCACTACAACCTACAACAATTAAAAACCAATGTGCACTGGTACCTCCTTTCTCTCCCTTCCGCTTCTGCTCATGCTGTGTAAAAAACACTTTAAGGGTACTTCAAATCCCTTGAGCACTTGAGCACTACTAAAAATAAAAAAAAATAAAAATAAGCGCAAGTTTGATAACAATCCGCATTATGACCAAATTCGTCAAAACCCGTTTCATTTGGGCGCATGCTCGGTTTTTTTGAGCGCGACGATCTTCGAATTACCATTGGCATGAGAAGACCAACGAAGAAAGCTATCTGGATGTTCGGATGTTCTGAAATATCAGCATCGACTCGGTTCATAAATCAGTGGCTGCCTGGTTAAGAGTATGGATACCTGGACTCTGAGAAACTCGAA
The DNA here is from genome assembly GCA_963555765.1 of Orthonevra nobilis. Classification (NCBI taxonomy): domain Eukaryota; kingdom Metazoa; phylum Arthropoda; class Insecta; order Diptera; family Syrphidae; genus Orthonevra; species Orthonevra nobilis. The sequence goes on from OY743224.1 coordinate 36,051,753, forward strand.
AACCACCATAAAGAGATTCAACGACACTGGAATAGTATTGACCCAAAATAGTTGTTCCAAAACAACTTTGTCGGAGGAAATCACTCGGGATAACTTGGACTCTTGTTCCAAACGTTTAAACAAGCGTGAACAATTATCTCTTTCGCAATTCAAATCATTTGATCTCCCAGAAATACATTGATTGGAAAAAACTTATTCTACTGAAAATAAAACCCCAAAGTCAGATGGTGATGGATTGACGACGCTAAAATGATTAAACTCATGCTCTGCCAAACTGCGAGAATATAGTAGAACTGAAGGATTATTATTTTAAATGCGGAATAGAACTAAAATAAATATTTATTAATTTTCAAAATGTCAAAAATAATTTGTAAATAACATCCTGACAGTTTTTGTAACGTTCGTGGTGAAATTATGACATCTAAAAAAGAATATCTTAGCCTACTTGTATTATTTGAAAATATCGGTAACTCACCAGGACCAAAAATGAACTCCTGCGGATGGAAACAAAATGATATAAAGTGAACCATCAAACCACGCAAATGACTGCTTCTTCCGTCTTATAAAGCTATTTAGTTTTATTAAAATTCTAGACAAGCAGCAAGTTCCACAAACTCCCGGTTGTTCAAACAAAACTTTAATGACTAACACGGAATCTGAAGAAATTCAAATTCGAAGTTAAGGTGACATAAGTTCAGATGAATTGTTTCATGATGATGAAGCAACCTATCAAGATCACTATAGGAAAATATGCCGACAACCGTTGTCCTGTTCAAAGGTTTTTCGATGTGGGAATTTTCAATATGCCATAAAGTTATTGACACAATATTCGAACAACGTATTTCTGTTCTTTTTCTGATTTGACTAGCTGTTTTTTTTATATATTTTGACAAATGATCTCCTGTTCATCCATTAACAGGTAATTAAAAAAATATCCATCTCACATAAGAGAAAACATAAAAAAGAGGCATTTTAAAGACACGTAATAATCACAGCGAAATTGTTCATCTCGATAGGCTACAATCTTCGTCATATTTCAGCCAATTTATACCGAACTTGAATAGGTTATTCATCAAGATATATCTACTGAATCACTCTATTACTTGTGAAAACCCTATGAAAATCCGTTTGGTAGTTTATCGCGTTCAGACAGACAGGAAGGAGAACTTTGTTTTAAAATATTTTGTGAATTTGAAAATTTAGTGAAGTTACAAAATTTTGACAAGGTTTAGGACAACACCAATGTAGATCTTTAGCATTGTTGTACTATTTTTTCTAACCTCTCTGAGGCGAATCTGAATGAAAGTAAAACGATAAAAACGGACCGCAAGTCAAAAATATGCTGAAAGACGACATATTTCAAAACAGGTTTTCGGATGCTGAAATTCACTACGACTTGTTATCCAAGAGTTTTTGGGCTCCTAGATTTGTTACACAGTTTTCAATGAATGGGTGTCAACGTGTGTCTAAATATGAGCGTTTTTAACAGAATTTTTTAAGATTTTTTGAGCACTCTTGTGGCTATTGCTGGTCAAGAAAAATACAAGAAAAAAACTAAAGCCATAGAAAAAATAGCTTTCATAAAGTTTCGAAAACCATGTAAACATGAAAGCTGTTTATTCGTAGATCTATCATATGTGCTTAGCTTTCGTAGTCGCCTGTGCTTGAAGATCCTAAAACGTTCGTCATTTGAAATGAGCACTTAAACTGAAATGTCTAACAGCCTTACGCACAAGAAGCCTTTATAATCTGCAAGTGTTTTTCTATTTTTGACCACAAAACAAGGACCTTAATTCAATTTTGGCACCAGTTTTTTTTTATTGACTCTCATTCTCAAGTTCCGTGCTTTGACAAGACATTTCTCTAGTACTCTTAGGAACAAGTTAACTTGCTACAAATACAAACGGATACGTCACGTCTGTTTGCATAACATCACTCAGTATAATGCGTCATAACTTTTTTATTAGAAACATTGTGCATACAGACGACCGACGACAACGGCATGACTGATATCAATATCTACTCCCTTATGATAGGCATTATTTATTTACGAAGACATTTAAAGGTTGAAGGCGTGTATCGTATCAAAGATGATCACATTAAAAGGAGGGCAATTCATCTAAAATTATGGGTACGCAATTAAATGTAAGAATAGCAAATGGCACCCTTGTGATGATGGCTTTCCTGCCTAAGATAAACCTGGGAAATTATTTATATTGAATGTGTAAGCCATAAAACGGGATGCAAATGGGTTTCGACATTTCGAACAGGAAATTATTCGGCTTGCTTTATGGATATACGTATACTCATAATGGGAAAGGATTTTAATCTATGCTGTATGTTGACGCGGGCTATAGAATTTATAAATATGCACATCCGATCTATGAATACAAAATACAAAAGATTGAAATCCGTTGTTGCTTTTGGTTTACGCCATTAACAAGTTGAGGAATGTTTGTAATCGAATCCATTGTTGGTTTAATGAAAAATGACGCAATTGTGAATTATGTGACTTCTCAAATGGGCCTTTTGATAAAATATAACTGAGTTTAAAATTTGACAAAAAATTCGCGGGAAGAGGGCCACCAAACAGGCTCTGATCTCAAGGGATTATGACTACCCTTATAATGAATTTTTTTGGGAATAAGAAAAACCGAAATTATGTGTTGCGTCTTGAAACTCAGATGTATTTAAGTTGCAAATGCTTCAAGAGTGCATTCAAAATCAGGACAGAGAATTTGACATGGACTTATTTGCATTCGTACAATTCGCAGTATTTTATTCGAAATAAGGTGCTGCTTAAAAATTTGTGTCGGAAGATTGGTTCATTAACCAGATTTCAGTGATATCATCTTCACCAACCGTTAACAACGCATATTGAAACAAGCCCATAGAGTAAACATTATAACGTAGCTGCTCGGCTACTTCAGTGATAGCGCCATTGATTCGATATCAACGGCAGTTGGTAAAAGGATTAGATTCGGAAACAAGATAAAAACTCAAGACTTCCTTTGAGATTCAAACCTGGGACATATCAACTGATTCAAGACAAGCGTTATATTTAAATGCGGCGATCCATCTGTTTTTTTTTTTTAATTTGAATTACAAGGCATTTTGAGACTGACAGTTTGAATGCGGTCCTAAAATTTACAGAAGCGCAGTTTTATATTTCGCGTCAGAAAATCGAGCGATATACGCTCTAACAAGGTTGGGAAATTTTTCAAAAATGCTTCGAAAGTGGATACTGTATTTCCGAAACAGGGCAAATTTTGAAAACAAATTTTGGTCGAAATGATGCACTAACTGCAGCTCGTGAAGAAAGTTTGTGAGACTGGTTTATTGTTTGATACCCGAATGTGTTCTCATGTTTGTCTCGTGTCACACTAGCCTGACGAAAACTTGGCGTAAAGATCTTTGATTAATCGCTTAAAGGGTCAAATTGACTCAAAAATTTGAAACAAATTGGCCACCAATTTTAACTGGGTTTTTCGGGTCTTGGAACCTTTTAAATTTAATGTCAATTTATCTTTAAGGACATTTTTTCAGATGAAGTGTATTTCTATCTTTGTGGCTCCGTGATTAAGAAAATTTTACATAGTTGGTGCTCGTATAAATCACACGTGATTATCGAGAAACCAATAAACCTAAACTTTGTGTTTGGAGTTCCCAAAACGACAGAGCAAGAAACGTTACTGATTTTTTAACAAGCGGTAATTCATTGGCGAGCTATGATTCTAGCAGGATAAGATTACAAGTCATGCAAGTTATTAAGTACTCTCGTAATCAATCGTTTCAGTGATGTTGCTTTACGGTCACCGAGATGCAAAAATGTCTACGTCCGCCGGTTCACATTTTTTGCTATGCCACCAATTCAAAGATGATTCGGGCACTGAAGAGAAGTATGGGTCAAACTTTTCGCAAACTACATGCGAATTCAAATTATCTTTTATAATGACTTCAATAATATTGCTGCGTCAAAATAATATTAAAATTTAAATATCATATTTATAAAAACTTAAACGGATTTTTTTAATTAAATGAATGGCTCCCATTTTTTAATTGAAAAACTTATTTATCATTCCAATCATTCCATTGATTCCAAGATTTAATTTAATTCTGTTCACATAAACGGATAATTAAGTACAATTTTCTGTGAACTAAAAAATCGTGTTTATCATTTTTTTTAAATTTTCTTTAAGACAGTTTTTTAAATTTTCGCTTTCGTTTTTTATTTGTTTTCAGACTGCGATGTACCTATAGCAGAAGCCATCTGATGTAAAACTGCAATAATTTAAGTAAGTAAAAACTTTTCAAGATATTTAAAATTAATCTACTCTGATATTACCAAGAGGTTATATTTGTAAGTTTGTATGTAAGAGGTTATATTCGAAACTATTCATCCTATTTCAAAAATTTGTTCACAAATATTTACATAGACCGGGATGATTTATGGAGATGCAATTCCCCGTTTAACTAAAATGGCCGTTGATGGCCACCAATAATGTAACTAATGAACGCACGAGAGAATGCATTTTTTGTGAACGCTGCCTTGACGATAGTAAATATTTTTTTGCTTTCTTAAAAAAAAGTTTTAGAGCTCAGACAGTTCTATAAAAATGATGAAACATCTGTATTTATTAAAGTTAACTCACAAATTGTAAATATATGAATAAAAAATATATTTAAAACTAATTTCAATCTGTCAGGTGCTATTTAAGTACAAACTGTTCAATTCGTTTCATTTTAAGTGTGCTTATTGCCGAGAAAATTTTCTGTGAATAAAAATTGGACAAGTCGAACATTTTTGAATTCTTCAATTGTAAGATTGAACAAATCGACTCTAAGATTGCGAAAAATACTTACTATATAATAATACATATAAAAATCTCCAGCGATCATATTTTCCGAAAAACATTGTTTCTATTGCCTAAACGTAAGTCGCCTCTAATTGCTTGCTACAAAGGAGTGAAATCTAGGCAGATTAAAAAAATTGAATGACTTTAAGGAGGCTGATTCGTTTGAGCATTTTTTTAAAGTGTATTTTACTACTGTGTCCAAAAAATTTATTTTGAAAATCCTTTATTTATTCTTCCAAATCAATTTCATCCCCTTCAAAGTAATCCCCTCCCGATGCAATGCACTTATGCCAACGGATTTTCCAATCTTTGAAACACTGGTTGCCGTCACTTTCCGGGATGGCCTTCAGTTCCGTCTTCGCTGCGGCTTGAATCTCCTCTATCGTATCAAAACGGTGTCCCCGGAGCGGTCTTTTGAGCTTGTTGATTGTTGCGGAACGATATGGGTTGAGTTTTTAGCGAAATGATCACAAATTACGAGTGCGGTATGGGATGGTGCATTATCGTGGTGTAAAAACAAAAGAATTGTCTTTCCACAATTCCGGCCTTTTTAGGCGGATAGCGTTACGCAAATGACGCATAACGTTCAAATAATATTCCTTGTTGACTGTTTGGCCGATTGGAAGGAATTCATAAAGCACAACACCACGATAATCGAAGAAAACAGTCAACATGACTTTGATTTTAGAGCGACTTTGGCGCGGTTTTTTTGATCTCGGCTCTCCTTTGGCACAATATTCGCTCGATTGATCGGTTGTTTCGGGGTCGTAAGCATAGATCCAACTCTCATCGCCAGTTATAATGCGTTTCATGACATCCTGGTAGTCGGAAAGCATTGTTTCACACACTTCAACGCGACGCCTTTTTTCTAAAAAATTCAATGTTTTCGGTACCAGTCGAGATTTGACGCGCTTGAGGCCCAAAGCATCCTTCAAAATGGTATTGACTGAGCCTTTCGATAAGCCAACTTCATCAGCAAGGTCTCTTATCGTTAATCGATGGTTTTTCAACACCATATCCTTGATTTGTTGGACGTGAGCTTCATCGTTTGAGGTTGAAGGTCGCCCAGAACGCTCTTCGTCTTCGACACGTTCACGGCCGGCTTGGAAATCACTATACCACTTGCAAACATTTTTTTTAGACATAGCCTCATCATCAAAGGCTTTCTGCACCATCCTCAAAATTTAATGCAAATTCTTGGCTCAATAAATTTCGACATCGCAAAAAAAGAAAAACTCGCTTTTAGCAGCTCACAAAACGACGCGTATCTCACACACTATGAATATATTTTGACATGAAATTTCACATAGATGTCACTGACAGTACTACCAACCTAAAAAGAAAGAAAAATTTCCAAATCCTTCGACGCGCGCAGTTTAAATTCATATGTCACCTTATTTTTTGGACACAGTAGTATAAGCAGCCATACAGGAGGTTAAGCCATCACTTTATTGGAAAATACATTTGGTACGTTGAGCTGCCCTAGAAAGTGATTGGTCAATTGGCCGTCCTGGTCATGAAATTGGACTAATTTTTGTGAAGATATTTCAAGTCACTTCAGCATACTGACATATCAGCTACAATTAACGAATAAGAAGCTTAGAGTCAGTGCATTATAACCAAATTAAGGTAGCCTGTATTGGAAAAAGTTGTGCAAAATTTAATTGATAGTTTGGCTGAAGCTGAACTGGCCACAAGTCGCAGTTTTCTTCTGAAATATTTTGTAGATTTCCGACCTTCTTTGTCTGAAATGTAGGACACTTTTTTTTAAATAGGATAGGCACTTTGAAACTAAGGTCGGGGAAGCTGTTCATTTAAAAGTGCGCGTCAGTAACATGGGCCCTTGTTAAAAATAATTTCATCATGCAGCATTATCTCTTCCGAGCAGTACTCCCCTTTTATTTTGTCGCAGTTCAAAGATAGCCTTGTATCAACTCTATATACAGGTACTCCATGCTCTCAACTTGGATGTGAACGCACTGCTTCTTCGCAAAGTCTTTGCAACATCAAGATACCACTTCAAGGCGAACGGTTTCTTCTCTTTTAAAAGAGAACCTTTATTAAGCCTTTTTCCATTATTTCTTTTGTCCACCACCATTCGTGGCTATGCCATACAGATAAATGCAGTTCATAAGAGATTGCGTCACGTGGTGTGGAGTCGAAGGTTACTGATGAGTAAAAGACTGCTCAATTGTGAACTTCTTTGAAAACTTTGACGACATATTTCTCACTCGTTAATATGAGACTTTCATTTGCCCAGCACATGCTCATTGGTCACAATCGTTTTCTGTCTTCTAGCGATGAAGTCTTACCTCCTGATTCACATTGGATTGCAAAAGACAATTTAAACAGGTCTCGTGGGTCTCACTTAAATGTGTTCGTCCACTTTCGGTGTTGTTTTTCATATAAATTCTCCTTCTCCAAGCTTTTTCTTAAAGCCCAAGTCTGAGAGCTTCCTAATCAATGTGTTTCCCAACTGAAAATTTGTCAAACGCTAAGAACGTTATCCCTACCATATTCTGTCATCAATCTCGTACCTATCTCAGATCTCTCTAGGCTCTAGGTCCCTACAACACTCACGCAGCAAATATAAATATTAATTTCCTCGCAAGCTGAACCACAATCGACTCCAAAAAGATCTCCAAAAATTGTCCGAAATGCCCATAAATCACGACTAAATACTAAAAATTTCCCCAAACCATATCTTGGGACTTCTTTCGACAGCTTTCCGAGAGGGATGCGCTGATTATAGTCCGAGTGGGCGTTGATTGACTAAATAAAAGTATTGTCGCTATTCAAACAGCTACACACTGCGTCCACTAGTCCCAGTAAAACCATTCCAAACACAAGAGCCCGGTGATTGATTGAACCCTAAGTAAAGAAAATTCGTCAATAAAAATTTTCATTTTCATCAGGAGGAAAACTGTTCACTCGACTTTGAATATGTATTTTCGGAAGCATATCTAGAGGTAAGCGCATCTGATGGATTGACATGTGAATAAAACGAGCAAAAGAACGATTGTGGATCTCATTCGGCATGCGAGGTTCGTCCACGTTAAGATGTGGTGTCAAAGCGCTGCTGCTTGTTTTATTTAAGCCAAATCATCAATTTAAATAAGGCCCCAGTGTGTGCTGGTGTACGTGAAAGAAGGCCTTTTTGTGGGGGCACAAGACCATTAATACTCTAAATGCGATCCAACGTCACAGTTAGATAATTATCTGCTCGCATTTAAATTGCATGAGTAACTCAACATGGTATCTTATCAGAGGAACACGACATAATTTAAGCCTCCATGTGGGTAGAGTGTGCGTTAAGTACTCGTATTTTTATTTTATTTCATTAACGCGTTTGCTCTTATTTTTCATATTGGTTAATTTTGTTGTTGACTCAACAGATTGCCTCTGTGAAGGTACTTGAGATTTTCTTCGGATTCCATTCGGCTTGGGACGAGGGCTACTCGAGAACAAATCTATCAATAATGATGGTTTTGCATATTTGATACGTAGTTGTAGTGGTCATCAACAAACACGAGATACACAAGCAATCTGAAGGCAAACAAGAATCGGATTTCAGTATTTTTATTTGACAACAGAAAACCGAGTAGAGTAGAGTAAAGTCGGTCTTGGAGAGCAACCTTTTCTTCTTCAGAATTTTTGTATTTATCTTTATGGATTCTTTCACATAGTGTAACAATGAGACAGCTGATCTATTTCTATCCATATAGATGGATACAAAAGAAACATGCTTTGATTTGAGAAATCGTATAAGGAATTTCGAGGAATAAGTAGTTCAAGTGACACATCCAAAAAGAGGACGTAAACTTCGGCAGAATTTCTCATTACACAGTCGTTTGCGACCACTGTTAGGCATGTCATGAGATAGCGTTGGCTTTCTTTTCAAATTGATGAATTAAATCTGTCCAAAAAACTGCTTCCAAATTTGACAGCTGATTGACTTTGACTTCATTCAACCATGTTTTTTTGGCGACGTCATTACTTACGCTGGGTATAAAAAATTGTCGCGGACGTATGTGATCGCAAGGCCGCAAAGTGAAAAAGAGCCGCCCTCCAAACTGATGGTCCTGAGTACATTCCTTCCAGTTGGGTAGACCAAGCTGTTTAGCTTCCACGATTGCTTGTTCCTTGTACCGGTGCTTCGGCCTTCTCGTTCTTCTTGAACCTAATGGCTTAGATTCAAAGACTCTCTTGGCTCGAGCGTGATTGTCTATTCTCACGATGTGGACGAGTCCATGTAGTCAATGGATGTTTGCCTTCCTTCGAAGGATCCCAATATTTGTTCAGCTAGTCGAGTTTAAGTCTATTTCTCGGAAGAAAAGAAGCTTTTCTTTTACAAGTAAAAAATATAGCTTGGGTCTTAGAAACATTGATTTTTATTTTCCCATTGATATTGAAGGCTTGACTGGATTTAAGACAGATTGTAGATTAGTTTCGTTATTAAGACCAATTACATCAGGTTTCACCTGAAATATGGGCAAAATCACAGTAACTAAGATGAGCGAAATCATTAGCCTAAATATTGTAAAGTACAGGACTTAGCACTGATCCTTGAGGAGCTTCATCGGGAATGTGAGAAATGCTTGATAGGACATTGTTTAAGTAAGCCTTGAAACTGCGACAACATCAAATTGAATGAATACTGCATACTAAAAATTTTTCTATTTTAAAATTAACATAACCTTCTCCTTGGATAATTGAGTTGCGATATAAAAAAAATAAAAATATTTCGTAATGTTATTACAAATTCATATTTTTCGTATACTTCCCTTTACTAGGTGCTAGGTAAACGGGAAGAACCCCATAGGTTTTGAATCCCCTGCCGAGTATCAAAATATGCGGCATAAACGGTTGGATTTTCTGTTTGCGTTGATTTAGATTTCTTATTGATTTGAATTTCTTATAGCCTTAATTGACCGTCAGGCGTTAGAATTTGGTTATTATTCCAAATTGGCCCCACCACACGTTCATAAGAAAAAATTTGGTGACAGACAGGTTTTTACTTTTGAGGTGCGGAACCTTAAAAAGAATCAACGTACGAAAACGTTGTTTACTTGCAAAAGTTTTAGTCCGCTATGAGTAAATTTGTTTCACATTTAATTATTTTCTTCGGGCTTCCTTTTCAAAATTGAATTGTAAATACATATATGGAAAACCCTCAACAACAGTAGGTCAAGAAAATTATTATTTTTTTGTTTTGAAAACAATTAACTTACAAACGTCTTGCGAGTTCGACCTAAACTACACGTAGTACGATTAAGCTATAAGAAAGCCTTGCGTGTCAACAATTTATTTTTGTTTACCTCACACAAGCTTTTAGAAATACACGAATATTTAGATGTAACAGAGTTCGTCGGTTGTAAAGATGAATTGTGACCTAATTCAATTTCACGAATAATTTAAGGCAAACGTCTAAATTTAGAGTCGCGTTTGGCCTAAATGTTCGAAACGTGTGCCAATGAAAGAAGGCATGACTTTTCGTCATTTGCTGTAACAATTTATTTGTTAAAGTTAATTTGTATGGTTTGAATTAGCATTTTAATTGTGTCACCGGTTAAACTGTGCTTCTAGGTTAAGAATACCAATGTTCCACATCGAAGAACTTATTTGTCACGAAACTTAACAGAAACGCAACAGCATTCATCGCAGGAGAACATTGAAAATGTTTATTTTTTCAAAATTAATAAGTTTTAGAAAGTAATAAATAAATAACTTTAAAAAATAAATGTCAATTGTAAACGCATACTTTTCTGGTAGAATTTTGGAGGCTATGCTAGAGTCGGATTTGGTTTTATACAGTTTCGGCTGCTAATATTATTTTGACCGTTATGAAAGGATTGAATTGAAAGGTTCTCTATCTGCTGTAGTCAAAATCAGATTCTTATGGTCTTAGATAAAATTATAAGGAAACATTACGAGTCCAGGGAGGAGACTGGTTTTTATATTTTACGTCGCAAAATTTGACAAAATCTTCTACACTGCCGTCGATTTGTTTTTGGGCAGCGCACTTTGTCAGAGGAATTCATACAAAATCAGTATGGCTCCAATATTTGTCCTCCTAGCCAAAGTACCGAATTCCACCACTTCGGACGATCGTCAATCGATCGAATTGGTAGCTCCTTATGTTAGAGATCTCCCAGGATCGTGACTGATACTTCAAAGCTCGTCTTCCGATGTTGGACATTCACTTCGAACCCCTCAGAACTTTCAAAGCAGGTCCGATTGGGTATTTATCATGTGATTGGACATGTCATTTCATATATCTTTCAAAGTTCCTTTTCATTCAACTTCAACGACATATTTTCGACAAATCTTGGAAGAATGCTTCGGGTCATTGTCATACAGTAATGTTAATTAGCCGTATTGTAAGATGTTTTCTCAAATGCTTGTCTATACTTCTATACTTCTCCATTTTCATGATTTCTTTATTATGACTGAGACGCCAGTCGGCGGACTAGAAACTAAACTGTCAAGAAAACACACTTTTTTCAGTGGACCGTCGAACGGAAAGGCTGGGCTTTTCTCCAAAAAGTCGTCTTTTCTGTTCAATCCCGCTGCTTGGTGTTCATTTTTTCAAACTAGTCCCTTGAGTTTGATTTGAGGTCATTACAAAGGTTGTCCTTCTTCTAATCGATTGCTGAAGGCTCGCCCCTTTTATAGTTGAAAACGACATCAACTTCGAGTGCGATTAGATTAACTCTGCAGAGTTTTTTAAAGCTGATCCCTGTTGCTGATTAATATTATCGTTCGATCCTTCTATTTTGTTGTTAATTTGAAAGAATCAATTATTCATTAGAGAGCCTAAGGGCATCATGCACTATCGTCTTTGATACTTTAAGCCCATCTGAAATAATTATATGCAACAATTCTTTTTGGGTAAACAATGCTATGCGAAAAATAACAGAGACGTTTCCACTACATAAAAACAATGTCGGTCAAGCATATTTCTAAGCTGTCTGACAAAGTCAATCAAGCACTTCCGTTTTAATCCCTTTCAACAGTCGACTAGCGATATTAGTCTAATTAAGTGGGATGTCATGCTGAAAGGCTTGAAAAGGTCTTACAATAAAGTGCTGACGTAATCTTCATAATTATGTCAAATAAAATTCTGCGAATTGAACGATTGCAAATTAACCAACGCAATGTTTTCCGTTTCTATTCGGACTCCACCCATGGAGAACATAAATCCAAAATATATCTTATTGTCTATCCTGCCACTATTTCAAAGCAGACTATAAGGGTAATCATAATCCCGACAGAATTGACATTTCTGAATGCTATAGTGTAAGGTCTCCACCTGCAGGAACATGTCTTGGAATCCTAGGTTACAGAGCTCGAAGAAGGTCAATGAATTGATGATGAATCTTTGATACTCGAAAGAGAAAGCGGGAAAATCATTGAGACTCAATTCCCGTGATGGACGGACTATTTTCCGTTAACATACCTACAAGTTTGTACGGAAACTTCTTTGCGCAAGTCCGACGACTCGAACTTTGCCGGGTTTTTTTAGGGTGACTGTGTTTCGAATAAATTTTAGATTTTTTTTCAACATAGAAAATTAAGTAGAGTAGGTTAAAAAAATTGCAATGACTATGCTATTAATGTCATATTTTTGTACATGAATTGACAATCGAGGCGGAACTGATTTGAATCCATATACAAGGAGACTTAATACAAAATAGTTGACGGCAATTCGCAAGCCCGAGATAAGTTTTGCAAGGAAAAATAAATATACAACGCCGAATTAATTTTTTTTAAAATATTGCACATACGCCCCATACGAAAGCTTGCGTGTTCTGATCCAATCTTAGAGCACAGAATTTGGTCACGCTGTCTCCTTATATCTTGATCACGATGCTTACACATAATATCATGTAGGACAGGCTCAACGCAGGACATCTCATTTATACTACGGTATTATAGGGGCCCTTTCTGTTGTTGATATGCGGGCATAATCATGGAAAGCTACTATCAGTGTTGCACGGCATTTATTTTTGGTCAAACCAAAAAGATACGACTTGAAGTTAAAGAGTAGTTCAAATTATGCATACAAAAAGATTAAAGTAGGTATTTTGAACCAGAATTAAATAATTTGAAAGCAGAGTACGCCATGCTCAAGTAAAGTAACATTGTTTGTGCCTTACTTTAACTTTTGCAAGCTTCTGGAGATGACCAAGTCCGGTGTTTGCTGCAAATTGTCTCCAAAGTTTAGTGCGATGAAAGTATGCTGGATGAATAGAATCACAGCGTCGGATCTTATAAAATCAGGCCTTTACTCTATGAATGCTTAGTAACCCTCGATCTTTTAAAAAACCGAGCCCTTAAAGCCATACTTTGTGTTGACATGGGTACTACACTCATTCCATTATGCAGGATAATGATGGCGAATGATCTCCGCCAAAAGAAGGCCTTAGATACTAGGCGACGTAATGAAACTATTTTTTTTTTACATCAATATCGGTCCAACTGTGAGGTAGTTAAGGCCTTCGCCTAACTAGTATCTGCAGGGAATTCAATCAACAATACGAGGATTTCCAACCGTCTTAGATAAGAAAGAGTGATTCAAAATTTTACTTAGCGACTTTTTATGATTAATTGGAACTGCAGGACATGTGGTATCAAAAGAACGCTATAATCATGCTTACAGCTCGTCCGAAAATAAACATTTTCAAGGATGCATTTCCAAGTGGCCTTATGTCTCGTTCCGATTTAACAGCTTCAGACCTCTTTTATGGGGTTTTTTAAGGAATGGGTCTATGAAAACAAGCTTAAAACTGTGGAAGATCTCAAAGAGAATATCCAATAAAATATCGCTTGCAAAAAATTGAATATGCGGAAAAAAGGCTCAAATGGTCACCAACAATGAGGGCGCCACTTGTCTGATATCATCTTCAAAAAGTTATGGAAAGAATCATGAAACAATAGTTAGAAATTCTGTTTTTTCAAAATGAGCTAAGTCAAAGAGTCAAATGTTTTTTGCAGAGGACTCGTACTCATTCCTTTCTTTCAGCATTTCCAAGTCTACATGCTATGCTTGGAAAGAAGTGCGGTGATGTAGGGAATTCCTTTAAGCATACACATTCTTTCTGGATAACACACAAGTACGAGTACATGTGAACACGCCCACACTTCCTCGCGTCGATCCAATTAAAACCGCATCTCTTTGAAATGTCACTTTCGTATTCCAAACATGAAGCGACCTTTGTTTGTCGCTTTCCGAACCTAAATTAGGTCTAAAATCAAATGTTATATCTGAGGATATCTCCGAATTGTGTGGCGCCCACGTTCATGCTGTGAGTACAGATATCTATTCAAAAGGGGGGCGTCAACCACTCTGCTCCACAAATAGCCGCTGCGGAAAGTATCAACTTGACCCGATAGATGCCTTATCGTTCTCCCCTCAAAAGTTCCACTTTATTTACAAATCCCCAAAAACACAAAACCACCGCTCGCCGCTGCCACCGCCACCGTAATAATTATTTCGGATGAGTATAAATAGCTGATGCCTTTTTTTTCAAAAAAATTTCGCTGAATTTTTAGTCTATGAATGTCCTCTATTTGTAATTTTTGTTCTATCTTAACCGCAACACCATTTCTCACAGATAAGATAAGATACAATTAGTACTTAAAAACCACAACAACAACAACAAAACCAAAACATACGTAATTATTTTGCGTCACATTAATCGTTGTTAGCTAGTAGATTCGAATTTCTATTTCGTTTCAACCCACAACCGATGTGTCAGGCCATTCATTAGGTTTTGTACCTTTTCGCCATACGGAAGTGTCGTGTTAGATTCTATTTCAAAATAGTATCTTTTCTGTGATAAGTGATAAGAAAATCGTGGCTAACATTGATCTAATTACATTTGGTTTTAAAGTATTTCCGGGTACACAAAAGTATAGATGCGTGCAAAAAATCAAAACCGAAATATGTAGAAGTGTGACAAGAAGCGATAAAGTGTGTCTAATTGATATATAACGCGAACAACAGCTCTGACAAGTGTGGATATCAATAAATTAGCTCGTGATTCTCAACCCTCGGCGCGTCATGTTTGTGTTTGTCGCAAAACAACAAAAGATACATCACACTAACTAATTAATTAAATATTAAGGCAGGAACACAATCATCAGCAGTTGTCTGTTTGACAAAAGATACTTTTTTTATTCTTCAAATCTGTAAGCTTACATTAATTTTTTGTTGGATTTATGTAAATCTGGATTTATTTGTATCTAAAAAAAAAACTTCTGTTTACTTCAAAAGTTGTGAGTTTTGAGTGCGAAAATAAATTCAAATTTGTACGAGTTTGTTGTATCTTCAGCCATATAAAGACTTCGATCTTTTTTTTGTGGAATCGTTTAGTTCCGATTATATCTGGACTGAACCGGAGGATGAATGTAAGTTTCCCTTTTGTCTTGACATCTCTAGGCAAATAGGAAATATACATCTCTGCTTTAAATTGGTGTACGCTTCACAAAAAAGTTAACCTTTGGTATCTTTTGTTAGATAAAAGTGAAACAAGTAAAGGTTGGAAAACTGTGACTCATCACGTTTGAGGTTCTTGCTGAATTTCGGTCTTGCAAGTCTCTTTAAACAGCGCACATGTGACCAAAGATTGCTTAATCGATTGTCCCCATTTCGCGCAACGTACGTTGTTTTGATTTCGAAGTATTTCGAAAGCTGTTTGCTTGTTAATGGTTTTAAGACAACAGAGTCGATATTTTCAATCTTGATTTATCCTGCACGTTTGTTTCGTTGTTGTTTGCGTGAAGTTAAGACATTAAATGTGTTAGACCTTAAATGAAATCAAATTACCAAACGAGAAAGTTTGCAATGTGATAGGATGTGTTATTTATTTCATTTCCGGCAGATCTTTGGGCTTTTCTAATCTATACAAATTTTAAGGAAATTTTTACTTTCTAATGCATCTAGATTGCATGAGTCGGGCAAACTATAAGTGAATCTGGGCTTCAGAAAGCAAGCTTCCGCAGCCAATTCGACTCTTCACTTACTTAAAGGTTTGGTCAACCTTTTCCGATTTATCTCTTAGCCAAGAGCCTTCGTGCCATCTGCTTTACACGCTTAGTCCCCCACATCATTGTTCCCGCAGCGGATCCATTTCCTTAACCTGTGGCGTAATTTTTTGAACCTTAGTTCTAAGAAATTAACAAGCAAGTGTTTGATTATTATTCAATTTATGAAAATCAAGACTTGCATGACTTATCTTCCGCTATACAACCTTATAACTTAATTCGCAGAAGTTAAAGTCGTTATTCGAGTTAACTACAAATCCTTGGTAGGTTAAGTCTTTGATTACTTCGAATTACATTCTGACGATATCGATGTTGAGTTTGATTCTTGAGCTCAAATTTCTCCTCCGTATTTATCAAAAAGGATCTGCTTTGGGTTGACCTGCGTTTTTGGTGGCTTTCCTGTCCCAACATCACATTGATGTGAGCCACTCAGTGAACTCAGAAGAATTCTTGAAGAGAGGATCTTAAAGTCGATTCTAAGAAGACTACCACTCTCTTACTTTAGAACCAATAAAATACATACTCCTCAGTGATAACAGAATTGTGATGATCATCGTCTTTTTACAAGATGCGCAAATTGTGGCTCCAAGTACTCAGCATCGGCATCTGTATCCCTGAAGTCTTCTGTTCCAGGAGTACGACCCAGATTAAGATTTTACGTGTTGGCAAAATTCCTCTGCTACTACTGTCATGGCACCTTTTCGAGCATTCGACAACGCGTTTCTTGCGCCCTTTCTCTTTTCATTTTAAAGTGCCAATGTTCTTCCCTGTACGCCCCCTATTAAACTGCATGCACTTCATTGAGTTACGGTGTGTTGGCCTGGTGAAACCTAGCAGATTAGAGGCGGCACCTCTGATTGCTTGGTGGTAGTCTTTCCACCGGTCTCCAATAACTTATCCTTATGACATAAGATACCCTGCCATATACAATCGACGAAGCGTCTTTAAGTCTTTTGTGATCGGAGCCGAGAAATGTTGAATTCAATTAAATGATTCTCGGTGTCCGATCTTTTCTTGCTTCATGGATGACGGTTTACTGATTTCGAAACCGATTGTTACAGTTATCAATTTTCAGGCCCAAGAAGTGTGTGGTCGTTGACGACATTTCGACTATTTGGTAATGTCACCTTTTTCTTTATTGAACGCAAAAATAATCGTGTTGTTAAGGACGTAAGCTTCAAATTTCTTTTAAGACTTCTTACCAATGCCTGACTCGGTTGACAAATCCTCGCTTATGTCACTCCATCAAGCTAATATAATTGTAGATAAAACTGTTTTCTTCATTAATTAACCTGGGCCACAGCTTTACACTTCTTGATTCAGACACAATTGGAAATGTTAATGTTCTTACATTGTTTGGGGATGGAAGGACCTACAGCTCCTAATCGTTTTATAAGCTTTCTCAAAGCAGAAGTGCCATCGCAGCGTCTTTTTGGAAACTTGTTCTAGCAGTATAGCAGTGCTGCATCTGCGGCGCATACTATAACTGTGGGCCGACAAGGGTTCTAAAGCTGTTTACATCGTAGAGCTCATTAAATAGGGTTGACTTCAAGATTCGTCGATGTCTTTAAAGCTCGAGTGGTTTATGAGGTAGTTTATTTATCTAACGATCCCGATCTATGGTCGAGCAACTCACTTACCCCCGATCCCAGAAACTTAATCTGGTATACTGATGGCTCAAAAATGGCAAATGGAGTAGGTTCCGGTGTCCCAACACTAAAATCTCTATAAACATCCAAGTGTTTTCCAGGCTGAACTACAAGCCATGGAATCCTGTGCCATAGAAAACCTTGCAAAAGGCCATAAATGGGCCAGAGTTTTAATATATTCAGACAGCCAAGCAGCGCTCAAGGCACTGTGATCCAATCTAGTGGAATCCAAATGTATTTAAAGCTGCTACGACGCCTTACAATCCCTAGCCTGACATAACAAAGTTAGGTTAGGATGGGTTCCAGGTCAACATGGAATCAAAGGCAACGAAATTGCGGACGAACTAGCCAGGGCTGGTTCTAAAACCGCGTTCACTAGTCCGGAACCTTTCACAGGTCTGACTAATAAGGGGGAAATTTACGGTGACTCAGACAATCTAGATTACTAATCAATCCCGTCTCTTACAGAGAAATCCTTAATCTCAACAAGGAGAACATTAGAAAGGTCGTGAGCTTCCTCTCAGGCCATTGCCACTTGAGATCACATCTAACCACAATAGGGCTCAGTACAACCACCGAATGTCGACTCTGTTTGGAAGACAACGAAATGGCTGTACACATTCTTTGTGAATATCGGGCTCTAATTTGGTTAAAAAGGCGTATCTTCCTCAAAGAGATATACTCTCCATTGGATATTCTGACTTTCATCAGAAAGATGAAATATCTGTTAGCCTAAACAAATTCCACAAGATACAAAAGGTCTTTTCCTTCAGACCGCAGTGTCCACCACTTGTACAGGGGCAGATATTTCAAAAAAAATAAAAAGCTTACTGGTATATTACTGGTATTGCTGTTGGTTTGAAGAAATTCCGTTTAAAAGAACTCAATTCTGATATCGTTGCATAAAAACTTGTCAATCTATTGTTGAGAGACTTTCTTGTAAGTTTTTTCCATAACTTTCATTTCAGCAAATATGTTTCTTTCTGATACAATTGTGGTGGTGTCATCTGCATATGTGAAGACTGAGATATTTTTAACGCTGTTATCACTTCGTTGGCACAAAAAATGTACAAGAGGGGACCCAATATTGATTTTTGAGGCACCCCGAGCACAGTTTTCAGTCCCACAATCAATGCATTGGCAATTTTTACATGATGTGTTCGAGTATGGGTTAAGTAAAGTGTTTTTGTGTATTGTGTCAAAGACTTTCCTAAAATCAACTTCCAATTTCGTTCGAAAAGTTTTTAAATCCCTACTGGCTACTGTAAGTAAATTTGTATTTTCCAATTTATTATTCCAACTTCTTGTGATAATTTGCTCCAAAATTTTTTCATAACTGACAACTGATCAACTTCTCTAAATTGGCCGAACTGTAGATGTTTTAAAATTTATTTTTGGGATTTTCATTTTGTCAATAGGATCCAGCAATGCAACATTGTTTTATAAATCTTTTAGGCGGATCCCATCACAGCTTAGATAAACATTTTTTGTCAAAAGCTTCATATGTTCTTATAAGAATTTTTGGTAAAATATAAGTCATGATGTGATTGATTTAGCCAATTGTAGCCTTTGAAATTGGTATTCGGGCATCTTATTAGTTTGCAGATCAAACAAAAACAAAGGAACTTTTAGATCCCAATATTATTTGAAAGTCATATTAAAAAATCCATAGACATATTCACAGACGTGGTCGAACCTTCGTAGATTGTAAACGAATTGTACAGCATTATTAAACGCAGCATTAATTTTCAGGTTCAGGCATAAATCAATATGGATAATGAAAATGATTTTATCATCATTTTATTTTTTAATGAGAGGCATCTTCCCAAAAAATTGAGAATACGTTACCCACAATGTACTTACCCTACAGAGAATGCAACGTGATCCATCCAGGTCAGTCTGTGGCAATAGGATACTTCAGCACCATCAATTTCAATTTTCGAAAAATGCGCCACATCAATAACGTCTCGAGAAATCGCAATTGCTTCCCTTTTCTTTGAATTTAAATCTAAATGATATCTCACTGACCACTAGGCGACAAGTGTTAAAACTTCACTTATTCGAGCTGTTGCATCTTCAACTAAATCAAGACAGACAGTAGCTAAGATGGATTTGTACATCATCTGCATACATTTGAAACTTACAGTGTCTCAGCACTTTGAGCAGACCATTGTTTAACATTGTGAATAGAAGAGGTCCAAGAATCGATCCTTGTGGTACTCCAGATTAAATGTTTTTAAAACAACGACATAACTCCACCTACAGACACAGCCTGAACGACTTCTTGGTGTTTTCGAATTTAAAATAGTGTTTTAACTTGCAGAGAAGTATCTTCGAAGGCCTTGGAAAAGTCGAGTAATACCACAAAAGTTACGTTTCACTTTTCCATCTCAAGTCGGAAGTCTTCTACTGAGATCAAAGCAGTCATACAGCTGCTCTAACGAAACACTTTAAGGAGTTTGAGTTAGTTTCCAGCTGACTAATTTTTCAAACACCTTTGATAAAAATGGAAAGACACTCTTTCACGTTTGAAGTGGTGAAGAATGGTAAAACTTTTGAGATTGGAAAAAGTTGAAACCATGTATTGTCCGGAAATCGACAAGTTCCCGAACGGTGCTCGTATCTTCACAGAAGAGGTAAAAAAAAATGAACCACTGGAAGACAAACGGTCATAGTAGCTTAAAATTAATTACTTCTTTCTATCTTTGAAATGCAATTAGACTTATTTCAAACTGCAAACTAAATCGTTATTACTTCCGGCCTTAAAGCCATTTTTCCTTGACTATTATTTCGACACAGTTCATTCGAAGAGACCTAGGAAGTTCCAAAATGTATTACCTTCAATTTGGTTAACCTAATGTTTGTCTGCTAAAATCACAAAAAAAAAAAAAAAATAGGTAAAACTAACATGACTCCTCTAACGTTTAGTGAACAAAGTCAATTTGATAGTCATTAAACTGTATTTGTTATCTTAAATAAATTACAGCTGCTTAATTCGTACTCCACTCTTTGTGATCACTGACATTGAAAAGCGGTCGTTGTTGTTTGTTTATTTTTTTTTTAATTCTCTATGAGCGCACTTAGACTGTTCCGTAACCTATACCTACTCTGGTCACTGTTCCGTGAAAAAAGCATCTAGGTGAAGTGCCTTTTTAACTTTTTAAAACTTTTGATACTCTCATATTTGTAACGCAGCGTGCTTGAGAGACGAAAGTGACGTTTTGAAAAAAACTCGGGCGGAGGTGGGAGTTTCGCATCACGATACTTACGATAAATTGGACAAAAGACTGATTCAGCATATTTTTTTTTAATTGAGTTGCAATGCCATCGAAAGGAGGGAGGGAGAATTATCAAATTATTCCCATGAAGGCCTTAGGGGTCCCCAATCGCTGACAACATCAAAAAGATTTTTATCATATTCAACAACATCACATCACTTAATTTCCGTTTAAATAGAAATACACTTGCGAACGTATCTGTATGTGTGATTGTGTTCGTTCCCACAGATACTTTCAATTATCAACATCAATTAGCGATGATGAGAATTTGGTAGTAAATTAGTTTTCCCGGTGGCATTCGTTGCATACGTGGCATCCGTTGGCGTTTTTCAATGTCACCATCTTCCATGGGCTAGGCTGACGGCTGCAGTGGAAAATCTCTCCAAAGGGTGTGCAATTTATGATGAACGATGATGTATCTGGGTGATAAAATATTGTGTGCACTGACTGCGAGGAAATTAGCGGGCGCTTTATGAGGCTGTTGTTGCAATAATGCTTAAATCTATTACGTTCAATTTGAGTTGGGGTAATTTGCAAATGCGCAATGTATGCGAGGGCACGCTGTTTGATCAGATGTTTCGCTATGACTGCTCTTTTTCTCTCTATCCAATTGTGTTGGTATACATTAGTAGCAGGTCTATTTGTTGATAATTAACAGACATCTGGCTACGTCTGATTAGAATTTCAGGTAACCTGACATTTTAGGTTTTCTGTGAAAAAAAAGCGTTGTCAAAATTATTAAGTACACTTCCCGTCGAATTAGATACTTCATCCGTGAGACTACAACATACAATTTATTGCTTGTGAAAAATTGGGAAGAACCTCAACATGTACTTCAAAAATGAAAGTATTTTGCCACAGTATTCAGGAATCAAAAATCTAGACGTGTGTAGTTAGAATTCTAACATTGCGATCCAACTAAACATTTAAGCTTCCAATTTTTGTTTGTTGCCAACTGCAAATGCTGAGCTCAAAAAATGCGACTTTGCCTTTTTATTCACCCAATAATGTTTTGCTATATTTAAAAATTAGAACACAACCTTTTTAGAGTTTTTTTCAACATCTAAGTCCTTTTAATCAATTTTTTTAAAATTATATCGGTCAACTTGGAGCCGATGATGAGGGCCCTTTTTCCCGTAATTTTCCTGTGCTCTTGCCGGATGTTCTCTTCGATAGTTTTCAAATTCAAATGAAGCTTATTGTAGCTTATTGTCATAGAACCGTAACTTAAAAAAATCAAAACGGAAAAGTCTAAAGCCGTCTTCTCGATGAGAGAGCTTTCTGGATGCTTGCACCATCGACATTTCCGCTGGTCTTAAAACACCAACACGCGGAGATAAAAACTCCTCTTTTATGGCTCAAAATTGCTCAAAAATCAATTTAACAATTTTTCTCAAGGCGTCCTCGTAAAAATGATGTCCGATGACAGTGGATGAAATGACTCTTCGTAACTTATACGTGGATCATAGTCCTATTGTTAATGTATCCGTTAAGATGGAAATGGGCCTCGTCGCGTCTAGCGCGAATATCATTAACTGTGTCGTTGAGGTTACAGAGAGCTCAAGCAAGGTTCAGGCACAATTAGTCTGCACTTTGTAAGGGTCCTTCTTCAATATTTTTATTTTTATGCGTTTCAAAGATTAAGTAATAATGTCAAAATGTCAGCCGCGAAAATCTCCTCGGAACGGAACCAGCTCTAAGAGGCTCTAAGAGGTGAGCGTTCAAGCGCCTTGGTGTTTGATTAGGATGGGCAGGAGATCTGCATTGTCCTTCACGTTGGGCCGAAATCAATGACCAATGTTTTTTCGTAATCAAAATAGTTAAAAATATTCTTGTGATTTTGATGGCTAAAGCATTGTATGACTTCTCGACTTGCATTGTTGCAACTATTGACTTCCCAAATATCGAAAAAAACTGGCAGGTGCAGACATTTGAAACAGCTTGTAGCACCTTGCAAGTTTTTATTAAGTTAGTCTGTACTATCAACTTGTTTTCCTACACCGTGAGGGTTAAAAAGTAGCATCCACGCCTCGTGATAACCGCTGAATAGTTTATTCAGAGTAAACTTTTGATCCGAGTCGATTGAGGATGGAAAGTCCGTCACGCAAGAAGCTCTAACTGGATCTGACTTACACATCAGATTGACACAGTTCGCGACTGAGATTTAACGCACGTTTATTTTCAACTACTCACGTTAAAAATTGCAGTCATTCTCTTTAGAGCAACTGACGCTCAGAAAAATTATAAATCTTGCCATTAATCTTGTTGTTCCGAAAGTAAATTTAAAAAAAAAAAACCCATTAAGATTTCGACCAAAGATTACCTAACATAAATTGATGGACTTTGCCATTATAAATGGAATAAAACACAATTCAAACGTCCTCCTCGGGACTTCTTGCAGGACTCGATTTGGACGTTTGGAGAACATTTGATGACTTTTCAAAACGTGTCAAGGAGTAACTCTGCCGTTACAAGATTAATATTCATTTTCAAATCATCAAGAGGTTATTGATTGAGTGCCTAAACACGACTTTTTAAAAGCCATATAAAAAATAAAACCAATGGCGGCAAATCACGTAATTCTATTGTAAAATAGCTCAAGGAATTCTTTCTTTTAATGTAGAAAAATTGAGTGGTTTTCTGTATGGTAGAAACCACATATCTTTCACATCCATATCTTCGATTTAAAGCCACATCCTATCGGTTAACATTTGGCTTGAACGATCAGAATCAGAATCAGAATGGTGACGAAAAAGCATGGACCGTGTTACTGGTCGAAGTTCGAAGTCGAAAAAATGGTCTTTCGATATGATTACCGGGCAAGAAATGCGCCTCATCGCTGAAGAACATTTTGTGCATAAATTACTCATTCAACCGATAACATAATCGATATATGTTTTTTTTCAATTCAACTTTAATGCATTTTTATGTATTCATTTCGTACCTTAGAAAGTTATCCACTCTGATCAGGTTGGCCCCGTTGTACAGGACCTCATTACTATAGAATTTTTTGTACTCAGACTCGTATCTTTTCCATTAACCTTGTTCCCACATTGAACCAAACGGGACAGCCATAGGCAAAGAAAGGCCGAATAAGGTAGCAAATCACCTTTACCTTGGCATCGAGCTGACTGCTATGAAACAGTCTCTTTGTGAAGGTAAAGACCACTTTGGCACTGTAATCGATGTATGTTCAACGCACTCCGTGGTCAATTCAATTCAAATCTTTGTTGAGCTTAGCTTTAAATAGATGCACATGCAAATACAAAAGCAAATCAAAAAGCACCATAGTGTGATGTAAGACTGGCTTAAATGTTGTGCTTGCCATTTGGAGTTGGATTCCATTGATTTTAGAAAGATGTCTGTCTGTGTCCTTTTTTTCGTCTCACATAACTCGAAAACAAATAAACATATCGAATTTAAATGAAAAGGTTTTAGTTACATTTGAAAGCGCGGTTTAAATTTACAACAAAAAAACTGTCAAAAAAGGGATTATTTCGCTCGTTCAATTTAAATCAAATCATAAGTTTTCTTATAAAAAAAAGTTATAAATCCATTTTCCTGATAATTTTTCAGGCCTTAGCCTTACAATGAAAAAGATTTCTGTTTAAAAATAAAGTTTTTCCATATTTTCGTTGAAAATCCACCTCATATTTGCATCAATTTGGCCGACATTCAATTGATCAATTTCTTAATGCACTCCAATATTATTGATCTCATGATTTGCAAGATTTCTCTTAATTCATCTCTCAATGTTGGACATGTTTAACGATCCTGTCTGTCAAGTTCCTTCCAAAAGAGCATGATTGGGAAGATCACAACATCCGAAGATTTAGTTTGTTTTCCACTGTTTTCGTTTATTATCACCAACCAATTTCTAAAAGCTCTCGACAGAGGAGAACTTCAAAGCTAACAATCAGTCAAAATCGGCCTAGGAAGAACTTTTAATATCTGGAAACAAAACCGCCCTTAATGTAATCCTCTCGAAGCCATCTATTTACCAGAAAGAAAAAGATCCTATGCTGAACATTTGCTCAGCACAAGAGGGAGAATCATCTTAACTGAAATTTTGTACTTTTAAGCCAATTTGACTTCCGTCAAAAATTTGTGTGTGCTTATCGAAAAATCCCATAAAAAGAGTGCTATGAGTATGTTGTCTTGTCCATCTGATGATTATCTTTCTTGTCGGCATTGTAGGACAACATCGAAATGCAATACTGATATGAGTTTTGATATTGAGACATAGAAATATCCAAGCGAAAGGACAAGGATGGTCTTAGAAGCAGAGAAATATCTTAAGTCTCCCTTTTCAAATTTATTTAAAGTACACCATAGGCTATACTTAATTCAGTCATCAAATGGTCCATGAAAAATTGACGCGCGAATGCTCACTGAAGTAGTAATATCTACAAAAGATAATCATGAGACTATTCAGCTTTCGTTAACAGTTTAACGTTAAGTTTTTGAGTTTTTCACACAATATTTTCTGCTCATTTTCATTTCCGGAAACTCAAGTGGGGGTTAGTATAACAATTTCTCGATTCGCAAAGAGTGATACTTTGGTGCCACATTTGATGTTTGAAGTACGTTACTGAACGATGCGAAGTGAATTTTTTTACCCCAAAATAAATACTGTGGACACCGGCCTTGGTTATTTTTAGCAAGAGGACACCACTGCTGCTTAAAAAAATAAGCTCAATTATGTGACAAACTTCAAGGCCGTATGATTTATCGATGGATACATTTTAAAAAACAAACTTCACAAAAAGAAGCATTATAAAAAAGTTGTTCCTCTAGCCGATAAAGGTTTCGACTTTGTAGGTCTTTTGTAAACGTTGAAAACTATGATTGTCGCCTAAAAAAGTAATTGCAAGTAAAATATTTTTTTTTATTCGCAAGTCTCCTTGCAGTTCATTTTCTCGGAGAAATACCACCAATGGAGGGCCTAAACTCTCGTCTAAGTCATAACACCGAATAATCGTTTGTTTGAAGTTTCGTCATCCCGATTCCCCACTTATAAAGGGTCCGCTAAATAACTTTTTTTTTTGAAAATGCTATAAAAAAAACTGCTGAATATTTTCTCAAATTTCTTTTTTTATTTGAAAGTACCATCCTTCCGGTTAATAATGAAAAATAATTTAATTCAAATGGCTGGCCATGCAGTAGCCTACACGATCGGTCCAATTTTTAAGCACATTATCGATTGTGTGCAGCTGTATTTCACCAATGGCTTCACGAATGTTGTCCTTTAAAGCGTCAATTGTCTCTGGCTTGTCGGCGTAACACTTATATTTGAGGGCACCCCACAAATAATAGTCCAACGGTGTCAAATCGCAGCTCCGAGGTGGCCAAACGACATCAGCTCTGCGGCTGATAATGCGATCTTCAAAAACAAAGCGCAAAACATCGGGTGTAGCTTCGGCTGTGTGGCACGTAGCGCCGTCCAGTTGAAACCAAATGTTGCCAATACCCTCCTCTTCAATTTTTGTGAAAGAAAATTCGTTCAACATGGTCCGATAACTATCGCCATTGACTGTAACGGCCACTCCTTGCTCATTTTCGAAGAAAAATGGCCCAATTATGCCTCTAGACCAAAATCCGCACAAAACAGTGGCTCGTTTTGGGTGCATGGGCTTTTCAATGTATGCGTGCGGGTTTTTTGTGCCCCAAATGTGACAATTTTGCTTGTTTACATACCCGCCAAGATCAAAATGAGCTTCATCTGAAAAGATGATTTTTTTGGCAAAATCGGCATCTTCTGTAAGTCGATCGCAGGCCCACTTAGCGAAGCGAAAACGCATTGGATGGTCAGTTGGCTTCAACTCCTGAACCAATTGGACTTTGTATGGCGTCATACCAAGGTCTTTATGCAAAATTCGTCTCAATGATGTCTCCGAAATGTTCAATTGTTGAGAACGACGGTGAATTGATGTACGACGGTGTGCAGCAATATTCTCGGGTATACACGCTGTTTTTGGCTTTTCACGCTTTGGTTTATCGATGAGGATGCCAGTTTCTTTTACTTTTTTCACAACATAACGAACATATAGTACGGAGCTGATGGTGCTTCTCTTCTTCCAAAATCCGTACGCAATTTTCGCAACCATTCTGCAACATTACCATGATTTTCAAAGTAATGTCGCAATATTTCCCAGCGTTGTTCAAGCGTATACACAACCATATTCGTTCAGCGGAAGGATAAAACTAATTATCTGTCAAATCAGACATGAGCTAAGTGTTATCATTCACAAAATAAGCACTAGTTGAAAAAAAACGTTAGATGGCGGACCCTTTAGTTTATTTTGAGAAGAATAACCGTACAAAAAGCAATTTAACGGTCATGCATATGAAGGAGCCCGTACCACAATACATTAAACCTCATGTTTTAATATTGTATTTTCTTTAATTTTCTCATTCTTTCGTTAACAAGTAGAGTAAAATTAAAATTTTACTTATCTAGAGTAGTAGTAGTGTAAGTTAGATTTTTACTTATCTAACAAAACGGCAACATTTTTATCATCAAATCAAATTTTATTATCATGGTGTGAGCAAGGCGCATCGCAGGCAAACCAATTTTTTTCATTTTTGTCTCTAGCATGATCAGTGTCAATAATAATCACTATTTTCATAATAAATTCTAAGTTCAGCCTCGGGCTGCTTTTTCATAAATGTAGGTACAGATTTTTTTCAAAACCGACTTAGCACTGTCGAAGCAAGAAAGAGTTTCCTACAAAAAAACACCGCAAAGAACATGAGAGCGGTTCTGCTATTGATTTGGTTTATTGATTTATTGTCTCAATAAAACTAACAATATGCGTAAATTTTTATTAATCGTTGGTGTCTTCCGAAGTCTTCATGGAGTTATCTCTTCAATGCTGGATAAAACCATTAAGCGGCTGTGGAGATACCATGCAAAAAAAAAAACAATCGATTTAAAAGAACACTTAAGACAATAAAAAGGATCTGCAAAACCTAGAAGCTTTTCCGCAAAAGATTATTCAGATCGAATTAACATTCAAAGAGTAGCAAGTCTTAATATTCTCGGGAACACAGTATAGCAACCATCACACCTCCTTCCTCCGATTATACAAAACTTTTACATATGCAAAAATTCCTTAAATAGACAAATACACTTGAATACTTGCACACACTTTTGGAATTCCAATTCAATCCACCAAAACGACTCTGATTACATCGCTGACTATATAAACAAAATATTAAAAATAGTAAGTGCTTTGGCAATTTACACTCATGCTCACTTACACCCTCGAAATTCATCTCGTAAAACTCTTTTATAAGCCTCAACATAGAGCAAAAAAAAAATATGTCAATTTATTTAAGGAATGCCACCAATCCATCTGTAAATCAACATTTCACCCACCAAGGAGTCTATTCACATTCTCGAGGGACAAAAAGCAAAAAAAAAAACAAACAAATGCCATCAGCTCAAGCCAAATGTCAAAGTTCCTGCACGTTTTCGTCAGTTTTCCATCTTTTCTTCTTGTTTTTCCTGCCATATTTATAATAATGAAAAAAGTTACACAATCTCCTGAGCGTTGCCAAGAAAAACATCTCCTCTCCGTGGGGATCGTAACTTCAGGGAATATTCTATACGAATACAGGCTGACCCAAAATTAATAAAACACTGTGACATTCAGTTCTTATTTGTTTTTTTAAAATTTACTTAAAATATTCAATAACCTTCGCGGATTGAAGTCATGTGGCATGTAACCTTACCCCCATTTTTCTTTCCATTGGTGATGGCGCTCTGCACCCGCTGTGCTGGGCGACAGGTGAGAATGTTTTCCATTTTGCGGCAACAATAAAACAACATGACGTCAAATGTCAGACTCAACACAACGGAAAGCAAGTAAAATAAATACAGACGCAAATGAAACCAGAACAACTAGCTCGAACCAGAAACCGAACTGAAGTATGAGTACTCGTATTTGACGTAATTCCATTGACGACTGACGTCGCGTTCTCGTTCATAGCAAATATGAACTTGCATCTTTTTCAGAGTCTAAAAAAATATGAGACGCTCAGCCGAAATTGCGTAAGAAAAAATTTTAAGCACAGTTTTAAGATATGAAAGCAAACACCACCCCCACAGGCAAAGCCAGACCGTTTAAAGTCAACTCTGAATGGAATAGATACAGATACAAAATTCACCTTCAATTATTGTGTAAGCACTGCTAATGGGATACAAATTAAAAACGAATAAGTGAACAAGTGAAGTCTGACGGGGCAGGTGGTACGTCTATCTAAACATGAAATTCAAGGGTACATCCGAAGACGCCTTAATATAGTCGGCCGACCACTGAAACACGACCACGTCAATATAGACTGGCAAATAAAATGTATCTCTCGAACTCAAGCATCGCAAGCATCATCAGTCTGTGCCAGTGCTCTGGATACATTTATCTTTATTTATAAAAATACGAGCTCTTAGTCATCGGGGCTAGGGACGTACGGATACATTTTTCTGGTCACCTGATTGTGAGGCATTAAGAAGGCGTTTGTTTTTTTTTCTCGTCTTTCAGTTTTGAGGCGGAGAATAGCTTCTGGGAATGTGCCTGTAGTTGATGTGTTAAAATAGTACGTTTACCTGGTGCCATCAATCACGAGAAAGGATATTGCGATAGCGCTATGATGACAGAGTTTATAGAAATTAATTTAGAGAAACACTTTGACGTGGTTCACGTTGATTAAATGATATGAATAACGTTTCTAGAGGCTATGTTTTTTTGTTATCTGTACACCAACAAAGCTTTAAGCTGTATACTGAAAGGACACGTACAGAAAATGTCCTTGTCAATTATCGTAAAAAGAAAACGAAGGAAATATCTTTGCTGTCATGCATAGGAAATCAGTCCTTCGAAATGAAGAAAGTTACCGTGAAACAAAACAAAAAATAAGTTAATATGTTATGAGTTCGAAAACGGCCGGATTCGAGGTGCTTGCTTTGGCCTAAAAACTTACAGTGATACTATTTTTCATAAACTGTCCGCTCTCCAGGAATTATCACTCCCCTTGTTATGGATTGGAAGAATTGAATGATTTTGTGGTGGTTTGAATCTTAGATGTATTTTGGTTCGATTGCTTCATGGGTTGAGTCTGAATAGGGATGGTGAATTTGATATTTTCATTCGTTAAATTCACAGTATTCTTTTTTTTCGTCATTATTTGAAGATTATGCCTACAACTCGAGGCCAATGACAAGTCGATGGAGTTGTCACATTTAAGTGCCCATTTTGAACTGCCAATATTCAACATTCACTGTTGTAAAAAAAAAAAACTAGGAGGCTATAAAAACGAGCTAAAACCCGCTTAAAAAGTTCTGAGAATGTCACAGAAATGTTTCGTCAAATTCATATGGCTTTTGACTATCGAAACATTTTAATGTCTCGGACAGATTTGGACAAATTTTGAAGACAGCAGACCAAGTAGCTGATGAGGTATTGGAAGTGAATGATCAAGCTTATGAGTTTTTTACACAATATTTTCTTGCGTTATGAAGCTAATTTTCATTTCAAGAAACTCAAGTGAGGATAGTAAAACAATTTCTCGCTTCGCAAAAATTGATACTTTGATTTTTTGATCGTGATGTTTAAGTGTTTGGAGTACATTACTGAACGATGCGTTCTCTTTTGAGCCCAGGCTTCTAAAAATATTAATTTATTAAGAGCAAAGATTGAAACAATTGAAACAGATAAGCTGCTTTTCGTATGGTATTCGCATTGATATTGATGATAGCAAGTCTCCTTGCAGTCCATTTGCTCGGAGAAATACCACCAAACGTGGGTCTTAACTCTCAATGGACGGGAAAATTAGATTCCTATACGTCATAACGGCGCATAATCGTTTGTCTCAAGTTTCGTCATCCCAATTCCCCATTTATAGTTAATTTTAAGAAGAATAACCGTACAAAAAGCATCTAAACCGGTATGCATATGAAGGGTCCCGTACTACAATACATTAAACCTCATATTTTAATATTGAATTTTCTTTAATTTTCTCGCGGACTTGTTCTTGGCGTTCAATTGAATTAAGATTTTAAAAAAGTGGTTTATATCGGATCTTAACATTAGTCCTCCTACATATTCCTTGTTTTTTTATGAAAATGCGATTTTTTGGTGAAAAATGGTTACAAATGAATCGCTAGCTACATTTTTCCCATATTTCTGGTGCAGCTTAAGTATCATAACAATAAAAGTGTTCATCTTTTGCGGCTTTCCATGTACCATCGAACGGAACAAGTAATAATCGGATGGCGCAATATCTAGGGGAATATGGTGCGTGGGGTAGCATTTCCCATTTTAGCGCTTCCAGGTAGGTTTTTGTCGGGTTTGGCAACGTGAGGCCGCGCATTGTCATGTTGTAGAATCATTTTTTCATGCCTCTGCTCGTATTGTGGTCGCTCAGAAGGTACAGGCCTATGAGAGACAAATGGAAGAACGGACAGCGGAGCCTTAACAATAGAGTTCCATTGGGCCCCTTTGAGTACGGAACCCTAAAAATGAAAAAGGTGTCTACATCTCAGTGGCTCGGTGATGAGTTCATCGGACTACTGAGCGTGAAGTTGCGGGCTCAAACCAGGGAAAGAACATCTGGCAGTTTTTTTTTCCATTGCCCCACCTCTCGAGAGAATGAACAGATACCACAATTTCGGGTTCCATGAGTCGACTCATGCAGCAACTTTCAGGAAACACGTTCACAACTCGTTAAAAAAATAAGAAAAATCTGCGCCCGAATGAAAATGATAAATTAAAAATGTTTCGAAAATAAATCAACTTGCAACTCGTATCTTCTTCTAGACGCGTTCATAAAATATTTACGCACGTAATCTTATGACACTGAGTGGCATAGAATAAAAGAAAAATTAACATTTGTCACCAAAACAGCACCCACACCGCCCGCATTATCAAAAAGCACTTATCTCAACCCAGCACAGTTTACATTTCGAAGTGACATACCCCTCGTAACATTCCAAAGCATGAGAGTACAGTCCTTCGAAAAACAACAATCCCACATTCCGTTTCGCAAGTAAAGTCCACTTCAGTCATAAAATTGTTGGCATTTATCAGCTACAAATACGAAAATCCTTATCTCCTGCCACTCAGACGGAAATACTAAACTCTTGAATACAGTAACAATCCTCTTTAAGGGGATGACCAAAAGCGGATACAGACAACAAAAAAAAAACACTCCAAATATTTTAAGATAAATTCTAATAACAATCCAGAAATTCCACTCACAGCATTAGTTCTTCATTTTAAGCTGACAGATGTCATTTTTGTGTTTGTCCATTGCACAGAATCAACAGAGACAAATGGATACACGACAAAACGACAAAACAGTACTCAACTTTCAAAGGACTTAATTGAGTCCATTACTATGGAATCGCTTTGCATCGTAAATCTTTTCAATTGCCCACTCGTTCCATGCAATCACCGCCAGGACATTCCTGTAGATTTCGCAAAAATGTCCCCATAAATGTCATCACATATCACCCTTAATGATTTCAAACCAGGCGTTTCACAGTGAACTCATTATTACAAGGACATCAAACATCGCACTGAATTGTCAATAAAACGTTGTAGATGTACAACGCAAGTAAACGAACGAACGCACCCTAAACGAAGTACCACTTCTAACGAATCCACCTAAAATACCACTAACGAGAGGTATCCTTAAGAAAAATGAATAGGGAATGAAATTCCAAACAAAACGTTAACAACCATTACCACTCACTTAGGAGCGATAGAATTGCGTTAAAAAAAGTAAAAACAAGTTGCGTCCAAAACGAGTACACAGGACACCATCACCATCACCACCACCACCATCAGTAGGCATTCATTGAAACCATAATGCGTCATAAAATCTCATTAAAGTGGGCCACCCTCCTCTTGAACGACGACGAAAAATGCCTACTCGCTCCAGTGGGATATTCGAACGAATACCTCGTATCTATCTGTGCACCCTCAGTCCATTTGACGTGTCCTCGCATCTTCCTTGTGGATCGTTTACGTAGCCATTTAATGATGTCCTGAAAAAAAAAAACGTGCTGGAAATGATTTGTGATGATCCGCATTCATGAATGTCAGGCCACCTTGAATGGATGCAGAAAAGTTTTTCTTTAGATGATGAAACCCACAATCGGAGTTGAAAATAATCCCATATATCCTTCGCCCACCAGATTTACACTGCACATGCTGAGTGAGCATCTGTTGTTGACAAACAAAGTATCTCTTCATCCGAGCGGTATCTAAGAGCGGAAAATAATTAAAATTGCCAAACAAAATGAGCGGGGAACACGCGCTCAGGTGTAGATAACTATCTGAGAGGGCGCTTTTGATGTGATAACAACATGCGACCTTGGGATACTTTTCCGAAACTTGCAACCTTCAATTTGTGTTGTGAGTGGAAAATTGCCTTCGAAGCTCTCTCGCTTATGATTGTTTTCATAAGATTTTATTTATTTTACAGTATTTGAGGTGAAAAGATACTGAATACCCAAATGAGGGCAGATAGAAATGCTGAAGACACTTTTCAAGGTTGACACTCGCAAATGACACCAAAGTCACAGTCTAGCGAATGTACGAATTGTGGAATTGTGCTGCTTGCTTGCGAACTGGGAATAGTGCGTATCTGCAGTTAAGAGATACAAAGATACAAGTACACTGCCGATCAAAATGTTGAGGCCAGAAATAATAAATATTTTCATTTTATTCATTTCCAATCGCTTTACTGAAAGTATCGATTTACACCACGGAATGTCGAATTGTCTGTTTTAAAAATACATCCATCTGCTTCGATAAATGTTGTCAGTATTACCGACTGCAATAAATCGCACTGTATCCTCAAATAAACCTTGGTTTTTTATGACTTTGCATGCTTTATCCTCGTGGAGAGCTTAATTGTTTATGTAATTTTTAACTCTGTTTCAGTAACCACAGTTATAGCGGGTGGTCATAGCGGTAGTATTGTTGACTTTTTACGCAAGAGTTCCAGGTTCACATCCCAAAAATTGTCAAACATGATTTATGAAGCCACTGTGCACTCTACAAAAAATCTTTCCATAAACCAAACACACTTTACTATGAAGCCAACAAGTACTGTGAATTTTAAGCGAATGCAAACAAGTCAATAAAAAAACCCTCCACCATTGGGAAGCAAGAAATCGGTTTCGAATCGAGTTTGTATATGCTCCACGGTTATGCCGATTTTAACCTACTTATGCTCTTAGCAAATCTAATGAAAGTTTAGTCGCAAAACCCAGACGTGTTTAAAATAAAATACTCTTGACCGAGGACTGTAAAATCAATAGTAGCATTTAACTGATGTCAAGGTTTCAGCTTTCGGAATGAAATCCATTCCAACGCTCTTTCAGGTCCAAGTAAGGCGAGTATTTAATATTGAATTGTAGA
The DNA here is from genome assembly GCA_963555765.1 of Orthonevra nobilis. Classification (NCBI taxonomy): domain Eukaryota; kingdom Metazoa; phylum Arthropoda; class Insecta; order Diptera; family Syrphidae; genus Orthonevra; species Orthonevra nobilis. The sequence continues at coordinate 36,086,015 of OY743224.1, forward strand.
AAAATTCAGTGCGGCAATTTATAACTCCGGCCATCTCGGGGAGTCTAGCAGGTTGGAATTAACTTTTATCAATGATTTTTTTTTCCATATTGTTCGTTGAATTTTTGCCATTTTTCTGGCAACTTCATTCTTCCACGTTCGAAGAACTTCAGATCTCAGATCAGATCGAAAAGAAAACTGAATCAAGTGTGATTTTACCACCCGAAAAGTTTTGGAAGGATAAAAATTAATAGTCATCTGATGGAACAATGTCAGGGCTATGTTGAGAATGTTACATCAATTGCCAACCAAGCTCCAATAATTGTTGGCGAGTGGCCAAAGATGTACATACCATAAGTACCTTGGTGAAACATGAAACATGACACCTTACCGAAGGACCAACTCTGGCCGTTTTTCGTTCATCATCGTATTTAGTCTGTCCAGTTGTTGACAGACCAGATACCAGCATCGAGGTGGATTAGCTCATCAAGCCTAGACCAAGATCGTTTTCGATTGATGTTACTGTAAACAGCCCATTTTTCATCGTAATTTATGATTCGTTTCAAAAAGTGTCGGATTCGTTGCGTCTAAGATGAAAATGGGAAGCGTTGGTGTGTTTCGTTGAATGAATTTCTTTCAAATCATGTGGAACCTAAACATCAAGCTTTTTAAAGAGGCTCAAAAGTTTTAAATGTTCCTCAATCACTGTCTCTCGTACAGTAACATGATGATCTGACTCGATTATGGCTTTAATTTGATCATCATTAAGCTCATCTGGTCTACCTGATCGTTGTTCATCTTTCAGTAAAAAATCTCCGGAACAAAATTTGTCAAACCGGCACTGGTTTTCTTTTAAGGCTTCTTCATCAATCAAATCACATCACGTAACTTTCGAGGAGCATCGTTCGTGCCTTTGCAGAAAAAAAAGGGAAATTCGACGAAAATGTTCGGTTTTGTAGTCTATATTAAATCTGACGCGGAACTCAAACATTTTCACAAAAATACACGCAATTTGCTTCTAAAGCAATGTAAGACTGTCAACTTAAAAATGTTTCAAGAACAAAATATGTCATTAAAGAAGCCATTGAAAAATATGAGCAAAAACATCAATGTGTGGAATTGGCAATTAATTGCCAACCTGATTTACGATGAAGGGCTCCTCCAGCCACGAGAATTGACTTCTCAGGAAGTTTATTTCGCACAAGTATAAAGTTGAGGATGCGAGTACGATATGTGACGAATTTTCAAAGCTGTTCCGATTGATTCTATCTTTGAATCAATCCTGGAAATGATAAAATTGACGTATTGAATACTTTGAAAACTTGCAAAAACTTATGATGGGAAGAATCAGCAAGAAGTAAAGTGGTTCAATTTTATTTTAAGAGCTGACTTTCAATTTTTTAGACACAAAGATTATATTAAAATTTCTTTTATGTTCGACATGTGCCCAGTGCTCCAAAAATTTGCCGATTGGTCCAGCGTTTTCAGGATCTAGGGGCTGTCTGTGATCTTCCATGTGCTGGAAAACCTCGAAAAGTTCGAAATCCTGTTAACATTGCTCGGGTCCAGGCAAGTATTGAGGAAAACCCTAAAACATTTCAGCAGTTGCTGGTGTCTAGGCGGTCTTTACAAAGAGTTTTAAGACATTTACATTTATATTCAATTTGTTCATGATTGGGAACAAATGATCCACAAATACGCAGTCAGCATGCTCGGCGTTTTCAAGACATGATCCGAGAGAACAACGAGTTGATGCATGAACTCATAATAAGCGATGAGGCCGATTTTCACCTCAAAGTTAACGTCAATAAAAAAAATTGCACATTAATTATTGAACGTTATATGCACCCACTTAGATGCACAGTTTTGCGTGGAATTAACGCCAGAGAGAATCATTGGACCATAGTTTTTCGAAAACAAAGCATTAGTTGCGGTTCAATACCGGGCAACGATTGAACATTTTTTAAGGTCAGAGGTAGAGAAAAATTCTGAATATTTGTGGTTCCAACAAGATCCATAGCGACAGCTAAAACAGCTCGTCCAACTGTAGTAAAACTCCACTGAGGCAAATTTTTGTTGATCGGATAAAATCGTGTTTTTCTAAATTTAAGTGGCAACCGGGTTCGCCCGAGTTAACAGATCCAGATTTTTTTCTTTGGGCCTAACTTTAAAGTATTATCTTTGAAACATAATGTGAACATATTTCCAATCCATACTCCAAATTTAAATAAATGCCAAGGTTAAATAAAATAAGAAAGAAAAATGTAATTCATAATAAAATACAAAGTTTTTAATGCGCTATCCTGTTCATGTATATCCTCAATGGATGGCCAGAAATAAAAGTGGTCTTCAGCCGCGAAACTTCACAAAAAAAATAAAAAACTTTCGGCCGATTATTCTACCATCCCTTCTGCCAGAGGCATTCGAGACAATCATTGACTTCAGAAGCAGGAAAAAATGTTCTGCATGGTTTTGAACCCCTATACTATTCATTGAATGAGTACTTAAAAGAAGGATACCGAATTCTGCTGTTTTTGCTGCACTTCCCAAGTGTTCGATCTGACAGAATAACTGCGTCCACTTTGATCGTTACCAGTTTGAAAAGTTATCAAAATGGCAGTACTGTGGCTGCAGTTGCCAAGGCCAATACTCTCAACGCCGTCTTTCAGTGGCTTCGCTGTAAGATTGTGTTGTTATATCAGGACTGAATGTAGTCTCACGATGATGAAGAAAACACCTTAGTCACGTTTCTATTCGCAGAAAAGATTTCCCTCCCCACGTGATATAGTCCGGGATGGACCTGGGCTGAGTCTCTCTGGACTCTCTACAGTCTCTTTAGTTTACCAGCTCCAAAAGTGTGCCCTTGGAAGGTTGGGATTTGTGGACCAGAGCATTAACTTCCTCCCGCTCATATTGGCTCGGGATGACATTTTTTTTCCAACCCAAACAAAAGCATTGTGTCTGTCTCTGATAAGGTCCTTGTTTCTATGAGCCTATCCTTTCTCAACGATCGGGAAAACAATGCTGAAGTTTGATTCATTGACTACAATTTCATCGGATCAAACTTTTGTTGTATAAGCCTCATCAAGTCAAGTCCATATTCACCAGCAGCCTAGGCTTAGCTGTCAACTGATAATAGTACTTAACGATATGCATCCTCGCTGGGATGTCCCCAGCTCAGCTTTTCATATCCGATGACAATAACACCTGGCCACTCAAAATCGGAAGCAATTCAAATCTAAATCTATCGTTATATATTCCATGTCACTACGGCGTCTTCCAAGTTGAAATAAGTTTTATCTGCTCGATTCGGGCTTGATTTCTCGCAGGATGGAAATACCCTTGGCTCCGACTAGAAGTGGTGTTAAATCAAATCAGCGCGGACCAAACTTATAGGATTTGCCAGTTTAGAATTAAACAAAACACAAAATCAATTTTTGTCTTCATTCATAAGCAAGACGTGCTTCCTTCAAAACGGAGATCTAAAAATCAAAATTGTATTTTCAAAATATAAAAAGTATCATAGCTCGAAACTTAAGGCCTACAGTATAGGTTCGAACTAAACACTTGTGCACCCCACCCACAGACTGTGATTTTTGCTTTGCTGACTTCGAGCCCCTTGTGCAGGTTTAATCTTTAATCGGCTACCAGTGGATGGATCCGTACGCGTACGCGTACACGTTTGCGTCTACGTACTATTTGCTATGTCGTTCAACCTTCAAGCGCATGAACACGATTAAATTGATGTAATTTCAATTATTGAACCGAAAGAGCGCCAACTGAGCATTTCGCCTGCTCTCTGACATTGTTTTGCCGGATAATGTTACGCAGTGAAGTGGAAAATTAGCATTAATTTGTGAATAATTTAATTTGAATGCGAATTAAATATGAAAGACCATGATATCGTGTAGAATGTCATAAAATGTTGGACTCATTGTGCACTGGTGTCCACTTACGTTTCGGTTTACATGTAATGTAACTGAGCACAGCTGACGGCATTGCGATGGAAAAAAACAAAACAAAACTGTGAGCAGGTCTAATTCCAAATAACGACAAATGAGATGAGGTTAAAAAAGATTCAAGTTCATCACTATTTAGTGGTTATTGGCATAAGCGTCATGAGGTGGGCGCCAAACTGGGCGACACTTATGCCCTTTGCGTGATGTAATCAGAGTGAAGGTAAGTGATGGTGTTAATGTGCCCTCTGTCCCATCATTTATTACTCTTCATCGAGTTGATGTGCCAATTGGCTAAGTCGATGTACTATACAGTTTGTTGTTGAATCTTCTTCAATGCAAATATCACAATTTTCTATCGAAACAACCTAAGGCGCCTTCGTCCGCTTTTGAAAGTGTCCATGCTTCTGCACCATATAGTTGGATGAGGATGATAAGCCTAGATATGGATTCATACATCTCGCGTCTGTGGACAAAACAGAAATCAAAACAAATCTTGAAATTAATGAAAGGGTGGTGCATGTCGATTTGGAGCGCCTCGGTTTTTTCCAAGATCTGCCGACATGTAAATATTATGTCTGTGGTTGTGGTAGTCTGTAGCCACATTGATATGGACCCCTCAGGTTGTTAACGAATGGCTTCAGACGTTCACATAATACGGCAGAAAAGATGCTCTAGGCAATTTTGAGGAGATTGATACAACTATGGTTTACACGTCTTAGAATGTCTCCTTTCATCTCCCGTGCTTTCTTCTGACCATGTGTTGCCGATAAGTTAGTGCATACTTCTTACCAAGTCATCGCCGCCTCTGTGAAAACTTCAACAGCTAAGCCGTCCGCCTAAGTGGCTTTTTTAAACTTTAGCTTAAAAACTGCTATCTTTACTTCGTCTAGGTCGGGTTAATGGCATTGTTGGTTCTTCAATGTCCACATCATTGACTGCAATTCTACAATGATGTTTTCATTTCGAACCTTGCAGGCTTCGGTTTGAGATCTGTAACCCTGCGATGGTTGTTTTATTTGTTGGTAGAATTTTAGAACCATTTTCCTGGTTCTCAAACTCTAAATAGCTGGGTGGCGAAGTTGGTAGAGCGCCTGCCTTTCAATTGATTCAATTAATAGGTGCCAGGTTCGATTCCTAGAGTGGTCTAGTTTTTCGAATCAGGTCAAGTTCGACCAGTGATTGAAGTCTGACTAATGGATGGCGTTGTTGTAGTGGTTGTTGTATCGGCTTAGTTCATAATTCGTGTTTTCAAAAATAGCAGTTTGCGTAGATTGTTTGTAAATGGCTCTGCTGTGAAGGCATTACACTGACAGCGGGGTGTTTAAGCTTAATCTTCCAAACTTTCAACGTTCATATATCAAACTTATGTCGAATAAAATCCTGGGGATTAGGTGAAAGCAAATAGGTCGATATAAAAATTCTCCGTCCAGTTTCGGGCTCCACCCACGCTTCTCATGCTTTTCTATAAACGCTGCTTTAAGACGATGCATCTTGGATTACACGACTCAAAGAAAGCACCTCCTGCTGATTACAACAAAAATATAGGTCCAACGACCCAAAATCTTTGTAAGTCTTCGGTAAGCACATAGTAGCACACGGCCGTCCTTCTAAGAGCATCCATGTCTACCTGAAAATAAAATGTGTTAAATTAAATGTTCTGAAAATCGATCAATTACAATAACTTTTACATTAGAAGTTAAATTTGTATTCGCTTTTGGCGGTTATTTATCAACTTCACCAATAAAGCGTTATAACTCGTTAGGTAAGTTTCAAGAGTATTACATTTTGCAAGAACTAAGATTGTTGTAGTGACATGGTTAGTTACTGGAACTGAGGTATTTTTGAAATTATAATTTGTCTGCGAATTCCCTTCTACAGTAAAATTTTTATAAAAACTTGTGCTGAGCTATCACTGAAATATCATTTACAAATTATTACCATAACTAGTGCAATTCAAGTCAAAAAAGTTTTGAAATGAGTAAAAGGGAAATTTGGGACCGGGTTTTGCTTTTTTTTTTGTTTGCAGAATTTGAATTTTTATTCCGATACATACACATTGTGAAAAACCGCTTATAGCAACTACTTGTCCAATGTTTTTCGAAATTGTTTCTCCGACTTTGTACGATGCACTTCCTTCAAATTTGTTAGATTGCTTTACTTTGGATGAAATTTACCTGTGCTCGGAATATTGAAACATGATTATCTTTAAGCACTTTTAGACAGCGTTCAAAAATACATATTTTCAGTCGAGAAATTTCCACCACCTCTTCTTTCTGAGCTGGGGATCTGTTCAGCATAGTTTGTTTTTCTTTCTGATAAAAATATAGCTTCAGGAGAACCAGTTTTATTTGGAGATTTAGTTTAGTTGTTTCCAGGCCGATTTTGAGACATGGTTTATCACTGGAAAGACCTCGAGACTTTGGTTCATGATAAGAAACCACATGAGTGGTAAACAAACTAAGTCTTCGGGTGTTATGATCTTTCTTGCAAGGCTGTTTAATATACGAGTAATGCAGTTTCTATGTGTTTTTGTCATTAAGCTTTCTCTAGATGCCCTTGAGTGTCTTTTAGCTAATATGGTCAAACGATAAAAAAACTCCAAGCTACAGAAGAGCAGGTTCTGTAGAAAAAAACTGGTGGCTCCATACATTTCTAAGGATATTTTCATGTTCAAGTGTTGTAGACGTCATTCAGAATCAGCAAATATGGAAAAGATTTTCAGGATTAACATTTCTGAAACAATTTTCCAAACACTGCCGTGGAAATGCGGAACAAGATATAGAGAAAGGGGTACATCAAAATATGAAATGGAATCAACCTAATACTGTTTTAGTCTTTTTGTAAGTCTTTATAGTTAATAACAAGTTTAATTAAATTAAGTTTAAGTCAATTGCCAAAAAAAGCCTTATGGTCTCCATTGAAAGTAAAATTGAGTAACAAAACATTTTGTTATGAATTTGTCCGGAAATTAATGAACCATATTTTTAAACATACTTTTTTATCTGAGAAGGTAGCTGAGAACTATAAATTTACTTGATTTTGAACTTTTCTTACTGAAGAACTAAATTGATTTTAATTTAAGAAGTGAAATTGTCCCTTTTTTCACAGTTTTTTCGTCATCCTATCAAATTTAACCAAGAGCTTCTCAGGTGATCTTTATGACGTTTCGAATGAAACAAATTTGGATTCGATAGCTTGAATTGTCTTGAGTAATGTTGTATGAAAAAATCCGCACTAACGTTCGTACGTACACACACACACAGACATCTTTCTCAAAACAATGGAATCCGACTAATGGGACCTCGAAAGGAGGAGATATGTAAAAATTTTGAATTTCGAAAATCGGACCGATTACAAGAACTTCTTGATGGGAGATTTAAATTCGGCATAATCATAATCATTAGTATCGGCCAAGTTGCAACATCGAAAAGGATGACACGATTTTTGAACTAAGTCGTTTTTTGCACGGCTTATATTTCGCGTTACATCATCTTCCTGGAAGCATAGGTGAATCAAGTTTAAATCCACAGTTTCTGTCCATTTTAAAAATGGTTGTCAAGCCGGTCACTGTCACGTTGTTTCCATTATTATTTTGAAAGGACAATGCGTAACTAAGGGCGCGGAACCAAAAAAAAACACCACATTGATATTTAGATTTAAAAGAACAATTCCACTGGACACCCTTTTTTTCGAAAACAATTCGTTTACGAATGAATTCGTTATTGGCAGTCTCACGCCATAAATCTTTCACTTATCAGAGTGAGCTGGATTTTTCCTTCAAGAATGCCTCCGCTTATTTGTTTATTTGGATATTCGTAGTCCAAGCAAACAAAATATTTATGCACTAATTTAAACAATTATTCTTCTTCTGCTTTTTTCCTAAGTCAATGTGAAGTATAAAAAAAAATAATCGAAATAGCAAATTGTTTTCTTTTTTTAAATGAGCCTGTTTACAGTGTCGGTCGAAAATATTGCCATACATTTTTTTTTCTCCCACACAAATGGAACGATGATTTGTAATTAAGTATTGACTTGGCGGCCGATAATGGACGGCCTGCATTTCACACATTCAAAGGTCTTTTTGCGCTGATCGTGAATTAACAAATTAACATTAATTTACTCTTCTCGCTGTTGTTTGTGTTTATTGAAAAATATAGCATTCGACAGTCTCGATGGGCTTGAAGAGTTCAGGAAATCGATAGTTTCAAGTTGGCCTCAAGTAGGTGGTGTTTTTTTTTTGTATGTTTAAAAATTCAACTTCAGCATCGGTAATTAAGTGGACATTTTCTTGATGAGTGGGAGATTCAATAAATTGTGTGATGAAGATTTAATTGGTTCGGTTGAGTGCAATTGATTTAAACGGTATTTGAGAAGACAGTCATTGATTAATTGTGGATTTGATGTGAAAGCTAAGTTTCCGTATATGCTTACGTAGAGACGTCCAATAGACGCAAGACAAGGTTTTCGGTGTACGACGAACTCGAAATTCATCAGCTTGGATGACGATTGATTTGAATTTTGCTCGATAGATGGTTGAAAAAGCTGCTGTCTTATTTTGAAGGAGTGTTTTGCGGCGAAGATGATGTAAGTGAGGTGTATTTGAGTGGTAAGATTTCTTGTGTGAATTTTTTATCAAGGACCGAAGTCAAAAGTGTGCTCTACAATAGACGTTCAGAATTTTCCATAATTTTGAATGGTATTTTCAAGTTATACTTTCAAGATAATTGATTAAAGAAAACTTAAGCTAGCTTGACGTCTGCGATCAAATCGATCAAATGACAGGTCCCAGCTTCATCGCCGAAGATAATTTTTGGATTAAAAATAACTTTTGGCGCTTTAAATGATCAAGAGGCTTCAGTTTATGAGTTAGTGCGAACGGATGGATTTGCGATTCCGATGAACGCCGAGGAATCGACTCCGTCTGCGACATTTTCGGCACGTCCACCGGTGTGTTGCTTCACTGGAACAGTGTACAATAGGACGCACATTTACTCTAAGGATATGATTGTTGCAACCTAAATTAGGAGTAAGCATTCTTAAAATAGTCAACAATGACTCAAAATTTTGGTAGAATTTTTTCATATTTTTTAATAACTTGCAATTGTTTCCCGTTCGCCAACTTTACTTCTAAAAAACTGCCTAACGTGATAGACTTTCTGAGATTTGTTTATTCGAGAATTCAAAAAACATCCAATGTACATATGACTATTTGGCATACTGCTCTTTCCTGTATTATACGAGATTGTGACTCGCTTTCCATGAGTGTCATCAACAGAGACATAGAATTTGATGCCGTCTTTTTGCATTCACTCAATTCGCAGTATTTTATTTGGCATTATTCAATTTTACGCGCATTATTCAGGTCCACCCCTTCCAAAAATTTAATAAGTACCCACATCAAATGTATTCCAAGATCTAAGGTTTTTTTCAATTTAAAGATATCTCGGACTTAAAATTTTGATTTTTTAAAAAGCAACAAATTAAACATGTTTTTTCTTCATGTTGGACTTTAAACACCCGTAAATCTTTGACTTTTGGTATCCAGCGAAGCTAACTAAATACATAGAGATAGTAAGAAAAAGCAACCCACGTTGTCAATGAACTTTGCCTGTAATAAAATAATGCTTTACCGCTTTTAACATTTTCCTTCAACTTCAATCGATTATTTGAATATTAAAGTTTTAAGAGGCTCCATTTCTCTGTTGAAATATAAGCACAACTAAGCATGTGCCTGTTGCTTTTATACTTTGCGACGACCAACTACACGACCTCTTAAAATATTTTTCTAAGAATCTGAGCACTAAAATAAACATTATTTTATTTTTATGTCAAAATACATTTATTGTGCATGTCATAAAATTTAAAAATAAATAACAATGTTTTTAAGTGTGTGACGATTTGTCGATTGCATAGATAGTACTAAATATAAATGGTTGATAATAACAGACGTAAAACGACCGCAAAATATAATGTTCGTGCCTCAACGCTCTGCCTGATGTGTTAATAATGTTTATTGTCCGACAAGCAGACAGACAACAGACTGAGCAAATAATAATAATATTTTTTTTTTACGATCATCTATATTTACTTTACAAAATTAAGTGATAAACTAGTTTATTCTGGTTTTTATTGTATATAGGCTCGGATTTATTATTATCTTTTTTTTTATATTTCAAAACCTGAACCTGACATTTTTGACTTTGAGATCAGCGTTTTTCAACCAGGGAAAAGTTGTTGAGTTTTTGATGGTCTTAAAACCAATCGATAAAAAATCGTATGGACCGAGATTGCTCTTTCGAAAGTGTTTGAAAATTTGATCTTCGTCTTATTTTTAACCACAAACTTGGTTTCAGGATAAGACATTCGACGACTAACCAAGTTGACAGAATAAGCAAGGAAATCAAGAAAGCATACGTAGACAAAAATTCTTATTGTAGTGCCTTTCTTTATTTCGGCTTCGTTTGTTTCCTTCAGTTTTTGACCCTCAATTAAAAAACTGCACTTATTCAATGAGCAAGAGTCGATGCTTTAGTGCAATAAAATAAGTTTCCTCATAATTTTCCAGTTGACGCCAATTGTCTAGTCATTATTTTTTAAGCTTTATTTACAATCAATTAAATTTAATGCCAATAATTTTGTTCATGCCATTGCCAGCTTGAAAATGTATTAACTTTTTTCTTTTTCATTTTATTTGTGTAAGTAATTTTTTGTTTTTTTATTTCTTAATACTTAAGCTATCAAAGAATAGTTCAGTGTCAAAATAAAATATTTTCTCAAAACGTATGATTACATTTCAAACTTCCGACTGTGGCAATAACTTTGTTCAGCACTGTAGATAAATGGATTTGAATATGTCAAGAGAGTAGCATCGTGTTTGATCTGTTTAGGATTGCAATTTAATTGTTTATTGTTAAAAATTTTGCTTAAAGTAATGTAATGTTTTTTTTTTTGTTTGAAAATGTATTTAGTTAATCGTATGATTGTTGATACATAACTAAAATAAATATCGCATTCAAGGATCGGAAAAAAACAAAAATTCGCCTGATTTAGCTATCTGCTCTTTCTTTGAGACCGATTGACTCTAGCAACCGCTCCGGAAAACGCGTGTGAGTATTCAAGAACAGGGTTCTAATTGCAATACCGAAATTTCCAATCCAAGACCTGTTTGATAGATCGGATAAAGCGCTGGACTAAGCGAGTTTCAGTAACTGAGGAGTGCCTTGAAATGGAAAATCAAGGTACCGATTATTTGGAAAGAATAACTTTTTGATTAAATTCCTGAAATCTTTTGTGTATTCATACCAAACACCGGGCAAAGTAGAAACTCACAAACTCACAGTGTTTGTATTTGTTTAGTGGGACTGCTGTGTCAACTTTTTCTCACAAAGGAATCTCTAATTTGTCGATTAGGGTTCATCTTTTTACGAACTTGTCAATTTATTTTCTTATGCTAAAAACAGCTCATGATTAAAAGTCACTCAGATGACTGAATATGGAACAGACTTTCTTAGTCTTCTCCGATATCTGCATGCATTTTTAAGCATCATTTTTGTGAATTTTTAAGTAAGTAAGTTAAGGTACTAGACGATATTAGGATGCAATCCGATCGGGAGCATATCAACTTTATGTAAAAAACTTCAGTTGTATTTTGGATTAAGTGAAAGTTCTGTACAGCTTATTAGCAGCTATATATCAAACAGAATGCAAAGGGTGAATGTGGGTGACTGTGCCTCTAATTATTTGGACTTATTGGCAGGAGTCCCGCAGAGGTCTATTCTGGGACCTATTCTTTTCTGTCTGTAAATAAATGACCTACCAAAAGTATGTAAAAATGTATTCTTAAATCTCTATGCCGACGATGTACAAGTACACTTGTCTAGCCCCATTGGACTGGTTGAGGATCTCGTTTGCAGGTTTAATGAAGAATTGTTGGAAATACATAACTGGTCTGTGTGTAATGGTCTTATTCTTAACCCTAATAAATCACAGGCTATAATTATTTCTAATAAATTTTATGACACAGAATTGCTACCGCCAGTATTCTTAGCGCACGTACGACTTAAGTATGTAGATAGAGTGACCAGTCACGGGTTAAAGATAAACAGAAGCCTTTCGGCCACAGATCATGTGAACTATACGGTGGGACGCACTTATGCAACTCTCCGAAAACTTTGGCTGTCTGCGGCATTCACTCCATTTGTGACAAAATTAAGGATGGTAAGAAACCCTAAATATACCAATTATCTCTTATGCTACGGTAGTTTATTGCAAACCGGATTCCCAGTCCCAGCAAAAGTTACTTGTCGCTTTTAAGGACACCACAAGATACGTATTCGGACTGCGGAGGTATGATCATGTCTCTGAATATCATCGGCTAATTCTTGGGTGCAATTCATGCGCAAGGCCATTCACAACCAATTGCCTGGGTACCTCACCGAAAAGCTTAAATTAGCTCACTCGTCCCGAACATGTTACTTGATAACTTCTGCCTCAAGATATTTAAACTCGTCACATCTTTTCTTTTCTTCGTCCACGTCGCCAAGCTCTGGAACTCTCTTCCCTTGGAAGTAAAGCAAATAGCTGGAGCAAATTAATTAAAAACCGCAATCACCAAATATTTTGGTGAACCGAATTAAAAAAAAATTGCTGATTCCTACACATTTTAATATTTATATTTTTTATTTCTCTTTTCTTCCTTATTCCTGTTTCTCTTCTTTCCCTATTCTTTAAACTTACTATATTAATAACTGCTACCCTTATAATGTATAATTTACAAAATTGTTTTAAGTTTAATTTTAACTTTTCACTTTTATGTTTACGCCTGTATAAGCCGATTTTCATGTACTATAGAAGACACAAGTCTTATTTGTACTTTTGTATTAATAATAAATTGAATAAATTGAAAAATTGAAGTTCTTAAATCTGCCATGTGACAATTTCAATAGATTATAAAACCTAACGAATTTAAAAGCCTTTAATTTAACAACACTATCAGTCTATTAAAACTGAAAACAAATCCTTTAAAATCTTCTTCCTTTCACCTACTTTTTATATTTGCATATGTACTCGAATCTGTACACTGACCTACGCTAAAAAAAAAATTCTAACAAATTTCATGGCCGTGCAGATTATCTTTCACCCTCGTCAAATTTATAAACCCTTCCACAGGGGATTTTTTTTCCGCAAAAATTCACTCAATTTGCAAAAAGGGGCAAAATTAACCCATTTCAATTCTGCCAACTCGAGTAGATCTTGTCAATCCTTCGGATTAGATTAAAAAAAAAGGAAGAACTGGAAAGGTAGAGGCTAGGAAATAATAGCCTCAACTCATTCATCATCTGTGACACCACAAGTCTCCCAATATTCCATATGGGAACCCATATAAGAACTATCAACACCGTGGGTTGACGTGTCGGTCACACTGGCTTAGATTACCATTTGATTAATTGCCATTTTGAAACTAAAGGAAATCCCCCATTTCAAAAAAATACGAAAAAAAACATCAATATATTTACTTCTTTCCCTCATACCTCATTAAACAAGTACTGCCTACAGAAGTTCCAATTTTTTAGGCCACTCTTCTTTACCACAAACTTAACTCAGATTAAAAAAAAAAAAAAACGTTTAAGCCTCGAGGCTCAGAAAAAAACTTTCAAAACGTAAATCAACTTTTCGCCTGCGACCCCCGGCAATTTTCCACCACATTATCAATCTTTGGAAAAACAAAATTTGCCACACAAGAGTTTTTCTTAAGCAATTAACAAAAAACGAGCAACGCATGCCGCCTTGAGATGAAATTAATTTAAAAAAAAAAAATATGCCCCCAAAACCATCCTCCACGTTGAGTAAATTTACAAAAACAGAAAGAAGCCTTGAGTACATTTTTCAATATTAATTACCACATTGTCACAAGAAACCACAACTTTTTTGATAATAACATGGCACACAACACACCATATGCCCTCCATTATATCCCGCACACAGATACCGCAGCTCACACGAAAATATATAACATTAGATAACGCAATCCATTAATCATGGGACCCAACTCTTGGGTGTCACCACAAGTTTTCCCCGTATATCTGGAAACCCATGTCATGAACAGATTGTAAACACCACCATGGTCGGTCGTGTTGTTCGTGTGTCCGTGGCTACCGCGCCGTCTTAAGGCTGCCACGTGAAGTCATCACGAATGCAAAAAAAAAAAAAAACAAAGCTTCGCAATTTAGCCCCGCCAACACACCCCTTAGTGAGCCATATTTACAAAATGTCTTAATGATATTGAAAATCAAGCAAGTGGATTCGAAAATTCCGTAAAACTACGTCATGTTTGACGTTGGCGTGCCCCCTCGATGAATGTTTATATAAGGTGGTCTGCATTTGAGTTAAAAGGTAATCACTCTGCTGCATACGTTGACATCTGTTAAGACAGGCCAGCAGTTTTGTCACTGTGCGAAATCAATCTCAGTGCAGATTGTGATTTTTGAGATTTGAATCTAAGTGAGATGGAGCTGAAGATCCGACGAGGAATCATCCTAGGTTATCGATTTGTCCAGACATCAAGGATTAAGACTCCTCATTCAAAGGGTCAAAATCATGCTCCAGAAAAAGCTCATCTCGCAAATTCTTCTTTATGGAAGACTCAAGGGACCTTCAAAAGAAAAAAATATAAAAACGGTCCTGTTTTCAAAAATGGCGAATGGAGGAGAAAATACAACCGCCATCTCGACGAGCTGTACAATGATTTGGATCTAGTCTGGAAGGCAAAACACCATCGACTTATTGAAGGGAAACCCGAACCTCCGGTATAAAGATCAAGCCTGATAAGATACCAAACCGTGCGAAACTATCGTCCCAGTTCCAAACTGGGAATCAATTTCTTGTGGCTAAAACTCACCACTATTTTATTTATAAAATTCCAAACTTGGACTGCAGTTCTATTTGCAAGGGATTCGATGCGCCCTCCACTTTCGTCTTATTATAATATTGGAGTTGCCACACATTCAACATTACAAAGAATCGACATTAAGTTATTTTACTACTTTAATATTAGCTTTTATTGATATAATTGCATTTGAATATTAACAGATGATTTCACGAAGGGAAATTCAAAAAAACAACATTTAAATACAAAATTGCAAAAAAAGGGACTGTTATGTACTGTATTGCAAAAATGTATTACACAAATGTTAATAAGAATATTTTAGAACAATGGTTAAATAAATAAATCCATTATTAAATGATAATTAAATAAATAAAACTATAAATAAATAAGTAAATAAATAAAAATAATTGAAACAATATAATATAATAGATATAATATTAAGTTGACAACTAAAGAATTGCTGATTTCGAAATGTCAAACATTCGTTTGTTATTCGATAGTTGGTAGTTCAACTGTCAATCAGTAAAAAAAAATGTTTGATCGGTTGTGAAGTTTTTGTTTGGCGTATGTTGCATAATGGAAAATCAAAACGAACATTTACGTCATATTTTGCTTTTTTACTTCCGGAAAGGAAAAAACGCATCGCAAGCTCACAAAAAGGATGTGCTGTTTATGGTGAAGAAGCTTTCAAAGAACGGCAGTGTCAAAATTGTTTTGTCAAATTTCGTTCTGGTGATTTTTCACTCAAAGATGAAAAACGCTCTGGTCGTCCAGTTGAAGTCGATGACGACCAAATCAAAGCAATAATCGATTCTGAACGTCACAGTACAATACGTGAGATTGCAGAGAAGCTTCATGTATCACAAACATGCATTGAAAACCGCTTAAAGCAAATCATTTAACATAATGCATTAACATCTGCAATTTGTTAAAAAAACGAAAATCATCAATTTTTAAAACGATTGATAACTGGTGATAAAAATGGGTTGTTTAATGCAATATCAATCGGAAAAGATCGTGGAGCAAGCCAGGTGAACCAGCTTCAAAAACATCAAAAACTGATATTCGTCAAAGGAAAGTTATGTTATGAGTTTGGTGGGATAACAAAGGAATTGTCTACTTTAAACTTTTACCACCCAACCGAACGATGAATTCAGATGTCTTCATTGAACAACTTACAAAATTGAACAATGCAGTTGAAGAAAAGCGGCCCGAATTGACAAATCGAGGAGGTCTTGTATTCCATAACGATAATGCAAGGCCACACACATCTTTGGTCACTCGGCAAAAACTATTGGAGCTTGGTTGGGATGTTTTGCCACATCCACCATATAGTACCTTGCACCATCTGATTACTTTTTATTTCGAGCTTTGCAAATTCATTGAATGGTTAAAATTTCATGATGTCAAATCGTACCTGGTTCAGTTTTTAGATGATGAAAAACAGAAGTTTTATGAACGTGGAGTTATGATGCTGCCTGAAAGATGGCAAAAGGTCATCGCCCAAAATTGGCAATACATTACAGAGTAAAGTTATTTCGTTTCATGAAAAAAATTGTCTTCTACTTTCTAAAAAAATCCGCAATTACTTAGTTGCCAACCTGATAGTAGAAGTAATATAAACTTATGATAAGTATAAAAACGAATCAATAACTCCTAACAATTAACAAACGGATAAGTCGTTTGACTTTACAAAATATTAATCAAAAAATGTTCTTAATAACATAACTTAGATACAAGAGTATTTTCAACAAAAGCACATTTATTTATGAATCTTTGTGTAAATTTTTGTATTCTTACAGAAATCAAATCAACATTCGCTCTTTTATGAAATTTAAGCATCATTTTATGTAATTTGTTTTGTGACAACTGTCATTTTTTAATGTAATACTGTCTTCAACTAACCCATTCTTGGCAACGGTAAGGAATATGGATTGGAAAACAACTTTATGCGGGACGATTTTGTTTTAATTTTTTAGCGCAAATTTCCTATTTTAATAAATGGGTATAACATTATTGTTGCCAATATAACTCTGTGAAGCGTTTTAGAGATATGTTTACTTAAGGTTAGTTTTGTTACAAGATTTATTCCTTAATACTTGACCCAATTGATCCATAGTATTGCGGCTTCACAGATTTGTATACTGGACGGAAGTAAGGATTTCTTTATCTGGGAAAAAACACTCATCTCGCAACTTCCACTTTCGATAATTTTCATTGCATCTTTTAAGCTCGTCTCAACGTATTGAGGAAACTTATGTGATGATGAGGAAGCGATATCATCTGCAAAATTAGCCGACTCACACTCTCTGAGACTCGGACATTATGTAAAATTATGTAAAAATGAGACAGAACCTTGGGAGTTCCATTTTGAGATAAAAAAAAAATAATAGCACTATTGATAGAGGCTTTTAAGCAACTATCCGACAAAAAATTTTCAGCTGTCTTACAAGGATACGGAGTTAAATAAAAACTAATCATTTTATACAAAAGACCATTATGCCAAACGGAATCGAATGACTTTGCGTTAAAAATCATGCCTGTAGATTTTCATTGTGCTCGATTTCTTTTGACGAAGTTGCATATTTGGAACACTTGGCAGGAAATGTTATGCCGGGCATACATAACATATGTTTCTTTCATTAATCATTTTCGCTTACAGCTTCACTGTTCGGTATGCTTCCTAGATAGCTTTGGTGTGGATGCAGCCGCAGTTGTCATCATAAACACTATTCTCCTTATTATGAAAATGTTTATTGTTCAAAGGATAATGACTAAATTTGTGTTGCGACTGCAAATCAAATGTGGGGAGTTCTGTGGATACAAAAAAAAACTTCCACCGGATTACCCTGCTCCTCAATCAATATGTTGGACTCATCAAATACACTACGGTTCTGCTCGTTCAGATGGTGTTTCCCCCGTTCTTCTAAAAAATGTTCTTCCTCTGTAGCAGCAGTTGGAAAGCAGCACTTGCCAAAACCGTTTTTAAAACATGCCAATCCTCGTCTTCCTCCAACTATCGATCCATCCCATTTACGACCCTTTCTTTTCAAGCGAAATTAAGATTGTTTCGTTCGATAAGGAGAGGTGCAAAGCTCTTTTTTAGAAAATGCTGGTATGCCTCAGGGCTCCATTTTGTCTCCGGCACTCTTTGAAATTTGCATTAATGATTTTTAATGCAATGCACTCTTTAGCCTTTAGCTTTCTATATTCGTTCGCGAATTTTCATCCATCATCAAATCTTGGCTTCCAAGCTGTCAGCTGCGCTGAATTATCAGCATACAAGAGTCACTTGAAATTACTTTCCAAATGTAGTCCAACTGTAACAGATCACAAATCATAAGCATGCAATGGACAGGGCCTATTCTTGTAATGATTCGCTCAACAAATGTTTGTCCCAATGAGTTGATGGTTTGACTGACTACACGGTACGTCGCGCCATCCTTCAGTTCAACTTCGAGTAGATTTTCAGCCCAGTCACCGGATGAACGACGACGGCGGTAGTCTTTTGACTCAATTGGTGCACTAGTTGGATCTAGAACATTCCTGAAAGTCAGGCAGAAGCTGAGTTTGCTGGGAACTGCGCCGATGTTGGTTGGTTCGTTGAGTTTGGGACTCAATAAGATTTCAGTTCGGGTTTTTTGTACCCCTTAAAAGATTGGATTCTCTTTCAACCCAATTGGACTTGGGGATCCTCTAGTTTCTAAGTGAAGCCAATGCCTAATGTTCTCTTTCTTGTGCATGGCATTTGCATAGCAGATGGAGGAAGGATTCTATTTCTGTAACTTCTGCAAAGTTCATTGAATATCACGAGTTATAATGCAAGGTTATGCCTGATACGATTCGGATACCTTCGTGAGATTATTTTATAAGTTTGAATCATAAGTCAAACTTTCTTTAAAGTATGAGCTCGTGCTTGATGAATGTTATTCGTAGGCTACATTCGATCAGTAGTATTGTATTAAAGCTGCTCAAACGGAGGATAACGATTAGTCCATAAGTTTTGGGCTGAGAACGCAAAAATGTCCAGGTTTTCAAACTTTATTCTGTTGTAAGTTTTTGCATAGTTATTGAGTTGTTTGCCAAGGTATGCTAGACACTGGCATTACTCGTATCTCAGGAAGTTATGGTTTCACTATTGAATAAAATCGGGCTTTATGTGGCTTTTGTCATCCTTGAAATTACAGATATTGTGTTGTCAATTCAACTAATTATTATTTATTATTGTATAAATCCTCCAAAATAAAAGAAATATTTTGCAAATGAAATATTTCCTTCCATTGCCCTTACCCCATTTGAAATTGTTGTCAAAAACATTATTAAAAAAAAATATTCTAGCATTACGTAAGGATGCTATTTGCCATGAGTTTATTTTTTATTTAATATGACAGCTTCCTTTGTCAATATCCATTTCAAAAAGGAATTATGTCACGACATTTTGACTCTTTTACTCATTTCTCATTTAACTGCCAGCGAATGTTTCACTTGAGCTTTAAGGTCAACGCTAATAAGTCGACAACATTTGGACAGCTTAAGGACAATGTTCAAAAGAGAAAAACCAAGAAAATATACCCGGAAATATAAAAGGGTAATGAGAAATATTATTGCAGTATTTGGAATACTGCCAGCACCGGCCATTTGGTCAATATCCACAAAAATAAAACAAAAATAAAACAAAAAAAAAAAAAACATTTTCTATTTTCAATTAAAATAAGATTTTTATGTCTTGCAATTGAAAATATTTGAAGCTGGAAAATGGAGATGTATGTATACACCTTGTATTGCGAAAAAATAATTATATTAAGCATCGAGTAATCAATTAAGGTTCTTACGTCTTCCTTGATGTTGAGAATTTTGCTGGACTTTTTTAGTGTCCAATTAATTGAATGAAAGGGAAGCCTTTTTTAAATCGGAATGAATCCCTGCAATGAAAAGGTTTGAAGATGCAACCAGCAAAAACTTTGAGCTATCATCTAACAGGCGGTGAAATTTTTTACAACGAATAATTATAAATTAACAAATCGCTCAACGGAACCACTATTTTCTCAGTATTGTGTCATATGATGGTTTTATGGGAACATAAAAGTCGATCAACGGAATCATTCAGTGAAACTATAATCCGAACATTGTTTTCGAAAAAAAAGATGTAAGATTGTTCATATATTAAACTTGTGTCTTCGGAGCTCTGAATGCAACCCCTAATCACTCAGAATAATATTTTTTTTTTTAAAAAAAATCATGATCAGCAAAAAGTCAGGTTGCATAAGGGAACTGCAAAACGGTGTACGAAGTGGTTGTGGTCATCCTGCAATGGACACACTTGTATTTATGTTCAGTCATCCTCATAGCTGTGATGGTGATATTTTTGTCTGACTGAAATAGTCAAATTTATAAAAATAATTCACTTATGTTGTGCAAAAAGGGGCTTGATGATAGTTAAAAGTAAACCGAACTTAACGATGTTCATAAGTTTGTATGTATGAGGTTATCATCGAAACTACCCGTCAGTTTTCAGAAATTCTTCTAACAATACTTACAACGAACCTTCAGAACAAACACATGCTATAAATTATCTCATTTAAATAAGGGGGTCTATCGTGGCTACCAAACATTCAAATGAATGCGTTTTCCACGAATGCTGGCTTAACGGTAAGAGATATTTAATTATTTCCTTTGAAAAAGTTGTAGAGGTCAAGAAATTCTTTAAAAAAGTCCACGGTAACATATCTCTATATATAAAGGTATATACACAAATAGTTGACTTATATAACAGCTGTGAGCAAAAAAAATAGCAGCACCCACAACCGATACAATAATCTTTGAATATCTTTCCTTGCATTTTGTATAAAATAATTTGAATATTCATACTAAATAAGGAAAATCAATTTTGAATAGAATACACAATTTGTCAATTATATTTCAAGAAAGCAAAGAAAATATTATTGAAAAACTGAATTATAAACTGTGCAAAATAATAGCAGCGGTTAGTAGTTTTATAGGAAAAGGTATTGAAAACGTGGAAAAAAAAGCCGATACGTATTTTTTTTTTTTCTGGGTATTGAATCCCATGCATTTTTCACTTCGCGCCAAAGTTCGTCTTAATTTGTGGGCTTTTTATTAAATACCGCTTCCTTCTCATCTCCCCATATGCTTTCGATTGGGTTGAGGTCCTAACTTTGAGCTGGCCAGTCCATTACATTGACGTTGTCCAAACCAAACCAGCTCTTTCCGCACCTGCTGGTGTGTTTGGAATCATTGTCTTGCATGAACACCCATTTCAGTGGCATGTCCTCATCAGCATAAGGCAACATTACCGTATCTAAAATTTGAGCATAAGCGTTTGCATCCATTTTACCGTTTATCCGATAAGCCGAAAAGCAGCCCCAAATCATCATTTTGCCTCCTCCATGCTTAACCGTTTTGAGTGTGAACTTTGGGTCATAAGCCTTCTTACATATTGTCAGCGACCACTGCATCCGAACTCTCATCTGACTCATCTGACCATAAAATATTACGCCACTTACTGGTTGGCCAATCCAAGTGATCCATTGCAAATTTGAGTCGGCTTTCAACATGTCTTGGTTGCAGTATTGGCTATCTTCTTGGGCTTTTTCCTGGCAAACCAACATCCTTAAAACATCTTCTAATGGTCGAGTTGTTAACATCAAGTTGAAGATCTTGTTTAATTTTTTGTTGATGTTATAAAAGGATTTTGATCAGTGATCCATTTAATCTTTCGTACAGTTCTGGTGTCCAACTTACGCTTTTGGCCCCTTGATTCGGGTTTATTTCGCCACTTCTTTGCATTGGCGATCATTTTACTTGCGCATTATTTTTAAACAAATTTTAATGTGTCGATAAAATTTAATGTAGATAAAAATTACACTTCTTAACAACATTGTTTCGACAAGAGGTACGCTTTGGACTTCCTAAACTCTTCTAAGTACACAAATTCTACATGGCGATCGCTAGCCTGCTGTATTTTTGGCAAAATTTTGCAATGCCTCAAGCTAATAGGCAGGCTCTACACTGCAGCTTTTTAATGTTTGACAGTATGCGAAAAAATTTAGAGCAAATTGACAGCAACTGAGACGACGTTCGTATGTATGGCAGCAGGAGTAACAAAACTTGATCGAATTAGTAGTTCAAATACTCGAGGCGGTAGAATGGGGCCTAACCAGCCGTCGAAACAAAGATGCTATTCGTTTGAACTACAAATGGTAAAGAGTAGATACTTTATTTTGACGATACGACCTTAGACCTCCAGCATAACAAGCAAGAAGAATCACTTGAACCGCACCACTTAGTCAGACTATTATCTCTGATCCCAATTTGATCCCAAGTGCCAAATACTGACTGGATCAAGTTTGAATTCGTAAAGCTTGGTTTCAGTTCTTCCCAGTATTCCCGGACAGATAAAACTTGTTCTAGCAGGTGCTCCACGGATCGATTTCTTGTTGACAGTGGGTGATGACAGTTGGACAGACTTGAAACAGATGTTGCCTTCTATGTTGACAGCTCCAAGTCACAATAACTGTTCAAAAATAAGGTTGAGGAAACCAATAACAGCACATTTACTGGCCGGAAACTGTTGCAAGTCGAGCGATTTTACGTTACAGTTTTCAATAGATCGCAAATAACGTCAGTCGATGAATAGAATATATAATGGACTTGAAATTCTTTGGTCTTTTCAAGTTTCTGTCCTGGGCTTTTGTCGATTTGTCGGGCCGGAAGCTACACTGGTATTGGCCAATCTGTGTGCTGCACAGTGAGTTCAAGCGTTAATCCTGGATAATATCTCGAAAGCGGCGTTAAACAAGAATGTATTCTAAATTTTGTTACAGCCTTCTTTAGATGAGTTAGAGTTGATATTCCACTCTTCAAACATGCTTTCGTCTTCCCGTGAGAAATGATCTGGTACGTCATCCTCACCAGAACATCTCTTCGCTCAGCTTTTGCAATATCCGAATCCGCAGCTTTGTTCTTTATAGACTTTTTTAGAACAAGAGCAACTAAGTAGATAAAGAGGCATTGAAGGAGTGCCCGAGTGCCTATTTTGCAGCTCCTCATACATCTTTGGATGGCTTAAAAAATGATAGTTAGCTTCTAATTGAAACTTGCCGCTAAAGGTTATAGAAAATTATTATTAACGCATTATTAAAAACTTGTTTTGAGCCGCAAACTTATCGACTATAACATGGGGAAGTGCATTTAAAAAAACTAAGGCATTCAAAAACCTCTCACAATTAAATTGAATTTTAAAAAAAATAATTTGCTATTCTAAATAATAGGAAGAGATAGATTTGCTTAGAAGATAAATAAAATATTCATTTTGGCCTTCAGGCTCATTTACCTTGATCTCTCTCTCAGTCTCTCATCTATCTACCTTTATTCCGACACTGCTAAGCAAACATTGGAAATTAATTAATGTATATGAAGCCAAATGCCTATTATTGACAGTACTCTAGAGTGAACGCCTACGCTATTTTGTTTACACAATCATTGGCTGATTCTATTTGATTACACAAAATATAATCTCGGTCAATGCTAACAATCCCCCCGAATGAACCCCAAGGAAAATACACCATTAAGCCCACATTTTTTTTTTGTTTCATTAACAAAATAATGCATTGAACTTGAATTTTTATTACACAAGAGAAAAATTATCAAACAATTATGTGTGCTCAGGTTTATCTAGAGGCTATAGATAGCCCTGAGCCAAACCCTAGCATTAAGAGTTTTCAAAATTATCAACACATTGTTTCCTGACTTAGATTTCATTTCAATGAAACTCAAAAACGAAATTTACTCAAAATTATTTTCTTTGTTTTCTTTTCAGGTAAGCAATTGGCATCCGATTTATCGTGAGTAGTAAGAAGAACGAATTTGAACACAAAAATTAATCCAGACCCTCATTTTTACAGACGCTGGGTAGGATCACGTGAATTATTTTTCTTGAGACAATTTAATTTATTTATATCATCTTCAAAATCCAAAAGTTGATTTCAAACTGATGAGGTGGGTTGAGATCAACCCCCTTTTTGGTGCACCTTTAAAAACCTAAAACAAGCGCATTCCAACCCCACAACAGATACACTATTCGAACGTTCATCTTCATCCCACCACCCTTAACGAACCCTATGGCTATATTTATCCCAGCGTGGGCTACACTTCATTCAAATTTGGCCTAGGTATACCAAAGTCGGCCATATAACAGCTGTAATTTATGCGATTCTCAAAATAAAGGAGCAGCAAAAAAAGGAAAAAAAAAAACAAATTTAGGAATCATGCCATTACTGCCTCAACATCTTTAGCTGGCGCTCTGCATTCACAATGGCAGGCGCACGACTTTGATTAATGGCCAGAGCGAATGTAGGTGGGTAGGTTGATGGTATACATTGGAAAAATCAATATAATTATTTACACACGCTCACATAGATACACAAGAGGACCATAGTTAATAGAACTTTCAAGCTTTCTTATATTTGTATCTGTGGATAGGAATCCCTCTTTTTTTTCCTCTCTGTAAGTTTCCTTTCAAGAGATTGCTATATAAGTGTACGTTGAGGATTATCGTGCAGGGGGACCACCCAATTGGCAAGGGGTTGTAAGAAAATTTACAATTATTCTAAATTATTATGTTCTACTTCATTTGAGTTAACAGCAATTGATAGGTATTTGGATTCCAAGGAACTTGAGAACAACAAAAAATTCTCAGACATATCCGTCAAAAGGGTTCGAGTTTTGAAATTCTTTTGCCGGAATAATATTCTGAGAAATAAATTTATGATAATTGAAAATTTCGGGAAACTCTCCATAAAATCTTTTGCTACCATAAAAGTGATATTTAAGGTTTGCTCTGCTGAAAAAGGTGCCCGATATTGAACCACCGGCTATGTGATGAAAGAAGTATAAGTGAGGAAAAAACTGCTCTTTTGAGGCCACCTGACGACCCTTTTTCTATTTTGGAAAGATCACAGAAATGCTTCATTGGTACACTCACTTTTTAAGTCACATCTGGAGAGGCTTCAATAAGATGATCCTGGGGTCGAATTATGCCATCCGTGCACGGATAGGTAATCGTACGAACAAATATTACGTGACTCGTCATTCGAACGGACGTATTGGGATTATGTCTCACGAATGGTCACGGAACGTAATTTTCATAAGAACAAAAAACATGTACTAGATTTTGTACAGCAAACGTAATAGTTTAAATGTCAAACACTAGTAATCTGTCAAAAAATATGCCATTTGTGCAAAATGAGTTCTTTTCCCGAGTTGCTTTTATTTTTAAGTTCTTCTGACTCAGAAGATAGTGAATTTTTAATAAAATGTTGTTCGAAAGCAGTTAAGGGATAAAAGTAACCCTTTAGAACTTCCAAACAAAGCGTAAGAATAGTGTGAAATAGAATTTTCGATGTAAATGTATTGCATGTGAATTTCCTCTTCAGTTTTACTAAACGTTATCGTTTGAATAAAGCAGCTTTTAAATTTATATTTAAAAAAAGTGAATTGTGATTCGCATTTCCTAAGTCCTTTAGCACTAACATCAAAGAGTCGTTTAGTTCTTCGTGAGATGGTTCACCCCCGGCACTTTCACTTGGGAATTGTCGAACGTTTTAACGTTGGAGAGACCTTCAACTGCTGCCTCTAACACAGTTGCTATGACTATTTGCTTATCAAGTTATGTGAGCAGCTTTTCTTCGTAGGGGCCACCACCTGTTTTGGCCTTTGAATGTTTGTTAAGCGCAAGCTTCTTTTAAACTTGGAATTTTTGGTCCGCGAAAACCTGCCGAATAAACAAGCACAAATTGACACGAAAAATAGAAAAAAGTTACTAGAACTTACTTTTTTCCAAGCCTTTACATCCTTTATTGGTGGACCAACAGCGTTTAACTTGTTATTTAAAGTTTCCCATAACCTTATAGAGGTGGCCTTACCTTGGGCTGTATTCACCAGCAGATTTTTTGCCAAATTGGAATGTCCTTCCATGAACTCAACTATTACTTTTTTTTTTGTGAAAAGTTTATTTTGTTTCAGTTCGTCCTAAAAATATTTATTTGATGTGTTTTTGTTATTTAAGTTACTACGTAATAAAATAAATACCAATGATTTAATTAACATTTTTTGCTCCTTTTCACGTATTTACACAAAATACACAAGGACTCTTACTCTCTTACTTACACGAAAACAGTTTACGCATTCGTGGAACACTTTCACGGTCGGTAGCATTACGGTGATGAACGAACACATACTTACAATTGCCTGATTTTTGTTTTTTTTTTCGTTTAAGAGGCAAATTGCTTTTCCAGATCGGGATAAATAGGGACTAAAATTTGGTTAGTCTATCACCTCAAAAAATAAGCTTGTCAATTTTCCGCCTAGGTAGGAATAATCGACTGCTGTGGCGCGTTATTGCCGAAAGAAGGCAGACTAGACTAGAAAAAATTTACAAAATTATGCCAATGTTAAGTAGTTCGTTCAGGGAATCTTCAAGCACCTCTCTTAAGCTCGTGCATTTCTTGTTTTCAAAATAAAAACGTTCTCACTCTCATGAATCAATGAAAAAAGGGCCCCAAGTGATTCGCAAAGTGCGAGTCGGACTCGCGCAACGAAGGTTCCGTACACACCTGTATTAATGTAAATAGTAGGCTCGGAAATAGAGTCTGGAATATTTTTCCCGCTATTTATGTAGTTTTTGGTAAGGTTTTAATTCCCTTGCGAATATCAACAGCCTTATTTTTTGCCTTTTTGTTTTAATTTTGTTTTGATTTCAACTTGAAACCTATGCCCGTTCCTAAGAAAAATATGGTGATAGACTGACGGACGATGAAGCGATTTTATACGGTTTCTGTTTTTCCTTTTGATGTACGGAACATTTAAAATAACAAAAATGAAGAATCAGAATGAATGTTTTTCTGTGACTCTTCAAAGGATGCTAATCACCACTTAAATGTACGTCTGTAAAGGATATCATGTGTTAAACTTTATATATTGGCTGTGATAACCAGCTGCTTTTAATACAATCACCCCTTAAATATTAAGGAAGTGGTCTTCAAGCTAAACTCCCGTTAACAATGCAACTTGGGCCGCAGTCGAGGCTATCAAATAGCTTCAGTCGTTGTCAGGTTTCTTATAAAAATAAGGCACATATCTGCGTTGGCAAAGCAAACACTAATTTTCAGGTCATTGATATCGCTTTATCAGTTTTATTACTGCTCTACTTTATATTTAATTCTCCAACTTGTCAATTAAGTCTATGACATTTATTAACGCTACTATTTAAATAGACCAATAAAGTCTGTTTAAATAAGCACTAGTCTATTGACATCGCTTTTGTTCAAAACGTTAGATATACGATATATGAATTCGTCAGTTTTTTTAACACTCACTATAAATTGAAAATGATCCTGACACAATTTGTCTGAATGACTTCTTCTTGATCTAACATCATTATAATTCGGCAAATAAAGATTTCAAGATTTCGAAAAGCTCCGAAGCAAGTTAGTTAGAAAAAGGTTATTATTGAAGCTTGTTTTCTTAAATGAAATTCTCAAAAATATAGAACTTGAGAGATCATTGGACTTAAATCAATATTATTAGTTGTGCCAACACAGAATAACATCGCAAGCCGACATTTGTAGACACACCAACAGTGATGAGCCAAATCTCGAAGCCTTCATCGACATCGATCAGCTCATTTTCATGATAATTTTTTATTAAAGCAAGCATACTTTGGCAAAAACAGGACATTCGCAATCAGCTGGGTTATGCTCGAATAAAATACTGCGAATTGAACGAATGTAAATTAATCGATATCAAGAACAATCAAATCCAAAATGCATCTGATGCTCCAAACCAAAACACCGTCTTTCTATTCTTCTTCTCCTTATCATTCTGTGAAACTAAAAGGCCTTTTAGCTTTTTAAGGAAGCCTTACCTAAGGGTGTTTGTAATGGTTTGCAATCAACATTTTTGAACACGATGTCGGACAAATGTCTGTCATGGCTTTATTTCCACGGGTATGTCAAATGGCTCCATCTTAAGAGATCCAATTGCCAATCATTTTCTTCCGTTCAGAAATCGATTGAAGGTTAAGCTATTTCGAGTCTATGCTTCATAAATTCGAGCCTCAAAGCTATACTATCCCATTATGGCAGAGAGAATAGATGACGCATAATCAAGACTCAAGACTATTTTTTCGTATAATAGAACTTGATTGAGAATATGCTTTTTCGCTAACTTCTATGATAAAGTCTTGAGTAAAATACTAACACGAAATTGTTGCCTTAAAATATTCTAATTGGAGAAATCGTATTGAAGTCTATTAATTTGGATCAACAGTAAAGCTGTTCCCTGAAGCTATCATATTATCATCGAAGCTACAAAGTTCGCTGCACATTTAAATCTGAGAAAACGTTGGGTCCCATTCTACCTCAGTTATAAACGATTTTTTCTTTTTCATTTTAGCTTTGAAAAAGAACAAACCCTTTAATAGGCTTAAGCTTAATGCATTTCAATCTAATAAAGTCAAAAATGTCGGCATTGCCGATAAGAGTTGAAAACAATTCTCCGGAAACAAATAATTTGTCTTTTATGCTAATGTTACAGGAAACTTCAACTCTCAAAGAGAAGGTATAATTTGGAAGCCGGCCAAAGCTTATAGCGAAGGCCACACAAAAAACAACAAAAAAGTTCTATACCCCGTCTTGGACCCACTGTGCAAAAACAAAAACCACAACACTACATTTATCCATTTCGGCTATATGCATCCTTTTTAGGTTATTGCAACACGCCGAGTCTTTTTGAGACATTAAGTCTTGCGATTAAACCCTGAATCAAACCACAACACTGCCTTATCAAGCTTCGCCGATGGTTTCCACTTTTTTAGAAGACCAAAACCGCACTCACTGAAATCGGATTCAAATGGAGTCTTCACTCCTGGCACACTTATATAGTACGCTTGTATACATATGTACATATGTAAAAGTTTTGTACATAAATAGTACAGAAATCGATAAAGCCGAAGCTGTTAACCTACTTTTCGTCATATCTCTGCCACACCGAAGTAACTTTTCATATGTATGTACTCGTGGCACATGTACATGCTCCTGTTTGTGTCTGTGAATTGTGAATCGAAAAGAAAAGGACTTTACTGCAAATATTTGCGTCCACTAACACTGCAGCTCCCTAATTAGATTCCATTTTGCGAGTAAATAACAATTGAACAGTCAAAGTACCTCACCGATAAACAAATCGTTCAGTGTAGAAATGAGGTCCTGGTAAGGACGAAGAACTAAAAAAATTTTTGCTTTACCTATGCAAACAAGGCAAATGGGAAAGTTCCTTTTTTGCTCCTCTTTTTTCAAAGGTATTTGTGTTACTTTGTCGTCGTATGTATGACGCAAACTCGAGCTATGTATGTATGCATATTGTTTATGTTTGTTTGTGTTGGTGAAAGTTTTCATCGCATTTTCGGAATAATGACATGGCACAGTTTGGATTTGAGTAACGTCCGTCGTCGTGGCACTGGCAACTTTCTAACATTTGCATACCGAGCGAGATGGCTGTCGTACGGTTTCAGCATAGAGTCCTGAAATTCGAAAACACTGTCAGCTGATTCGTGCGTTGTTCGTGCGTGCACGTGATTGTGTGTGTGTGTAAAGGAAATTGTTTGTGTTTTTTTTCTAACTAGAAATTGTTTGTCGTGTAAATTTGTTTAAACAAAAATTGACGAAAAAAAAAGTGAAGTTTGAAAGGATACTCGTGTTCATATGTAGTATTTCAAAGGATACATTGAAAACAGGGAAACGAACCGTGCTTGTGAGTAGAGCAAAGGATTTATTTGTGTTAACGGATAATTTGCAAATTTTATCAAGGACATTTTCACCTCAGCGGGGCATAACCTTAATTCCATATTAATTTTATGTCTTAATCATTGGTCTTGACCCTGATGCAAAGTGTTCCTGTCAAAAGCGTAAATTGCGTGACGCACAGTCGTCTAAAGTTTAATGTCAAAATCGATAAGCCTTGTACGAAGTTAAAGGCGAACAAGTATCCACTAAATACCTATTTATAGAAGAGCTCTTTTTTCTTTTGACAGTAAGGTCATTTACATGGTCCTCGCGCCATGGTGTCTAGTTCCCGGAAATGTTTTCGACTCGAATTCGATCTTTGAAAAATATACTCGTATACGACAAAATAAGTCGTTTAAGGTTTCTATTGAAAATGTGGCACACTTAATGGAAATTGAAGAAACAAGTCCATGTATTTATTTGGGTCACGTAAATTATGATTTTATTGATTTTTGAAAATTGCTGCAGTCTTCTACTGAATCAGCTGTTTTTTTTTGGTTTTGCTGATGATAAACTATCGCAGATGTTGCCAAAATCGGAAGGAAGTTTTTTGTCTTCTATTTAATAAAAAAAAATGCAGACAGCTGCTCCTTGCATTCGAAGAAACCAATTTTACATGCCAGGGAATGAAATTTGTGTTTTTTAGAGTTCTGATCCCAAGGAAGTGTGCCAACGGGACCCTTTTACGGTGGCTTCGCTGTCCGCTTATAGTAGGTTATTTACACAGAGTGTTTATACATAAGATTAAAAAAAGGATCCCCATTCGAAATACGGGTACGAAATAAAGTATTTTTCAAAACTATATAGTTTTAACGGTGACATAGAACCCTTAGTGTTTGTGTTCGTTTCGAAGATTATTCTGAGTTGCCAAAGTTTTGAAAAAAATTTACTGTTTTCTTCAACGGCTCGGAAAACCGATAAGTAGCTGGAATTCCAAGGCCCTAGGTTAGTAGTCGAGTACTTGTAAAGCCTTATCATTTAACTACAGCCTTTCAGGAAGCATTTTTATCTTATTTGAACCGGAATTTATGGGTTGTAGTCAGCATTTACGAGAAGCAGAGTAGCTGGAGTTTCAAAGACTGAGGTTTACCAATTGTTTCTGGAACATTTTTACTAAAACCTATTTGACAATCTTATCTGGCTAATACTAATTCTGGTTAAGACAAGGGACAATTTTTTGTAGGAAGAATTAAAAGTACTATTTTGCGACTTGTGCCGTGTCAAACTGACAATTACAAGTTTCTTGTAGTAGACATTATAACTTTATGACTATTTTTGTCAAAAACACGCTTCGTTTTGGCTTACTTGTCGGACCCTCATCTGCTATTCGAATGAGTCTTTTGAGTATGGCTCATGAATTGGAGGGTATCACATCCGACCCAACAGTTTGCCAGGCCCTTCTGAAGTGAGGTGGTATTTGTAAGATTTTGTGAACATTGACAAGAAGCTGTTACTTCTTGGCATCATCTGTTCACCATTATGTTTCTCTGACATTTTGTTGCTGAACGATTGAAGTCCTTTATTTCTTTACTACTAAACTATACGGATTACTAGAAACAGAATAATCTTAATTTAATATACACAAAAAAAAAGGAAAAAACGATATCCTAAGACTAAGATAATAATAATACCAACAAAAATTACACACTTCATTGAATTAAACAATAGTTCTGGATATGGGCTCATTGTGGCCGTTATTAGTTCTCTGAAGAGGTCGAAGGAAAAGATTTCTTTCTCTTAAAGGTCTAGCCGGGGCTTAGATTGGTACTTGAGCTAAAAGAGTTCAACATAACAAGTTGAGTTTGCTAACCAATTTAAAAGTCCCAGCAAAGACCTAAATAATCCAATTAAAACGGAAGTTAGGGTATGAGGATCCAAAAATTCAATGCTTTTTCATTTTACAAAACTCGAAAGATTATTAGCCTTAGCAATGACAATATAACAAAATTGAGATCTTTTATTTCTTCAACTCTTTTCACAGCAATACTTTCGATTTCGTTTTGAAACTCAAAACGAGAATAGCTTTTGTAAAATGATGGTACAAGACATTTTCTGATACATAATTTTAGACCATTTTTGGTCCACTAAACTCTCTAAAACAAGGTTTCAAAAACCTCACAACAGCTTAAAGTTTAAATTTAAGGAACAGTTAAAAGTCATCAGCACACATCAAACAAAAGCAATATTTTAAAACAAGCGAAATTTCGTTGATAAAAATTACAAAGAGCAGCGGAACTTAATGACTACCTTATGGTACTCCTGGACCGCAACGAAAGGAACGTGAAAAGTTAATAAAATGTTAATCACTTAATCATTTTTTTATTAAAATGTGATGATTGACTGAAGAAAATGCCTTACTGAGGTCAGTTTAAGCACAACCCACTTCGATAGCATTCATGGCAAACATTTGTGCTCCAAGCAAAGTCTCTTAAGGCAGTCAGTTCTCTCTGCTCTACACTCTTCATCTTTAACATAATTCTCAATTTGAAAATTTGTATGTCCTAAATAATTGCTTCTTTCTCGCCGACTCTTTGAAAATTTCTTTCGGCAGAAGGCGGAATTAATTGGTGATCGCCCTCTCAGAATCACTTTGCAATCCTTAACCCGGGGTTACGTGAAACTGTCTAACAAATTGAAGTCAATCTCCGTCTTATTAAGACTAGCATAAAGTTTAGTACGGTGCAACCCTTTGACTTGCAAATGTTGACAATGTCTTCAACAGGAACATTCCAGGTGCCGAATCCCTATTGCTCCATGGCAGTCTCCACAGTCTTCGTCTGAATTCAAAAGATATCCGCCAACAGTTCATCTTTTGGTATATCCTTGATAAAATTGTGAAAAATAGTCACACATCTTTGCTCGCAAACACTTTGAGATGAATAGCAATATACTACCCAGTTTGGATCACAAGTTTTCGAGACGTCAAACGGTCCTTGAACTTGAAGAAACTTTTCGTTTCTTGAAAAGGAAAGATATCCACACGCCTTCTAATCATCGTCTTTCATAGCTTTCATCAGGCATTTTTCATTTACCCAACTCTTGCGAGTGGTTAAAAATCCTCCAAAGACTGCCAAGATTGATCAACTGGAGCCGCCCGAAGTCGGAAATAAACTATACGTCAAACCGGTACCACAACCCTGGTTTCCAAAATGTAGCAGTAGCAGTCTTTTCAATCTACGGACTTGATTGTGCACTTGTACGATAGTTTTTAAGACTCATCTGTTTCTTAAGATTGCCTAGAAGTAGAAGTGATTTCCCCTCAACATCGTTCTAACGAAAAGCTCCAGTTATTGGATAGCAGGGATGTCTCTCTAACGTTGTTGATTGAATTGTACGTGGAAATAATGTCAGCAAGGGGCAACTCAATCTCATCAAGTTTATAAATGCTGAACGATGGTATTTTAGACTTCTAGCCATCTGCTAAATTTTTTGATTCTGAAATTATTCATAGACAAAAAAACGCATAATTGAGATACCTCTGACATGTGTTATCTTCGGAGCGCCATGCTAAACGTGACAAAAGTTAAATTTAACTATCGACAATCTTGTTACATTTGTTCTTTCTGTCAAAACACTTGTTTTCGGCACAGCAACATACATTTCCGAAGAACTCAAACAAAAAAAAAAGCGACAAAAACAAAACGCAAGCTGCATTCAAAAACATGCAGAGTCGAAACGAAATTAACCCAATTCCGGCATCGATTGTGCCGCCATTCTTCTAATGAATTAACCCAATCGGGCGTTCCAAAAAATGTTCCCACCATAAACCGGCTACACGATACCATAATGCCAAACTGTGTCAGTAATTTTCTACACCAGTGAACAGCTAGCGCACACAACCCTGTGATAAACGGGTTGAATGGAGCAACTTGCAACCGAGGACTACACAACCATCCATAGGCTTCCCCAAAAGGAGTTTAAATTAACAAGGAAAAAAGGAACTTCCATAACTTAATGGAAAATGTGAAAAAATAACAACGAAATAATCTACAGTGCCGGGAAATTCATGAGAATACCAGGAAGCCCTCCGGGGTAATAGGTTTGAGGATAGATGGGGTAGAGACCTGCCTGCATAGTATTCGAATTTTATTGAGTAACTAGAACACAACCCGGAGAATGTGCTTTGGAATGGTGGGGCTATAAATTACCTTCACGCCAGAGATAGGCGAGGGAAGCATCTCTTCTAGGTTCCCAAGTTCCGAAGCTCCAAGCACCGAGTTCCGACCTACCTTTGGTTTGGGAGATTTGTGTTTTTAGAACACACCCGAACAGCTATAATATTAAAAGTGATTTTCACCGTAGATATATGGGGGGTGGTATTCTCACGTCAGCTGATTCATTATTTAGAAAAAAGTGTTGTTATTTTTTTTTTGTTGGCACCTCAAGCTCCAGTTGCTCCCCAAAAGAGTGCTTTGTGCGCGGCATTTTATTTAAGGAACGCTCGTGGATGAAATTCCTCCATGCGGCTATAATGCCACATTAAAAGGCAAACGTGAAAAACCCTTTGCAGGAATTTTTGTTTTCTGTTTTTTTTTTTTTTTCTGGAATGCATCACATTTGGCGAACGAGCATATGCATACTTACAAGGATATTTTTCTCAGCGAAGCTAGAGAACAGTGGGGTAGTTCGATTTTCCTTTGCGATTGTTATTTCTCTCAGAAGGCTCCATAAAGTTGTCTGTTGAATTAACGAGCAGACATGGAAAATTTTATGAGGTTGAATTTAAAAATTTAAAAAAAAATTTAAAAAAAATGTTTAAAGGGGAAGACGTCGCTCGGCCTTACACAATTGATTATATCCTATTTAAAGCAATCCAATAGTAATAGGCTTCTGGGCATGTCTTTATCTTCTTCATGATTTCTCTGATTTTTCGTTATTTTTATACAGTTTAAGGATATACACAACCCCTTAAACGTGCATGCATTTTATAACTTTATAAAAAAAAAAAACTTTCTTTCTCTGTAATAGCTGTCAATTCGAACTGAATGGACTTGGTGCCTTTGATCACAAAGTTTGAAGTGGAATTTTGCGATTACGTTTAGCTTCCCGCGCGAGCGCTACCGGTATGACATAGAAGGATTTACTGTAGGTTTGGGTACATGCAAAAAAATGTGTTTTATGTAAAGGGTCCGCCATCTAACGCCATCTTTTTTTTCAACTAGTGCCAATTTTGTGAATGATAACACTTAGCTCATGTCTGATTTGACAGTTAATTAGTTTTATCCTTCCGCTGAACGAATATGGTTGTGTATACGCTTGAAAAACGCTTGGAAATATTACGACATTACTTTGAAAATCATGGTAATGTTGCAGAATGTGTGCGAAAATTGCGTACGGATTTTGGAAGAAGAGAAGCACCGTCAGTTCCGTATGTTCGTTATCTTGTGAAAAAGTGAAAGAAACTGGCATCCTCATCAATAAACCAAAGCGTGAAAAGCCAAAAACAGTGCGTATACCCGAGAATATTGCTGCTGTGGCAGAAAGTGAAGCGCCATCAACATCAATTCACCGTCGTTCTCAACAATTGAACATTTCGGAGACATCATTGAGACGAATTTTGCATAAAGACCTTGGTATGACGCCATACAAAGTCCAATTGGTTCAGGAGTTGAAGCCAACTGACCATCCAATGCGTTTTCGCTTCGCTAAGTGGGCCTGCGATCGACTTACAGAAGATGCCGATTTTGCCAAAAAAAAATGATGAAGATGAAGCTCATTTTGATATTGGCGGGTATGTAAACAAGCAAAATTGTCGCATTTGGGGCACAGAAAACCCGCATGCATACATTGAAAAGCCGATGCACCCAAAACGAGCCACTGTTTGGTGCGGATTTTGGTCCAGAGGCATAATTGGGCCATTTTTCTTCGAAAATGAGGAAGGAGTGGCCGTTACTGTCAATGGCGATCGTTATCTGGCCATGTTCACAAAAATTGAAGAGGAGGATATTGGCAACATTTGGTTTCAACAGGATGACGCTACGTGCCACACAGCCGAAGCTTCACTCGATGTTTTGCGCCCTGTTTTTGAAGATCGCATTATCAGCCGCAGAGCTGATGTCGTTTGGCCACCTCGGAGCTGCGATTTGACACCGTTGGACTATTATTTGTGGGGTGCTCTCAAAGATAAGTATTACGCCGACAAGCCAGAGACAATTGACGCTTTAATGGACAATATTCGTGAAGCCATTGGTGAAATACAGCTGCACACAATCGATAATGTGATTAAAAATTGGACCGATCGTGTAGGCTACTGCATGGCCAGCCGAGGCAGCCATTTGAATGAAATTATTTTCCTTTATTAACCGGAACGATTGTACTTTCGAATAAAAAAAGAAATTTGAGAAAATATTCAGCAGTTTTTTTATATAGCATTTTCAAAAAAAAGTTTTTTGGCGGACCCGTTATTTACTGGCGTCTGTGCAATAGCAATTTCTAAAAAAGTCCAGAGAATAGTTATATCTCGGTCAATAGCTACCACACCTTCGATGCCGCAGATCTTGTTTTTTCCGAGGACAACGATGTGCAGAGACTGATTTCGATTTTCATATCAGTGTCTGCCTTCATTTTTTTATCGGAAAGTGAATGAGATTCCTAGATCTGCAGAATTAACCAGAATACTGTAGCATTTGAATACGTCTCTAGTTTTGATCCATCAATAAAGATATAGACATATTATCTTCTTACAATTAATATAGAGCGCCTCAAACTTAATGTCTTCTGTAGAGTAGCATGTTCAAGTGGTAGTCTGAAATTCTTAAGTATGAAGGCATGCAAATTAGATTTCATTCTTTAAGGCGGAGAAAGTTTTTACCAACTCAGCATTTTATGCATTTGTGTAGGCTGGGCTAAATAAGCGTGGTTTCTTTGTCCTCCAGATAATCCAATCGACTTGGCAGTCAAGAGACAAGGAATGAGGCTTTATCAGGCGAGAGTCTATGTTGAGAAAGTCATCGTTGAGCGGAATCAATTTTTGACACTACCTTAGTTCCAGAAAATACTGGAATGAAGGTATTTAAGGGTTCATGATCTTGGCAGAAAAAGCTTTAAAACCTCCTCTTATGGAAACCTTCCATATGCTGTTGGTAAGCCTCTGCTTTATACATTGACGTGAATTCAATATCACCAGCATTTTTCTTAACGCAGTTTGTTGTAAGGTCTTTAGTGAGAGAATGATTGCGGGGCTATCTTCCTCATTTTAAGATGAGCCTCCACCAAATTAATTTTTAACACCTTATATTCTATGAAAGAAGAGAAACACATAATTGTTAAACAAACTTTGCTCCGAAAGTTCCTTGTTGATACTTCTTCAATTTTGAACGAACAATCACGTAAAGGGATATTTTTTTGCTGCCAAACACCAATTGCTGCTTCACTCAAACTTTTGGCCTCATTTATAGAAGAAGTAAAAAGTAAATGTGCTTCCTTTATAACCCTTAACTTGTGTGTACTAAAACTTTTTGTTATCTCCTGTCCTTTATGTCCCAAGGCCAATTTTTTCTTGACATGGTGTAATGTTCAGATGCTTCCACCTGAAGTCACAACCGCAAGGAAACGATATACCTCCTTTCGCAAGAAAAGGGACAGAACTGCGTCATAGTGCCCGCAGCCTTGACAATTACGATTTTGCAAAGTTGGAGAGGATAATTGACGATCAAAGGATTTCAATAATTTTAGAAAGAATTTTGAAAAATAAAGTTCCTTTAAAAAAATATGTGATTCTTTATCCTTTCAGCGTGTATTTTTGAGCCTCTTGAAATGAAGTCGTCGCACTTTTAATGTACCTCAGTTAATTTTATGGAATTAAGTAGCGAGTATGGGAATTGGGCTAAGACAAAAATAGTTAAAGGGTCTCACTGGCAAGATGGCCATTTGCCTAAATCTAACCGCATTGAATGTCGTAACTCTTCTAAGCTTTGTCATGCTGTGGGCTTTCCTTAATGGCAACAACGAGACCAGTTATCCATAGGTTATACAACATTTAATTTTTAGGAAATATTTCATTTTTTCCTGAAAAGTGTCAAGGCTCATTCGAGTGATTGAGCTATGATAACACTGTTGGGACCGTACATAGGTCCAACGCAAGTTTGTGGTGCAGAATTTGAACTCGCAATTCTATTTTTTAAAAGCTTCCTGTGGAAGATTGAAGGTAGTTTCAATGTTTTAAAATTGTAAACAGAATTAGCTCTGTTTAAATATCAAAGTGGTCCAATGTCAATTTAATAATTGAATAAGAAAGGCACGCGAACACGTGATCTCGAAGGGAATAAAAATTATTTGGAAACGTCTCTAGGTTTCGACTAAAATGTCAAAATATTTGTTGTTCCTTCCTTCACTTTAGGAAGATTTTAAAAGAAGGAATTGTTCTTCGTAGAATCGACTAATACTTTGAGAACTTATCCATTTAAGACTGTAAATCTTATGTCACCTTTTATAACATTCCAATGAGCTTTCAACGATGACAACTTGAAGCGTGTTCAATTTCCTTGAATGATTTTCCTCTCTTAGTCTATACATGTGTTCGAAAAAGTCCTCTTCATATAAGAATGAAAAAAAAATTACTTCAAATGGATATACAAATTTATTCCAGACGCCTTGGCTCAAGGAATCCGAGAGTTAATTTTCTTTAAAATTTCCGTTCCGCTTCGCTCTAATCGGTCCTAATTGGATCTAAAAAGGCAACACATTTCATCGGTTTGATGATGCTACCAGTAAAATAAGCGCACAAGGATGACTCCAGATGTTATTATCGTAATCATTCCCAAGGCTATCTAACTTCTCCTCCTTTCGGATAACTTGAGGCAGCTCGAGAAGCATTCCTCGCGGCTGGCACCACTGTGCAGTGGCACGTAAACATTTCTTTCCCTGTTTTTTTGTAAAAAAAAAAACACACGCACACAGTGTCCCAGATTTTATTGATTTTTCCTTTTCATCATCATTTTTCTTTTGTATAGGAATGAAAAAAGAAAAAAAAAACGGCCACGTACGTTCCCCGTAGCCGTTACGGTAAGCAAAGTTAACTTCACAGGGGGAACGAAGGGAGTTGCTTGTTCATTCTTCTTTCATAATTTTTCCACCCTCCTGTGAGGGTGAATTACGAGCATCATAGCTTGTCTACATCATCATTATCACTACACACACGCTCCGCTGTCATCGTCATTCCTGAGACTGTGCTGCTGGTGGTATACCTGTGAATTTAAGGCTGCTCTAACTTTCTAACTTCTGGTACGCATATACACTCCTGTGCATACCTGCTGAATAATTGTATCCTTTTGAGGTATTCAAGCCATTCGGCCAGAGTTGGAGGTGGAGGTGGAGAACAGCTATTGGCTCAGGCTTAATGCTGTTTGTGAAATAATCATCATCATCGTTGACGTACTTATGGCCGGGTTAAGTTAAGATACTGGCTTGTGTTGGGGGGCTTTTTTACTTTTGTTGTTTGTCGAGTGTGCTTAAATAATTTAACGTTTAAATTTTTCATTATATCGTTGACAGAGGGTGGTCTGAGGGGACCGCGCTGCAATTTGCTTGTTCTAAAAATAATGTATAATGTATCGCGTTTAATTGATATGATGATGCGGTGTACGTGGGCATTAATATTTATAAGACCGACGCGGCTCGCCGCTGCGTGGCTCTACAGCAGGTTGGTCTATATTTTTCTGTGTTACTTTCTTGTGACCCCATTTTTTTCGTGTTTCTGTCGTGTGTCGATATGAAAATAATTAGTAATTTTTCAAAATGTCACGTGTCCGTGTTGCGGTGATAGTGTGGTTCTATTATTTGGATTTTGAAAACAATTAAAATGAATAATGAAGGCGATTGATTGATTGAATCTGGTTATTGTTATTTTAAAAAGCATTTTCAGAGGCTTCTAAAGGTCCTTTTTATACGACAAGGAGTCGCCTGTCCTTAAATTGGATGCATTGATAGGTTCCAAGTCCGAATGCTTAAGTGAGTCATGAAGTCAGCATTTATCCTTACAGTGGTCTACCAGCGATACTAGCCTGACAAATTTGATTGCTGATTTTAAGTGTTTTTTCTATCCAAAATTTAGTTCCAAGTGTGTGTTGTCAAAATAATGGTATGCGTCATTTGGTCATCTGTTACGACAGAGTGACGGCACAATCGTCAATAAAACACAAAAATCACATTGCGTATGCCAACCATCTTGAAAGGCGAATAAAATACTGTGAATTTTGAAATTATTCAAAAAAGTCTATATGAATACCAAAGGCGAGCAAGAATTTTTGTCCTTTCGCAGTCCCAGTTCATCACATTCAGATCTTTCCATTTGAAAGACTTGCTTTCGCAAAAGAGCTAAAAAATATCGAGTTTAACAAAACTACTGGTCCACACGGTATTTCCCAAGATCTTCCAAACTCTGCATTCTTCGACGAAGCAAACTCATGGCAAAAGCTTTTTTATGTGTCCCACTAAGAGTGCCTTTTCTTAGCCCTAAAAACGGCAAGTATTATTCTCGTGGAAAACGCTCATAACTCCTCAGTTTTTGACATCTCTTGAAACACGAAAACATTTCAATGGCTTCTAAAAAATGAAGCCGGGCTCTGCACTTTTAAGATGAAGATAAGATTTGACAGAGCTTCGCTCTAAGCTTTCTTCTCAGAAATTTTCAATAGATTAGAAACAAGCTTTCGGGCCGATGAATTTAAGTGGGGCTCGAAGGGTTCAAGTTTGCGTTTAATCTGCAGAAATGTCTTGCCTTGTCTTGTTAGCCGATGTCGCCGATGATTTATTTTTTTAAAATGCAACTTACATATGCATACATACATAAGTTCAATAGTCCTTCCATTGGCTTAAACACAAAAGAGGAATGACTGATCGATCATCGATTTTTTGCGGTGAGGCATGTACAGTAGTGTGCAAAACTGAACACATAATTTATGATTTATGATTTCTAAAGGCGAATTCAAATGAAATTTTCACTTTTATTCCTTAAACTAATTATTTAAATAACTGTGCGTTTAAAAAATTAAATAGTAAAAATAAAAATCAGTATAGCTGAAATTCTCACTTCCTTTATGTATCGACTTTTGCACGTTTTTGAAGACGTCCGTTGTCATGTTATGCATTTCAATATTTTGTCTTGCACCAACTTTTTTATAATTTCGTGAGGTATTTTTTCCCATTCAGCCCGTACTGTTATCCACAACTCCACCAAGATCTACGGCACCCTTTCAAACTCGTCCAGATTTATTTTCACAAAAGCCCATCTATCGGATTTAGATCCAGACTTTATGCTGGCCATTTCATGGTCTGAAAGTTTTGAGTTTCCAACCAGTTTTTTACAGTTTTGGCTATGTGCTCAACTTGTTGGAAAATTTGCTCGTCCCTTGGTTAGGCACATTCTTCAACAAACTCTGGAAAATGGGTCTGCAAGATATGGGGCTAATCCTCCTTCTTCCAAATGCAATTTATTTTTTTCTATTGGATTGAGTACGCTTTTTTACCACCAACCACACAAGTGGTACGATAATAACAAAAAGAAAACTAAAAAATTAAAAAAGATCATGCTTCTTACTGTAGGTGTAGAGTGATCGATTTCTGGGTACGTCAAAGCATACGCAATTATGACAGTCTGGTACTGCCAATTTCAATGAATTTTACTGCTCCCTCTATTTTGTGTACCATAACGGTGTCTTTCCTCTTTTTCGTTTGTCATTATCGTGCGAGCGATGATGCAGGGAAAGACTTATGCGCTTCCAAATTTACCAGAAACTCAATATTATATTTTCACGGTATATAAAGAGAGCTATTAAAACTTTCAAAATTTTGCAAATTTACTTTCAAAGTGGATGTGCATTTAATTGAGACTATTGAGAACGATCTCAAAAAAAGATCTTAGTGACTAATTTTCAGTCGCACAAGTCTATAGATAATTTTCCATGAAGCTCTCGAATTAAGTAAAATAATCACGAAATCGACAAAACTCGATTTTAAAAAAAACTTATCAGGTTGGCAACAAAAGACAATTTGTTCATGCAACGAAATAACTTTATTCTGTAATGTATTGCCCACTTTGTGCAATGATCTTTTGCCATCTTTCAGGCAGCATCATAATTCCACGTTCAAAAAACTTCTGGTTTTTAACAGCAAAAAACCGAACCAGGTACGAGTTGACATCATCATTTTTATTGATATTTTTACCATTCAAGAAGATTTGCAAAGATCGAAATAAAAAGTAATCAGATGTTAAAAGGTCAGGATTAAATGGCGGATGTGGCAAAACATCCCAACCAAGCTCCAACAATTTTTGCCGAGTGACCAAAGATGCGTGTGGCCTTGCATTGTCATGATGGAATACAACACCTCCTCGATTTGTCAATTCGGGCCGCTTTTCTTCAACTGCATTGTTCAATTTTGTAAGTTGTTCAATGAAGACATCTGAATTCATCGTTCGGTTGGGTGGTAAAAGTTTAAAGTAGACAATTCCTTTGTTATCCACCAAGCTGATAACATAACTCTCTTTTGATGAATATCAGCTTTTGATGTTGTTTGAGCTGGTTAACCAGGCTTTCTCCACGATCTTTACCCATTGTTGTAAACAACCCATTTTTCAACACCAGTTATCAATCGTTTTAAAAATGGATAATTTTCATTACGTTTCCTTAACAAATCGCAGATTTTAATGCGTTGTGTTTAATGATTTTCTTTCAGTTCATGAGGAACCCATATATCGAGTTTCCGTACATAACAACGTTGTTTTAAGCGATTTTCAAAGCATGTATGTGATACATGAAGCTTTTCTGCAATCTCACGTGTTGTACTGTGACGTTCCGAATCGATTATTGCTTTGATTTGGTCGTCATCGACTTCAACTGGACGACCAGCGCGTTTTAAATCTTTTAGTGAAAAATCCAGAATGAAATTTTGCAAACCAATTTTAACACTGCCGTTCCTTTAAAGCTTCATCGCCATAAACAGCACATAACTTTTTGTGAGCTTACGATGCGTTTTTTCCTTTCCGGAAATAAAAAAGCAAAATACGACGTAAATGTTTGTTTTTGTTTTACATTTTTCAACAGACTCCAAACAAAAACTACACAATTGATTAAACATTTTTTTTTACTGATTGACAGTTGAAGTACCAACTTTCAAATAACAAAATGTGTTTGACATTTCGATTACGTCAGCAAACCTAAAAATTCAACTAAAGCCAGCTTTTAGTGAAATCCACAGTTATTTACTTGCCAATTACAATATTTCAAGCGAGGGACTTTAAAGTATGAGTGCAAGTAAAATGACCACGTTTACGGTTTAAAAACTTCAGTCCTAAAGAAGTCAATCCATCCTGAAGGTGTCACTGTTTGGTTTTTCGATTTTTCGATTGGTGCCATTATTGGCCCATTTTCAATTGTAGTCAATACGGATCGCTATAGAGACACGAAAAGCTTGGCCGAGCTATGGTTTCAACAAGTTGGGGCTGCGTGCCACACATGCTGTAATCCACAATCGATTGACTTTTTTTGGTGGATTGCCCAACATCGCAAAATTTTGACAAAAACCATCGAACTAAAAATTGGGCTTAACAGGATGACCTACTGCCATTTTGGCCATGAAAATGAACAATTATCAAAAATTAATCGGTAGATCTAGTCCTTTTAACCACTCAACAATTTCCAAAGATTTATTGACTCGATTTGGTCTGCGTCCTATTTGTTTTTAGGGAGTATTCTAGTCTAGAGGCATGAATTTCATGTAATTTTTAAAGTATCATAAAAAAAAGGCAATTACAATTTTAAGTATAAATTTTTTCACTAGTTATTTATTAACATAACAAGAATACAAAAAATAAAAAAGTTGAAAATTTCAAAAATTAGCAGTTGATGAAGTGGAGGTCTCAAAAAATTGTCGCATCACCATACCCACGATTTCAAGCCTCCTAGCAATCTCACACCAAAAAGAAAAACAGATTATTAATCTAGAATAATGTCGCAATGTCTGGAACTACGGAAAAGTTGGAAAGATTTTTTTTCCACAAAATGGCGACTGTCTGAAGAAAAAACAATTTTTGTACCACTTTTTTTACTGTTTCGAATTAAAAAAAAAAGTAATAGAAATTTGGGGATGGGGATAGTTCCAGACATAGACAAATGAAATAAAAATTTCAGGTATATCGGTCCAGTAGAACCTGAGAAATCGTGGGTATTGTTTTGAAAAAGACAGTTTCGAGAAAAACGCGTTTAAGGTTTCGCATAAAGTTTTTCGCAGTCTAAGTCTTGAAATGATATTGTAGACTTACATTTATTCAATCTGCCATTCCTGCTTCATACATCGGACCTTTCTCGACTTCGAAAAAACTATTTTCCGCGTTTCTCTCTTCATATCGAGAAGTTCTGACCTCCTTTGATGCGTTGGATGATCGTATCTCGGAGCTGCTGATGCACTCGTAAAACCGGTGTCTTCCTGTGCCATGAATCTATTGCCGTGAAATCGCCTTTTTGTTTGTCGATCTGGACGCGTAATCCTTTGTGCTGAGGATTTTTTATCCGTTTAATTATAAAAAAAAATATTTCACAATATTTTTATTTCACTCACAGCACATTTTGACAGCACGTCCACGTGGTTTGAAGGTTAGAATTCAACTGTTGGCAGCTGGAC
Source organism: Orthonevra nobilis (assembly GCA_963555765.1). Taxonomy (NCBI): domain Eukaryota; kingdom Metazoa; phylum Arthropoda; class Insecta; order Diptera; family Syrphidae; genus Orthonevra; species Orthonevra nobilis. The sequence continues at coordinate 36,130,312 of OY743224.1, forward strand.
GTAAGTGAACACTTAATATAAAGGACACAAGTCACCTTGGGTTCTTGTATTACAAAGGACAAAAGGTTTTACTGAGAAATATGGATTCAGGAACACGGAGAATCCCTAATGTCATTTGTTCGATTAGTTCCGGCCGAACAAGTTCAGATGCCGGGTCAGCAAAATACCGATATCTCCGAAAATAATTTGAATTTTGAAAAATCCTCTTGTAGATATATTTTTGAATGGTTATACTTTGAAAATATAAAAAGATCGATATTTTAAGACTAGAACACCCCCTTAAGCTAAATTTCTAAGCTTAAAAAAATATCTAATATCTAATCAAGCCTTTGATTGCCTTCCTCCTCAGAAACAAATTTCGATTATTACACAAATCCCACACGGGAATCTAATATGCAGATTCCATTCAAAAATATCGATGCATTTGTGTCTCATAACCCACTGACATGCAATATATGAGCAAGTCCCTACAGCGTTCCAAGTCCATCGATCTCATCTTGCATATTGCATTCCAATGCCCCGCACATACGACTACATCTGACATCTGAGCATTATTCCCCAATTGAAAACAATTCCATTTAAAAAGCTCTATTTTCACCAAGAAACGGAAATGCCTTCCTCGCTTCCTCTCGAGCTCTGGCATCCGTCAAGATATTCTGTTGTTAAACTAATTCATACTCAGGCAGTCCCATCATGTGACTAGACTTTTATTTGTTTAAAGCAATAAAGAAACATGGTATTTTGAAAGTGCCTTCCCGTATCAGTGTACAATGGGAAATAGTCTCAAAATTGACAAGTCACACTGGGTCGATGTGTTACCACTGTTGACATTTTCTTTCTCACTGACTCACTGACATAGTGCCATTTGTATTTTGTACCGAAAATCGATTTCGAATACAAAGTGACATGCCATCAGTAGCGACGACGACGACGACCGACAAGAGCCACGTCATTCCTAAGGAGAGAGTACCGAGTGAAAATTCTTCACCTTGTCCCAGCTCGCAGCACGGAAAAACAACCCATCCCTCGGGGGCTAGCATGGAGCGGAATAGCATTCTATCTAGATATGCAGGCGACATCAGTTGGTATTCGTATTCGTAGCTAGCTATGTCTTTATCGAGCTTTTCCCACTCAGATGTGATTGCATTAGGATTTATTTTTAAGTTGCTTGTTTGCCCCCCAGCACCACCTCCTTCTGTCGGATACCGACTAGAGATTCGTATCTTTTGGCTTTTTGTTGAGCAAAATGTTTTCTGCATACGACTCAGTTACATGTTCTAAGATTGGCTACAGAGATTACAAGACTCGTGAATTATTTGGCAATTTGTCCAAGGATGCAATCAATTTCTGTGTGTTCCTTCGCTACGAGAAATTAGAAAGAAAATCGAATCATTTGGTTTTGATCTCGTCGAGTAGATCACATTCTCGATCGAGGAGGGGTTGGAAAACTCACACAAAATGGCTAATTTAATTTTTTTTTTACAAACTATCATAAATTCCATTGCGGCACGTTAGTTAGTTAATTTAAACAAATGTCATCGAGCTGTCACGCAATAGATGGAGCCGACTAAGCAAAACAACAAAATTTACGAGCGAATAAATTTCAATGAAAAGTGTTGTTAAATCTGATAGAATTGTGAAGGAATGAGCGTGCAAATCGACATGTAGATGGACGGACAGTGTCCAGCTTGTAACGAATGCATCCGATATTATTACAGTGCACGGAAGGATAACTTTCTCTAAACAACTCGGACCGAACTTAATAATACAAAGTTTATGCATGCATATTTTAAATGGAATTATTGGGTGGCCGTACTATTGTTATTATGAAAAAACAAAATATTACTTTGCATTTAAGATGAGATATTGAAAAACTTACTGATTAATATGTCATGTGCCCATGTGCCTCGAGGTATTAGAAACACAAGCCTTGTTGAGCTGATTATTGAAATCCCTGTCATTTTATTCAATATTTTATGTTTTAAACGAATATAAAGATTTGCCGTGGAAGATGTTTGTAAATATTTAAAAAATTGTACCTTCGGGAAATTTATCTTTTCCTTCTTCTCCCGGCTTTTGCAGTTACATTCGCTTAGCACCTGAAAAAGGACTCTACATTTCAGAGATCATTTGACTTCGAGAGTGAGGCGTGTACTCGTCTCCATCACCTTTAAGACCTGGTTAGAGTTTTCCTACCGATATTTCTTTGGTTTGACTGTGGAGTTAATTGACGCCTAGGTTTGGATGTATTTCTCCCCTCTTCGCTCCCTATTGCGTTAAACTTTCTCATTTGTGGACTTGTCTTTATGTCCTGGCACATTGAGCCACCGCATAGACTTCAAATATAATCTTTAGTGTCCGAATTTTGAACAGAACCTTCATGGCCGTTTAACTAAACTAAATGTAGATAGACACCGACAATTTTTTTCTATGATTGTCATATTTAAATATTTACCGATGGCCTTCGATCCTTTAAGCTGTTTAACCTTACAAACCTTATGAATAAATAAAAAAATTAAAAAATAAATAAAATAAACAAATAAAAATAACGAATTGGCTACAGAAATAAGTCCAGGAGATGATAACATTTTTGTGATAGGTGTTTTCGACAATCAGTGTCAACTTATTCTTCCTTTTTTTCCTCTTGTACAACCCATGTCGGTTGGCAACAACACCGAGACCTGAAGAATTCTATTGCATCGATTTGGAGTTTAACAAGGAGACGTACTGCTTCCCTTATGAAAGATAGTATGTCTTTTATAGTGTATCTCTTTAGTTTCACTGAAGTGAGCATATCCTTGTTTAAAATACGTTTCCTTTAAGAGTGTAGTGCCGGACATTCACATAAAATATGTTTGAATGTTTCATCCTCTTCCAGGCATAGCCGACATTCCTTATTGTGGCACAGGCTTACGTTCGTAAGCTTTCTAAAACTTTTCTCGTCAAGGCTAAGGATTTCCGGATTCTTCACTTGGATTTCTTAAGACCTTCCCCGTCGTTCTAGGCGAAGATTGTTTTCCCATTCGTAAATCAGCGTTGTAGCTATTGTCCAGTCGAGACTACAAAATAGTTCACGATCTGTGAACGCAGTTTCCGAGCAGGCTCACGCGACCTAATCTACAAATTGTTTTCCAAGGACCCGGCCTAGCTTCACTTTGTTGTGTCTGGTAAAAGATTGCAGTGTCCTTGTCCATAACTTTTTATTAACTTTTCATCTTGAAGTTCTTGTTTTCGGTCCGATTTTCGGAATTCAAAATTTTGACATATCTCCACGTATCGGGGACTCAGGAGTCAGATTCCCTTGTTTTTAGAAGTATTGTATACCTCTGTGTATGACTCGTCTCGCATATCTTGATCATAACTTGCATATCCAAATCAGAGTCATTTGAAGCGTTTTTGAAAAAAGAACTCGTGAAAGTGTTTTTGTTAAATTTGATTTGGTGGTTTAAGTTTTATAATAAAAACACTGGCAAAAAAGGGACAGTTTCACCTGTTCCATTAAATTCAAATGGAAAACCTACACAATCAATTTTAGTTACAGTTTTCAAGAAATAAACACATGTATACACTGCCGTTCATAAGTTTTAGGAAAGTACCTTCGGACAGAGAAATTCATATAAAAATCTTGGTCTTTTTTGATTTTTTTGTGAAAATAAGTATGCAAATAGAATCAAGTTAGCCTTGGTCATGAAAAGATTTGGGTACTTAACGACTCTTTGTCAGGTCAGGCTCTTTGTCGTCAAAAAATTTACGCAATTGAGCCGTCAATCGAGACATTAAGTCTTTCAATTTTGAGCACTATTTGAGGAATTGTCGTCTATTTCGCCGATATGAATGAGGTGTTCAAAGCCGACAGAAATCTGTGTACAAGGTTTTGAGCCTATCCGCTGCAATTCATTTTGAAAGTCTCTTAAGTGCTTTTTTTTCAAGGCGCAAAGTCTGTGCACTGTGCACTGATTTTGTAAACAAAAACTCACGAGAGCAAGTTGATAGCAAGTTAAAGCATATGGACACAACAGCCGAACATTTAGTCATTTCACACCCATTGTGGTTTCCTATTATGCACAAAATCCTTTACAGAAAAGGACATCAGATTAACGGACATGCAGATGACTTATATAATCTGATCACTGATAATTATTTCCAAGGATTAACAATCTATCGAAATCTACGCGGCAGGAACAATAAAGCAGGCTTTCCGCCTCTCGAAATTCAATTTTTTAATTTAAGTCTTCTCAAAACAAAATAGACGAAACGCTGACAAAAGGGCTCAATACTTTTTACGGACATTTTAGAGTGACTTGGATTACACGGTAACGCAATTAATTTTTCTTACAATTAGACAGAAATTACATAATCAAAAAGGAAACAATAATTATCACATAAGTGAAGATGGGCCTTAGCTTTTTAAGTTTAGCAGTTTTCAAGCGAAAAAAGCAAATGATTAAATGGCATTCTTAGAATCAAGCAATTCACTTATACCTTCAATTTTAAAATTGTTTAAAATGCACCACAGACTCTTATTTATTACAAAATTACAAACTTCTTTTGGCCCTAAATAAATTGCCACACGTAACCATGATTAGACTAAAGATTCTTCGATTAGAAATATGTTCTGTGTCACCATCGATGTGACTTCTACTAAGGATTCCATGGCTACCAATGAAATATCCACCAATAAACTTAGACAACACCCTCTAGAAGCGGTAGACATTAACACCATACAGTTCAAGAAGGTGAATAATACACATCATCGAGCACATTGGAGGACGGCAAAAATAGAGGGATATAGCCTGCTTTAGTTCTTCAACATGAGTCATTCTATTGCGTGCTGTAGAAGACTATCTATTCAGTTGCTGCAGTTTTTAATCAGAAGAACTTACGGTGTTATTTTCTCCAATGTTTCCAAAAAGTTGGTTTCGATTTTATCGTTCCGGTTATTTCGAAGCAGCTTCGTCTTTGAATCTTTGTGGCACTCGCAAGTTGGCATTTTTTCTCAACTACCTTCCACCAAATAAGCAAGGCGTATGTTAGAACGGATCTGAAAAGTGATAAAGCCCCGTGTCTTGCCGGAATGAGTTCATAGATTCAACTACGCAAGGTAATAACGTTGGCCTTATGAAAAGCCTTTCCTTCTTCCTTACGGAGCACCTGAATTGGTTCTCTTTTTTCTCCATATGCTACCTTGTGTCAAGTTGATAATGCTGTACTCAGCTTGCTGTGCAACTACTGACAATGAATTCAGTGCTCTCGTTGTTGAAACATCTTTCATAGTCTATAGAACTGAGTCCGTAGACACTGTTCGATTTGGATTCGTATGTTTTTCTATTCACTTCCCTGGTATATGTACCGAATTATCGTTCAAAGGTTTTCATAAGAAAGGAGGACGGGCAAATAGGTCTTTTGACCATAGCAGTAAGTTGACGGGCCTGCTCTGCCTTGGGTACTAAATTAACTCTAACATCTTTCCAAGAAATTGGAACGGTTATCTGGAAATATACTGGCGCTTCCAGAAGCATTGAAAGTGGCAAATGAGTTTGATATACCGAAGACTTCGTTTAAGACATTAAAGTTCCCGAGTATGAATTTGACATCAGCGTAGGCATAGGAGGATATAAAAACCTTTTAGCAGAGTCTTTACCTCTACTCGGGAACTTGCATCACTGCATCATTCGTACAAATCTGTCTAAAGAAAGAGACACTTTCTGTTAGTTTCAGTCTAAGGCTAAGGTAAACATTACTTTTGGCATATGTTTTGAGCGATTTTTTTGAAAGAATCTTTTTAAGTGTCGTCGTGAAATTTAGTTACTCACATTACAAGCAACGTGTTTTGATTCAATTTTTTTGTGCAATCTGGCGAAAAATAGAACATTCGGAAACAAGTGCATGTCGAAAACGCATGTCGAATCGGTAGAAACAACCGCTCTGACCAACGCGAATGTAAACGTTTTGCGCACGCACATCAAATCTTACCTAAGACTGAGAAGTTTTGCGTTGTCTGAGTAGTTAAATATCAATAAATAAGCCGTCTACAAGATGTTACTCGCTGAAAAAAGCCTTTCAGTATACAGCTTCAATTGCCTCTTGCGACTTTTTTACTCTCCAGGCTGAAGTCACACCTCAAGTTCATCATGGTTGCTAGAAGAGTTTAAAAATGCTGTAACGTTGGTGCTGAACCAGCTTACTTTCAAGGATTTCCAAGGGTGCTTTGAATAGGGGGGCAACATTGAAATCCTTGTGCAGAGGGGAATATAGTAAACTTTTCGTGCAAATTCCCGGATTTTAATTGCCACATCTCGTATTCTACTGACCTTTAGAAAAGTTGTTTCTGTGAGGATTAAAACCATCACCGACTTGGAGTCAAAAATTCTCTAAGGAAGCTGAATTTAAATGACGAATCTCATCTCTTGAATCCCGATAACATCTGTTTGAAGAGTGACTCAGGTTTTCGATTGAGCTGCAGTTTCTGGGCTCTTTCGCCCACAGTACCGAATATACTCAAGTATCTGAGATAGAATGAAGTTTCTGTTTTTGATTGAAGCCTTTAAACCTACGTTGACTTCATCGCGAGACTTTTTCAGCTGTCATATCTTCGAGCTCTATTTTTAAAGTATCCGACCTGCCTTTATATCTCTGTGCCAGAGTGTTTTTGGCGACAATGATGAAAAATAACATCAGGCATGACCAACCTCTAAAGCTAGATTAAAACTAGCATGTCAGTAATTGTAAACCTTTATTTATTGGATAATAATTTAGTCAGAAGTCACGCTCGGATTTTGTTCATACAAAAACCCCGATTGGTGTTTTCGAAAAATGTTTTTTGTTAATTTTTCTAAACTAATCTATTTTGAGGTTGATTTGCTGCAATCGCTAATGAAACTAATAACTTAACCAGGCATTACAATACCGCTCGGATTCAATTAACTGGCCAGATGCATTGCAGGGGCGGGCTAATCCTCATAAATGGCATACAATCAAAGTTTAGACATTGGGATGTGGTAACTGATGCTGACGTCGATTTACGTAACTCGAACCAAATCGTGCATTTGACATTACTTCGGGTGCTGTTGTGAGTGATGTGCCTCTTTTTTGCGTGTCGACTCGAAACAAGAGCAATCAACTACCTAATCAATTTAATTAGTAAATTGATTTACTTGGATGGACACACAACGGACGTGTAACATTGAACAGTATTTTATATACTTTTGGGAGGGGAGGGCCGTGGGGGGGGACGTAAACTATTCCCAGCGGGCTACTTCAACAATGGAAAGCGAAATGTTTATTTTGCTCAATCGATTGCGTGGGAATTTTGCGTGTTTTTGTAGTTTCTGCGAAAAAGTGGGTGTCGAAAAGCTTACATTGTTGAAATGGAATTTCGCATTCAGAATTTCGACAAAAAAAAATACTTTTTAATACGCTTTTGGTTTTCAAAGTTGAAGTTTTTTCAAAATTTGTGAAGTTTATAGTTCTGTAACTTAATGCGTATATGTTTTTAAGGTTCCTTACCCCAAAAGGAGAAAAAAAAAACAGAATCATTATTTGATCACTTTGTTGTCCGTCTGCGGTTGCTAAAAAACCATGCTTCTATTTCGACGCAGTCAAAAGATGTGGCTCTTTTTGCCTCATATTTTGAAAATAGTAAGAGGAATCAAAACCTATGGGATATTTTCCCTAGAATCACGAAATTTGTCAAGGAGCAATTTCTTTTAGCATAAGTAAAAAGAAAAATCCGAAAATTGTAAATTTGGATTGACATCAGAAAAAACTTTCAAAAACACAACTTAATTTAACGCCAAGAAAAATACTATGTTTGAAAAATGGAAAATTAAAAAATGTAAAGAATGCAGTATGTTTTGATTCTCGCAAGGTATCAAAGCCTTAAAGGAACTTCACACAAAAAAAGCCTAAAAACATATATATACATACCTACCGAACCTTCATTGCGCAAGTCCGACTCGCACTGGGCCGTTTTTGAACTTGTTAGAAATTGGTGTTCTTGACTAGAACAATTGCAGCAAGGATGACGCCAATTCTGAACTCATGATCCAAACATAAAGATCACCTTCCTAGAGGGCACAGAAGTTTCACATCATTTAAAAGTCTACGAACGGGTGTCTTTTTTGAGGTATTGGTTTTTTATTCAAAATAAGTGTCTAACATGATCAATATCTTGACCTTGTCAGCTGACAAATTTTGTAGCATTTACTGTTTAAAACCTTCTTGGGGCTTAAAGCCATCGCGGCTACATCTTATTGAGGCCATCCTATCGGTCCAATTTCGTTCCAATTTTTTCACTACAGACGGGATTTTTTCGATAATACCGCACTAAATGTAAGCGTATTAGTCGTCAAGTATAGCAATCCCCACATCAAGGTCGTCTGAATGAATCAAATCACAAGATCTGTGTGGCCAACTGACAGGCCCATTTCTTGAGGTTATACGCTCACCAAACATTTGCCCCAATAAAGTGATGGTTTGTCTCGCTGCATGACTAGTGCCACATTCAGCATGCAAACCGCATCAACTAGTGACTTTTTCGTGATCAGTGGTGTCTCCGTTAAGCCAGAAAAGTACTCATGATTGAATATTATTAGACAGATAAGATTTGGCTCAACTTTAAGTTGATTTTAGTCCATTAACTAAATGCAGCATATGAAACCTGACACATTTACTGATATACTGATTAATTTGGCCAAGAGTTCCCTCCAAATTTTCTATGTATTGGACGGGCAGATGTCAAGGTCCAAAGAAAGACATCAAGTCGATAAATTTGGATCCTCGGTAAAACTTTCTTTTACAAAGGCGATAGGTTCTTCGGCACCCACCGTATGAGCTAGCTTTGGATGAGAATTATGAGATTAAGAGTACAAAGACGATTGTATTTTTACTGCTCATTTGGCAAATTTTAGAACAAAAAATTCAGTGATTTCTAAACCTTATTCGGCCAGCTATAACCGATTAAGCTACCATAACTCCAAGGATTTTTGCCAATAGCTAGCTATAGACTACAATTGTACAAAACAAGACCTACGAAAAATTTTGTAGTAAACTTTTATCGGAAAAAACGGAATCAAGTGCGATTTTACAGCCTCATCATAATTGAAAGTTTAACTAACCAAAGAGTTTAGCATAGATCGAAATAAATGGAAATCTGATGATGGAGGTACCATTAATTCCCAACCAAGCTCCAATAATGTTTGGCGAGTATCCAAGGATATGCATATATGGCGTAACGTTGTCCTGGTGAAACATGACGCCTTTCCGATGAACCAACTCTGACCGTTTTTCGTTGATGCTGTATTTGTTGATCAGGTTGTTGACCGAACACATCCGAATTAATCGTTCGCCCAAATTGAGAGCAAAATTCTTTTGGTGAATATCAGCTTTCGAGTTGGATTGTGCCGGTTCATCAAGCCTGAACCAAGATCGTTTTCCATTAAAGTTACTGCAAAAAAAACATTTTCCATCGCCAGTGGTGATGTGCTTCATAAAAGGGTCGGATTCATTGCGTCTAAGATGATCATGTGGAACCAAAATATCAAGCTTTTTAAAGAGTTTCAAACCTTTTTTTAAATGTTTCTGAATCGCTGTATATGACAAGTTTAACTTTCTTACTATATCTCGTATTGTGACGTGAAAATCTGACTCGATTATGGCTTTAATTCGATCATCATCAGGCTCATCTGGTCGACCTGATCGTTGTTTATAGTATCATTCAGTGAAAAATCTCCAGAGCAAAATTTGTGAAACCAATTTCGGCACTCTCTTTCATTTAAGGCTTCTTTATCATAAACATCATGGGATCCTTTCTGGTCATGGCTCTATTGAAGCAGTATAAGACGTACTGTATGAAGACCACCTTCCTTATAGTTCATGTTGAAGGAGTAAAGTGAAGCATAAGTCTGGTCCTTAGGTTTAAACCATAGCTTTGGCTAATATATCTAAGATTTGTTTGAGTTGTAATGGAGGAAGCAGGTTTTGTTTTTTAAATGGGATGATCAAGTTTAAGTGTTTTTTAAAAAAATAGTTTTTAAATACGAGCATATATTCATTTTACAATTTTTTTACAAGTTTCACATTAAGAAAGTAGAATCCATTGATATTCACCTTTCCTCTTTTCCAAAATACATTGTATGTGATTTATCCCAGATCAAAAATGAGACATTTTTCTAATTCTTAATTTAGCCTGGCGTTAAATAATTATAAAAAAAAACCTACCTTATAGTTCCCACCCCCCCCCCCCTTTTTTCTCGGCAATTTTCAATTAGTTTTTAATTTTTGTTTATTTATTTAATGACAAGTTTCACTTTGGCAGTTTTTCCTTCTTTTTTTTTTGGTTTTGGTATAGAAAAACATTTAAATTGAGATAATAGTCGAGATTTTCGAAGCATGCAGCAGCAGATGCGTTTTGCCTGAATTATGACAGATTTCGACAGTTTTCAGATATCGCGTTCATAACCCATTTCGTCGCCAAGAGACACACAATTTTCGACAGCAAAAAAAAAAGGCCTGCGATTTATGTAAACATTAAATCTTATTTGAAATGTTAAAGAATTATGACTCGTTTAAGTTATTTTTAAAAATATTCATTGAAATCGATGCGCGAGTGTTTTTGCTTCTTTTTTTTCGGTTCGCCAAGATGGCATTTTGGAAGAGACATTTTGAAAGTGAATCATGAAAATGGTGAATTTATCGATAGGCTCGAATGTGATGGGTATTTATAATGAGGTTGAAGATTAAAGGGAAATGTGAAACATTTAAGTTAAGAGGTGATGCAACACAGATCATCTGTGAGGATTTTCACAGATTTCTAAGCATTAAGTTGGTATTTATGGCTCGGAATTATTTATTGCCTTGACGCAGTCTACGATTGAGTGCAGTGCTATTTCCAACGCTACGTTGTGCGAACTTTTAACAATCTCACTTGGAAACTGATTGGGATGCGGATTTAAGCCAGCTGGATTTAAGCCACATTTTTTAATAAATCGATCAGATCTGAAAAATAAGGCGGTATAGTTGGTGTCCGTGGTTAAGTGGTTTGAGTATCGGCTACCGGGTTCAAATTCGGAAAGAAACTTCTCTTATTTCTTAAGGCAATCCTGCTTGTGGACCCGGCAATCAACTACAGCTTTTGGTGTATCCAGAGTTGACGATATCGTTCTGAACCTAACGAGGAATCAGTTTGCGAGACAAGCAGCGGTTGAAATTGTATGAGATTACAACAGAATTTTTCCGGTGCTTAGCTTTTTTATATATGCTAGGAATTGTATGGTTGGCGGAATGATTCTAACAGAAACATTGCCTCATCGCAAAGAAACTGGAAGCCAAATTCTCTGTGAACCTATTGGCTAAGCAGATGGGCATATTCTTTTACGAGTGAAGCTATCAGCTATTCGAAAACTCAAGCAGAAAACTGTGACCTACAATTTCATCACTTGATGCGTTCACTTTGGAATTGCTTATCCTATGTCCAGGAACCCATAATAGATTGATGTCATGTTAGCCAAGCGTCTCGATATTTTCACATAGCCTTTGATTTTATAATCAATGGTTAACTTGGGCAAAGAGCGGCTTGACCAGAATGCATATCTTCCGGAAGAAAAAATCGGCAGAGCTTTCGAAAAGAAAATAGTTAATTGGATCGACTATACTTAGGAGCGTTCTTTATTAACAGATTAAGGGTGAAAAATTAAGCACCATTTTAAATCTTGTTTGTGGTCCTAAATGTAACTAAGTAGAAAAGGACATCGCCATAGATATGATTTGCGAGGCGATGTCACCTCGGTATCATTTCTCGCCCTAAACAAGGCAAAAAAATGTAGAAGTCGGTCTCAAACCAAAGTTTCTGGCAGACGCAAGCCACTCTACTAGGCTTTGGTTTAAACTGACCGATGGAAGACTAGAAATGTCGAACATTTTTCGATAAATCAGATGCGCTTTTGACTTTTGAGCATTTAATGACAAGTTGTGTTGACGTGCCCAGCGATAATTGCTTTCAAGATCTATGTTCACAAGAACAGCTCATAGGAAGCCGTTCATCATCAGCATTCATGTGTTCCGTACAATGTTGAATTACTTAACGAAGCTCATTGACGTTCAGTTCGAAGAGTATGGGTCTAAAAACTGATCCTTGAGGGACTCCACAATAAAGTTCAAGGAGCTGCGATTAGTTTGGTCTTGCTTCCATATTCTTTCGTCTTCCAATTTAATACGTGGAAAGAAGTTTCGTCGAGAATGCGGAGAAATTTAACTCACGTCTTGGAGTCGGCCTCAGATCGATCAAGAACGATCAAATCATAAAGTAGAGTTTTCTTTTGACTTATCAAGTATGGTGTGGATTTAGTCAAAAGACTCGGGGATAACGACTAAGACGGCAATCAATTCTTGGGCGGAGTGTCCTCGAATCTTCTAAAACACCAATGACACATTATTGTTCTCGAAACAGGACCGTATACCTGACGGAGGATTGTTTTTTTTTTGTCGAAGGTCTCTTAGATCTTTTCTGCTCCATAAAGAAGAGCTATCAAAATAAAGGTTTTGTAGTGCATGAATATTGCCCTTCGAGCAAGGAGTTCTGATCCTAGTTGTTTAACAAACCGAAGCGCCATCGTTTGCCTTTGATGACTCTTCGTTGGAGGACCGCCAAGATGTCCCTATGTGGAAACTTGTGATGTCCTGTCCAAGATTTCCAAGATTTCTTATCTCAACTAAAAGTCTGAAATAATTAGGATGATCTTGGTCCAAACTCGATAGGGTTTTTGGAACAATGCGCGACATTATCAGTTTTCCCGGCTTTATAATCACTTAAAATGTGTCGACTGTCGAATTGAAATTCGTTGGTCCTATCCAAGATTTGGCGTCGTTAAAGCCGCACTGATATCGGAGGATTTTTGTGTTGCAAAACGTCTTAAGATATTCTACAGTACCGTGGTTAGGATACAGTAAGTGACGATTTGTCCTACTAAACCTGATCTGTCATATTTTAAAAAGTTCAGCTTGCCTGAACCTGCGCTTTTCTTCTCTTATTTTGGCAATATCAATTTCTTAAAAATCTGATGACTAAAAAACGTTAACGTCTTCCTCAATCCTTCATGACCATTCCCGTTTAGAAGTTGCTGGAAATGCTACGGAGAGACTGAGTGCCTCCTTCGTGGCCTGCAGCATGCATGTAATTACAATTTTACGAGCAGAGACCAATCGAAAGGTACCCGATAAGAGCTCTTCATATATTGTCACAAAGTCTGCATTAGTTAAGTAGTCCATGAGGTCTAAAGGCTTCACAAAACTTCATTAAATTCATCCCTTCCTTAGACCAAAAGGACTCTTCTCGGTCCTATGTTTTACATAACTTCCCCCACTGCAAATGAGCCTTTCCGACCAGCAATTTGTTGATTTGATGAAATAAATATCGGCTCTCCCAACCAATGAAATTGAAACAAACGGATCTAGGGGGATGTCAAGAGCATTTCAATTTAATTTCAAAATTAGAAAATACAGGTGCTCTTCAGATCGGAATGGGCAAAAAAAAAACATAAATGTAAACGTGCTTATGATTGGAAGAACTAAGAAATCCATTCCCATTTGGCTTTGGCAAATAGTTACTTAGGTCTTGAGGGAACAGATACTGCCGTATCTCGAACTATTTCAGTTCACTTTCAAGAAATTGTATTTTTATCTTTCATATGCAATCGATTGAATCGAAAATAAAACTGACAAGTGAGTTTGTAGCCTGCATGTAAGTAGTTCGAAAAGGGACGTTTAGTTTGTTGCCCGTGTTGTTCAGTGGTGAAGGGAAGGGGGGCTCGATAAACGGGAAGTGAGAGGGAATTGGCAGCAAACGATGTTTTGGCATTCATGAGCTGTGGCGCAAGAGTTCTGTGGACTAGTTGGATTGTCTGTTCTGGGACGGTAATTTTTGGGGTTTGTTACGAGAAATGAGTTCCTTGGTTTGTTGTTTTTCGTTTTGCATCTCTCTACAGTTGGAAAGTGGGGCAAAACTTTGTTTGTTGGATTGCAGCTGCATTTGCAAATGGAAAGTTCTTAAAAGCATTTTATTATGTTGTTAATATTGAATGCATGTATGTAGATGTGCGGAAACTAGAAAAAGATGTGCTGCTATACATATGCATGCGACGCAAATGGAAGTGTTGCAAAGGAAAGCATGCTCCATTGAAAATGGGCTTCAAAGGGGAGGAAATAGTTAAGATTTTGCTTTTAAAACTGAATTAAGGTGTAGAGAAAATTTGAAAAGATGTTTGACGGCGTCGATTTTTATCGCAGTATAAACATGTAGTAACAGATTTTGTAGGTCACAGGACAAATTAGGTGTACTTAGCTTAAAGAAATCTAACTATTGGTATTAGCTTTGAGCTTTTGAAAGTATCCGCACACACTTTGATTATTGAAGGGGAATAAATAGTTCAGTCGAAAGGGTGGATTCCACTGGGCGAACGGACTCTGAAAATGGCAAATCATGCCATGGGCAGGAAAGGTATTTTTTAGTGGTTTGCAAGATGTGCATCTGATCGACCAGGGATTCCTGTTCCGATAAACTCCTTTTGTGTCAAAAAAGGTTGTCAGATTAAAAAATTGAGTTGACTTTTATTTTGTTTTGGCGTCTTCGGTAATCAATGATTGTCTCCTCTTCACAGTTTAATCAGGAAAATAGCCGTCTCTTTGAGTTAGACATTTCTAACCGTGATCAATGGTCGAGCAACATACTTGCCCCGACCCCAGAAACTTAATCTGGTATACTGATGGCTCAAAAATGGCAAATGGAGTAGGTGGACCCAACACTAAAATCTCTATACCCATGCGAAAAGATCCAAGTGTTTTCCAGGCTGAACTAGAAGCCATTGAATTCTTTGCCATAGAAAATCTTGCAAAAAGCCGTAAAGGGGCCCGAATTCTAATATATTCAGACAGCCAAGCAGTGCTCAAGGCAATGTCACCCAATCAAGTGGAATCCAAATGTGTCAAAAGCTGCTACGACGCCTTACAATCCCTGGCCCGACGTAACAAAGTTAGGTAAGGATGGGTTCCAGGTCATCATGGAATCGAATGCAATGAAATTGCGGACGAACTAGCCAGACTGCGTTCACGGGTCCGGAGCCTTTCTTTGGCATAAGCTGGACTACGGCCACAGGTCTGACCCACTGGAGAAATCTACCGGGGCCCAGACAATCTAGATTACTAATCAATCCCTTCTCTTACAGAGAAATGCTTAATCTCAACAAGGAGAACATTACAAAGCTCGTGAGCTTCCTCTCAGGCCATTGCCACTTGAGATCACATCTTACCAAACAAGGGCTCAGTACAACCACCGAATGCCGACTCTGTTTGAAAGACGACGAAACGGCTATACACATTCTTTGTGAATGTCCAGCTCTAATTTGGTTAAGAAGGCGTATCTTCCTCAAAGAGATATGCTCCCCATTGAACATAAGATAAACCAATTCTGACTTTCATCAGGAGGATGGAATGTCTGTTAGCCTAAACAAACTGCCCAAGATACAAAAGGTCTTTTCTTTCAGACCGCAGTGTCTGCCACTTGGGCAGGGACAGATATTTTAAAAAAATGACTGTCTCGGGGCTTGGATAAGTGTTTTGCGATTGAAAACGAATGCTAGATTCGGTCTTAGTTCGAAATGAAACCACTGGAGTCTGACTAGATTGAAGAAACCTAAAGAAAGATAAACATTGGGTATTTTTTGTCTAAGTGCGAGAATCTGAGCATTTTGGGAAGATCTTGTTTTTCTTGCTTCAAATGACTCTGCAGACGATTCAGTTCAGTCTCTGTCCTCTGGTTTGATATGAAATACATTTTAAGACTTCCTTTGGAAAAGATTTCGACAGATTTTTTGATCGCTCCTATTAATATTCTGCAGGCTGCCAGAGTGATGACTCGGATCCGTGGAAGAAATCGGTCAGATTAGCATCATGATAATTTGCTTCAAAAAATATCAATTTTATTACAAATTTTAGCTTGTGGATTTGAAGCATGAAGTCTGTTGTTTTCGTGATCATGATGCGATGTGTCCAGCTACAAGAATCACCTCAAGCTTTCAGAGGGTTTTGTTTATTAATGAGAGCCAGAGGAAGAGATGATTTCTTCTCTTCGAATATTTCTACTGACTACCTTGCCACACTCTCTCCAGCTTGTGAACTTATTTAAATAAATTTTCTATCTACATCTGTATATAGGTATCACCAAAAACGCTAAATTAATGTTAATGATGATTTTCAAAAACTGATACTTTTAAAAAATTATTCTTTTTCGAAAGCTTAGGAATTCCTTCAAACGGCTTCAGTACTTCACCTCGCTATTCCATTAGATAATTACCAATGCGAATCAAGACCTGAACATCAATTTTGCAATCAATGACAAAGTAAACTAGCTTAAAATGCGCTCTTAAGCACAAAAAACGCCAGCACTTTTAAGCCATCCAAAGCTTATCTAATTTAGCATATCTAAGTAGTGACTTCTGGGCCCCCCATTGTCTGTACATATATTCTTGCGAATGACACAATAGATAAATGTGACATGACACACAACTGGATATATGGAACAGTGAACGGGTGTGCCACCACTTGGTAGAAATCCATGAAATGCAATAAGACACCTCAAGGTTAAGTCCAAGGTAGAGCCCATTTAAACCGCTTGCTTCGATGTATGTTACTGTATTTTTGTTTTTTGTGCATTTGAATTCGTACTGTTTTTCGCTGCAAAGACCCAGGCGAACGGAATTATGCATAACAAAAAAAAAAACATCCACGGACAGATTGCGCAAAACAGGAACGAGATAATAATGCATGCGGAAAAAATTGGAAAACATAAAATAAGCCTGCAATTGTTTATGATGTAATTATGGCATACCCTATAATGGGTTTTGAATCGTAATTGGAATATGTTAAACTTAAGTTAATTTAGGGAAAGTTTATAGAACAATGTCAAGTGTCATTGGGAAAAAACGACCGATGAAGCCGCACGCACACAAGGTTTTCGATGCGCATGTAACTTGCAAGTTTCGATTTCTAAGGAACTTTTTGATCGAAATTCAAGTAAATTTCGACTTGCTTCAATTACCAGATTATACGACCCGTGTAAAGTGAAAAAGTTTCAATTTTTTTCAGCAGAAACAGCAAAAATTAGGTATGAGATAACGCTAATGCTTATGCCACCACGTTCACAAGTAGCTTTAGCTTCATAATTTGCGTGTGGTCGTCATGTTTATCGGACAAATTGCTTATGTTGGACTTAAAGTTTCATGTCGACTATAAATTACAGACTTGACCTCGGGGCCTCAAGCTCTACAATCCGGTATATTTACCACGTAGCTAGATTTTGTTTTAAGGAATCAATTTGTCATTACATTTTTTCAACGCATAGACTGCCAAGGAAGTCTAAAGATTTGGTTTCGCGGGGTAAAAGTATCACTTACGAAACTGTCACTTCAACATGTTTACCGCTGATCTCCGTATAGCTATAATATATCACTTTCTCTAGAAGATTTTTAATGTAGAATTGGAATGATAGATAGAAAAATTAATTTTGATTTAGGTGGTATCTAATCAGGATGCTGTTTGAGATCCAACATTTTGTCATTCTGCTATAAGACTCGTTCTTCTATACGCAATAAATTATCAAGCAAATTCAATTTACCCTATGGCATGGGAAAATAAATAAAAGGCAATAATCCGAAGCGTATGCCTCTTGGGGGCTGTCGCAAAGCTTATGCTGTCATTTAATGTAATTCTTCTATACATATCAAGCTTGTAGTTGTGAGCCCTTGCACTAGATTTAATTTTATTTTTCTTCTTTATTTTTTTCGCCAGACAAATTTGAATATTTCGAATTCGTAAGCAAAATTTGCAGACGCAAATTTATTATGTGGGACATATTGCGTCCATGATTTAATTGAATCACGCGCCAAAGTATACTCATGTGAGCGAATATATAATCGACGATGTACGTTTGACAATTAATGTTTTTACAAGAGTTCGATGTGAATTTAAACAGGCTTGTGAATTTCCCTTGAAATCGTATGAACATTTATTCTTGAATGCACTTTTTCAGCGGAAGGCTCAACTTGTAGTCAAGATGTAACCCAAATAAGGCTATACGTTTGATTCAAGGGATAACTAAGTTGAACTGAGCCAAGCTCCTTGAAGTCGCTGAAGCTGGAGTGAACCTTTGCGTCCGTGATTCTGCATCAATATCAAAATGTCACATAAAAATTGAATGAGACCTAATCCGTTCTGAAAAGTTGGCAACACGTGATGCATCGTAGGCTGTGCAGATTTTTCTTCAGGCTTAATGCCATGAAGAAGTTTTCATGTAGCTAATCAAAAAGGTCAACGACCGTATTCAACGTATAAAAATATGTTTGGTACCAAGTGTCGTTTAGAGACGAAAGTCGTTCCCCTAAAAGCTCTATCTTTTTGCTAGAAGTTGAAGTTTGATAGAAACGTCGAGTAAGGCCTCTTAGAAAAACAGCAACCTCAGCACTCAGAACGATTCATGTAATAGGACTACCGGTTGAAAATGTCGTTATTGCAGACAACTTCATTTCTATAACTCTGAGTTGAATTTTGAAAATGACAGCTGTCACATCAGAAACTTCATGTCATTATCTAATTATTTCAGTCTAGGATATTGGTCATAAGTAAAAACACACAAGTTTTTGTAAACCCGTAAAATGTCTACATTCGTGCCATCAAAACAACATTTGCGGGAAGTTGTAATGTGCTTCTTTCGTTTTAAGAAAAAAGCAATCGAAGCGCATCAATTGCTTACCGAAGCTTACCCGGGCTATGCTATAGACGTTAGAATGTGTCAGCGGTGGCTTAAGCGGTTCAAAGATGGTGATTCCGACACCGAAGACAAAGAACCACGTGAAAAAGTAGGAAGACCATGAATTGGAGGCATTGCTCCATCAAGATCCGTCACAAACGCAAGAAGAACTTGCAAAATCACTTGGCTTCGCTCCAAAACAATTCCGATTGTTTGAAAGCAATGGGAATGATCCGAAAGGTAGGACATTGGGTGCCGTATGAATTGAAGCCACGAGACGTCGAACGTCGATTTTGCATGTCCGAAATGCTGCTTGAACGCCACAAAAAGAAGTCTTTTCTGCATCGAATCGTGACTGGTGATGAAAAATGGGTACATTACGATAATTCAAAACGTCGGACAACGTATGGATACCCCGGACATGCCTCAACATCGACGGCCGTTCAGAATATTCATGGCCTAAAGGTTATGCTGTGCATTTGGTGGGACCAGAAGGGTGTTGTGTATTATGAGCTGCAAAAAACCGAATGAAACAATCACAGGCGAGATCTACCGACGACAATTGATACGTTTGAGCCGAGCACTGAAGGAACAACGGCCGGAAACGCTCGCAAGACAACATGGCCTTGCTGACCAGCACTTTCGTCATTTCGATGATGTCAAAAAATGGATCGATTCGTGGATTGCGGCCAAACTGGTCAAATTTTTCAAAACGGGTATCCATGAATTGCCAGAAAAATGGCAAAAATGTGTGGCTAGCGATGGGCTATACTTTGAATATTGAATTTATATCTATTTTTCCTCAATAAAGCATTGATTTTTGAAAAAAAAAAAAAAAAAAATACATTTTCAACCGGTAGTCCTATTACAAAAGTTCCACTACCAAAACACCTGTTTGTAAAGAGTGTAATTTTCAAAACATCACCAAGATTCGAAGAAGAAGTAGGTTTGTCATGCCTTCCATTTGCTGAACTCTCTCTGTAAAAACATTCTCAAAAAATATTGAAAACAGCGGAAAACTTATCTAAATTGATTAAAACTTATCTCGATTGATTTGGGCGGCTGCGATGCCTGCAATATCATGATTCGGTTAAATCAAGCTCGATGACGGTCAATGATGAGTACGTCTTCTTGGAGACCAATACATCCATCTGAAACCCTTCGCGGTCGAAGCTATCGAAACCACTAACTTTTTAAAAACTATAAGTTCATGAATCAGTTGCTGCTACCAACGAATTAGCCGATATTTTTGGTCTTCTCGGTTTTTTTATTTAAAAAAAAAATCAATAATATTGCGGGGGGGCAGTCCAAGCTTAAAAACGTGCGCTTATTTATAAGTCAAAATGCCGTATTGATTCGAAGAGAATCATGTGTTCGGTATCATTTTTAACCGGCACATTGAATTTGGTTCGAATAACAATATTTGGCAACAAAGCCATGGACCAAGACTTAGCTTCGAAGAGAAACCTGACAATTCTAGAAACCTATGGACCAATCTATTAGAATGAAGGAGATCACGTGGTCGAGGCAACTGTCATTCGAAAAACACAGTGAGAACCCATAAGTAATCATTGGCCTAACAAGAACCATGAACTGATGACCTTTTATCGAGGCATCAGATTGCCTGCTCTTAAATAGTCTTTTTGTCATGGCGAAAATAACTTTGCCCCTTCTATGTTAATGTTTGGTAAACTATAAACATTGGTATAGCCAGAGCCTCAATGACAAAAAACAACAATCTAAAAATATTGCACTTCACTAGAGGATGTCAATATTGTCCAACAATGGAGAATTTCCGACAATTCTTTCCAGAGTCCCTAGACGCCTCAGACAATGGGATTCTTTTCAGAATGATTTAGCATTTTTGAAACAATCTGCCTTGATAGTCGGCCACGGTATTATTTGTCAAAAAATTGTTATCAGCAAACCACAAAATCCATAGTTTAAAAATCACTATTTTGACTTAAATACAGGCTATTTGTTTATGTATTAATATAACGATAAACCGTTTAAATTCATAGCCCATTCGTCAACCACTTATTAAACAAAACCTACAAAAATTAGCCGCACAAAACGTTTAAGCGTCCTTAAACTTTTGCACAAAATTCCACTAAATCTTTCGTAACATTAAAGAACCAAAAACGTCAACCATTTTCACTCGTGCTGTAAATCTTGGAGAGAAAAAATTTTCTTCCCGCGCTTATTTACAAATTCCAAAAAGACAAATAAAAATCAAAATAACATTGGACTCATTTAAAGAAAACAAAAAAAACGAAAATAAATAAACGTTTGTTTTCGAATTTATATCTCATCAGCAGACACCCACTTTCCATTGCAAATCATTCGAAAACGTGTGCGTTTCGAACATTTGACTTGATCCTCTGCGCCGCAGCAATATGTTCATTTTGATTGAGGCGTATCCCGTTTATTTTCATAATAAAAAAGATGTGATTGGAAATTATAAATTATCACTTTATAATTACCGAAAAAGTTGTGTATTTTTCAAAATTTTCAAAAAAAAAATAAGCGACAATTTAAAAATAGAATAAATTTTTTCAAAATTCCATTCGCAAATGAATGGACGCAAAAGTGAGTGAGGGAAACGTTGTCACAAAGATTCCTATTGCTGCATAGCATTCTTCTGACGTGATGGCTTAGCTTAAATGATAAACGTCAAGAATAGATAAAAGAAATGTATTTTGAACACTGAAAAATATAGCAAGTGACTAAGCCAAGTTAAATGAAAAAGCGGCTGTTTTTTTTTCTAATTATAGATATACGGGTACTTCTAAAAGATGAAAGGTATAGTATGTTTTCGTTTTTGTTAGTTTAAAACATTCAAATCAATATTGGAATGTCATCGTTGAGGGTGCGAAAACTACGGAAGACTTGGAAAATGTATAATTAAGTATCCAAGGTCATAATGTATGCGGTCGTTAAAAGGGCGCGCTCGTAAAACGTGTTATGATACTACAAAGTTTTATTCCATATTTTTCTTTTATTGCGTTCTTGATTTTTAATTTGATATCGCGCCTGGTATAATACTTAATGACTCGAATAAAGTGAACAGCTTGGCCCTTGCCGACGACTAAAAATGTTTGCCTTCTCGGCAAAAGGATAGGTCGGGCGGTGATGATATTGAGTGCAAATAAAATAAAACGATTTTCTGATTTTGTTTTCAATTGGATATTCAGCTGCTAATTAAGTTTACGTAGAGTGCAACAGAAGTTTAATTTTTTTTAAAGCTGCAAACGCGTAGATTTTGAGTACATAGAAAAGTTTGACATTAAAATCTTAAATTACCATGACAGATTGAAATTTATTTTATTGTATTTATTATTCAGTCATATTTTTACAATTTGTGTATTAGCGTAACATATAGAGTTGTGTCATCATGGGCTTTTTTTATAGAACTTTTTATTACCGTTAAGGGAAAATATAAAACCTTTATTAATCCTTAAGGATCATTGCAAATATTTGCGAAAGAATTTTTGAAATCCAATGAGTATTTTTAAAAGATGACCACATACATACAAATTTACCAATATGACTTATTTAAATTATTAGAGAAGCTAAAGCCTCATTCAGCGAAGGAGGAGGACTATAGAGAAGTACGGGATCAAAAGTACTTATTTGTCTACTTAGTGTAGTCCTTTCGAACGATGATTTGCAACTTTTTCTCAACTTTCCTTAAAATTGGTTTATGTCTTTGAATTCTTATGAATCGGCGCACACTTTTTTCCTTCTCCTGCGAGCTACGTCCTTCCATGCTGAAAAGATACAGGAATCCTACAGATTCTTTATGATGATGGATCGATGTTACTTGTCCATGCCGTTCGAAAATATGTGAAGGCAACTTAGAAAACCATCTTGTGGGTGAGGTCCTGCTGGAGACTTGCTGAATTACGTAAGATACATATGGACATAATCCAAGCCATAGGGGAGCGGGGGGCAAGTTGTAAAAGGGGCAAGTAGTAACAAGCCTTTTTTACCTTCATAATAGAAGAATATTCGCTTGATTTTCAACCAAACCTACTACGTAATACCCATTCTATGAAATAAGCGCGATCAGTACCCCTCCGAACGGCGCAGGACGCGGTGTTGTGCAGGCGCTCCGATTGAGCCAGTTGATAGACTTTTTTTTGTTTATTCAAAATTGATTATCGCAGATTTCAAATTATTATTATATACAATTACACTAAGTGTTTGTTTACTTTGATTATATTAAGTGTAATTTCATACCAAGTTATAGAGGTTATTTTAAAAAACCTCGCAGTGGGGCATGTTGTAACACTTTTTCGGGGCAAGTTGTAACTTATTACTTGTAAGTTATTTATAAGTTGTGTCCTCACAGACACGCCAGAGAAGAACGAATTACTATAAGAACATGACAAAAAGTTAAATAAGACAAAGAAAACACGACAGATTGAAAAAGGCAAAGGAATGGGCAAAAGATCGAGAGGAAAAAGATAAGATAAAGATAGTCAAAAGACAAAGGATAGAAAAAGTCAAAAAGAAAGTTTTAAATTCTGAATCTGAACCCGAAGAATGGTTTTGTTTAGCTTGCAGGGACACTTGTGAAAATTCACACGAGAAGTGGATACAATGCATCATGTGCAAGATGTGGGCACATGTAAAACGTGCAACAGGAAGTAAGATCTCATTTGTGTGTCTCAATTGTGATTCCGATGAAGACTGATTTCATATTTTACCTACGTCAATCAAAAGACTGTTTACTGAAGAAATTGAGATTTTGTTATCGTAAATGGCTATGTTCCTTTGAAGTTTAAGAAAGACCTCGTTTTTGTTAATATTGCATTATTTTTCTATTACATTAAGAATAAAACTTAAAAGTCTAAGTTTGTGATAACGTGCCTAATGGTTAAAATGCTAAATGAATCAAAAGTCTGATTACTGAAGTAGTTAAGATTATAAATGGCTGTAAGCCTAAATTGCCTTAATATTTTAAGTAAAGAAAGAACATGTTATTTGTTAATTTTTAAATATTTTTTGTAAGATTAAAAATTTAACTTAAAAGTTCATAATGTTCATAATGTTACAATTTGCCCCAAGCCTGTTACAAGTAGCCCCAATCACGGGGTAAGTTGTAACATTCGTCAGTTTCATTTTAAAGCCGTTTCTACAAAATATCGCTACAGGTTTGAGCAAAAGTTTATATGGAATCGATAGTTGAATAGCTATTAATTGGAATAGTACTGCTAGATTTCATAAATACTAGAAAACTAAGCTTCCATACCCAAGAAGCGATTAATTGTTACAACTAGCCCCCCGTTCCCCTATCAGTTCATTTCCATTCAGTCCCTCAGATGTATATTGGAATACGCTTTGGGCTGAGTTAGTTCTATGCCCGTAGTCCGTTTTATTTGAAACTTCTTGCTAGATAAATATCGCTGTGAGCCCCAATACCAGTTCTTCCCTGAGCCTTCTCTCCCACACTTCATCCAATTCCACCGACCAAGGCTCATTTGATATTCTTCTCCAAGGAACAGGAAAAAGTGATACTTTGTGTCTGTGCTGGAGTTGATAGTGGACAAAGGTTTCAGAAACATTCCCGAAAAAAAGCTTTTGCTTAAATTTTAACTTTGATTTTTCTGCACTTATATTATTTGAAAGGACAAAGTTAAGTCGCTTTTTTAGCTGAGATATGTAGAATATTCTGACAACCAAGTCAGGAGTTCCACAAGGCTTCATACTCGGTTCTTTGCTTAAAGCAGTGCGTAAGAACGACCTACATATGTGCCTTCTGTTCTGAAGGATTAAGCAATTCAAGTGTATGCAGATGATGTACAAATCCATCTTAGCTATCGTATAGCAAAGGTCGAAGATGTGACAGCCTGTATAAATGAAGATATGTATATGTACTTAATATTATACTAAACAGAATTGAAAAAACGCCTAGCTATAAATTAAATGTTGCTGATGCTGAAAAAAGTGTTTTTAAACCCGCTAAACGTTTGAGTCGCGCACTTGGTCAAGCGCTTGCCTTTAAATTGGTTCAATTTACTATTACTAGGTTCGAATACTAATGTAACTCTTGAACTCTTATGCCGCTCTCGAATATGTTCCAGTTACAATTTGCGTTGAAATTGTCGACTTTTTTTTTAATTATTTGCTCGCTCTTCAAGAGGGTATTAAGACTCTTATAATACACGCACGGAGCGAGCGGAAGAATTAGGAGAAGAATGAAAGAATGTGTAGTGGTTTGAGAAACTCAGGTGTAATTGGTTTCAACTCACTTCCGTGGGTGGAGCCCGAAACGGGACGGAGAATTTTGATATCGACCTATTTGCTTTAACCTAATTCGCAGAATTTTATTCGACATTAGTTTTGATCTATGAACTTTGAAAGTTTGGAGGATTTAGCATTAAACACCCCGCTGTCAGTGTTATGGCTTCACAGCAGAGCCATCTACACACAATCTACACAAACCGCTATTTTGAAAACACGAATTAGGAACCAAGCCGATACAACAACCACTACAACAACGCCACCCATTAGTCAGACTACTATCACTGGTCGACCAACCCAGTTATAGTGCCATTAACTTGATCCCAATGGCTCATGGTGACTGGACCAGAATCGAAAAACTAGACCACTACTCTAGGAATCGAACCTGGGACCTATCAATTGAATCAATTGAAAGGCAAGCGCTCTACCAACTTCGCCACCCAGCTGTTCGTGTTCGTAGTCTCACCAAATTGGCGGACCTGCTGTTACTGCATCGGAAATCTAATGGCAGATGATTTGATTAAGTACGCTGATAGCAATTTCAATCTTCCTCCAAAAACAAAACTTTACAATTTGTCAAGTAAAATACTGCGAATTCAGAGAATGCAAATAATACGATACCATTCGGACTCCACTATTAGTATCAATCGCTCTGTACTAAATACATTGCAAGGGTAGTCATAATCCCTTGAACTGAACATGTACTTATTCAATAGAGAAGAGAAAATGGTTCTTAATAAGCTTTAGGGCATGCCTACCTAATGTTATATTGCGTTTAAAATATTTAAAACTGAAATTGGAATTTTTCGACGCCACAAAAGTTGACTATGACTACGCATGAGGCCATCATTTGCAAGTGTTTACTTCGATATGAAATTTTACGACTAACTCGTGCTAAATACTGCTTGTCTAGTTGCTTGGATTGGATTCCATTTTCTTCGATTTCCCTAATTAAGGACCCATAATGATGCAGGAAAAACAAAAAACCGGAAACCTCGTCCCCCATTAACCCCGTTTATATTCAATTATGTATCCTTATGCATCCTTTGCCTGTGGCATTTTATTTTTACTGTCCTAACCAAATCTGGTACATGCTCGTATAATCACACGTACTTATTGCTGTTTCTCCCAAAGTGGGATAATTCGGTGTGACTTTTGCACACAAGTTATTCCGCCCGCTTTTATGTCATACTATTAAGATTGCCATCTTAATGGGTTAAATAGTCGGTAATAAATGGCGAATTAATGATTCTTTTATTTTGGTTGTTGTAAGCAAAATAATGTTATCCAGATACTCGCCATTAACACCCTGGCTATCGATGGTGGCAAGGATCATTCAAGGGTTGCCTACATCATTCCTCATTTATTATGAACAAAAGATTGAGATACATTTTTTTTTGTGTTGTGTTTTACTATTTTCAACACTTATCAACTGTCAGCTATTTATACTTAAATTGAAAGATGGACACCCAGTGATAGATAGTCTTATCTAAATGGTTTCCTTTCGACAGCAAACGAAAATATACAACAAGGCAAGAGGAAGAGTGATAGATACTTATGTAGATACTCTGGCAGCGTTTGCTATTTACGAGTACATATTTAGAACAACGAAAGTGCTAGGTGCTTGTCTCCAATATGGATGACATTCTTAAAAAAAAAAGTGTTGGACATATGCAAAGAAGGATCTTATAGGGCTTCGCGATGTCACACTTGGCGCAATGAAAGTGAACGACAACCACAATGTGCATGTTTTACCCCGCAAGTGTGTTGTTTTTTTTGTTTTTTTTTTTTAGTTTGAAGGTTGTTCATCTAATTTCTTGGCAAGTAATTAGCATATATGCTCGTAGAGCTGTTTGCTATTTGCTGTATTATAGTCAAGGTTGCACGGTTGGCACAAAGGGTATCACAACGCCACTCGGCAAAAGATTTACGAGACAATAGCATTCCAATCGATTTTAGGTTGGCAGATACAAATGGCTTTAACATTATATTTAGTCTGACTTAATGTTGTTTTCTTTCTTCTTTTTTTTATCTACTTCCAGGTGGTGTGACTTGTAGATCCCAACAACAATTAGTTTATTTAAAAAAAAAAAAAACAATCACAACAATTTCAAGGAACAGTATTTTTTTTCACACTTCAAATCAACAACAAGGAATCCAAGCCACAGAAGGAACTACAGAGGCTTTAGATACATTTGTTAAAAATTGAAAACAAAAAGGAAAAAATAGTTTTGCAACGGAATACATCACAAGGAACCACCACAAAAATGCATATAGAAATTCAAGTAGCGTTAAATTTTGTTATATCATATTTGTATAATAAACTGCCAAGACGACGTGTCAATATTTTTGGCGAAGAATTGGAGAAAGCACTGAAAGACAAATTCCAAGGACACTGGTATCCTGAAAAACCTTTTAAGGTAAATATAATAATTTTATTTTATTTAATTTTAATTGATTTAACATAATTTATACAAGCTTTTAAATAGACTGAAATATTTACTAAGAAAAAAGCTGGTATTTTGAGCACTAGTTTTTTTTAACAAAGTTAGAAGTATTTGAAAAAATAAAGGCGTGTTTATTGGGATCACTTTGATCCTTGGGACTAATCAGAAACTAAATGGGCTTACAGACCGGACATACCTGCCATTTTCGCATCTCAGGAAACTTTTAGAAGTGTGTTACTTGTCACCTACTGTCAATTTGCAAGCTTTAAATGTTTTTGCTCACTTGTCAGGAGGGATCCTCCAATTCATGGCAAATCACTTCAATATTGGACAATTAAGTAATGTGATGAGGGCGCAACTGATTCGGAAGAGACAATAATCAACAGAGCTCCTCAACAGTAACCCACAGTGGCAACATAAAAAAACTTGCATATTTATTTGGATGGCGCTGCAGATCTGGATGGTCATGGGCCTCATGCAAATCTTTTCAACACCAGCCTTAGCATTGCTGCCTTTAGTTCGCAAGTCCTTGACTTCGTTTTTAGTTATTCTTGTCTTTTGTAACGTTTAGTCTTATGAATCGATGTCGTGTGTCCTTTTTTGTTGACAGCATATTCTTCCAGTTGCCTTCGTTCATCGAAAGTTCTATCAGTTCAATAGTTGGACAAATTTCTGCAGGATTTTGCCTCCAATAAATAGTGTGTGAATTTCAAGAGATTCTTTCGAGTGTTATGTATAAAGAATTCGGATGACAGTGCTTCGTCTTTGATTGGTTTTTTTTTGTAATCGGCACCCTGCACAATTGGACAAGTTTGACAGTGACGAAAAAAAAATCATCATCATGCTTTTTTTGAGAAGCCGATGTTGATCCCTTTGTCATTGCTAACTGACTTCGCCAATTGTTTTCGTGCCTTTTTTTCAGAACCTCTTAAAGTTATTGGCGAATGTATTGGCTATAGCAGCACAGCAACGTTATTACAATTTTCAAGTTTTTTGGGAGTTTAGAAAATCTTCATTCGTACTCTGGGTGTGAAAAATTTCGAGCCGATGTTGACTCCTCGAACCGTCAGAACATCAGAAGACACGAAGTGCGGCCCCTGTGGTTAGCAACGTGATCAATTTGTTTAACTTCTTGTTTATCTAGAGACGGAGCCTTGTGGATATTGGGGTTTTGGAAAATAAATTTTGAAAAGAAACATCGTGTGCTGATTAATAGCTATCCATATTACCGTGTCCGTTCACAAAATATTGAAAATGTCGCCAGAAGTTTGCATCTGGACCCGAAAGCCCCAACGCCTTAACAGAATTTTGCATAAAGATCTCGCATTATTTGCTCATAAAGTCCAATTGACTGAGGAATTGGAGCTAAATGCTCACCTGCTTCGTAGTCCGTTCTCTGTTTCCGCTTTAGATCAGCTCGAAATTGATGGGTCCATCAAATTGGGCCATTGGGTGCCATTAAAGTTATCCATCAATCGATTTACCAAATACTTAATGGACTACCGGTTGAAAATGTCGTTTTCAAAAATCAATGCTTTATTGTTCAATATCATTTTTCTGGCAATTCATGGATACCCGTTCTGAAAAATTCGACCGGTTTTCCCGCAATCCACGAATCGATCCATTTTTTGACATCATCGAACGACGGAAGTGCTGGTCAGCCAGGCTATGTTGCATCGATCGGAAGAGATAGTAATCGGATGGCGCAAAGTCTGGACTATACGGGGTAGGACATCCCATTTGAGCGTTTCAAGTTAAGTTTTGACGACATTTGCAACATGTGGCCGGGCATTGTCGTCTTGTCGTTTCCGGCCGTTTTTCCTTCAGTGCTCGGCTCAAACGCATCAATTGTCGTCGGTAGACCTCGCCTGCGATTGTTTCATTCGGTTTAAGCAGCTCATAATACACAACACCCTTCTGGTCCCACCAATTCCACAGCATAACCTTCAGGCCATGAATATTCTGAATGGCAGTCGATGTTGCGGCATGTCCGGGGTATCAATACGTTACCCGACGTTTTGGATTATCGTAATGTACCCATTTTTCATCACCAGTGACGATTCGATGCAAAAAAGACTTGTTTTTGTGGCGTTCAAGCAGCATTTCGGACATGCAAAATCGGTGTTCGACGTCTCGTGGCTTCAATTCATACGGCACCCAATGTCCTACCTTTCGGATCATTCCCATTGCTTACAAATGATCGGAAATGGTTTGCTGAGCGACGCCAAGTGATTTTGCAAGTTCTTCTTGCGTTTGTGACGAATCTTGATCGAGCAATGCCTCCAATTCATGGTCTTCAAACTTTTTCACCTGGCCGGGGCGTTCTTTGTCTTCGGTGACGAAATCACCATCTTTAAACCGCTTAAACCGCCTCTGACACATTCTAACGTCTATAGTATAGCCCGGGTAAGCTTCAGTAAGCAATTATTGCGCTTCGATTGCTTTTTTCTTTCAATGAAAGAAGCATATTAAAACTTCCCGCAAATTTTGTTTTGATGGCACGAATGTAGACTTTTACGGCTTTACAAAAACTTGTGTGTTTTCACTAATGACCAATAACCTAGACTGAAATAATTAGACAATGACATGAAGTTTCTGATGTGACAGCTGTCATGGTCAAAATTCACCTCAGAGTAATAGATATGAAGTTGTCTGCAATAACGACATTTTCAACCGGTAGTCCTATTAGATCTTTAATTGAGTATTCAAGCATTCTGGTGCTTTTGCTTGGACGCAAAGGAACAGCTTATTTTCGACGCCGACTTTTTTATTTTTGATAAGGTGCAATTAAGGAGGGAGAGAGATCTTGCCATTTCACTTTTTCTTCACTTAATAATTAATAAATATTTATATAAACATACCTTTTAAACATTCTATAGGGTTCAGCATTCCGCTGTTTAAAAACTGGCGATCCAATCGATTCTGTGCTAGAAAGAGCGGCCCGAGAGAGTGGCGTCCCAATAACCGATATCCTTGAAAACCTTCCATCTGAACTATCGGTATGGGTTGATCCCGGTGAGGTGTCATATCGAATTGGCGAGAAAGGTGCTGTTAAAGTAAGTAGCTTCAATGTGCATTAAAAAACAAAAAAACAAAAACACAAATGTTCTTTACTTTAATTTCTCTCCACTATTTTTTTTTATAGATTTTATTCTCTGAGAATAGTGATAATCATGAAGACTCATCATCGGCGGATCGTGAGGTGACAAAAACCTTTAATCCCGAAGCTCAATGCTTTCGGCCAATCGACGCTGTAAGCTCAAGTATGAATGGACTCAGTTTGAGTCCGAAAACATCACCGCATTCGGGCTCATCGCCAGCATCGTCCACTAGTCCAACATTTAAGGGCAGTCCGAATCCAGCTGGCAATTTCCTTCCTCGTACTCAAGCACCATTGACTTTTACTACAGCAACATTCGCCCAAACAAAGTTTGGTAGCACAAAATTGAAAACAAGCTCGAAACGTGCAAATAGGTTAGTAAATCTCAAATTCCCCCCTCCTCATATGGTTTACTCATATTCGCATCTATTTCAGCTCATATCGAATGTCACCGACGGAATTCTCTAATTATATTAAACAAAGAGCAATGCAGCAGCAGTTTCATCATTCCCATGGTCCGGCTGCACCAAGTAACCATTTTGGCCCAATAGGACCATCATCACCATCAAGATCTCTATCGCCGAATCCGTTGGCATTGGGCATTGGCCAGAATGATCCCTTCTATTTCTCTAACCTTGGCATGGGCATGTATCCGCAATTTAATGGCCATCGGAATATCTTCGATTCGCAGTTCCATACGGAAACAAATGGTATCTACAATGGCACCACAAACGGAAGCAACGCTGGCCCACCCGGTTCGGCAGTCAATGGTCATGGAAAGTTCTCATCGTATATTGAGCCTCATGGATTCTATGGCCTAAATAATCAATTGCCACAACAACCAAATTTACAACAACAAAACGGTAATGCCAATAATCACCATGCTGGTGGAAATCTCAACAACAATAACAACAGTAATCCCAAAATGCCAACCAACAATGGCAACAACAATGTATCGGCTGCCATTTCAGCTGCTGTTGGTAGCCTTACAGCAGCTGCTGCTGCTGGCTCAGCTGGCGGTCCCAGCGCCATCAATGGCCAACAGCAACAACAACAATCGGTCTCACCGATGAGCTCACCCGGATCTGGCGGTAATCAAGACTCGAACAATTCGAAATTGATTGATGGTCTCAATTCGTTCTATTCCAATGCAACAGGACCTTATCAGCACCTTTTGGTTGCTAACTAAATCTTAAGTTCAGACATTTTTATGTAGAATATTGTTTTTTTTTTTTGTTCTTTAAACTAACATATGAATTAATTTTCATTTCTATAGTAAAATATCATAATAAATAATGTTGTAACTCTTAGCGAATTGTTTTATATAAAATACTTTTATTTTTTTATGTGTAACACTAGTAGAACAATGTTTTATGATCTTCAGAACAAAAACAAAAAGCAACTAAAGTCTATAATATAATAGTAATAATTTTTTTTTTCTAGTTAAATATTAATAAACAAAAATTTAAATAATATTTTTGTTACATTTTTTTTTATTTATTACAAAAATTTCTCACTTTTTTATTTTTTCTTTAAGTTTATTCATAAAAAAGAAATCAGTGAATGGCATTCAATGGAGAAATATAATGCGAGATACCCACCAAAAAACAAGAAAAAAAAATAAAAATAACAAACTTAAATTATATCTATTGAGAGAAAGTAAAATTTAAAAAAAAAATTGATGAGAAAAAAACAAACAAACGTGTCCACTGTGAATAGTGTTAAGAAATTTGAACGAAACATGAAAAAAGAAAAAACAAAAATACATATATATGTATAAAAGAACTTTTTGTATGACTACTAAAAATAAAAAATATTATTAAAACAAATTTTAAGCGCATTGAATTAAATTTAAACAAAATAATTCAAAAAAACATGTTATAATTTTTTTACCTTTTTTACTTAACACAATTATTGATGATGAAACAAATGCAAAAACAAAATAAATATATATGAATATACGTAAATTTAAATATATTTTTATAACATTGGTGAGATGTATAAATAAATACATAATATATATATATATAAAGTGAGTAAGTGCAGAACGATACATGTTAATATTTAAACGCAAATATTTTTTTACACACTTTTTTTTCCTACATTAAAATTTAAGTTTGAATATTTTAATTAATTTAACATTTTTTTTTGTTACTATTTATTTAATAATGTGAGACTTAAATTCGCTTAGATAGAAGATTTTAATTGACACAAGAAACAGTATGGACAGAAATGTCAGCTTTTCAAAGCCTTAGAAACAGAGCAGGATTATGATCAAAACTTTTGAATTTTGAAAATCTCTTAATCCTCATCAACGAGCTAAAGTTAAAAAATTGTATATCAAATAGAAAGCCAACTAAAAAAAGGTTATTTGGCAGATTTGACTGGTCTTCACCCTTGAAGTGATACAACACTTGTTGCAAGAAAGCAGTTTGTTAAGGGTACCGAATATTCAGAACTGTTAAATAATTCCAACCATTTTAAACCGAAATAGCGATCGTTCGCAGTGTCAGTATTTGGCATTACTCATTGATCAAGGCCAATCTTCTTGCAGTTGCGTGCCTTGTCTCCTTCTGTACTAAAGTGATACCTCATTGTATTCTTTTCAAATTGCAAAACCAATTCTCTACAAAGATGAAGTCATGTATTTTCCAAATACGGTGACATTGGAGCTCACTTTAGAACGTCTTTCCCCACATTATCACCATAAGGTGAACGGTGAAAGTGATGCTGAAAGATGAAGATTATAACTCTCAATATTTGGAGGACGTACTCCATACAATTTCCCAAGAGCTAAAGAGTTACGTCTTAACAAGCTGTTGACCAGTGCATCCAGTGTTGTGACTTCATGGAAAGTTATACCATTTTTGCCAGGCTTTTGACTAAGCCGATTTGGCCTTCTCGTATTCATAATAAACATATTGAACTGGGAAAACAAGAACTTTTTAAGTCAAACCCTCATTGGTTAAAAATAAATGTCAAACACTGCAAAACCAAGAAAAGTAAAATATTTTGACTGAATCCCAAGGCGATTTCGAAAATCTCAAAAACTGTTCAAATTTTGATCATTCTGCCAGCGAACAAGGAAATCAGAGGTATGGCATGTAAGTTTTGATAATCCTACTATTCTAGGAAGTCCTACGACTTTAGACAGCATTCAGGGACAATTTTTTTTTTAAACATATATTCACATTACCACTTCCTGTTATCTAAACCAAGATCCTGCATACAACGCAAGACCCTTTTTCAAATCTCAATAGGCCCTTTTCTCAGCTCGCTTGATCGAAAAACTGAGAAAGTTCTTTGCCGATCCCTCACCCTTATTTTGAAGACTTTTAAGGTCTTCAGATCCAGATCAGACTAAAGTTCCTCTTTGAAGAACTTTAAGTTCTTCTTTTGTTGAATTGAGTAATGTGAGTATGATGACATCGACCTTCCTAAAATCATTTCAAAATTAGTAATCTGTAGAATAGTACTGGTGTCATTTTATAGCCCTGAGTAACTCAAAAATCGATGTAGCTTTTTGCAGTCTTTTTTCTATACCTTTGCAGGGTGCGATAGCTTCACGACCAGATAGTTTTGGACTGCATGCTATTATTTAAACGATTGAAAGTTATGACATGATTTGGGAAATCCGTTTTATCTGTTTTATTAAGATTATGATTGTTCGAAAGTAAGCTTTTAAAAATTTCAAAATATTCGGAGGAAGAACCATAGTTCGAAATTCCAATAGGAATTCTCTAGTCGTAAAGGCCTTAGTAAATAAAAAGTCCGTACATAGCTTATAAAATGTCACCCAAATTTGGCACGTGTTTTATTTATCTCTATTTTATTCGAATTTTTTTCTTTCATATTAAATATTTTCATCCATTACTAGTTTCACTTTCTTTCTTTACTTATTTTTTGTTAATCAAAAATAAAACTTGTTTATTTTCTTAACCTTTGTTGAAAGTTAGTTAAGATTTAAAAAAATAAAAGAAAACCAAAATTACATTAAAACAAAGAAAATAATAAAAACGTATATAAAACATATAATTAAAACAACAACACATTTTATGTACCTATGTAGACTTTATCTTTTTGTATTTTTATACCGATTTTTTGTAGAATATTCATTAATATTTATAAATAATTGAAAAAATAAAAATTAACATCGTAAGTATTAACCCACTTGCAAATTATTGAAATTAGTGATTAATACTTAAACAAAACGAAATTTTAATCACAATAATTATTTATCATGAAAACCGAACATGAAGAATATTATATTCATAGATTTGAAAGTATCTCATGCGAAAAAGTATAACCTTCCAAAACAAAAGCAATTACTAATAGTTTTAAAAAACTGTAAAAAACAAAATATATACTGTTTAGTGCTAATGCAAAAAAAATAATTAGAAACAGAAGAAGAAATACTGTTCAATATTTAACAAGGATTTTTTTTATGAATTCAAGGTTGCAATAGG
The DNA here is from genome assembly GCA_963555765.1 of Orthonevra nobilis. Classification (NCBI taxonomy): domain Eukaryota; kingdom Metazoa; phylum Arthropoda; class Insecta; order Diptera; family Syrphidae; genus Orthonevra; species Orthonevra nobilis. Next base: position 36,165,367 of record OY743224.1, read on the forward strand.
CCTTCAAATAATTAATAGAAATCCTGAAAATAAATCACAATATTTTTGATCTGAGTAAAATTGCCTTAGGTAATAAATGTATTAAAAATTAAGAAGCACAACTTGTGCATACAAATCATAATAATTATTGTGGTCATAGCCGTCTACAAACAAAAAAAAAACCCCATAGAAAACAATATTCAAATTTTAATTTGAAATTCCTCTGTTTTTATTTAAATTATAAACATAAATATTTAATTTATGTTTTACTCCTGTAAAACGAACACACACATAGAGACACACGATTAGTATTATTTCGATAAATAAATATTAAAAAATATATATAATATATAAACAACAACATATGTATACATTTTTTACGTAAAATTTATTATAAATAAAATTTTTGTATTTATTCAAAAGAAAAACAAAAAAAAAACCAAAAGAGACAAAAATGAAATATTATTAAAACCAATTTAAGTACATAATACTAAAAGCAAAACAAAACAACATATTTTTCTATTTAGATACATAAAACATAAGCAAACAAAGTATATATTATATAAAACAAAATACAAGCAAAAAATGTATAAACCAATTCGTAGATTCTTTTTTATACATAATTTTAGAAAATTACAAAACAAAAAAAATACATATAGTTAATGTAGTGTATTCTTTATAAAGTCAAAAATGTAGTCTGATTATACGAAAAAAAAACCAACAAATAAACATATTATTTATATCCCTCTAATGTTTTTTTTCTTTGTTATTTAATTGAAAGCAAAGCGTTTGTAATAGTCAATAATTTTATGTCGATAATTATTAATTTATTTTTAATAGACAATATGCGTTATAACACTAAAAAGAAAATAAATTTTTTTTCTTAAGCTATGTTGAAATGTTAACTATAATAATATATGAATTGATTTTATGTACATGTGTAAGACTTTTTTTTTAAACTTAATTAATGATTTGTTTATTGTTTGTTGTTATTACTTTATGAATATCCTAATACAATATTTTTATAAATGATTTTTTTTATAATTTTGTTATACAATTTTTTTCCTATCAGTTGAATAATTTTTAATTGTAATTTTTTATAAAACAAAAAAAACAAGGTAACGAATGGCTTATATGATTTATATTTTTTTAAATTTCAATAAAAGTATTTTTTTTATTTTATATAAAAATATAATTTTTTATTGATTTTTAGTTGCAAAGTTGATCAGGGTTTTTTGGGGTCCTCTGTTCGTTTGCTGTATTTTTTTTTCAAAGTTGAATTGTTTATTCCTTTAAACTCAACTCATTGTTTCGAAATTCGCATTTTCCAAATAAACTCAAATTTCTGTATACTCTGCAAGACATTTTAACCTAATTTCAAAGTCATAAAGCTTCAGCTTTGTAGGCTTAGACACAATGTGCCAAGGTTGGGTTGTTCCGACAAATTAAGCTCCCGGAACGATGTGTAGATCCAGAAAATTCGGACGGTCTAGATTACTGTTTGCTTAAAACAAGATGGAAGAATTTTTAAAACTGAATCTGGTTCAATAGTTCAGAGGCACTACGGTCATGTACGGATTTCCCCGAATCCCGAATTCTTTTTTATGTTTGCTCGGCGGTTTTGAAATCAATGAAAAGTTGGGGAGTAAAAACTTGAAAATCGTTGGCTATTTTTGAGTATTTGACGCAGATACGAAGAGTAGAGACTATCCTTGTACTTGCATTCTCCTGATCGATTTGAGCAAAACGCCTAAATTGTTATTGTAATTAAAATTTAAAGGAAAAGAGCCTAAAAGTGCATTAGGCAATAATCAATTCGTCGTTCATGCTTCTGTCCTTATAACCTTGGCACATGATCTCAGGGTTCTTCAACTTCTTGATGACCGAACGAACCCCTTCAAAACTGAGGAGGATGATTACTCTATTGACTGGATACACTATCACTCTCCCTTCTGGTATTTATTTAGAAGGTTCTGGAAGTCCTGTTTTAATATATCTTCTCCTTTAGGTTTCCTTCCACTGCAAGTTTCTTCGTCAACATTCTGATGTATTTCTTAATCGGTCCAACTTCGAATTTGCTTCCGTTAAAAGTGTGGCGACATAGCTGCCGAGTGGGTTCGTCCACTGTAGTTATTCTACTGCAGCCTAGCCCAGCAAACTGTGCCCAAATGAAGCGTGAACTCGTAACCAATTGCTACAACAATGAGCAACATTAATTGAGTAGAACAATACTGAGCAACACAAGAATTCTTTTCGGAAAAATTAACTTTCTGGTAAAAAAAATCATCACTGAAGTCAATAAATAAACAACATTTCAAGTAAAATTGTAGACCCATGGATAAGAAGTACAAAAATCATGGTGCCAAAAAAAGTCAAATCTGTTCACCAAAAATCAGCAAGAAACAATGGAGGAAATTTAAGTTAATAATTTATTCCATTTTTTTTTTTTTTTGTTTTTTCTTAAACATTTTCTTTTTATTTTTTATATTTTCCTAGATAGTTTATTTTTTTTTGTTTACACAAAATCAAAAATCGTTTTATAAATATAAATGAAAAAAAAAATTACTTGCATATCATACGACACAATAATAACTTTAAAAGAAAATTATATCGTAAAAATTTTAACATGAATATTGACAATTTCTTATGTTAACGTTTATCTTTCTGGACAAACTTCTCGGTGTTTTTATCTACCAAATAGAGAATAATAACATGTACATACATACAATTAAAAAGGGTATGCGCCATTTTGATTTAATTGGCTTAAAAATAATTTTTCTATGCGCTTGAATTACATGCGTTCTGCTTATTCCAATGTCAATGTATTCGTACACTTTTGTAGTCAAGAAAATCCTTTAACTTTTATTTATATAAGTTTATATGTTCGACGTGCGATAATTTTATTATTAAGAAAAGTAATATACAGAAAATTGTTTGAAATCGATCCTTATCGTCATAGAACCAAGGGATACAATGCGCTGTAAAATGTATTAATAACTTGTAAAAATGTTAAACTAAACAAAGAAAACAAAAACTTTTACTCTCTTTAGGAAAAAGGTAAATGGTTTCCATGTCCCATTTTTTACTTAAAATATTTTATTAATTGAAGCTTACATCACGAGTTTCCCGATTTTTTTTAAGAAGTTAAAAATGTTTCGTTATTAGTTGATTAAGTTTCCTAGCGTCTACGATGACTTGTTTCATTGCTCCATCTGGTTGGATGAAGCTGACCTAACATTTAATTTTACTTAAAATATTTATAAAATGTTTGTTTTCCAAAAAAATAACTTTTTCCGCGCTGATTCAAAAAACTGGCTAAGGAGAGCATAATTTAGATGATTCCATTTTATTTGCCGAAGCTGAAAAAAATCGACACTTAATTCAACATTTTATCCTCACACTGAATCTTTCAAACGCTCAACGTTGTCTTCATTACACAGCATTTGAAATCTTGGTTTGCCCCACCTATCTTGTTTTTGTCTGCTTAGTAAGAGCCTAAAATAGTGGCTCACTTTTTCAGCTAATCTTTATAACCTTTGGGGACGAACTCACGACTTTAATTTTGTTCGGTGTCGGGGAAGACTGTTTTTTTTTTTCATTGATCTTGGTCTCGTTTAACAGCTTTCAAGATCTTCTCTACTTGCATTTAGTCTTTTGGGTTTCGGAATGCGGAAATTCTCTTCGAATAAAATTGTCAATAACTTCGGACCGGCTACTGCTCCCTGCGGTACACCATCTTTACGCTCGACATATCATCTGTATCTATGGTGTCCCAATGATTGATTTTGAAATACGATGGTGTTTTTAAATAATCCAGGAGAATTATTATTAGGATCCAGCTTCAGCTCTCTTTAAATTGACTTTTTCACTGATTTTCGAATAAATGTCATCGTACCGAATGAAAGCATTCGTTTCTTTTCTACTCTTTTTAAAATTAAATTTTACATCTTTGAACTTTGTAATATACGCAAGCTTGTCAACTTTAGCTAACTTTGATCGTGATGTAATTTCTCCACCTAAAAATATTTGCTCCACTGATCCTCCGTAACATGAACTCAATGTGTCTTTATTACATGGTCAACTGCGACATCTACAAGCTTTAAATATAAACAATTTCTTCAAGTCCTCAGAAATGTTTCACAAAAAAAAAAAACAAACACAAAAAAAAACTTAACACAGTGCTTGATAGAAATTAAAATTGTTGTTTGATGTTCATTAGCATAATTGTGTATGTGTTATTGAGTTTATGCAAATGCATTATAATTATTAAAGATTATAATTTTTTTGAGTTTCCAATTATCCATGCGGACATTTTACGTAAGGTCATAGCTATAGAGTACCTGTTATAATAATTCTATAAAAACAAAAACCAACATTAATTTTAAAATAAAACAAAATGAATTATAAAAATTAAATAACTTCAAATAAATAATGAAGAAAATCAACTGTCTTGAAAAGGACTATGTAAATATGAACCTACCTTCTACCAATTGTTAAATAAATAATAAACACCTTAATTAAAATTACCAAAAAAGTATATAATCGCAAACGAAAAACAAAAAACACAAAACAAAAACATGGCGCTAAGTGAATTGTCGTAATGATAATAAAAACAAAAAACAATGTTTCTTTAAATATCTAAAACAAAAATATTTTCGTACATTACCTAATAATCTCCAAAAATTAATTACAATTAATACTACAATTAAATGTAAATAAAGAAAACAAAAAAACTTAACTACACTGCAAAAGTACCTACCAAAAAATAATAATAATAATAAATATAAATAAATAAACAGCTCAAATATGTATGTGTTGTATGTTTTCAAGAGAATATATAAGATATACGTTATTTATTTTATATATCAACTTAATTCAATAAAAAAAAAAAAAAAACCAAAGCTATATTAAATCACTTTCGACAGCTGTGCTGCTCAGAAAATCATCGAAAAAAAAGCTAAAGCAAAAAAAAAATATAATACAAATACAAAATCGTTCACACCTTTTACCTAAGAAAAAATGCTATTAACCTCTCCCACAAGAAAATATGTTAATAAAAATTATAACAGCCAATATGAAATGTTCCATGAAATAAAAAAAATATTATACATATAATTCTTACATGTACATTAATAATAATAAAAAAATATCAAATATGATACTTACACATTTAATACTTAAAACAACTTATATAACCTATCTTGTAAACGAAATGCGCTTTTTTTTTGTAACAAAACATAAATGAAAAATATAATAATGCTACAAGAATAAAAGAACAACTTCGGACAAAAAAGTATTAACAAGTTTTATATTATCAAATATATATACATATATATATATAAATATATACTATATGCATATATAAAGCTATTTAATAATAATCTGAGTGTGATTTCTTTATTTTCAAATGAAATTATATCATTCATATAAATAAAAATATAGAACAAACAAAAAAAAAACAATATTTTTATGTATTCAATGCAACTAGTTAATAGAATAAAAATTACTTAATTGAACAACAAAACAAAAAAGGCGAAACGATTTTCATACATCATATGTATTATACATTTTATAAAACGTAAATTAAAAAACAAAAAAAAAACAGAAAAAAAATATATATATGCATAATTAAACTAAAATATTAGATTTATAATTTTGTTATAAATGAGTAGATTTTTTATTCGAATTTCTTACATGAAAAACTATTTATAGAATAATACAACAAAACAAAAAAAAAACAAACAACCAACTTTCATACAAGCAAAAAAAAAAGTTTTAAATATAAATATATATACATATAAAATTATATTATACTTCTATAAATGTACAGAAAAGAAAAAAACAACTTAATATGGAGAAAAAAAAATAATAATATGTGTTTATTTTTTTCTTAAACTCTTATATTTGTTTTCTTTTCTAAAATGTATCCTTAAAATATCTAAAAAAGAATTGTAATAAATCTTTTTAAAAGAATGCAGCGATAAATTGTAGAAAAGTGGTTAAAAGACAAACACATCGATTTATTTGCAGAGAGAAATATTTATTATTAATTCGTAGAATACAAAATAATACAAAACATTGTTCTCTCATAGAAACGGCAAAAAATTACTATGATTTTTGATTAAAATTAAATTTTAACTCAATAAATTGAATTAATTTTTCAAAAACACAAAAAATATGATGCATTTTCTTTTCCAATTGGCTTCTAATTTGATTTAATTTTAATTTAAATTTGATTACAATTCGATGCAGGATGTCGGATTTTTTTTTGAAAGTGTTTTCGTGACAACAGCCCAATAAATATTATTTTTATTTCAATAGGTGAGAATATTACGAACAATTAATAATATTATTATATTATTATAAATAAAATAGAACATTATATTTATTTTTGTAGAATTTGAGTATTTTTATATAGGAAAATAGATTATAGAGTAAACATGGATACCTAAGTCGTAGCAAAGTTACATGAAAGTATATATAAACATAGATTACGTGCAGGTCACAATTAATGTTAATAAATATATCTTAATTTGCACTGTCTTTTAAGTATTTGTATATACATGTATTATAGTTACAAATATGTATGTTTATACACACAACACACACGAAACTACTTTTTCACGAAACTAAACCTTAAGTTTTCTATATAACATACCTACCAACAAAAAACAAAAACAAAAAACAATTTTTATACGTTTTTTCAAAAATAATTAAAGGACAAAAAATAGCGAAAAAGATAAATCATATATATTTTATATACAAAAACAGAGAAAACTCTAAAATATGACAAACAAAAAAACACACACATACACATTCAGAAATCCCCGTGAGGTTATGAATTGGCTAGGAGGTTTTAAGGATTATCGTTATGAATGTTATTTTTGTTTTTATCTTTTTGTAAGGTATTTATTGAAAGACTTAAGCTTAAAGAGTGTCTGTTGGAGGATAATCAATACGATTTTAAATTGTGTGCATATGACATGTGTCCTGCCACTCCAGAAGGAAAAAGAAGCGCCACGGTATTTGCAGTTCTTCTTTTTTTAACCAAGATAATCTCATTTCGTCTTAAAACTTATTCAAACAAAATATGTTTATATGCAACGTTTTAATTTAGGTTTTTCTTTTTTTGAACCAGGAATTTTGAAGGATTCGGAAAGCAAATGAAAGAACTAAATTTACTAATTATACTATGTAACTTTAATTTCTATTACTTTTAACTAATGCCTCCTCCTAAAGTATTTTCCACGACATAAAGTCCAATGATAGGCATTGATCCATCATGCAGTTCTTCTAATATATGTTCTTACTTCAGTCCATCGTTCCTTAAAGGTTCGATCTCTTGATTAGATCAAACTTTCTAGCATATGCAGTTTAAGTTTTTTGGTCATTCGGACTATATTCCTATCTTTGCACAGCCCTGCTCACAAGCGTGATCCTTAAAGCTTCTTTATTGTACACAATCAGCTCCATTAAAGAAATGGTGAAATAAGGGTTTTTTAAACCAAAATTGATCCTAGTTTGATCCTAGTTGGTTGGTAAATCGAAGTAGAATCGATTGCCTAGGATGAGTCTTCGTTGGATGTTCAATATTCTTCACAACCTTTATTACCTCACCACATATTCTATCTATCGATTATAAGTTCGAAGGATCGTTTTCTTATTCAGCATGCATTTTTCTTTATCCCTTTTAATTTGAAAACCTACTTTCGTCTTGGACGCATTGGACACCTGCCCGATGCAGTGAAAAAAAATTACTCGTCGATCATCCACTTTGCCATAATCCGGGTCAGTTTATGAATAATTAGGAGGCTCTTGGTCTGCGCAGGTCTCGATTTAAGCCATCCCTTTTTATAATTAAGTGTGACTTAAACTTTCATTTCCAGTTATGAAGTTAATTGCCGGAGCTTACTGGGTTCTTGTTTTTTTGTCTGCAGTCAGTCTTTGTGTTTATATTGAAATGACGTGTTAGATTTCTGTCATTGGGCACTTTAATCTCGCTGAGCTGGAAAACCGTGTTAGCTCTTATCTTTTGCCCCATTAATTTTTGTCTGTAGTCTTCCCTTACTGCTTGAATATATCTTAAATTATGCAAATAGTAATCATACCACGCTCCCAAATTAAAGCGTGCTTTGTGACCAAATTTTTGTCGACGTGTATCTTAGGCAACGGCTCATTTGAGAGCTTTTCGCTTCGTGACTCTGCGTAAGCCGAGGCTTCTTCTTCATCCAACTTCCTGAAATGTCGTAACAAATCAATTCTTGAGTAGCAAAGATATTAATATCTCATATTTAATTTCGTTGTCGTACTGTAAGCTGATTTGAGTGCTCGAAAAACTATCCTCACAAATCATTTATTTTATGGTAATACTGCTACACAATTTAGAGGCGCTATCCGAATTCACAGGGAGTCTTTCGAAGATAAAATCAAATTAAGTGGGTTACAGCTTATTTGAACATAAGATCTAAAAACGAAATCTGGCGCGATTATCTGCCACTCCTCGAGTAAAGCCTTTTTTTAATCTTCTTTGTTGGAATGTTATGTTTACGGATGTTGTAGTCAAAAAATGCTCTTAAATTTTCAATGACATCGTGAAGTGTCATTCTACATTTCTGAGAAGCCTGAGTCCTTGGAAACGTGCTCCCGTACAAAGGCAAGTCGGCTCTGTTGTTGGCCATGGAAGTCATGAATGTGGGGCACACGGCGGATAGTTTAGGCACTGCACGACCTTTTCCATGACCAATTTCATTCTGCACCTCAAGAGCCAGCTTTGGAGCCGATATTTTCTAATTAGCCCGCACTTAAATATTGACTTTTTCAGCAATTTCCCAACCGATTTTGATCATTTATAAAATGGCTTATAAACAATTCCAATCCTCTATCCTTGTGCGCGGACCTATTCTTTAATAAGGCACATGTGGACAAACTAGTTGCAAACACAAGAAGGCGTAGAAAGATACACACCACCACATGTCGCGCGGATCTACCGCCAAGGCGCCCACAAGTGTCTGGATCAAAAAAGCTGTAACATGTGTTTGTGCTCGTTTTCCCCTCCTTACGGGTTGAGGAAGGACATTTTCGTGTGTAACGTTTTACGGATTATGGTCGTTGAACAAGTAACAGCAAAAATGTTAAAAAATGCAGTGCATCTAATAAGCTGGTACCCACTGTACATTGCTCAACCAAACATAGATGATCATGGGATCTAGTCCTCGTAAAACGGAAGGTGTTTAATGGTTTGAAGCTCTTATTCATCTTCCCAACTCGTTCAGTACAGTCATGTAAAGCCATTGTGCCAACGTCCTGTCAGGACACCGATCAAAATGTTTAACCCATTTTTACTCAGAGCTAGCACAGCAAGTTCCTGATCTTTTAATTATTGGCCAAAGGAAACGATACATTAGACAGTCCTTAGAGATCCATGCCTCTCTGTCAAAGACATTTTTCTACGTGTAGTGATCTTTTTATACTTTCTGCTTCGGTGGGTCGGTCGGTCCTTTTCTGGTGTTCATTGATCCTTCAGCAGTGCAGTTTGCTGCCGCCTTTATTAACATACTTAGTCATTGTAGCAACGTTGACAAAGATACGACGGGCTCTGCATTCATTTGGTAGCCTAAATGTTCCAAAGAAGACCATCGCTCCTGCCCCTGTTCTAGTACAGATCTGGTTATCAGCTGCCCAGATAGAGTATATCCTTAGAAAATTTTGTAACAGAATTTCATTATCTCCTCCACTCCTGATGTGTCATGTCGAAGTTATTGAGTTTTAATCCCTGACCGCAGTAGGAGTATTTTTAGTCTAAGGGGTTTGCGTTTATTTATTTTGCGTTTATTGCTTCGGGGTACTTCGAGTGCTAACAGATCCTAGGAATGTTGAATGACAAACTAGCCTTTGTTCGGCTGCATTAGCCACACAAAGAGATAGAGGTAAGTAAAGGGTGGGCCATATTTTCACATGCCCAAAGAACTACATTCGGTCGTTGTTCTTAGCTTCTTTATCTTTTTTTTTTTTTTGTTTATGTAGAGTAGAGAGGGTGCCTTTTAACTCTTCTTCGCCACTCTTTTCCTGTGTAATTTTGAATTCAGTATGACATCCAGATATTTGACTTCTCGGGACACTTTCAGGAGGTTACGAAAGCTCTCAAATTTTCCTTACCCCATTTGACGCAGAGGTTGCAAATTTCTGCTTACGCTGGCTGGGTGGAAGCAGGGAGGCTTTTATTACGTCAATGGCATATGATGTGAGTCAATCGTGTGGCATGCGCCGACATGGAGTTTTGTTAAAAGAGCTCTCTGCAATTTTTAAGTTTTTGAGTCTGCTTTCGAGCAAATATGTACGCGTTGATGGAACGTTCTATTTTTATTTCTCCTCGGACCTTTTTATAAGGCTCATGTTTGACTATACTAAGCGCTCCTTCGATGATAGCAAGGGCTGCTGCAATTAACATTCACCCGCCAGCCCTCTTATACGAAGCATGATTACCATTGTTGCACAAAAAGAAGAATATATTAAAGTCGAACGAGGACTCATCAAATTCATTGATGACTCTGCTAACCTAGTGGATGTGACATGTAGAACCATCACAGCACTTTTAGGATTTAAGAGCGGGTTTACTTCATAAGCTCTCGGTTTTGCCGATGGGCCGGAGTCTCCTCTTCACATTTCAAGTAAAAGGAGATCAGGATTGGAACTTTTGTTCCCCTTTCTATTTGAATAGCGACTGTGTTTCTAGACAGGTCGCAATCTTTTGGCTTTGATCTATGATAATCTGTAATCTTGTCAAAAAGTCTGATCACCCGAATGCGTTTGACCGGATATGGTATCTCACTCATTAGGATGGTGTGTTTTTTAACCCTACCCATTGTTCATCCTCGACTTCAATCTGTCCCTAAATCTCCCAGACATTCATTTTGACATAGGATTTTCCCAAATTCACCACATGTGCATGGAGACAACTATAAGACTTCCCTTTACCCTCTTGAGATCTGCCTGAGAAATATTCTCGCTTGGAAACCGTTGTCAATTCTTCCATTCGGTTTTTTTCAAAACTAATAACGAAATGTTAATGATTTATTAAAATTTAAATTTAATCCCAAAACGTTGCATCGATAAGTATTGTTATTTATAAATTAAAAAAATTATAAAATACGAAAATTTAAAATGATTTTATTAATTTAAATTGAGTTTGCGTATTTTTCAAAAATATTTTCTTCATATTTAAACACGAAAAGGTTTGTACAATTGAAGATCGAAGAATTTGTACCTACAAAAAGTACAAATTAAAAAACACACCATTTAAAAAAAAAAAAAACTTTAATACATATAATATTTTTTCTACGAGACATGATTTCTTTAAATCATTTTAAAGCTAAATGTTTACTGAACTTTAAAAGAAAACCAAACGAAAAATTTAATGTTATTCAGTGTACACCTTTCGAAAAATTTAATTCTATCAACTCTAGCTTGTCAACGAATAATAAAATTATTTAAAAAAAAATAAAAAATATTATCCCTCTGAAAACAAAAATAAAAAAATAAATGTGTCATAGAAATAGTACGTGTTTTCCTTTTTAAGTTAGAGTAAAAGAAAAATAAACAAAAGAAAACCAACAACAATGAAATGTTTAAAACATTTTCAGGCGCTACAACGTGTACATGATTACATTATATAAAAACAATTTATCGGTGTTATTTAAGAATAAACAATACACCAAATGAATTGAAAACTAAACAAGCAGACACTGTCTAAGAATTAATTAATTATTACTATTCATTTTCAAACACATTACACATTTAGTTGTTATAATTTAAGTTAGATGTGCAATATTAATTATCTTCAATGTGTTTTCTTTCTTTTTTTTTCGTTGAAAAAACATCCCAAGCTCAAAAATAATAAAAAAAAAACAAAGTTAAAAAGCATTTAATCCAACGATGACGTATTTTACATATACCTTAGTAAATGTGCTATAAATTTATATAAACAGATATTAAATGCATACCAACATAATATTAAAACAAACCAAAAAAAAATAAAAACACTCTTATTGTTTTATATCTTTATATTGAAAATTTTTGGAAAATATTAAAATACCAGTCTCACGCGAACCTACAACCAACAAAAAACAAAAAACAAAATGTAAAATAAAAAAACGCAGCATCACAATTGCAAGTTTATTCAAAACCAAAAAATATACTGGTATTTTGAATAAATGTTAAATGAAAAATAAATATATAAATAAATAACGATACCTACATATATTAAATATATTTCTGCAAACTTTAATATAAATAAACTCTATATTAAAAAAAAAATATATGAAAAAAAAGTAAATACATTTTAGAAAAGACATGAAAGTCTCTTAACAGATTGTGATGTTTCTTTTTTACAAGTTTCTTAAAGAATTCATATAAATGTATCAGAAATTATTATGAAAAAAAAAAACAAGTCAACCGCTGATATGCATATAATAAATGATAAAGTTATAGAATATTTGCATTACGTTTTATTTATGACGCCACCTTAAGTGGGTTGGAGGATTTAACTTTTTCCGAAGAGTGAAAACAGGGTAAACCGTGAGGAAGCCAGTTACGATCTCTGTCCCTTGGCAAATCAATATGGCATACAGGATAAAGCCTCCACGTAGCACAGCTAGACAACCATCTAGGCAACGGCTGATGTACGAAAAATTATCCAAATACATAAAGGGTCCGCCAAATAACTTTCTTTTTTTGAAAATGCTATATAAAAAAAACTGCTGAATATTTTCTCAAATTTCTTTTTTATTTGAAAGTACAATCCTTCCGGTTAATAATGGAAAATAATTTCATTCAAATGGCTGCTTCAGCTGGCCATGCAGTAGCCTACACGATCGGTCCAATTTTTAAGCACATTATCGATTGTGTGCAGCTGTATTTCACCAATGGCTTCACGAATATTGTCCTTTAAAGCGTCAATTGTCTCTGGCTTGTCGGCGTAACATTTATCTTTGAGAGCACCCCACAAATAATAGTCCAACGGTGTCAAATCGCAGCTCCGAGGTGGCCAAATGACATCAGCTCTGCGGCAGATAATGCGATCTTCAAAAACAGGGCGCAAAACATCAAGTGAAGCTTCGGCTGTGAGGCACGTAGCGTCATCCTGTTGAAACCAAATGTTGCCAATATCCTCCTCTTCAATTTTTGTGAACATGGCCCGATAACGATCGCCATTGACTGTAACGGCCAATTTTTCGAATTTTTCGAAGAAAAATGGCCCAATTATCCCTCTGGACCAAAATCTGCACCAAACAGTGACTCGTTTTGGGTGCATCGGCTTTTCAATGTATGCGTGCGGGTTTTCTTTGCCCCAAATGCGACAATTTTGCTTGTTTACATACCCGCCAAGATCAAAATGAGCTTCATCTGAAAAGATGATTTTTTTGGCAAAAGCGGCATCTTCGTAAGTCGATCGCAGGCCCACTTAGCGAAGCGAAAACGCATTGGATGGTCAGTTGACTTCAACTCCTGAACCAATTGGACTTTGTATGGCGTCATACCAAGGTCTTTATGCAAAATTCGTCAAAATGATGTCTCCGAAATGTTCAATTGTTGAGAACGACGGTGAATTGAAATTGATGGCGCTTCACGCACACTTTGTGCCACAGCAGCAATATTCTCGGGTATATGCACTGTTTTTGGCTTTTCACGCTTTGGTTTATCGATGAGGATGCCAGTTTCTTTCACTTTTTTCACAAGATAACGAACATACGGAGCTGACGGTGCTTCTCTTCTTCCAAAATTCGTACGCAATTTTCGCACACATTCTGCAACATTACCCTGATTTTCAAAGTAATGTCGCAATATTTCCCAGCGTTGTTCAAACGTATACACAACCATATTCGTTCAGCGGAAGGATAAAACTAATTATCTGTCAAACCAGACATGAGCTAGGTGTTACCATTCACGAAATAAGCACGAGTTGAAAAAAAAACGTTAGATGGCGGACCCTTTACAATGTTAGTCGCCCTTAGATCTGTAGAAGAAATGTAATGGCTTACTTATTACCTCACAAATTAGGCGTAAAAAAATAAAAACTTTATTTCCCATTTCGTCCTTAAAAAATGCAAGGATTTAAAGTAAAACATTCACAGAAGATGAGCATCATTTCGGACGGCCATCCATGTTCAAACCCGGCCAAAATGTGAAAAATTCGAAAAGGGCCTCATTCCATTAGTTTCTCCAACAAGCTCGGTCCCTAGCTAGCTGTCTCCAATTTTACAAGCCAAGTTGGTTGAGGTCCCGTTCCACTTGTGTGCGCCACCTGAATCGCGATCGTCCTCTAATGTGTGGATTCAGAGACTTTCCGGGCCGCTTTTGAAAGCGCTTTAGAGCGATATTTTAGTTCTTCGAAAGGGGGCTTTAGCCCAAAGAAACGACGAGAAGCAAGAGTTATTTTTCGTTTGACCTTAGCGCTGGCGTTGTTCTCTATATTTATTGCGGAGCATAGGTAAATACTTCTAAATGCTAGCTCTCTACGGTGACGTTCTAACCAAGACATCAGTGATAGGTGTCTGTTTTGCCCTCGTTTACCGTCCAACCCATCTTTTCCGCCTTTTTCTGAATACTCACAAACGCACTGTTGACATCACATCACGCTGCGTTCTTTCGGTGACGTTACTATCATCGTTGTATGCGAGTTGTTGACGCGGGACTATTGCACTATTGTTTCAAGTATGATGTTGAAGAACTCGCATGACAATGCATCCCCTTGTCTGAATCTTTTGTTGACATCAAATCTTTGCCAACCTTAATGGAACAGCTTGAGTTCTCCATTGACATGCTTCACAAATGGACGAGCTTGACAGGGATAGCGAAACTAGGCATGGCTCTTTACAACTCGTTTCTGTAGATGCGGTCATAGGCGGCCTTGAAAAAGATGAAAACGTGGTGGGTGTCGATTGGGAGCTAAGGATCTTTACCAAGGAGCTTCAGACGTTTATATAATAATGCAGAAAGGATCTTAAAGGCAATATTAAGGAGACTGATACCACTTTAATTGGCGCAGTTTAAAGGGTCTCCTTTTTTGGCAAACAATGCTGAGGTTCCATTCATCGGCCATTCTTTCTTCCGGCTAGATATTGGAGCGATTAATGTATACTCCTAACCAACTCATCGCCCGTGGCTTTGAAAAGTTCGGCAGTTAGACAGCCCACTCCAGCAGCTTTATTTGACTTAAGCCTACAATTATAAATATATTGGTATCTTAATTCGTCTACGTCGGGCGAGCGGTAGTGTTGGTCTGCGTCCTCTTCATTGAATGGTTCAGCCTGCCTTACAGTGGAATTTGATTCAACAACGCCGTTTAAGAGTCTGCAAAAATAATTCTTCAACAATCCGGAAAACACGGGCAGCAGAGCAAAGTCTTCGAAGAATCTTTCAAATAAGCCATTGCTTATGATCACACAATTTATTTCAGGAAACAGCCAGGGAACTTGGGTAACAACCACTCGCGATGAGAAATGTTTGTTTTAATGACGAATGCTTGCAGAAGAAGGAATGAAATAAGAAGAAGCTGCAAAGAAAAACTGGAGCAGAGTATGAAGATTCCATTTTCAAGAGTTGCTTAGAAGAAAGCCCAACTCCAGCCGATGAAGTATTGCCTTCACCCACTGTAAAAGAGGCCACTAAAAAGCTTAGAATCAGCAAAGTTGCGAACTTAGATAGTTTCAAGCATCTTCTAGTAGGGAGTAAGCATCAGATCCTCTGTCAGGTCTTAGAAAACGAAACCACATACAAGATCCTAACCAATGCATCCAGTAAGGAGCTGCGTTATTTCAACCGTCTAAATCTTGAATAGATTTAGCGACCGACTGTGGAAGGAAGGCAAAATGTTTGTCATGTCTATTCAGCATGGAAATGCAGACAATAGAAGCGAAAAGGTTAGAAAAGCTGATCTTCGTCTAAACATGCGGTCAACAAGAAATCAATCGACCGAACACCACTTTGACAAAACATCACAATTAACAGATACAACATTGAGGTAGTAAAGGAGTTTATATCCAAGTTGTATTTTCAAATGAAGAACGCATCCACACAACTGCCTCTTACTTCACTAGGCAACGTTTTTACGTTTCACTGACAAATGAAGAAGTTCTGAAATTGCTTCTGGAACATCATTTCATATTGCATAAATAAATAAATTTTGAAATCATAAGTGCCGATTTTTTTTTATGGCAGTGATTCGAATTCTAACGGTGATAGGGATGAATTCAAAATGAGATTTTAAAGACATGAGATTTAAGCTGACCTTCAAATTTATCACTTAAGCCCAGACTGATAACTCCTTTTAAATCTATGGAGACAGGGAGCAGAGTGCATTTAAAAGTAAAGCAGTCAACTTTTGAACTCGCGGTTTCATTGCTCCTCGAAGGCAAGTGCTCTCTATTGTGCGTCTAGAAAATATTCGCAAAACGTCAACTGTTGTGCGGCCCTCAATAATATGTGTATTTCGTATTGTGCTCACCTAACGGATACCATTCTTCCAGAGACAGGGGAAAATTCCTTCATTGATGTTAACGGTGATAAAGCTGGCCTGAAAAAGAAAGGATCATTTTCGAAATTTCATTTGCTAATGAAATAAATGAATTTTGTTGTCTTTATTGCAAGTTTTTTTGTAAACAGATAATATATTTGTATAATGAGGAATAATGATAAACCTTTTTCCAGCCACAAGTACCTAAAAGAGGGGGTCATGCCCAGCGTTGCCAATTTAGTGCTTTCAGCGTTAATTTCAGTGCTCAAAAAATTATTTCAGTGCCCAAAATGTCATTTTAGTGCTCGGGCGTTCTTTTAGTGCTTTCATTTTATTTTTAGTGCTTCATTTACTCTGTTTTTTAACGCTGAAACCTACTAAAATCCTTATGGAAACATTTACAAACTAGCCTTGAAACTGCTTTGTTTGCCACATTCTAATGGCGATGTTGAAAGGGTTTTTAGTCAAGCAAACCTAGTCAAAAGCGAACTAAGGAACAAAATAAGTTCTGAGATGTAAAATGCAATTTCGCAAATACGCTTTGCGAATACGCCAATACAGTAATTCCAGTCAGGAGCTCTTTTGTCTGTTATTCTAGCAGCATCGTACAAAACGAGAATATTGCTCGAGTCCAACAAGCAGCCATGTGCGTCTAAATACCAAAATGCATGAGGTGATAACGTTGTCAATCCTAGACACACCGGAAGCATTCAATAGTCTTTTGTTTTTTGCTGATGCCGGAAGTCGGAATGAGCTCTTCTATAAATCGCGTGCAAACTCGCAAGCATTTATTTTCGAAAACTCTCTACTATATTCCACCATACAACACTCGCATAGGTCAGTATTGGACGCACAAAGGCTTGGTAACACTTATTTACGACTTGAGCTAAATAAATGTTTTTTTTTTGGGAAAGTGGGAAATGATTTTTTTTGTGCCCAAGGTATCAAAATCAACGCTGAAAATATTAGGAACGGTGCTTTGGCTCAGAAAAAACTTGGCAACACTGGTCATGCCGCGTTAAGGCTCTTTCTCAGTTCCTCGACAACTCCTTATTTTGGTAAAAAAAAAAGTCAACCCAAATTTCATATTGCCTTGTTGCTGTCACTTAAACAAAAACATAAAAACAACGTTTTTCCTCAACATTTTGATTCTTTGAGCATCCCTGGGTTCATATATTATTTATCAACAACTCGAGTGATTTAGTGATATTTTATTACTTAATCGACTCGGATTCACAAAAAGGCTCCCAGGTGTTAGTTTCATTCATAGCTGATGCTGGTGCCCTTTATCTTGGAACGAGGTGATCGGCTTAAGCGACAACAATTACGTCTTAGCACAATCAAACTGACTTGAAATAGGAAAATAAATAAAAACAGACCATAGTCAACATAAAATTTTATTTCTTATTTCTTCCAATTCTTCAAAAGCTGCTGTTCGATAAAAATAAAAATCAATTAACAATTGAATTTGAACATCCTGATGGGAATTCAACAACGACACACTTTTCGAAGCTACAACTCGGTCCACTTGCCCTTCCTGTCGTATCTTCGCCAGAGATCTCATGTAGCTAAACAACGCCGATATGCAAAGGCAGATCATTTCAAACGGCGGCACCGTCTCTGCCACCCCAAAGAACGAATTCAAATCAAGAATAACCAAATCGGGATAAATTGTCCAATCATGAAATTCCAACAGCCTCTGAATGATGCCTCCAATGTCAGAATGATACCTAATAAGAGAACAGATGGTTTCAATCCATATTCAAGCATTGATCGACTTCTGTCCTACGAAATGATCAAGTTCTTCATGTGTTCCTTGCTAAATCCCGCCAAAATTGGCATGAAGTCAACACGCTTCTGAGTGAAGAGTAGTACGATCTTATTCTCTTTGATAAGAGCGGCTGCCATCTGGAATATTCCCTTAAAAAAAATGTTTGCTTATTGTTTAAAAGCACGCGTACCTGTATGAAATCCATGAGTTTATCTTCATTTTGTGCTCTGGAGAAAAGATAGTTCTCGAGCGTGGAACTCGAGTAGTTCATCATTTTTCCGATCGGCACATTTATTCCAGCCTCCTGTGAGGGGTTTCAATTTCAATTCAAACACAACTGTGGATCTGGTGGCGGAATAATTATGGCACGCGATGGGGACCTAATGCAAAAAAAGTGATGCCAATTCTCGAGTGCAATTTATGAAATGTATCTGAAATTTATCATGTATCTATTAAGTAGATTGAGTTTGGAAAGGAATTCAATTAATTATTTGTTAATTGAAAATGTAATAAATTGCTTACATACTTGGGTGATCCTTTACTACGTTGAATGTATGGTTTTTATTCGGCGACCCTGCAAGGAACATTTATGTGCATCCGCTCTATTGAAACCCCTTCTCCACACTCCATTCTCGGGATCGAAATCAAACGAAAGATCAATTGTATTTTTCGGAAACAGCGAAGAGTGGTTCTGCTCTGCTGTTGGTACTGCAGATTCAACAAAGATGAAGAATATTTGAATATCATGGCCAGCTCCATGTTGGCTACTTCATTTTCGATACATGAAAACACTTCATTGTTCCGATTTGGACTGCTCCGCAATTCCACTCTTGGCTTGTGAGTTTCGAGCGGTTCTTTTGAGCATTCTTCATCGCCATTCTGCAGCGAACCCAAATCTTATTTAGATTGTATCAACAAATGCTGTCCTATATGGACTTCAAATAGATGCTGAATTCATTTGGTGTACTTCAATATTTAGTCGGGTTCGTTGAATGGTTTATGATGCCAGGCAGCTCACGCTTCTTCGCCGCATCGTTCGGGTAACAAACTGAGTTTCAGTTTCCACTTAACAATCTTTCAATTCCTCTTCTCCTTATCATCTGTGCGAAATGTATTGAAAGGGTAGCAATTAGCCCATGTTTTGTCCATCCCAAGGCCCATCACTGGCACTGTCTCTTTTCATCGTTTCCGTATGTTTCCCTTCGTCAGTTATAGAACCATTTTGGGCAACGATCGCGCGCTTATTTAGCTCCTTTTTTACCTTTTAAGAATCCTATGTTCAATAGTTCTCCTTCGCTGGCAGAGCAGCTCTCATCCTGTTTTACTGCGCCTATTTGTGCTCCTACTGTTAACCTAAGTTCACATGCCTGCTCCATTTGGCAAACCATTGGTTTCCTACCATGTCAGGACATCGCTGACTGCTCTCTGACTTTTCTTCCTAGTCTGCATCTGATCACGCATCGATATTCAAATGCGCAGTGTTTTTGTTAAGTGTACAGTTTCCGTAATGGAAAGTCAAAGTTTGTTACCACTTTCTGCCCGGCTCTACAGCGACCCTGCGAGATTACAATCTTGTCAGTTTTTAAACGTTTTCGGCGAGATGTATATTCAGCGGTTCATGTGTACAACAACCGCTTAAGCACCTACGAATTTCATCGCTATGATGCACAAAAGACCATTTCATATCTCAGTTACTCAGAGAGCAGTGGAGCTAGGACAGCTGTGAAGGTTCAGTGCTAAGAACTTACTTCACAATGAATTATATGAGTTGATAGACTATCATAATTATTCTACTATGAAAAAGCAATCCCCTGAGCACCACAGCGAGCTTATAATGAGGGGAACTCAATTATAAATTTTGGAAGTACTAAGGATTTGTTTCTTAAGAACACTGGGTGTCCAAATATTGCGTTATGTTTTTCCCACAAAATATTTTAAGCCAATTTTATCTATGAATTAGTGAAACAAACTCAATTTTGCCTTTCATCGATCGCTTCAACAGACATAGCCCACAGGTTTCCATTCCAGAAAAACTACTTTCCTCACGTTATAATTCTTGTTTCTTAAAGAAATACTTATTCAACTAAACGCACCCTTATTTCGTGGCACCATTGCTTCGCGCCCAAAATTCAACTGAGCAACAACGCCAACAGCCATCTGTCCCGCTTCCACCAACAGCGGCATTATGAAATTCTGGTCTATTCGAAAATTCAGCCGCACCACAAAAAAAAACCAACTCTCCGCCATTTAAATAAGTGTGTGCTTCAGTGACAATTCGTTGAGTGAGTCGTAAGTGCGGTTACCAAATTTCCTCGTTTTACGTTATTTCGATAGTTAAATTTGTTTAAAAAGCAACGTACAAAATGTCCGACGAAAAGAAGGTGAGTCGATTAATTGTACTTCCATCAGAAAATCAATGCGAAAATCCGATTTTTGCAAAACCCTCTCCTTGCCTGGTGTGTGCTGCATGACGCCGACAACATGGCGCGGTGTTCCTCCGGCTTTTATTCTCATTTTTTTTTTTTGCAAAAAAATTGTTACAAATTTTCCAATCCCCATAAGACACAATGTTCTAAATTTAATTTGTTGTTCTAATCGATATGAAGGGAACTTTAAAATTCTGATATTTTCCAAAGACCGTTTGTAGCACTTTCAAAAAAAAAATCATAACCTTTTTCTGTCCAGGCGCATAGTTGGTGGATTTTTTTCCAGTTTTTTTTTTCTTGTTTTTGCAACAGGAATTAAGGTTCAGGTCGTCGACGGGTATCGTGAATGGAAAGGCGGAACTCCTGTAGGTTCAATGGAAAAAGAAAAAAAAAATAATTTAGCCGCAGCTAGGAAATGTGGGGAAGCACATTGTATGTATGTATACTAGTAACAGTTGACGCTAAAAGTAACAACTCACTTGCTGATTTTGTGCGGCGTCGGTGTGCCGGTGTAAATTGTGAAATTTGATATGTGAATTATGTATTCCCAGGCAGTGAAATAAAGCGTCAACATGTTTTCCTTTGAAAATGTCTGTCTCCTTTATTTTTGGGCGCTAAAATGAGGCGGCGTGTAATCGTTGTTTTTATTGATACGCTTATCATCTGTAAATTTGTTTGCCGGTCTATTCTCACATTGTAAAGTTTTTTTTTTGTATTCAGCCGCATAATTTACAGCAGCAGCTGCATATCATTGTACAGTGAATGTGATTGATGCAATTTCCATACAAATCAAGGCGATGGGAGCGTGGAGCAAACATTATTATCGACGTACTAAACATCAGTTCCGATTGTTGTTTTAAACAATTCTTTTTTCTAATAACTTCAAATATATTCAGTCGTAGCGAACTAATTGGGAACGATAGTGTTAAAAACGAAGAAAGTTATCAAACCTTGTTCTGTATTTCGTTTTTTATTTGTAAAAGTAAGAAAGGCATATTAAAACAAGCAAACGCCAACTTAACCGTGGTAGTCAAACAACAAAGTTTGTGTTGGTAAGACTCAATGTAATCTCGCCATGCAACAGAGTTGATTTTGATCAGTCCTCAGTCTTAGTTTTAGGATTACTCTTCCAATAGTTATAGACTATATACTCTTAAAAACAAATTTTCCGTCGGCCGGCTCCATCACGATAACAACCGATGAAGCAGAACTCGAAAGAAAAGTGGAAGTTTATCTTAGTCTAAAGCTCTCCTTCCATGTTTTACCACGACCGCGAAATCGCTGTTGTATAGTAACATTTCTGGAAATATTCACTTCGACCGAAAGCCAAGCTGCTATAAAATCTACTTCTAAGCTTGTCAAGGAACGCCGAGTAATCCTTAAGGAGATAGTGGACTTTTGTAAGGTTCAACTTTACGGGGTTGCATGACATGGGGAAATCCACGGAAACTGGAGAGCAGATGAGCTTGACTGTGAAGGTACAATGCACCCTTATAGATGCACCTCACAATATATAAATACATCAACCATCTTGCAACATCACCAGACAAACCTGGAACGTCCTTAACAATCAGAGAACCAGAGAGCTACTAAATCTCCTCAATGAATGTCCGGTCATAGCAATATCAAGACATAGAAAGCTATGTTCTCATTTCTTCACAGCCTTGCCCCAACTTGCTAAAGCAAACCCAAAAGACCTCGCTCAGTTCATTTGAAAAGCAAACTAGTTCTCTCCACCTTCTCCTTCATCACCATCCGGGCGGAAACATCTCAATACTCACTTACTCCCCAATATAGGTAGATACTTCAATCCACATAACCCTCGCGGTATCACAATGGGCCAAATTGCTCTGTGTCTTGTGGAAGACTGAGTTTCGGCCGATTTTTTACCGAAACAGAAATTGTGGGCGAAACCGAATGTTCGGTCGGTCATTATCAATTCCATGTTTCGAAATGGTTGGCGACGTTATGAAAATGTTGCTTGTACACTGAATTTTATGTCCTGGTTTAATATTTCGTTGGAATCCCTTTACTCGAGATCACCGCCTTACATTTCCTGGGCATAGACGTATTAAGATCACGTCATTTTTTTGGAAGGTACGGTGGCCCAAACCGTCCTTGCAACTTCAAATAATAATGATTCATTCAAAATTTCAATTTTGTGCTTGTCGATTTTGGTCTAAAGTTCATATCACAGCTTTTTGTAAAGAGTTTATATTCGGAATACAAGATATAATCGAGAGAATTCTTTTCGAAACATTGTTTTGTTGCCCTTGCCTTGTGTTTTGAGTCATTATCTTGCATCAATCTTCAAGTAACAAGCAGATTTTCCTCAATGTATGGTAAAATGACACTTTTTAATATATGTATGTTACGTTCCGAAACAAGTAAACCTATTCAAAATAAGGACCTGGTTCCTTTGAATGACATGCAACCCAAAAGCATAACACCTCCTCCTCCGTGCTTAAGAGTTACCGTCATGTTTTTCAGATTTAATGCCTTATTTTTTGGATGTCGGACATTTCTTTTATCGTCCGAGATCCCACTCTATTGTTTTTTACTTCGACGCTGCATAATATATTGTTCGTCTAATAATGTTTGTTTTGTTTTCGTGAAGTTAGCGTAGCTTTCAATTTTTTTAGGGAAAGCAAAGTTTTCTTCTTGATGGTCTTCCAAAAGATTGGCTTTCATTCAATCCTTTCCGTTAGGAGCGTGCTAAAAGGGGCATTCGGGTCTTCACCAAAACTCCCTTTTGAATTTGTTTCGAACTCATATATGGATATTTTTTGGCATCTGGAATGCTTCTGCGATACTCAGGCTCATTAGGGTTTCGCGGTCTTTAGCTTCTTGCTACCTTTTCCGTAATTTGATGCTCCTGACTGTAGATTACTGCAATGGAGATCATTGTTAATTAGCAATTCAGGCATTTCTCGAATGTTGAAAACGATAGCTTGTCAGTATTTCTCATCTTAACAATGGCATACCTCATCTTTGGTGCACAGCTTTAAATTAAAGGGTGATTTTTTAGCTATTATCTTTTTGGCAACACTGGTTTAAACAGCTGAAGCGTTTCGAACAACGCTTGCAAATTATTGGATTTTATTAGCAAAATGCGTGCTCTGTTAAGAAAGTTCATCGCGCGCTTCTTCCATTTTATGGTCAGTTTAATCGACTCACTGAAGCGGCTATTCGGGCTATTGTGACTAAATTTCGCACCAAATTTACATTGTTGGACATTAAACCACCAACACGCTTATGTAGAGTGTGAACTAAAGAAAATATCGCAGCTGTATCGGTCAGTGTTAATGATGACCATCGATTATAGTTTCGTCGCCGTTCGCAGCAATTAAGTTCCAAGAAATTTCCCTCCAATTAAAGACGTTGTTCACAGAATCGATCTCTTTCGAAAAAAGGATCAAATGAAACCGGCAGCCTAAAATCCACTTTACCTGTTGTGATTTTCATTTTAAATTTGGTCTTTCATTTTCGCAGAAAGTACGGCGATGCTTGTAAACTTTTCTGCCTTCTGTTCTTGTTCCAACAGGACCTTATGTAGATGACGTTGTTTGCAGATAAGCCCAATTTGTGTGATCCTGTCAAAAGGTACACTCCTGGATTTGCAGTGACCGCTTCAGCTTTGGCAGCTATAGTTTCACATGACAACGAACACGAGTTGGAGTTCTAAAGTTTATAAGTTCTCCGTGTCTTTCAAATTCAGCGTTAAATATTACTAGTCGATGCCAATGATGCCAAGGGCAAATGGTGAATGGAACAGCTTCAGCACGACAGGCTCTGGACCATCTGCGCCGCCACCTAGCCCTTTAAATGATGCAACTTCTTACATTTTGAGTAAGAAGACTAAATATGTATGAAAGTAACATCATAATTATTCACCATCTTCATCAATCGATTTGTCATACGCTATTCTTAAACTTATGTCGTTTTCAGTCACCGAAAGGAAGTGAAATTATCGATTTAGTGAATGGTGCAGAATTTCAGTCAAAACATTCATCTGTTGGCAGTGATAGTGTTGAAATTGAAGTATTTATTAAAGCAATATCAGCATAATCAAATGGCGGCTAAATAACAAAAATTAAATACATTCTACTTGCGTCAATGAAATAGAAACTTTCAGTGCTAAGTAAGTATGCGCGTTATTATAGAATGCAGCAAATGCTCTCATATAGGAAATATGTAATCAAAACCACTAGATAGCTAGATAAAATCCAGAAGCGTAGTAGAATCACGTGCTGGAACCGGGAAGAAATGTTTCTTGCTTGTTGTTCTTTTATCGTTATTTTTGCCACCAAAAAGCTAATTGCAAATTGCATTTCACTTGCAATATCCGCACATCATCGAATGCTAATCAGTTTACCTTTCCTACTGTGAAATTTCTTTCCCTCATAATTTCCCTTCGACTCTTACAATCCCTTGAGCAGGTGCACATTTATAAAAAAAATAAATCTAGCTGCAAATGGTATACCCTTCCGCATCAGTACCAATCCGTCTGTTGTCTATCCAAGGTGTCTTTCATTGAAATCCTTTCCAATATTTCAAGCAGACTTAGGCACTTCTATCTTCTCTTAAAACAAAGTTAGATCAACTCGTAGGATTGAAATGATTCTTACTTTCAACAGGTTTACTTTTTTGTTGTTTACCACAACATTAATCAATTGGAGCACATTTGAAAGATCATTAACACTACATCCGACATTCCCTTTTTACCGGGCAATTGCCCATTGCCAAATTCTTTTGAACGGATTCGTTTGCACATTTTCAGCTCCAATTATTTGACTTGTATTATCGTTACAACAGGGAAGCGAAACAGAACATATTAACTTGAAAGTTCTGGGACAGGACAACGCCGTCGTCCAATTTAAAATTAAGAAGCACACCCCATTAAGAAAGCTTATGAATGCATATTGCGATCGAGCGGTAAGTCAAACATCAACATCACTGCAACCAAACAAAGTTTTCAATGCAATTATTTTTTTCTCAAACAGGGTTTATCAATGCAAGTCGTCCGGTTTCGATTCGATGGCCAGCCGATTAACGAAAACGATACCCCAACATCATTAGAGATGGAAGAAGGCGACACCATAGAGGTCTACCAACAGCAGACGGGTGGTGGTGTAAACTAAAATTAAACAAACAAACAAAAATCCACACACAAACAATATTATTAAAAAAAAAAAAAAAACACAAGAAATAAAACCAACAAATGAGAATAATAAAAAAAAAACTATTCCTCTTAAATTACAAACAAAATTAATATTAATATAATTAAAAGGAATACCACATATTTTTTTTTTTTGTTTTTAAACTTAATTTTATTACTTTAAATACGGTTTATTGTATGTTGAGAGGAAAACTTAGCGACAAACAATACCCAGTCCAGATTATTTTCGGTTCTCTAGCTCAAACGAAATTAATTAAATAAATAAGAACTACAAGTGCATACTATCTGCTATTAGTACTGACTTAAAACTAAACAACTAACTAGGAACAAAGTTTAGTCCTCCTCAGAGTAATAGAGACGTGTAATTCATGAACCGATGCAAGAGTGATTGTCAGAAAGAAAGAAAAACAAAAATTCATTGAATTGTATAATTTTTCATTCCCAACTTGTCACATACTTGAGTGTTTTACTTTTTCGGATAAGATAATCTTAAATGCAAGTAAAACAAAACGAATGTATTTGTATTTAGATCTTTTTCAATGTTAAGAAATTAATAATAATAAACAAAAAAACAAAAACAAAACTCTACATACTTTGATTTTGAATATTTCGAAAGAATTACAACTGCGGTTACACTCTGAGGGAAGTCTTTTTAAAAGTCTACTCAATTCCTCAAGATCAAGTTTGAAAATTTGGGTGGTGGGCTGTCAAATTCATTGAACGCACATGTGGAATTATTTTTGGACAATATGCTTTTCAACGCGAAAATCAAAACGTTTTGGTGGCAGGAGACAATTTCAAACCACTCGAGGTGGTGCCATTCCATAAATTGATAATTTCAAA
Source organism: Orthonevra nobilis (assembly GCA_963555765.1). Lineage (NCBI taxonomy): Eukaryota > Metazoa > Arthropoda > Insecta > Diptera > Syrphidae > Orthonevra > Orthonevra nobilis. Next base: position 36,192,075 of record OY743224.1, read on the forward strand.
TAATTTTCAGATACATTTGCGACCTGGGAATCAGAGTTGGAGTTGATAAGGACATTAAGATTCATAAATTCACGGTATCGAAGACTGCCTGACAAGTTTGTTGTGCTATATGTAAGAAGGCAAACCGATGGATCAAATTTCTGTCATATGTCGAGGAAGTAAGGGACGCGCAATGGTTTTCCTAGTGCACGGTACCCAAATCACAAGGGTTTTTCAGCAGGTCACGCGTGATGCCAAGGAATCAGAAAACGGGTGCTTTCCTAAATTCAAACAAAGTGCGCATTGTGACTGAACCTTGCATCGGTGATGCAAAAACACAAGTCCTATACGATACGTTGCGCATACGTTTGCGTATATTTTTGTAAATATGAAATAAATGTCTAACAAATTAACAGCAGCTTAAGTAATCAATACTTTGCTTTAAAATTAAAGTACAGATGAAAACCGCATATTCATGAAATATGCTAAAAAATAAAATACAATTAAAACGCAAATGCTTGGCTTCATTTCTTTTAAAGGACACGTACGAAAATACATAGGCTTCCTCAAGGTCATCAATTCATACCACAATGATGTGTTTTATACCCATTTTTGAATAAAGTGAAATACATTTCTGTTAGTATTGCAAATTTATTTATACATAAAATCAAGTTCCTTTTTGTTTTAAGTAACTTAAGAAAGCACTTTCTGTCCATGTGCAAGCAAGCACTTCTCGGGAGACCCATAAATTTGTCGGAATATTGCCTATACTTGTACTGAACATTGCGGAAAATCGCTTATCAGTGTAGCTTCCAAGAAGTTTCTGACCGCTTTGGTCGCTTTGTATCGAGTCTTCAAAAGAACTATTGAAGCCTTACTTAAACTGAAAAAGAAAATAATCCAGTGTTTATGCAACCATTGGGGTCTTTTGGCAAATATGCAAGAGAAGAACTTATAATAACAATTTTTAAAGTTTAAATAAAGTCACTTCTCGGCCTTGTCCTTGTGCTAGTTCATGATGCGCTGTTTGCTTTTGTTCCTGCAGAGTGTAGTCGATGAATAAAGTTTGTCCTCATTGAACCAATGTTTGTACACGTTAAACTAGCTACTGGCAATGCTTCTATTGCATTTTTTTCCATCTTCATTTGTTGTGTTTGACTTTTTTCCATAAGCAAGGATGACGTGCCAAGGCTATTCTTTTTTTGCATTTTCGTCGATTTGTTCCAGATATTCCTCTTTCGAGTGATTTTTCATTTAATTTTTCTCATCATATTTAACTCATCATGTTTATTCACCTGAAATAGACTGAACCCTCCAATAAGTCAAGGGATAACTCACGCTCAAATTTTATTCACACAACCCCATTTAATAAAGGTTTGAAAATATTTTTTTTTCTCCATATAAGTTCTCCATGCAAGTTTATAAATTAAGTCCATATTTTTTTTCAAACCCAAATCAACGGCCATCAATTCGCTATCATCTTCAAATTGCTTGGCAAGAAGGTGTTCCTTGAGCTGAGGAAAGAGATACAAGTAACGAAAAAGGCGGATGTTCAAGCAGTTCGAATCCTGTTTCTTGAATTGTAGCCCTCGCAACTGCAGTCTTGTGAGTCCGCGCGTTGCTTCTATGAATCAGCTCCTCGTTCCGCATTTTTTTTAATAGCCGTCCGCCATTTTCTCATTTGTTCTTCGTGGCTCAGCGTCTCAAAAAACTGATGCTATAACCTTCCCAACCGAAATCAACACTTTGAACTTCTTCGGCGTCTGATCAACATGATTGAAGCCAGTCTCGTCCATGGTCACGAAACGTGACATAACATTCTCCTGATCTTCGAAGTGTTGACTCGCTCCTACTTTTATTCGTCGGTTAACATTTTCGCCACCCAACGCGCAGAGAAATTCTTCATATGTAATTCGGTCAACACTGGGAGAACCCTGATATTCACTCCACAATCCGCCAACACAACATCTTCGACTTTTTTTTCACGTAATCTTCAGTGACGAACATCCTTCGCAGTGTTTTTCTATCATTAATTTTGGATCACTCCTCATACCAGGCCAAACTGAATCACTTCATGCAGTGAGATTTTATTTTATAAATCACACTGGGACTTTTTTACCAACATTTTCTGGTCTGGTTTAAAATCCATCTTTTGGAAAAACGCTGTAGTTTTTTAGGGAGTGTTGAGGTCTTTTGTTATAATAACCGCAAGTTATATCAAAATTGCCGAATCCCAAAGTTTTCGATTGCATGAGTCTTACAGAAGACCCAAAATTTCCAATCAAATTGCACGAAATTATTTTCAATTCTCATTGAAAATTGTAAAAGTCGCATAAATCGCAATCGAGGCATTTTTATCTGATTTTTTTTAGTTTAGTCCTTTACAATTTATTTGGACAAGTTTGGAAAAAATCTGCATACTATCTGCTATTATCTGCATACTCTTTTTGCTGCGTATTCCATCACTTTTTTTGTGTGGTCTGAGGCTTGCACACTTTGCTTTTCAAGTAGTCCGTAGGGGGTCAAATGTGGAGATCTAGGTGACCAGTTAATGTCGCCATTTTTAAACAGCACATGACCAGGAAATTTTTGGTTTAGAAACTGCATTGTTTGATTTGCAGTGTAGCCTTGTGCATAGTCTTTTTGAAACCAGTAACTATCCAGACATAACGAACCAACATCCACCGATGTCGATTCTCATAGACTGTTTCGCCTTGGACAGTCTGTCCGCAATACTCTTCGACTCGATTGTACTTTCAACAAATGTAGTTCTTCCTTCAAGCTGCAAGGGGGTTCGACCGACGCCAAATGCTGAGCTTGATGACGGTACACGACACATGTGGGCTCTCGACAACACTTCCTCTTGCCGCTTCAAGCAGTTCACTGCAACGTCTTGGGCGTTGCTGAAGGGCAATTATCGTGGACCATTTCCCATTGTCTCATGTTCAAGAAAGTTCTCCACCAAACGACGAATAGTATTGTCAGACGGTGCTGTTAGCCATTGTTAGTTAACACAACTGTGAACGACTATTTTCAAAGTACAGCGTCACTATTTCTGCGCCTTATTTCGCTTATAGTTGTACTGAAGTGACGTTTCTTATAACTATTCAAGTTTATCGGTTGATAACTGTCAAAGTTATCCAATGGTTACATAGCGTGGCGCACTCCTCTGAAACGCAATGAATCAAAAGCTCAAATTAACGCAAACTGGAATAGTGATGATGCAAATGTAAAATAGCACATGCTTTTGTTTTGCTTACTGGCGAAATTAAGGATATTCTTCAATTTAATCATTTCCCCTTCATAGTATCGATTTGCTGCGATATTTCATCATGGTATGAGTCATTCGAGTATATTGCATGCGTTTTGTGTCTTTCGAGAATGTTCGGAATTTCATATGAATGACTCACGATAGCAGCGTACAGATATGACGCGCAGATTTGGAATTCAGTTTTCATCAGTTCTAGCGGCTAAGTCAATGACTAATATATAAAAACGGACTGCTGAGTCATCTCTCGCGAGTGACTGGAAAGACATGTTGAAAACTCTGATACCTTTCGGAGTCGGCGAAAGCTATGGCTCAAACTAATGAGTACGCGCTATCACGAATGACGAAGCTTGTCCTTGGCTTCCAAGGAAGCTATTGCGTTATTTATATATATTTTTTTGTTGGTTAAATTTCTCAAATAACTCTCCTCGACCTTTCTGAAAAGGTGGTTCCTAAGGGTTTTCAAAATGATTTTATGTTAAGAAGAACTTGGCCGCTAGACGGCTATTACACACAGCATGTTTTGCAAGATTCAAATGAGTGCAAAAGAGAGGGAAGGTGAAACAGCGATAACCTAGCGAACGAACGAGCACGTTTTTCACGTTTCCTTATGTCCTTCTTCTTTATTTTTTTAATTTGCTTTATTTCTACTTCTCACTCACAGCAGATTTGCTTTGCCTACGTTCCAAAAAATAGATGTTAATTTAGAATTTAGAATAAAGTTGATGGTTAAAGTAAACACTGACAATTTCTTTCAGTGCATTTGTAATGAAATTGAATGATCCCTGTTTCCTCTATGATTTTATCCTAGATTTTTTTTTCTTTTCATTACCTGTCGCAAAAGCATCATAATTAATAAATAAAATTTCATCAACAAGTTCTTCATTTGCGAACATAATTGTCAAAATAACGCGCAGCTCTAGCGCATCAAAAAATCTTCGTGTAATAACGTGCGCAGCTCGGAATGAGATTTCAAAAGAAAGTCACTTAGAATTGCGCAGCGCAATGTGCTTTTGAAATGACTTTCCGATCTGCGCTTGTTATTACACGAAGATTTCTTAATGCACCAGAGCTGCGCATTGTTTTGACAGCTCTCGATGACGATGCGGACTGCGGAGAAGGCTATATTTTTCGAGAACTAAACTTCTAAAATACTATGCTTAATTTTTTGACTTTAAATGTTTCTTTATAATTGGCATTTGTATTATTTTAGGGACCAGCTTTCAGAACTTTTTTGAAACCAACAAGTTATATGACAAAAAATTACTTAAAAATCGTGAAATTTGAAACCTCCCGTATTTTTCGAAACACACTAATGACCTTACAAAAAAATAAAATTAAATAAAGTAACGCCTTGTGTGGGACGACGCAATGGTCCACCTGAATTATATGTCAAAAATAAATGACAAACGTTTTCAGTTTATTTACTTCTTCGACGACGGCTTTTGTTGTTTTATACTCAAATAAGATGTGATTTTCTTGATCTTGCAGATCTTGAATTGAATATGTCTACTAAATCGCAGTAATGTGCCGCAGAAAGCTCCCGCTTCAAAGTAGTTACAGGGTTGATTAAGGATAATTCGCTGAAGAATGAAATTTTTAGTTCCAATAAAATGATTTGCGCCCAAGCACTTGATCTCAGTGTGAAGACCACCACAAGTACATCTCAATAAGGACCACTAGACAGTCCTGAGTATGCAGATCCTGAGTTCCGGTTTTATCATCCAAATGATAAGATTTCGTATCGATACGCAAAGCCTGTAACAATTGAGAAGCTGCAGCCCAGTATACCAATAGCACCAAAATGTCTTCAGAATACAGAAGCATGGAACAATTTAGACAATACTATGCGAACAAATCAGAAAAAACAGATGAACGTCCGCCTTCATTGTTCATGGGCAAACATTCGACCTATCCAATTGAGTTGAACAATCTGATGAATCCTTTTTTCTGTGAACTTTGCAACGCACGCCTGAATTCCATTAAGAGCGCAAACATTCACTACGAATCGAAGGCTCATGACCGACACATCACCACATGGATTAAAAAGAATTACACAGAGAAAGGACTACAGCCGCCAGAAGTGCAAAGGTTCGTGACTGATGTACCCAGTGAAGTCTCCGTTGAACATAGGTGCGAATTGTGCAATCTTGATTTGACCTCTGTGCAGCATGCCCTGCAGCATTTCAATGGTAAGCGACACAGAGTGGCTGTGACTAAAACATGCCCTCCAACGGGAATTGGTTACTTTAATGTGCAAGGTAAATGGGTACAAACGGGCGAGGTAATCGACAAGGCAACAGGAAAGAGAACGTCTTATATTCTAGTAAAAACGCCCAGCGGATTCGAGCCTGTTGTTCTGCAAGAGGCACCTGCTCCCCCACAAGTGTCTTTGAATCCGAAAAAACACAAGCAAAGCGTAGAGCATGCACCAGGTGAGCCCATCGCAAAGAAAATGCATTCAGAATTGAATCTGAATGTTGTGATAAAGAAACCAAAAGAGGCAGTGCCTATTGTCCAAATGGAAGCTTCAAAAAACAACTTAAATCCACAGAAAAAGAATTTACCATGTACCCATGATGTATATCAAACTCTAACACTGGATTCACAGGAATCTCCACAAAGATTCCAAACTCCGCAAGAAGCGCTCGACACTTGCCAATGCAATATCTGTGCCATTTCTACCACATGCAGCGATCAGATGTTAGCGCACCTCAAGGGATCGAAACACTCGAAAAAACTCAAAGCTCTTGGAGAAGTTCCAATTTCATTAATGTCCCAATCGCCTGCGACGACTATTATAAATAGCCTTATCACTAAGAACTCATCTGACAGATCAATGTATCGCACCCCGAGTGGTTCGTACTATTGTAAACTGTGCAACTTCACTGTGCAAGATGATTGCCAAATGAAGCAGCACATTGCGAGCAAGAAGCATATCAACATCTCAAGGCAGCATTCAAATCGCGCTAAGCAATCCACAATGAATTCAACAGAAACACAGGGAAGCGGATAATCGCACGAACTGAACACTTATTATAAATGAATATGAGAAATATATGATTGTACAAAGAAAAAATGGTGCCTTCTTTGAAACAAGCAACAAATTGAATTTCTTTTCCAGCTATTTATGTTTAAAGAAACAAGCCTTGCCAGGTAGCTCCTCCGATCGCTGTAGCACAGTCTTCAATCAATGAGGTAGGTAGGTAAAAGTGGTGATTCAGTGAGAACCTAATTAGCACTAAGTGCCGTTTTAATACCACAGCTCTGTTACCTTATTTATGATGTTATTTTGGTGTATTTGAGATATCTCTAAATCCAGCCCGAGGTATTTAAGAAGGACATTAGTTCCTTAATATCCTTTGAAGAAATCTCATTAATTGAGTTGAAGAAGGGTCTACCAAGCGCCCGTTGTCTGGCTCTAGGAAGAGCCGGACAGTCGCAAAAGAAGTGTGTAAGGGTCTCCCTCTCCGCTGTGTTTTTGCAGCTGCGACAATGTGAGTTGTGTGGGATAACTAGCTTAATGGCATGATCTCCAATCGGCCAGTGTCCTGTGCAGACCGCCACTAATCTAGCAATATCATGACGGGCTCGCCGAAGGAGATCTTTTGTTTTTGATTGTTTGTATTCCGGCCATATTTTCCTTGAAGTTGCACAGTTCGTAAGTCTGACCCATCTTAGATTTGCTACTTCAAGGAAGTATGAGGATATATTAGCCTTAACTGCTTGTAGTGAGATGAAAACCTCACCTGCAAGCGAGCGCTGAAGGGCAGATCCCTTTCTAGCAAGTTCATCGGCCTTCTCATTACCTGGGATGGCACTGTGGCCGGGAACCCATATAAGGGAAATGAGCTTACCTTCTAACGACGCTATTTCAGCTCGGCATTCCTGTACTAATTTTGAATGTGAAGTAAAGGAGGCAAGAGCTTTGATGGCTGCTTGACTATCAATGCATATGGCAACCTTCTGGCTTGGCAGGATATTTGGATGTAATCTGATTTGACGACATGCTTCCCGGATTGCAAATATTTCGGCTTGGAAAACAGTGGAATTGTCGGGCAGTCTATAGGCTTTACAGATGTTCAGAGATTCTGAGAGCACACCCGCACCGACTCCGCCGCCCATCTTAGAGCCGTCAGTGTAGATTCAATCAATGAACTTTATTAATTTTGTAGTTACACGCTTGATGTGGCTGAACCATTCAGGTCGACATAATTTTGCAGCTGGATTGGAACCACATCTTTTCGCTTTTCGTAAGAGTTCACAGTTCTATCTTCTCTGCCATTCGTACTCTTCGCAAAGAAGGACAATTCTTTCGTGAAGCTGTAGTATTCCACAACAAACAGCCCGTACATAAGTCTAACCAGACACTCGAAAAGATTCTTTATCGGTCATATGTCGAAGTGACGAAATATGTTTTGACCGAAGCCGTTGCACTGACTGAATACATCAGTCTTGTGGTACGTGATATTGCTGATTGTCAATATGGATGGATTTGGATGGATTGTGTGTAGCACTTTCTATGTGCATATTCGCAATTTGAAATATAAAAGGAGTGGTTGAAATGGTTTAAAGACAAAGTTATTTTTTAGAGAGTAAGAGATAGGATATATTCTGCTACGGTCGCAGCCTAGCCCAGACAGTGGATCTTTAAGAATAAAATCGTTTTTAAATTAAATAAACTTACTATACAAAAAATTAAACGTGTTATTAATACTCGCCGTCCAAAACTCTTCCCTCAAAACACTGAAGAAGCACGGTGTTGAAAAGTTACAAAGCCATAAAACCTGTGCTGCGATCTTGCTTATCATACAACAAAGCGGACAAATTTATCCGACACATCGAGTCCAGAACCATACAGCTAGAGTGAAAGGAGCTTTTAGGCCTTCTTTTACATTTGCACATGAACATTTGCATATTTATTTTCTCGGGATTGGAAGGATCGAATGCGTTGGCACTTCATCTCTTTCGAATCTTAAAACTTTTTATTGGATCAAGCGTCTACCCCTGCTCTCATGCGAGTTATCTATATCCCATAAGAAGCTGGTCTTGACCGTTTTTAATGAACTTTTGCAGATGAATCACACAAGGATTTTACTCTCGTTCCTGATCATTTTCTTGCACTGGAGGAAATCTGCTTAACCACTTATCTCAGCTTAAGATTATTTTTTTCATTTAAAGAGTGTACACTAGACCGCAAAAGTCTGATAAGGTTCAAAGATGGTTCGAAAATGGATTTTAGAGTTGGAGCTGGAGCCTTTGGACCTAACACAAGGATCTCGCTAGGACTGGTCCCAAAACTGCTTACATAGGTCCTAAACCATATTGTTATGCCAATTGGACAACAGCTAAAATGTAACGCTGAGTAACGAAAGAGAAAACAATCTTCGCCTAGACCACTGAAACAATGGGGAAGGTCTTTGGCAATCTAAGCGATTAATCAGGCCGTATTCCTATAAGGAAATCCTCAACCTTGACAAGGATAGTATAAGAAAGCTAACGAACTTTTTTACTGGTCTTTGAAGCCCGAATTATTATCTTAACCAAAAGAACCTGCGCCGCAATAAGGACTGTCGGCTGTGCCTGGAAGAGGATGAAACATGCGAAGACAATTTATGTAAATGTCCGGCACTTCACTGGTAAAAAGAACGTATATTCTACTCACTCACTCAGTGAAACTAAAGGAGCAGTATTATTTCTGGTTAAACTCCAACCCTTCGATACAATTGATCTCTGCAGGTCGCGATGTCGTTACTAAGGCGGTATTGGTTGTACAAGAAAAAAAAAACTGTGCTCTTTACACTTCGTCTTCGCATATTATATTATTTACTTACTTAAGAGGCAGGTGATCCTGGAAGGGCCAGGTCCAAGACAGAGTTGTCTGCAGTATTTTTGTCCCCCATGTTTGGAGCTTGGATCCCAATTGTTTTGACAAACCGAAACAGTAGCGGTTTCCTAGATTTCTTCTCCATCGGATCTATTCTGTGGCGTCGTTTGTGGAGGATGTTTGAGTTCCGAGGTGTCTGAACTCCTTTTCTACCTCGAAATTGAAGCTGACCATCGTAATGTTTTGGCCAAGATTATGTTTCACGGATCTATTATTCGTTGATTATTATTGATTCTAAGACAAACTAAGGAACGATGTCGATATCGTGTGCGGAAGACTTGAAAGATATAGTATCTTCCATGTCGACAGGATTGAGTACAACACACGACAATGCCGACATCCAGTGTACGCTTTGAATAGTTCGCTTGCGCTTTTTCCAGCTTTCAATACTTCGTTCTACTTTGCCTCTTCGAAGTGATTGCCTTACACTGTGAGTACATTGGTCATTTCTTTGCAAATGCAGACGCACTTGGATGAGACGGAAAAGGTTGTCTTTGATACTAGAGGCCAGATGGACCATTTTAGTAAATTTTTAAAGACAGTGGAATGTGCTAGACACGCGTATCCTTTGAAAGATGCACACGAATCGTATTCGAAAATTCCGTGAACTAAACTCTGCACAAGGTAGCCCATGCTGGATTCCTAGGTCCTGTGCAATGCAAACGTCCAGCAGCATTCATGAAATTTATGTTCCTCGAAACAAAAAAAAATAAACAAATTTGTTTTTTTTTTTTAATTTATTTTATTACAAAATAAAACTCTTCAACTCTTTTAGGCGGTGTCTGCGGGCGACCGAATGATATCGGAATCACCTGGATCGGTGATGGACAATGTGCACACACGGAAGTATTTACCGCACGCTGTTCCCAACTCAATATTGGTACCGCTGTAATGCTGCACCTCAGTTTTGGCCAACATTGCGTAGTACTCAATCTCAGATTTCCTGCAAAAGAAAGAAAATAATGATCATTTGGATCTGTAAAAGTTCCACGAATACGACTTCATCATTATTTCCTTCAGAAAGAGTCTCTAGAATAATAATGAATTATCGTCATTCGCTTCAGTAAAGATGGATCATCATTTCAAAATGCACAAATATCAAAACTTGCTGACCTACTGGAAGTCTTACCAGTGAAATAGCTGGAACCATGGCGAAATCATCTTTTCTGACTACTCCATAGTTTTCCAAATTTAATTCACGTATTAATGGAATCATACTTCTTAGTCAAAAGAGACTCCATATGGTTCCAACTACAACAAATGGAAAACTACTTCTCAATAGTCATGTCGTCGTCTCACCTCAGAGCCGGGGTGTTGCTGGCGATGAGCACCAACTTGGCTTTGCCTTGGCGCAGCGTCTTCAAGGTTTGTTTGTAGCCCAAGCAGTATTTGCCGGATTTCATGACCAAAGCCAGACGAGCATTGGTGCTATCCAAAGCTTTTTTCTGTAATCCACACGAAATAGGTTAGGTATTAATTGGCACGTGTTCGATTTGAATATTTCCGCCTTACCTGTTTCTTTACGGCAACCATTTTGTTTGTTTGCTATTAAGAACTTTTGTTACACCTGAAATTTGTTTGAATATTGAAAACATTGAAGATATTTGAGGACGAAAATAATTGAGCACCCACCTTTGGCAACGAATGATTGTAAAAAGAAAGAGTGATGGCCGTTCACAAAAGTGATGGCAGCATACGCAGTGAAGTGGACTCCAGTTGAAATAATATTATTGCAGTTTTTTTTGTATTTAAGGCAACGTTGCATAGTGTCTTATAAACGAATATTGATATTTTTAATCCAAAATATCCGGCAAAGAATCCGTAACCATAAGAAAACTGTCGACAAGGTTCAACAAACCATGTCAGCAAGCACCTTGTAAGATTCCTTCCCCATGCCATAGCGTACGCAGACGATTTGATTGCGTACAGATCAGGTTCGAAAATAGAAGTCATTAGAAATCTCTTGTAGCGTGACTTCTATGAGATTCAACGTTATTGCGAGGACTGGAAGATGGAGATCAACTTCCAGAAATGCGAAAGTATTTTGCTTAGGACGCCGTTGTCTGGGGCCTCTAGGGATATTAAAAAGAATTGGCGCATGGTGTCAATGAACAGCCACTGGCGAGTCGAAGTGTAGTACGATACCTCGGTATTTGGCTAGACCAGTTTCTATATTTCAACAAAAATGTAGATGCTGCTCTAACCAGAGCCAAGGGTGCTTTTGCCCAAGCAAAAAAACTGTTTTATAGCCAGCAACTCGATGCCAGGGTAAAAGTAATCTGCTACATGGCCCTCATCCGGCATATGCTCGTCTTTGGATGCCCCATGTGGTTCAACGTGGGAGCAAGCGTAATGGAAAAGATTCGGTTGTTTGAGAGGCGATGTCTCAGGGCTTGCCTAGATTTATACAGAACTCCAGAGTCTGAATACAAAAAATTCTATCCCAACGAGGTCCTATACAATAGAGCGAACGTAGTTAGAGTAGACAATTTTCTTATAAAGCTGACACGAAATCACGTTGCAAGAGCAATGAACTCTGTCAACAATCTGATCCGCGGTGCCTACTATTTCAATGACAGGTATTACGAGCAGGTGCGTCTTAACGGTTTTATCCCGCCCGAGGCTTTTCTCTATCTAGATACGGTAGGTCTCATTCAGGATAGATTAGCGGTACCGCTTATCTTCCACATTGCCCGAAGAGCTGTGGATAAGCGTCTTAACTATGAGCGAGATGTTGCAATTAGTTCCACGGAGCGTCTGAGGTTTAGTAGGGCGGTTTCTCATCGCGATATAAAAGAAGCCGAACGCCAGCACCGACATTTTTGGTGACTTAAGAATTAAATGGAAGGAACTCCATCCTCAATTCCTTCGGAAATACGGAAGTTAAGGTCGATTAGGTTCAGTTTTTATGTATATGTATACATGTGCAATCAGGGGATGTTCACATATCCGTATATGTGGGTTTATGTTGCCATATGTTCCTCTACCTGCTTTGCATGTATATATGACGTAATATTAAGGTAAAAATAAGTTAGTTTAGTAAGAGTAAGTTATTTTAAGTTAGATAATAAGTTACTATTAGTTTCTGTAACTAAGTTTTTTTTTGTAAAGCCCGATTTTCTTAGTTTTAAGTTACATTTGATTAAAAATAAACAACCGCTAATGCAGTCGAAAGACAAACATATATAGATTCAGCAATAGGTTTAACTTAGAGAGCCCGCATAGGGTCAGTAAGTTATATAAGAATATTTGTATACATTAAGCTAGTTTAAAGCAATTTTGTCTAGCACTTAAGTAATAACAATATAGAGGTTAATAAAATTTAAAGTTAAAAAAATATCGACAAATGTTCAAGGAATTAATATATCTTGTAGCGAGAAAATAACGCAGCTCATGAGACTTCGTTTCTACGAATCTGGCAACGAGATTCAGACCAGGTGACATTAAAAAAATTGTCATGTGAACTTTATAGTTGATATTTCCAGGAATTTTATCTGCTTTATAAGGTTCAAGTGATTTCTATTATTCCATAAATTCTCATTATACCAGGAATATAGGAAAAATTGGTAAAAAAAAACAGCGGCCATCTATACCACCCATCAACTGCGACAATTCGTTCCATTGCTGTTGTTTTTTAAATGTGTTTTTAAAATCCCTGCGCCTGATATCTCAGAGGAAGGCATGCTTTCTCACGAAGCCGTTTCATCTCAAATGGAATACAAATGAAAAAGTCTCATGACGAAGAAAATCTCGTTGAGAGAAAAAAATGGTCCGGTGGATTATCTTTTTCGTTGCGAGAAGGAATGGTTCGTCGTGAAGGTGTGACATTTTTCTTTGCTCGCAACGAGAAATGGGCCGTAATGAGGCGTAAAGAAAAGATAATAAGCGGTCAAGGTTTCGTTAAGTGGTGCAAGATCGTATCCCATTATATGGAATTATTCTCTGTGCTCGTACAGCCACTGTCTTTTGTATGCTAAGCTCCGTTGCGTTTCGTAGTTCATAGGAGGTCTTCTTTAAGTTAGACTGGTTGATTTAAATTTTCAATTTAAAGATCATTGTCATGCTATTAGTCTCTGGGTTATATTCACCCACAGTGTTGCATATGATTAACTTTTGTATATGATTCTGATAGCTCTATTTTTATGTAGTTTTCATAGTTTTTTTCACTCATTTATTGCGTGATGTTACATAGAAATAATATGCGAAGTGTGGTTTCAGAATTTCATTATACACCCAGTCACAGTTTTTTAGGGTACATTTCTACTCGTTTCATTTTTTAAATACTTTTTTTTATAAATATTGTTTATTTGATATTAAAATGCAACAAACAAACTTCCATCGCAATTATAAAAGAAAAACTGCTAGAATTAATACACAATTTTTTAACACATAAAAAATGTAGCCCACTGAACACACCTTTACCGCATGCTATGAAAAATTGAGTGCCGGTACGTCAAATCTGATTCCAGCTGAGTAAACGTCATTTGTTATAAGAAAATAACAGCAGTATAAACTAATAAAACCCTCCAATATATTTATGTTGCCCGTATTTTGTCGTTCACTTGGCAATTATTAATAAAAGTAAAGCAAAATGCATAAAATGAAGGCAGTAAAAAATTTAAAGAAAAACCCCCCAATTATCGCAGCACCGCCACCACGAGATCACGAAGCCGAGGCTCAACTTGAATTGGAATTATGCTGGTGTGTCCAACAATTGGAGACTGCCATTAATGGAGGAAAGCTGAGCAAAAAACTTCGTTAGTATGATATGCAGATGAATGAGTTTAAATCGTAGCAAAGTAAAGATTCCTTTCAGATGAGGATACTTTGAAAAATCTAAAGACTTTGAAAAGCGGCACAGCACCGGTTGTAAAGAAGCGGCAAGTGATGAAGGCTGCTTTCGGTGACTATAGATCTAAAATGAAAGAGGAGGAAAAAAAGCTGGCTTTAGGTAAGGATTCGAAGAAGAAAGATACAAGAACTCAATGATCATCGAATATTCTGATAGCTGCGAAACAAATCAAGTTCACTCCGTATGGAGAAGCATCCAAAAAGTCGAGTTTTGTGAAGAAAGCAGCGATTCTCACGTCAGGGAAGGATTTTAAATTCAATTTTACTCCTGATACCACTGCAGATGTTCAGCCTTTGGACAATGATGCGGCAAATAAGGAAGGTAGTAATGTGACAATAGCGAAAGATATAAATTTCTCATCAGGAGGTGGATTTAAATTCAATTTTGTGATCGAAGAAACCGATGAGAACATTGCCCTTGAAAAGCTATCAATAAAAAGTTAAACATGATTTTTATTTTAATATTAAATTGGGAATGTGCATTGATTTAAAGTTGCTTGTGATCAAAGAATAAGATCAATTATTCAACCAATCGTTGTGAATATGCATACATTTTTTTTCTAAATAATTTTGCTAAAAAGAGTTTTCATCAAACCGCCGTCTTTACTTAACTACAATTTTGGACAATAAATTCATATTGTGATCTACAAATGATCGGAAAAGCAATCAATAAATGGAAAATGACTGATTCCTAGTAATAGTCGTGTAAAAGTCAGCTCAATAAATTGATTTTTGATAATGTTGATCCTGAACCTTGTTTTGCAGTAAAATTTACGCATACTTTTAAGATCTGCTTGGCGGCACCGCTGTGGATCTGATCCTCAACCAACAGGTTTTATAACGACTCGATCACTAAGTGTGTGGGGCCCTTCCAGTTGCATGCGTGACCGAATCGACCAAGAGCATTTTATTCTATCTTTGAACTTTCTGCGAACTTTCCGATAATCCATGTTTCTCGCATATCCTTGTCTATCAAGCATTTCTTTGATTCCGTGAGGTCACATTTGGAGTCTATGAACTTCCCGCAAAAAGCTACGTTCAAGCTGAATAACGAGCCATTTGTTCAGTACCTATCACCCAATCTGTTGGGTCCGGCCAATGGCTTAGGGTATTAAACAGACGTTTCCGAAAAACAATGCTGCTATCTTTTCTTGATGAAGATTGTTGTTTATGTCTCTCAACTTCTGGAGTAAAAAACATCGTTAAATTCGAAAGTGTTACGTTCTCCGAGAAAGTTTCAAAAATAATCGCATTATTGCACGTCGCCTTGTCTTAATGTCATTTTAAAGTAAAAGGTGTCCATGAGATCGTCTCTGGCTTTAATTGAGCAAAGAGCATCCCACATCATCATCCTGCACAATCAATCGACTTGGACAGAGCAGCCAAAACTAAGCATTGCCTTTCATCTCTATAAATGTTTGTCCTAAACGGCCTCAAAATAGAAGAACTGTGGACTCTTCTGGCCTTAAGCCGCACTTATATGGATCAATCAGTTTGCTGACGAGGGATTGTAAGCGATCCCACAGTATGGTAGAAAAGATCTGATAGACGGTTCTGAGGAGACTTAACACTCTGCAGTTTGTGGATTTAAAACGTTCTCATTTCCTAAGGATTGGTCAAAGAACGTGGCGGTTCCATTCATCGAGCATACTTTCATATATTTGGATACGAGGTGATCCAAATGTAATGCTAATCCAACCGATGCATTCACAGTTTGCATTTAATTTCAAAAAATAAAGTTTTTAGTTCCTCATGTTTGGTACAAAAATTTAAAGCTGCCAGAAATCAAACGGCAATCGATGACCTAGAAGCGATCCTCTTTACCGATGACGAAGAAATCAAAGTGTCGATTTCGGCTGTGAAAATTATGGCATCAGTTTTTAGGACGCTGAAAGAATAATTTTGGTGGCATATTTGGAAAAGGGAGCCACAATATCAGGCTCTTACCACGCAGACAGTAACAGCAGCATTCGAACTTCTTGAACAAACGCTCTTTTCACCAGATCTAAACTCCTAGTGACTTCAATATATTTCTTCGACTTCAGGAACACCTTCAGGGCCAGCAAGTCGAAAATGATTGCGAAGCGTAGGCTACTTCTGAAGAATTTAAGGAGAGTCAAGAGAAAGATAAATTGTTAGGAAACCATGTTGAAAGATAATTTTTTTCAAAGTTAAATCACCTTGCTTTATATTTATTGTGATTATTTAGTTAGTTAGTTTGTTTGTGAGGAGTATTCTTTATATAAGAAGGTCAGTGACTCCCAAATTCAGCACGTCCGAGGACCCTCACCCGCAATGGAAGCTATTGAGCTGAGTAAAGATTTGAGTGACACAAGAATGAAAAAAGTTACAATATACAAAATTTACAGATTTACAAT
This sequence comes from Orthonevra nobilis, assembly GCA_963555765.1. Lineage (NCBI taxonomy): Eukaryota > Metazoa > Arthropoda > Insecta > Diptera > Syrphidae > Orthonevra > Orthonevra nobilis. Next base: position 36,208,438 of record OY743224.1, read on the forward strand.
TTGCAAGAAAACTATTTTTTGAAGCAATTTAAATTAGATTGTTCCACTTAGAAATTGTTGGAAAGTTTGCTAAACATGTGGGGCCCCTCAAAACAATACAATTTTGAGCTGCTTTTGACCTTACAAACTTAATTTGGATATCAGCAGCGTTTCGTAATGAACATAGTTGTTTCAGACACTAGATTTAGATCTAACTTAGATCAAGAACAAGAACATCGTTATCGATTTTTTTATCCGCAGCGGTTTTGAGAAGCACAAAACTAGACTTTAAACATAGCTCGAACGCCACCAGTCATTACAACAGCGGTATTGGCAGTTCGTTCCAAATAAGGTAAATTTAAAAAAAAACACCTGGCAGTGCCCTTAGGAAAAAATCACTGTCCAACTGACAACAAGTGACAAGTGAAGAGAGAAATCAAACTTATCGAACGAAACGAAACGCGAAGAAGTTCTGCTGCTGTCAAGCGATTTATTATTTTGTTTTACATAAATATTAAAATTTTTAAAGTTATATCGCAACTTAAATATATAAAAAAAAGACCTCATTTGCTTGAAATTAAACTTACGCCTGTACAATTGGAACATGTGCAAGTGTCTCGAAAACGAACTACTTTGAAAAAAAACCGAACCAAATTAAAAATCCAATTCGTGAAGCATATAACCAAATTTGACATTTTTCCATATTCGTCGGGTTTTGCGTGGGATATGAAACTTAATCTCTGCCATTTAATAGCGACTCTGTAATATTTAGAGGGAATACCTTAATTGGATTTAATTTTTAACGCCAATCAGCAGCAGAAGAGTACATTTTTTAGCACGAAAATGGCACGTCGAAGACCTAACCTTAAATTTAAGTTCGAACCCGAGCCGGAGATTCCAGTGTATGTTTCAGGCATCTAATCTGGAAACGAGTGGTCGTAAATCTGTTTTGTGATTTTTAGAACACCACCCAGGAATCTGGACACACGAACCACAATCACAATTGGAGAGAAAACGTTCGAGGTTGATGCCGATGGATTGGAGAAGATCTGTGATCTTGGTCGTGGAGCATATGGTATTGTGGAGAAGATGAAGCATGTCCAGACCGGGACAGTAATGGCCGTGAAACGTATAACTGCCACAGTTAACATGAAGGAGCAAGTAAGTCTGCAAGAAGGCATTTAAACTAGGTTTTTTTTTGCAATCTCTTATCTTTTATTGATAGAAACGGCTTCTCATGGATCTGGATATATCGATGCGGTCCAGCGACTGCGTATACACAGTGCATTTTTATGGGGCACTGTTTCGAGAGGGAGATGTCTGGATTTGCATGGAAGTCATGGACACTAGTTTGGATAAGTTTTATCCGAAAGTATTCAAAAACAATTTGAAAATGGAAGAGGATGTTTTAGGAAAAGTAACTTTAAATGATGTGCAATGCGAAGAGCTGGGTTTTTAGTGGTTTATAATTTCAGATTGCCATGTCAGTTGTAAATGCACTTCATTATTTACATGTTCAGTTGAAAGTTATCCATCGGGATGTAAAGCCGTCAAATATTCTAGTTAACCGAAAGGGCGAAGTCAAAATGTGTGACTTTGGAATTTCAGGTAAGATTTTGTAAATGTAAAGAGCTCACGATTTAAAATAAATTTATCTCAGGCTACCTTGTTGACTCTGTTGCCAAAACCGTAGATGCCGGTTGTAAACCATATATGGCTCCCGAACGCATCGATCCATCGGGAAATCCACAGCAATATGATATAAGATCGGACGTGTGGTCTTTCGGAATAAGTATGATTGAAATGGCCACTGGCAAGTTCCCCTATAACACATGGGCAACACCTTTCGAACAGCTTAAACAGGTAATTCAACAATTGAAATGTGTATTCAAATTTTCTTATTGATAATTCACATTTAAGGTGGTAACCGATGATCCACCACGGCTGGAGCCAAACAGTTTCAGTCCTGAATTCGAGGAATTCATCACAAGCTGCCTACAGAAATCATTCACTGATCGTCCAAACTATGTTCAACTCTTAAAGAGCTCATTCATATCCGATCACATCAGTCGGAACACTGACATCTCGGACTTTGTCGGGAAAATCTTAGATCTTCCAGAATAATCGGATGCATTTTAAATGATGAAATCTATCCAATCGAGTTAAAGAAGAAAACAAAAATATTTTAAACACATTTATTTATTAATTTAAGTTATCATAATGGAAAAAAAACAAAAAAACATACGAGCCCCCTTCATACCCATAACTATAAAATAATAACAAATCAAATTTGAAATGTATTCTTCAATTGTTATCTTGACTACAATCCAGATTTTCAACGATCGATTCTACAACTTTCCAAGCTTTTTCTAAAAAAAAAACTGTTAAACGCGCAAATGTTATCGACTAAGTCTTTTGAAAATAATGTTCAACAATTTGTTCGATGATTAACAGTTTAAATGTTTAACTAACTTATTATGCATTCTGGATTGTAGTCTTCAAGTCAATTATTGTGTTATGAGAGCAAAGAAGTTTTATAGGAAACAAAACAAAAGTAAATAAGCAAAAAAGTGATTGTTCTGTTATAAACGCAAAAAACAAAAAAAAAAATAATAATGAAACATTGCTGAAATAATATTTAAACGAAACGAAATCCGAAGTTGCAAGCAGCAAGTTAATGTTGCGAGCTTAACACTTGCAAACCTAAAATATATATTTTTAATAAGCAACAAACGTGTTTGTTTCGTTACTATCAAAAGAGATCTCTGTTTCACTTCGACTAAGACTCTTTTCAGGCAGCAAAAAAGAATTTGTGTCGGTAAAACTCAATGCCACCATGGACCAGCTCTGAATTTGGTCCTTGGAGAGGATTTTCCTGCCCCATACAGCTAAAGACTATAAAGTTTAAGACAAATTTTCAATTTCAACATCGAAACCCATATGTCACACTGAGGAGTGGGATGCTAGTCTCCCGGTATCGGACGACTCCATCACGATATTAACGGATAGGTCTTTTCGAGTATTCTAAACCTAGAACTCTTTCCTTCTTCTTTCCTTTCGCATTTGAGAGCATTTCAAGCCGAAATCAAAGTCCCTCGCTGGTGTAAACATTACATCTAAGTTAGTCAACGAATGTCGGGTATGCCTTAACGAGATAGCGGATTGTCGGACGGGTCAAATTTACTGAGTGCCTTGCCATAGGGACATTCATAGAAACTGCCAAGCAGATGAATTTGCTCGTGCAGGTACAATGCACCCCGTTGATGAGGTTTCGCAAACTGAACAGCAAATATAAAATCATGTCCACGTTTGAGTAAATGAATCATCCTGTAACATCATCAGAAAAACCTGGTCCCTCCTTGATTATGATCAATCCTATCAACATCATCGAACGTCTAAGGCTTATGCTATTCTGATGACTATTTTGCTCTCAATTCAGTGACAAATTATCCAGTTCCATCGGCAAATAGATGGCCACAGGTTTTGTTGAGTTTCACTAATAAACAACATGCTGCTGAAGACCAAGGACAAGCTTTATTAGAGGTACAATATCAAATAAAATTTTCAAACTCAATAGCCCCTGCACTGAGTGTGGGCTTGCCAATGTATGCTGTTCTTTGTTGTCTGAAAATCGGACATAACAGACACTTATAAAATTAATGGATTCCCATTGAAATTAAGAAGCTCGCGTCGAGTTTCCTGCAGGCCAAACACTTTACTTTAAAGTTGAAGTCCAAAGTTTTGGTAAGTCTGTCACCAAATAAATTGAATAGTTTGGTGCGGTTACGGGAAAATTGAACACCTTCATTATGAAATCCCTCTGAAACTTTTGAATTTCTTCATATTCTTGCATCCCCAAATTTGAGCAGCATAACAAAGGGAAGATTTTATGACTGCTGAAAGGAATATGCGAACATTTGAGAAGATCTTCTTTCAAGTAAGATTAATCAAACTTTGTGACTAATTGTCTTTTTCAGAAAGGTGTTTCCTATAATCCAGGGTCGGATTAAGCATCACTCGCTGATCTTTGTACTCTTTGGATATAAATTTATCCGTAGTAAACCATGACTTTCGACTTTCCAGTTGGACTTCGAACTAAATTCACTGAGCAGACATATCTGTTTTACTCCAATAACAGATTTAAATGGTTCTGAATATGTTTTACCATCCAAGACTGCTGCTTCAGTATCTTTGTACAAACATCGAGTTATATTCATGAATCTTGTTGGCACTGCCAGTTTAGAAAATAAAGCAATTCGATCAAACGAGGGTACACTATGAGACCAAACGAAGAGACCCAACTTTTACGCGACAGTTGGTGGCTCTTTTTTAATGTATAAAAATCTGCGTTACTTGCATGCCACTGAAGCTGCTTAATAAACATTTTTTAATTCAGCTCGAGGATAATTTTCGGTACTTATGACTGTGGTCGGAAGAGTAATGTTTTTTCGTGGCAGCAATAATTTCAAGAAATAATTTCAGAAAAGAGTCGAGTTGTGAACTGAATTTGAAGGCAACGGATAGTCCGTCTTATTTCAGAACAGGCTCCTAGCTCGCGAACACATTAATCTGTGACAGTGCCAGTATTTAACATAAAACATTACAATGAAGCCATTGACTCGTATTTGGTTCACTGAAAAGGAAGTGTGGGTATTGACTGAATATCTTATCTCGATCCAGTAGCGGTAGACATTTAAACTGGTAGACATTGATGTTACGACTTAGTTCTACAAATAATAAAGTTACAGCCAATCAGAGGAATTTCCGGTCGATAAGTCTTCTTCCGAACAAAACGTTATTTATGAACAAAAAATTTAGCTTCAGAGCGGGTATGATTCTTTTCATATCGTGTTTCAACTGATATCTGATTTCCAAGATAGCAAGAAATGAATGTATGCTTATCTGGTCGATTTGGGCTCTTTTAAAATCAGAATGGATCGATTACGGATCGCAAAGTGTGGGTCTGAAACAGTGTGTATTTCGAAAATAAATATCGGGCACAAGTAATTTTTTTTTTAATTTTAATTGAATTTAAAATATTATTTACAATTGGTCCTTAAGATATATTAACATTGGTTTAATTTTATAGTTGTTGGCTCAACGATAGGGGCCCAACGGTTGGATTGAGGTTTACATAAATTTTTTTACATGAAATGGTGAAAAAAGTTGTTTAATTAATGATTGAAGATACTTAGAATATTGCCGCAGAGTGTTCAGGTCAGGGCTTCGATGTCGGTCCTTTAAGGAGGTTTTGTGAAGTAAGTCATCCTCGATGATACATGGCTCCTATTTCTTCGAAGAATGCTGGTTCCTCATCTGCATCTGGGGGAAAGAGTTCCTCTTGCAGCAATGCCCTTGCGTTGAGGTATCGGTGTTCGGATATGTGTCCTTGGTTGGCCATGCTGTTGACGAGTTGATTGGGATGGTCCTTGGCGGTGGCTACGAATTTTTGAAATAAACTAACCATGTACCGGGTTATGGGCTTGATTCCTGATTCGCTGTAGAGTCGCCTGTTGCTGACGTGTTTCTTCGTGATCCTGTTGTAGTGGAGGCCAGTGCATATGCGCAAGATCTTCCTCTCGAACATGGCAAGTTTCTTGATATAAGTCTTCGAGGCTGTGAACCATATGGGGAATCCATATGTTATCACCGGCCTGATAAGATGTTTATATAAAAGCAGCTTTGTCTTCTGGCTGAGGGCGTTCTGCTTGCGCATTAACGGGTAAACCCGCAGGAAGGCGAAGCAAGCCTTGCGAAGAATTGCATCCACATGAGGGTTGAACTTCAACTTGTCAGTGAAGTTAACTCCAAGGTACTTAATCTTTGTCGAGGCCTTGACAATTGTTCCGTCCTGGAATCCAATCGTGGTGTTGCGGTAGTTCTTAGCGGACCTTGTTCTCCGGGAGTTGGCCGGCCTACGGAAGCACATCAGCTCCGTTTTCCTTGGATTGATGCGAATTCCCCAATCCTGGTAGTATTCCTGTAACTTTCTGATATGGGCTCCAACTCTTCGAGCCGCTATCAGTGGTGAGATTGAACTTGCGTACGTGAATGAGTCGTCCGCATACAGGCAGCATTTTGTTGAATTTTCCATTCCGGGTTGGTCCGACGTCAGAATGTTTAACGGGCACAAGTTATCATGCATCATTTGCAACTGGTGTACGCCGCTTACGAATATTTTCCCGTATTCGTCCTGTGCGCTCAGCGAAGAATCTCAGCAGCTAAATATAGGTCGTTCAGGACTGAGCAGCATTCGTATCGGCGGCTGCGTTCCATAATTGATCGGAAGGCTAATTCTTTTCAAGAAAGCATTCTTGTTCATTTCTGAGATTCAGAAAAAAAATTGAAAATGAAAAAGTGGTCGTTTATTTTTTTTAAAAATAAGGTTTAAAGCACAATAAAATGCAAACAAAGAAGGAAGAAAAATTAAAAGAATCCAACTCCAAACGTGACCATGATTTTAAGCTTTTTATCCTGTTGGCCACTTTCATCCTGCTTCGAATTTAAGCTAACTTTTAATTGTGCCAATTCATAACAAATTAGTTTATTTTCACAGCAATTAAATCACAATCGATATTTCTGAAAAAAATAAAACTCCTTTTCAGTATATGTATGTACGTATGTTCAATAAATAACACGCTTCCATCCAAAACCGGCTTTAAAATAATTGACGCTTCCATATGTCGTGCCGTCCTTAATTCGGCTTATCGTTGTCATTGAAGTTAATGTCAAACATGTACACTCCCAGTTCCTTTTCACAGCGTTCGATTTGCCTTATGTAATCAGAGATTTCCTTGATTGCGTCCACTTGCTCCTGCAGATAATGCGTCTCTAAGAAATCACACAAATTCGCGTCTTTCTTTTCTCCAGCCAAGGCGTGCACCTGCAGCAGACTCTGCATAAACAAAACTTATTGATTAATTCAGGCCAGAAAATTGTGAATGTCACACCCCCACCTCGTTGACCATCTTTTCCAAATCCAATACATAAATCATGGTTTTCTTAACAGACTCATAGACGAATTTTGGCTTTTCAATGTCCTCTAGGACAATTGTGCCACCACGTTTGTTCTGGTATTCCATTAGCCTCTCTGCATGCACTTTTTCCTCATCGCAGCAATCTCTGCACCACTTATATAGTCCAGGCAGGGCCGAGTCTGTTCGGTTAAAGTACCAGGCCTAGCGAAAGGATAATTTTAAGGTTTAACTGTACTCAGAGGAGGGTAATTCTTACTATTGCCATGTATTCGTAGGACGCATTTAGTTCCATGTTGATTTGACGATTTATCTCCTTTTCACATTCCTTCGAGAAGTTTTGCCGCACTAGGAGACTCATGCGACGGAGGGCTTGAAGATTGGGTATAAATCGCATTTTCAGGTTTGAAGTTGCGAAACGAATATTTTAACTTTAGGTTTTTTCCTGAAAAGGAAAAATGACTAGAAAAAGGGAAACTCTTGACACAACGAACAGTTGGTGTGAACTGCGCCTGTCTCAAAACAAAATTGTTTTTCTGTCACAAACGTAAATCGTGACGTTATTTTTTTAAATTTGATTTGAAAATGAATCATAAGCGGGTTGGGAAACTCAGCAGACTAACTTTTAACCATGAAAGACTAGTCTGTTAATTCTCTAATGTAGGTAAGATCCTTATCACCATATAAATAGACAGGGCTTGGACGGAATCAAACCAGCAATACTTGAGATTGTATAAATCACTTGTTTAATCGTCTTCGATCCTGAAAGTATCTGGGCCTGAGCTATTGCTACTCTTCATCTTTTACTATCCAGTGCACGGGATTTTTTCATCCTTAGACCGGACGCTTGATCTTTCAGCTGGGATTGTCTTCGAATAACCAGTTGCTCGGAGTGAAAGTACTCCTAGCTGGAGCTCTGTTATCGACCCACTGTGGTCAGAAGAATTTTGACTTTCAGACTTGATCCACATGTACCTTGTGTTCCATTCGCCCTTTTCGAAAACAGGACCATATTTCCATTGCAGATTCTTACTTCTGTTTTGCTGTCTTGCTTATTGATTTTGGGACTTTGAGTATACAGTCTTGGCTCTTGTTCATCGTTCGTTTTTGCCTTATTAATTTGAGAACCAACTCTTCTGTTACCAACCAACTCTTCTGTTATCCTCTCAATCCTTGGAAAAGACACCGACGCGTGCCAGAGATGCTTTAGTCTTTTCCAGTACAGTAATGAAATTTGGCTTATCTCGATTCAGCGCGCTGGAAAGCACCTTGGATTTGCCTCGATGGTTGTTACAAAATATGAGCTCCTAAAGAGGTGATATTCCACTCGTCGAATAGCATATTCCTCGTCACGGAACACATGATCTAGCGCATGCTCCCGACCAGAACCCAACAAAAAGAACGGAGTCAAGTTTATAAATTTTATTTATCGTTTCTTAACTTGTCGATGTTAAGAAGCCTAATGAACTCAAACCTAATAAAGCCTTAGTTCGGTTTAAACTTGCGAAGCTTTGTGCATTAGGGGCTTTCTTTCTGTGCTTTTTATATTTCTTGAGAGACACTGGGATGCTCGATTGCTTAACATTTTGTTTCCAAGTCCAGGAAAACCTCATTCGAATCTGATCTACTTGCGACAGGTGATCCGAGCCAATTTTCAGCTCCTCGGAACGCGAAGCTGGTTCAGCGCTTGTATTTTATGTTTTAGAATCTGGTTCAGTCACTATTTGCCATGGTAGAACAAATCAATAACACTTTTACTGGAGTGGCCAATTACCGATAGTGGTCTGATTATGTGAATACCCGTGCTGTTCGATTTTGGCTAATTCTGCTCAAAAATGTTTTTTCGGTGATTCCTTTAATTAACTCTGATATGAAGGCATAACACTGAAAGCAGAGTGATAACGCAATTTTCCAAAATAAAAAAAACTGCACTTCCAAGTATATCAACGTAGGGTAAAAAAAATTCTTCGAACTACCCGAATGCAAATAAGTTGATATAAAATTCTTCGCCCCTATATGAACCCTACCTGCGGCGCAACCGAAACCGAAAAATGACTTAGTTTCAAACCATCTCTTGTTTTATTCACTAACGAGGTCCAAGGCGATCAGCATTTTTATAAATTTTATATTTGGACACTCAGGGTTGATCGAAGTTCATTACAGTTTTGCTCAAAAAGATATCTTTTCAGACGAAGTTTTGTAAAGTTGTAAACAACCGATATTGAACATTTTGCAACGTGGAATATCTTCAAGAAGTCATCCTGAACATTTGGTTGTTTGGTGTGGTTTTTAGAGTGGCGGATTAATTGAGTCCTATATCTTACTAAACGACAATGGAAGGAACGATATATTAAAAAGATTGAAAAACCGAGTCATGATAGCCGATTCTCAGTGGCAGAAAATTGACAGAATTGAACTGGAAGTTATGCTTCCAGCAAGAACGCCTCATCTTGTTGGAAACACAACCGGAAGGGTAATGCCGTCGAAAAATCGGCACAGTTCTGAAGCTGCCATTTACCATCGATGTTATGAGATGCTTTGCGACAAGCTGTTCGTGAATGCGAATATGAAATGAAAATGCATTACAAAATTGGGTAGCCATGATGAACGACTGCCAATCCTGCCGCGGCAGTCATTTGAATAACAAAATAGGGGGAGTTCATATTCTCAAACTTGTTGGACATTTATCCAACATGTCGTCAAACACCGGTTCTAACTTGACGGACGTTTTGATTGCAGCTTTTGGCAATTGAAAAAAATCTTGGAAGACAGAGAAAAGGAAGAAGAAAAGAGGTAAAATATTAAGAGGCAGCGAATTTGGACTAAAGTGTGTTTTGAAAAACGTAAAATTTGTACTTTCTTAAAATTGTTTTGTCCTGGAGATAACATCCAACTAACAGATTGTAATTTAACAAATAATTTTCAATACTAATAAACAATTTCTTGCAACGGGACGGGAAAACAACACCGCGGTGTGTTTCAAGGAAGCAAAGTAGCTGGCAGCTGACTTCAAGCCCGGGACGTATGATCCTCGAAACAGCGAAGAAAACATAGTCATCGAAGCACAGGGAATTGTAGATGTATTTAAGCAGCATTTCCAGGAGGTGCTTTATAGGTCAAGAAGAAAATCCGCATCCAGTCAATATTCACACGAATGCAAAAATTGGAAAATACCAACGAATTTCAAATCGAGACTCACCATTTTTTAATTGACTTCAAACCCGCATGTGATAGCATTCATAGTCTTCAAGCGATGGCTGAATTTGGAATGCCGGTAAACTTGATCCAACTGTCATTATCTTCAACAAATTTGTCCAGCTACTAGGACATCGACATCATCGGCCGCTGAAAGAGGGTTTTGCGGCAAATGGAGAACAGGCGAAACGAGTTGGACTTGAAGTGAACGTGCACAAAACAATGTATTTATATGTTCTCAACAAAGAGAGAAACCACATACGACAAAACCGTCACTTATGGGAACAGAAATTTTGAGGTAGTTTATTTGTTTACCTACCTCTGAGTAAATATCGACTCCACGAATGATACCTCAGTTGAGATTCGGCGATGGCTCACGCTAATACACCGCTGCTACTTTTGTTTCTCGAAACAAATGTATTCAAAACTGTACAAAACTTTGCACCTGCCAGTTCTCCTATTTAGAGTCGAGTGCTGAACGATAAGTAGGAAGCCAGAGCAGAAAAAAGTGTTTTGAGAAAAAGAATCTTCGTCCAATATTTCGTCCCGTATGCGAGGAGGCGAATGGAGGAGAAGTGGACAATAATGCTCAAGCTCATCAAGCATTCGAGGATGCCAGAGCGCTTGTTCAAGATAACTGTAAGCAGCGTGCCCGGGATCGATAAGATTGGACCGTGCCTCAGGCAGAGTTAACCCGTTTATTTTTACTTTTAAATTTTTATGTTTCTGGAAAGCTTTGGTACATTTCGAAAAACTTTTTTTTCGAAAATTGCAATTAATACTATGTTTACCGTAAACTTTCGAAAGTGAAAATGCCATTTTGATATGAAAGCACGCGTTACCATTTTCAAATTTGCTTGCCAGCAAAATATCAAAATATTTTGAAATCTTTCCAGGATATTTGACCAGCTGCCAGATGCAAATTCAAGGCAATGCTTTTTTTTAAAGAAAAGGAAATGTAACCTTTTCAAAAGTTCAAAAATTCGGAAAAGAAAGGTGAGGAATACAGCTGGATTTTTTTTGTAAATAACTTAATCAGACCGAAATCATGTAGTCTTCTCAAAAAATTTTGGAAACGGAGGCTTTTTTGAAAAAAAAAATCAAAAAGCAAAGAATTATGTTAGATAAACAATTAAGGGGTATCACCTTTACTTCATGAAAGTAATAATAACAATTAAGGACATGTTATATCAATTTCAGAGTCTCGATAAGGATTGTCGCTTGGCAACAGAGAACGTTGGAATCTGGCGAATAGCCTATTAACAAAGCATTCAAAGAAAGTCCTAGAAGCAATTTATTTTGCAAACACATAGTTTGTATAATCTAATTCGTCGCTTCATTATTTTCTTTGATTGGTTTGACATGTCAGAATCGCCCCAACCGAGAAAGGACATTGGCCAGCAGATTCTCGAATGTGTATTTGTTTTTTTATTAATGAATTGAATGATGTATGAAGCGGTCGGTGTGTATGAGATTGTGTCCAACCTGCCAGGATATGGAGATACGATAAATAAGAATCCATTAGCTTGAGATGTCGCTAATGCTTTTAGCTTTTAGGGGTGGTGGCGAGAACAATTGTCGATTTGTGGAACCCTAATGCAGAAACATTATTGAGGATTATGTCTAATTTCCGGCTTGCACAATAAGGGGGGGAGGTCAGCAGGCGTTATTATAGGTGGTGAAATTAATTGTATGAGCTGCGAGATAACAAAGTCATATAACAATGGTATATGCTTGAAATCTAAGGTCAGTGAATTACACACAAACTGGGATTAAATCTCTAATATTTCAAGCTTCGATTAAAGACTTTTCCTTTACTTGAATCAACCATTTTCTGATGGTTAAGCAGGTTCTGGAAAATTTTCGCCAGCTGCCAAAGGAATGAATTAGGAGTTTTAATGGCTTATCCTCTCAAAGCTAAAATACTTTCTGACATAAAGGCGTTGCTTGCATGCTCACATATACCAGCGCCATCATCCAACAATAATCCTGCTTCCTTCGTCCTATCCCGAGTGCACATTTGAATTTATATCAACCCGGCAAAGATGCCGGTGTGGAAACTTTTATGATGCACGTGTTCGAACCATCCTATGGTGCATGGTTCTCCTTTCAAACATTTCTTCATTTCGGCCCACTTCACATCCGCATGCAGTAAAAATATAAGTAATGTGCACAAACGATGATAAAATGAAATAAGAAATTTGTTCCGAGGAAAGAGGAACTATTTCCGTCTTTGAATTTTTTCCAACAAAATGGAAAGGGACGTGCGGCACGGCGGACTCACAGATTTGGCTTGGCAAATTGTTTCATCTGCATCCATTCGATTGCATGCAACTAATTTAAATTCAGCAGATGAAGTGGCTTAACGTGGATGCGATTGTTATCAAATTGGAAAATTAAATTTTCTCCCCGTACTCCTTGGAGGGGGAAATTTGTTTTTGAAAGCTTTCGGCAATCAAAAGTTGCATTTAAGACTTGATTTGGTTTCGTGAGGCAAACGATTCAGTTTCAATATGAAAATGGTTAATTTCTTAGCGAGACCGAAATGGGGACTGAAACCGAGATTGGCGAACTGGATGTATACTGCAGTTGTCAGACCAATCCTGAGAAAGATAGGCAGAATCCAAAGATCGGCGTGTTTATGCATCATGGGGGCACTTCGTTCCACACCTTCAACCGCCATGGTAATGGAAAATGCTACAACTGCTTCCCATAGACATATACGGGAAACTGATTGACTGAGCAGAACCCATAGCCCAGGTCATACGGAAAAAAATAAAGAATGCGAGAATTCCGAGACATACAGACTATACCACACCTACTTCCCTAGACTTCGAATCGGTATACAAAATACAGATTCCAGCTAGGGATGACTGGTCGAAAGATGTAGTCAGTAAATCTGCCAATCTGGAAGTTTACACGGACGATTCCAAAACGAACGAAAGCACCGGACTCAGAGTATCTGCGATCTCGCCGGAGATCTCCTTCTCTCTGTCCCTTCGATTGCCCAACCACTGCAGTGTATTCCAGGCAGAAGTTAAAGCTATGCAAGAGGCTACCCGCTTACTGTCAATGAATCCGAAGACGGGTTATCTATCGTCATATAGATAGACAGCGAGGCAAATTTGGCCTCTCATTAATCCAAAAACGACAAGTACACTCCTAAGCCTTAACAGAAATATAATGAGTAAGGTCGTAGGAATTATAACAGCTCACTATATCATAGGCTCACCCGCATTAAGAATAGGAGCCTCCATAACGACTATTGCAAGAGCTGCAAGGACGAGGAAGAAGTAGAAAGCGTACTACACTATCTAGGCATCTGTCTCGGCCTCGCAAAAACGAGGAAAAGTGAGTTATCAGTTAGTCCCTTGGCCAATGAGGAATCGGGTTATAAATCACCGGTAAGTGATAACACAATGGATCCAAATAGGATCTAAGTCGGTCACAACTGTTTCAGATGTGACAATCACACCTACCTACCTACCTACCTTAGCGAGATATAAATAACATACTATATGACAGAAGAGGCAAGGAAGACCTAATACTACGACGAGAATATCGCCGCTGTGGCTGAAGATGTTGTGGACGATCTCCGGACTTCGACCAAAATTTCGGTCGCTAAAACGCCGAAAATCGATGAATTGGGACTTGAGACATGTCGTTCCAAAAGAACTTTGATGCTGAATGCACACGCAGCTCACACAACATATTGAATGATGCGTTTCCTTGCCGCCAGATTTCTGGTTTTGGCGTTTTGAACTGGTCGGCGAGATTGACCAATTGAACGAACGAGGTTTTGAAAATGAAGTGCCAAATAATAGGACCACCGGTTGAAAATGTTGTTTTTTTTTTTCAAAAATTAATGCTTTAATGAGGAAAAATAGATATAAATGCAATATTCAAAGTATTGCCCATCGCTAGCCACACATTTTTCCCATTTTCCTGGCAATTCATGGATACACGTTCTGAAAAACTCGACCACAATCCACGAATCGATCCATTTTTTTACATCATCGAAATGACGGGAGTGCTGGTCAGCCAGGCCATGTTGCATCGATCGGAAGAGATAGTAATCGGATGGCGCAAGGTATGGACTATACGGCGGGCGGGGTAGGACATCTCATTTGAGCGTTTCAAGGTAAGTTTTGACGACATTTGCAACATGTTGCTGAGCATTGTCATGTTGCAAAATAACTTTATCGTGTCTTGCGACCGTTTCCGGCCATTTTTCCTTCAGTGCTCGGCTCAAACGCATCAATTGTCATTGGTAGTCCTCGCCTGTGATTGTTTCATTCGGTTTTAGCAGCTCATAATACACAACACCCTTTTGGTCCCACTAAATGCACAGCATAACCTTCAGGCCATGAATATTCTGAACGGCCGTCGATGTTGAGGCATGTATCCATACGTTGCCCGACGTTTTGGATTATCGTAATGTACCCATCATCACCAGTGACGATTCGATGCAAAAAAGACTTCTTTTTGTGGCGTTCAAGCAGCATTTCGGACATGCAAAATCGGCGTTCGACTACTCGTGGCTTCAATTCATACGGCACCCAATGTCCTACCTTTCGGACCATTCCCATTGCTTTCAAACGATCAGAAATTGTTTGCTGAGCGACGCCAAGTGATTTTGCAAGTTCTTCTTGCGTTTGTGACGGATCTTGATCGAGCAATGCCTCCAATTCGTGGTCTTTAAACTTTTTCACCTGGCCGGGGCGTTCTTTGTCTTCGGTGTCGAAATCACCGAATGTGTGTCACCGATGTTTAGTCCTTGATGATGAGTAAAACTTAATTTTGCTAAAAAGACTGTGGGGTTGCTGAGAAAATTCTGCTGTGACCAGTTAGAAAATGTTTACAAGTCGGAGTTCATGCAACTAACACAATGTTAAACAGTTTCGAGAGAACAGGTTTGTTGTATTCTGCGTACATTTCAACGTTGAAAACAGAGAGAAAACAGGAGTGGCTCAAACATGGATCCCTGTGCAATTCCACACGTATTAGGAAGAGATTCAGAGATTAGATTGAAATGTCTTAGAAAAGTCAAGGAGCACTAGGAGTAAAACTTTGGATAAAAAAGAGAGTATTGCAATTTTGCTGTAATCTAAACCTGATGTGCTCTTAGGTACAGGTATAATTTTCGACTTTTTCCACAGCGAGGAAAACACTCTCCTAGTAACAATATGTATATAGATGTGCGTTACATGTGGCCATATTACAGGCAAAATTATTTTAATTGAGAGTGGGCCCTCAACCACATCCGCATGTGATAAGCCAGAAAAAGGTGCCTAAGTGACGAAACCATCAGGATTGTGATCTTGCGAAGGACGGCCGGATCGGTCAAAGGAGAATGCGGCAAGAAACTTTGGTTCCAATACATTACGATCGATGTTATCTAGATGCTTATGCTTACCACTACCAATTTCCATTAAAATTTTCCATAGCTGTTTGCCTCAAAGCAACGGACTTCGAGGCAAAATGTGCCTGTATTTCGGACACGACATTATTCCGGATAGCGCAAAAGGTTTTTTATTTATTCCTCTACTCTGAAGCGCTTCCACTTGGTATATGCCTTTACACGTTTTTTCATAAGCTCACGGATGTCACTTATAAACCACGAATAATCACCATGCCAGATCGTTTTGGGCCTAATAGGAATATGAATACAGCCAAGTAAAACGATCAGAGGTGTTTAAAATATAAACTTGCACTTTGCTTATTCAATTATTTACTAGGCCTATCCTTGTAGGTCCCGGGGAGGCTGCTTGCAGTTGGGAAGGCCCCATTCAACCGTAGGATCGCTCATTAATTTTTTTCGTGTAATTGATGCTTTGCATTCGAAAACACTCCTAGGTCGATTATTGGTGTATATTCTCTAGTACAACTTATGCGGAGCCAAAGATACGTAGTGTAGCATAGCCGCACTTTAAAATAATATTGATCACATTTTTTCAAATTTCAAAGGCTCTGCTTGATTGAAGTAAAGCCCGTGATTAATGCTGTCCTAGGCAGGTTCGAAATCCATCCAAAGATGGAGAGTTTAGACATTTTTTTTATCGTATGTCTCTTAACATAACTTGAAGCAGTGTGAAAATTAGGTATGGCGGAAGTCACACTAGACTGTCCAATTTATGCTCATGAATTGCTTAGAAAGTTTAAGCAGCAGGTCTATATGGAGCTGATATTTAATTTTTGTAGGATTCATTGTCCTCCAAAATATGACTCGTGTTCTTTTACGCTCTCTCATCTGTTCTTTTATTCACTTTCTATTTGGTCTTATTATTAAGAAGCGCATATACAAGATTAACTTCAGAATGCAGAGATACTGTCTGACTCCCATCTCTCTTGTTTGCCGAGTCTTTTTTGCAGCGCCTTCTTATTGACCTTGTCTGTTCCTTTATCTGCGTGCAGAAGTCATCATCTGGCACTATTAAAAAGAAGTCAGATCCGTCATAAGTCAGTTTGTAACTATACTACTGTGTCCAAAAAATAAGGTGATATATGAATTTAAACTGCGCGCGTCGAAGGATTTGGAAATTTTTCTTTCTTTTTAGGTTGGTAGTACTGTCAGTGACATCTATGTGAAATTTCATGTCAAAATATATTCATTGTGTTTGTGATACGCGTCGTTTTGTGAGCTGCTAAAAGTGAGTTTTTCGTTTTTTGCGATGTCGAAATTTATTGAGCAAAGAATTTGCATTAAATTTTGTTTGCGGAATCAATTTTCTGCTGCGGATACGTTGAAGATGGTGCAGAAAGCCTTTGATGATGAGGCTATGTCTAAAAAAAATGTTTATAAGTGGTATAGTGATTTCCAAGTCGGCCGTGAACGTGTCGAAGACGAAGAGCGTTCTGGGCGACCATTAACCTCAACCGATGAAGCTTACGTCCAACAAATCAAAGATTTGGTGTTGAAAAACCATCGATTAACGATTGGAGACCTTGCTGATGAAGTTGGCTTATCGAAAGGCTCAGTCAATACCATTTTGAAGGATGCTTTGGGCCTCAAGCGCGTCAAATCTCGACTGGTACCGAAAACATTGAATTTTTTGGAAAAAAGGCGTCGCGTTGAAGTGTGTGAAACAATGCTTTCCGATTACCAGGATGTCATGAAACGCATTTTAACTGGCGATGAGACTTGGATCTATGCTTACGACCCCGAAACAACCGATCAATCGAGCGAATATCGTGCCAAAGGAGAGCCGAGACCAAAAAAACCGCGTCAAAGTCGCTCAAAAATCAAGGTCATGTTGACTGTTTTCTTCGATTATCGTGGTGTTGTGCTTTATGAATTCCTTCCAGCCGGCCAAACAGTCAACGAGAAATATTATTTGAACGTTATGCGTCGTTTGCGTAACGCTATCCGCCTAAAAAGGCAGGAATTGTGGAAAGACAATTCTTGGTTTTTACACCACGATAATGCACCATCCCATACCGCACTCGTAATTCGTGATCATTTCGCCAAAAACTCAACCCATATCGTTCCGCAACCACCGTGTTCACCTGATCTGGCGCCGTGCGACTTCTGGCTGTTCAACGAGCTCAAAAGACCGCTCCGGGGACACCGTTTTGATACGATAGAGGAGATTGAAGCCGCAGCGAAGACGGAACTGAAGGCCATCGCGGAAAGTGACTACAACCAGTGTTTCAAAGATTGGAAAATCCGTTGGCATAAGTGCATTGCATCGGGAGGGGATTACTTTGAAGGGGATGAAATTGATTTGGAAGAATAAATAAAGAATGTTCAAAATAAATACAATGTCACTTTATTTTTTGGACACAGTAGTATATCAATGAGCACGTTTGGTTGTAAGTTCGACCGTCTGAGAATAGCCATCAGTATTAAGAGTATTAGCTGCAGCTGTAAGTCGTAGGCCGTGATCTGTTGTCGTTTCGTGGATGCTGTTCTTTCCGGCCATTCCGTCCAAGACATTTTCCCTTAAGATTTTTGCATTGAAGTTCCCATGTGACATGATGCTTTGGATGATGATCTTCGATTTAAACTGTGGGTAATAATTCTTGGGGTATAGATTGCCCTTACTTTCCAGGAGCATACACGTACGAGTTTATCGTTTCGGCTTTTTTCGCGCATTGCCGTTGTCGCTTTTTTGGGTACGTTTGTATCCGAGGAAGATTTTTGTCTTACAAATAAGGTTTACGTTGCTGAGGTATTTATCCATCTGGGTGGGTTGGTTCACCGCACACATTAGTTCATCGTTTAGAATTTGCGAAGGTTGTTATCCAGGGCGAAACGTGGAGACTGTCAACTTAAATTGTTCAATGGCATCATTCAGTCAACCTGATAGTGATACCCCTGAGCAATGATGACAATTTTTGCGATGGACTCAGCTCAATAGTATTGCCAGAAGTAACTTTGCCCGCCCTTAAATGTACGTATTCATCGGGTGCGTAATCAAATCGGGTTTGGCCAGTGACCAGTAGATTGTCATCACCATCCAATGCTGAAGAAAAATTTTAAAGATCAGACGTGAACCTTAACCGTGGTCCTTAATTCGTATTGAAAGTCTGAATTCTTTTTATCTCTCTTAAAATCATTCTTTTCTCCTTGGTCTAAAAATCACTTAATCTTGTGTCTGAACTTCATTTCTTCCAAATCTACCTCAACAGTATAGGTTGTCTAACAACAGCTTCTAAAGATAAGCTCGAAAGCCTCCTTGTTAATAGATTCAAAATCAACACAATTTTTCATTTTTTAGTGCCAAAACAATAAGACGGTGCCGATGGTTAGCACATTAATCTTGAGCATTTATGTCTGCGAGTAGATTTTCATTCATCAAGTGCCACACATCCGAGCCCCTACTATAGTCTCATAACCGCTTCGAGGATAATCCATTTCCATTAAATCCTTTGCCAGTCGACACTACGATGAATGGAGGTGTATGCGTGCGTGTGTTTGCAATGGAATGTGAAGCCTGTAGCAGGCACATCTCGCCGACTTCCGTTCTATGTAACCAGCAACCACTTCATGTGTCCTCTATTGTAAAAGTGAAAACTTTTAAATTCGAGTAGAAAAGTCTCGAGCACAGCATTTGAGAGAGAAGCACACAAATGTAGTTGCACCAACTTGCATGGGTTACAAAAGGATGTCGGCAAAAGTTTGCAGTTTGAGATGATGAAGGCAGAAATAGACGTTCTTTATGCAGTCGTTATTGGATGCAGTTAAGCATAACTTTCAAGCGTACTAATAATAGACTCTTGAAAAATGACAATTTATGAGACAACATGTGTTTTAATTTAGTTAGGAAAATCGATTGAAAAAAAAAAGATTTAGAAAAAAATTAGAACAAGCAAGGAAAAAAGTGGTCGAAATCCAGTCTAAAAATAAAATAAAAATTAACATAGAAGAAGCCCTTTTAAAAAATAAGGATGATGACATAATAAAGCATCTTAGAATATTTTTCAGATTGAGATCACCCACTCGTGCTGCTCTTATCCTTGCCTGCTTGAAAAGCGAGAAAAGACAGTCCAATTTTTTTGAGGTGCGCAAAATCCGGTATACTATACGTTGGCCTAATAATGAAAATGCTAATATTCATCATCAAAATTGGTTTTATTGTTTTCCAAAGTATTCTCCAGCATGATTTATATACTTTTGCATGCGCTCAAACCAATTGTCGAAACACTTTTTCCACTCCGATTGAGACACCTCCAAAACTTGGTTTTTGAACGCTTCACCAGCATGTTCTGGCGACGAAAATCGTTGACCATGCATTTTTTTCTTGATGTGCACGAATAAAAAGAAGTCATTGGGTGCTAAGTCAGGACTGTACGGCGGATGACTCATCAATTCGACGTTTTGGCCGGTCAAAAAGGCGCCACCTCGCATTGTCATGGTGAACAATGATTCGTCTTCTCTTGTTCGTTTTTCGAATTTCTCCGAATACTTCAGGCAAATAAATTATGGTGTTCCACTCAAAATTGACCGCCCTACGTTGCTCAAGTGGAACAGTCGCCACATGACCAGTTTTGCCGAAGAAACTGGCGACCATTTGCTTCGAAGTGCTTCTTCCACGAACAACTTTTGTTGGATTTGGCTCGTCTTCGAAGACCCACACGGTCGATTGTTGTTTTGTTTCCGGCTCATACGCCTAGATCCATGATTCGGCACCTCTGACAATCTTATAAACGTCTTTTGAAGCACCGCGATCGTATTTTTTTAACATTTCTTTGCACCAATCGACACGAGCCTTTTTTTGAGCGATTGTCAAATTGTGAGGGATCCAACGAGAACAAACCTTTTTTACGGCCAGTTGTTCATGCAATATCGAATGTATGCTAGTGGAAGAAATGCCCAGGGATGCCTCTTTCTCACGGTATGTCACATGACGATCTTGCATTATCAGTTCACGCACGGCATCAATGTTCTCTAGCACAACGGCCGTTTTTGGACGCCTTCACGGAATTCGTCTTTGAGCGAGCGTCGGCCATGACTGAATTCATTAAACCAGTTTTTCACAGTGCTATAGGATGGTGCTTCATCGTGATAATCCATGTCGAAAGTTGTGAAAAATGATCGCACGAAAGTGATCACGAGTTAATTCCATTTTTTTGCCAAGATGAACGTATCCGGTCGCAGTCTCGCTGTTGCTGTGCAGTGCCAGAGGAAGTGCTCCAGATCTTGTTCTTCCTTCTCATATCTTTGGCATGTTGATGTTTCTGCTAGTCCGAGTCTATGTAAGTGAAGGTTAAGGTTAATATGCCCTGTTACTAGTCCCACCATAAGCCTTAGATTCCGTTTGTTGGAGTTCAGAGCTCGTTTCGCTACCTTGTAAGTCGGTTTATCTATAATCGATTTTGCTGTTCTGCAAGTTGTACGGTGGTCCCAGTGGTTCCTGAATTCCTGGGTTGCCCATTTGTTTATTATTCTTTAAACAGTTGCCAGCGGGACGCCTACTTCCTTTACAGGGTTTTGGTGGCTGTTTCCTGCTCCATTCCTAGCCAGTTCGTCCGCTTTTTCTTTTCCCGTCACACTTTCGTGTCCCGAGACCCAAGTTATACTGACGTCGTTCACTGCTGCTAGTTTGTTAAGTTTGTGTATACCCTTCCTTACCAGTGTCGATGCTGATAGAGGGTTTGTGATAGCTTCGATAGCTGCAATACTATGGAGCTGATGAGTATTTGCTTCTCCCGTATATTGAGTTCGGTGAGTTTTTCTACTCCAGTTAGAATTGCGAAGACTTCTGCTTGAAACACCGTGACGAGTAGATTGTGATAACACCGGGGGCTTTTGTCGTTTTTCCGTCCGTCCAAGAAGCTCTGTTTGGAAAAATTGTCTTAAAATTGTTTTTGAAGGTGAAAATTTTCTCACCTAGGTCGCTTTGGCGATCTTGCAGTGGTGTCATCGCCCTTACAATGTTTACAATTTTCCTGTGCCTGGTGTTTCTCCTCTCGTCAAAATGATCCAGCGCCTTGAGTCTTATAACCGCGAGTCCTGTGTGTCTTTTCATTTCCATTGTTATTGTTGAGAAAGGCAGTTTATCACAATGTTAATTTTATATCTATCTCTTTTGCGCAATTACTTTTTTTGACAACTTCATAGCAATGTAATAACTTTAACCAAATAAATGTCTGAGTTCCTTTTGTTCACTCGAACTGTTCGGTTGTTTTTCTGTGGCATTTCAACAGGTTATGGGCCCAGTCATAACGAGTATATTTTCTTAAATATTTGTAAAACAAAAAAAACGAATAGTAAGAGTGACGGGTCAGTTAAGAGGTTGATTAAACTTCTTTGTTTTAAAGTTATTTCAAGGATTATTCTGGGGGAACAATTTTTTTGAGGGTTATCAAAAAAAAAAAAGGAAATATCGGTGAAAAGGTTTAGAACAGTTTTGTTTCGGGTAAACCGGTAATTTTCACGCGTTACGGTATTCGGAATATCGGAATACTCAAATAATCTTAATACATCACGCCACAAAAAAAAAAAAAAGGCAAAACGGCAAAATCGGTAACGATAATGGAAGGCGATCAAGTGAAAATTGAAACTCTTGTAAACGGTGAGCACTGGAACATGTGGAAATTCCAGGTGAAAATACTGCTGAAAGCTGCTGATCTGTACAAATTTGTTTCGGGGGAATTTCCATATCCAACTGCCAAAGAGGAGGGCATCGACAAAAAGACTTGTGAATGGAAAAAGGGAGATAGCAAGGCACAAAAAATTATCGCTACAACTGTCGGACATCAGCCGCTTTTACACATAATGAATTGTGAATCAGCACGAGAAATGTGGATAAAGTTGCAAAATGTCTACGAAGTAAAATCTAAAGCAAGCATCCACTTACTTCAGCAGAGGTTCTATAGTTTTGCGAAAGATCCAGAAGACGACATTGCCATGCACATATCTAAGCTGCAGGCACTTGTGCAGCAACTCGCAGATGTTGGTGAGGATGTGTCAAAGTCCATGGTGATTACAAAAATCTTGATGACACTACCTGCTAGTTTTAGCCATTTTTACAGCGCTTGGGAATCCACAGCATCGGATTTGCAAACTTTGGAAAATTTGACATCGCGGCTCGTCATGGAGGAAACACGTATTAACTCACAACAGCGTGCGAGCGAAACAGGTACCAATATTGCTCTTGTTGCGAAGCATGTTCAACAAGCAAAAAAGCCATTCAACAAAGGAAAGCAGCAGAGACCAGGAAAATGTTTTTTGTGTAAAAAGTCTGGCCATTGGAAAAGAGACTGCCCTATGTTAAAGCATCGCAAGTTAGAGCAAGACGACAACAAGTTTGGTGAAAAGCGCGGGAGTGCGTTTGTGTGTGAAGCTGAAGCAATGCGCGTGGTAAAGGGAGATGAGTGGTTTCTCGATTCGGGAGCAAGTCACCATATGACCAGCAGACGAGAATGGTTTATAAATTATGAAGAATTTGTCATTCCTGCACTTATCCGGATTGGAAATGGAGATACCATCAGCGCTTACGGAAGAGGTGACATCAACATTATGTCATTTAATGATGAAACCTGGGTGGAGAATCATCTCTCAGCTGTGCTTTACGTGCCTGATATAAGGGTCAATTTGTTTTCATCAAGCAGTGCTCTGGATAAAGGTCTCAAGCTAGTGTCAGATAATTTACGTTGTAAATTGCTGAAAAATGGAACTACGGTTGCAGTGGGAGTCAGAGAATCAAAATTATTCAAAATGTTAATTTGCGCTTGTTATTCATACGCTGACGGGAAGATGTTTGCAAACGTAGCGGAGGTGAAGAAACTTCCACTTCGAATATGGCACGAAAGGCTTGGTCACCAAAATATAATACAAGTGAAACGGATTCTAAACGATCGTGAAATTCCTTTCGTTGATGACAAAAACTTCTTTTGTGAGGCGTGTATAATCGGCAAGCAGCATCGTCTTACATTCAGCCACAGTCTGAACAAATCAAGCAAGGTTGCTGAACTAGTACACACGGACGTGTGTGGCCCTATGCAAGAGAAGTCCCTTGGTTTTTCTAGATATTTTTTGCTTTTTAAAGACGATTTTTCCCATTACAGAACCGTTTTCTTTCTGAAGCAAAAATCTGAAGTTCGAGTTTTCTTAGAGAAATACCTCAAAAGGGTTGAAGCAGAAACTGGTCAGAAGGTGAAGGTTCTGAGATCCGATAATGGCCTTGAGTTCACTTGTGAAGAAGTCCAGAAGGTGCTGCAGCAGCAATTGGTATTGCATCAGAAGACAGTCCCATACACGCCAGAACAAAATGGAAGCGCTGAGCGTGAGATGCGTACTATTGTGGAAGCGGCAAGAACGATGATTCACGGGAAAAATTTGGATCTGAAGTTCTGGGCGGAAGCGGTCAGCACTGCGGTTTATATTTTGAATAATACGGGACCGAGTCCAGTAAAGGGTAAAAGTCCGTTTGAGCTTTGGTTTGGGAAGAAGCAGAAGGCTGAGATTGGTGGGCTCCAAGTGTTTGGGTTTGAGGTATTCGTGCACGTTCCAAAACAAAAACGTCAAAAGTGGGACCAGAAATCTACACGAGGTTACTTCGTTGGGTACGAAGAAGGAGTTAAGGGATATCGTGTTTACATTCCATCTACCAACAAGATCGAAGTGGCCCGCAGTGTAGTGTTTTCTCCGAGCAGCGAAAAGTCAAATCTTATGACAAATATTAATCTGCATTCATCTCCTAATCATGAGGATGAAGTGCACACTGAGGACACCGACATAATCGAAGCCACCGTCGATTTGAGTGAGGATATACCAAACAACGATGCGGACGACGTGAATGAAGTTTTTAAGGAAGCCTTCGAAGACTTTGAAGAATCAAGCGGAAGCAAAAAAAATCAGGAACCTAATATAAAGGACAGGTTGAGAAGCCGGAACAGGAACCAAGGAGTGGTCAATCACTGCACCCTTGAAGGGTTTGCTTATGTAACCGAGTCCCTAACTCCTGTGAGCTATGAATCTGCGATCAATTCTGATGATTCGACTAATTGGAAGCAAGCCATGAATGAGGAAATGGAGTCTTTATATCGAAATAAAACATGGGATCTGGTGAGTTTGCCTGATGATAGAAAAGTTATAGATTGCAAGTGGGTGTATCAAATTAAGCAAGCAACAGGAAATGAAGGTCAGCGCTTTAAGGCTCGGCTGGTTGCACGTGGGCTTAGTCAACAATTTGGAATGGATTATTTTGAAACATTCAGCCCAGTAGCAAAGTTTACATCCATTCGAGCGATACTTAGCATTGCAGCACAGGAACAGCTTCAACTCATGCAGTTTGATGTGAAAACCGCTTTTCTTTATGGAAGTATTAGCGAAGAAATCTATATGAGGCAGCCGAAGGGGTTCGATGATGGGACTGGACGTGTATGCAAGCTTCTCAAAAGCTTATATGGACTTAAACAGGCTTCTCGTTGCTGGAACCTAACTTTTACAAAATTGCTGAAAGACTTCCAATTTCGAGAAAGTAGTGCTGATCCTTGTGTGTTTGTTAGTCAGCGAAATAGAAACAAACTAATTTTGGCAATTGACATCGATGATGGTTTGGTAGCAGCGATGGATGAGAGTGATATTTCGAAGTTTCTTCAATATTTAAAGGAGAAATTCGAAATTAAAGTTTTTCCAGCCAAACATTTTTTGGGAATTGAGATAAATCAGCTCGCCGATGGGTCAATTCATATGAACCAATCCAAGTATGCCGAAAGGGTTCTGAAAAAATTTAACATGGCGGATGCGTTTCCTGTGGCTATACCAGCGGACTCATCCTTGAGTTCAACTTTTGAGGGAGAACAAATGTTGGATGCTTCGAAAGGTTCTCGATTTCCTTACCGACAGGCAGTCGGAAGCTTGATGTATCTGATGATCGCTACAAGACCAGATATATCATTTGCAGTTAGTTCAGCGAGTCGACATCTTGAGGATCCGAGGGAAATTCACATCAAGATGGTTAAAAGAATCCTCAAATACATCAGAGGCACAAAGGAATATGGTATACTTTTCCCTTCTAAAGCTAAATTTACTTTATCTTGTTATAGCGATGCAGATTATGCTGGTGACATTCAAACTCGTCGTTCAACCAGTGGTTTTGTATTCATGATGAATACATCATGCATTGCATGGGCATCGCAGAGGCAAAAGTGTGTGGCCTTGTCGACAACCGAGTCGGAATATGTTGCTGCGTGTCAAGCAGTAAAAGAGGTCATATGGCTAAATCAGTTGCTAAAGGACCTTTTGCCGGGACAAGAAATTAAGCCAGTTCTCTATCTTGACAATCAAGGAGCTATTAGATTGATCAAGAACCCTGAGTTCCACAAACGTACCAAGCATATCGATGTGAGGTACCATTTTATCCGTGAGAGGTTCGAAGGCGGTGATTTTGACCTGGAATATGTTTCATCGCAGGATCAAATCAGCGATATTCTCACAAAACCGTTGGCGAAAGAAAAATTCATGCGATTCCGATCATTGATGGGAATATCCATGCTGAATTAATAAGGAATTAATTAATGAATTTTCGATTATGATTTACTTTTCAATGAATTATGTTTTAATTTGCAATTTTTTTTAGTAATGATTCTAAGTTTCGTTTAACATTGATAAAAGTGGGAGTGTTGAGAAAGGCAGTTTATCACAATGTTAATTTTATATCTATCTCTTTTGCGCAATTACTTTTTTTGACAACTTCATAGCAATGTAATAACTTTAACCAAATAAATGTCTGAGTTCCTTTTGTTCACTCGAACTGTTCGGTTGTTTTTCTGTGGCATTTCAACAGTTATGTTTAGGATTGCTTCGATGGTTTGTGCGCCTACTATTCCCTGGCATGCAAATCGTTGCACTTTAGTGAGCCTGTCGGCTACATATTGTTTATCTATGGAGTTCCACCATACTATAATGCCGTAAAGAAGGGTTGGTTTCATTACACGGCTGTATATCTAGCGGGCTTGTTTTAGTTTCAGTCGCCAGGACTTCCCAATGCCCTCCTGCATATCCAATATGCCCTATTGGCTTTATTCGTGCGTTCCTCCAGGTTTTTCCTCCAGTTGAGGAATGCAGGAGGAAACAATTTAAACAAATAATAATACAAAATCAAAATTCATGTTTTTTGCCGCAATATTTTCGTGGGCCACAGTCCATAGTTTCTCGACTCGACCTCTGCATGGCATGTGGTCATTCTGATCCTCACGAAAGAGTTGCAAATACCTGTCGGGGTAAACATTCAGAAATAATGAGTGCTGATGCTTTCGTCAATCACCAAAGCTTGGGAATTTTGATAAGATCACCTTAACCCTGGCATTGACTTGGCTGCTTTGAAATAGACTTTCTGTCACGGCTCAAGACGAGCAGAACCATGCCATTGGGGTCTTCTTGCCAGGGGCTGCCTGTCTTATCCCACAAATTCTTTGGCTAGACCTTAACGCAATTGACAACGGCATCCGAAACAATATGGTTTTACGCTTTTGAAGGTTGATCTTTCAATCCAGCAGTTTTTATCGTTCTTAGAAGCGCCGCTTCATTTGATTACGTGTCCATTTCAGCTCAATAAGGTAATGTTCCGAGTCGATACATCAGGACATCCAGAACATTTGAAAAATTTGGTTGATGGAATATCAGGAATTGGAATATCCAAGCGAAAGAAGCAAATGATAAAGTAGAATGGCAGAGCCGGTCTTAGTTCTTGCTTAAAGCATTTCGCTGTACTTAATTAAAATAAGGAACATCCTTTGGTCCTTGGCAGTGCGTATTTCCATTTGAACGACACCCCGAAAACGGAGACCATTTACAACGCACTTCGATTAGACGCAAATAATTGTTCTGACAATCAAAAATAAAGTTCATGGTGTGGGCAAGGCAACTGGCACACAAACAAAGTTTTTTCAATTACAAATTCGCAGGTCGCAACATGAGACATAACTCGAGTTGAAAACGCGTCCTTCAAAATGTCAATCATCGCGCGAGGTTTTTGTCCCATTGCATTATCATGTTGAAAACTCATCAATTTGCGGCAATAAAAAAAAAACGTTGATCACAGTAACCGTGTCATCCACGGCTTCCTTAACCTCGTGAAAAAACTAGGTACGATGATACCTCTGGTGTTAATTGTGCACTATGCTTTTCGGAAATGATACGCGCAAATTCTTTTTGTTTACTTATCGACCGTCTGGTCGACGTTGACGTCTCATCCACGACATTCTCAGTAACAGTCCTTGCGGTGCCTTTTCTGCCGCGTTGTGCTGCTAAACGGATATTAGTGACCTATGAAATAACTGCAAGAAATCTTCACGAAAATTCACATTGCTCCAGAATCAGTGACAAATAATTCGCTTAGGAAATACTCCGCGTATAGAATATATAAAAAAGTTCACTGTTGCATGCCTCATCTACATGTATCTTCATACTTCAGAAGTATCAAAGCAACACTGAGAGATTCCGCCATTTGAAAGAGCCAGAGCAACTACCAATAGGATGATACATTTTGGGCCATCTGGTATGAGCAAGAATCGAGTAACTTTATTTAATTATTAATTACAAATATTTTGTTAGTCTTGAACAATACCTTAATAGATCAATAGCTCCATGCGCTGCTGAAATTAGCTGTTCCAATCATTTCGGATAGCTGTCCACCGCAGCAGGGAGCGATAAGCATCCACTACCAGAAAAACTACAAATATTATCGAAATTGCCCTCAACACTTATGGAATCTCCAGATCTGTTCCTTAATTGTTTCACAGAACGTAAGAAGGCCAAATAAAAATAAAAATAAATAAAAGATTATATCAAATCGCATGGCACAGAATCAGAGATGAAATTTAAAATACGATGAGGATGAGACCAAAGCGAGGAGAAGAGAAAACTTTCGCAATTATCCTGCAAAAGTGAAACTATTCCTCGGAAGTCCTTTGCTCGGAGGAAAACAATGTGCAGCATTCCCTTCGACATGTTTTCCTTAATGGTCTGTCTGTCTAGCCTTTGTAACGAACGAGTGGGTGAGTACCTACAACCTACGACTGCGACTGTCGCGTCAGACTTTTCCCCTTTGTGTATGTATATGTGTGTATGTTTGGTGCAGGAGTTAAATGGAGGGGGGGGTTTGTCCTTTAGAGATTATTATTGTTTTGTTGCCACTGAAGAGCATTTTAAGTGCCATTTGTATGGTAGTTCAATTGTTCCATGGACTCGGTGAAAAGGTGTATCGATGGCTCAAGCTATGCAGATAAATGGTAACGATGGCAGCAAACTATTTAAGTGACCTTTTGTTGGATCGTTTTGTGGGCCCGGATATTCCCTTAAGTGACATTCAAGTAAAATGCAGATTTGCGCTAATGGCTTTTGCAAATATTTCAATATCACTTGAAGTGAGTTGCCTAGCATGCTGTATAGAAGTTTGGAGACTTGCAAAAAAACACGTACATACATTTTGTTGTATTTCATGTCATATCGATTTTGTATGTAAATTTTTCTATAAGAAGGACAAATCCTGTGGAAATGTTCTCATAAACTTTTCTATCAACTTTCCTGGAAAGCTAATTTTAATTGAAGTTTTCGAATAATCGTCACTTCTCTTTCGCTCTTAATTTTTTTTTGTTGTCAAGTTTCATTGGAAGTTTTTGTAATGGGCCTGAACTCTGGAATTACAATTTTGAGTATGATTTTTTGGTTTACGGAGAATGTCTTTGTGTACCTACAGTGTCCATTTCTCCGAACGAACCATTTTTCTCGACAGTTATACAGTTATACGTTTTTCTATGATTTAGTCGCACTCAAGGGATGATGACCACCCTAGTGATGAATTCAGCCCAGCGCGGACAAAACAATTAAGAGATTCTGTTCTGCATTAAAGCTCAGATGTATTTTGGTTTCGATTGTTCCAAGAGTAGAGTCTTTAAAGGAAAAGGAACATTTTTATCGACTTATTTGCATTCGTTCAATTCGCAGTATTTAATTTGGCACCAGTTTATGCACTACCAAATGCAATTAAAATGTTTTCGAACACTGTGTCATCACTCTGTTGTCAGTATTATGCCTTTACAGCATAGAACTCCAGTTTAAAAGCCAAAAAAGTTATCACTACAGCAGGGCCACACATTTGAGTAAGACTGTTGAAGCTGGTCGTTAGTTAAACTAGATAAAAGATGTGAACTTTTTTTTATTTCCATTGAAAATTAGGAGCTCAACCAGGTAGCTACGTGGCGTCGATCTGTGTGGGACTTAATATAATTAGCCTTTGCCTATACCATTTATCGTTCATCTAGTTTAAGATTCAGGAAAAAAGCCAAAGGCCCAAATAACATTGAAATCGGAGTACCAGATTAATGTATTAAGAAGCCAGAGGGATTGACAGCTTATAGCTTCAAAAAAGTGTGCTAATATCAGTAAAATAATTGAAAAGCGTTAAGTTGACGCGGTGAAGCAGAAATACGAACCCTTCGTTTTGACAAAGTCAAGCAGCGGGATTTGACCTCAAACGATTGGTGGCAAGTTTAATGGAACGACAAATCGAAATCATCTGCAGAAAAGATGCTTCTTTGCTCTAGTCAATTGTTGGCAAAGGATCCCAATGTCCCCTATTTATGTAAAAGCCCGATGACACGTAGATGAATTTTTGCATGAAAACTTTGGAATCATTAAAAAAAACCATCATGCCTTGGTTAAATGACATCGGCTCCCATTGGCAAAGACGTAACAGAGATGATCAGAGAACACACAGTAGTGTGGGAAAATGATATTTCACAAAAAATACTGGAGGACAGAATGGGATCACAACTTTGAGGCTAAAACATTTACACATTGTCGTTGTACCCTCAACAATTCTATACTTCCCTGGCAAAGCGATGCAGAAAAAATGTTTTAAAATGGCTCAGTGTTGCTTAGTCTGCTGAAAAACTCTTGTGAAAAGATGTGGTCTGAGTCATTTAGACACAAAGAATTGAGAATGAATTGGCAGGACATTTATCATCATAGTCTTAGAAGCACTTTAGTCGGCAATTTGAATTTGAGTATATACGGGACTCAATACCTAGCTTTGTAATGGAATACAGTCGTTTCGAAGGCTATCTGAAGATGAAGTACTCTCACATTCAAGCAAAGAGTATGCAGGTACAAGACAACCTAAGTACTGAGGCAATACTATTTGAACACTAGCACAACCATCTTCGAAATAGAAACTGGAAGAAGGAAATTTGACCGTTATAAGACATTAGTAATGCTTTAAGCCAGCACCTCGTAGATGACGCAAGGAAAAGCGACCCGCTAGATGAAATATCCTCTCGGCAGTTTTGGAACGATATGGAAGGCATCGGGTCCATGTGGTGGTGAATGATTCTCTGACTTAGTTTTACCTTGTGGAGCACAAGAATCAAAATTTAATTAAATTTAAAGTATTCGAGGAAGCCTTCACGTCAAATATTTTATAATGACGAAAGCGGAGCATTAACGACTCAATTTGTGCTGTCATTTTCAAAGGTGGCAGCCTAGAAACCCTGTCAAAATGTTTATCAACCATTTTTCCAATGCGGACAAATAAAAGAGGCACACTTAAGATAACTAGGATCACACAAATGCATCAATACAAGCCTTTGATTGGCTTCAACGAGCGGACCTATGGGATGCCATGGATTATGATGTTTATGATTCCTAAAGTTCAGATCATAAGCAGAGAAAATACACTCAATAAACATGTATTAGCATATTACCGGTCATATCTTCAAAAAAAATCCATATTGATGTCCAAATTGCTAAAGTTCTTGGCGTCGCTTAATTGGACAAGATACTCCAAAGATTGACAATATTTCATTGAATGGTAAGCTATGCTGGAATGTATTGTATAACATAAAGTTAAGTTATTTGTATATACAACAACTAAATTTCAATGTTGAAAGTAATGTACGGTACTTAAATTACTACTTTGTTTTCAATTGCATAATAAATCTGTAAATAGACATTTGTTAAACATGTTTGACAAAACATATATGTATCGTTAACTTTTTGCAAATATTATCGCTCAGCAAAAATCACATAAGGATAAACAAAAACTGAAAACAGAAGAGCAAATTTCACTACTCGTTACAACTTCTTTAACAATTCTATTTTTTCTTCTGTGAATTCTTTTTCGTCTTGTTAATATAATTCAGGTTGTTTCAGCATTTATAAAATAGCGGGATCAAACGTTTTCAGTATTTTTTTTTTTGCATATTCAGCATATTCAGCACATCCTGCTGGTGTTTGTTTCTGAAACCTTGAAAGAAAAACTCAGCTCAGTAGTTTAAAACGCTCACAACATTTAAAAAAAATCTATTTTGTTTGCCACTTTGTTTATGTGGACCATCGAGATATCCTGGAAAAGTTTTACAATATTGAGCCCAGATTTAATATTTCGATATAACTCTTTAACGATATTTGCATGCTGTTTGCCATATCTTTTTAAAGACCAAAATTGAACATTTGTTTGTAGTAATACTACAATCAAATCAAATTACAAAAACCTCGAGACATTTCATAACGTTTTCGAGACAAATTCTTAAATGTTAAATTTTATCATTGATTTTTAAAATTATTTTTATTACCATTATGTTCAGCTATTCTTGCCTCGAATAAACAAGTAAACTTGCAGATGAACTTGCACAGGTAGAATGATAAAAATCAAATAAATAATGAAATGACGCTTCTTTAACGATAATATTTTTAAGAAAATTGACTTAACACAAAAAGGGGAAAAATGAGCAATTTTTTGCTCCACACGGAAGTCTATTATACGGTCTAGTATGTTGTAAAAATAGTAAAGCCCTACTCTGCCTTTCTTCCAATTTTTAATCCCGAATAATGGTCGCTTGTTGAAGTCTATACAAAAATTAAAAGAAAATTCATATATTTTCGAATTAAATTACTGAAGTGAGAAAACATTCCTCAAGTAGCTCATAGACAATTCAATCCAATTGTTAGTTGAACTGATACTAGGCTACAAATCACATAACGAAAAGACTGCGTCAAATGTCAAAATTATTATCCTTATTATTCGACGTGAATTAGTTAATGTGAGGTGAAAAATGTAAAAATACTCGCATTAATGATACTTGCAGAGTGATAAAATGGGAAAAATGAAAAAACTTAGCATTTGGACGAAAGGATGGCTGAATGAAAAGAAATAGGCTTCATTTAATAAATATGGTGACACTTTTATGTGAGATGTCTTCCGGACTAATCTATGCACATATTTTAATTACAGAAATATTTAGCATTGTACTAATGGCCGTTTTTAATGCAAATAGGTCTTAATGATGCGTTTTCGATGGCGGAGTTTATTGCACCAAATTCGCTAAAATGTTGGAAACCAATTCCGTTAATACACCAGACGCAGAAGTTGTTTGCTTGTTGAAAATAGATGCCCTATTGTTTCGTTCCAGATGACGTTTTCGCACTGAAGCTGTACACATGTAATGAAACTATATTCAGGCACGTACATTCTTTATTTCAAAAAATGTTTATGCTCTGAGTTCGATTAGAAAATTCTAAAAGGTACACGCGCACATCGCTTTTAAATTTCGCTAAAGACAATAATTTTGTGCTCTAAAAAGTCTAGCAAAATATTTTAGTCTACTGTTTCTTACACAACTATTTAAAGAAGAAGAATGGTCCTTAATATGAGGGTATACTGTTTACAAAAACAACTTCGAAATTGAAGCCAGTTCACTCAAAAACCCTGCAAACATATCCAAAAACTTACGGAATAAACTATCCGTTTATGTGTAAATAAATACGAAATCAAATTATATAAATTTTATATAACAATTTAGATACAAATTTTGGCATATAGGACTACCGGTTGAAAATGTCGTTATTGCAGACAACTTCATATCTATTACTCTGAGGTGAATTTGACCATGACAGCTATCACAACAGAAGCTTCATGTCATGGTCTAATTATTTCAGGCTAGGTTATTGGTCATTAAGGAAAACACACAAGTTTTTGTAAAGCCGTAAAATGTCTACATTTAAAAAATTTACGGGAAGTTTTAATATGCTTCTTTCATTTAAAGCGCATCAATTGTTTACCGAAGCTTATCCGGGCTATACTATAGACGTTAGATTGTGTCAACGGTGGTTTAAGCGGTTCAAAGATGGTGATTTCGACACCGAAGACAAAGAACGCCTCGGCGAGGTGGAAAAGTTTGAAGACCATGAATTGGAGGCATTGCTCGATTAAGATCCGTCACAAACGTCGCTCAGCAAACCACTTCCGATCGTTTGAAAGCAATGGGAATGATCCGAAAGCTAGGACATTGGGTGCTGTATGAATTTAAGCCACGAGACGTCGAACGCCGATTTTGCATGTCCGTATTGCTGCTTAAACGCCACAAAAAGAATTCTTTTTTTGCATCGAATCTTCACTGGTGATGAAAAATGGGTACATTATGATAATCCAAAACGTCGGGCAACGTATGGATACCCCGGACATGCCTCAAGATCGACGGCCGTTCAGAATATTCATGGTCTGAAGGTTATGCTGTGCATTTGGTGGGACCAGAAGGGTGTTGTGTATTATGAGCTGCTAAAACCGAATGAAACAATCACAGGCGAGGTCTATCGACGACAATTGATGCGTCTGAGCTGAGCTCTGAAGGAAAAACGGAAAAATGGGAAAAATGTGTGGCTAGTAATGGGCAATACTTTGAATATTGAATTTATATCTATTTTTCCTCATTAAAGCATTGATTTTTGAGAAAAAACGACATTTTCGACCGGAAGTCATAAGATGGTTCCTTTTTTTGCCAGCAAAAGTTTTCCACGATGAATTGAATTATGAGAGAATAATTATACGATTATTTTCTTGGCAAAAGCAAGAAATTGGAACTGCTGAAAATAACATAGGCAAATATATGCGAACAATTTGACGTGAAATAAAAGTATCCACTGCAAATTTTCATAAATTTGGTGGCTTTGCAAATGATTTGCCAACACATAGTTCAATTGAATTGAAGGGACTTGCAAATAAACTTCGTCTTCCTTCAAACTGATCATTTAACAAAAAAGTTTGCACTGCTAATACGAGATAACAAAAGTAATGGCGGTTAAATAGTTATGAACAATGCATTCACAGGTTTATTGTTTCCATATAAAAACAGTTAATTTTTAAAAATTTGATTTCGGACATTTGGTCCACGACCTCCATACTGCTGATCCATTGCGTGTCGCATTGGCATCAGGCGCCTCACAGATTTAAGAAGAGGTTAAATTGGTCTAAGATTGTCTGGGTAGTGGTGCAAGCCTAAGCACTCTCTATGGTATCAAAATGGACTTACATTTTTTCAAACTTGCTGCCGAATCCTAGACAGCCACACAACATTACTTTACATGAGGAAAATTTGGTCTCAATTGGCATTCGTGTTGATAACCGACTTTCGATGTACTCGCGGGTAAGCCTCTTTTATCCCATCTCAAATATTAAATTGAATGGCTTCAATGTTCATCTAAATGCATTTCCTTTCTCATGGAAACAAAAAAAAAAAAATAGCAAATAAAAGAATCCTTAAATCTGCTGAAATTTTAATGCGTTCATTTCCCGTATTAGTTTCGGGTCCCCAAAAAATATGCAAAGCCATAGAACACAGCCAGCCAGCAACATCCTCTAACACAAAAGTGAACTAAATGTTAAGCTTACTTGGTTAAATTGTCCTTATCGTGGAAACGAAATAAATGCGACATTTATGATATCCTTAAGTAATACTATTGTTGTTTAACGTATCCTATACTCATAGATGCTTCCACTACTTTATATAGAAACGGAGCAGCAGTTGCAAAATTGTAAGAGGATTTTGGCAAAGGACACTAGGCAAAATTTTACAGATAATGTCCACCCGCTCGGCAACAGCAGCACCGCCACCCGCCACTAGGCCATGACCATTACGAGTGCCTTTGGTATTAAACAAATGCGCACATACGACCGGAACCGATTATGTGAAAATATTCTCATCGAGCAAAAGGGGAAAGGATATTTAAATTTTAGTCCTTGCAAGCGCGCGGGCAGGCAACAGGATGATAGAAACTGGAAAGGATATTTAAAAAAGCTCGAATGGAGAAGAGCAGAAGAAAGAAGCTTGGTTTATGCGGATTATGGTAACACATCCTTGCATCAGAGACAAAGAAGGGATAGAAAAAAGAACAGTTTAAGTTTTTGTTGGCCTTTTGAGGATGTTAAGTCTGTTTGGCAATGTTTGCATAAGGATATTCGTCTAGACTTTAGTTTGATGCCAAAACGATTTCCTTTCGTCAGTTAAAGAGATGTTAAGACAGTGTTTTTCACCGTCGAATATGTGTTAAACGGTCCTGTAATGCTGGCAAGCAAAATTGTCAGGGTACACCTTTAACTAGATCTAAACTTCCCGTTTGAACAACATAGACCCTTGATAAGAAGCATTTTCAATTGATATAAAGCTAGCAGACTCTAAGAGGACTGGAATTTATTCCAGAGCAGGGATCCCTGTTTCCCTAAAAGAAGCTTTGATGCAGAGCAAAACTCTAGGAAATAATACCGTCCTCGCTAAAACCAAATATGTGGAATGTAGTCAGGAAGCCTTGGAAAGCTTCAAGCAATTATTCTCCGATGTTACCGGAAAATGCTGCCACATCTTTTCAGATGGGACACGAAGGCTCAACGACACCGGAAAGCCCCCTGTTTGCCGAAAGTACCTTTTTGTGGAAAGCCCCTAAGCCCCGGAAAGCCCATTCGATACGGAAAACCCTTCCAAGCTCTCCCAATCGTCATCGTCGCGAGGAGCGCAAAAAAAGGGGGCATTTATATGTCTCCACGAAGTAGATTATTTTCCAGGAGCCCATTGGAAATGCTTAAAACGTATGCACCATGGAAGTGGGATTAAGCTTAAATTTGAGCGTGCTCGGTGAGCGTGTTCCACATCTACGAACCGGTATCAAATACTGGCTTTCCACGCGCCTAGTTCCTTCAATGCGAACACAATTCGTGTCGCATGAGTCACTATAGTTTTCCAGGACTTACACATGCAAGGATGACTTTATATGCATTTTTGAGATGATAATCGATGGTCTTTCTTAAAGATTCGCCAACGAGGTGCCAGAATGCCAAAACTGTTCTCAATGATCCAACGTGCTCTCGGAAGCCTAAAAGTGAAAACATACTCCGGCTTCTTGTGCAGAATTCTGGTATAGGGTCTCGAGGCTAAGATATAGTTTATTTATTTTGATCCTGTGTTTGGCAGACGTTTTACTTCGATGTGCATGTTCCATCGATCGTTGAACTCCTTGCTGATGTTTTCCCAATCACATGTGTTGAGTTCTGGCATACCCACAATTATTTTGCGAATCGTCGACCGAAACGACCAGGCCAAATAATGTAGATGATACTCCTTAGGACAGATACCTGCAGATCCAAAAAACATTAGGACAAAAAACTTAGGTTAGCATTAGGACAATTCTGCATTCTGAAACTATTGGCTTTCAAATCGATGTTTTCCTGAGCGATTTTCCAACCAAGCTTAAAAGAAACTCATATTGCGATTTCCTTATGTGGGTTGATTTGAAAAAAAAGATCAGTATTCTTCTTCTTCTTTTTCTTCTTCTTTTTTAGGGTTCCGTACCTCGAAAAGAAAAAACGAAACCCTTATAAGATCACTTTTTTGTCCATCCGTCCGTCTGTCTGTCAAGACCCTTTTTCACAGAAACGCGTGGAGGCATGAAACTGAAATTTATATCAAATACTGTACTGTCCCTTGGAGCTGTAAAAAATCATGCCGCATATTTTCAAGCTCGTAACTAATTGCAAGGGAATCAAAACCTAAAGGGTACTTCTAGTCGAGCTAGAATCTTGAATTTTTTTTTTATAGATTGTATAGATTGTACGTCCGACTCACACTTGTCTCAAAAAGCCCTTGGAACTCCTTTCTTGGTACAAAGGGTGCACTCGCCATCTCCGCTTTTTTAGAACATTTGAAGTACAATCATTAAAAATTAGTGTCCGACCGAAACATGATTTTTAGCCGAAACCGAAACCGTAACCGAAGTTTCGGCCTCGGTCTAAGTTTCGGCCGAAACCGAACCTTTTGAAATTGATTATGTATTCTAATTGTTAATACATAAATTTAGAATATTTTTACACATTCAGAAAGTTATCTCGTCCCAAGTCACCTGACGAAAAAATAAACAAATTAAAAAATACGGCTCACGGACCAAGAACTCACGCCAAGTTAACCGTGCTTGTCAAACAACAAAGTTTGATACACCAGAGTTGATTTTGATCAGTCCTCAATCTTTGGAGTAGATTTTCCTTCCAACAATTATAGACTAAATACTGTCAAAAATAAATTTTCCGATATCGGCCGGCTCCATCACGATAACAACCGATGGGTCAGAATTCGAACGAAAAGTGGAAGTTTATCTTTTTGAGTAACTTTAGTCTAGAATTCTCCTTCCATGTTTTACCACGACTGCGAAATCGCTGTTGTATAGTTACATTTCTGGAAATATTCATTTCCGCGTATCCCTTAAGGAGATAGCAGACTTTTTTTAGGTTCAACTTTACGGGGTTGCAGGACATGGGGAAATCCACGGAAACTGCAGAGCAGATGAGCTTACCTATGAAGGTACAATGCACCCTCATAGATGCACCTCACAATATATAAATACATCAACCATCTTGCAACATCACCATACAAACCTGGAACGTCCTTAACAATCAGAGAACCAGAGAGCTACTAAATCTCCTCAATGAATGTCAGGCCATAGCAATATCAAGATATAGGAGCTATGTTCTCATTTCTTCATAGCTTTGCCCCAACTTGCTAAAGCAAACCCAAAAAACCTCGCTCAGTTCATTTGAAAAGTAAACTAGTTATCCCCAAGTTCTCCTTCTTCACCGTCCGGGAGGAAAACCTCTCAATACTCACTTACTCTCCAATATAGGTAGATACTTTAATCCACATAACCCTCGCGGTATCACGATGGGCCAAATTGTTGTGTCCCTTGTGAAATACTGAGTTTCGGCGCCGCCGAAGTTTCGGTCGATTTTTTGCCAAAACCGAAACTGAGGCCGAAATCAATTTTTTAGCCGAATCTGGCCGAAACCGAACCGAACTATTAAAAATACAACTACTTCTTTATGCCAGATCGTATTTGGTGTTTAATAGAAATAAAAATGTTTTTCACAATATTTTTCACAAGCCACCAATATAAAGGGTTTTTCAATAAGAGCGCTACAAAAGTAATTTCAAATAAAACAAAAACGGTTTTGGATATCAATGAAATTCTTTATTCCTGTGAAAGTACGTTCGATGCCATTCTGCACGCTTGCAGAAGTCCAGACGCTAAACCCAATTTTCGACGGTTTTCAAGCATAAATCGGCCGATACTCGTACGAAGTTCATCAATCTTCGCTGGCTTGTTGGCATAGACCATAGACTTGACGTAGCCCCACAGGAAATTACTAACGTGCTGGTCTTGATCATCACGGAAGAAGTACGGCCCAATGAAGCCGCCGGCCCATAAACCACACCAAACCGTAATTTTTTCGGGATGCAATGATGACTCATGGAGTACGTATGGATTGCTGCCTGACCAATACCGTATATTTTGTTTATTGACGGAGCCATTCAGTCAGAAATGAGCCTCATCGCTGAAGATGATTTTTCGATGAAAATCCGAATCATTTTCAAGTTGTTGCTCAGCCCAATTCACGAACATATGACCACCAGAAGCGGTCAAGCGGCTTCAGTTCTTGCGTCAATTTAATCTTGTAAGGATATAGGCCAAGATCTTTTCGCAAAATTCGCCACATCGACGTCACAGAGATGCCCAAAGATTGAGAAAGACGTGTGAGAGACACATTTGGGCTTTCTGCACCTGAAGCCTTAGCAGCAGCAAAATTCTCGACTCTACGGGCACTTCTTTGTCTCACTGGCATGGGAACATTTTGTACTGTGCCTAAGGATTCAAATTTTTCCACTAGACCTCCCTCAATTGTTGATCTGCCAGGACGATTATGACGACCATAAATTGGACGTAGCGCTCTTAAATTTTAATAATTTCGACTCGTTGTTGGCTCGTATATCTTTCCACCATGAAATGGCAAACCTTACTGATGAGAAATGTCAAAAGAGCGGCAAGAAATATGGCGTCGTTTTCTGTCCCTGTCGCTCTACTTTTGTAGCGTCCGTGTTGAAAAACCCTTTATAACCTTAGTTTTAAGTTTAATTTTAAGTCAAGTTGAAAATATTGTGCAAAAGTAAAATTAAACTCTTTAGCTCCTCAAATATTCGACACTGAAAAAAAAAATTCCAAATAGGTGAGTCTCAAGTGACACTAATTTGACATGCCGCGCGGTACCATTGCAGGTGAATTTTGTAAGTTTAGCTCCGCGACGTTTGAAAGCGCGGCACCAATACGGCTGCTACACTTCGGCTGCACTGCATTGTGTTCGGGCAGTAAGAATCTCAAACTCTCTACTATGGGAATAAGGAATAAGGATAAGAAATTGCGTTTTTTTTATGGGCTTAGAGCTATTTCAAAAACATCTAATTGACAACTTAATGACGACCCCTCGAAGTCATAAAACTGAACTAAGAAATTATTTTAAAAGCTTTATACATACAGACTTTAAAAAACCAATAATTCAAATGTTACCTTTTCCATTTCTACTTTTAAGTTGAAATCTAGATCGAGAGCCCATAAAATCAGTGATGCATTCAAGTGCTCCTTACGCAATGTCATTAGGATTTTTAAAACCCAAAAAAAAAAAACAAAAACTGATTAAAATCATTTGCAAATGCGGACAGCATCCTTCGAAAGTGCTCAAAGCCAATTCTATTCTACCCTGAAACAGCAATTAAAATGAAAAGGTTAAAAAAAAGAAGATCCACAAACACGTCCCGCGACAGCATATTCGCACATTTGCTTATGGAACAAGGATGCGGGGCGAATACTCGTCATCGTCCTGGCTAGATAAAAGTTCATTGGTACTTTGTCGTTATTGCACACTGACAGGACCTGTGTGCTGCTCCCCGTTTGAAACACCGGTTTCCACTTCCGTAATACGATTTCTGTTATTTATTTTTCCCCATCCTTGTTTTTCATTTTTCGCCATTTCATATATCATAGCGTTAAGTCAGGTGCGCTCTGCCAAAGCTCTGATGCTTGGCGATCCATCAATCATCTTTAGCGAATATCATTCCCTCGTTTTGTGGTAACAGTTGGAAAATATTACACTCGTCTCGCAAACAAATCCATCCGGGCACACGAATGGATATGCGGACCAAGTAGTCTAACTGGAGGGAAATTTTCCAAAAAAAAAAAAAAAAAATAAAGGACGAAAAGTGAAAACGTACTCGTTTTCTCATATGCGGAACCAGAGAGATGCAAATGTAAAGTTAGAATGGGTAGGGAACTAGACGTTGTTGAATGTTATGGATAGGTTCCAGGTGCAACGTCCAAGTCCTCCGATTTTGATGATTCAATGTTGTCATGGAGCAGCAGTGAGGCAAGAGTGGCTGCTTTTTGTCGTTGTTGGTAGACTAAACTGCAGTCAATTCTAATTTAGGATTTGCTAAAACTCACTAAAATTTTTCACGATGACGGAGATGCAAAGTGGGCTTTTCTTTTTTTAGGATACAAGAGTTATTATCTTGGATTTCATTTTGCTTGTTAATGGTCAACATAAGAGAATTAATCACTTTTGTTAGGGGTGGAGTGACGTGGAAAATAATTTAGAGGACATCTTAAAAGAACGGAATGGAAAATTAATTAGTGCGTTTAGACGATATTGACGGGAGGAATAGCGGTGTTAGGTTTGGTCCTTGCGTTTGTTTTTACGTCCAAGGCGGTTACGTTTATGGTCGTGATGATTTTCTAAAAAATGGACACTTAAAGTAATGTCGAATTTATAATTTGATAAGAGAGGATTTTCCGGAAAATCGAGAATGCACCACCAAACTATCAAACGAACAGTGGTGGACAGATGATATCAAATAAAAATAACACTTGGTCAAGGTGCTTCTCTAAATAAAGGAAAAAGCTTACCTAGAAGTGGAAAACCGACGTTGAAAAATAAAATAGAGTAGGAAGTTGGACGAACTATTTTTTCTAGCTGCAGATACGAGGTTGCACTCTCGGACACATTGGCACCTACCCATACTTATCGAACCCACCACGGAATTCAGTATTTCCAGAGTTGAGTCCACGGATGTGGTTGAAGCCTTCATAAACGTGAAATCTAACGCCGTAGGACTCGATGGTGTTCATCCGAAAGCACTACTGAAAGCACTACTCCCGAAGCTTTTACCATTTATAACGCACCTTTTTAGCTCGGTCCTTACTACATCAGTTTTTCCGTCGCATTGGAAAGTCGCAAAAGTCATCCCCATACCTAAAGAAGATCGTAAAGATGAATACAGACCCATATTTATTCTACCCTTTCTCTCTAAGGGTTTTGAGAAACTTATGCAAAAACAGATCAGTTTAGATTTAAGCGATAATCAATTGCTTGTTTCGTTCCTAGTTCTACTCGATTTCCCGAAGGCTTTTGATACCATCAGCCGTTCAATTCTTTGTGAAAAGCTTGCTAGATTTTACGGTTTCTCAACTCATACAGTAAAACTTACTTCATCCTATCTATCTGGCAGAAAACAAGCTGTCGCCTGTGGAGACCAAATGTCGGATTTCCTCCCCATACCACGAGGGGTTCCTCAGGGTTCCATATTAGGTCCATTGCTCTTCTGTCTTTACATTAACGAAATTGCAGGTGTTCCTGAGAATTGCTCTATCAACCTTTATGAAGATGATGTACAACTTATTTGTGGCTGCCCTCAAATGCAAATCGATGAATGTATAGTACATATTAACGACGATTTTCAAAAAATCTATGATTAGGAAAAATCCAATGGTGTTATACTTAATTCTCAAAAATCAAAGTTAATTGTTATTTCAAAAAGAAAATCGCTAGATCTGTCACACTTTCCTCGAATTCTTCTCTGTAGCTCTCCGATAGAAAATGTTGACACTGTGAACAATCTAGGTATCGATTTTAATCGAAACTTAACTTGGGATGACCACATAAATAAGATTGTTGGGAAAGTGTATGGCGCTCTCCGCACACTATGGTTCACTAAGGACTACGCCCCTTTTTAGACGCAAAAATGCTTGGAAAAACGCTTGCGGTTCCCATTCTGATGTACGGCTGTGAGTTGTTTGCAGATTGCGATTCAACAGGCCGAAGGAAGCTCAATGTCGCATTTAATAATATCGCAAGTCTTTTGACAACTAATTGAAATACAAAACGCTTAATTTGCTATTTAATATTCTCAAATCACGCCAACCTTCGTATCTCTTTAGTAGGTTTCAATTCTTTGCATCACCGAGACTAACTAATCTCCTTGTGCCTAAGTTCTCATGTCTG
Source organism: Orthonevra nobilis (assembly GCA_963555765.1). Taxonomy (NCBI): domain Eukaryota; kingdom Metazoa; phylum Arthropoda; class Insecta; order Diptera; family Syrphidae; genus Orthonevra; species Orthonevra nobilis. The sequence goes on from OY743224.1 coordinate 36,251,456, forward strand.
GTATCTGAACGACAGTTTTTCGTAAAAGCAGCTCGGTTGTGGAATAGTCTCCCGAATCATATCAGAGAAACAGGTATTGAAATGAGATTATTCCGTAAAAAACTGCAGTCCTTTCTTTCCTCCTCTTAGAAGAACAACAACACAAACTTAGCCAACATTAATAGTGTAACCTTTAACTTAAATTTCTTTTTTATTGTTTCACCCTTAAACTTTTAATTTAATTTTAAATTTAATGTAATTTTTAACCTTTAATGTTCAATCTTTACTCTTAACTTTTATTTTTTTTATGTATTTGTCTTCTAATGTGTATTCTACATTAAGCTGTACATATGTACATAAATAAGATATTGTATCTTCATGTACAAGCATACTCAAGAATAAATAAATAAAATAAAAAAAAATAAATACAAGCCAGAAAACTAAACCACTTGAACAAGGGCGCGACAGCCTTAGTTATAGCCTCTCAGAGAAGGAGACGTTCAACAAAATTCATAAGAAATGTTTAAAGTCAGCTTCAAGAAGGACTTCAAGAAAGCCTCCGGAAGGCGGTAAAATACTCCAAAACAGAAAAATGCTTGCCCTTGACAAGATATGCTCCGAGACTTAGAAAAGGTTCTGGTTCGAAGGGTCATTTCTAAAGTTTTGAGAGATGATCTTTAGCCTGATCCGTCAAGGGAAAGTCGTCTTCCGTCATTCCGCAGAGAAATATAAAACTGCAGTAACTACCAGCTGTCTGCTTGGCTTATCACATAAATCGAACCGCAGTCGCGATCCAAATCGTGATTCGTGACCCCTTTAAGGTTTGGCTGGTTAAGGCAAAGCATTCAAATGATATCCTTGCCGATAAGAAAATGATGAACTCCACAAACTAACATACAGATGAACTTCGATATGTGTGATGCGGCTTAGATAAGGAAACTCAACATGCGATTCACTGTAGAGTTCCCTTTCAAAGTGAAGGGAATATCATAAGTCATTTGTTTTTCATTGCTGTCCTTGATTGCCATCTTGAAGGAATAGCAACGGACCGCAACGTGCTTCACTTTATGTTTGGCGACAATGGAAGCATCATAATTGAGGTTCAAACTTTCATACTTCATACTTCAAATACTTGATGTATGAGTGGATTTTTTTTTGATTGGTATCGCATTAGCTCATAAAAGAGTAAGTTCGTGTGCTGCCCATACTCAGATCCACTCGAGCCTATTCCAGACGTATATTTGTTTGAAAAAGTCCTTCCAAATTGCAAAAATTCAAATGTCAAAGTACGTCCGGCTGTCACACCATATTGCTGACTACTTTCACCAAGATATATGTGTTTTGCAAGATAACGGGAATAACAAGCTTGATCGAATGAAAAGACATCAGGACTAATAACCCATCTCGAAATAAATGGAGTGAAATCGAATCAAATAAGGACATAAATAAAACGACAACAGGATTTGATTGGGTTCCAAAACCGAGTCGTCCAAAACCTAGAGACTCGATGAAGTGTAGTGGGAGGTTTGTGATCACATCAAAGGAATATTTTGAAGTCTTACTTTTCATGAAACATAATTGCAACACTTCAGACCAATTTTGGACCATGTTTTTTTGAAAATGATAATGAGTGAAGAGATTAGGTTTTTTTTTCTAAGGCAAGAGATCAATCAAGTATTTTGAAGTCAGAGAAGCTCACACAGCCCGTTCAAATGTAATAAATTGTGAAAGGAAATTGTAAACGCGAGCAAAGTCGGCAGCACCGCCAGAGGTGTGTTCTTATTTTCGACGTAACGATACACGCGCTTTTCGGCCTGTCAGATTTGCTCTCGTCCGCCATTCGATATCTTGAAGTCGCGACAGTCAGATGTCAGTAAGAAAAAAGAAGAGAAAAAAAAGTATTATTTATTAAAAACACATTTCGAGTTATCATTACACAACTAAGGTTTTTCCGAAAGAAAATAATGGCTATCGGCTGATTTAACATTACTCGATGTTTGAAAATACTGCAAGAGACACTCAACCACTTTAGGCAAAATTCAAAAGTGAGTTTTTGAAAGATCACGACATGTTGGAGATAACAATGGAGACTATGGCCCCGTTCCAGCACACCGTAGCGCAGATCGGCTACGCGAAAAATGTACTGAGATGACAGTTCGTCGCGTAGCGGAAGGTAGCGGAGGGTAGCGAGTCGCTACGGGGAAATTTAAGGGATATTTGAAGGGAATTTAGCAAAGATTTCTTCGCTACGCTAGGATAGCTGTCAAACCCCATTTGATTTGCTAGTTAACGTTACGTCATATTTTCTGTTGCTCCAAATGCGTTCCAGAGGAATTTCCCCGTAGCGGAGCAGTTTACCAGTTTAGCAAAGGCGTGCTGGAACGGGGCCTATGTATTTGCGAGATGCTAAATTAACAACAAAATTATGACAAATATCCAAATTGTATGCTTAAGGTTAATAAATGAATCAAGAAACAAAAGGATAACTGTTACTCATCCATTCATATTGAATGTGCAAACATGTCCTTAATCCTGTTCGAAATAAGAACGTTGCCTCTGTAGCATGCAGACCATAAATGATTCCCATTTGTATGCTTGTACGATGTTAAACGACCCCTACTGTCACTTTCACCCATGTAACAATATTCGCATAACCCATCTTGGCCAATTGTTTTACTGTGAACAAATCATCTTCAATTACGTGACACGATTTCGTCCCTTCTACGAGTTTTATTGTAGCAACAAATCCACTCTTAAACCGCTTCCATGTTGCAGCTGCACCCTTAAACCGACTCGTAGTGACACGAGTGTGAAGCAAGATTGCGTCTGACAAAAGGACTGCATATTGTCCTTTACAAGTACAACAACAAGAACAACAACAACAAGATACACGACAAGAAGAAGTATCGAAGACATCTGGATGAATGAGGGTTTAACATCAGATGAATCAACTTGTACATTACCTATTCATGGTGATGTTGTGATGAAGCTACTGTAGGTACACAGCCCACACCGCAAGTCCAGTTCAAATTGGGTCTGTGGAACATTACAAAACGATGTCTGACAGTGGGGTCTCTGCCGCCCCCTAAAGCATGTTCCATCAGCCGCACAACTCATCCGGACAATATTCGAAAATCTTTAATATAGAAATGCTGCATCAATAAATAAAATTTTGATCAACTCGAATCTGGGCGAGTGCCAATTTTATGCGGTTTTACGAGAAGGCAAAGTTCTGTATGTCAATTCCTCCTTTCCTCCTGTTTTTTCCCCTTTGTGTGTGTGCTTAGAAAAAAGCAAAAAAAAAAAAAAACAGAACAAGACAACACAAATGTAGAGAAGGATGTGTACGAATAGGGATGAGGCTTTTAAACAATAAATCCAGGCGCACACACAATCACACTTGGAATTGGTTTGGTCGGTGGAAAAAATTTGAGATGAAACTTTCGAAACTATTGATTGATCCAATTATCCTTTCGCTACGAAAAAATTTCCTTTAAACGGATGTGTTTTTTGGGCAAGTCCCCTCTTCCTGGTTTAGTCTTGTTTTCCGCTTGACTTTGCTGCCTGATTATTTGTTTTGAGTTTTGTTTTGTTGTTTAACATCTGTTTCGATGTGCCTACATATAGTATATATGTATGTGTTTACTAGGATGTTACAAATTTGATGATTGACCCATTGCAGATGCCACACTGGCCGGGATAAACAGCAGCACCTACCGACCATTGTGGCTGATGATGGGTGCACATGAATCATTTTATGGAGGGAATACCATTCACCGCCAATGGCATGGATCATGTCCGCCTTTATTAGTGTTTGCATCGGATTTTGATTTATCGCAATTTAATGGTTCTAATTTGAGCTTGTCACCAGGATGAAGGAACAATTTAAAAAAAAAAATCGATTTGATGCAATTGAAAGCGTTTTGACAGGGTCCTGTTTTTTTTGGCGGGACAAGAGTTAAAAGTTTCGCTACACGATTTGTTGTCAAAAGTCTTAATCATGGTTCATTACTTTCTTTGCTGGAAAGTTAGAGTTTCCTTGGGGTAGGTTTTATCCAGTGGACGTTGAAATCTGTTTGACAAGCTGACGAAAAACTTTCATTGAAAGTTGCAGCGAGGTGAGACTGTGTTAAGAAATTACACGTTAAAGTTAGTTTCAGTTAGAGGAGAAATTTTATTTTTGAAGGGTGAATTACCAGGAAGAAAATACGGTCTGATTTTGATTGCTATAATTTTTGCACTTTTAGATAACTGCCACTTTTGTTTTAATGTTTGTTAATGGAACGTCATATTCCTCAATATTGTGGAATACTCAGTGTCATTTCTTTTAACGAAATTATTTATTGCTGTCAGTGATTCTGGCCCGACTAGTCTTATGCGCTGATGCTATTATAATTATTATCAAAAATATCCAGAACTTCGAAGAACCCTCGTGAGAAAAAATTTATGTGAAAATACTCAACTTGCCATCTGAGGTGTAGATTAAAATACTGTCACAAATTATCTCGAAATGAATTGCTTAATAGGATGATTTTAGAGGAACGAAATGACACGATCGTGCCTTTAACACACCAATACTCTGGTTTCAAGATTTTCCCATATCATTGAATGTGATCCAAGACATTCCTTCGCAGATGCCTGTACCCTCAGTTTTACATATGCGTTCAATGACTCGCGGCAGCGTATGTTTAACATTCTGATATGACAGAGAAGAAATGAATGCTTCCAAAACACAATGCTGTCTTTTGTTACTAAAGCGAAACCCTTTTAACCAACCATTGTCCATGCGTCGATGAAACCGAAAAGCTTTCAATGCTCGGTATGCGCGTTAATTCTAACATGCGTTGGAATGACCACATATTCGATGTTGCCAAGAATGCGACGAAATGCTTAAGTTTTCTAAACTGTTTCAAGAAGTACTTTACCCCTACTGATGTAGTCACAATTTATAAGGATTTTATGCGGCCTAAAATTGAGTGCAACGCTCACATCTGGGCAGGTGCACCCACGATCACCCTGCAACTCCTAGATAGAATTCAAAAGCGAGCGATAAGACTCATAAACAATTCAATCAATGGAAATCACTCGATGGAACACCGTCGAAATGTGTTTGCATGACTTTGTTTAATCGCTATTTCTACAACCAATGCCCCTTCAGCAATTCACTCGCAACACCCGCACATCATCGAATGCTCATCAGTTTACCCTTAAGCCAACTTTCGGGCGCACTATGAAATTTAGAGATTCTACCTACAACCTACAACAATTTAAAACCAACGTGCACTGGTACCTCCTTTCTTTCCCTTCCACTTCTGCTCGTGTTGTGCAAAAAATTATTTCAAGGGTACTTGCAATCCCTTGAGCACTTGAGCAGTATATAAAAAAAAATGTTAAAAGGAAATATTATTATATTATATTTGCTGGAATAAGTAACATAAATATTTGATTCCAAGAACAATGACTCAATGTTTGCCAAGGATTGAACAAAATTTTTTGGAAGAATAATTTAAAACTAACAGCATGATTGAGGAGGCAATATTTTTTAATATCTCCAAATTTGTATTAACACTTTCAATTTAGCCACACGATTAAATAATATTAAGGCGAAAAATTTATGTGTGTGAAAAATTTAAATTTAAATTTTAAAGTTAAAAAATTAAATAAAAATGTATTTCAATATTTCATTCCATGTAAAGATTTCTACAATTAAGTTTTCAAGTTCTTACAAGAATGCTTATAAAAGGCATTTCTCATATATATTATTATTAATATTTTAGTTAGTATTACTCTTGGGTTTTATAAATTTAATTTTCACTCTTGTTGTAAGAGAAACCCTTACCTTATTTTTTTTTTAAGTTTTTGGTCAATGAGAGAGAAAATGAAAGTCCATTTACTATTTTAGCTTTTTTCAAGCAGTGGATGCAGGCGGACTTGCATATTAATTATATGGCTAGTCAATTATTGGTTAAACTCGTCAACTTAAGTTCAGTAGAAGTGGAAATAACAATTGGCAGAGAATTAAATACTATTCTCCTTTAATTTTGAACTGACATTGGTTGTGTTTTGCGTTCCGGCAAAGCAAATCACTGTCGAAAGAGCTTTGATTATAAAATCCTTGAGAGTTTAATTGTAGTGCGTACTGTTGAGAAATCTTTAAAATATAAGGAGTACGCACAGGAGCCTTCAATAAAGTTCATACGGAAGTAATACTTGAGTTCTTAACCGAACTAGGTATGGAAAACTTTCTATGTCAATAGATTGTTACCATGCTTAGCGCTCGGTGCATTCAAGCAACTCTAGGTAATAGGAATATAATTAAATTTGTTAGCAGGGGAACACCACAGGGCGGTGTTATCTCTCCTCTTCTCTGGCTTATTGTCATGAAAAACATACTTATAAAACTAGACAGAGATGGGGTAAAAGTAGTTGGCTACGCGGATGATACGGTGAACTTGGTATCAGAAAACTTTCCGGCTTTGATCAGTGAGATCATGGAGTAAAGTTTGCACCTGGACTTCAAAATGCGGTCCTTGTAGCAACTCACTACTCTCTTTGAGTTGCTCTTCACTACTAAAACTAAGATATCCAGCTTCCCACTCCCCTGTCTGAACGATCAACCGATGTCTTTGTTTACCAGCGCTTAGTACCTAGGCGTTGCCTTAGACCTTAAACTCAGCTGGAAGCTAAACGTTGATCAACGAGTTAAGAAGGCGTGCATAGCTTGTCAAAAAACGGAGTTGGTGCGAGTGTATTCTCAGAATCTCTGAACATCAGTTAAGCCTATAGACTGCCCGACTATTCCAGCGTGTTTTTGCATTCCGGGAAGCATGTCGTCAAATCAAAATATCAAAATACATTCAAATATCCTGTCAAGTCAGAACGTTGCCTTTTGCATTGATAGCCAAGCAGCTATCAAAGCTATTGTCCCCTTTACTTCACATTCAAAATCAGTAAAGGAATGTCGAGCTGAAATAGCGTCGGTAAGAAGGTTAGCTCATTTCCCTTATATATGTTCGCGGTCACAGTGACATCCTAGGTACTGAGTGGGTCGATGAACTTGCCAGGCAGGGATCCGTTCTTCAGCGCGCGCCCTTAGGGGATGTTTTCATTTCACTACATCTCAGTTGATGCTTTTATATCCTCATACTTCCTCGAAGTAGCAAACTTTAGATGGGCCAGTCTGACGTACTGCGCAACATCAAGGAAAATATGGCCTTAATACAAACAATCAAAAACAAAAGATCTTCTTCGGCGAACCCGTCATGATATTGCTGAACTAGTGGCGGTCTGCACAGGACACTGGCCGATTGGAGATCATACCGTTAAGCTAGGCATCTCACACAACTCACGCTGTCGCAGCTGAAAAAACACAACTGAAGGGAAACCCTAATACACTTCTTTTACGCCTGTCCGGCTCTTGCTAGAGCTAGACAGCGAGCGTTTGGTAGACCTTTCTTAAATTCAATTGATGAGATTTCTGCTAAGGACATTGAGTTACTTATGCCCTTCTTAAATACCTCAGGCTGGATTTAGAGATATCTCAAATACATCGCATAAATATGGTAACAGAGCTGTGGAATTAAAACGGAACATAGTGCCAATTAGGTTCTCACTGAACCGCCAATTTTAATTATCTACTAAATAAAAATCAAGGTTGGGAGTTTTTTTTCGAGCTCTGTCTGCGCCTCAGGTTTTTCTCTACCGTGGTTTAGATTCAAAGTCTTTTTATTGTTGTCCTTCCGCTCGACGTGCAGTTGCAATCCGAGTAGTTATATCCGTATTCATTTGACTAAATGCATATCGATGTTACTGTATAGCTGTATGGCTCATCCATTTAACTTTTCCTCCACACTTTTTCTAATGCAGGCTGGCCAAAAGTCAGCCAAATGATTTTTTTTCAACCGAAAGAAACCAACTTTGATAAAGTTTACGTTTCTGATTCACGTATAGGATTAGGTCATCTGATAAGAAGCGGCGTTCTTCTTTGGCCAAAGAAAGGCAACTTTACAGATTTCTGAAAATAATATTGAATGATTCTTTCGAGAATGATAGTAAAAAATTGCTTGACCCAATCGTACGAACTTGAAAGTTATGCCAAAACCAACCATCCAGCACGTCTCTTACAATACTGTTATATACTGCCCTTACATCAATGAACAGGTGATGAACATCGCTTTGAAACTCCACACTAAATTCAGCCGTTGTTGATAATCGGTCTAAGGTGTAAACACAGTAAGACCAATAAAATCTTAAAAGCCACAATCGAGAGGGTCTATTTTCTTTCAAGTCATTTCGCCATTGCTTTGAAAAGTTGGCCAAAAAGTTCGTACAGATTTTTATGGTCTAGAGTTGAGCATCCAAAAAACCTTGGTTGCATTTAAGTATTGCTTCGTGTCGATGTAGGTAGGCTTCTCAGAACGTCCGGTCGTTCAGTGTACTTCGAGTGTCTTGCGACGATCGTAACGTTATCATTTTTGTTTGTAGTTTGTTGTTTTGAAGACAGACGAGAATGTTCGCTTAAGTCTGCCTTTGATTACGATGCTCATGTTACTTTTGCTCTGTATAAGCTGGTACCTTACTTTTGCAAGGTTCCGTCCATTCAATTGCTTCTCTGTATCCACTCTGTAGCGGTATGGGATGAGTTCTTCAGCTGGCTGGGTTAGCTGTCCAATTTTATCCTTGCACGAACAGAAAGACTTTAAAAATACTAAACATCTCTCATGGACCATGCCTATTTTTAGGGTCTAGAAATTTAAAAAAAATATTCAAGAAAATATCTACGAGGGGATTTTTCAAAATTCAAATTATTTTCGGAGATATCGGTAATCGGTATTTTGCTGAACCGGCATCCAAACTGGTTCGGCCGGAATTAATCGAACAAAAGACATTAGGGATTCTCCATCTACCTGATTCCATATTTCTCAGTAAAACCTTCATTCCTATTTTAAAAATAATGGAGCTTATGGGAATGAAAATCAGCCCGGAAGCTCATTCATTTGTTGTGAAACGAAACTACGCTCGGATTGACCGCTCCGAGATACGAGCATCCAACGCATCAAAGGAGGCCAGAACTGCTCGATATGAAGAGAGAAACGCGGAAATTAGATTTTTCGAAGTCGAGGAAATGTAAGTCTACAATATTATTTCATGTCTAAGACTGCGAAAAACTTTACGCGAAACTTTAAACGCGTTTTTCTCGAAACTGTCTTTTTCAAAATAATACCCACGATTTCTCAGGTTCAACTGGACCGATTTACCTGCAATTTTTAGAGAGTCTTCTTTAAGGACTTGTCAATGTCTGGAACTATCCTCATCCCCAAAGTTTTATAAATTTTTTTTTTAAAAAAATCGAAACAGTACAAAAAGTGGTACAAAAATTGTTTTTTGTTTCAGGCAGTAAAAAAAATCTTTCCAACTTTTTCGTAGTTCCAGACATTGCGACATTATTCTAAATTATTATTTTTTTTTTAGTTTCTGATATCTAGAAGGGTTGAAATCGTGGGTATGGTTACGACCCCCACTTTTCAACTTTTTTTAATTTTTCATTTTTTTCTGTATTCTTGTTATTTTAATAAATAACTAATAAAAAAATGGATACTAAAAATATTAATTGCCTCTTTTTTATGAAACTTCAAAAGTTACATGAAATTCATGCCTCTAGACTAGAATACCCTCTTAAAGGATATTTTTGGAGCGGCTCTGAAAGGTCTTGTCATATCGGCTAAGATGGCAAGAAAAATGGCAATGAGGTTTGAAGAAAAAGGAATAACAATTATAAAGTTTCTCAAAACTCCAACATGTTCTTCCTTTTGTCAAATTACAGAAAAAAATATAAAAAGATAAACTTTAATAAATTAAAGTAGAAAAATATTTGTGTCTCTGGATAGACAGCAACAAAATAAATTCCTCCTAGCAAGGATTATCTACACAATCATAAAAAAGAGGAAAAAAAAAACAAAATCATTGTCAAGGGATAGCACTCAACCTCTGCTTTGTAAAAACACTCCACTATTAGCCAGAGCCATGACATTCATACCCCTCTTACTTACTTGCATGCATCTCACACTGTCGCAGTTCAGCGACATTGTGTCAGCTGAACAAGACTCCAACATCCACAATGCTCCATGCTTCATAATTAATGAGATCCTTGCTGCTCACATTTGTCATATGTGGAAATGAAAATGTTATTGCAGGTCACACAGATAAAGGGTTCAAGTCGACAACTCTAGCCAGCAATGTCAGCTCTGTCAGCTCTGTCGCTTGGTCATCTTGTGTGTCACAGAATATTAGATTAATCCAGTTGCACACGTAATTATATCATCATTAGAAGATGGCCATTGAACAGGCACAAAACTCGTTTCACGTTGCATGGATATCGCCATGGAACATTCCCACATTCTCCCACAGGCTGACTGTCGATATGACAATGCTGCAGCGGCGTTTAAGCCTAATTGTGGCATTTAAAATGGTCTTTCAGCAAACTTTTGAAGAGAATGGAACCTGTTAACGATTTTGGGACCAATTATAGAAAATACCGCCGAGAACGCAATTAGGGTAATTTCAAAAGAGGGCCACCCTTCGACCACACCACCCACTCGAGAAGGACTGCGACACTGAAATCGTTTTCTCATGATGTGTCCGGCTTTTAGGCGACAAAACCAATATGTGCACTTCTCTCCAGCTTCCAGCTACCAGTAACCAGATGGCCATGCTCAACACACAGACATACATTTCAGGTTCGGGATTTGTTTTGGGGCCAACGGAAAGGTTACTCCCGCAGAGGATTGTAGTGCCTCTCCCTATTTATCTATGGCATAAGCTTTATGCGTCGCATTCGCATTCTTATTGTAAACACGTACGCTCTGTATGTGTGTGTGTTTAGCTCGACAGCGTGTATCCATTTACATGGTATCCCTCCTACATATATTTTGACAAATAGATGGATCATGCATATCTGACAGAAGCAATATCCTGACTGGGGTTCGTCTGTGTGTGACACGACTCGGCACACGACTGCAGGGTCACTGGGGGTCCTTTCAAAGGATACGCAACTATATTGTTCCTTGATGTCGGCACGCATGCAGAATGTTATGTGTCCAGTAGTTTTTGGGGCCAGAATTTAATCTCAACGATCGATGGACTTTTGTGGCGCATTTAATGATCTGGCTTCGTTTCAAGGAGCCTCAGCACACATCCACCCAGTTGGCCTTTAAAAGAATGGATTTCATTAAATTTCCAATTGTTTTTCGGGACGATGGACGTGGGGGCGCTCACTACGTCTGTCCAGAAGAAAACGGATACCATTATCCTGGCAAAGGGATATACGAGCTACGAGTACTGCTTTGTGGGATTTCATCTGTTCTGAAATGATGTCCGGTAGGAAATTGGAAAGCATCAGCAGGGGAGAAAACTATGCTGCAGTTATGGGCCAATTACATTGCAGCTAACAGCTAAAACTTAACAGCACAACAGCAGCAACATCAGGGAATTAGGGTGGTTGTTCAGGATTATTATTATGTTTTTTTTTTCGTGTATTCGATTCGGCCACATATGAAGATGATGACGATAATGGTTATGATGATGATTTCCAAAGTGGAAGGAGCAGTGTATGCAGTGGAAGGTTGTTGAGAGTTTAGCCGGAAAATTTTATTTAAAATAGATTAGGGCAATTGGGAATATGATGTTGTGTGACCCAATGAAGTGTCCGTTTTTTGTTCTCTAACTAGGACAATCGATTGGCATTTAATTTTTGATGGTTTAAAGGTATTCAAAGTATTATTATACATTGAAAGACTTCGTTTGTTGCACGCTTCAAATTTTTAACGAAAATACACATAAGCAAGTTTTGAAAAAGAGTGCCTTCCACATTTTAGGCTCAAAAATCTGCAAGTATATTTTGTCGGCATTTGTATTCTTTTTTTTGAAGCTCATTTCTTTCAGAGTTGTTACAGAGTGCAATAATTTAAGAATGGATTCAGTGAAGTTAGGGAGATATTTTCTTTGTAAGAATTTCAATCAAAGAATTCAATATCATACTTTAAATTCCTCTGCCTCTGTATGAAAAAATCCTTGAAAAAATAGTGATTATGCAACTTCAGCATCATTTGCAGCAATAAGGCCTCCTTAATACATACCAAACTTTCTTTAATTTTTTGTCAAAATTGTCTGCAGTCGTAGAGTAAAAGTTTATGAAAAAAATGTTGTGAAAGCAGTATTCTTAGACTTAAAGCGAGCATTCAAACAGGTGACCACAAATTATTAATTAAAAAGTTAAAGTTTTTTGGCATAAAATCAAATGAACTTAAATGGTTTAAATAATTTTTAACTGGAAGGACCCAACGAACACGAATGAATTATAAAATTTCAACGGCTATTGATATTAAGATAGGAATACCTCAAGGTTTTATTTAAGGTGTGTGGTTATTCCTAATGTTTACGTAGGCTGCTAAATATATTTCTGGCCTAGGCAACACTTAGTGTTGCCAGGTGCAATCTGACATATCCATTGGAAAGTTTGACATTTTTAAGCATAACATCACTCAGAACGTGTTGTCATTTAATCGTGAATTGTTTTATTTACAGAGACTTGAAAAATTCATCTCGACAAAAAAAATGGAATTAACTCGTGAACACTTTCGTTCGATCATTTTTCACAACTTTTGACGTGGATTATCACGACAAGAGTGTATTGATGAACTTAAATCTTTGTATGGCAATGAAGCTCCTCCTATAGTACTGTGAAAATGAATTCAGTCATGGTCGACGCTCGCTCAAAGACGAATTCCGTGAAGGTCGTCCAAAAATGGCCGTTGTGCCAGAGAACATTGATGCCGTGCGTGAACTGATAATGCAAGATCGTCATGTGACATACCGTGAGATAAAAGCATCCCTGTGCATTTCTCCCACTAGCATACATTCGATATTGCATGAACACCTGGCCGTAAAAAGGGTTTGTTCTCGTTGTATCCCTCACAATTTGACAATAGCTCAAAAAAAGGTTCGTGTCGATTGGTGCAGGGAAATGTTAAAAAAATACGATCGCGATGCTTCAAAAGACGTTTATAAGATTGTCAGAGGTGACGAATTATGGATCTATGCATATGAGCCCGAAACAAAACAACAAACGACCGTGTGGGTCTTCGAAGACGAGCCAAATCCAACAAAAGGTGTCCGTGGAAGAAGTAAATGGTCGCCTGTTTCTGCGGCAAAACTGGTCATGTGGACTGTTCCGCTTGAGCAACGTAGGACGGTCAATTCTGAGCGACTTCAACAGCTGTAGTTGTGCTTTACCCTTTCTTAGTCAGTATCCTTAAGCAGAAAGTGAAGATCCTTGCTGATTGGTGAAGAGATTTCGTTTACAATTGTGGAGTCCCTGAATATCAGTCTGTAGAAGCTGCTGCAAGGTATTTGGTATTTTTGTAGAAATAACGTGTTATGCTTTATTTCTTCACGCTCCCAAAATATCGAACCTTGGGCTGGAAGACTGCGTTTGGTTCTTTTCTTTTTTTCTGAGATCTTTCCTATATTATAATGTGATCTAAGTGCTAAGTTAACTTATAATAGTGTAAAACAAACATTTCGTACTGTCCTTTGGAGAAAAACGCGTAAAAAAAATTTTCAAGTTTTTGTTTTTTCAAGTTAGTTATTATTCTCTTGGAGCAAAGAAGTGTTTTAAATGAAAAACATCGTTACAGACATGGCTCAAAAGAATTGCAAAAATAAAAATCCAATACTTTAATTTTAATTGGCGCCCAACATGGGGCCATATATCAACAGAAATCTTCATATCTTCATGGGCAGGATTCACGACGTTGGAAGAAGTAGGCACATAATAACATAAATCCTGTAGCAATGGAAAACAAATATAAGCGATATTATAAAAAAGATGCGAAGGGGAACAACTGACACTAAAGTAGTCTTGTAATAACATCAAATCTTCTTCTTTTATCTCAAAATCCGAACAACTAATAAAATATCGGAAAAATGTGATAAAGCTACCCCAATTGTGATTGAATAGCTGCTCATCTCCACAAAAATGTCAAGTTATTTCCTAGATGCCCAATCATCAACTTGATGTAATCTCAACTCATTGCTCGCCTAATAGTCCACCAGCGTCCACCAAGCCAAATCCATTTTTAATTTCCACGAGAAAATGTATCTCAAGTACATCCTCGTTTAAGAATCACTTAACGTCTAGACTATTCTCGTTTATCATAGCTTTCACAGGATTGTGCTCTTGATTTGCTTGGATATTACTTCAGAGTCCTTTTGTTAAGGATTTCATATCTCGGTATAGTTATTTCCAAATACCGATTAACAACCGACAACGAATGTATTTCACGTTCACAGATACAATGAAAAAATAGATTCAGTATTTCCAGAGACAGCTCTCTAAAACAGCAATCCGCAACTCAACTGATTTCTTATCTCATCTGTCTGGCCATGGGATAACAACGAGACGGATGTGCTAGTACATTGTAAGTTTTCAGAGACGCTCCCACCGATAGATGGACGGCACCATTTCAAGATGGTTTCAAGCTATTTTCCAGCCATAACACCCCGGAGACACAAGTGGATACAAATTTTTGTTGCTTCCTTTTTTTTTCGTTTGTATTGAACACGAACCTATACAATGTGATTTATAAGTTTGCAATATGAATGCTAAGAAACCAGCCATAAAAACAGACACCCCCATCCGAAACGGGTGTTGAATCGAAACAACGTAAGGGTTTTCAGTTTTGGGCGCCAAGTCAGCTTTTATGTTAATCAGGGTCTTCTGGTTTCTGTTCCTACAGGCAGCAGAAGTGTGGAACTCGTATGTGAATTCCTAAATGGCCTCTGCTTTAATATACCCACCCAAGGGGCAAAGACTCAAGGAACAAGATGTTATCATGGATAGTCCCCATGTCAACAAATCATGGGAACCCTAAGCGTTTAATTGATTTACCCCTAATGCGATAATCACCTTCCTTTGAGACATGGATGCTGTGCTATAGATTCTATGCCCTGCACGTCTCTCTGTCGTATGCTTTTATCTACCTTCCACCATAATCCACTTGGCTTCGAATTACCGTCCGAAAGGATATTCTTCCGGCATCGCACACAGTACGCATCTAACTCACTGAAACGGATATCTCTGGCTTGCTCTCTCTCTCTAAGTGGGGAGGGTTGCAATGAATGAAGTAGCTGTGTGGGTGGCAGCACTTGTTTAGTTCGGCTACAGCATCCCACCCACAAGTTGGAGCTAATTGCGGGCAATTTCTCAATTGACTTTGGGATGACAAAATAAATCCGTTCTCTTGTTGGCAAAGTCTGAAAGTGTGTGCGTGCGTCCGTAGTTGTTGCCGCTCTCGAAAATGTTACGTCATAGAATTTAAGGGCGGTTTTAGGTGGTGTCGATGTGCACGTGGTTTTCCTTCAGCAATCCAGCGATGTTAACGAAAAGAGAGCGAATTTCTCTTAAGTATACAGCAACTGCAAAAAAATGGAATTGTTGGCAACTACGAAAATGAGTGTTGCCAATGAAGAGCTTTCTGTACTGTAAATTTACAAAAATTGAGGGAATTTCTCCACTTAAGCGTAGGGTTCGCCTACGTCTAAATTTTTAAGTTCTGCCCAAGGGTGGTCCGTTTAGTTGGTTAGTTAGGATGAGCCTTGTTAGCTCTTCACTTAAGCCTCTGGCTCGGCCGGTTGTGCTCCCCTTTTTACTGTGTGAAAAAGATTTTGGTTAAAGTGGTGGAGTTGTCATGGAAACAAGGTGGGTGATGTCTGAGGGATTATTATGGACAGTGCTGACCCCAATAATTTGCATTGCAGTCTCGCTGTTTCTGGGCAGAGGAAGAGGAAGTGCTTTGGCATGTTGAGGTTTCTGCTAGTCCGAGTCTATGTAAGTGGGGTTAAGGTTAATGTGCCTTGTTACCGGTCCCAACATAAGCCTTAGATTCCGTTTGCTGGAATTTAGAGCTCGTTTCGCTACCTTGTTGTCGGTTTTTGATTTCTGGCATTTTTTTAAAAATCGATCCTTCATGGCGTAAGCCATTAAAAAAAAACACGATCCACTGATACCTTCTGTCCAAAAATTGCTTAAGAGTGCAACAGGCTGGGTATATGGGCATATGTTTTATCTTCCCCGACTATTGGAAACCTTTTTTTATTTTTTAACAAAGTCTTGAAGAAATGATGACTTGTCTTACAAAAGATTTTTTTGTTTTATATTTCTTAGTTAATTGTAACCTAAGCTGTTACATCAAACGAATTCTTTAAAAATGGACAAGGGGGATTTCTTTCGAGCTAAAGGAGCAAGGAGATACGATTTTACATCACTAACTTATTCTAATTCGCAAAGTTATTAAATTCATTTAAGAACTGTAGGGCCGAACTAACTGGGATAGACTTAATTCTACGAAATACTTCAGGAATTTTGTTTAAAATTTGATAAACAACTTAACGTTTCGAGGCACCTTAAGCGAGCTCTCGTCTTTAAAGAAATAAAGATTAAGTGCATAACTTCAGCAAAGGAGTCACGAAGAAGACATTCAGTAGGCTTCGACCGAACATTATAATTGAATTTCGCCTAAAAATAGTTTTCAATGTTTTAAAAGTGAAAAGCCAATTGGTCTTGTCGAAGTAAATTCCGATTTAGATTTTTATGCTACTCATATAACCCCCCTATTCAAAGTTTGTCCAAAAAAGATTTAATGAATTTTAAAAACAATATCGACAATCGATTTTGATGAACCGTAGGACTAAGTGGGTAAAAACAAATTCACATCTTCACGAGGTGGTCACTGGATTGCTTTTCGAAACTTAACAATATGTGATCATATAGCAAATCGTATTGTTCAATGGGAGGTGGACAGTCAGACATGCATGTGCTAGGACTGGGCTTAAGCTTTGTAACTCAGAGTACAATATACATCTCTGAATTTAACTTCTTGTAGACTTGATTGGCTGAAAGTAACGTCGACAAATAATCTAGAGGACATGGTATCGCCTAAGCTGTCAAGATCCAAATTAGATCTCATTAGCTTATGCTGGATATTGGTCTAGACTACGGCTGTAGGAGTCTCTTCTGAAGAGAAAAATCAAGCTGCGAATGCAAGCTATAGGAGCACCGCGAGAAATCGTATTCCGCGATAATAACGTAAGCGACAGGAAAATTGTCTATGGAAATATAAAAGCCTTCGAAATCACATCACAGACAATGGAAGAAGTATCTCTCGATAAATCATATGCCATCAAGTGCAGTAGATACTGCCAAAGAGCACCAGATACATCATCTATAAGAACTTTTTTGTCATACTGCGTGGATGCTTAAAGCACCTTGTCAACAACCTGATTGCTCCATATCAGAAAAGACTGAAAAAATTCTTAAATTACAAACAATCATGTTTAATCCACAAGATTCATCGATTAAAGGCCGCTTTTGATAGCATTTTCGAGACGAGCCGTCCTGGTCGTGTAAACTGTGTTGATTTTCGGGCCACATATCGTGACTTCGTTCTATACTCGGGCTGTACAGCGCCGTGAATTCACCCAGACAACTCCGACTCAGGTAGCTAGGAAATGTAGAGAAAAAAGATTCTAGCACTCCAGCTTGAAAAAAACATCGGAACTACACCAGTAAGACTTCGGTGTAAGAAAAAACCTGACATCCAGTGAAATTTGCTAGTTGAAGCCAAGGTCCACTCCGGACTGCAGTTATGAAATAAAATATCCTTTCCTATCGACAAAAGTCACTTAATTCAAACGTCTTTGGTTATTACTCCATCCATACAATGGCAACACTTTCCCTTTGGTTTGGAATGGCGCATTCATGCATTTCCAGTGCAGTCATTACATAAGCCAGGCAAACTATTCTTGCGTCCATGAATGAAGCAGGATAATGACACCGTTCGTTCGAAAAACGTCATCGTTCCGAACGTGCGTCTGCAAAATCCGGTTCGGCTCACGAGCACCGGAAGAACCGGAATAAAAGTCCTTTTACTCTTTCTGCATGTCTGCACTGCACCCGACCTGAACGACAAAATGCTCCACAATGTTTGGAGGATTTGACCTGACAAAAAGGAAGAAAAAAAAAAGTTCTCATATTATGTACCACACTGCATCACCACCAGTGAGGGATGGGAATGGGGATTCCTGGTTTGCTCCTGCAGGATTTTTTTTATTCTCCTTTTCGTCTCGAAGATTTATTCGCATTTTTGGTTATGTAAACATCTGGATTCTTCTTGGTCCTTAAGTACGAATTGGCACAAAGACAAGCAGAAAAACCTTCCAAAAGTCTTTTGGTTTAAATGTGCTCAGGATCCGTGTGAAGGTGAAGACGGAAGGATACACTGAAATTGCCAATAAAAGTTTGTGGGACGTTTTTTTTTTGCTTTTTTATTTTTGTCCCTCTCAATCCGACCGACCCGATGAAGTTCACATTGCAGGAGTTTGCAGATTTCGTCGTCCTCCAAAGAGGCGTTGGGGTGGTCATGATGACAGGGAGTATCGGTGTCAGTGATGACGACGACAACGGTGCACGATGGTGTTTGCCCGGTTTTCCCTAATTGTCTGATTCCCAGTCACCACACGAATACACGCGAGTGTGTGTCATCGCTGTGGATACACTTGATTGCACATATACAAAAGTGCCTAAGTGTGTACGGTTGATTGTTTGCGCACAGGGACCTCTCTCGGAATGCAGTCGAATATCGCATTAATCACGGCGCTAACTTCTGGAGAATGCAGATAGCGTTCTAATATTTTATTATAACTGCCTAAGATATAATGGGAGCGAGCTGTGGCAGGCCAGGCCCATGGGTAAAGGGAAGGGTGGTAATGTAAGCCGTAAGGAGTATTGAGCTCTTCGCCATAACTTTGGTTGGGATGCAATTTGCGAAAAGTTCATCCTTCTTAGTTTTTGGGACTGTTTTTTTTTTTTCATTTTTTTTCCTTTTTACAGTGACGGCATTGTTTGGGTTTTTCGGGTCAACAGCGGTAATGGTTACCCATGGGATGGGAGTTGGGTTGATGTTGGTCGATAACGATGGTGTGAATACACTCGGGGTTATGAATGAAAAATTCTGTGCTATCGTCCTCTAGGATCGTCGCCGTGACCGCATACCGCAATTGGCAGGCAAATTGGCAATTGGATTGTGAGACCGGGCAATGTATTGTTAATCCATCAATAAGTTTTGAGGATGTCGACCAAAAAAAAAACAAAAAGAGTTTCAAACAAATGCGAAACGTTGTGTTGTTGTGCCAAGTGGCAGCTTGTGGTATTTATTAAGTAGTCTGGTTTAATGCTTTGAATTATTTTTTTAACACTGAACGCGGATTGCAGTAGATTGCTAAGGGAATTGGGAACTTTTCCAAGAAATGGGTTCTACTTGGCTGCATTTGCATGTTATTTAGGGTAGTTGACCTACGGTTAAAGTATAGTCAAGTTCTTCGAACTTCTTTCTGGATAACTTTTTGGGTAAATAATTGACAGGCTCATAGCACATGGGGATAAGACGTTTCTTACAAGGATTAAAGTTTTTTGTTACCTAAAATTCATTGTTTGAGAAAGTTTAAGTCTCTTAAGAGCGAGCTGGCGACTCCAAATCGCTCTTAATATAGATCAGCTGATGAGTCAAGAGTTCCTCTAAAGCAGGCATCGATGCCCTTGAAGTGAAATTCGCGGAAAAAAAAGTCTTCATTTCCCTTCAAAAAATGGGGTACAAAGCCTCCCACCCGAGAAAATTGCACACCACACTGTGACTTGAGTTGAATGGAGCAACCTTTTTTTAATTCACGGAGAGTTGTTGTTCTGTTTGTTTACGCTTCCACTTAAGTGAAAATGGGCTCCATCACTTAAAATAAAGCAATTGCAGCCTCTGGAATGTTCTCGTAAAGCACATCAGATGCGTTCCTCCGAGTGTACTAGTCTCGTTTGAAGAGTTCTTGCACAATCTCCAACTTGTTCGGAGATGAAGGTCTTTGCAAAGAATTTTTATAATTTGAAAGACCAAGTCCAGCCGCTTGTTTGAATGTTGAAAGTCTTGAGGAGTGCAAGTTTGAAGCTCGCGCAACTAGGCCAAGCGACTGGAGCTTAGTTGTCACGTTCCGATCCGGGATATGACTTAACAGAGCTACATTGAAGCCTAAGGCGCGCCGGCTTGCGATGACAGAGTAAATATTCAGGAAGTAAGCCTAGACAGCGAATGCATGATCCTCACTGTCCCAAAGAGTGTTGTTAATTTTCCTGGGAAAAAGCAAACTTTGGAGCCGCGTTTGTCTTATAAGACCACAAGACACCAGCAATGAACCTCACTGGCTGGGCATAGGCGCTCATTCAATTAAAGGGGCCATACTCTGTAAAACCTCCTGTTTTTGACATACTTATAGAGGCTTTTTTTTTTGGACAGAAAACTTCTCCAAAGGAAGACAGGCTGATTTGTCGAACAAGTGAGGCAATCCTATTTTGACGCTCATAAAAATTAGGGTAGATTGTTGCACCACAGATCAGCCAAATCCTTAGGGCGTCATCATTTGGACAAAATCTTCTTGGAAGCATGGCCCGAAAAAAATTGCATGTGTCTACAAATACTCTTAAGAAGAGACTGGAGTTCGCCATACTGCACATAAAGAAATCATTGGTATTTTGAAAAAAAGTTGTTTTGGAGTCGCGAATCCAAGTTTAATTTGATTGGGTCCGATGGAAACATTTATATGTGGCGTCCTCCAAACAAAGTTGACAGTCAAGACCATAAAACATGGAGGAAGAAACATGATGGTCTGTGGTGCATTTAGTTGGAATGGTGTAAGTCCATTAGTGCATATCAGAGATAAAGCCAAATCAACACGGATTTCTAAAGGGGAGATCAACAACCACTAATATAATAGAATTCGTCTCTCAAACTTTATGTGCATTGGCGAATGGTATGCAAGTCGATGTTCTAGCCACTGACTTCAGCAAGGCCTTCGATAAAATTTCGCACAAAATCATCATTCTCAAGCTGAAAGTTCTTGTTTTAACCGCCGGCTTTATAAATTGGATAAAGTCCATGTTATTTTCAGATCTTCCAAATCTAATCCATTTAGATGCACTTTAGGAGTCGGTCAAGGGAGCTACGTTTTTTCTATGATCTTCATTTCAACGTTTAATGATGTCGACCTCATCATTCACAACTCGTATATCTGAATTTACATCGACGACATAAAAATATATCTGCCTTTATCACCTCCCGCCGACTACCTCCTCCTACAAGATGATCTGAGTAGGTTTTCAATTTGGTGCCCAAATAACTTCCTACAAAGATCTCAAAATTAGCAAATGGTAAGCCATTACATACACTCGAAAGCGTTAACCACAGCCCTCTAAAACCTACTTCATCTTCAATAAACCCATTCCATAAGTCTCTTCTCTCCGCGTTTTGGGTAATGTCTGTGAAAAGGACCTCAATTTTCGCACGCACATGGATTGCATCATTAGCCGTGCCAACTCCGCTCTCGGCTACGTAAAGCGAGGGTCCAAAGAGTTCTAAGTTCTACATTTTTCTCGAATATGCTTCCCAAGTCTGGTCCCCTTATTATGAAACCCATGTCCGGCGAATTGAAGCTGTTCAACGCCGGTTTCTCCGCTTCGCATTGCGTGGTCTACCATATGCCGACAACTTTAATCTCTCACCATATACCCACCGCTTGCAACTTATCAATCTACAGTCCCTTGCGCATCGCCGTGACATCGCAGGTATCCTTTTCATTCACCAACTCTTAACCGGTATCATCAACTGTCCTACGCTGCTCCGCTCGACCTCTATATACAGCAACCCACGTAACCTGAGATCTGTCCCTCTTTTCTATTTAAGCCCACACCGCACAAACAACGGTTCTCACGAACCTTTGTCCAAAATATTGCGGAAGGCCAATGCCACGCAGGACATTTTTAATTTCGACTTCAACATACTATATACACGCTCAAAAATGTATTTTCCTTTCACCTTCTCCATCTCCTAAATCCTTAGTAATTTAGTTTTAAGTGTTGTTTGTATTAAGCAAAGTCGAGGGTATACCCCGCCATGGATCCCAGTTGCATGGATTAACACATGTACAAAGGCATATTGGAAAATACATTGGAACCCTATCGTTTCGAAAATATGCCAGTGACTTACGTTTTCCAGCACCATAACGATTCTAAGCATACTTCACAGACTTTGAAGCAATGGATTTCGGATAGCAAAGTTAATGTTTTGGGTTGGCCTGCGCAAAGTCCCGACTTAAACCAAATAAACTTGTGGGATAAAAAAGCCAAAAAAGGAAAAGCTGATGACCTTTTCTAAACCATTGAGGAGGTCACGGCGAATCATCCAACGTCTCTGGTTTCTCGGCATTCACTAGTCACTTCACATACCCCCAAAGAAATTAATCTAAAGAAGTTAGTGATCATGCTTTTTGAGTGCTCTCCATTTCGGATCGATCCGTAAAATCTTCAAAAATGTGGACGGGCATAGCTCCAATTACTGTGCACGATGGCGAGTCCTCTTCTGTTCGCACTGTTTGTCGTCTTTGGGGATGCGTTTTGTCCACTAGTGTACGTGGTGCGAAAACGATTCATAGTGTTTCCAATAACTTGCTTAGATGGGCGATTATGTCGACCATAAAATGGATGTAGAACAAGATAAGTTTGGCGAACCAAACCATGGATTCCAAAATAAATTTGCACTCGTTGTTCCAGCGTTAATCTATTCACTATAAAATGGCAACTTGTATAACTCACAAATCAACTTTTAACTATCAAATTGACAATCTGTAGAAAGAGTGTTGCCAGTTTAAAAAGGAAATCTCTAAAAAAACACCCTTAACTTTTTACCGAGTTTCGGAAATAGTCAATTTGAAAAACTTTTGCTGGATAGATGCCTAAAGATCTCTGATTATTCATACACAGAATTTAATTGATTAAGGAATTGATGCAAAAGTACAACCCTCTTTTTTATCGCTTCCTCGATTCTCGATTTTTCCTGAAATTATTGTCCTTTCAGATAAGTCACATTTCCATCTTGTAGGCTGTGCACGCCAGCGAAATTGGCGCATATAGCGTTCGGAAACTCCACGAGTAATCAAAAAGCATTAAATGCATTCTTTCACAAATATCCAAGCTTCTGGGAAGTATTGCATTTTTCAGCATTCGTTCAGGATGAATGTTTGGAAAAGCTTCCCAAATTTTGGTCAGGCCAGAAACGATGATTTTTTGCATAGCAAGTTCAGGTCATTCAAGTCATTTGTAGTCACTCGTTTTAGTGATGCTGCTTGGACTTCATGTAGCTGCAATTTGATGCAGTTGGATTTTTTTGTGCGCTTCGATGCTATTCAAACAATCTAGAGACTTAGGTACTCAATGCTTATCAAGCTATACGAAAAAAAAGGCTGAAGCCATCAAAAATGTTTCAAAAAAATTGAATTGACAGGATGGCCTTATGCCACACTAGTTGAGGTAGTCATTGAAATAAAATGATATCCCATGAAAACATGGGAAGTTTTACATTCTTCCATAAAGCTACATCTATCGATTTGATCTCATCAATAAAACAACGATCGTTGACAATATTGCAAAGGTTATTTTAAAGATTGCCTACATTATATTTGGTAGTAACCATTCGAAAAGTAAAGAGCTATAAACAGTCGTCCAAGATCATTCAACAAATCCGAAAATATTGACAGTTCAAACTTTTCCGTCTGTTATGTGCATCCTTTTATTAGAAACATTAAAACAACGACCAATTTCGGAGATCACTTAAGTTGCAGCAAGCATTCAACATAAAACATATCCTTCAAATCCTTTCCTAAATCGTCATATTCAAATTCACTATCAACAACCATTTAAGGCCGAGATGTATGAATGTACGACAACCACC
This sequence comes from Orthonevra nobilis, assembly GCA_963555765.1. Classification (NCBI taxonomy): domain Eukaryota; kingdom Metazoa; phylum Arthropoda; class Insecta; order Diptera; family Syrphidae; genus Orthonevra; species Orthonevra nobilis. The sequence continues at coordinate 36,275,314 of OY743224.1, forward strand.
TGCATAAGGATCGTCACCGCTGTATGTCCTTTTTTCTCTGACATTTGGCATTGGGCTCATAAAACCACCACCGAGAATGTACACTTTATGGTGACATTTGAATGGTCATTGTAAATAATTCACCACGACGACAGAGGGAAGTGCAATTTCGCTGATTCCAGAATCATTGTACAAATTGAAAGCCAACCCAGGACGATACTCCTCGCCACGTGTATGTGTGCCCCGCCAAATTGTGTCGCATTCTATTGTATGTACGAGTACATATATGGGAAATCTCCCATCTCGGCGTTCATAGACTCTTCATTCTTTATCGCGCATTCAAATCGTTATCGCTGCACAAAAAAAAGAAAAAAAAACAATATAAAAACCATCTACCCAGAGACCAATAAAAAATTGCGACAAAAATACCGTTCTACCATAAAGGATTCTTTAACTCTTCCACCAAAGGCCGCCCGTATCCATCCATAGTTTCGAAAGCTCTGGCCGTGGTCGTCTCTTACATGCCCGCATTTTGTGATTCTGTTTTTTTTTTTTTTTGTATCACCCGTTTAGTGTCCCTTTGGCCAGGTAAACCCCGGTTGGGTGTTTGTTGTTTTTTTTTTTTTTTTTATTTTTATTATTTTCGGTCCACGTGTTGTGAGAATAGATTCTGAATCCTCTTTTACGGCTGTGGACGTTGCGACAAATATTTACGTTCGTTTTTATGATTTTACAAGATACTCTTGTACTACAATGCAGTTTTTCTTTTTGTTGGCGTAAAACTGTTTAGGGATGTTTATCCTTTTTTTTTCGTTTTCCATATATCCTTTTTTGAGTGAATTCTTTTTGCTCGTCCTTGTGACGATGTAGTGTTTTATATGGTTTATTTATTTGTATGGAGGGTCCTTTTTTTTTGTATCGATATTGAGCTGAATGCTCCTTTTTTTCCGCTAGATTATTTCTGCTCATCACAATGGATGTAAAAACTGGTATGAATTTGGAATTCGCATCGTGGAGTAGCTAAGCTCGGCTACTTTTTCGAGAGGATACAAACAAAAAAATTCCCTTTTTGCTCTTGAATTCGAATCAAGTAAAGTCCAAAGGAAAAAAAAAACGAAACATTTGAATGCTTATAAGGGGCAGTGGGTGGAGGAAAGTGATTTAAATAAAGTGATTGCAAGTTTAGGGTGTTTGTTTTATCTTTCTATTTTTTTGTTTTTTTTTGGAGTTGGACTGATGAATTGAAAATCAGACGAGGGAATAACAAATGGTTTGGGAACAAGGGCCGCGAAGAAATAGCGAAAGTTTTTCGAATGAATATTATCTGATGGAAATGCAGCTGGTCTGTTATGAAAGAATGCATCAAAGGAGATTTAAAAAAGGATCAGAACAGAGTCTTATTTGCACATAGTAACGTGTGTCCTTTTTTTCTTAGAGGTAGAGATGAAATAATAAATTTTGTGGTTTAATTAATAGGACTACCGGTTGAAAATGTCGTCGAAAAATATAAATAAATGCAATATTCAAAGTATTGCCCATCGCTAGCCACACATTTTTCCCATTTTTCTGGCAATTCATGAATACCCGTTCTGAAAAATACGACCGGTTTGGCCGCAATCCACGAATCGATTCATTTTTTGACATCATCGAAATGACGGAAGTGCTGGCCAGGCCATGTTGCATCGATCGGAAGAGATAGTAATCGGAGGAGCAAGGTCTGAACTATGCGGCGGGTGGGGTAGGACATCCCATTTGAGCGTTTCAAGGTAAGTTTTGACGACATTTGCAACATGTGGCCGAGCATTGTCATGTTGCAAAATAACTTTATCGTGTCTTGCGATCGTTTCCGGCCGTTTTTCCTTCAGTGCTCGGCTCATACGCATTAATTGTCATCGGTAGACCTCGCCTGTGATTGTTGGGACCCTTCTGGTCATAACATAACCTTCAGGCCATGAATATTCTGAACGGCCGTCGATGTTGAGGCATGTCCGGGGTATCCATACGTTGCCCGACGTTTTCGATTATCGTATTGTATCCATTTTTCATCACCAGTGACGATTCGATGCAAAAAAAACTTCTTTTTGTGGCGTTCAAGCAGCATTTCGGACATGCAAAATCGGCGTTCGACGTCTCGTGGCTTCAATTCATACGGCAGCCAATGGCCTACCTTTCGAATCATTCAAACTTGCTTTCAAACGATCGGAAATGGTTTGCAAGTTTTTCTTGCGTTTGTGACGGATCTTGATCGAGCAATGCCTCCTATTCATGGTCTTCAAACTTTTTCACCTGGCCGGGGCGTTTTTTGTCTTCGGTGTCGAAATCACAATTTTTGAACCGCTTAAACCACCGCTGACACATTCTAACGTCTATAGTATAGCCCGGGTAAGCTTCGGTAAGCAATTGATGCGCTTCGGTTACTTTTTTCTTTAAATGAAAGAAGCACATTAAAACTTCCCGCAAATGTTGTTTTGATGGCACGTATGTAGACATTTTACGGCTTTACAAAAACTTGTATGTTTTCACTAATAACCAATAACCTAGACTGAAATAATAAGACAATGACATGAAGTTTCTGATATGACAGCTGTCATGGTCAAAATTCACCTCAGAGTTATAGATATGAAGTTGTCTGCAATAACGACATTTTCAACCGGTAGTCCTATTATTTCAAAAATTTACTGGCAACATGGAACTAGCCGCTGAAAATTTCAGTGCTAAATTCTTACTTATCTATCGTCGGGTATTCGCCCTTCTTTTACATTAGCTAACTTATCTTGAAGGTATATCCATAAGTGGCACGCGATTTTTTAGGTTGTACAACGATAAGCGTGCTCTTCATTACGATTTTTGAAAATTATTTGAAACATTTATTTTAATTTTTTAAACTCTATGTGTGAAGCACAGACGTCGTAACAGAAAGTGATTGATGGTCTCAGGCTTCATCTGGAACGGTTCTACAGTATTCGTTAGAAGCGACGCCCAGTCCTTGGGCGATTGTACTGCATTCAAAAAAATATTCACAATCTTCAGAGGGACATCTTTGTCGATTGTTTCAGAGGACAAACGATCTCAAAGGACACTCAAATCCACTGCAATCATTTACAGTGCATATGACTATGTCCAAAAAAAAACTCAATTTTCTTTGGACATCTCGAACCGGTGTCCCATTCGTACGAGATCTGACTTCTCATGGGAGACAGATTAAAGCCCAATTACCAATCGAGTTGAAATGCACAGAGAAGACAAGTCCAAAAGTTAACCCGGATCAATAACTAGGTCAAAATAAAAATCGAGAGCTCTGCATTCGTAGAATGAACGTACCGAATTGGAAATTTGGGTCCTTCGTGAGCACATAAGACCGTTCAAATAAAATCAATGAAGACAAGCAAATCAAATCACTTGGTCACAATTCGAAGCTAAGAGAAGGATATGCTCAAAGGACTTTATGTGTGCAATGTCAGAACGAATATTTTTGAACCATTGGACATGGTCCTCGAGGTGTCTTTATTGTGCTCTTTGTTGCCGTATTCAGAAGCGTAACAGAAAAACAAAACTAGAAACGAAACAAGATAATTGAAGTGTATAAGGACATGAAACTCGTGTTTGTACTCTGTATATATGTGCATGTGTGACTTTTGTGTTTTATTTTATTCCTTTTTTGTGTTTTTTGTCATATCAAGCGCCCGACAAGAATGAAAAATTGGACCATCACCTATAATTACGTGGCCTCTGCTCGAACTGCTTTCCCGACTACAATAATGTGCAGAGCGAGGACAGTAGCAGGAGATCCTTGATACTGCCAGGCCATAGAAAAGGGAAAACGTGTGTCCCTTTTGGCCCTGTTTGTGTGTGTTGTTTTTTTTACAATTTCGGTTTTGCTGTGTGCATCCTTTTTGCACACAATCTTTTTCTCTATCAAATGCACTGTCAGCGTAATTGAACAAGGGAAGCTAAACCAGTAGGAAGCAGCAAAGGCTGCAGAAGATGACTTAAAAGGAGGCAAAATTCGTCTCTCTGTGTATGTGTGTGTGCGTTGCAAGTTTTAGTCCCTTTGTCAGGCATCATTGTTGCTGTGTTTTGTTTTGTGTTTTTGCGTTTGTCTCTATTCGCAAAGGGATAATGGATAACTAGCTCTGCTCGAATGTGAGATGAAATTGTTTTGTGCCCGCTATGCTCCCTCAAAACTTCCCGCAGGGCTGCTGCTGCTGCTGCCGCTGCAGTCGCAACAACTGACAAACGCAACGCAAAGGCAAAGAAAACACGTGCGCTGTGCCGTCATCCTGGAGGCTTTTGTCTGTCGACAATAATTTGAACAAAATGAGCTGCATCTGCCTGCCATCTTCTGTTTTTTTCCTCAAAACCAGAATCGCAGTGTCAGAGCCAGATTCTAAGTCAGAATCCTGTGCCCCCATGCATGGAGGCTTTCATTCATCCATCCATCCATCCATCCATCCCCTCCAAACTATAACTTGACGTTGATTTACAAAAAACAGCATGCATAGATTGTCGTCGGCAAGAATGTTAATGGAGCAGTAGGTGACATTTTCAGTGCACAGCGTCTTCCTAGTGAGCCGCCCTTAGAAAATGAAGAGTGCGAGGCGTGCTCTCATATGTTCCTTGTTATACTAGTTGGCTGCTGGCAAGGGTGCGGTAAAAAGGATCATCATACGGGGGGGTCAGTGGTTCCTTTTTTTTTTATGTGACGAGAAGGGCGATGAAATTCACTTGGATGGAGATGTACGAGCAAACGTGTGGTGTATACCCAACCACAGCCTGAACTGAATGTGCATTGACAAGAAGGACATTCCTTACCTATTCTTTTGGGTTTTATTATGTTTTTTTTTTCTTTGGACGCTACACCCCTAGGGGTAAGTGGGACAATCGTGTTGTACTGTGAAGCAATGTTTGCAGCTATTGTCCTTTTTTTTAGTTAATCAATCATTTTGAGTCAGTCACTGCACTGAACTGGAATCCCTCGGGTAGTTTCTTGTTCAGTTGCAAGAACATACATGAGGAATTTCCTTACAAACTTGCGGAAGTAATGATTTCATTCTAATGATTTGCCTTTTTTTTTATAAATTCGACCGCAGAAGATTTATCATCGAGCTTGTATTTTTTCTAAACAGTATTTTGTGGTGCGGAAACTATTTTTTCAATAGCCAACTAATGTGTACGAATCGAAGGGACTTTCTAAGGTGCAGGACCCCATGTAATTTCATATCTGCCTTTTCTGAGAACTTGCAGTTTTTAGTTCGAGACGTTTGGACCAAAAAACTAAGGATCAATGCCATCTGCACCATGGAGCGAGCCTCTCTTCTTCAACGTTGAACTGTATTTTAACCACAACTTATTCGTGAGTTGCACCTTTACCAAGAAATAATTCTTTCAGTTCACGCAGTTGTAAAGCCTGTGCTCCAATTCGTTCTTCCATCCCTTCCTGTAGGCAAGGGACAGACCAGGACAGTTTTTGCATTATAAGGCTGTCCTTTTATTCCATCATGTCCAAGACCATCGCTCCATTAGATATCTTATTCCATTAATATTTAATACCAGCTTAGATCCCCTGTTCTGAAACCGAGCTGGCTGTCCGGGATGATGGTCGATGTCCATAACCAATTTAGTCAAAGCTTTATGGATCACTTTTTAATATACCTTTCTGAAATTCGGAAAGAGACTTGTCGACCGGAGGTTCGCCGAATTGACTGAGTCTTCTTCATTTTTGGAAAAGCTTGCCCGACCGCTGTGGTCGAATAGATGTCAACTTTGTCGACCATTACAAAATTGTTTGGAGTAGCCCTTCAAAAGGGAATTGATGTTTGAAAATTGTGCAACAGGACTTAATTTACCAAGTCATGGTTCGGACAAATGCTTACATACTCTTATCATCATCTTGGAACGTCGAAACGTTTATCTCAACTTTTGAAAAGAAGTTGCCATCTTCGACTGCGTGACTTATTAATGCTGCCGAAAATATTTGTTCATTGTTTGTAGTTCGGGGAAGCTTGAAACTTGGGAGTCCTGATTGACATTTCCTCCGGAAATTTATATACCGAGTGATTGAAGCAAAATGCAAAAGAGGCTAAAGTGAGTAAGTGAGGTCAAGGCAAGAAAAAAATCGTACGAGAAGAGGTTGTTTTTCTCCACCGATATAGGCGGGAGGGGCAATTATCTGAAAAATTGACTTAAAATGGGAAAAAATAAGCACATACGAAATCCCATTCCTTCATTTAATGTTTGAATCAAGTTGTTCCAAAGTCAAAAGTTTTTTTTTCAAATTTTTGCACTTATTTTAAGTTGGCACAACAGTTTTGGAACACATTTTAAAATGAAGCAGTAAAATTACGCTATGCCTCAAATAAATACGGATAGGACCACTAATACACAAATTAAAAAAGCTACGACAATTGACATAACAAAAATTATCAGGAAAAGACTGAACCATAAAAAAGATCCAGGATATGATCTTCTCGCGGGTGTATTACTTGACAATCTACCTAAAAAAACACAAATGTAACTTAGAAACAAATTTAATGCAATGATCAGATTACACTACTTTCATAGAATCTTGAAAGTAGCTGAAAAAATAACTATTCCTTAAACCGGAAAAGATGCAACAAAATCAACATCATACAGACAAATCAGTTTAATCGCCATACTGACAATAATCTTCGAAGAACTTTTGTGTGATCGCATTGGGCCTATCTTGACAAGCCTTAATGCAAAAGATATTGCACCACCACTATACTGCTCTACTCAAACAAATGCCTACATAAAGCGACTACAGAGTTACAAAAAATCGATGACAAATCTCCAAATGGTTTGATGACTGGCGTAAAAATAGATAAAAAACTGTTTAAGTTTTACAGCAAAGACAAAGTATACACCAGAAGCACAAGAGATAAATATAAGAGTGTATCCATTGGCACAGTATCTTAGAATGTATCTAGATAGTAAGCTTATATGGAATCATCACTTAAAGTAGAAGAAAAAACAAGTAATTCACTTGTACAATTAACTTTACTGGCCACTAAGAAAGGACTCGCATTCGACAATTATTTACAAAATATAAATCTATAAGACAATAAATGAACCCATCTGGATTCAAAAGGCTCAACTCTGGGGAACAGAAAAAAATAAACATGAGCATCATCCAAATTTTTGAGGACAACAGTATATGCTGAGTGGTAAATCACAAAAAAGGGAAATTCACAATGATCTTGAAATTTTCATGGTACCTTTCCAGATAAACAACACATACGAACTAAAATGTCAAAACACAACATTGTGCAAAACCCACTTCATGTGATGACGATACCAATCCACATGAGGTCCGAAAGCGTCCAGTATATACCGAAAAAGACACTGTTTAGTGTGGATTTTGGGATGGTTACCAATTTCTTTTGGTCAGAGTTCGATCATATGGATACCATATGTGGCGCTACGGACCACTCAGCTCACTCCACATTGGAAATTCTGCACGAGCGATTCCAGGGCATGGTCATCAACAACATCCATGCCAACACACACTTTGTTTTATTTAAATTTAAAGACCCTTTGAAATAAAAATTAAGAAATAAAAAAATTATAGGTCAAATTCCAAAAATCTGGTGCAAAAAGGTGTTCTTCGAAACTTGAGAGCCCCAGGTCCCCAAAGAAAGTTCTGAAGTTTTTGAAGGAGTTCAACTCCTATTGCGTTACCTTTCAGCGCACATTCTCTGTTTCTCACGACTGAAAACACCCGCAAAACTGTGATGGTTTTGCCCAATAGTAAATTAAGCTTGCCTTCGTTTTGGCAAAATTAAAATAAGTTTCCAAAACAATGTCCTTACAATTTTATGTGTGTTAAGACTTTTTTATTATTTTATAAAATTGCACAACATTTATTGATCCGTTTTATTTTTTTGCTCATTGCGTTGATAACGATTACGATTTGCGTTGATAACATTGATAGATTGTTTAGCATTTTGGTAATTGCTTATTAACGAATATATTTTTTCACGTGATCAGGAAAATTTGGAAATACATTTTTTTTATCATTAATTATTATATTACTGGCTTGACCTTGTCTAAGACGTTGTTTTACGTTTGTTGTCTATGGCAGACTTTTCTGGTTGAAAGCAACATTGACATGGATCTATCATGTTTTTGACGAACGGCTTTAGACTTTCACATAATACGGCAGAAAAGATGTAATAGGTAATGTGGAGGAGATTTATTCCTCTCTCTCTCTCTCTGCTATTATAACTTCGTCTAGGTCGGGTAGACGGCATTTTTGGTTCTTCCATGTCCTCAGCATTTATTGCAATTCTACTCTGATATTACCATTTTGCACATCGCACGCTTCGGTTTAAGGTCTGTAACCCTGGTGTAATTATTTCATCTTTTTGTTGAATTTTCGAACCTTATTCCTGTTTCTTAATCTATTAAAACCGATTTGGCTTCGAGAGCTTGATTTGTTCTCGAGTTAGGCTGTACGAAAGAATACGCCCAAACGTACGTACGTACACACACACACACATACATCTTTCTAAAAATAATGGAATGCGACTATTTGGACCGCGAAACGTGGAGAAATGTAAAAATTTTGAATTTCGAAAATCGGACCGATTACAAGAACTTCCTGATGGGAAGTCAAAAAGGGGATAATCCGCTCCCGCAGAAATTGACCTTAAAGCGCAAACGTTTTTCTTGAAAAAATACCTTTCAAGGCTTTTAAATTTTTCAAAAATTCAACATTCTTGGGATTTGACTTAAAATAAATAAGAGTATGGATTGAAATGTTTAATTGTTTTACAAAATTTTATTATATATTAAAGGATGTATTTTCTAGAATGTACTTACGGGTTCTTACGAGAAGTTTTAAAGCAGCCTGATTATTATAGATGTCCTGTTATACGAGTATTGCTGTATAAGTTATTTACATTGTTTTTAATTAGCTGCTCCAGTGTCCTTACCTCCAAGGTTTATCTATCTCGTCTATTTAAAAGTTAAAGTCTCGTCATAAGCGCCACTTTCAATGTCCTCTTTGAATATATTCCGCAAGGCAGTGGATTTCAAGAAGTGTGTACTTGTCAAAGTTCTGGATATGTGTGTCCATCGCGTCTGCCCATTCTCTAATCCAGTTGGAAATTGTTATTAAGGTTGCAATCATCTGGTAAAACTGCGAATGATATTTTTTATAAAGCGTCGTGCTGCTACATTCGAATCGACCTTAAAGTTTGTTTAAAAAGGAACCTTCTATGGATGAATATGAAATTTCAATCAGAGGATCAGCCTTTTTTTCATCTTACGGATTGTTCAAATTAATTTTTAAACAATTAATAATATTTTTGAAAAATTCCAGCCACTCCGCCATTTCTCAAGGTATTTACAATCTGAAGGATGTCATAGACTTTAAAATAAATCGCAGTGAAAAAACAGCCCGCCACTAAGAAGCATTCCATGGGGGACAATTCTAATAATTAACAACTTCCAAGGCGATTATCAAATCAATTATGCCACGGCATTCCCAGAGTCCAACTTCCCGCCGCATATTTGTTGTTCCCCTCCCTAATTATAAAAGTGCTGCTTCTCTCTGAGCAACCGAAGTTGAAATAATCCTAATTGGACCACTGGCACATTGGCGTCGACTATTTATATGTACATATATAATATGTGCGTCCACGAACAAGGACAAAGTCTTGAAACCATCGCCCTTTAAGGATAACGTCATAATGTCTTGTGCCGATACCAGCCGATAACCATAAACTCGCATGGTTTGAGGAGCCGATATTTATGACTGTTTCGCATTAAAAATCACCTAAATTGTTCCCGAAGTCAAGACTAACAATGACACCGATTGTGGCACATAATACGACAACGTTCCTTGAGTCTGGCCGTGGAGAGGCATATACCACGTATGTTCAGATACGTTCAGGCACACACATGGGTGTGAATATGCGGATAGCATGGGAGTACGAGTAGAATAACTTATGAAGGCTTGCGGTGTCATAATTCATATGCCCGACGACAGACTCTAGATGTTTATTGGCGTTCCGTCTCCGATACGAATCCTCAACATGAAAAATTACAAACTATATATGAATTCTATTGCTAGTGACGGTGGAGCTTTGTTTTTATTCTTCTAAGAAAATATAATGACAGCCGATGATGAAGAATCAAGGCCGATAGGACTTTTGTTTTAACTATCAGTTAAGGAACAGATTAACATTGAATTGATGATCTAACTTGGTCAGTGACGTACTAGTGTTCATTGTAATGCAAAATGAATGTCTTTTCTTTAAGGATAAATTGCGTCAAAGAGCTTCCGTCAACAGCTATGGACTGTAGGCCTTTTGCATTTGCTTTTTTTTTTTTGACTTTATTTGAGTTCGGTCTTGGTTTGATTTGTCGTTGTCACTTAGTTGTGTTGTTGTTTTGGCTACCAACTTCAAAAATGTCCTCTCTTGCTTCATAAAACTGGGGTGCCTTGACATTGTCCAGGTCTAGAGCATTAAAGTTTCCAGAAGTGGTGTGAACTCTTCTGGAAAACCGATTTGAAGTCGTGGACGACGAAATGGAGAAGTAGTCTGATGAAGAAATTCTATTAGACCCCCGGAAACGGGATAAATTTGTGGAATCGTCATTGGGACTTTGCTCGTTCCCAAGGAACTGGTCAGATGAAATGCCCTGAACACTAAGATTGGTACTCCCTTGCCATATAATCGTTAGGATCTCTTGCAGCTGCTTTACTGGAACCATACGGTCTCCGGGCTGAAGTGGTATTTGCATCCGCTGATGAGCCTGATTTACTTGAGCTCGCCTGTTGAGAAGCGAACATCGATCTTATGTTGGAAGGATGTGCTTTTATGACTTCAATGAACTCGAAATCCATCATCTCAAGTTTTTAATCCTGCCTTTGTGATTTATACATCGGCGAGGGATTCAATTGTAAAAAATCATCTTTCGAATGAGGACTTAAAGCCCGATGACGATTTTGGCGTTGATGTTCGTGTTATGGTCTCCATGTCGCCTAGAGCCGAGTGTGAAGCATCCAAACCACTTCAAATGAATCCCATTCCAAGTCTTTCCATTCGCTCAGCTTTGGCTGAATTGATGCTCTTTAGCCTTTCTTTCTTCATGTTTTTTCAACGACAAATACTGAAAGGTTAATCGTACGCTGGCATCGTATTACAGGTGTTCTTTTTCGGTTTCTTGTCGGGCTCTTTACTTTGTTCGGCCATATTGGTTCTTTATTCGATTTCAGTCAAATTAGTCTTCACTTTCGATGCTCCCAAGCCTCCCTTACGCGCTACGATCCCTGTTTTCTTGGGTGTTGTTTTTCGAGCGCAAATGGTTGGTGTCTGTGAATTCAATAGATCCAGTCTCGTCTCTGATTGGGCTGATTGTTTTGGTCCAATTTCAGTTTTTTTTTTAATTATTTGCTCGCTCTTCAAGAGGATATTTAGACTCTTATAATGCGTGTAGTACAGAGCGAGCGGAAGAATTAGGAGGAGAATGAATGATTTTTGTAATGGTTTGAGAAACTCAGATGTAATTGGTTTCAACTCACTTCCGTGGGTTCGACATTATTCGACATTAGTTATGATTTATGAGCTTTGAATGTTTGAAAGATTTAGCTTAAACACCCCGCTGTCAGCGTGGCCATCTACACACAATCTACACAAACCGTTAATTTGAAAACACGAACTAGGAACTAAGCTGATACAACAACCACTACAACAACGCCACCCATTAGTCAGACTACTATTCATGGTCGACCAACCCAGTGATTTTGCCATTAACTTGATCCCAATGGCAAATGGTGACTGGTCCAGATTCGAAAAACTAGACCACTACTCAAGGAATCGAACCTGGGACCTATCAATTGAATCAATTGAAAGGCATGGGGCTCTACCAATTTCGCCACCCGGCTGTCCTCTCACTGTTGTTGTTCTGTTATTTCAGCGTGTCAAAACTATCGTCACATAAGGTGGAAAAGTCCTCTTCGTCGGGCTTATCGGTCTCCCGTCTTTCACCTTTTCAAATGCACCTTGGTTCCATGTTGTTTCACAGCATTCTGTGCCATCATTTACAATTTATCTCTGTAAAGCTGAGCCGCCCTAGAATTGTACATCTGCTATGCATCAGTGGTGGTGCAGTTGTGTTGCTCAAGGAACTGTTATGAGTTCCACAATTTGTTTTATGAAAATATGTCCACCGTGGTTCTTTTAAGGTTCACACTGGCACCTGCAGCCAATTATTGATTAAAAAAGATGCAATGTTCCAATAAACTTAAGTTGCAAAGAAAATCCGAATCATATTAGGCATGAATATCGGCCACTGACCTGTTTGCATCCATGCGGAAAGACTATAAATAGAGTGGAAGAGGATTAAGAGGCATCGGCTGTGCAAATAATTAGCTGATAAGATGACCTCAAAATAGCTGAGAACAGACAACTTCTTTAGTCAATTTTTGTGTGAGGACACTGGACCCGGCACTTATTAGTCAACCAGCCAACTTGGAAAACAATCTTTAGTTCGGATCCTTTTCCTTTATGGCCAGACAATCATAATTAGGGTCGTCAACAAATGTTGGAGTATATCGGCACATGACAACAATCCCCTCCTGACTGTTTCAGTCTTTATCAAAGTAACGAAAAAACAAAACACAAAACAAAGCAACAAAAAAAAATGCAACTTGCCGCATTCGAGTAAATAATTGAAACGTGCAACTTGACCTGGTTTTGTCCACATGTTGTAACCATGCAAATAGCGCCAACAACAACAATATGCAAGTAATTGTTTGACATTCACTGCCGCACGACTTTGCTGAAGTATTGAAGCCACCCTCTTGGGTGACAAGGGTTGCTTGTTATTGGATAAAAGTCGCCAACTTGAAGGTCCTTATTCGTATATTGAAATTCAATAAAACCAACTCTCGCTGGCCCAAATTAACTGTCCCGACATAATGGTTTCCAAATTAAATGAAATTTTGTCCAAAAACTGTTCAAACATAGCAAAAAAAAAATAAATAAACGAGAGACAACTATGCCGATGTAAAAATTTAATTCGACCGAAAACTTGCTGGTACAAGGGTTTCGCAGGGCTTCCTTGTCCTTGGCAAATTGTGCATTCTCATGAATCTCGAGTATTTGGCCCGAATTTTGATTTGATTGGGAAAGTGAACGACGATGACGACGATGATAATTGGCATGACACAGTTGTGCACTTTGATTCGAAGAATTTGTCAAATTCGTCAATAAAAGAGACCCCAATTCAGGAATCGGACTGTGCTCATCGAAACAGTTGAAGCACTAAGGCAGGTCATGTGTCTGCAGCACAAGTGAGGGAATTTAAGTTATTTATTTATATGACTAATGTGAAGCTACACGAGGCAGTTGAAATTAAATAGTCGTGGAAAATTTTGTCACAGATGCGGTCATCAACGGATTTTTTACAAGGCTTCAAATGACAAATGCAGAAATTAAGAGAGTTAAGGTCAAAAAGATTTCAATGTGTTCTTCAATTCTGTCCACTTAAGAAGATGATGGTGTGTCCAAAAACTTGTTAAATATGCCTGATATTTACTAGCAGGGAGCATGCATAATTTTATTTGTTAAATTTTGAAGGTCTGAAGCAAGCCTGATGACTAAATTGCAACTCTCTACTTTGCATCTACACTGGGCCAAATGTTAGAAAAGACCCACTTGTTGGTCTCCATCCATTTCTTGACTTCGAAGCTTTGGCTCACTTTTAAATACCACGAAAATGCTTGAAAACGCGTAATAAACTGAGCAGTCCGAAAAACTTCCGACTTATTCCAGATTTGCACCGAATTCTGTACTGACATGTGATTTCTTAAACTAAACTCTTGAACAAATATTGTGGGGAGGCAATTTTTTATTTAAGTCTGCTATTGGGGTTAGTAGAAGATATTGAAAATGGAACTAACGTGCCGCGATCGAAGCTTTCAGGTAGATTGAAAAAGAGGAAGACCAGATGAGACAAAACTAGGTTGTAAAGGAACTTAACACCACAAACGAAACGATAGATGAAGATTCGTTCTACACACTTGACTTGGTCCAAACAGCAAGGTTCAAAATTTCACTCGAAGGACCAAATATATGCTCTAAAAACACTTATCCAGGCAGTTCTGCTTTATGGAATCGACTGCTGAAACAAAGATTAATAAAATATGCTCTGTTGATGGAACTAGTTTTACCAAATCGGGATTTCAAAGGTATTTTACGTTTTAATTGATTTCCATTCTACCTAGAGACGATATGCGAGTACGCTCGGCGTTGCATTGATAAACGAAATCAGGAATGGGTTTTTGCTTTTTTGGACAGCGTTAGAGATCTTTGTCATGGAATAATGTGAGAGAAAAATTATGTGAATAAATGGAGGTGAGGTTATTTCATCGCTTATGCAAGACGACATATTTATTTATTTTTCATTTAATGCGAAAAGAATTTTTAATATGTCGGTACCAACGATATATTATGAATGCGATTTGTAAGCGTAAGCGTATCTTTTAAATAAATTGTTGCAGTAAGAACATACCTAAGTAGTTGTAATGGGCAGTTCTGTTGGACGGAAAGTGGTGATTTTGCTTGGTTGTTGATGTCGCAATTTTTTTTTAATCCTGTCCATTTGAGAGTTAACTCTCGAGAGTAGGCTGTCCATTTGCGAGAAAATTTTTTACGATTCAACTCCCGGGTGTCTTATTCGAGCATTTTGTGAGCAAACCATCGTTTAAAACTTTCAGACCCATGTCCACTTAGTTTATTTTTATTATAGCGATCCGTTGGCAGTTTTAAGATTGACAATATAACTTCTTACAAGCAAAAAATTGCAGCAACGTTTGTTGTAGGCGTTATTAAAAAAAGAAGAAACCTTATCAATTAACGAAGTTTTGCCGGCTGAAAATGAGTCAGGCGGAGTATAAGTATAGATAATTTAATCCATTGCTGCCAAGATTGATCTCCAGAAATTGAAGCTGCTCTGATGATTATTGTCAGGCCTTGATTGCATCTTCGTCGTCTACAATACGGAAAATAGCCTTACGAAGCTCACATTTGATTTGCAAAAATCATAATGCAAGCCCCGTAGTTCTTGGGCAACATTCTCTTAAAATTATTTATGTTTATGCTCATTCGGTCCCTTTCAGTGCACATTGAAATGCGAACTCCAAGTAATAGTTAAAGCCAGGGACTAATACAAAACACAACTCATTTCTCCGATCCAGAACCACTTTCTTCTAAAAAAATGGCGAGATGTCGCTTGTCGAGAATTGTCGAGAATAAAATGTTTCACAAACTTTAACATAATCTTTCGTTTTTCTCCTTATTTTTCCACTCGCTCTGTAGAACAAACATTCATTAAGAGTATTCATATCCTCTTGAAAGCGAGGAAATTAAATAACAAAAAAAAAAAAGCTCAAATTTTTCATAAAAATCATGTACAAATTACAAAACTTGTTCCTTTGTGTATGCTGGTTTTCCACGACTTTCCAGAGGCTTTCGATATTCTAATAGAGAAGCTTGCGTCTTTTAACTTTCAATCAGCTCTGCCCAATTGGAGACTTAATATAACTTCCAAGAGGAAGATTTCAAAGAGTAAAAAAAAAATCATCTTAAACTGAATAAACGTAACTCAAGCGTGCCTCAAGGCAGTCACCTCGGTCTGCTACTCCTTATCATTATCTTTATTGATTGAATATGCTGAGAATGTTTCTGGCTTGTGAGTGTTTTATGACCGACGAAGATTGAGAATAGGTCGAGCTCAATTAAGTGTTACAATGGTACTGTGAAAATTGATAGTGTCACGTTCACTTCCAGAACAATTTCAAGATCATGGCATTGTTTTGGACTCAAAATAACTTTTCAATTACTTTATTCGTTATATTATGAGTAAAACAATAGATTTATTAAAAGAAACGGTCGTAATTAGCTGATCTTCATTTACTTTGGGGAAAAGGTCTTACTTCACTCGCAAGAATAAGTTTGGTCGGCAACTTTTTTATGGTTTGTAATATTGTCATAAATTCCGTATAGAAAAATACGCAGACAGCTTGCAGCTTATCGTTTTGTAAGAATAAGTTTCAATCGCATGCTGGACAGCATAATGTCTACGTTAGAACCGCTTAATGGAGTTTCAAGACTAAATAAATTGCATTCAGTCTTAATCAAAACAACCTTTTAATAGCCCTGAATTCCATCGCTTAACTCACAAGTAAATATGCATTAGAAAAAAATGTCCCTAATGCGACACTTTTCCGACATCATGCGAAATACAAAGCCAACCATGCCGGCTAGGAAGTGGCAGCGGCGGAAAGGAAAATCGCGCTTCACCGAATCAAATTCAATTTTAAGAAATTATTCATATTCCCCACATGTGCCACAGGGTGACTGCGCGCAAATAAATCGATACGATTTCGTATTAGGAACACGACTGCTGATTCCGATGGCAGCAACAACGACAGCGAAAAACGAGTGCGAAAAATGGGTTATTGCCAGTTGGGTTTCTACGGTTGCAAGTTTTGCAAAAATGTTTTTTTTTTCGCTATTTACTTGGTAGATACTGAGTGGCAAGCAATATGGTAAGTCGTCGAAGGACATAACTGCGGAAACTAAAAAAAAAAACTTTGAATGTCCCAAAATTCAATGCAAAAAACATCACACTCGTGTTCAAATAATGCATCGGCGTTATACTTTTCACGTTAGTCATAGGTCTATGGGGGGGTCGCACGTAAATCAGGGCTAAGCGACATTTCATGCTGACGAATGTCAATATTGCAACTGCTATTTTCTGCGAATCTTTTTTGCCTAGATTTTGTTGCAATTTTTCAAGGACTTGTTTCGTTGGCGGTTGTAAATCAAATATTTGGTGCGCTTATGACAGGATAACGTAATTCTTTTGCGCCAACCAAGCTAGTGCGATGAAGGTCTTTGCAAAAGGGAAATCGTGGGCTTGCCTGGTGGGATACCTCATTATAGTGGCATTATGATTTCATGGCCATTGCACTGACAAAGTAATTTGAAAAGCTCCATCAAATTTGGCAGCAGTTTTTCGTTTTCCCATTTCGGTGGCGGGATGACCCCTTTGTTTCGTGATTTGCCGTAGAAATTACGTGACCTTTACTTGGGTGTGTTATATGATTGGAAAATAAAATCGGAGCAAGGCCAACAAGCATTCAATTAAAAAAGAAAATGAATGGAAAATGATTTGGCGGATGGGCTGTGTGTTCGTCACATCCGTTTGAAAAGGTCTCAGGTTAAAGGTTCCTGCGACGGATGATTTTAAGAAGAACACAATGCGAATAAATTGACCAGATCAATCGCTTCGTTTTGTTCTAATAATGATTATGATTTTTCTTCTTTTTTTTTAACAAAGAAGTGTTTGAGTAAAGTGATTCTACTTCTGACGATCATATTACACAGGTCAGCCCAAGACTCTCTTTCCTATGTAAATTTGGAACAACTTTTGAAAGCAAAAATAAAAAAAAATGTATTTCATGGATATTTTTTAATATGTATGGAAAATTTCACCGGCTAATTGGGCGCCATAAGAATGCAGGCACCCATGGGCTCTTTTGACAGCACTTTCCATGACTTTTTGAAGTGTTGCCGATCTTATTTGCGCGATTTCTTCTCGAATGTTGAGTTTGAGCTCCTCTATAGTGTGTTTGCTGACAGATCAGGCTACCGCGGTGGCCATTCAATATCATCGTTTTTTGCGTTACCACCTTGATCAAAAAGTTCCCGGAATTTATTTTGAAAATTTTAAATACAAGTTTATTCATTCAAATCTATATTGTCCCCCTTCGGAAAAATCCCCATTGAGCTTGATCCAATCCTCGAAATATTTTTTATATTCGCTTTTCGGTATGTCCATCAGATTTTTCCATTACTTCCTCTCGGCTGCTGAAACGCGTTCCTCGTAATGGTTCTTTAATTCGATTGAACATAAAGAAATTACAGGGAGCCTAATCAGGTGGATTCGGTGGCTATTGGATGGAATTTGTTGCATTTCTCGTCAAAAAATTACGAATAATGATGGCACTGTGCGACGGTGCGTATCATGGTGCAAAATCCACGAGTTTTCTGCCCACACAATTCTGGTCTCTTTCGGCGAATTGCTTCACGCCAACGTCTCGTTACGCCACAATAATACTCTTGATTCACTGTCATGCCTTCTGGCAAAAATTTGTGATGCAGTACACCGTTGTAATCCATGCAAATCGTGAGCATTGCCTTATTTTTTGATTGAAAACGACGTGTTTGTTTTGGTCTCGGCTCCTTTGGTAAACGCCTTTTACTTGCCTGATGTCTGGATTGCGAGTCGTACTCATAAATTCACGTCTCGTCTCCAGTAATGATCCTTTTGATGAAAGTGGGATCGGATTCAGCCTTGCAAATCATGTCTTTGCGACGTCAACGCAGTCTCCATTTCTAAAATTGTAAAAAATCGACAACGCACACTGGAAAATGTACTCTTGCCTACGTAACTTTTGCATATGTGAAGGATGATGCTAAGATTTAAAGGAAATATCAACAACAGATGTACCAACTTAACGAAAAAAAAACAGAACTGAAATCGGAATACGCTGGTAATTCCGGGAACTTTTTGATCAAGTCGGTTATACGATTAAGGAATAAGTTCATTGCTACACATGCGGTGTGAGCGATAGGTTCGTCTAGCTGAAACCACATGAGTTCAACATTATCGTCTGCTTGTATGAGTGGAAGAAAAGATGTCCTGAAGCATCGTTCTGTAGCGATGCCCACTAACTCCAACGCTTGCACCCGCATCATTTTCAAAGAAATATCGCCCATAAATCTAACGCGATGTTATTCCACACCAAACAGATTTTTGGGCATCTGTGTGTCCCAAAATGTGCGAATCAGCCTGTTTACAAATACACTCACATGAAAATGTGCCTCGTCGCTTATCAGATTTAAGGCTGGTTGGAAGAAGACTATCCTTTCGCCCCAATTTTTCGACTCATGCTCGAATTCTATGCGAAAGAACTAAGTTAGAGGCCTCAGGGGGTTCGTCTTGTATTCTTACGTTTTTTAAATCGAAATTATTAAACCCATCAGAGAACGAGTATTAAAAATGGATCTTAGCAAAGTCCGTCCATACGTCATTTTCTCCAGAACCCCAATTTACATTACATAGAAAGTACCAACTTCAGCATCTAAACTAATCATGTTTACTTCAATATCCATGTTAACTTCATTTTTGAAACAAAACGCTTTCAAATATCACTTTGAAAACTTTGTACATTTTCTGTTCAAATACTTTATACGTTAGACGTCGAAGAAATGAGCACAGAGCACATCACCATAATTCAAAGCCCCCAAAGGACGCTTATCCGTTTTACTAGCTGACAATAGAGTTGCGGTAGAAAGGAGACAAAAAAAAAAAAACAAAAGCAAATGCAAAAAGAAAGAATTGCCAAAGGATATTCACAAAGCAATTTTTCTCGCTTGCAAGGCGAGTCCTTTTTTAATGCCCCAAACCGCCATTCATGTAGTTGCAGCATCACTGAACTTCCCCACACGAGTGCACGGATGTATTGTCAGGCAAGGAGCAAGAAGGACCCCGAATTGCAGAAAACGAAAGCGAAGAGAAATGTTACATTTGTTCGTTGTGACAGACAAAAAGGGAACGATTTTGTACATTTTCTGTAGTTTGCGCGCTGTTTTCGCCGATTTTTCTTCTTGCTTAGTTGGTGTTTAAGGATTGAATTTTTGTTTCCTTTTTCTGTTCTGAAACGTCGAACAAACAGAAAAACTTCAAGTTGTCATTGTCAGTGTTGTTTTGTTTCAGTTCTTCGTATGTGATTTGGTTTTCTTTGTTTTCTTTGTGCAACACCAGTGATGTGAAGCTTGAGTTTGTTTTGAATGACGGGTAGAGCACCCTATTGTTGACATCTTATATTTTTTAATATCGTGAATTCATAACATTTTGATTCGTTGATTCATTGTGATCTACAAAAGGGCAGTTTTGCAACAATAATTCTTGCATAACGTCGCCTACAAGTTCCAAGGCAGTGAATTGTTCGAATGAATGAAGCATTTTTCCAACACATATTCGGCCCACACTTATGTGACTTTCATCCTCGAAAGGCAAAATTTTAACACAATTGCAAGTCGGTTCGCAAAACCAATTCTTCGACATCAAAGCCGAAAACCGTATAACAGTGTTTATTCACCGATGACCAAATGTATGATCAAGTCAATTCGTACTTCACTCAAAAACGTGGTTTGAAGCTTCCGAACTATAGCAGTCCTGCATTAGATTCCGTGTAGAAGATGCACTTTTCAAACTCTCGATTTATATTGCTGCGACTAGGCATCAAAATGTCTGTCCAGCTGAAAGCACAAGAAGGCGAAACTCTCGCAGCCAACATTTTGTAATTGAAGCTTTTACGGCGACTGAAGAAGAGGCTGGAAGGGACGGTTTCCAAATCAATGAGGATAAATCAAAATACAAGCAGGCTAAAAGAAATCGACCTGTCGAGCACCATTTTGGACAAAACAAAACAGCTATAGGTTTGTATGGATGAATTGCGACTCACTTGGATCACATTGGGTCCATTGTAGTCCATTAAAAAAGTAACTGCCAAGAGCTCTCAATCTTATTGTGGCTAGTACGAGACATTCGCAGAGCAGGTGACGTGCAGTCAATTTCTTCGATGTCTCTGCAGCTTCTTCTATCCTTTCGATTTAGGTTAATGAGATCTCTGGATCTATAAAAGGTCGATGACCTCGCTATTGCACGTGATTCAGTTTGATGGTGCTGTTGTTGTTTGTACATCTAAGCAAGTTTGGATCTTATCTGCGTCGAGATCAGAGGCTGTCTGTCAACGTAGATGGTTATGACATTGCAACTAAATTATCTCCAATATTATCCAATCTCCTGTAAGGAAGGAGTAAGGAAGGAGCCATTTAGGCAGCTGTTTTACAGAATACACCCATCAGTATAGAAAGCCAGCTTAGTCTCAGAGACAGCATTATTTGCCCACTTCTTACTACCAGGAATTTCAATACAAAATTTCCTGTTAGAGTCTGTTGTAAAAGTTCGTTTCAATGCTTTTCTTTAAGGCTTAATATTGCAGTGTAAGGTATTGTATTGAGGTGTAAGGTAGCAGATTCAGAATTGTCTCCAGTGCTACAGTTCGTGTCGATCTCATGCATCCCGTCATCCCAAGCAATCAAGTCTTTGAACCTTTGTGACTTTTGCAAGATGATAATTCTTCTCAAGTGCCTTGAACCAAACTAGTGAACCGTAGGTAAGTATGAGTCTTACAATCGCGGTGTATAGCAAGTGAGCTACCTTCGGTTTGAGTCTCCAGATGTTGCCGAACATCCTTTTACACATGTAGTAAGCTACACATGCTTTTCTAACGCGATTTTCAATGTTAAATTAGAATATTTTGCAGTCTTTTTTACTGTCTGAGCAGTTCCGTTAATTTTTTGGAGGTTGGACGTTGGAATTGTTCTTCTCCTAGTGAATAGCACTGCCTTAGTTTTAGACAGGTTCTACATCCATTCCTCGTCCTCTGGCCCACGCAGTACTAATGAAAGTGCATGATTAAGCCTTTCGCTGAGGGTGGAAACGAATTTGCCTGATGCCAGCATTGCAATATCATCGGCATAAGCCATGACATTGAAGCCATTAGTTTCTAGAATCTTTATAGTTTCATCTTCAACGAGTACCCAGATCAAAGGCGAGACAAACTCTCCAACGCCAAGAGGAGAGGATAAAGAGTCTATAGTCGTGGGTAGAAGTGTGACCCGTTTTAACCTGGCTTGGCATTAAGACTACCCTCACCTCTCTCCCGCTATTTGGGACATAATTTAGCTTGAGGCGTCGGCAGCTATAACTTTGAGGTAATAAATGAGTTTAGGTATCTCGGAAAAAGTATCAACTCTGACAGTTGATGAAGACTCATGCAAGCGTTGATATAAGTCAATTGACTTTACAACATTTTTGTCTTCGAAAAGTTATATCGCACGGTTTTTAACTCTTTCTTGCTTCAGTGAAGCAGGTGACATTGACTTGGCTTTAGTATAGAGGCACTTAGTTCTACTCTCTTTTTGTCTCCCTAAAATTAGCTCCTGTTTATATTGGACATATGAGCTTAGTGTTGGAGTTCCATTTCAATGGTAGAAGCCTAGGTACGTGAAATTGTGAGCATAAATAAAAAGTTGATATGAATGGGAAAGAGAGTCGGAAGCAAAATGAAGCCTCGGGCAAAACCACCATTTATATGGTAAATCGAAGACTTCAAACCCTTAAATACCCAGCAAGTCTGGATGGATGATAATACTCTGTGATTTTTGGTTCAATTTCCAGTTGATGGAGTGTGCAGAGAAGAGGCAAGGAAGTAACGCCTCAGGTGGCAAGGTTTTGCAGAGCGGCTTAGGCGATTCTCGGAAAAGAAGAATATTCGAGTCTATACCAGACGGAAATAGAACACACTTTAAAACGAGATTGAGCACTCAGTTTCAAACAACATCTTACATACCCTATGACAAAAATTCAACACAACTATAACTAGTGAATTTCTTGTAAAGGGGTGTCAGGAGCTGCCAAATAGTCATATAGTCAGCATCTACTTCAAGTTGTGTCTTTTTCAAGACTTCTCGATGACAAATCACCGTCGCGTCGTCAAAGGTGTCACATTTTATTCACCTCGCTTTGACATCGGATGCAATGGTGAATAACTGGAGCACACTTGCAACATAAAGAGGCACGAAGATATGATTCACTTCCGTCAGCTAAACATACTTGTACCCCTTTTTTGTTTGTGTCCTCTTTAAGCTTCCAGCATTCAAACCATTCCCATCATCATCGCCGCCGTCCACAGCCGTACCTTCTATTGTCATCGTAATCATCGCACTTATCTGGCATATGAAACGCATGCATCTGTGAGATTTGGAGTCCGTCGTTAACGTCACTTGAACGGTCATTTCGAGCGAAAAAGTTGGCATAAATCCAAACCCGATCTAGGTCCTTAATTCAGTTAATTCCATTTTTATATTTTCGTCCTTTATTTTTGTGTTCTATTTTTTTGTGTCGCCTTGCATACAATTTGTATTTGTATTATGTCCTCTTGACAATTTGCTTTATTGTTATCGAAAAGGACACACACGAGGAGAATGAAAGAAGCACGAGGTTTACTTCAATCACGGCCACTGCTGGACGGAGGACATTCAATTCTTTGTCATTCAGTAAATCTTGAACTGAAATTGAAGTGAATGTCGAAATTAACTTGATAGCTGCTCAAGGAATAGGGAAGGAGTGTTGACTGAAAGGATTGTCGAATGCATGTATGCATGACTTGCTGCGAAGGTTTTTTTTTTGGACTTCAGCCAGAAGCAACACTGCGCAAACTGTGATGGCAGTCGTAAATTACTTTATCACATAGACTTTTTCCCTTGGGACAAATAAACTGAAACCAACGCGCTTTGCTGTTTGTTTTTGGTTTTCGAGATTTGTACTGGCGTAGACTTAAGTATTAAAATTTTTAATCCCTTGTAAACGAGTTGGCTTTTTGTTAATATTTACAAAAGACGTCAAAAAATTCCTCAAAATTTACCAAAGTATATAGCTCAGACTGGTTTGTTACAAATGACAAAAAACAGAAGGAGTTCCCAAAATGCTAGATACTTATAGCCTTGAGTAGCTCATAACGATGACTTTTTAAAGAAATACTTTCAAAAGCAATAAAGTTGCTTGGTCGGTTAGTGTCAATATCCTGTAACTCACTTGGGCCAGAATTTAGGTCCAAAGTGTTCTCGAAAAAAACTTTCGATGGAGGGTATTTGTGTCGTTATGAGTATA
Organism: Orthonevra nobilis; assembly: GCA_963555765.1. Classification (NCBI taxonomy): domain Eukaryota; kingdom Metazoa; phylum Arthropoda; class Insecta; order Diptera; family Syrphidae; genus Orthonevra; species Orthonevra nobilis. The sequence continues at coordinate 36,299,134 of OY743224.1, forward strand.
AGTCTCAGAAGCCTGATCAGGTTAGCATTCTTAAGGACTTTGGGTTCCTTATAAAAATTTCCTAGTGTGACCTTTTTCTCTTACTTTTGGCAGCTTCTATAAAAGTCATAACTACCAAGACGAAAGTGGCCGGTAATAATGCCTGATGTGAGTCGGATCGAAACGTTAGTGATTTTGTTAAAACAGATCCTTTCATAGGCTGGCTTGTTTCCATCAGTATAGAAGTCGAGCTCTGTTTAGGAGCAGACTGCAACTTATCCCACACATTTTTCAAGGAATCTTAAAGCGAATTGAGATCTATTCACTTCCCTTGAGGCAATTCAATGCGATGGGATAGAGGCGTGCCATAGGGTATATTCTTTTTATAGACCGATCAGTATATGAATCATGCTTCCATACCAGTCGAGTCTTTCAATCTTCGTGGCAATCACTTAATACAATTTATTCTGAAGTTGGTTGGAATGAGTTTGTTGTACTATGGTACAGCGCACGTATATCCAATGGACCAAACATGACTTACTAGCGTGATCAGGAATGTTGGCTTACCAACACAATTTGGACCCCATAATGACATCAAAGACTGCCCTATTCTGCTGGACTATAGCCCATGGTTCCAAAATACACGTTTTTCTTGAATTCGCAAATCACGATTTCTATCATATTGATAATCATGAGCATCACTTACTGAACACAAATTTGAAAATTTAGCTCTGAAAACCAATTATTCACAAAAATAGAGAGATTTGAAATCCGAGGCTATTTTGCTTAATTCTGCTGGACTATAGCCCATGGATTCAAAATGCACTTTTTTCTTGAATTCGCAAATCACGATTTCTATCATATTGATAATCACGAGCATCACTTACTGAACACAAATTTGAAAATTTAGCTCTGACAACCTTTTATTGACAAAAATAGAGAGATTTGAAATCCGAGGCTATTTTGCTTAATTCTGCTGGACTATAGCCCATGGTTTCAAAATGCACTTTTTTCTTGAATTCGCAAATCACGATTTCTATCATATTGATAATCACGAGCATCACTTACTGAAGACAAATTTGAAAAATTAGCTCGGAGAACATTTTATTGACAAAAATAGAGAGATTTGAAATCCGAGGCTATTTTGCTTAATTCTGCTGGACTATAGCCCATGGATTCAAAATGCACTTTTTTCTTGAATTCGCAAATCACGATTTCTATCATATTGATAATCATGAGCATCACTTACTGAACACAAATTTGAAAATTTAGTTCTGACAACCTTTTATTGACAAAAATAGAGAGATTTGAAATCCGAGGCTATTTTGCTTAATTCTGCTGGACTATAGCCCATGGTTTCAAAATGCACTTTTTTCTTGAATTCGCAAATCACGATTTCTATCATATTGATAATCACGAGCATCACTTACTGAAGACAAATTTGAAAATTTAGCTCTGACAACCTTTTATTGACAAAAATAGAGAGATTTGAAATCCGAGGCTATTTTGCTTAATTCTGCTGGACTATAGCCCATGGATTAAAAATGCACTTTTTTCTTGAATTCGCAAATGACTATTTTTATGATACAGATAATCACGAGCATCACTTACTGAACACAAATTTGAAAATTTAGCTCTGACAACCTTTTATTGACAAAAATAGAGAGATTTGAAATCCGAGGCTATTTTGCTTAATTCTGCTGGACTATAGCCCATGGTTTCAAAATGCACTTTTTTCTTGAATTCGCAAATGACTATTTTTATGATACAGATAATCACGAGCATCACTTACTGAACACAAATTTGAAAATTTAGCTCTCACAACCTTTTATTGACAAAAATAGAGAGATTTGAAATCCGAGGCTATTTTGCTTAATTCTGCTGGACTATAGCCCATGGTTTCAAAATGCACTTTTTTCTTGAATTCGCAAATGACGATTTCTACCATATTGATAATCACGAGCATCACTTACTGAACACAAATTTGAAAATTTAGTTCTGACAACCTTTTATTGACAAAAATAGAGAGATTTGAAATCCGAGGCTATTTTGCTGGACTATAGCCCATGGTTTCAAAATGCACTTTTTTCTTGAATTTGCAAACGACGATTTCTTTGATATTAATAATCACGAGCATCACTTACTGAACACAAATTTGAAAATTTAGCTCTAAGAACCAAGTATTCACAAAAATAGAGAGATTTGAAGTCCGAGGCTATTTTGCTTAATTCTGCTGGACTATAGTCCATGGTTTCAAAAGCACTTTTTCTTGAATTCGAAAATGACGATTTCTATCATATTGATAATCATGAGCATCACTTACTGAACACAAATTTGAAAAATTAGCTCGGAGAACATTTTATTGACAAAAATAGAGAGATTTGAAATCCGAGGCTATTTTGCTTAATTCTGCTGGACTATAGTCCATGGTTTCAAAATGCACTTTTTTCTTGAATTCGAAAATGACGATTTCTATCATATTGATAATCACGAGCATCACTTACTGAAGACAAATTTGAAAATTTAGCTCTGACAACCTTTTATTGACAAAAATAGAGAGATTTGAAATCCGAGGCTATTTTGCTTAATTCTGCTGGACTATAGCCCATGGTTTCAAAATGCACTTTTTTCTTGAATTCGAAAATGACGATTTCTATCATATTGATAATCATGAGCATCACTTACTGAACACAAATTTGAAAATTTAGCTCTGAAAACCAATTATTCACAAAAATAGAGAGATTTGAAGTCCGAGGCTATTTTGCTTAATTCTGCTGGAGTATAGCCCACGGTTTCAAAATGCACTTTTTTCTTGAATTCGAAAATGACGATTTCTATCATATTGATAATCACGAGCATCACTTACTGAAGACAAATTTGAAAATTTAGCTCTGACAACCTTTTATTGACAAAAATAGAGAGATTTGAAATCCGAGGCTATTTTGCTTAATTCTGCTGGACTATAGCCCATGGTTTCAAAATGCACTTTTTTCTTGAATTCGCAAATCACGATTTCTATCATATTGATAATCATGAGCATCACTTACTGAACACAAATTTGAAAAATTAGCTCGGAGAACATTTTATTGACAAAAATAGAGAGATTTGAAATCCGAGGCTATTTTGCTTAATTCTGCTGGACTATAGCCCATGGTTTCAAAATGCACTTTTTTCTTGAATTCGCAAATCACGATTTCTATCATATTGATAATCATGAGCATCACTTACTGAACACAAATTTGAAAATTTAGTTCTGACAACCTTTTATTGACAAAAATAGAGAGATTTGAAATCCGAGGCTATTTTGCTTAATTCTGCTGGACTATAGCCCATGGTTTCAAAATGCACTTTTTTCTTGAATTCGCAAATCACGATTTCTATCATATTGATAATCACGAGCATCACTTACTGAAGACAAATTTGAAAATTTAGCTCTGACAACCTTTTATTGACAAAAATAGAGAGATTTGAAATCCGAGGCTATTTTGCTTAATTCTGCTGGACTATAGCCCATGGTTTCAAAATGCACTTTTTTCTTGAATTCGCAAATCACGATTTCTATCATATTGATAATCATGAGCATCACTTACTGAACACAAATTTGAAAAATTAGCTCGGAGAACATTTTATTGACAAAAATAGAGAGATTTGAAATCCGAGGCTATTTTGCTTAATTCTGCTGGACTATAGCCCATGGTTTCAAAATGCACTTTTTTCTTGAATTCGCAAATCACGATTTCTATCATATTGATAATCATGAGCATCACTTACTGAACACAAATTTGAAAATTTAGTTCTGACAACCTTTTATTGACAAAAATAGAGAGATTTGAAATCCGAGGCTATTTTGCTTAATTCTGCTGGACTATAGCCCATGGTTTCAAAATGCACTTTTTTCTTGAATTCGCAAATCACGATTTCTATCATATTGATAATCACGAGCATCACTTACTGAACACAAATTTGAAAAATTAGCTCGGAGAACATTTTATTGACAAAAATAGAGAGATTTGAAATCCGAGGCTATTTTGCTTAATTCTGCTGGACTATAGCCCATGGTTTCAAAATGCACTTTTTTCTTGAATTCGCAAATCACGATTTTTTATCATATTGATAATCATGAGCATCACTTACTGAACACAAATTTGAAAATTTAGTTCTGACAACCTTTTATTGACAAAAATAGAGAGATTTGAAATCCGAGGCTATTTTGCTTAATTCTGCTGGACTATAGCCCATGGTTTCAAAATGCACTTTTTTCTTGAATTCGCAAATCACGATTTCTATCATATTGATAATCATGAGCATCACTTACTGAACACAAATTTGAAAATTTAGTTCTGACAACCTTTTATTGACAAAAATAGAGAGATTTGAAATCCGAGGCTATTTTGCTTAATTCTGCTGGACTATAGCCCATGGTTTCAAAATGCACTTTTTTCTTGAATTCGCAAATCACGATTTCTATCATATTGATAATCACGAGCATCACTCACTGAAGACAAATTTGAAAAATTAGCTCGGAGAACATTTTATTGACAAAAATAGAGAGATTTGAAATCCGAGGCTATTTTGCTTAATTCTGCTGGACTATAGCCCATGGTTTCAAAATGCACTTTTTTCTTGAATTCGCAAATCACGATTTCTATCATATTGATAATCATGAGCATCACTTACTGAACACAAATTTGAAAATTTAGTTCTGACAACCTTTTATTGACAAAAATAGAGAGATTTGAAATCCGAGGCTATTTTGCTTAATTCTGCTGGACTATAGCCCATGGTTTCAAAATGCACTTTTTTCTTGAATTCGCAAATCACAAATTCTATCATATTGATAATCACGAGCATCACTTACTGAACACAAATTTGAAAATTTAGCTCTGACAACCTTTTATTGACAAAAATAGAGAGATTTGAAATCCGAGGCTATTTTGCTTAATTTTGCTGGACTATAGCCCATGGTTTCAAAATGCACTTTTTTCTTGAATTCGCAAATCACGAATTCTATCATATTGATAATCAGGAGCATCACTTACTGAACACAAATTTGAAAATTTAGTTCTGATAACCTTTTATTCACAAAAATAGAGAGATTTGAAATCCGAGGATATTTTGCTTAATTCTGCTGGACTATAGCCCATGGTTTCAAAATGCACTTTTTTCTTGAATTCGCAAATGACGATTTCTATCATATTGATAATCATTAGCATCACTTACTGAACACAAATTTGAAAAATTAGCTCGGAGTACATTTTATTGACAAAAATAGAGAGATTTGAAATCCGAGGCTATTTTGCTTAATTCTGCTGGACTATAGCCCATGGTTTCAAAATGCACTTTTTTCTTGAATTCGCAAATCAGGATTTCTATCATATTGATAATCATGAGCATCACTTACTGAACACAAATTTGAAAATTTAGCTCTAAAAAGCAATTATTCACAAAAATAGAGAGATTTGAAATCCGAGGATATTTTGCTTAATTCTGCTGGACTATAGCCCATGGTTTCAAAATGCACTTTTTTCTTGAATTCGCAAATCACGATTTCTATCATATTGATAATCATGAGCATCACTTACTGAACACAAATTTGAAAACTTAGCTCTGAAAACCAATTATTCACAAAAATAGAGAGATTTGAAATCCGAGGCTATTTTGCTTAATTCTGCTGGACTATAGCCCATGGTTTCAAAATGCACTTTTTTCTTGAATTCGCAAATCAGGATTTCTATCATATTGATAATCATGAGCATCACTTACTGAACACAAATTTGAAAATTTAGCTCTAAAAAGCAATTATTCACAAAAATAGAGAGATTTGAAATCCGAGGCTATTTTGCTTAATTCTGCTGGACTATAGCCCATGGTTTCAAAATGCACTTTTTTCTTGAATTCGCAAATCAGGATTTCTATCATATTGATAATCATGAGCATCACTTACTGAACACAAATTTGAAAATTTAGCTCTAAAAAGCAATTATTCACAAAAATAGAGAGATTTGAAATCCGAGGATATTTTGCTTAATTCTGCTGGACTATAGCCCATGGTTTCAAAATGCACTTTTTTCTTGAATTCGCAAATCACGATTTCTATCATATTGATAATCATGAGCATCACTTACTGAACACAAATTTGAAAACTTAGCTCTGAAAACCAATTATTCACAAAAATAGAGAGATTTGAAATCCGAGGCTATTTTGCTTAATTCTGCTGGACTATAGCCCATGGTTTCAAAATGCACTTTTTTCTTGAATTCGCAAATGACGATTTTTATCATATTGATAATCATGAGCATCACTTACTGAACACAAATTTGAAAAATTAGCTCGGAGAACATTTTATTGACAAAAATAGAGAGATTTGAAATCCGAGGCTATTTTGCTTAATTCTGCTGGACTATAGCCCATGGTTTCAAAATGCACTTTTTTCTTGAGTTCGCAAATGACGATTTCTATCATATTGATAATCACGAGCATCACTTACTGAACACAAATTTGAAAATTTAGCTCTAAAAAGCAATTATTCACAAAAATAGAGAGATTTGAAATCCGAGGCTATTTTGCTTAATTCTGCTGGACTATAGCCCATGGTTTCAAAATGCACTTTTTTCTTGAGTTCGCAAATGACGATTTCTATCATATTGATAATCACGAGCATCACTTACTGAACACAAATTTGAAAACTTAGCTCTGAAAACCAATTATTCACAAAAATAGAGGGATTTGAAATCTGAGGCTATTTTGCTTAATTCTGCTGGACTATAGCCCATGGTTTCAAAATGCACTTTTTTCTTGAGTTCGCAAATGACGATTTCTATCATATTGATAATCACGAGCATCACTTACTGAACACAAATTTGAAAATTTAGCTCTAAAAAGCAATTATTCACAAAAATAGAGAGATTTGAAATCCGAGGCTATTTTGCTTAATTCTGCTGGACTATAGCCCATGGTTTCAAAATGCACTTTTTTCTTGAGTTCGCAAATGACGATTTCTATCATATTGATAATCACGAGCATCACTTACTGAACACAAATTTGAAAATTTAGCTCTAAAAAGCAATTATTCACAAAAATAGAGAGATTTGAAATCCGAGGATATTTTGCTTAATTCTGCTGGACTATAGCCCATGGTTTCAAAATGCACTTTTTTCTTGAATTCGCAAATGACGATTTTTATCATATTGATAATCATGAGCATCACTTACTGAACACAAATTTGAAAATTTAGCTCTAAAAAGCAATTATTCACAAAAATAGAGAGATTTGAAATCCGAGGCTATTTTGCTTAATTCTGCTGGACTATGGCCCATGGTTTCAAAATGCACTTTTTTCTTGAATTCGCAAATGACGATTTTTATCATATTGATAATCATGAGCATCACTTACTGAACACAAATTTGAAAAATTAGCTCGGAGAACATTTTATTGACAAAAATAGAGAGATTTGAAATCCGAGGCTATTTTGCTTAATTCTGCTGGACTATAGCCCATGGTTTCAAAATGCACTTTTTTCTTGAATTCGCAAATCACGATTTCAATCATACTGATAATCATGAGCATCACTTACTGAACACAAATTTGAAAAATTAGCTCGGAGAACATTTTATTGACAAAAATAGAGAGATTTGAAATCCGAGGCTATTTTGCTTAATTCTGCTGGACTATAGCCCATGGTTTCAAAATGCACTTTTTTCTTATATTCGCAAATCACGATTTCTATCATATTGATAATCATGAGCATCACTTACTGAACACAAATTTGAAAACTTAGCTCTGAAAACCAATTATTCACAAAAATAGAGGGATTTGAAATCTGAGGCTATTTTGCTTAATTCTGCTGGACTATAGCCCATGGTTTCAAAAAGCACTTTTTTCTTGAGTTCGCAAATGACGATTTCTATCATATTGATAATCATGAGCATCACTTAATTAACACAAATTTGAAAAATTAGCTCGGAGAACATTTTATTGACAAAAATAGAGAGATTTGAAATCCGAGGCTATTTTGCTTAATTCTGCTGGACTATAGCCCATGGTTTCAAAATGCACTTTTTTATTGAATTCGCAAATGACGATTTCTATCATATTGATAATCACGAGCATCACTTACTGAACACAAATTTGAAAATTTAGCTCTGAAAACCAATTATTCACAAAAATAGAGAGATTTGAAATCCGAGGCTATTTTGCTTAATTCTGCTGGACTATAGCCCATGGTTTCAAAATGCACTTTTTTCTTGAATTCGCAAATGACGATTTCTATCATATTGATAATCACGAGCATCACTTACTGAACACAAATTTGAAAATTTAGCTCTGAAAACCAATTATTCACAAAAATAGAGAGATTTGAAATCCGAGGCTATTTTGCTTAATTCTGCTGGACTATAGCCCATGGTTTCAAATGCACTTTTTTCTTGAATTTGCAAACGACGATTTCTTTGATATTGATAATCACGAGCATCACTTACTGAACACAAATTTGAAATTTAGCTCTGAAAACCAATTATTCACAAAATAGAGAGATTTGAAATCGAGGCTATTTTGCTTAATTCTGCTGGACTATAGCCCATGGTTTCAAATGCACTTTTTTCTTGAATTCGCAAATGACGATTTCTATCATATTGATAATCATGAGCATCACTTAATTAACACAAATTTGAAAAATTAGCTCGGAGAACATTTTATTGACAAAAATAGAGAGATTTGAAATCCGAGGCTATTTTGCTTAATTCTGCTGGACTATAGCCCATGGTTTCAAAATGCACTTTTTTCTTGAATTCGCAAATCACGATTTCAATCATACTGATAATCATGAGCATCACTTACTGAACACAAATTTGAAAAATTAGCTCGGAGAACATTTGATTGACAAAAATAGAGAGATTTGAAATCGAGGCTATTTTGCTTAATTCTGCTGGACTATAGCCCATGGTTTCAAAATGCACTTTTTTATTGAATTCGCAAATGACGATTTCTATCATATTGATAATCACGAGCATCACTTACTGAACACAAATTTGAAATTTAGCTCTGAAAACCAATTATTCACAAAAATAGAGAGATTTGAAATCCGAGGCTATTTTGCTTAATTCTGCTGGACTATAGCCATGGTTTCAAAATGCACTTTTTTCTTGAATTCGCAAATGACGATTTCTATCATATTGATAATCACGAGCATCACTTACTGAACACAAATTTGAAAATTTAGCTCTGAAAACCAATTATTCACAAAAATAGAGAGATTTGAAATCCGAGGCTATTTTGCTTAATTCTGCTGGACTATAGCCCATGGTTTCAAAATGCACTTTTTTCTTGAATTCGCAAATGACGATTTCTATCATATTGATAATCATGAGCATCACTTAATTAACACAAATTTGAAAAATTAGCTCGGAGAACATTTATTGACAAAAATAGAGAGATTGAAATCCGAGGCTATTTTGCTTAATTCTGCTGGACTATAGCCCATGGTTTCAAAATGCACTTTTTTCTTGAATTTGCAAACGACGATTTCTTTGATATTGATAATCACGAGCATCACTTACTGAACACAAATTTGAAAATTAGCTCTGAAAACCAATTATTCACAAAAATAGAGAGATTTGAAATCCGAGGCTATTTTGCTTAATTCTGCTGGACTATAGCCCATGGTTTCAAAATGCACTTTTTTCTTGAATTCGCAAATGACGATTTCTATCATATTGATAATCATGAGCATCACTTAATTAACACAAATTTGAAAAATTAGCTCGGAGAACATTTTATTGACAAAAATAGAGAGATTTGAAATCCGAGGCTATTTTGCTTAATTCTGCTGGACTATAGCCCATGGTTTCAAAATGCACTTTTTTCTTGAATTCGCAAATCACGATTTCAATCATATTGATAATCATGAGCATCACTTACTGAACACAAATTTGAAAAATTAGCTCGGAGAACATTTGATTGACAAAAATAGAGAGATTTGAAATCCGAGGCTATTTTGCTTAATCTGCTGGACTATAGCCCATGGTTTCAAAATGCACTTTTTATTGAATTCGCAAATGACGATTTCTATCATATTGATAATCACGAGCATCACTTACTGAAACACAAATTTGAAAATTTAGCTCTGAAAACCAATTATTCACAAAAATAGAGAGATTTGAAATCCGAGGCTATTTTGCTTAATTCTGCTGGACTATAGCCCATGGTTTCAAAATGCACTTTTTTCTTGAATTCGCAAATGACGATTTCTATCATATTGATAATCACGAGCATCACTTACTGAACACAAATTTGAAAATTTAGCTCTGAAAACAATTATTCACAAAAATAGAGAGATTTGAAATCCGAGGCTATTTTGCTTAATTCTGCTGGACTATAGCCCATGGTTTCAAAATGCACTTTTTTCTTGAATTTGCAAACGACGATTTCTTTGATATTGATAATCACGAGCATCACTTACTGAACACAAATTTGAAAATTTAGCTCTGAAAACCAATTATTCACAAAAATAGAGAGATTTGAAATCCGAGGCTATTTTGCTTAATTCTGCTGGACTCTAGCCCATGGATTCAAAATGCACTTTTTTCTTGAATTCGCAAATGACTATTTTTATGATATTGATAATCAAGAGCATCACTTACTGAACACAAATTTGAAAATTTAGCTTTGACAAATTTGAAATTTGACAAAAATAGAGAGATTTGAAATCCGAGGCTATTTTGCTTAATTCTGCTGGACTATAGCCCATGGATTCAAAATGCACTTTTTTCTTGAATTCGCAAATGACCATATTGATAATCACGAGCATCACTTACTGAACACAAATTTGAAAAATTAGCTCTCACAACCTTTTATTGACAAAAATAGAGAGATTTGAAATCCGAGGCTATTTTGCTTAATTCTGCTGGACTATAGCCCATGGATTCAAAATGCACTTTTTCTTGAATTCGCAAATGACGATTTCTACCATATTGATAATTAAAAGCATCACTTACTGAACACAAATTTGAAAATTTAGCTCTGAAAACCAATTATTCACAAAAATAGAGAGATTTGAAATCCGAGGCTATTTTGCTTAATTCTGCTGGACTATAGCCCATGGATTCAAAATGCACTTTTTTCTTGAATTCGCAAATGACGATTTCTACCATATTGATAATTAAAAGCATCACTTAACTAACACAAATTTGAAAATTTAGCTCTGAAAACCAATTATTCACAAAAATAGAGAGATTTGAAATCCGAGGCTATTTTGCTTAATTCTGCTGGACTATAGCCCATGGATTCAAAATGCACTTTTTTCTTGAATTCGCAAATGACGATTTTTACCATATTGATAATTAAAAGCATCACTTACTGAACACAAATTTGAAAATTTAGCTCTGAAAACCAATTATTCACAAAAATAGAGAGATTTGAAATCCGAGGCTATTTTGCTTAATTCTGCTGGACTATAGCCCATGGATTCAAAATGCACTTTTTTCTTGAATTCGCAAATGACGATTTCTACCATATTGATAATCATGAGCATCACTTAACTAACACAAATTTGAAAATTTAGCTCTGAAAACCAATTATTCACAAAAATAGAGAGATTTGAAATCCGAGGCTATTTTGCTTAATTCTGCTGGACTATAGCCCATGGATTCAAAATGCACTTTTTTCTTGAATTCGCAAATGACGATTTCTACCATATTGATAATTAAAAGCATCACTTAACTAACACAAATTTGAAAATTTAGCTCTGAAAACCAATTATTCACAAAAATAGAGAGATTTGAAATCCGAGGCTATTTTGCTTAATTCTGCTGGACTATAGCCCATGGATTCAAAATGCACTTTTTTCTTGAATTCGCAAATGACGATTTCTACCATATTGATAATCATGAGCATCACTTAACTAACACAGATTTGAAAATTTAGCTCTGAAAACCAATTATTCACAAAAATAGAGAGATTTGAAATCCGAGGCTATTTTGCTTAATTCTGCTGGACTATAGCCCATGGATTCAGAATGCACTTTTTTCTTGAATTCGCAAATGACGATTTCTACCATATTGATAATCATGAGCATCACTTAACTAACACAAATTTAAAAATTTTGCTCAGACAACCTTTTATTGACAAAAATAGAGAGATTTGAAATCCGAGGCTATTTTGCTTAATTCTGCTGGACTATAGCCCATGGATTCAAAATGCACTTTTTTCTTGAATTCGCAAATGACGATTTCTACCATATTGATAATTAAAAGCATCACTTAACTAACACAAATTTGAAAATTTAGCTCTGAAAACCAATTATTCACAAAAATAGAGAGATTTGAAATCCGAGGCTATTTTGCTTAATTCTGCTGGACTATAGCCCATGGATTCAAAATGCACTTTTTTCTTGAATTCGCAAATGACGATTTCTACCATATTGATAATTAAAAGCATCACTTACTGAACACAAATTTGAAAATTTAGCTCTGAAAACCAATTATTCACAAAAATAGAGAGATTTGAAATCCGATGCTATTTTGCTTAATTCTGAGGGACTATAGCCCATGGATTCAAAATGCACTTTTTTCTTGAATTCGCAAATGACGATTTCTACCATATTGATAATCATGAGCATCACTTAACTAACACAAATTTAAAAATTTTGCTCAGACAACCTTTTATTGACAAAAATAGAGAGATTTGAAATCCGAGGCAATTTTGCTTAATTCTGCTGGATTATAGCCCATGGATTCAAAATGCACTTTTTTCTTGAATTCGCAAATGACGATTTCTACCATATTGATAATCATGAGCATCACTTAACTAACACAGATTTGAAAATTTAGCTCTGAAAACCAATTATTCACAAAAATAGAGAGATTTGAAATCCGAGGCTATTTTGCTTAATTCTGCTGGACTATAGCCCATGGATTCAAAATGCACTTTTTTCTTGAATTCGCAAATGACGATTTCTACCATATTGATAATCATGAGCATCACTTAACTAACACAGATTTGAAAATTTAGCTCTGAAAACCAATTATTCACAAAAATAGAGAGATTTGAAATCCGAGGCTATTTTGCTTAATTCTGCTGGACTATAGCCCATGGATTCAAAATGCACTTTTTTCTTGAATTCGCAAATGACGATTTCTACCATATTGATAATCATGAGCATCACTTAACTAACACAAATTTAAAAATTTTGCTCAGACAACCTTTTATTGACAAAAATAGAGAGATTTGAAATCCGAGGCTATTTTGCTTAATTCTGCTGGACTATAGCCCATGGATTCAAAATGCACTTTTTTCTTGAATTCGCAAATGACGATTTCTACCATATTGATAATTAAAAGCATCACTTAACTAACACAAATTTGAAAATTTAGCTCTGAAAACCAATTATTCACAAAAATAGAGAGATTTGAAATCCGAGGCTATTTTGCTTAATTCTGCTGGACTATAGCCCATGGATTCAAAATGCACTTTTTTCTTGAATTCGCAAATGACGATTTCTACCATATTGATAATTAAAAGCATCACTTACTGAACACAAATTTGAAAATTTAGCTCTGAAAACCAATTATTCACAAAAATAGAGAGATTTGAAATCCGAGGCTATTTTGCTTAATTCTGCTGGACTATAGCCCATGGATTCAAAATGCACTTTTTTCTTGAATTCGCAAATGACGATTTCTACCATATTGATAATTAAAAGCATCACTTAACTAACACAAATTTGAAAATTTAGCTCTGAAAACCAATTATTCACAAAAATAGAGAGATTTGAAATCCGAGGCTATTTTGCTTAATTCTGCTGGACTATAGCCCATGGATTCAAAATGCACTTTTTTCTTGAATTCGCAAATGACGATTTCTACCATATTGATAATTAAAAACATCACTTAACTAACACAAATTTGAAAATTTAGCTCTGAAAACCAATTATTCACAAAAATAGAGAGATTTGAAATCCGAGGCTATTTTGCTTAATTCTGCTGGACTATAGCCCATGGATTCAAAATGCACTTTTTTCTTGAATTCGCAAATGACGATTTCTACCATATTGATAATTAAAAGCATCACTTACTGAACACAAATTTGAAAATTTAGCTCTGAAAACCAATTATTCACAAAAATAGAGAGATTTGAAATCCGAGGCTATTTTGCTTAATTCTGAGGGACTATAGCCCATGGACTCAAAATGCACTTTTTTCTTGAATTCGCAAATGACGATTTCTACCATATTGATAATTAAAAGCATCACTTACTGAACACAAATTTGAAAATTTAGCTCTGAAAACCAATTATTCACAAAAATAGAGAGATTTGAAATCCGAGGCTATTTTGCTTAATTCTGCTGGACTATAGCCCATGGATTCAAAATGCACTTTTTTCTTGAATTCGCAAATGACGATTTCTACCATATTGATAATTAAAAGCATCACTTAACTAACACAAATTTGAAAATTTAGCTCTGAGAACCAATTATTCACAAAAATAGAGAGATTTGAAATCCGAGGCTATTTTGCTTAATTCTGCTGGACTATAGCCCATGGATTCAAAATGCACTTTTTTCTTGAATTCGCAAATGACGATTTCTACCATATTGATAATCATGAGCATCACTTAACTAACACAGATTTGAAAATTTAGCTCTGAAAACCAATTATTCACAAAAATAGAGAGATTTGAAATCCGAGGCTATTTTGCTTAATTCTGCTGGACTATAGCCCATGGATTCAAAATGCACTTTTTTCTTGAATTCGCAAATGACGATTTCTACCATATTGATAATCATGAGCATCACTTAACTAACACAGATTTGAAAATTTAGCTCTGAAAACCAATTATTCACAAAAATAGAGAGATTTGAAATCCGAGGCTATTTTGCTTAATTCTGCTGGACTATAGCCCATGGATTCAAAATGCACTTTTTTCTTGAATTCGCAAATGACGATTTCTACCATATTGATAATTAAAAGCATCACTTAACTAACACAAATTTGAAAATTTAGCTCTGAGAACCAATTATTCACAAAAATAGAGAGATTTGAAATCCGAGGCTATTTTGCTTAATTCTGCTGGACTATAGCCCATGGATTCAAAATGCACTTTTTTCTTGAATTCGCAAATGACGATTTCTACCATATTGATAATTAAAAGCATCACTTAACTAACACAAATTTGAAAATTTAGCTCTGAAAACCAATTATTCACAAAAATAGAGAGATTTGAAATCCGAGGCTATTTTGCTTAATTCTGCTGGACTATAGCCCATGGATTCAAAATGCACTTTTTTCTTGAATTCGCAAATGACGATTTCTACCATATTGATAATCATGAGCATCACTTAACTAACACAAATTTTAAAATTTTGCTCAGACAACCTTTTATTGACAAAAATAGAGAGATTTGAAATCCGAGGCTATTTTGCTTAATTCTGCTGGACTATAGCCCATGGATTCAAAATGCACTTTTTTCTTGAATTCGCAAATGACGATTTCTACCATATTGATAATCATGAGCATCACTTAACTAACACAGATTTGAAAATTTAGCTCTGAAAACCAATTATTCACAAAAATAGAGAGATTTGAAATCCGAGGCTATTTTGCTTAATTCTGCTGGACTATAGCCCATGGATTCAAAATGCACTTTTTTCTTGAATTCGCAAATGACGATTTCTACCATATTGATAATTAAAAGCATCACTTAACTAACACAAATTTGAAAATTTAGCTCTGAGAACCAATTATTCACAAAAATAGAGAGATTTGAAATCCGAGGCTATTTTGCTTAATTCTGCTGGACTATAGCCCATGGATTCAAAATGCACTTTTTTCTTGAATTCGCAAATGACGATTTCTACCATATTGATAATTAAAAGCATCACTTAACTAACACAAATTTGAAAATTTAGCTCTGAAAACCAATTATTCACAAAAATAGAGAGATTTGAAATCCGAGGCTATTTTGCTTAATTCTGCTGGACTATAGCCCATGGATTCAAAATGCACTTTTTTCTTGAATTCGCAAATGACGATTTCTACCATATTGATAATCATGAGCATCACTTAACTAACACAGATTTGAAAATTTAGCTCTGAAAACCAATTATTCACAAAAATAGAGAGATTTGAAATCCGAGGCTATTTTGCTTAATTCTGCTGGACTATAGCCCATGGATTCAAAATGCACTTTTTTCTTGAATTCGCAAATGACGATTTCTACCATATTGATAATCATGAGCATCACTTAACTAACACAGATTTGAAAATTTAGCTCTGAAAACCAATTATTCACAAAAATAGAGAGATTTGAAATCCGAGGCTATTTTGCTTAATTCTGCTGGACTATAGCCCATGGATTCAAAATGCACTTTTTTCTTGAATTCGCAAATGACGATTTCTACCATATTGATAATCATGAGCATCACTTAACTAACACAGATTTGAAAATTTAGCTCTGAAAACCAATTATTCACAAAAATAGAGAGATTTGAAATCCGAGGCTATTTTGCTTAATTCTGCTGGACTATAGCCCATGGATTCAAAATGCACTTTTTTCTTGAATTCGCAAATGACGATTTCTACCATATTGATAATTAAAAGCATCACTTAACTAACACAAATTTGAAAATTTACCTCTGAGAACCAATTATTCACAAAAATAGAGAGATTTGAAATCCGAGGCTATTTTGCTTAATTCTGCTGGACTATAGCCCATGGATTCAAAATGCACTTTTTTCTTGAATTCGCAAATGACGATTTCTACCATATTGATAATTAAAAGCATCACTTAACTAACACAAATTTGAAAATTTAGCTCTGAAAACCAATTATTCACAAAAATAGAGAGATTTGAAATCCGAGGCTATTTTGCTTAATTCTGCTGGACTATAGCCCATGGATTCAAAATGCACTTTTTTCTAGAATTCGCAAATGACGATTTCTACCATATTGATAATCATGAGCATCACTTAACTAACACAAATTTAAAAATTTTGCTCAGACAACCTTTTATTGACAAAAATAGAGAGATTTGAAATCCGAGGCTATTTTGCTTAATTCTGCTGGACTATAGCCCATGGATTCAAAATGCACTTTTTTCTTGAATTCGCAAATGACGATTTCTACCATACTGATAATTAAAAGCATCACTTACTGAACACAAATTTGAAAATATAGCTCTGAAAACCAATTATTCACAAAAATAAAGAGATTTGAAATCCGAGGCTATTTTGCTTAATTCTGCTGGACTATAGCCCATGGATTCAAAATGCACTTTTTTCTTGAATTCGCAAATGACGATTTCTACCATATTGATAATCATGAGCATCACTTAACTAACACAGATTTGAAAATTTAGCTCTGAAAACCAATTATTCACAAAAATAGAGAGATTTGAAATCCGAGGCTATTTTGCTTAATTCTGCTGGACTATAGCCCATGGATTCAAAATGCACTTTTTTCTAGAATTCGCAAATGACGATTTCTACCATATTGATAATCATGAGCATCACTTAACTAACACAAATTTAAAAATTTTGCTCAGACAACCTTTTATTGACAAAAATAGAGAGATTTGAAATCCGAGGCTATTTTGCTTAATTCTGCTGGACTATAGCCCATGGATTCAAAATGCACTTTTTTCTTGAATTCGCAAATGACGATTTCTACCATATTGATAATTAAAAGCATCACTTAACTAACACAAATTTGAAAATTTAGCTCTGAGAACCAATTATTCACAAAAATAGAGAGATTTGAAATCCGAGGCTATTTTGCTTAATTCTGCTGGACTATAGCCCATGGATTCAAAATGCACTTTTTTCTTGAATTCGCAAATGACGATTTCTACCATATTGATAATCATGAGCATCACTTAACTAACACAGATTTGAAAATTTAGCTCTGAAAACCAATTATTCACAAAAATAGAGAGATTTGAAATCCGAGGCTATTTTGCTTAATTCTGCTGGACTATAGCCCATGGATTCAAAATGCACTTTTTTCTTGAATTCGCAAATGACGATTTCTACCATATTGATAATCATGAGCATCACTTAACTAACACAGATTTGAAAATTTAGCTCTGAAAACCAATTATTCACAAAAATAGAGAGATTTGAAATCCGAGGCTATTTTGCTTAATTCTGCTGGACTATAGCCCATGGATTCAAAATGCACTTTTTTCTTGAATTCGCAAATGACGATTTCTACCATATTGATAATCATGAGCATCACTTAACTAACACAGATTTGAAAATTTAGCTCTGAAAACCAATTATTCACAAAAATAGAGAGATTTGAAATCCGAGGCTATTTTGCTTAATTCTGCTGGACTATAGCCCATGGATTCAAAATGCACTTTTTTCTTGAATTCGCAAATGACGATTTCTACCATATTGATAATTAAAAGCATCACTTAACTAACACAAATTTGAAAATTTAGCTCTGAGAACCAATTATTCACAAAAATAGAGAGATTTGAAATCCGAGGCTATTTTGCTTAATTCTGCTGGACTATAGCCCATGGATTCAAAATGCACTTTTTTCTTGAATTCGCAAATGACGATTTCTACCATATTGATAATTAAAAGCATCACTTAACTAACACAAATTTGAAAATTTAGCTCTGAGAACCAATTATTCACAAAAATAGAGAGATTTGAAATCCGAGGCTATTTTGCTTAATTCTGCTGGACTATAGCCCATGGATTCAAAATGCACTTTTTTCTTGAATTCGCAAATGACGATTTCTACCATATTGATAATCATGAGCATCACTTAACTAACACAGATTTGAAAATTTAGCTCTGAAAACCAATTATTCACAAAAATAGAGAGATTTGAAATCCGAGGCTATTTTGCTTAATTCTGCTGGACTATAGCCCATGGATTCAAAATGCACTTTTTTCTTGAATTCGCAAATGACGATTTCTACCATATTGATAATCATGAGCATCACTTAACTAACACAGATTTGAAAATTTAGCTCTGAAAACCAATTATTCACAAAAATAGAGAGATTTGAAATCCGAGGCTATTTTGCTTAATTCTGCTGGACTATAGCCCATGGATTCAAAATGCACTTTTTTCTTGAATTCGCAAATGACGATTTCTACCATATTGATAATTAAAAGCATCACTTAACTAACACAAATTTGAAAATTTAGCTCTGAGAACCAATTATTCACAAAAATAGAGAGATTTGAAATCCGAGGCTATTTTGCTTAATTCTGCTGGACTATAGCCCATGGATTCAAAATGCACTTTTTTCTTGAATTCGCAAATGACGATTTCTACCATATTGATAATCATGAGCATCACTTAACTAACACAAATTTAAAAATTTTGCTCAGACAACCCTTTTATTGACAAAAATAGAGAGATTTGAAATCCGAGGCTATTTTGCTTAATTCTGCTGGACTATAGCCCATGGATTCAAAATGCACTTTTTTCTTGAATTCGCAAATGACGATTTCTACCATATTGATAATTAAAAGCATCACTTAACTAACACAAATTTGAAAATTTAGCTCTGAAAACCAATTATTCACAAAAATAGAGAGATTTGAAATCCGAGGCTATTTTGCTTAATTCTGCTGGACTATAGCCCATGGATTCAAAATGCACTTTTTTCTTGAATTCGCAAATGACGATTTCTACCATATTGATAATCATGAGCATCACTTAACTAACACAGATTTGAAAATTTAGCTCTGAAAACCAATTATTCACAAAAATAGAGAGATTTGAAATCCGAGGCTATTTTGCTTAATTCTGCTGGACTATAGCCCATGGATTCAAAATGCACTTTTTTCTTGAATTCGCAAATGACGATTTCTACCATATTGATAATCACGAGCATCACATACTGAACACAAATTTGAAAATTTAGCTCTCACAACCTTTTATTGACAAAAATAGGGAGATTTGAAATCCGAGGCTATTTTGCTTAATTCTGCTGGACTATAGCCCATGGCTTCAAAATGCACTTTTTTCTTGAATTCGCAAATGACGATTTCTACCATATTGATAATCATGAGCATCACTTAACTAACACAAATTTAAAAATTTTGCTCTGACAACCTTTTATTGACAAAAATAGAGAGATTTGAAATCCGAGGCTATTTTGCTTAATTCTGCTGGACTATAGCCCATGGATTCAAAATGCACTTTTTTCTTGAATTCGCAAATGACGATTTCTACCATATTGATATCATGAGCATCACTTAACTAACACAAATTTAAAAATTTTGCTCTGACAACCTTTTATTGACAAAAATAGAGAGATTTGAAATCCGAGGCTATTTTGCTTAATTCTGCTGGACTATAGCCCATGGATTCAAAATGCACTTTTTTCTTGAATTCGCAAATGACGATTTCTACCATATTGATAATTAAAAGCATCACTTAACTAACACAAATTTGAAAATTTTGCTCTGAAAACCAATTATTCACAAAAATAGAGAGATTTGAAATCCGAGGCTATTTTGCTTAATTCTGCTGGACTATTGCCCATGGTTTCAAAATGCACTTTTTTCTTGAATTCGCAAATGACGATTTCTATCATATTGATAATCATGAGCATCACTTACTGAACACAAATTTGAAAATTTAGCTGTGACAACCTTTAATTGACAAAAATAGAGAGATTTGAAATCCGAGGCTATTTTGCTTAATTCTGCTGGACTATAGCCCATGGATTCAAAATGCACTTTTTTCTTGAATTCGCAAATGACGATTTCTACCATATTGATAATTAAAAGCATCACTTAACTAACACAAATTTGAAAATTTAGCTCTGAGAACCAATTATTCACAAAAATAGAGAGATTTGAAATCCGAGGCTATTTTGCTTAATTCTGCTGGACTATAGCCCATGGATTCAAAATGCACTTTTTTCTTGAATTCGCAAATGACGATTTCTACCATATTGATAATTAAAAGCATCACTTAACTAACACAAATTTGAAAATTTAGCTCTGAAAACCAATTATTCACAAAAATAGAGAGATTTGAAATCCGAGGCTATTTTGCTTAATTCTGCTGGACTATAGCCCATGGATTCAAAATGCACTTTTTTCTAGAATTCGCAAATGACGATTTCTACCATATTGATAATCATGAGCATCACTTAACTAACACAAATTTAAAAATTTTGCTCAGACAACCTTTTATTGACAAAAATAGAGAGATTTGAAATCCGAGGCTATTTTGCTTAATTCTGCTGGACTATAGCCCATGGATTCAAAATGCACTTTTTTCTTGAATTCGCAAATGACGATTTCTACCATATTGATAATTAAAAGCATCACTTAACTAACACAAATTTGAAAATTTAGCTCTGAAAACCAATTATTCACAAAAATAGAGAGATTTGAAATCCGAGGCTATTTTGCTTAATTCTGCTGGACTATAGCCCATGGATTCAAAATGCACTTTTTTCTAGAATTCGCAAATGACGATTTCTACCATATTGATAATCATGAGCATCACTTAACTAACACAAATTTAAAAATTTTGCTCAGACAACCTTTTATTGACAAAAATAGAGAGATTTGAAATCCGAGGCTATTTTGCTTAATTCTGCTGGACTATAGCCCATGGATTCAAAATGCACTTTTTTCTTGAATTCGCAAATGACGATTTCTACCATACTGATAATTAAAAGCATCACTTACTGAACACAAATTTGAAAATATAGCTCTGAAAACCAATTATTCACAAAAATAAAGAGATTTGAAATCCGAGGCTATTTTGCTTAATTCTGCTGGACTATAGCCCATGGATTCAAAATGCACTTTTTTCTTGAATTCGCAAATGACGATTTCTACCATATTGATAATCATGAGCATCACTTAACTAACACAAATTTAAAAATTTTGCTCAGACAACCTTTTATTGACAAAAATAGAGAGATTTGAAATCCGAGGCTATTTTGCTTAATTCTGCTGGACTATAGCCCATGGATTCAAAATGCACTTTTTTCTTGAATTCGCAAATGACGATTTCTGCCATATTGATAATCATGAGCATCACTTAACTAACACAGATTTGAAAATTTAGCTCTGAAAACCAATTATTCACAAAAATAAAGAGATTTGAAATCCGAGGCTATTTTGCTTAATTCTGCTGGACTATAGCCCATGGATTCAAAATGCAGTTTTTCTTGAATTCGCAAATGACGATTTCTTCCATATTGATAATCATGAGCATCACTTAACTAACACAGATTTGAAAATTTAGCTCTGAAAACCAATTATTCACAAAAATAGAGAGATTTGAAATCCGAGGCTATTTTGCTTAATTCTGCTGGACTATAGCCCATGGATTCAAAATGCAGTTTTTCTTGAATTCGCAAATGACGATTTCTACGATTCTACGATTTCTAATTTATTTCTAATTTAGCTCTGAAAACAAATTATTCACAAAAATAGAGAGATTTGAAATCCGAGGCTATTTTGCTTAATTCTGCTGGACTATAGCCCATGGATTCAAAATGCACTTTTTTCTTGAATTCGCAAATGACGATTTCTACCATACTGATAATTAAAAGCATCACTTACTGAACACAAATTTGAAAATATAGCTCTGAAAACCAATTATTCACAAAAATAAAGAGATTTGAAATCCGAGGCTATTTTGCTTAATTCTGCTGGACTATAGCCCATGGATTCAAAATGCACTTTTTTCTTGAATTCGCAAATGACGATTTCTACCATACTGATAATTAAAAGCATCACTTACTGAACACAAATTTGAAAATATAGCTCTGAAAACCAATTATTCACAAAAATAAAGAGATTTGAAATCCGAGGCTATTTTGCTTAATTCTGCTGGACTATAGCCCATGGATTCAAAATGCACTTTTTTCTTGAATTCGCAAATGACGATTTCTACCATATTGATAATCATGAGCATCACTTAACTAACACAAATTTAAAAATTTTGCTCAGACAACCTTTTATTGACAAAAATAGAGAGATTTGAAATCCGAGGCTATTTTGCTTAATTCTGCTGGACTATAGCCCATGGATTCAAAATGCACTTTTTTCTTGAATTCGCAAATGACGATTTCTACCATACTGATAATTAAAAGCATCACTTACTGAACACAAATTTGAAAATATAGCTCTGAAAACCAATTATTCACAAAAATAAAGAGATTTGAAATCCGAGGCTATTTTGCTTAATTCTGCTGGACTATAGCCCATGGATTCAAAATGCACTTTTTTCTTGAATTCGCAAATGACGATTTCTACCATATTGATAATCATGAGCATCACTTAACTAACACAAATTTAAAAATTTTGCTCAGACAACCTTTTATTGACAAAAATAGAGAGATTTGAAATCCGAGGCTATTTTGCTTAATTCTGCTGGACTATAGCCCATGGATTCAAAATGCACTTTTTTCTTGAATTCGCAAATGACGATTTCTGCCATATTGATAATCATGAGCATCACTTAACTAACACAGATTTGAAAATTTAGCTCTGAAAACCAATTATTCACAAAAATAAAGAGATTTGAAATCCGAGGCTATTTTGCTTAATTCTGCTGGACTATAGCCCATGGATTCAAAATGCAGTTTTTCTTGAATTCGCAAATGACGATTTCTTCCATATTGATAATCATGAGCATCACTTAACTAACACAGATTTGAAAATTTAGCTCTGAAAACCAATTATTCACAAAAATAGAGAGATTTGAAATCCGAGGCTATTTTGCTTAATTCTGCTGGACTATAGCCCATGGATTCAAAATGCAGTTTTTCTTGAATTCGCAAATGACGATTTCTTCCATATTGATAATCATGAGCATCACTTAACTAACACAGATTTGAAAATTTAGCTCTGAAAACCAATTATTCACAAAAATAGAGAGATTTGAAATCCGAGGCTATTTTGCTTAATTCTGCTGGACTATAGCCCATGGATTCAAAATGCAGTTTTTCTTGAATTCGCAAATGACGATTTCTACGATTCTACGATTTCTAATTTATTTCTAATTTAGCTCTGAAAACAAATTATTCACAAAAATAGAGAGATTTGAAATCCGAGGCTATTTTGCTTAATTCTGCTGGACTATAGCCCATGGATTCAAAATGCACTTTTTTCTAGAATTCGCAAATGACGATTTCTACCATATTGATAATCATGAGCATCACTTAACTAACACAAATTTAAAAATTTTGCTCAGACAACCTTTTATTGACAAAAATAGAGAGATTTGAAATCCGAGGCTATTTTGCTTAATTCTGCTGGACTATAGCCCATGGATTCAAAATGCACTTTTTTCTTGAATTCGCAAATGACGATTTCTACCATATTGATAATTAAAAGCATCACTTAACTAACACAAATTTGAAAATTTAGCTCTGAAAACCAATTATTCACAAAAATAGAGAGATTTGAAATCCGAGGCTATTTTGCTTAATTCTGCTGGACTATAGCCCATGGATTCAAAATGCACTTTTTTCTTGAATTCGCAAATGACGATTTCTACCATATTGATAATCATGAGCATCACTTAACTAACACAGATTTGAAAATTTAGCTCTGAAAACCAATTATTCACAAAAATAGAGAGATTTGAAATCCGAGGCTATTTTGCTTAATTCTGCTGGACTATAGCCCATGGATTCAAAATGCACTTTTTTCTTGAATTCGCAAATGACGATTTCTACCATATTGATAATCATGAGCATCACTTAACTAACACAGATTTGAAAATTTAGCTCTGAAAACCAATTATTCACAAAAATAGAGAGATTTGAAATCCGAGGCTATTTTGCTTAATTCTGCTGGACTATAGCCCATGGATTCAAAATGCACTTTTTTCTTGAATTCGCAAATGACGATTTCTACCATATTGATAATTAAAAGCATCACTTAACTAACACAAATTTGAAAATTTAGCTCTGAGAACCAATTATTCACAAAAATAGAGAGATTTGAAATCCGAGGCTATTTTGCTTAATTCTGCTGGACTATAGCCCATGGATTCAAAATGCACTTTTTTCTTGAATTCGCAAATGACGATTTCTACCATATTGATAATTAAAAGCATCACTTAACTAACACAAATTTGAAAATTTAGCTCTGAAAACCAATTATTCACAAAAATAGAGAGATTTGAAATCCGAGGCTATTTTGCTTAATTCTGCTGGACTATAGCCCATGGATTCAAAATGCACTTTTTTCTAGAATTCGCAAATGACGATTTCTACCATATTGATAATCATGAGCATCACTTAACTAACACAAATTTAAAAATTTTGCTCAGACAACCTTTTATTGACAAAAATAGAGAGATTTGAAATCCGAGGCTATTTTGCTTAATTCTGCTGGACTATAGCCCATGGATTCAAAATGCACTTTTTTCTTGAATTCGCAAATGACGATTTCTACCATACTGATAATTAAAAGCATCACTTACTGAACACAAATTTGAAAATATAGCTCTGAAAACCAATTATTCACAAAAATAAAGAGATTTGAAATCCGAGGCTATTTTGCTTAATTCTGCTGGACTATAGCCCATGGATTCAAAATGCACTTTTTTCTTGAATTCGCAAATGACGATTTCTACCATATTGATAATCATGAGCATCACTTAACTAACACAAATTTAAAAATTTTGCTCAGACAACCTTTTATTGACAAAAATAGAGAGATTTGAAATCCGAGGCTATTTTGCTTAATTCTGCTGGACTATAGCCCATGGATTCAAAATGCACTTTTTTCTTGAATTCGCAAATGACGATTTCTGCCATATTGATAATCATGAGCATCACTTAACTAACACAGATTTGAAAATTTAGCTCTGAAAACCAATTATTCACAAAAATAAAGAGATTTGAAATCCGAGGCTATTTTGCTTAATTCTGCTGGACTATAGCCCATGGATTCAAAATGCAGTTTTTCTTGAATTCGCAAATGACGATTTCTACCATATTGATAATCATGAGCATCACTTAACTAACACAGATTTGAAAATTTAGCTCTGAAAACCAATTATTCACAAAAATAGAGAGATTTGAAATCCGAGGCTATTTTGCTTAATTCTGCTGGACTATAGCCCATGGATTCAAAATGCAGTTTTTCTTGAATTCGCAAATGACGATTTCTACGATTCTACGATTTCTAATTTATTTCTAATTTAGCTCTGAAAACCAATTATTCACAAAAATAGAGAGATTTGAAATCCGAGGCTATTTTGCTTAATTCTGCTGGACTATAGCCCATGGATTCAAAATGCACTTTTTTCTTGAATTCGCAAATGACGATTTCTGCCATATTGATAATCATGAGCATCACTTAACTAACACAGATTTGAAAATTTAGCTCTGAAAACCAATTATTCACAAAAATAAAGAGATTTGAAATCCGAGGCTATTTTGCTTAATTCTGCTGGACTATAGCCCATGGATTCAAAATGCAGTTTTTCTTGAATTCGCAAATGACGATTTCTACCATATTGATAATCATGAGCATCACTTAACTAACACAGATTTGAAAATTTAGCTCTGAAAACCAATTATTCACAAAAATAGAGAGATTTGAAATCCGAGGCTATTTTGCTTAATTCTGCTGGACTATAGCCCATGGATTCAAAATGCAGTTTTTCTTGAATTCGCAAATGACGATTTCTACGATTCTACGATTTCTAATTTATTTCTAATTTAGCTCTGAAAACCAATTATTCACAAAAATAGAGAGATTTGAAATCCGAGGCTATTTTGCTTAATTCTGCTGGACTATAGCCCATGGATTCAAAATGCACTTTTTTCTTGAATTCGCAAATGACGATTTCTACCATATTGATAATTAAAAGCATCACTTAACTAACACAAATTTGAAAATTTAGCTCTGAGAACCAATTATTCACAAAAATAGAGAGATTTGAAATCCGAGGCTATTTTGCTTAATTCTGCTGGACTATAGCCCATGGATTCAAAATGCACTTTTTTCTTGAATTCGCAAATGACGATTTCTACCATATTGATAATTAAAAGCATCACTTAACTAACACAAATTTGAAAATTTAGCTCTGAAAACCAATTATTCACAAAAATAGAGAGATTTGAAATCCGAGGCTATTTTGCTTAATTCTGCTGGACTATAGCCCATGGATTCAAAATGCACTTTTTTCTAGAATTCGCAAATGACGATTTCTACCATATTGATAATCATGAGCATCACTTAACTAACACAAATTTAAAAATTTTGCTCAGACAACCTTTTATTGACAAAAATAGAGAGATTTGAAATCCGAGGCTATTTTGCTTAATTCTGCTGGACTATAGCCCATGGATTCAAAATGCACTTTTTTCTTGAATTCGCAAATGACGATTTCTACCATACTGATAATTAAAAGCATCACTTACTGAACACAAATTTGAAAACATAGCTCTGAAAACCAATTATTCACAAAAATAAAGAGATTTGAAATCCGAGGCTATTTTGCTTAATTCTGCTGGACTATAGCCCATGGATTCAAAATGCACTTTTTTCTTGAATTCGCAAATGACGATTTCTACCATATTGATAATCATGAGCATCACTTAACTAACACAAATTTAAAAATTTTGCTCAGACAACCTTTTATTGACAAAAATAGAGAGATTTGAAATCCGAGGCTATTTTGCTTAATTCTGCTGGACTATAGCCCATGGATTCAAAATGCACTTTTTTCTTGAATTCGCAAATGACGATTTCTGCCATATTGATAATCATGAGCATCACTTAACTAACACAAATTTGAAAATTTAGCTCTGAAAACCAATTATTCACAAAAATAGAGAGATTTGAAATCCGAGGCTATTTTGCTTAATTCTGCTGGACTATAGCCCATGGATTAAAAATGGACTTTTTTCTTGAATTCGCAAATGACGATTTCTACCATATTGATAATTAAAAGCATCACTTAACTAACACAAATTTGAAAATTTAGCTCTGAAAACCAATTATTCACAAAAATAGAGAGATTTGAAATCCGAGGCTATTTTGCTTAATTCTGCTGGACTATAGCCCATGGATTAAAAATGGACTTTTTTCTTGAATTCGCAAATGACGATTTCTACCATATTGATAATTAAAAGCATCACTTAACTAACACAAATTTGAAAATTTAGCTCTGAAAACCAATTATTCACAAAAATAGAGAGATTTGAAATCCGAGGCTATTTTGCTTAATTCTGCTGGACTATAGCCCATGGATTCAAAATGCACTTTTTTCTTGAATTCGCAAATGACGATTTCTACCATATTGATAATTAAAAGCATCACTTAACTAACACAAATTTGAAAATTTAGCTCTGAAAACCAATTATTCACAAAAATAGAGAGATTTGAAATCCGAGGCTATTTTGCTTAATTCTGCTGGACTATAGCCCATGGATTCAAAATGCACTTTTTTCTTGAATTCGCAAATGACGATTTCTACCATATTGATAATCATGAGCATCACT
Organism: Orthonevra nobilis; assembly: GCA_963555765.1. NCBI lineage: Eukaryota > Metazoa > Arthropoda > Insecta > Diptera > Syrphidae > Orthonevra > Orthonevra nobilis. The sequence goes on from OY743224.1 coordinate 36,327,577, forward strand.
TAACTAACACAAATTTGAAAATTTAGCTCTGAAAACCAATTATTCACAAAAATAGAGAGATTTGAAATCCGAGGCTATTTTGCTTAATTCTGCTGGACTATAGCCCATGGATTCAAAATGCACTTTTTTCTTGAATTCGCAAATGACTATTTTTATGATATTGATAATCACGAGCATCACTTACTGAACACAAATTTGAAAATTTAGCTCTCACAACCTTTTATTGACAAAAATAGGGAGATTTGAAATCCGAGGCTATTTTGCTTAATTCTGCTGGACTATAGCCGATGGTTTCAAAATGCACTTTTTTCTTGAATTTGCAAACGACGATTTCTTTGATATTAATAATCACGAGCATCACTGACTGAACACAAATTTGAAAATTTAGCTCTGAAAACCAATTATTCACAAAAATAGAGAGATTTGAAATCCGAGGCTATTTTGCTTAATTCTGCTGGACTATAGCCCATGGATTCAAAATGCACTTTTTTCTTGAATTCGCAAATGACGATTTCTACCATATTGATAATCATGAGCATCACTTAACTAACACAAATTTAAAAATTTTGCTCTGACAACCTTTTATTGACAAAAATAGAGAGATTTGAAATCCGAGGCTATTTTGCTTAATTCTGAGGGACTATAGCCCATGGATTCAAAATGCACTTTTTTCTTGAATTCGCAAATGACTATTTTTATGATATTGATAATCACGAGCATCACTTACTGAACACAAATTTGAAAATTTAGCTCTCACAACCTTTTATTGACAAAAATAGGGAGATTTGAAATCCGAGGCTATTTTGCTTAATTCTGCTGGACTATAGCCGATGGTTTCAAAATGCACTTTTTTCTTGAATTTGCAAACGACGATTTCTTTGATATTAATAATCACGAGCATCACTGACTGAACACAAATTTGAAAATTTAGCTCTGAAAACCAATTATTCACAAAAATAGAGAGATTTGAAATCCGAGGCTATTTTGCTTAATTCTGCTGGACTATAGCCCATGGATTCAAAATGCACTTTTTTCTTGAATTCGCAAATGACGATTTCTACCATATTGATAATTAAAAGCATCACTTAACTAACACAAATTTGAAAATTTAGCTCTGAAAACCAATTATTCACAAAAATAGAGAGATTTGAAATCCGAGGCTATTTTGCTTAATTCTGCTGGACTATAGCCCATGGATTCAAAATGCACTTTTTTCTTGAATTCGCAAATGACGATTTCTACCATATTGATAATTAAAAGCATCACTTAACTAACACAAATTTGAAAATTTAGCTCTGAAAACCAATTATTCACAAAAATAGAGAGATTTGAAATCCGAGACTATTTTGCTTAATTTTGCTGGACTATAGCCCATGGATTCAAAATGCACTTTTTTCTTGAATTCGCAAATGACGATTTCTACCATATTGATAATTAAAAGCATCACTTAACTAACACAAATTTGAAAATTTAGCTCTGAAAACTAATTATTCACAAAAATAGAGAGATTTGAAATCCGAGGCTATTTTGCTTAATTCTGCTGGACTATAGCCCATGGATTCAAAATGCACTTTTTTCTTGAATTCGCAAATGACGATTTCTACCATATTGATAATCATGAGCATCACTTAACTAACACAAATTTGAAAATTTAGCTCTGAAAACCAATTATTCACAAAAATAGAGAGATTTGAAATCCGAGGCTATTTTGCTTAATTCTGCTGGACTATAGCCCATGGATTCAAAATGCACTTTTTTCTTGAATTCGCAAATGACTATTTTTATGATATTGATAATCACGAGCATCACTTACTGAACACAAATTTGAAAATTTAGCTCTCACAACCTTTTATTGACAAAAATAGGGAGATTTGAAATCCGAGGCTATTTTGCTTAATTCTGCTGGACTATAGCCGATGGTTTCAAAATGCACTTTTTTCTTGAATTTGCAAACGACGATTTCTTTGATATTAATAATCACGAGCATCACTGACTGAACACAAATTTGAAAATTTAGCTCTGAAAACCAATTATTCACAAAAATAGAGAGATTTGAAATCCGAGGCTATTTTGCTTAATTCTGCTGGACTATAGCCCATGGATTCAAAATGCACTTTTTTCTTGAATTCGCAAATGACGATTTCTACCATATTGATAATCATGAGCATCACTTAACTAACACAAATTTGAAAATTTAGCTCTGAAAACCAATTATTCACAAAAATAGAGAGATTTGAAATCCGAGGCTATTTTGCTTAATTCTGAGGGACTATAGCCCATGGATTCAAAATGCACTTTTTTCTTGAATTCGCAAATGACTATTTTTATGATATTGATAATCACGAGCATCACTTACTGAACACAAATTTGAAAATTTAGCTCTCACAACCTTTTATTGACAAAAATAGGGAGATTTGAAATCCGAGGCTATTTTGCTTAATTCTGCTGGACTATAGCCGATGGTTTCAAAATGGACTTTTTTCTTGAATTTGCAAACGACGATTTCTTTGATATTAATAATCACGAGCATCACTGACTGAACACAAATTTGAAAATTTAGCTCTGAAAACCAATTATTCACAAAAATAGAGAGATTTGAAATCCGAGGCTATTTTGCTTAATTCTGCTGGACTATAGCCCATGGATTCAAAATGCACTTTTTTCTTGAATTCGCAAATGACGATTTCTACCATATTGATAATTAAAAGCATCACTTAACTAACACAAATTTGAAAATTTAGCTCTGAAAACCAATTATTCACAAAAATAGAGAGATTTGAAATCCGAGGCTATTTTGCTTAATTCTGAGGGACTATAGCCCATGGATTCAAAATGCACTTTTTTCTTGAATTCGCAAATGACGATTTCTACCATATTGATAATTAAAAGCATCACTTAACTAACACAAATTTGAAAATTTAGCTCTGAAAACCAATTATTCACAAAAATAGAGAGATTTGAAATCCGAGACTATTTTGCTTAATTCTGCTGGACTATAGCCCATGGATTCAAAATGCACTTTTTTCTTGAATTCGCAAATGACGATTTCTACCATATTGATAATCATGAGCATCACTTAACTAACACAAATTTAAAAATTATGCTCAGACAACCTTTTATTGACAAAAATAGAGAGATTTGAAATCCGAGGCTATTTTGCTTAATTCTGCTGGACTATAGCCCATGGATTCAAAATGCACTTTTTTCTTGAATTCGCAAATGACGATTTCTACCATATTGAAAATTAAAAGCATCACTTACTGAACACAAATTTGAAAATTTAGCTCTGAAAACCAATTATTCACAAAAATAGAGAGATTTGAAATCCGAGGCTATTTTGCTTAATTCTGAGGGACTATAGCCCATGGATTCAAAATGCACTTTTTTCTTGAATTCGCAAATGACTATTTTTATGATATTGATAATCACGAGCATCACTTACTGAACACAAATTCGAAAATTTAGCTCTCACAACCTTTTATTGACAAAAATAGGGAGATTTGAAATCCGAGGCTATTTTGCTTAATTCTGCTGGACTATAGCCCATGGATTCAAAATGCACTTTTTTCTTGAATTCGCAAATGACGATTTCTACCATATTGATAATCATGAGCATCACTTAACTAACACAAATTTGAAAATTTAGCTCTGAAAACCAATTATTCACAAAAATAGAGAGATTTGAAATCCGAGGCTATTTTGCTTAATTCTGCTGGACTATAGCCCATGGATTCAAAATGCACTTTTTTCTTGAATTCGCAAATGACGATTTCTACCATATTGATAATTAAAAGCATCACTTACTGAACACAAATTTGAAAATTTAGCTCTGAAAACCAATTATTCACAAAAATAGAGAGATTTGAAATCCGAGGCTATTTTGCTTAATTCTGCTGGACTATAGCCCATGGATTCAAAATGCACTTTTTTCTTGAATTCGCAAATGACGATTTCTACCATATTGATAATCATGAGCATCACTTAACTAACACAAATTTGAAAATTTAGCTCTGAAAACCAATTATTCACAAAAATAGAGAGATTTGAAATCCGAGGCTATTTTGCTTAATTCTGCTGGACTATAGCCCATGGATTCAAAATGCACTTTTTTCTTGAATTCGCAAATGACGATTTCTACCATATTGATAATTAAAAGCATCACTTAACTAACACAAATTTGAAAATTTAGCTCTGAAAACCAATTATTCACAAAAATAGAGAGATTTGAAATCCGAGGCTATTTTGCTTAATTCTGCTGGACTATAGCCCATGGATTCAAAATGCACTTTTTTCTTGAATTCGCAAATGACGATTTCTACCATATTGATAATTAAAAGCATCACTTACTGAACACAAATTTGAAAATTTAGCTCTGAAAACCAATTATTCACAAAAATAGAGAGATTTGAAATCCGAGGCTATTTTGCTTAATTCTGCTGGACTATAGCCCATGGATTCAAAATGCACTTTTTTCTTGAATTCGCAAATGACGATTTCTACCATATTGATAATCATGAGCATCACTTAACTAACACAAATTTAAAAATTATGCTCAGACAACCTTTTATTGACAAAAATAGAGAGATTTGAAATCCGAGGCTATTTTGCTTAATTCTGCTGGACTATAGCCCATGGATTCAAAATGCACTTTTTTCTTGAATTCGCTAATGACGATTTCTACCATATTGAAAATTAAAAGCATCACTTACTGAACACAAATTTGAAAATTTAGCTCTGAAAACCAATTATTCACAAAAATAGAGAGATTTGAAATCCGAGGCTATTTTGCTTAATTCTGAGGGACTATAGCCCATGGATTCAAAATGCACTTTTTTCTTGAATTCGCAAATGACTATTTTTATGATATTGATAATCACGAGCATCACTTACTGAACACAAATTCGAAAATTTAGCTCTCACAACCTTTTATTGACAAAAATAGGGAGATTTGAAATCCGAGGCTATTTTGCTTAATTCTGCTGGACTATAGCCCATGGATTCAAAATGCACTTTTTTCTTGAATTCGCAAATGACGATTTCTACCATATTGATAATCATGAGCATCACTTAACTAACACAAATTTGAAAATTTAGCTCTGAAAACCAATTATTCACAAAAATAGAGAGATTTGAAATCCGAGGCTATTTTGCTTAATTCTGCTGGACTATAGCCCATGGATTCAAAATGCACTTTTTTCTTGAATTCGCAAATGACGATTTCTACCATATTGATAATTAAAAGCATCACTTTACTAACACAAATTTGAAAATTTAGCTCTGAAAACCAATTATTCACAAAAATAGAGAGATTTGAAATCCGAGGCTATTTTGCTTAATTCTGCTGGACTATAGCCCATGGATTCAAAATGCACTTTTTTCTTGAATTCGCAAATGACGATTTCTACCATATTGATAATTAAAAGCATCACTTACTGAACACAAATTTGAAAATTTAGCTCTGAAAACCAATTATTCACAAAAATAGAGAGATTTGAAATCCGAGGCTATTTTGCTTAATTCTGCTGGACTATAGCCCATGGATTCAAAATGCACTTTTTTCTTGAATTCGCAAATGACGATTTCTACCATATTGATAATCATGAGCATCACTTAACTAACACAAATTTGAAAATTTAGCTCTGAAAACCAATTATTCACAAAAATAGAGAGATTTGAAATCCGAGGCTATTTTGCTTAATTCTGCTGGACTATAGCCCATGGATTCAAAATGCACTTTTTTCTTGAATTCGCAAATGACGATTTCTACCATATTGATAATTAAAAGCATCACTTAACTAACACAAATTTGAAAATTTAGCTCTGAAAACCAATTATTCACAAAAATAGAGAGATTTGAAATCCGAGGCTATTTTGCTTAATTCTGCTGGACTATAGCCCATGGATTCAAAATGCACTTTTTTCTTGAATTCGCAAATGACGATTTCTACCATATTGATAATTAAAAGCATCACTTACTGAACACAAATTTGAAAATTTAGCTCTGAAAACCAATTATTCACAAAAATAGAGAGATTTGAAATCCGAGGCTATTTTGCTTAATTCTGCTGGACTATAGCCCATGGATTCAAAATGCACTTTTTTCTTGAATTCGCAAATGACGATTTCTACCATATTGATAATTAAAAGCATCACTTACTGAACACAAATTTGAAAATTTAGCTCTGAAAACCAATTATTCACAAAAATAGAGAGATTTGAAATCCGAGGCTATTTTGCTTAATTCTGCTGGACTATAGCCCATGGATTCAAAATGCACTTTTTTCTTGAATTCGCAAATGACGATTTCTACCATATTGATAATCATGAGCATCACTTAACTAACACAAATTTGAAAATTTAGCTCTGAAAACCAATTATTCACAAAAATAGAGAGATTTGAAATCCGAGGCTATTTTGCTTAATTCTGCTGGACTATAGCCCATGGATTCAAAATGCACTTTTTTCTTGAATTCGCAAATGACGATTTCTACCATATTGATAATCATGAGCATCACTTAACTAACACAAATTTAAAAATTTTGCTCAGACAACCTTTTATTGACAAAAATAGAGAGATTTGAAATCCGAGGCTATTTTGCTTAATTCTGCTGGACTATAGCCCATGGATTCAAAATGCACTTTTTTCTTGAATTCGCAAATGACGATTTCTACCATATTGATAATTAAAAGCATCACTTAACTAACACAAATTTGAAAATTTAGCTCTGAAAACCAATTATTCACAAAAATAGAGAGATTTGAAATCCGAGGCTATTTTGCTTAATTCTGCTGGACTATAGCCCATGGATTCAAAATGCACTTTTTTCTTGAATTCGCAAATGACGATTTCTACCATATTGATAATTAAAAGCATCACTTACTGAACACAAATTTGAAAATTTAGCTCTGAAAACCAATTATTCACAAAAATAGAGAGATTTGAAATCCGAGGCTATTTTGCTTAATTCTGCTGGACTATAGCCCATGGATTCAAAATGCACTTTTTTCTTGAATTCGCAAATGACGATTTCTACCATATTGATAATTAAAAGCATCACTTAACTAACACAAATTTGAAAATTTAGCTCTGAAAACCAATTATTCACAAAAATAGAGAGATTTGAAATCCGAGGCTATTTTGCTTAATTCTGCTGGACTATAGCCCATGGATTCAAAATGCACTTTTTTCTTGAATTCGCAAATGACGATTTCTACCATATTGATAATTAAAAGCATCACTTAACTAACAAAAATTTGAAAATTTAGCTCTGAAAACCAATTATTCACAAAAATAGAGAGATTTGAAATCCGAGGCTATTTTGCTTAATTCTGCTGGACTATAGCCCATGGATTCAAAATGCACTTTTTTCTTGAATTCGCAAATGACGATTTCTACCATATTGATAATTAAAAGCATCACTTAACTAACACAAATTTGAAAATTTAGCTCTGAAAACCAATTATTCACAAAAATAGAGAGATTTGAAATCCGAGGCTATTTTGCTTAATTCTGCTGGACTATAGCCCATGGATTCAAAATGCACTTTTTTCTTGAATTCGCAAATGACGATTTCTACCATATTGATAATTAAAAGCATCACTTACTGAACACAAATTTGAAAATTTAGCTCTGAAAACCAATTATTCACAAAAATAAAGAGATTTGAAATCCGAGGCTATTTTGCTTAATTCTGCTGGACTATAGCCCATGGATTCAAAATGCACTTTTTTCTTGAATTCGCAAATGACGATTTCTACCATATTGATAATTAAAAGCATCACTTAACTAACACAAATTTGAAAATTTAGCTCTGAGAACCAATTATTCACAAAAATAGAGAGATTTGAAATCCGAGGCTATTTTGCTTAATTCTGCTGGACTATAGCCCATGGATTCAAAATGCACTTTTTTCTTGAATTCGCAAATGACGATTTCTACCATATTGATAATCATGAGCATCACTTAACTAACACAGATTTGAAAATTTAGCTCTGAAAACCAATTATTCACAAAAATAGAGAGATTTGAAATCCGAGGCTATTTTGCTTAATTCTGCTGGACTATAGCCCATGGATTCAAAATGCACTTTTTTCTTGAATTCGCAAATGACGATTTCTACCATATTGATAATTAAAAGCATCACTTAACTAACACAAATTTGAAAATTTAGCTCTGAAAACCAATTATTCACAAAAATAGAGAGATTTGAAATCCGAGGCTATTTTGCTTAATTCTGCTGGACTATAGCCCATGGATTCAAAATGCACTTTTTTCTTGAATTCGCAAATGACGATTTCTACCATATTGATAATTAAAAGCATCACTTAACTAACACAAATTTGAAAATTTAGCTCTGAAAACCAATTATTCACAAAAATAGAGAGATTTGAAATCCGAGGCTATTTTGCTTAATTCTGAGGGACTATAGCCCATGGATTCAAAATGCACTTTTTTCTTGAATTCGCAAATGACGATTTCTACCATATTGATAATTAAAAGCATCACTTAACTAACACAAATTTGAAAATTTAGCTCTGAAAACCAATTATTCACAAAAATAGAGAGATTTGAAATCCGAGGCTATTTTGCTTAATTCTGCTGGACTATAGCCCATGGATTCAAAATGCACTTTTTTCTTGAATTCGCAAATGACGATTTCTACCATATTGATAATTAAAAGCATCACTTACTGAACACAAATTTGAAAATTTAGCTCTGAAAACCAATTATTCACAAAAATAGAAAGATTTGAAATCCGAGGCTATTTTGCTTAATTCTGCTGGACTATAGCCCATGGATTCAAAATGCACTTTTTTCTTGAATTCGCAAATGACGATTTCTACCATATTGATAATTAAAAGCATCACTTAACTAACACAAATTTGAAAATTTAGCTCTGAGAACCAATTATTCACAAAAATAGAGAGATTTGAAATCCGAGGCTATTTTGCTTAATTCTGCTGGACTATAGCCCATGGATTCAAAATGCACTTTTTTCTTGAATTCGCAAATGACGATTTCTACCATATTGATAATCATGAGCATCACTTAACTAACACAGATTTGAAAATTTAGCTCTGAAAACCAATTATTCACAAAAATAGAGAGATTTGAAATCCGAGGCTATTTTGCTTAATTCTGCTGGACTATGCCCATGGATTCAAAATGCACTTTTTTCTTGAATTCGCAAATGACGATTTCTACCATATTGATAATCATGAGCATCACTTAACTAACACAGATTTGAAAATTTAGCTCTGAAAACCAATTATTCACAAAAATAGAGAGATTTGAAATCCGAGGCTATTTTGCTTAATTCTGCTGGACTATAGCCCATGGATTCAAAATGCACTTTTTTCTTGAATTCGCAAATGACGATTTCTACCATATTGATAATTAAAAGCATCACTTAACTAACACAAATTTGAAAATTTAGCTCTGAAAACCAATTATTCACAAAAATAGAGAGATTTGAAATCCGAGGCTATTTTGCTTAATTCTGCTGGACTATAGCCCATGGATTCAAAATGCACTTTTTTCTTGAATTCGCAAATGACGATTTCTACCATATTGATAATTAAAAGCATCACTTAACTAACACAAATTTGAAAATTTAGCTCTGAAAACCAATTATTCACAAAAATAGAGAGATTTGAAATCCGAGGCTATTTTGCTTAATTCTGCTGGACTATAGCCCATGGATTCAAAATGCACTTTTTTCTTGAATTCGCAAATGACGATTTCTACCATATTGATAATCATGAGCATCACTTAACTAACACAAATTTAAAAATTTTGCTCAGACAACCTTTTATTGACAAAAATAGAGAGATTTGAAATCCGAGGCTATTTTGCTTAATTCTGCTGGACTATAGCCCATGGATTCAAAATGCACTTTTTTCTTGAATTCGCAAATGACGATTTCTGCCATATTGATAATCATGAGCATCACTTAACTAACACAGATTTGAAAATTTAGCTCTGAAAACCAATTATTCACAAAAATAAAGAGATTTGAAATCCGAGGCTATTTTGCTTAATTCTGCTGGACTATAGCCCATGGATTCAAAATGCACTTTTTTCTTGAATTCGCAAATGACGATTTCTACCATATTGATAATCATGAGCATCACTTAACTATCACAAATTTAAAAATTTTGCTCAGACAACCTTTTATTGACAAAAATAGAGAGATTTGAAATCCGAGGCTATTTTGCTTAATTCTGCTGGACTATAGCCCATGGATTCAAAATGCACTTTTTTCTTGAATTCGCAAATGACGATTTCTACCATATTGATAATTAAAAGCATCACTTACTGAACACAAATTTGAAAATTTAGCTCTGAAAACCAATTATTCACAAAAATAGAGAGATTTGAAATCCGAGGCTATTTTGCTTAATTCTGCTGGACTATAGCCCATGGATTCAAAATGCACTTTTTTCTTGAATTCGCAAATGACGATTTCTGCCATATTGATAATTAAAAGCATCACTTAACTAACACAAATTTGAAAATTTAGCTCTGAAAACCAATTATTCACAAAAATAGAGAGATTTGAAATCCGAGGCTATTTTGCTTAATTCTGCTGGACTATAGCCCATGGATTCAAAATGCACTTTTTTCTTGAATTCGCAAATGACGATTTCTACCATATTGATAATTAAAAGCATCACTTAACTAACACAAATTTGAAAATTTAGCTCTGAAAACCAATTATTCACAAAAATAGAGAGATTTGAAATCCGAGGCTATTTTGCTTAATTCTGCTGGACTATAGCCCATGGATTCAAAATGCACTTTTTTCTTGAATTCGCAAATGACGATTTCTGCCATATTGATAATCATGAGCATCACTTAACTAACACAAATTTGAAAATTTAGCTCTGAAAACCAATTATTCACAAAAATAGAGAGATTTGAAATCCGAGGCTATTTTGCTTAATTCTGCTGGACTATAGCCCATGGATTCAAAATGCACTTTTTTCTTGAATTCGCAAATGACGATTTCTACCATACTGATAATTAAAAGCATCACTTACTGAACACAAATTTGAAAATATAGCTCTGAAAACCAATTATTCACAAAAATAAAGAGATTTGAAATCCGAGGCTATTTTGCTTAATTCTGCTGGACTATAGCCCACGGATTCAAAATGCACTTTTTTCTTGAATTCGCAAATGACGATTTCTGCCATATTGATAATCATGAGCATCACTTAACTAACACAGATTTGAAAATTTAGCTCTGAAAACCAATTATTCACAAAAATAAAGAGATTTGAAATCCGAGGCTATTTTGCTTAATTCTGCTGGACTATAGCCCATGGATTCAAAATGCACTTTTTTCTTGAATTCTCAAATGACGATTTCTACCATATTGATAATTAAAAGCATCACTTACTGAACACAAATTTGAAAATTTAGCTCTGAAAACCAATTATTCACAAAAATAGAGAGATTTGAAATCCGAGGCTATTTTGCTTAATTCTGCTGGACTATAGCCCATGGATTCAAAATGCACTTTTTTCTTGAATTCGCAAATGACGATTTCTACCATATTGATAATTAAAAGCATCACTTAACTAACACAAATTTGAAAATTTAGCTCTGAAAACCAATTATTCACAAAAATAGAGAGATTTGAAATCCGAGGCTATTTTGCTTAATTCTGCTGGACTATAGCCCATGGATTCAAAATGCACTTTTTTCTTGAATTCGCAAATGACGATTTCTACCATATTGATAATTAAAAGCATCACTTAACTAACACAAATTTGAAAATTTAGCTCTGAAAACCAATTATTCACAAAAATAGAGAGATTTGAAATCCGAGGCTATTTTGCTTAATTCTGCTGGACTATAGCCCATGGATTCAAAATGCACTTTTTTCTTGAATTCGCAAATGACGATTTCTGCCATATTGATAATCATAAGCATCACTTAACTAACACAAATTTGAAAATTTAGCTCTGAAAACCAATTATTCACAAAAATAGAGAGATTTGAAATCCGAGGCTATTTTGCTTAATTCTTCTGGACTATAGCCCATGGATTCAAAATGCACTTTTTTCTTGAATTCGCAAATGACGATTTCTACCATACTGATAATTAAAAGCATCACTTACTGAACACAAATTTGAAAATATAGCTCTGAAAACCAATTATTCACAAAAATAAAGAGATTTGAAATCCGAGGCTATTTTGCTTAATTCTGCTGGACTATAGCCCATGGATTCAAAATGCACTTTTTTCTTGAATTCGCAAATGACGATTTCTGCCATATTGATAATCATGAGCATCACTTAACTAACACAGATTTGAAAATTTAGCTCTGAAAACCAATTATTCACAAAAATAAAGAGATTTGAAATCCGAGGCTATTTTGCTTAATTCTGCTGGACTATAGCCCATGGATTCAAAATGCACTTTTTTCTTGAATTCGCAAATGACGATTTCTACCATATTGATAATTAAAAGCATCACTTACTGAACACAAATTTGAAAATTTAGCTCTGAAAACCAATTATTCACAAAAATAGAGAGATTTGAAATCCGAGGCTATTTTGCTTAATTCTGCTGGACTATAGCCCATGGATTCAAAATGCACTTTTTTCTTGAATTCGCAAATGACGATTTCTACCATATTGATAATCAGGAGCATCACTTAACTAACACAGATTTGAAAATTTAGCTCTGAAAACCAATTATTCACAAAAATAGAGAGATTTGAAATCCGAGGCTATTTTGCTTAATTCTGCTGGACTATAGCCCATGGATTCAAAATGCACTTTTTTCTTGAATTCGCAAATGACGATTTCTACCATATTGATAATTAAAAGCATCACTTAACTAACACAAATTTGAAAATTTAGCTCTGAAAACCAATTATTCACAAAAATAGAGAGATTTGAAATCCGAGGCTATTTTGCTTAATTCTGCTGGACTATAGCCCATGGATTCAAAATGCACTTTTTTCTTGAATTCGCAAATGACGATTTCTACCATATTGAAAATTAAAAGCATCACTTACTGAACACAAATTTGAAAATATAGCTCTGAAAACCAATTATTCACAAAAATAAAGAGATTTGAAATCCGAGGCTATTTTGCTTAATTCTGCTGGACTATAGCCCATGGATTCAAAATGCACTTTTTTCTTGAATTCGCAAATGACGATTTCTGCCATATTGATAATCATGAGCATCACTTAACTAACACAGATTTGAAAATTTAGCTCTGAAAACCAATTATTCACAAAAATAAAGAGATTTGAAATCCGAGGTTATTTTGCTTAATTCTGCTGGACTATAGCCCATGGATTCAAAATGCACTTTTTTCTTGAATTCGCAAATGACGATTTCTACCATATTGATAATTAAAAGCATCACTTACTGAACACAAATTTGAAAATTTAGCTCTGAAAACCAATTATTCACAAAAATAGAGAGATTTGAAATCCGAGGCTATTTTGCTTAATTCTGCTGGACTATAGCCCATGGATTCAAAATGCACTTTTTTCTTGAATTCGCAAATGACGATTTCTACCATATTGATAATCAGGAGCATCACTTAACTAACACAGATTTGAAAATTTAGCTCTGAAAACCAATTATTCACAAAAATAGAGAGATTTGAAATCCGAGGCTATTTTGCTTAATTCTGAGGGACTATAGCCCATGGATTCAAAATGCACTTTTTTCTTGAATTCGCAAATGACTATTTTTATGATATTGATAATCACGAGCATCACTTACTGAACACAAATTTGAAAATTTAGCTCTGAAAACCAATTATTCACAAAAATAGAGAGATTTGAAATCCGAGGCTTTTTTGCTTAATTCTGCTGGACTATAGCCCATGGATTCAAAATGCACTTTTTTCTTGAATTCGCAAATGACGATTTCTACCATATTGATAATCATGAGCATCACTTAACTAACACAGATTTGAAAATTTAGCTCTGAAAACCAATTATTCACAAAAATAGAGAGATTTGAAATCCGAGGCTTTTTTGCTTAATTCTGCTGGACTATAGCCCATGGATTCAAAATGCACTTTTTTCTTGAATTCGCAAATGACGATTTCTACCATATTGATAATCATGAGCATCACTTAACTAACACAGATTTGAAAATTTAGCTCTGAAAACCAATTATTCACAAAAATAGAGAGATTTGAAATCCGAGGCTATTTTGCTTAATTCTGCTGGACTATAGCCCATGGATTCAAAATGCAGTTTTTCTTGAATTCGCAAATGACGATTTCTACCATATTGATAATCATGAGCATCACTTAACTAACACAGATTTGAAAATTTAGCTCTGAAAACCAATTATTCACAAAAATAGAGAGATTTGAAATCCGAGGCTATTTTGCTTAATTCTGCTGGACTATAGCCCATGGATTCAAAATGCAGTTTTTCTTGAATTCGCAAATGACGATTTCTATCATATTGATAATCATGAGCATCACTTAACTAACACAAATTTAAAAATTTAGCTCTGAAAACCAATTATTCACAAAAATAGAGAGATTTGAAATCCGAGGCTATTTTGCTTAATTCTGCTGGACTATAGCCCATGGATTCAAAATGCACTTTTTTCTTGAATTCGCAAATGACTATTTTTATGATATTGATAATCACGAGCATCACTTACTGAACACAAATTTGAAAATTTAGCTCTGAAAACCAATTATTCACAAAAATAGAGAGATTTGAAATCCGAGGCTTTTTTGCTTAATTCTGCTGGACTATAGCCCATGGATTCAAAATGCACTTTTTTCTTGAATTCGCAAATGACGATTTCTACCATATTGATAATCATGAGCATCACTTAACTAACACAGATTTGAAAATTTAGCTCTGAAAACCAATTATTCACAAAAATAGAGAGATTTGAAATCCGAGGCTTTTTTGCTTAATTCTGCTGGACTATAGCCCATGGATTCAAAATGCACTTTTTTCTTGAATTCGCAAATGACGATTTCTACCATATTGATAATCATGAGCATCACTTAACTAACACAGATTTGAAAATTTAGCTCTGAAAACCAATTATTCACAAAAATAGAGAGATTTGAAATCCGAGGCTATTTTGCTTAATTCTGCTGGACTATAGCCCATGGATTCAAAATGCAGTTTTTCTTGAATTCGCAAATGACGATTTCTATCATATTGATAATCATGAGCATCACTTAACTAACACAAATTTAAAAATTTTGCTCAGACCTTTTATTGACAAAAATAGAGAGATTTGAAATCCGAGGCTATTTTGCTTAATTCTGCTGGACTATAGCCCATGGATTCAAAATGCACTTTTTTCTTGAATTCGCAAATGACGATTTCTACCATATTGAAAATTAAAAGCATCACTTACTGAACACAAATTTGAAAATTTAGCTCTGAAAACCAATTATTCACAAAAATAGAGAGATTTGAAATCCGAGGCTATTTTGCTTAATTCTGAGGGACTATAGCCCATGGATTCAAAATGCACTTTTTTCTTGAATTCGCAAATGACTATTTTTATGATATTGATAATCACGAGCATCACTTACTGAACACAAATTTGAAAATTTAGCTCTGAAAACCAATTATTCACAAAAATAGAGAGATTTGAAATCCGAGGCTTTTTTGCTTAATTCTGCTGGACTATAGCCCAGGGATTAAAAATGCACTTTTTTCTTGAATTCGCAAATGATGATTTCTACCATATTGATAATTAAAAGCATCACTTAACTAACACAAATTTGAAAATTTAGCTCTGAAAACCAATTATTCACAAAAATAGAGAGATTTGAAATCCGAGGCTATTTTGCTTAATTCTGCTGGACTATAGCCCATGGATTCAAAATGCACTTTTTTCTTGAATTCGCAAATGACGATTTCTACCATATTGAAAATTAAAAGCATCACTTAACTAACACAAATTTGAAAATTTAGCTCTGAAAACCAATTATTCACAAAAATAAAGAGATTTGAAATCCGAGGCTATTTTGCTTAATTCTGCTGGACTATAGCCCATGGATTCAAAATGCACTTTTTTCTTGAATTCGCAAATGACGATTTCTACCATATTGATAATTAAAAGCATCACTTAACTAACATAAATTTGAAAATTTAGCTCTGAAAACCAATTATTCACAAAAATAGAGAGATTTGAAATCCGAGGCTATTTTGCTTAATTCTGCTGGACTATAGCCCATGGATTCAAAATGCACTTTTTTCTTGAATTCGCAAATGACGATTTCTACCATATTGATAATTAAAAGCATCACTTAACTAACACAAATTTGAAAATTTAGCTCTGAAAACCAATTATTCACAAAAATAGAGAGATTTGAAATCCGAGGCTATTTTGCTTAATTCTGCTGGACAGCCCATGGATTCAAAATGCACTTTTTTCTTGAATTCGCAAATGACGATTTCTACCATATTGATAATCATGAGCATCACTTAACTAACACAGATTTGAAAATTTAGCTCTGAAAACCAATTATTCACAAAAATAGAGAGATTTGAAATCCGAGGCTGTTTTGCTTAATTCTGCTGGACTATAGCCCATGGATTCAAAATGCACTTTTTTCTTGAATTCGCAAATGACGATTTCTACCATATTGATAATTAAAAGCATCACTTAACTAACACAAATTTGAAAATTCAGCTCTGAAAACCAATTATTCACAAAAATAGAGAGATTTGAAATCCGCAAATGACGATTTCTACCATATTGATAATCATGAGCATCACTTAACTAACACAAATTTGAAAATTTAGCTCTGAAAACCAATTATTCACAAAAATAGAGAGATTTGAAATCCGAGGCTATTTTGCTTAATTCTGCTGGACTATAGCCCATGGATTCAAAATGCACTTTTTTCTTGAATTCGCAAATGACGATTTCTACCATATTGATAATTAAAAGCATCACTTAACTAACACAAATTTGAAAATTCAGCTCTGAAAACCAATTATTCACAAAAATAGAGAGATTTGAAATCCGCAAATGACGATTTCTACCATATTGATAATCATGAGCATCACTTAACTAACACAAATTTGAAAATTTAGCTCTGAAAACCAATTATTCACAAAAATAGAGAGATTTGAAATCCGAGGCTATTTTGCTTAATTCTGCTGGACTATAGCCCATGGATTCAAAATGCACTTTTTTCTTGAATTCGCAAATGACGATTTCTACCATATTGATAATCATGAGCATCACTTAACTAACACAAATTTAAAAATTTTGCTCAGACAACCTTTTATTGACAAAAATAGAGAGATTTGAAATCCGAGGCTATTTTGCTTAATTCTGCTGGACTATAGCCCATGGATTCAAAATGCACTTTTTTCTTGAATTCGCAAATGACGATTTCTACCATATTGATAATTAAAAGCATCACTTAACTTACACAAATTTGAAAATTTAGCTCTGAAAACCAATTATTCACAAAAATAGAGAGATTTGAAATCCGAGGCTATTTTGCTTAATTCTGAGGGACTATAGCCCATGGATTCAAAATGCACTTTTTTCTTGAATTCGCAAATCACGATTTCTACCATATTGATAATTAAAAGCATCACTTAACTAACACAAATTTGAAAATTTAGCTCTGAAAACCAATTATTCACAAAAATAGAGAGATTTGAAATCCGAGGCTATTTTGCTTAATTCTGCTGGACTATAGCCCATGGATTCAAAATGCACTTTTTTCTTGAATTCGCAAATGACGATTTCTACCATATTGATAATCATGAGCATCACTTAACTAACACAAATTTGAAAATTTAGCTCTGAAAACCAATTATTCACAAAAATAGAGAGATTTGAAATCCGAGGCTATTTTGCTTAATTCTGCTGGACTATAGCCCATGGATTCAAAATGCACTTTTTTCTTGAATTCGCAAATGACGATTTCTACCATATTGATAATTAAAAGCATCACTTAACTAACACAAATTTTAAAATTTAGCTCTGAAAACCAATTATTCACAAAAATAGAGAGATTTGAAATCCGAGGCTATTTTGCTTAACTCTGAGGGACTATAGCCCATGGATTCAAAATGCACTTTTTTCTTGAATTCGCAAATGACGATTTCTACCATATTGATAATTAAAAGCATCACTTAACTAACACAAATTTGAAAATTCAGCTCTGAAAACCAATTATTCACAAAAATAGAGAGATTTGAAATCCGAGGCTATTTTGCTTAACTCTGAGGGACTATAGCCCATGGATTCAAAATGCACTTTTTTCTTGAATTCGCAAATGACGATTTCTACCATATTGATAATTAAAAGCATCACTTAACTAACACAAATTTTAAAATTTAGCTCTGAAAACCAATTATTCACAAAAATAGAGAGATTTGAAATCCGCAAATGACGATTTCTACCATATTGATAATCATGAGCATCACTTAACTAACACAAATTTGAAAATTTAGCTCTGAAAACCAATTATTCACAAAAATAGAGAGATTTGAAATCCGAGGCTATTTTGCTTAACTCTGAGGGACTATAGCCCATGGATTCAAAATGCACTTTTTTCTTGAATTCGCAAATGACGATTTCTACCATATTGATAATTAAAAGCATCACTTAACTAACACAAATTTTAAAATTTAGCTCTGAAAACCAATTATTCACAAAAATAGAGAGATTTGAAATCCGCAAATGACGATTTCTACCATATTGATAATCATGAGCATCACTTAACTAACACAAATTTGAAAATTTAGCTCTGAAAACCAATTATTCACAAAAATAGAGAGATTTGAAATCCGAGGCTATTTTGCTTAATTCTGCTGGACTATAGCCCATGGATTCAAAATGCACTTTTTTCTTGAATTCGCAAATGACGATTTCTACCATATTGATAATCATGAGCATCACTTAACTAACACAAATTTAAAAATTTTGCTCAGACAACCTTTTATTGACAAAAATAGAGAGATTTGAAATCCGAGGCTATTTTGCTTAATTCTGCTGGACTATAGCCCATGGATTCAAAATGCACTTTTTTCTTGAATTCGCAAATGACGATTTCTACCATATTGATAATTAAAAGCATCACTTAACTTACACAAATTTGAAAATTTAGCTCATTATTCACAAAAATAGAGAGATTTGAAATCCGAGGCTATTTTGCTTAATTCTGAGGGACTATAGCCCATGGATTCAAAATGCACTTTTTTCTTGAATTCGCAAATCACGATTTCTACCATATTGATAATTAAAAGCATCACTTAACTAACACAAATTTGAAAATTTAGCTCTGAAAACCAATTATTCCACAAAAATAGAGAGATTTGAAATCCGAGGCTATTTTGCTTAATTCTGCTGGACTAAAGCCCATGGATTCAAAATGCACTTTTTTCTTGAATTCGCAAATGACGATTTCTACCATATTGATAATTAAAAGCATCACTTAACTAACACAAATTTGAAAATTTAGCTCTGAAAACCAATTATTCACAAAAATAGAGAGATTTGAAATCCGAGGCTATTTTGCTTAATTCTGAGGGACTATAGCCCATGGATTCAAAATGCACTTTTTTCTTGAATTCGCAAATCACGATTTCTACCATATTGATAATTAAAAGCATCACTTAACTAACACAAATTTGAAAATTTAGCTCTGAAAACCAATTATTCACAAAAATAGAGAGATTTGAAATCCGAGGCTATTTTGCTTAATTCTGCTGACTATAGCCCATGGATTCAAATGCACTTTTTTCTTGAATTCGCAAATGACGATTTCTACCATATTGATAATTAAAAGCATCACTTAACTAACACAAATTTTAAAATTTAGCTCTGAAAACCAATTATTCACAAAATAGAGAGATTTGAAATCCGAGGCTATTTTGCTTAACTCTGAGGGACTATAGCCCATGGATTCAAAATGCACTTTTTTCTTGAATTCGCAAATGACGATTTCTACCATATTGATAATTAAAAGCATCACTTAACTAACACAAATTTGAAAATTCAGCTCTGAAAACCAATTATTCACAAAAATAGAGAGATTTGAAATCCGAGGGCTATTTTGCTTAACTCTGAGGGACTATAGCCCATGGATTCAAAATGCACTTTTTTCTTGAATTCGCAAATGACGATTTCTACCATATTGATAATTAAAAGCATCACTTAACTAACACAAATTTTAAAATTTAGCTCTGAAAACCAATTATTCACAAAAATAGAGAGATTTGAAATCCGAGGCTATTTTGCTTAACTCTGAGGGACTATAGCCCATGGATTCAAATGCACTTTTTCTTTGAATTCGCAAATGACGATTTCTACCATATTGATAATTAAAGCATCACTTAACTAACACAAATTTGAAAATTCAGCTCTGAAAACCAATTATTCACAAAAATAGAGAGATTTGAAATCCGAGGCTATTTTGCTTAATTGTGCTGGACTATAGCCCATGGATTCAAAATGCACTTTTTCTTGAATTCGCAAATGACGATTTCTACCATATTGGATAATTAAAAGCATCACTTAACTAACACAAATTTGAAAATTTAGCTCTGAAAACCAATTATTCACAAAAATAGAGAGATTTGAAATCCGAGGCTATTTTGCTTAATTCTGCTGGACTATAGCCCATGGATTCAAAATGCACTTTTTTCTTGAATTCGCAAATGACGATTTCTACCATATTGATAATCATGAGCATCAGTTAACTAACACAAATTTAAAAATTTTGCTCAGACAACCTTTATTGACAAAAATAGAGAGATTTGAAATCCGAGGCTATTTTGCTTAATTCTGCTGGACTATAGCCCATGGATTCAAAATGCACTTTTTCTTGAATTCGCAAATGACGATTTCTACCATATTGATAATTAAAAGCATCACTTAACTAACACAAATTTGAAAATTTAGCTCTGAAAACCAATTATTCACAAAAATAGAGAGATTTGAAATCCGAGGCTATTTTGCTTAACTCTGAGGGACTATAGCCCATGATTCAAAATGCACTTTTTTCTTGAATTCGCAAATGACGATTTCTACCATATTGATAATAAAAGCATCACTTAACTAACACAAATTGAAATTCAGCTCTGAAAACCAATTATTCACAAAATAGAGAGATTTGAAATCCGAGGCTATTTTGCTTAATTGTGCTGGACTATAGCCCATGGATTCAAAATGCACTTTTTTCTTGAATTCGCAAATGACGATTTCTACCATATTGATAATTAAAAGCATCACTTAACTAACACAAATTTGAAAATTTAGCTCTGAAAACCAATTATTCACAAAAATAGAGAGATTGAAATCCGAGGCTATTTTGCTTAATTCTGCTGGACTATAGCCCATGGATTCAAAATGCACTTTTTTCTTGAATTCGCAATGACGATTTCTACCATATGATAATCATGAGCATCAGTTAACTAACACAAATTTAAAAATTTTGCTCAGACAACCTTTTATTGACAAAAATAGAGAGATTTGAAATCCGAGGCTATTTTGCTTAATTCTGCTGGACTATAGCCCATGGATCAAAATGCACTTTTTTTCTTGAATTCGCAAATGACGATTTCTACCTTATTGATAATTAAAAGCATATTAAAAGCATCACTTAACTAACACAAATTTGAAAATTTAGCTCTGAAAACCAATTATTCACAAAAATAGAGAGATTTGAAATCCGAGGCTATTTTGCTTAATTCTGAGGGACTATAGCCCATGGATTCAAAATGCACTTTTTTCTTGAATTCGCAAATCACGATTTCTACCATATTGATAATTAAAAGCATCACTTAACTAACACAAATTTGAAAATTTAGCTCTGAAAACCAATTATTCACAAAAATAGAGAGATTTGAAATCCGAGGCTATTTTGCTTAATTCTTATAGCCCATGGATTCAAAATGCACTTTTTTCTTGAATTCGCAAATGACGATTTCTACCATATTGATAATTAAAAGCATCACTTAACTAACACAAATTTGAAAATTTAGCTCTGAAAACCAATTATTCACAAAAATAGAGAGATTTGAAATCCGAGGCTATTTTGCTTAATTCTGAGGGACTATAGCCCATGGATTCAAAATGCACTTTTTTCTTGAATTCGCAAATGACGATTTCTACCATATTGATAATTAAAAGCATCACTTAACTAACACAAATTTGAAAATTTAGCTCTGAAAACCAATTATTCACAAAAATAGAGAGATTTGAAATCCGAGGCTATTTGGCTTAATTCTGCTGGACTATAGCCCATGGATTCAAAATGCACTTTTTTCTTGAATTCGCAAATGACGATTTCTACCATATTGATAATCATGAGCATCACTTAACTAACACAAATTTAAAAATTTTGCTCAGACAACCTTTTATTGACAAAAATAGAGAGATTTGAAATCCGAGGCTATTTTGCTTAATTCTGCTGGACTATAGCCCATGGATTCAAAATGCACTTTTTTCTTGAATTCGCAAATGACGATTTCTACCATATTGATAATTAAAAGCATCACTTAACTAACACAAATTTGAAAATTTAGCTCTGAAAACCAATTATTCACAAAAATAGAGAGATTTGAAATCCGAGGCTATTTTGCTTAATTCTGAGGGACTATAGCCCATGGATTCAAAATGCACTTTTTTCTTGAATTCGCAAATCACGATTTCTACCATATTGATAATTAAAAGCATCACTTAACTAACACAAATTTGAAAATTTAGCTCTGAAAACCAATTATTCACAAAAATAGAGAGATTTGAAATCCGAGGCTATTTTGCTTAATTCTGCTGGACTATAGCCCATGGATTCAAAATGCACTTTTTTCTTGAATTCGCAAATGACGATTTCTACCATATTGATAATTAAAAGCATCACTTAACTAACACAAATTTGAAAATTTAGCTCTGAAAACCAATTATTCACAAAAATAGAGAGATTTGAAATCCGAGGCTATTTTGCTTAATTCTGAGGGACTATAGCCCATGGATTCAAAATGCACTTTTTTCTTGAATTCGCAAATCACGATTTCTACCATATTGATAATTAAAAGCATCACTTAACTAACACAAATTTGAAAATTTAGCTCTGAAAACCAATTATTCACAAAAATAGAGAGATTTGAAATCCGAGGCTATTTTGCTTAATTCTGCTGGACTATAGCCCATGGATTCAAAATGCACTTTTTTCTTGAATTCGCAAATGACGATTTCTACCATATTGATAATTAAAAGCATCACTTAACTAACACAAATTTTAAAATTTAGCTCTGAAAACCAATTATTCACAAAAATAGAGAGATTTGAAATCCGAGGCTAATTTGCTTAACTCTGAGGGACTATAGCCCATGGATTCAAAATGCACTTTTTTCTTGAATTCGCAAATGACGATTTCTACCATATTGATAATTAAAAGCATCACTTAACTAACACAAATTTGAAAATTCAGCTCTGAAAACCAATTATTCACAAAAATAGAGAGATTTGAAATCCGAGGCTATTTTGCTTAATTGTGCTGGACTATAGCCCATGGATTCAAAATGCACTTTTTTCTTGAATTCGCAAATGACGATTTCTACCATATTGATAATTAAAAGCATCACTTAACTAACACAAATTTGAAATTCAGCTCTGAAAACCAATTATTCACAAAAATAGAGAGATTTGAAATCCGAGGCTATTTTGCTTAATTGTGCTGGACTATAGCCCATGGATTCAAAATGCACTTTTTTCATGAATTCGCAAATGACGATTTCTACCATATTGATAATTAAAAGCATCACTTAACTAACACAAATTTGAAAATTTAGCTCTGAAAACCAATTATTCACAAAAATAGAGAGATTTGAAATCCGAGGCTATTTTGCTTAATTGTGCTGGACTATAGCCCATGGATTCAAAATGCACTTTTTTCTTGAATTCGCAAATGACGATTTCTACCATATTGATAATTAAAAGCATCACTTAACTAACACAAATTTGAAAATTTAGCTCTGAAAACCAATTATTCACAAAAATAGAGAGATTTGAAATCCGAGGCTATTTTGCTTAATTCTGCTGGACTATAGCCCATGGATTCAAAATGCACTTTTTTCTTGAATTCGCAAATGACGATTTCTACCATATTGATAATTAAAAGCATCACTTAACTAACACAAATTTGAAAATTCAGCTCTGAAAACCAATTATTCACAAAAATAGAGAGATTTGAAATCCGAGGCTATTTTGCTTAATTCTGAGGGACTATAGCCCATGGATTCAAAATGCACTTTTTTCTTGAATTCGCAAATGACGATTTCTACCATATTGATAATTAAAAGCATCACTTAACTAACACAAATTTGAAAATTTAGCTCTGAAAACCAATTATTCACAAAAATAGAGAGATTTGAAATCCGAGGCTATTTTGCTTAATTCTGCTGGACTATAGCCCATGGATTCAAAATGCACTTTTTTCTTGAATTCGCAAATGACGATTTCTACCATATTGATAATTAAAAGCATCACTTAACTAACACAAATTTGAAAATTTAGCTCTGAAAACCAATTATTCACAAAAATAGAGAGATTTGAAATCCGAGGCTATTTTGCTTAATTCTGCTGGACTATAGCCCATGGATTCAAAATGCACTTTTTTCTTGAATTCGCAAATGACGATTTCTACCATATTGATAATCATGAGCATCACTTAACTAACACAAATTTAAAAATTTTGCTCAGACAACCTTTTATTGACAAAAATAGAGAGATTTGAAATCCGAGGCTATTTTGCTTAATTCTGCTGGACTATAGCCCATGGATTCAAAATGCACTTTTTTCTTGAATTCGCAAATGACGATTTCTACCATATTGATAATTAAAAGCATCACTTAAATAACACAAATTTGAAAATTTAGCTCTGAAAACCAATTATTCACAAAAATAGAGAGATTTGAAATCCGAGGCTATTTTGCTTAATTGTGCTGGACTATAGCCCATGGATTCAAAATGCACTTTTTTCTTGAATTCGCAAATGACGATTTCTACCATATTGATAATTAAAAGCATCACTTAACTAACACAAATTTGAAAATTTAGCTCTGAAAACCAATTATTCACAAAAATAGAGAGATTTGAAATCCGAGGCTATTTTGCTTAATTGTGCTGGACTATAGCCCATGGATTCAAAATGCACTTTTTTCTTGAATTCGCAAATGACGATTTCTACCATATTGATAATTAAAAGCATCACTTAACTAACACAAATTTGAAAATTTAGCTCTGAAAACCAATTATTCACAAAAATAGAGAGATTTGAAATCCGAGGCTATTTTGCTTAATTCTGCTGGACTATAGCCCATGGATTCAAAATGCACTTTTTTCTTGAATTCGCAAATGACGATTTCTACCATATTGATAATTAAAAGCATCACTTAACTAACACAAATTTGAAAATTCAGCTCTGAAAACCAATTATTCACAAAAATAGAGAGATTTGAAATCCGAGGCTATTTTGCTTAATTCTGAGGGACTATAGCCCATGGATTCAAAATGCACTTTTTTCTTGAATTCGCAAATGACGATTTCTACCATATTGATAATTAAAAGCATCACTTAACTAACACAAATTTGAAAATTTAGCTCTGAAAACCAATTATTCACAAAAATAGAGAGATTTGAAATCCGAGGCTATTTTGCTTAATTCTGCTGGACTATAGCCCATGGATTCAAAATGCACTTTTTTCTTGAATTCGCAAATGACGATTTCTACCATATTGATAATTAAAAGCATCACTTAACTAACACAAATTTGAAAATTTAGCTCTGAAAACCAATTATTCACAAAAATAGAGAGATTTGAAATCCGAGGCTATTTTGCTTAATTCTGCTGGACTATAGCCCATGGATTCAAAATGCACTTTTTTCTTGAATTCGCAAATGACGATTTCTACCATATTGATAATCATGAGCATCACTTAACTAACACAAATTTAAAAATTTTGCTCAGACAACCTTTTATTGACAAAAATAGAGAGATTTGAAATCCGAGGCTATTTTGCTTAATTCTGCTGGACTATAGCCCATGGATTCAAAATGCACTTTTTTCTTGAATTCGCAAATGACGATTTCTACCATATTGATAATTAAAAGCATCACTTAACTAACACAAATTTGAAAATTTAGCTCTGAAAACCAATTATTCACAAAAATAGAGAGATTTGAAATCCGAGGCTATTTTGCTTAATTCTGCTGGACTATAGCCCATGGATTCAAAATGCACTTTTTTCTTGAATTCGCAAATGACGATTTCTACCATATTGATAATTAAAAGCATCACTTAACTAACACAAATTTGAAAATTTAGCTCTGAAAACCAATTATTCACAAAAATAGAGAGATTTGAAATCCGAGGCTATTTTGCTTAATTCTGCTGGACTATAGCCCATGGATTCAAAATGCACTTTTTTCTTGAATTCGCAAATGACGATTTCTACCATATTGATAATCATGAGCATCACTTAACTAACACAAATTTAAAAATTTTGCTCAGACAACCTTTTATTGACAAAAATAGAGAGATTTGAAATCCGAGGCTATTTTGCTTAATTCTGCTGGACTATAGCCCATGGATTCAAAATGCACTTTTTTCTTGAATTCGCAAATGACGATTTCTACCATATTGATAATCATGAGCATCACTTAACTAACACAAATTTAAAAATTTTGCTCAGACAACCTTTTATTGACAAAAATAGAGAGATTTGAAATCCGAGGCTATTTTGCTTAATTCTGAGGGACTATAGCCCATGGATTCAAAATGCAGTTTTTCTTGAATTCGCAAATGACGATTTCTACCATATTGATAATTAAAAGCATCACTTAACTAACACAAATTTGAAAATTTAGCTCTGAAAACCAATTATTCACAAAAATAGAGAGATTTGAAATCCGAGGCTATTTTGCTTAATTCTGAGGGACTATAGCCCATGGATTCAAAATGCACTTTTTTCTTGAATTCGCAAATGACGATTTCTACCATATTGATAATTAAAAGCATCACTTAACTAACACAAATTTGAAAATTTAGCTCTGAAAACCAATTATTCACAAAAATAGAGAGATTTGAAATCCGAGGCTATTTTGCTTAATTCTGCTGGACTATAGCCCATGGATTCAAAATGCACTTTTTTCTTGAATTCGCAAATGACGATTTCTACCATATTGATAATTAAAAGCATCACTTAACTAACACAAATTTGAAAATTTAGCTCTGAAAACCAATTATTCACAAAAATAGAGAGATTTGAAATCCGAGGCTATTTTGCTTAATTCTGCTGGACTATAGCCCATGGATTCAAAATGCACTTTTTTCTTGAATTCGCAAATGACGATTTCTACCATATTGATAATTAAAAGCATCACTTAACTAACACAAATTTGAAAATTTAGCTCTGAAAACCAATTATTCACAAAAATAGAGAGATTTGAAAGCCGAGGCTATTTTGCTTAATTCTGCTGGACTATAGCCCATGGATTCAAAATGCACTTTTTTCTTGAATTCGCAAATGACGATTTCTACCATATTGATAATTAAAAGCATCACTTAACTAACACAAATTTGAAAATTTAGCTCTGAAAACCAATTATTCACAAAAATAGAGAGATTTGAAATCCGAGGCTATTTTGCTTAATTCTGAGGGACTATAGCCCATGGATTCAAAATGCACTTTTTTCTTGAATTCGCAAATGACGATTTCTACCATATTGATAATCATGAGCATCACTTAAATAACACAAATTTAAAAATTTTGCTCAGACAACCTTTTATTGACAAAAATAGAGAGATTTGAAATCCGAGGCTATTTTGCTTAATTCTGAGGGACTATAGCCCATGGATTCAAAATGCACTTTTTTCTTGAATTCGCAAATGACGATTTCTACCATATTGATAATCATGAGCATCACTTAACTAACACAGATTTGAAAATTTAGCTCTGAAAACCAATTATTCACAAAAATAGAGAGATTTGAAATCCGAGGCTATTTTGCTTAATTCTGCTGGACTATAGCCCATGGATTCAAAATGCACTTTTTTCTTGAATTCGCAAATGACGATTTCTACCATATTGATAATCATGAGCATCACTTAACTAACACAAATTTAAAAATTTTGCTCAGACAACCTTTTATTGACAAAAATAGAGAGATTTGAAATCCGAGGCTATTTTGCTTAATTCTGCTGGACTATAGCCCATGGATTCAAAATGCACTTTTTTCTTGAATTCGCAAATGACGATTTCTACCATATTGATAATTAAAAGCATCACTTAACTAACACAAATTTGAAAATTTAGCTCTGAAAACCAATTATTCACAAAAATAGAGAGATTTGAAATCCGAGGCTATTTTGCTTAATTCTGAGGGACTATAGCCCATGGATTCAAAATGCACTTTTTTCTTGAATTCGCAAATGACGATTTCTACCATATTGATAATTAAAAGCATCACTTACT
The DNA here is from genome assembly GCA_963555765.1 of Orthonevra nobilis. Classification (NCBI taxonomy): domain Eukaryota; kingdom Metazoa; phylum Arthropoda; class Insecta; order Diptera; family Syrphidae; genus Orthonevra; species Orthonevra nobilis. The sequence continues at coordinate 36,356,058 of OY743224.1, forward strand.
GAACACAAATTTAAAAATTTTGCTCAGACAACCTTTTATTGACAAAAATAGAGAGATTTGAAATCCGAGGCTATTTTGCTTAATTCTGCTGGACTATAGCCCATGGATTCAAAATGCACTTTTTTCTTGAATTCGCAAATGACGATTTCTACCATATTGATAATTAAAAGCATCACTTAACTAACACAAATTTGAAAATTTAGCTCTGAAAACCAATTATTCACAAAAATAGAGAGAATTGAAATCCGAGGCTATTTTGCTTAATTCTGCTGGACTATAGCCCATGGATTCAAAATGCAGTTTTTCTTGAATTCGCAAATGACGATTTCTACCATATTGATAATCATGAGCATCACTTAACTAACACAGATTTGAAAATTTAGCTCTGAAAACCAATTATTCACAAAAATAGAGAGATTTGAAATCCGAGGCTATTTTGCTTAATTCTGCTGGACTATAGCCCATGGATTAAAAATGCACTTTTTTCTTGAATTCGCAAATGACGATTTCTACCATATTGAAAATTAAAAGCATCACTTAACTAACACAAATTTGAAAATTTAGCTCTGAAAACCAATTATTCACAAAAATAAAGAGATTTGAAATCCGAGGCTATTTTGCTTAATTCTGCTGGACTATAGCCCATGGATTCAAAATGCACTTTTTTCTTGAATTCGCAAATGACGATTTCTACCATATTGATAATTAAAAGCATCACTTAACTAACACAAATTTGAAAATTTAGCTCTGAAAACCAATTATTCACAAAAATAAAGAGATTTGAAATCCGAGGCTATTTTGCTTAATTCTGCTGGACTATAGCCCATGGATTCAAAATGCACTTTTTTCTTGAATTCGCAAATGACGATTTCTACCATATTGATAATTAAAAGCATCACTTAACTAACACAAATTTGAAAATTTAGCTCTGAAAACCAATTATTCACAAAAATAGAGAGATTTGAAATCCGAGGCTATTTTGCTTAATTCTGCTCGACTATAGCCCATGGATTCAAAATGGACTTTTTTCTTGAATTCGCAAATGACGGTTTCTACCATATTGATAATCATGAGCATCACTTAACTAACACAAATTTGAAAATTTAGCTCTGAAAACCAATTATTCACAAAAATAGAGAGATTTGAAATCCGAGGCTATTTTGCTTAATTCTGCTGGACTATAGCCCATGGATTCAAAATGCACTTTTTTCTTGAATTCGCAAATGACGATTTCTACCATATTGATAATCATGAGCATCACTTAACTAACACAGATTTGAAAATTTAGCTCTGAAAACCAATTATTCACAAAAATAGAGAGATTTGAAATCCGAGGCTATTTTGCTTAATTCTGCTGGACTATAGCCCATGGATTCAAAATGCACTTTTTTCTTGAATTCGCAAATGACGATTTCTACCATATTGATAATTAAAAGCATCACTTAACTAACACAAATTTGAAAATTTAGCTCTGAAAACCAATTATTCACAAAAATAGAGAGATTTGAAATCCGAGGCTATTTTGCTTAATTCTGCTGGACTATAGCCCATGGATTCAAAATGCACTTTTTTCTTGAATTCGCAAATGACGATTTCTACCATATTGATAATCATGAGCATCACTTAACTAACACAGATTTGAAAATTTAGCTCTGAAAACCAATTATTCACAAAAATAGAGAGATTTGAAATCCGAGGCTATTTTGCTTAATTCTGCTGGACTATAGCCCATGGATTCAAAATGCACTTTTTTCTCGAATTCGCAAATGACGATTTCTACCATATTGATAATCATGAGCATCACTTAACTAACACAAATTTAAAAATTTTGCTCAGACAACCTTTTATTGACAAAAATAGAGAGATTTGAAATCCGAGGCTATTTTGCTTAATTCTGCTGGACTATAGCCCATGGATTCAAAATGCACTTTTTTCTTGAATTCGCAAATGACGATTTCTACCATATTGATAATTAAAAGCTTCACTTAACTAACACAAATTTGAAAATTTAGCTCTGAAAACCAATTATTCACAAAAATAAAGAGATTTGAAATCCGAGGCTATTTTGCTTAATTCTGCTGGACTATAGCCCATGGATTCAAAATGCACTTTTTTCTTGAATTCGCAAATGACGATTTCTACCATATTGATAATTAAAAGCATCACTTAACTAACACAAATTTGAAAATTTAGCTCTGAAAACCAATTATTCACAAAAATAAAGAGATTTGAAATCCGAGGCTATTTTGCTTAATTCTGCTGGACTATAGCCCATGGATTCAAAATGGACTTTTTTCTTGAATTCGCAAATGACGGTTTCTACCATATTGATAATCATGAGCATCACTTAACTAACACAAATTTGAAAATTTAGCTCTGAAAACCAATTATTCACAAAAATAGAGAGATTTGAAATCCGAGGCTATTTTGCTTAATTCTGCTGGACTATAGCCCATGGATTCAAAATGCACTTTTTTCTTGAATTCGCAAATGACGATTTCTACCATATTGATAATCATGAGCATCACTTAACTAACACAGATTTGAAAATTTAGCTCTGAAAACCAATTATTCACAAAAATAGAGAGATTTGAAATCCGAGGCTATTTTGCTTAATTCTGCTGGACTATAGCCCATGGATTCAAAATGCACTTTTTTCTTGAATTCGCAAATGACGATTTCTACCATATTGATAATTAAAAGCATCACTTAACTAACACAAATTTGAAAATTTAGCTCTGAAAACCAATTATTCACAAAAATAGAGAGATTTGAAATCCGAGGCTATTTTGCTTAATTCTGCTGGACTATAGCCCATGGATTCAAAATGCACTTTTTTCTTGAATTCGCAAATGACGATTTCTACCATATTGATAATCATGAGCATCACTTAACTAACACAGATTTGAAAATTTAGCTCTGAAAACCAATTATTCACAAAAATAGAGAGATTTGAAATCCGAGGCTATTTTGCTTAATTCTGCTGGACTATAGCCCATGGATTCAAAATGCACTTTTTTCTTGAATTCGCAAATGACGATTTCTACCATATTGATAATCATGAGCATCACTTAACTAACACAAATTTAAAAATTTTGCTCAGACAACCTTTTATTGACAAAAATAGAGAGATTTGAAATCCGAGGCTATTTTGCTTAATTCTGCTGGACTATAGCCCATGGATTCAAAATGCACTTTTTTCTTGAATTCGCAAATGACGATTTCTACCATATTGATAATTAAAAGCATCACTTAACTAACACAAATTTGAAAATTTAGCTCTGAAAACCAATTATTCACAAAAATAGAGAGATTTGAAATCCGAGGCTATTTTGCTTAATTCTGCTGGACTATAGCCCATGGTTTCAAAATGCACTTTTTTCTTGAATTCTCAAATGACGATTTCTATGATATTGATAATCACGAGCATCACTTACTGAACACAAATTTGAAAATTTAGCTCTGAAAACCAATTATTCACAAAAATAGAGAGATTTGAAATCCGAGGCTATTTTGCTTAATTCTGCTGGACTATAGCCCAAGGATTCAAAATGCACTTTTTTCTTTAATTCTCAAATGACGATTTCTACCATATTGATAATCATGAGCATCACTTAACTAACACAAATTTAAAAATTTTGCTCAGACAACCTTTTATTGACAAAAATAGAGAGATTTGAAATCCGAGGCTATTTTGCTTAATTCTGCTGGACTATAGCCCATGGATTCAAAATGCACTTTTTTCTTGAATTCGCAAATGACGATTTCTACCATATTGATAATTAAAAGCACCACTTACTGAACACAAATTTGAAAATTTAGCTCTGAAAACCAATTATTCACAAAAATAGAGAGATTTGAAATCCGAGGCTATTTTGCTTAATTCTGCTGGACTATAGCCCATGGATTCAAAATGCAGTTTTTCTTGAATTCGCAAATGACGATTTCTACCATATTGATAATCATGAGCATCACTTAACTAACACAGATTTGAAAATTTAGCTCTGAAAACCAATTTTTCACAAAAATAGAGAGATTTGAAATCCGAGGCTATTTTGCTTAATTCTGCTGGACTATAGCCCATGGATTCAAAATGCACTTTTTTCTTGAATTCGCAAATGACGATTTCTACCATATTGAAAATTAAAAGCATCACTTAACTAACACAAATTTGAAAATTTAGCTCTGAAAACCAATTATTCACAAAAATAAAGAGATTTGAAATCCGAGGCTATTTTGCTTAATTCTGCTGGACTATAGCCCATGGATTCAAAATGCACTTTTTTCTTGAATTCGCAAATGACGATTTCTACCATATTGATAATTAAAAGCATCACTTAACTAACACAAATTTGAAAATTTAGCTCTGAAAACCAATTATTCACAAAAATAGAGAGATTTGAAATCCGAGGCTATTTTGCTTAATTCTGCTGGACTATAGCCCATGGATTCAAAATGCACTTTTTTCTTGAATTCGCAAATGACGATTTCTACCATATTGATAATTAAAAGCATCACTTAACTAACACAAATTTGAAAATTTAGCTCTGAAAACCAATTATTCACAAAAATAGAGAGATTTGAAATCCGAGGCTATTTTGCTTAATTCTGCTGGACTATAGCCCATGGATTCAAAATGCAGTTTTTCTTGAATTCGCAAATGACGATTTCTACCATATTGATAATCATGAGCATCACTTAACTAACACAGATTTGAAAATTTAGCTCTGAAAACCAATTATTCACAAAAATAGAGAGATTTGAAATCCGAGGCTATTTTGCTTAATTCTGCTGGACTATAGCCCATGGATTCAAAATGCACTTTTTTCTTGAATTCGCAAATGACGATTTCTACCATATTGATAATTAAAAGCATCACTTAACTAACACAAATTTGAAAATTTAGCTCTGAAAACCAATTATTCACAAAAATAGAGAGATTTGAAATCCGAGGCTATTTTGCTTAATTCTGCTGGACTATAGCCCATGGATTCAAAATGCACTTTTTTCTTGAATTCGCAAATGACGATTTCTACCATATTGATAATTAAAAGCATCACTTAACTAACACAAATTTGAAAATTTAGCTCTGAAAACCAATTATTCACAAAAATAGAGAGATTTGAAATCCGAGGCTATTTTGCTTAATTCTGCTGGACTATAGCCCATGGATTCAAAATGGACTTTTTTCTTGAATTCGCAAATGACGGTTTCTACCATATTGATAATCATGAGCATCACTTAACTAACACAAATTTGAAAATTTAGCTCTGAAAACCAATTATTCACAAAAATAGAGAGATTTGAAATCCGAGGCTATTTTGCTTAATTCTGCTGGACTATAGCCCATGGATTCAAAATGCACTTTTTTCTTGAATTCGCAAATGACGATTTCTACCATATTGATAATCATGAGCATCACTTAACTAACACAAATTTGAAAATTTAGCTCTGAAAACCAATTATTCACAAAAATAGAGAGATTTGAAATCCGAGGCTATTTTGCTTAATTCTGCTGGACTATAGCCCATGGATTCAAAATGCACTTTTTTCTTGAATTCGCAAATGACGATTTCTACCATATTGATAATTAAAAGCATCACTTAACTAACACAAATTTGAAAATTCAGCTCTGAAAACCAATTATTCACAAAAATAGAGAGATTTGAAATCCGAGGCTATTTTGCTTAATTGTGCTGGACTATAGCCCATGGATTCAAAATGCACTTTTTTCTTGAATTCGCAAATGACGATTTCTACCATATTGATAATCATGAGCATCACTTAACTAACACAAATTTGAAAATTTAGCTCTGAAAACCAATTATTCACAAAAATAGAGAGATTTGAAATCCGAGGCTATTTTGCTTAATTCTGCTGGACTATAGCCCATGGATTCAAAATGCACTTTTTTCTTGAATTCGCAAATGACGATTTCTACCATATTGATAATTAAAAGCATCACTTAACTAACACAAATTTGAAAATTCAGCTCTGAAAACCAATTATTCACAAAAATAGAGAGATTTGAAATCCGAGGCTATTTTGCTTAATTGTGCTGGACTATAGCCCATGGATTCAAAATGCACTTTTTTCTTGAATTCGCAAATGACGATTTCTACCATATTGATAATCATGAGCATCACTTAACTAACACAAATTTAAAAATTTTGCTCAGACAACCTTTTATTGACAAAAATAGAGAGATTTGAAATCCGAGGCTATTTTGCTTAATTCTGCTGGACTATAGCCCATGGATTCAAAATGGACTTTTTTCTTGAATTCGCAAATGACGGTTTCTACCATATTGATAATCATGAGCATCACTTAACTAACACAAATTTGAAAATTTAGCTCTGAAAACCAATTATTCACAAAAATAGAGAGATTTGAAATCCGAGGCTATTTTGCTTAATTCTGCTGGACTATAGCCATGGATTCAAAATGCAGTTTTTCTTGAATTCGCAAATGACGATTTCTACCATATTGATAATCATGAGCATCACTTAACTAACACAGATTTGAAAATTTAGCTCTGAAAACCAATTTTTCACAAAAATAGAGAGATTTGAAATCCGAGGCTATTTTGCTTAATTCTGCTGGACTATAGCCCATGGATTCAAAATGCACTTTTTTCTTGAATTCGCAAATGACGATTTCTACCATATTGAAAATTAAAAGCATCACTTAACTAACACAAATTTGAAAATTTAGCTCTGAAAACCAATTATTCACAAAAATAAAGAGATTTGAAATCCGAGGCTATTTTGCTTAATTCTGCTGGACTATAGCCCATGGATTCAAAATGCACTTTTTTCTTGAATTCGCAAATGACGATTTCTACCATATTGATAATTAAAAGCATCACTTAACTAACACAAATTTGAAAATTTAGCTCTGAAAACCAATTATTCACAAAAATAGAGAGATTTGAAATCCGAGGCTATTTTGCTTAATTCTGCTGGACTATAGCCCATGGATTCAAAATGCACTTTTTTCTTGAAATCGCAAATGACGATTTCTACCATATTGAAAATTAAAAGCATCACTTAACTAACACAAATTTGAAAATTTAGCTCTGAAAACCAATTATTCACAAAAATAAAGAGATTTGAAATCCGAGGCTATTTTGCTTAATTCTGCTGGACTATAGCCCATGGATTCAAAATGCACTTTTTTCTTGAATTCGCAAATGACGATTTCTACCATATTGAAAATTAAAAGCATCACTTAACTAACACAAATTTGAAAATTTAGCTCTGAAAACCAATTATTCACAAAAATAGAGAGATTTGAAATCCGAGGCTATTTTGCTTAATTCTGCTGGACTATAGCCCATGGATTCAAAATGCACTTTTTTCTTGAATTCGCAAATGACGATTTCTACCATATTGAAAATTAAAAGCATCACTTAACTAACACAAATTTGAAAATTTAGCTCTGAAAACCAATTATTCACAAAAATAAAGAGATTTGAAATCCGAGGCTATTTTGCTTAATTCTGCTGGACTATAGCCCATGGATTCAAAATGCACTTTTTTCTTGAATTCGCAAATGACGATTTCTACCATATTGATAATTAAAAGCATCACTTAACTAACACAAATTTGAAAATTTAGCTCTGAAAACCAATTATTCACAAAAATAGAGAGATTTGAAATCCGAGGCTATTTTGCTTAATTCTGCTGGACTATAGCCCATGGATTCAAAATGCACTTTTTTCTTGAATTCGCAAATGACGATTTCTACCATATTGAAAATTAAAAGCATCACTTAACTAACACAAATTTGAAAATTTAGCTCTGAAAACCAATTATTCACAAAAATAAAGAGATTTGAAATCCGAGGCTATTTTGCTTAATTCTGCTGGACTATAGCCCATGGATTCAAAATGCACTTTTTTCTTGAATTCGCAAATGACGATTTCTACCATATTGAAAATTAAAAGCATCACTTAACTAACACAAATTTGAAAATTTAGCTCTGAAAACCAATTATTCACAAAAATAAAGAGATTTGAAATCCGAGGCTATTTTGCTTAATTCTGCTGGACTATAGCCCATGGATTCAAAATGCACTTTTTTCTTGAATTCGCAAATGACGATTTCTACCATATTGAAAATTAAAAGCATCACTTAACTAACACAAATTTGAAAATTTAGCTCTGAAAACCAATTATTCACAAAAATAAAGAGATTTGAAATCCGAGGCTATTTTGCTTAATTCTGCTGGACTATAGCCCATGGATTCAAAATGCACTTTTTTCTTGAATTCGCAAATGACGATTTCTACCATATTGATAATTAAAAGCATCACTTAACTAACACAAATTTGAAAATTTAGCTCTGAAAACCAATTATTCACAAAAATAGAGAGATTTGAAATCCGAGGCTATTTTGCTTAATTCTGCTGGACTATAGCCCATGGATTCAAAATGCACTTTTTTCTTGAATTCGCAAATGACGATTTCTACCATATTGAAAATTAAAAGCATCACTTAACTAACACAAATTTGAAAATTTAGCTCTGAAAACCAATTATTCACAAAAATAAAGAGATTTGAAATCCGAGGCTATTTTGCTTAATTCTGCTGGACTATAGCCCATGGATTCAAAATGCACTTTTTTCTTGAATTCGCAAATGACGATTTCTACCATATTGATAATTAAAAGCATCACTTAACTAACACAAATTTGAAAATTTAGCTCTGAAAACCAATTATTCACAAAAATAGAGAGATTTGAAATCCGAGGCTATTTTGCTTAATTCTGCTGGACTATAGCCCATGGATTCAAAATGCAGTTTTTCTTGAATTCGCAAATGACGATTTCTACCATATTGATAATCATGAGCATCACTTAACTAACACAGATTTGAAAATTTAGCTCTGAAAACCAATTATTCACAAAAATAGAGAGATTTGAAATCCGAGGCTATTTTGCTTAATTCTGCTGGACTATAGCCCATGGATTCAAAATGCACTTTTTTCTTGAATTCGCAAATGACGATTTCTACCATATTGATAATTAAAAGCATCACTTAACTAACACAAATTTGAAAATTTAGCTCTGAAAACCAATTATTCACAAAAATAGAGAGATTTGAAATCCGAGGCTATTTTGCTTAATTCTGCTGGACTATAGCCCATGGATTCAAAATGCACTTTTTTCTTGAATTCGCAAATGACGATTTCTACCATATTGATAATTAAAAGCATCACTTAACTAACACAAATTTGAAAATTTAGCTCTGAAAACCAATTATTCACAAAAATAGAGAGATTTGAAATCCGAGGCTATTTTGCTTAATTCTGCTGGACTATAGCCCATGGATTCAAAATGGACTTTTTTCTTGAATTCGCAAATGACGGTTTCTACCATATTGATAATCATGAGCATCACTTAACTAACACAAATTTGAAAATTTAGCTCTGAAAACCAATTATTCACAAAAATAGAGAGATTTGAAATCCGAGGCTATTTTGCTTAATTCTGCTGGACTATAGCCCATGGATTCAAAATGCACTTTTTTCTTGAATTCGCAAATGACGATTTCTACCATATTGATAATTAAAAGCATCACTTAACTAACACAAATTTGAAAATTTAGCTCTGAAAACCAATTATTCACAAAAATAGAGAGATTTGAAATCCGAGGCTATTTTGCTTAATTCTGCTGGACTATAGCCCATGGATTCAAAATGGACTTTTTTCTTGAATTCGCAAATGACGGTTTCTACCATATTGATAATCATGAGCATCACTTAACTAACACAAATTTGAAAATTTAGCTCTGAAAACCAATTATTCACAAAAATAGAGAGATTTGAAATCCGAGGCTATTTTGCTTAATTCTGCTGGACTATAGCCCATGGATTCAAAATGGACTTTTTTCTTGAATTCGCAAATGACGGTTTCTACCATATTGATAATCATGAGCATCACTTAACTAACACAAATTTGAAAATTTAGCTCTGAAAACCAATTATTCACAAAAATAGAGAGATTTGAAATCCGAGGCTATTTTGCTTAATTCTGCTGGACTATAGCCCATGGATTCAAAATGCACTTTTTTCTTGAATTCGCAAATGACGATTTCTACCATATTGATAATTAAAAGCATCACTTAACTAACACAAATTTGAAAATTCAGCTCTGAAAACCAATTATTCACAAAAATAGAGAGATTTGAAATCCGAGGCTATTTTGCTTAATTGTGCTGGACTATAGCCCATGGATTCAAAATGCACTTTTTTCTTGAATTCGCAAATGACGATTTCTACCATATTGATAATCATGAGCATCACTTAACTAACACAAATTTGAAAATTTAGCTCTGAAAACCAATTATTCACAAAAATAGAGAGATTTGAAATCCGAGGCTATTTTGCTTAATTCTGCTGGACTATAGCCCATGGATTCAAAATGCACTTTTTTCTTGAATTCGCAAATGACGATTTCTACCATATTGATAATCATGAGCATCACTTAACTAACACAAATTTAAAAATTTTGCTCAGACAACCTTTTATTGACAAAAATAGAGAGATTTGAAATCCGAGGCTATTTTGCTTAATTCTGCTGGACTATAGCCCATGGATTCAAAATGGACTTTTTTCTTGAATTCGCAAATGACGGTTTCTACCATATTGATAATCATGAGCATCACTTAACTAACACAAATTTGAAAATTTAGCTCTGAAAACCAATTATTCACAAAAATAGAGAGATTTGAAATCCGAGGCTATTTTGCTTAATTCTGCTGGACTATAGCCCATGGATTCAAAATGCAGTTTTTCTTGAATTCGCAAATGACGATTTCTACCATATTGATAATCATGAGCATCACTTAACTAACACAGATTTGAAAATTTAGCTCTGAAAACCAATTTTTCACAAAAATAGAGAGATTTGAAATCCGAGGCTATTTTGCTTAATTCTGCTGGGCTATAGCCCATGGATTCAAAATGCACTTTTTTCTTGAATTCGCAAATGACGATTTCTACCATATTGAAAATTAAAAGCATCACTTAACTAACACAAATTTGAAAATTTAGCTCTGAAAACCAATTATTCACAAAAATAAAGAGATTTGAAATCCGAGGCTATTTTGCTTAATTCTGCTGGACTATAGCCCATGGATTCAAAATGCACTTTTTTCTTGAATTCGCAAATGACGATTTCTACCATATTGATAATTAAAAGCATCACTTAACTAACACAAATTTGAAAATTTAGCTCTGAAAACCAATTATTCACAAAAATAGAGAGATTTGAAATCCGAGGCTATTTTGCTTAATTCTGCTGGACTATAGCCCATGGATTCAAAATGCACTTTTTTCTTGAATTCGCAAATGACGATTTCTACCATATTGATAATTAAAAGCATCACTTAACTAACACAAATTTGAAAATTTAGCTCTGAAAACCAATTATTCACAAAAATAGAGAGATTTGAAATCCGAGGCTATTTTGCTTAATTCTGCTGGACTATAGCCCATGGATTCAAAATGCACTTTTTTCTTGAATTCGCAAATGACGATTTCTACCATATTGATAATCATGAGCATCACTTAACTAACACAAATTTAAAAATTTTGCTCAGACAACCTTTTATTGACAAAAATAGAGAGATTTGAAATCCGAGGCTATTTTGCTTAATTCTGCTGGACTATAGCCCATGGATTCAAAATGCACTTTTTTCTTGAATTCGCAAATGACGATTTCTACCATATTGATAATTAAAAGCATCACTTAACTAACACAAATTTGAAAATTTAGCTCTGAAAACCAATTATTCACAAAAATAGAGAGATTTGAAATCCGAGGCTATTTTGCTTAATTCTGCTGGACTATAGCCCATGGATTCAAAATGCAGTTTTTCTTGAATTCGCAAATGACGATTTCTACCATATTGATAATCATGAGCATCACTTAACTAACACAGATTTGAAAATTTAGCTCTGAAAACCAATTTTTCACAAAAATAGAGAGATTTGAAATCCGAGGCTATTTTGCTTAATTCTGCT